>CP141128.1:76258321-77515888 GCA_035236585.1 Warburgia ugandensis | reverse complement strand
TCTTATTAACTCTATCAGAAACATGCTGATATGTCCCTTATAGAATTGCAGGTCATTGCAAAACTAACTGATGGAAAAGCTACACATATACCTTATAGGGATTCTAAACTAACTAGGTTCCTTCAGTCTTCGTTAAGCGGTCATGGGCGTATTTCTGTAAGTTTCATGACCACCTTCTTGCTAATATTCTGTAATTAGGAAGTTATTGCCATGCTACCCATCAGACTAGACAAGATATTTCTCTGAAGTTGTCCTTGAAATGAATTACTCAGTGCATCACTTTTGTTATTTGTGCGCACAGCTTATTTGCACTGTTACTCCTTCATCAAGCAATTCAGAGGAGACGCATAATACGCTAAAGTTTGCCCACCATGCGAAGCACATTGAGATCCAAGCATCACAGAATAAGGTATGCACTTTTTTCCTTCTTAATTCGTGGTAGCATATTCTGACAGAATGAAATATCTTTTCTTGCAGATAATTGATGAAAAATCTCTCATAAAGAAGTACCAACATGAGATTCGTAGCTTGAAAGAAGAGTTGGAACAATTAAAAAGAGGTATCGTGGTTGGACCTTCTTTTAAAGATGTCGGGAAAGATGATATCATCCTTCTGAAGCAAAAGGTATGATAACATAACATAAGATGATTTCTTTTGTAGCTTTCATTGCAAATCATGACATGATATGCTCTTTTATTTTAGTATAGATGTTGTTTTCCTTTGTGCTGTTTTTGTACTTTTGTCTGCTTAGGCTTACAATGATCTGGAATATGCAAGGCTGTTTATAAATTGCATAACTTCCCTTTTGTTGTTCTGTAATCTAAAAAGCTAGAAGATGGTCAAGTCAAGCTGCAATCAAGGTTGGAACAAGAGGAGGAAGCTAAAGCTGCATTGCTGGGAAGGATACAACGTTTGACCAAACTAATTTTAGTTTCTACAAACGCTACCCAGTCATCAAGATTTCCTCTGCATCCTGGTCCAAGAAGAAGGCATTCCTTTGGAGAAGAAGAGGTCTGCTGTATAATTTTGACTTTCTTTAAGGCTGAATTACTTGCACCATTGGCAGTTTTTGTGCTTAACTAGTTTTTTCTATTCTGTAAATATATAATTCTGAAAGCCAGTCTCACTTTGCTGAATTTCAAAATTAATTCTAAAATTGAACAATTAGTAGTTGTTCTGAATGTCAGATTTTGTGGTGAATTTGCAGCTTGCCTACCTTCCTTACAGAAGACGAGATTTTCTGTTGGAAGAGGAAAATATTGATGGTTCTACTTCCACAGAAGGCAATGGAGAAACTGTTTATGATATTGGCAAGGAAGAGAAAAAGAGGAGGAAGCAGGGCCTGTTAAATTGGTTCAAGCTGCGGGTATGCTTCTATTTCATCCCAGATCCTCATCCTTTTATTAACAAGACACATTTTCTAACATCACATACTAAAATCATCGAGATGGTGAAACTGTGATGTGCTGTGAAATGAGTATCCTGGTAATGACTCCTTTATACTGAAAGAAATAATTGGCCTTTTTATAGCCACTTACTCTGCATGTTGAACCAATGAAATGGTTTATTTCCTACTTATCTAGCTAAAACCCTACACTGGGCATTTATGTAAAGTGTCCAGTGGCCTATGGGTCAGGGTGGACTAATGGAGTACCCACTCTGTTTGCCAGGTAAAAATTGATTGGCCACTTGCAAAATTTGCAATTGCCTATTTGAGCAACATGACCCATACAAAATATCGATCAAGGACTTAAGTAGGGTTCACTTGCACTTCTCAGTTATCAAGGCAATCTATATTTCATACTTAGAGGATGTCTGCAACTGTGCTACTTATCAACACCCATGAGCTTTGGTTTTGTCAAGAGACCACTCATGCTTATTTTTGGAGGGACCAGAGAACCTGGGACATGCACTATGCACTAATGCATGTGGAGATGATAAATTAGAAATTTGAAGTTTATCACTTCATTATTGAATGAGAAAATGCATGCACCAAACTTTCAGATAACACAGGTTTCCATAAACTATGTTTTCCAATCTGATAGACAATGGAGAAAAAGAAAACAGTTAAAATTTGCATCCTCCTATTTGCATGTGAGAGTGGAAGTGGTGAGGATAGGACTTAGGGAAGTAAAACAAAGAGTCAGAAGTGAATAATATATAGATGAAGTAAGGAATGTAAAACCATGTAAACACAAAAGTGAGTCATGTAGCAAAATCAGGGGGCCTTAGTGATTGGAGAAGTGATTTCTTTTTTTTTTATCAATTCATACTGACTACTGCTACTAAAGATAAGGAAAAGGAACTAAATCAACTTTTTATAGAGTGGCGATGGGAGAATATCTTGCTAAAGATAGCCTTAGCTAACTCTATTAGTTCCTGGAAAAGAGAACCCTTACCCACTGATAGACTGTGGCTGGGAGCACCAACCACCAGTAGCATTTCAACCAAACCAGGGTTCCCTTGAATTGATTTATCAATCACAGTAGAGACAAAATCCTGGATGATAGAAGGATATGTCGCGGATGTGGTTGACTGTATGTAGTTATTCACTGCTATATTTGTGACGTGAAAAAGCAGTAACTGTGTCAATCCAAGTACTGCACTAGAAAGAAAGTACGTCATGACTGTTTAGGTCATTTTCAAATTACATTGCAACACTGAGAATCATGTCTTTACTTGAAGTATGACATTATAAGGAACAATTCTTTTTAGTATATCATTTGCCCTCTAGAATGTTCTCCCCTTTTATGATACTTCGTAAATTAACCTTGTGATTTTGGCATTTCCTAAATGGAAATACTGCACAAGAAAAAACAAATGTCATGTCTGTTTAGGTCATCCTCTAGTTACAATGCAACACTGTAAGACATTGTAAGCAACAATGCTTTTTAATATATCATCTTCTTTCTAGAATATTCTTAGAAGGGGAGCCTTGGCACAATGGTAAAAGTTGTCGTCGTGTGACCTTGAGGTCATGGGTTCAAGACGTGGACACAGCCTCTTACAAAATGCAAGGTAAGGCTGTGTACTTTAGGCCCTTGTGGTCCGCCCCTTCCCTAGACCCCACATAGGAGGGAGCTTCATGCACCGGGGCTGCCCTTTTCTAGAATATTCTTCCTTTACATGATACTTCATAAATTAACCTTGTGATTTTAATGTTTATAGAATGGAGATCAAATTTAGGTGGGCAAAACTTGATCAACACTTAAATGCTCATGCATGTGAGAATGGCTTAAGATTTCATAGGATACTAGAACTTTGTACAAGCAATCAAGGCTAACCAGATCTACACGCAAATGCGGTAAGTATAATTTGTTTAACTGAAAGTTGTAAATTCACATAAAATCTATAAGTGAGAGGTAGGAAAGGTTCTTTTGATTTTTGCCCTATTGCAGATATTGACTGGTAACTTGTTTTCTATTCTGAGTTTTGGAGTTGTCACGTGAAAATTTCACTTGCTTTTTCTGACGTGAAACTGCATACACAATCCATAACATATCAATTGTTAGCTGGATATCATTTTCATGCGAGTAGCTGTCACTAATGTCAGTATATGCAGATGTCAATTTTCTTCACAATGCTTCTCTTGTCAGTGAATGCCTCGATCTTGCAAAACATGGTTCATTATGTGTTCAGCTTACATCTGTTCCTATAATTGTTTGATCCATATTTTGATTCTTCATCAAGATGCATACTTCTCAAGTGGTTCTTTTTTCTTCCTTCTGAAAAGAAATTACAAGACTAGCTCCATTCTCATTTGGCTCTTTTTGCTTGACAAGTAATCATAACTCAGCCCATTCTCATTTTGCAATTCTTTTTGTTCTTTCATTGTTGACGTTGCTTGTAGAAACGAGAGACTAGCTTGCCAACACTGAAAAACAATGATGGTGATAAATCAAGTGGGACAAAATCAATTATTTCTCCTTCATCTCCTCAAGCAGAGAGCATAAACTGTCCTACAGAGGATAGAATTTCCAACTCTTTAGTTACAGAGTGTACTCCTTCCACTGATCTATTATCTGAGGCAGTACAGGAAAGGGAAGTTGCTGATAACAATTCTTCTGGAGAAGAGACAGCTTTGGTATGTGTTTTGAGTCTTTCGCTGTCTCCATGTTAATCTCCTGATTACAGTAGAGATGTTAGCTGTGTAGCATGTGATAAAGTTATTTTGTTCTGTAATGGAGGTTGACTTGAACTGCACTAACCATATATCTCATAAGATAGTGATAGCTGTTTTACTTTTTTGTAAAATTAACTTGATTTGAGGGATTTGTAGAACAGCTATAGTTTTAAACCCCATGGTATAATAAAAGGAAATAATACTGCTCTTCTTGAGTACCATATGCCATAAACAAAGAGAAATGATGTGGTTACCACAAGAACTTATAAATAAATGAGATTTATATAACAACTCAATCTTGTCCTAACTTCATTTCCTTCATAATCCTATTGAAACCTCCTACAGCTTTGCTTTCCAACCATTTGTCTTCCTTAACGTACAATAAATCCAGCAGGTACTCATTCCCTTAATTTATATGATTCCTCAACTTCCACTGTCTAAATTCCTACTGTCTCACCCAGTCTTCTCTTTGAATCATTTCTATCATTTCGTATTTCACTTGGGTGAGTTGCCTTTTACTCATGTGAGCTTCCAAAATGAACTTGGAAATTTAAAGACTAAATCCTAGATCAAGATAGAGGTTGTGTGCATCAATTCTTTCATCCTAAGGTTTCTTTGCCGGCTCAATTTTGATAACTTCTGTTGATGTTGAATTTGTTTCCTTCATTTTCTTCGAAACTAACTTAAGGATGGTGTGACAGTGCTCAAACGATACTAGTTTCCAATATAATCAGAGGGGATAAGATGTTATTCTCATGAAACTTTACCATTATCTATAAAATAAAGGGCAGCCCTGGTGCACGAAGCTCCCGCCTATGAGGGGTCCGGGGAAGGGGCGGACCACAAGGGCCTATAGTAGGCAGCCTTACCTTGCATTTTGCAAGAGGCTGATTCCACTCCTTGAACCCGTGACCTCAAGGTCACATGACGACAACTTTTACCATTATCTATCATGTCACTTATAATTTACTTGTAAAAGGGTCTGTACGAATTCTATATCATAACATGAGTTCAAGTAACCCAAACACTTGTGATTTCAGACTAGCATAAAAATGATAGACCTATTGAGGGAGCAACTAAAGATTTTGTATGGAGAAGTGGCACTAGAATCAATTGCATTGAGACGTTTATCAGAAGAAGCTGTAAGTAACCCAAGAAAGGAGCAGATTCGAGTAATTTCTCAACCTCGAGGTTTCTTTTTGGTTAAAGTTATTTAAAATCTCTGAGATACTCTTTCTCATGCTTTTGTGATTTTCAAGATGGAGATGACAAAGCTAAATGATGAAATCAAATTGAAGAAACAAGAGACGGCTTCCCTGGAAAGGCAGTTGGCAGCTTCCTTATCTACTCAGAACAACATGGATGGAGCAGAATTATCTCAGGTAAACTCTACTTCCTTGACATGTCAATAGATTATTTGTTCCAGATGATGAATCCGTTAGTCATCTTGTTTTTATTGATTCTGCAGTCTTATGCCAAACTGATGGTGCAGTTGAATGAGAAGTCTTTTGAACTCGAGGTGATCAAATGCTACTGAAGTCCTTATTTCTAACTCGATATTTCATTAATGCATACTCTTATATTGGTGGACTCTGGTTGTGTTCCTCTTATGGATGGCTGAGTTTTAGGTATTACCCTTGGTGTAGTCTTACAAACTTTAACTGGAGAGACAGACATGTTACAGAATTGTTTTCCCCTTTTTTGGATTTTTGGTTAAGGAACATGGTTGTACTGTTTATTTCAGGTGAAAAATGCAGATAACAGAGTAATTCAGGAGCAATTGCAGCAAAAGGTTAGAAGTAATTATTATTATGCTTGTATCTAAATCTAAATTAATAAATCATCTAACAGTAACCAGTTATAACAGCTTGGTTTGCTTTCTTTCAGATCTGCGAATGTGAGGGACTGCGGGAAACAATTGCTTCCTTAAAGCAACAGCTTTCTGCTGAACTGGAACGGAGGAAATCCAGTTCTTCAATGGGCTTCTCAGAACACTTCACTGACAGAGAGCGTCCATTCTCAGGAAATGTCACTGAAGGATTGCAGCTACAGGCTCAGGTAGTAGTTAATTAACCTGCTTACTAAATTGATTATTTGAAACCATGAGATACATTTGCATTTGAATAAATTTAGGAAAAAAAGGAAAAATAATATTAAATAGATGTATATGTACTAATATTTGAAGGATTTCTCATGATAAGAAAAGGGAATTGATATTCCTGGCCCCTTGAATTGACCCTAGTCCCGGCCCTAATGGTTCTTTAGTCATTTAGGGTATAAATTGTTGGCCTTTTATATTATAAAGACATAAAAACCACCATAAATGACCAAAAAACCATCAAGGGCAGGAGTAAGGTCAATACAAGAGGGTGGGATTATCGTTTCCCTAAAAAAGTGCAATTTCTTTTGTTTAGTGTGTCCTATAGAATTTTACATCCTTGATTGGCATAAGGTTGTAGATTTCATATGTAGAAAAAAGATACACTTGTGGTTTAGATGATAATAGATTGTATTTTTTATTTACCTTTTAAATACCACAGGAGAGTGGCAGACCTGAATGATCTGGCTGCTCATCAAATCTGCCTGATATTCTTCATTTGGACTATGTGAAGATTACATATCCTTGGTCCCTTATCCTATAGTAACATATAGAGTGGAATTACAGAACTGTCTTCCAGACACTGAACCAGAACATAAATTTATGTTTGTCATTGTAGCAATGCATGTCAAAATGAAATTATGAACCTCAAGAAAAGGTTGTTAAGTTCTGAAATTGTACAGGTTCCTAAAAGTTTCCGTTAAACCTACATTTGCATAAGACAATTTCTAGTTCTCATAAGAAAACTGAGAGATCTTATGGGATTTCAACTGGGACAATTTTAGTATTTTGTATTTCTTACATTTTCAACTGTGACTGTTTAAGAAAAGGGTGGCCTGGTGTACGAAGCTCCTGTGTATGCGGATCTGGGGAAGGGGCAGACCACAGGGTCTATATTATTGATTATATGCATTTCGAAAATAGGAAACAGGTTACATCAAAACAAAATTCCCTTATTTTCAAGAACATGCTTGGGAAACTGGAACCATTTACATGCGATGACCAGAAAGGAGCCCTCTTGGTGCTATGTACCTCAAAAGGCTGAGTGTTTTCTGCATATGTGCAGTTGTTGGGCATATGGAATAGGAGAAGTCACTGGACTAAACAAAGCTGGCCACAGTTAATATATTGCAACCATTACAGCATATCACTGGTGTTGATTATTTACTAGTTCTGGGAGGGGATACTAATAGAGCTTGATTTGGGTTATGATAGCATGGCTAGTTGGTTGGTACCTGATAAACACTTAAGCTGAATTAGCTATCTAAGATAATCTCCTTGGAAAGAAAAATGTTGAAGGAAATGTAACATTGAGACCGTCTCTGAGCCAACTTAGTTCCTTCAAATCTTTCATCTAAGATAATCTCTTTGGGAAGAAAAATGTTGAAGGAAATGTAACATTGAGACTGTCTTTGAACCAACTTAGTTCCTTCAAATCTTTCTGTTTGCGTGGTTCAAGTTCCCTTTTTTGATAATTCGAATCGGTAGCCTTGAGACTCTCTTTCTTCCTTATCTTAGGAATTGGAAAATGACGAACTGAAGAAGAAAGTAAATGAACTTACAGAAGCAAAATGTCAGCTTGAAGCTCGGAATCAGAAGCTAGCAGAGGAAAGCTCATATGCTAAAGGGTTGGCCTCTGCTGCGGCAGTGGAGTTGAAGGCATTGACAGAAGAAGTGGCTAAGCTCATGAACCAGAACGAAAAACTGGCTGCTGACCTGGCAGTCCAAAAAAATTCACCTCAGCGGAAGTACAGTGGTGGGGTAAGGAATAGCAGAAGAGACAGTAATATTAAACGGCATGACCAAGGGCAATCTGCTGCAGACATTAAGAGAGAATTAACGATGAGTCAAGAGAGAGAGCTGGTATATGAGGCTGCACTTATGGAAAAGAAGCAGAGGGAATCTGACCTTCAGAAGAAGTTAGAGGAATCCAAACAGAGAGAAGCTTGTCTTGAAAACGAACTGTCTAACATGTGGGTTCTTGTAGCAAAGCTGAAGAAATCTCATGGAGCTGACCAAGATGACTCCGAAAGAAAGGCTCCCAATTGTGGATTGGCTGGAGAGACACAAAAAGAACAAGGATGAAATGATCGATTGACCTTTGCACATTTGCGTTCAGGTCTTATGTAAGCAAACGTTTAAAATCAAGTTTGCCTTTAATGCCGAGTTCAGTTCAGTTCTGTTGATTTTCCCACCTGTTTGGACTGTTTTGTTTGGCTTATCATTGTTTCATTTCTTTATTCGTTTAATTTTTAAATAATATTTGTATTTTTCTTGTTATTTGAGAGATTCCGTCACAGGCACTTGAGGAGCATTGCCTTTTTCTGTTTGAGGGTCGGTCAGTCTTGAATGATTGGGAGGTGTTATTGGTGGCCGATTACTCACTGATTGTCAGCCCCCATTTGTGTGGATCTGATTATGGTTTTTCCAAGCCCAAAATTGTATCGGTTGAATCTCTCAACTGAAGAAAACATATGTTTAGGAAAACGAAACCTTGAATGTACTCGGAGATAATAACTAAAGTTCATATAAGAAAAGCTACTTCTTGAACCGTCGAGCTAAACAGAAAAAAACTACTTTGTTCTGTTTAGCTCGATTTTGAGTCATGTGCAATATGAGAGTTGGACCCAGGATCTTGTGCACAGACCCACACTGCAATATCTGTGAAATGATGGGCGAGTTTTGGACTTGTCCATGGGAGAATCCTACAGCCAAATCCTTCCTAAATTATGTGATCGGTTTCGGCATGCAAGTTCTCGTGAATTACTATTTTTGTGAAGAAATTCTATTATTTTCATAATTTCTCTTATCGAGTATTCATGGCTCACGTATAAACTGTGCATTCGCCACCCCAATCAACACCTATCTAAGAAGTTGAAGACCTTTTAGGTGCACATGATTGAAAATGTGCAAGAACAAAGTAGTTTATTATAATGCTTGTAGTTTGTCCTCGATAGGGCGTTCGGGGAGGAGCCAGCCGCCGTGAACTGGTCCTTCTTGATTTGCTTAGCTTTTATTGATCTCTTATTTTACAGACATTTTCAAATTTTCATTAACCTTTCTTTTAGTTAGAAATATCAACGTCTGATTCAAGAAATCGGTGAGTGGTAAGAACCGCCAGCTCTCTTGCATCACTTTATCAAGTAAATGATGATCTTTTTGTTTTGGATTTTTTTTTACCTCTTGTAAGTTGTACTTTTCTTTATATACGTAAGATGTTCAATAAATGATGTGATGCGATGTTTTGTAAGTTATCAATCATTTTATACAATCGGTTGATGGATTTTTTATTAGCTAATGCGTATGCTTGTACTTTACAAGGGAATAAGCTACGCGGGTTTTGACTTTAGATGATTGATCAAGGCTTATATGATTATGCTACGTGATTTCCTGGAATAATCCAGTCCTAGTGGTTCAATCTATGAGATCATTAGAATTCCCAATCTCAAAGTTGCAACTGATGGGAGACTTATTGCAGCATGGGATCCCCAACTACATAAAAGGTCCTATCTCGTCCTGCAAAGGGTAAGCCATGGGGACCACCTGAGATAAACTTGTCATCCTGCACGATGAATGACATTTACCATCCAAAAATAAACCACTAAAGCAGATTTATCCGGCCCATGAATAGAGGTATGTCACTTGCACCAGGTTAACCTGGGTCACGGATTCATGACTTATTGAAAATTAACTCATACCTAGTTCACTCATGTAAATTGTGGGGGATCGACCATTTACTTAAGGAAGAAAGTATGCACTGTCGAAGGAGAATGGCGACCTAACAAGGAAGAAGGATGGAAACCTAATAGATGACACTTTTGCAAAGATGTGTCAAACTTAATAGAAAATTAGCAAAATTAAGAAAACATTGGATTTTTTTGCAAAATTGTTAAAATGAACTGGCAATTTTGCAAAAAAACCCTAAACATAATTAAGGATATGTATGAGAGAGCGATAATAAATGTTATGACCACTAGTGGAGAGACCTATAAGTTTTCTATCAATATAGGATTACATCAAAGATCGGCTTTGAGTCCATACCTTTTTCACATTAGTTATGGATGAGTTAAAAAAATAGTTGCACAAGGAGATTTCACGGTGTATTTTATTTGCAGATAACTTAGTTTTGATTGATAAGAAAGGGAGTGTAAACACAAAGTTGTAAAGAGATGTTATATAGTCCAAAGTATTTAAAATTAGCCAAACTAAGACAAAGTATATGAAATATAATTTTTGTAAGGAAAAAAGTGTGGGTGAAGCACTAATAAAGATTGATAACCAAGAAGTCCCCCAAAAAAGACCCCTTTCGATACTTGGATTAATAATTCATGAGAGCTAAGAGATGAGAGGGATATTACCCAGAGAATCAAAGTGGTTGGAATAAATAGAGATGTACTTCTCGAGTTTTGTGTGATCAACTTCAAACTGAAAGAAAAATTCTATGGGACAGTTGTAAGGCCAACCATACTCTATGAATTAGAGTGTTGGGCAAAACAGTGTGTACATAGGATGAGCTAGTCAAAATGAGGATGCTAAGTTGGATGAGTGGCAAGACAAGAAAAAATAAAATTAGAAACAAAAACATTAGCGGAAACTTAAAGAGTAGCACCAATTTGTAACAATATAAGGAATAGTAGACTTAGATGGCATGTACATGTTCAATGGAGACCAAAAGTGAAGTTGGTTAGAGAGATTGAGTCAATCAAAGTCAAAGACTCTAAAAGGATACGGGAAAAGCCTAAAAGGATATTGATATAATTAGTGAAAAAAGATTTAAAAACTTTTTGACTAAATAAAGCCATAACAGTTGATAGAAGGGATAGAGGAATTCATATAGTCAACCCTTAATCAGGATAAGTGTTTGATGTTTATGTTCTGATATTCATCAATTTCCAGTTGTTTTTGGGCCCAATACCATCAAATGATAAAACCATGGGCCCATTATTAATTTATGTTAGTGGGCCTTTTAATTGCTTGTCCACTATAATCAAATAATGCAAAACAAGCCTCACTAATATCATTTTTATCTATTTGTGATCCATTACCATCAAAACCTATAAATTCAAGTGCAATTGGTCCATATATCAAATGCCCTTTACTTATCAATTTGCATTTGTTTATGGCCCCACAATCATTAAAACCTGTAAACAAAAGTGCAATGGATCCACAAATCAAACATGCATCAGTTATACAACAGATAAGAAAAATAGGTGTTGGGCCACCATCAATTTTCACCTATTTATGATCTAAAAAATTAAACTTGCATCAATTATATGATAGTTATAACGAAAGTAAGTGTGGGGCTACCATTACTTTTAACCTGTTGTGTGCTCTTAACCATCAAAATATATAAACAAAAGTGCAATGGCCCAAAAGAAAGGTGTGAATCAAATTGTCAATTTTCACCGGATTGTGGGCCTAAAAGTTGAACCTCCTTGAATTATCTAAAAGCAATGATGAAAATAAATGTGAAGTTGCCATCAAATATTTCATGTTTTCCTGTCATTAGCATCGTTATCTACATATAATATACAATATCACGACACCTCAAACTTACTTCATTTGTTACACAAGCCATATCCAAAATAAGGTGGGCTTGCTATAAGATTTTCACATGTCTGTTGGCACATTGTCACGAAAACTCACAAATTTATTGGGCCCACTTATCAAACTTACATTAGTTACAAACATCCATAAACCATATCAAAATGGTCCATTTAAAATTCTAACTAGTAGCGAGCCCACAATTACCAAAACCTTTTCTCTAAAAAGAATAAAAAAATATATTTACAAATAAAAAAATAAAAAAACTAAGGAAAGTGATACAATTTCTTCCTGTTTTTAGTTATTCATTAGGCCTTTATTGATGCTTTGGATGGCTATAACTTTAAGTATGCTCAGATTTATGAAGATCCAAATAATTCATTATGTGTCTCTCAGACTAGATGAGCCATGCTCTAAAATTCTCATCTATTAGATAATCTTAGTTGAGCTATAAAATAGGTGAAACTTTTGACCATTCATTTTACAAAACAAGAAAACAATGGGTAAAATTATCCAATGGATAAAAAATTCGGAATATGAAATATCTAAGCCAAGGAAAACATTTTGAATAAAAAGGAGGCGAGTATATTATTCTCCAAAACTAAACTTTTACATGCTTACCTTTAATTGTTTTAACCAGAGTCCTTGTTTTCCGGGAAGAAAGAGGGCTTCTTTCAAGAGGTCAACATCTGCTCTGATGTTGTTGACCAACCATTGGGAGCAAATGAGACTTCTTGTTGCCCATCGTGGTTGATTTTATAGGGACAATTTTATAAAGGAGTAATATTATGGGTTTTTATGATAGTGGAATCTAACCGATTTGTGACTCACAAGGATTTACCGGATTTAAAGGCAAATGCGGCATATGGGTGAATGAATAACACATATTTTGCTAGATTTAATCAATTCGATAAGACTTGTTTGCACCACTAAGAAAGGTTTGTAGTTTATGTAGCAAACCCACAAGCCAAGCAATTTGCAATACATGTGCTTCAATTTTCAAGATTTAATTCAGGTAAGTTGGGTGATAAGTGTGCGAATGGAGAATGTGCAATGTTTTCACTTGGAAACTATCAGCACGCTAAAGTACAAGTACCATCCATTATTTCAATGATCCAAATCATTCATCTGCTTCGTTTAGCAATGGATCCACTAATACATAAAATTTATCCACCATCAGATGACTGTAAGCATTTATATGTGTCGGGTTTGTTCATGAATGTAAACAGTCTCTTCTTAACGTCCGTTCGAAGGCCACTAATCAAAGGCCCGAAGCATTCATTCGGTTTGAAATTTTGGTGCATCTCTCATCATAGCATAGCCAAGTATACAAAGAGTTTGATCACTCAAACAGTATGATCCACTTGTACTTTTATCCGCTACTATTTTTACACTAAAATATGTACATCGAAGATAAAAGAATTTCCCATAGCTCAGCCTAGTATTTGGTTCCTATCATAGAAGACTCGTATTTCAACCACTTATTTATCTGGACCTGTTCATCAGGTAACAGGCTCAACCATAATGGGAAGTATTCTTGCTTCCTAGTTTTAGACATCAGAGGCACTAACATAGAGAACAAAGGAAAAGCGTTTTCCTCACTTGTGCGTTTGCTGGTCAAGTGCAGTTCACTGGTCTACTATTGTGTATCGGGCAGAAAGTTCCTACCTGACTAGAAGTGGCCTCACTGAAGAGGCCAAAACCACAGTTTTAACCTCATTGAAAGTTGGCTTTTCCTTAGCAGAGACCGTACAACACTGTGCCGTCTATCCATAACACACAGTACAATAAGATAAGTTCTAGGTGATCCAAACAGTTGGCAAAAATCTCATGGGCCAGAACAACTTAACCCTTCAGTTGGTAAAACTTTTAAACCGTTACTTCCGATCATATTGGGAGAAGAGGAGCCTTAGCGCAATGGTAAAGTTGTCGTCATGTGACCTTTAGGTCACGGGTTTAAGGCGTAAAAACAGTTTCTTGCAAAAATACAAGATAAAGCTGCGTCCCATAGACCCTTGTAGTCTGCCCCTTCTCCATAGACCCTTGTAGTCTGCCCCTTCCCCAGATCCCACATACGCAGGAGCTTCGTGCAGTAGGGCTGCCCTTTTTTTACTTCCAACCATGTTGGGGCTGTTCATCCCAGCAGATGATAGTTAAGATCCGCAAGAAGCTGCAGCTAACTTTTACTTTAAACCAATGGAGTGATAATAGCCAGATAGTTCTATTTGTCTGCAAAAAATACGCTAAAGATATCTTTAGACGATGACCTTATGATGATATTTACCTTATGATAATATTTAAGTTTTCACAGTGATTATGCTAAGTGTCTTCACTTCTCCGCAATACTTTTCAAGTGGGACATGAAATAATTACGAGCACATAAGATAACTTTGCCTTCAATACCATGTGAAGACTTGTTTAGAGAGAGAGAGAGAGAGAGAGAGAGAGAGATCCTTCCCTGTACAAGTCCATGCGGGGTTCCTCAAAGATTCCTGCAGCTTGCCGCCCTAACCTCTCCAAGTTTTTCAATGTTTCTTCAAACGTCATGGATTATGGGTATCAGAGGAGGGCCATGTAATCACCACGAACCCTCAAATCATGGAGTAAAATGAGGCTTGTATTTGTCATCATACAAAATAATGACCTTTCATTACAAACCTTGCCCAAAAGGTGAGAGTTTGCCTAATCTAAAAGTGCCTTTGTCTTTATTGTTGGAAACATGACTGGCAATTCCGATAGTTGTCACAGACTAACTGTCGGCTTTAACTTTTCATTTCAAAAGACATACAGGGAATCCATCACAAGCATACCTTTAATTCTCCGCGTTCGCTTCTTGACTCGTAAGCATTGAACGGTTAGGTTTATAGCAAGATTAGCATAGTATTTAGGATAAGGAAAATGGAACTTTCTAGTCAGTCCCAGACATATTTTGACAATCTAATCACCCACTTGTAAAACAAATAACTACTCACCATGACACCCGATTGTTTCTCTTCTGAGAGTAATCAGAGATGGTTAGGTCTAGGGACAACTCCACATGGAATCATGCTTTCTGGCTCTTATCAGTTGGCCACATATCCGTAAGTAATTATATGGGGTCATGCACAGCTGAAACTACATAGGGTGCTGATGGTCGATGATCCAGACCGTTACTTCGACATTCAGGTTAAAGAAGACGTTCCTGATACCGTTTTCATTGGGTTTTCAATTTTGCTCTAAACATTGCAATACTCATCCGATGAGACTGAACAATCAAGATCATCGCATCTCCATGTACCATTCGAAATGCCTCAGTGGGTGGTTACTAAGCAAGGAAAAAGGCAAAATGGCCCAGCAGGTCATTTTCCTTGATCTTAAAACAAATTAATAATAAGAATATAAAAGAGAAACAAAAAAGAGGTGACATGGACTACCATGACTAGAAATACTTTCCAAATAACACACAACCCAACACAACGCTAGCTTCTCTTTTCTTTATGTCATCCTCCGAAAGAGCCCCTTGGTCGGTTATGCGTGGCAGCAGTTCATTGGCGAGCCCTCTAAACCGAGAATCCAAGCCACGAAAGACTCACCGTCCTCGTAAGTATCCCAACGGATCGTCAAAAGTTAGGAATCCCCATGATGCAAGTAAAGCTACAACCTGCAACCCAAGCCAAACTAAACAAACAAAAACTAGCGATTCCTCCCTATAAAACCAAACACCCTTTCTCCTCCTCACACCACTACTACCGAATCTGCTGGCTTTTCTTCTTCACAGTTCTTCACCAATTCTCTCTTTAAAGACCCATTTCATACACGTCCTTCTCACTTGATCATCTTCTTCGGATCAGACATGGCTTACTACTACCAGAACAGGCCTTATTCCTATTCTCAATCACTTCCTCCACTACAGTTGTGTTTCTTCTTCCTAATACTTCTTCTGTTTATGAGTGTCTCATGGTATTGGAGCTATGAATCTGCCTATGAAAGCATGGTCGATCAGCTGAAGCTAGTGCTCGTATTTTTGCCTCTGGTTTTGCTTTTGGCGGTTCACTGGTTGTCAAGTGAAGAGAAAAGCAGTGTTCCTTTCCTTATTCCTTTGCCAGAAAGAGAGGCGTTTCATAGGGCTGGAAGCTCTCCTTGGGGTGTTGGCCTTGTTCTGGTTTTCCTCATGTTCATGATTTCTTACCAGTCTTATTTCCATGACTCATGGTTCCCTCTCTTGAGCAGATGATTGTCGTAATGATGAAGATCAAAGGGGAAATTGGAGTTAGGCTATGTAATTATGTAACTGCAAGAGAGTGGGCTTGGGTTTTTATAATGCACAAGACTTACTATTTGCTCTTTGTATTTTCATCTAGTTGAGAGGCAAGTTAATAAAACGCTTTCCAATATCGATGGGAAATGTTATGGCTTCTTTTGTAAAACTTGTTACCAACTTGCTCCCATGTGTTTTCCTTTCGATTGTCATGGGGTTTCATAGAGTAGTCAAAAGTGGTATTCCTAGGGTTGTGATTTTGCGATTCAATTAATTGAGAGGGCCTTTCATTTTGGGAATTTTTTATTTTTTATTTGGTAATTTTCTTATGTACAATTATTTTCTCATTGGTGACTAAGAACTACGAAATTGGAATTTTTTCAGTTTAAATTTTTTTTTGTTGCTAAGATCCCTAAATAAGCACCAAGTTCTTGTTCATCGAAATGACCTTGAATGACTTCCAAAATTGTTGAGAGCTCATGTAGTATGTTTTTTACGACCATATTTTATGGGGCCCACTTATAAATGATCTAACTTGTTCATCTTGTTTCTCTATTTATAGATGTCTTACAGACAAAAAATCATAAAATTTGGATGACTCTAGCATGTGAAAGCATATGAAATGTTGCAATTAGAAACATATAGTTTAAAATCTTTATAAAAAAATGCACAATTATATAGCTGCTAGAATTATCCAAACACATGCTTTCTTATTTATAAGACATGTAAATCTAGATCAACAAGATGAATAAGTTAGATCACGTATAGGTAGGCCCCATAAAATATGGTTGCTAGACTGCCCTAACTTTTTTTACTAGATTAATAATGATCCTTGTGACTAACTTGATCTATTATTTTATACATCAGAGATTTATTTTTTATTATTGACCCTTTGTGGTCTGCACCTTTCCCGGACCCCTCATACGCAGAGATCCCGTTTTGGGGAAAGGACTCTTTGAGTATGTTTTGCAGACCTTCAGCATGTTTAGTGAACTGTCACTAATTATTGTTACAAAGTACCTAATCATGTACAGTTCAAAAATTCCCGTCTTTGAGAGGGTAGGAGGGGAGTTGGTACTGCAAAAACAGATTTTTCAGGAGGGCGCAAGTTGAATCTAATGAAAGTAGTTGAGGAATAATCAGAGAGTACCTAAGTAGTTTTAGGAAAATCTATGCAAATGAAGGTTTTTTTTTTTTTTAATCTGATGATGTGCTACAATTTGTTTTGACAAGCAATGTAAGAAAATTTCCGAAGTAAATGTCATACGTTCCTACTAAAATCTATTGGGGAATTTGGGAGCCATTTTGGTGGCAAACGCTAAGGTAAATTAACTTCCAAATTGTTACTCCTTAACTGCTAAAGGTTGCTAAGCCTCTTTGAAATGACATGTGATATAGTACACGTTTCAGGTATCACGGCCATGCAAACGGTCCTTCCACAAGATAAGTTAAATGTGCCAACTCCTTTGTAAAAGTCAAGAATCACAAAGGCAAACCACTCAACACACTCTCCAAATCTATATTTATATATAATCCATCCCTTAATGTCGTGAAGGGCGCTAGCCTGGAACCCATGAGCTAGTGTCAATAGAAAAGGTGCCTCTTTGCGCCAAACCATTGGGCAATGATCTCCTAATAATTTGTCCTTTTAATTTCCTTTTTATTCAAACGGCTTGCATTCCCATTCTTCTAATAGGAAAAGCAATTAGACGTGAATGTATAGTATCCATATGCTCTATGGGACTTAAAGCTGCAAGATTTAGCTTTATTTGGAGAAACACGAGGCAATGATCGATGCATCAAGGAACTGGAGATGGTCAATTGAGCCGAAATTGTGATCGAGGATCAAATCAACAGACTCAACCACACTCACGAGGTTCCAGCGGATCTCCTAAGCAGCTACTGGCAAAGCATGACAGCTACTAGAAGGATGTTCGTGAACCATAAAAGGACAGCTCCGGTGTACAAAGCTCCCGCCTGTGTAGGACCGAGGAAGGGACAGGCCACAAGGATTAATAGGCAGATCACAAGGATTAATAGTACACAGCCTTATCTTGCATCTTTGCAAGAGGCTGTTTTCATACAAGAGGCTGTTTTCACGCTTTGAACCTGTGACCTCAAAGCCACAAGATGATAACTTTATCGTTATGTCAAGCTCCCCTTCTTAAAATCCCCAAGACGTATGAACTTAAAATGTAGTGAGAGCCACTGGATCAAGAAAGAAAGACTGCAGTAGAAAGCACATAGAAGTTTGGTATCTTAATTCTTTACATCATGATCCTACTTTAATCCGTACGTGGTCCAACAAAGGCAACAGTTAGTGGGGTTATTAGTGGAATCACACCAGATTTTCCATTCCAAAAGAAACCTCTTCCTCGTGGGACATCACTTGCAACATACTTGAAAAAGGAAATTCCCCGTAAATTAATTCACAAAGTCTGTGAAATCGAACCTAAAGTCGTCCTTGCAATGCCATGTAGATATGCAGTGGTGTCTCTCACAAGTCACATGTATTGCTTCTTCTGTTTGGTTTTGCATGTCACTCTCCCACCACCCAGCACATATGCGGGTTCAAACTCACATGCAGAGTGTCATCCTGTACAATACATGTTCATAGTTATTGCAACAACTACTAGCAAATTGCACCAAGTCATGGGTGTTTCGGTCCAAGAAAACAGAAAATATGCTTACATAAGTACATCAGTGAGCTCAATAGTTAAGATAGTAAGTAGTAAGGATCAACTGTTTTGATTAATTAGTTTATCGAATTTCATGATTATTGGAGACCGAACATATAAAATTTTAGCAAACAACTCTCAACTCAGAGAGGAAACTGTTTGAATATCGATTGATCACATCGGAGTTTGGTTCAAAATCACACTAGATCACCAAGGCCTAGCAGAGGTAGCATGGTAAATCACTTGGTGATGTTCTCCAACCTTCGACCCCCTCCCGGGATGTAAAACATACCAGTTAGTCATGTTGTGAGTTTCAGAAATCGTGTCAAATCATGTGTGAGTTCCGGTTGCTGTCGGGATACCCACGATGGGATGCCACTTCCTCCCAGAAGTACTTGTTTATTGAAATGGACTTCCTCCGAGAACTTGTTCTTGAGAAAAGCCAAACGTTTTACGACAACCCAAAACAGATCCTTTGGCAAAGTCTGTTTCTGAATCACCAAAGAGAATAAAAATTAAAAGGCAAGTTGGAGAAAATGCCCAGATTAGTAGGATATCTTATCTGAATATACAAGGCCTACAGACTGTGGCTTCTCAATCCAATAAACAAGTAGATAAAGAAAGGATCAGAATATAGGTCCTAGTCCAACTAGAAGGATGTGTCATTGTCTCTGATCAATTGGAGAAAGTGACAGTTTTCCTTGGAGGTATCGGATTTTCTTAATTTCCTTGTCTGAATAGACTAGTAAGACTATGGTTGACCCACTTATGGTAATCGGAGCGTTGAACTGGAATCAAAGCCAATGGAAATTTTTTTAATTGATTGGAGATAAGGCAGGAAGGGGAGCCTTGGTGCAAGGGTAGAGTTGAGTAGAAACAGTCTTTTACAAAATGAAAGATAAGACTGCATTTGTGGTCCACCCCTTCCTCGGATTCTATATTCGTGAGAGCTTTGTGTACCGGAGCTACCTTTTTTGTAAATAAGGTAGACAAACGCCCATCCTGAATTTTGGATTAATAGGTTAGCCTATCGGTGAGCGAGCTTATGGAACTTCCCTTCCTTTTTCTTGTTAATATCGAATGTAGGTTGATATGACAAATAAGCTTCTCTTAATACCCACAATGAAGTAGAGCTGGCCCATGCCTTTCAGAAAAAAAACACAAAACAACAAAAAAAGGCCAGACCTGCACCTACTCAGATGATGTCTATGTAACCCTTCATCTAAGGGCCCACCAGATATATTTTTGGGTAAATTTTGAAGGTAATGAACGGATGAATTGCAAATGATAGGTAAGAAGAGTCTAGGAATTGAGATTTTTCTCTGTTTTTCTTTTTGCCTTTTTCTCTTTTGATTGTTTCACATGTAATTCCTTTAGCATAACCATTCACACATTATACTGTTTGACGTCTAGGAGAATTAATATGGTTGGAACCATATATCGGCTAAGAGTCTTAGGATCACATCTCAATAGAGAATAAACCAAAAGTTTTGCAAGCCGGACATACTAATCCTCTGAGCCATCCGTTTTACACCACAGAAAAGTAGTAGTTAGCATCTTCCAAAGGGAGTGATTTTAGATGATGATCAATACAACGAACATAGCAAATGAAATGCTTTGGATCACCAAACATTTGGGCTACATGTATTGTTCGACTCTCAAGGAAACGGTGATCGGTGGAATCTAGATAAAAGGAAATGGCTCTAAATATACACTTAATTATCTCCTGCGTCGATCCTCCTCATCAATGAAGATAGGCCAATTAGACACATTCGCTCTAGATATTTTTGAACAACGTATAAATTTAAAGAAGGCAGTCCCAATGTACGAAGCTTCTACTTATGCAAAGTTCGGCTAAGAGTTTAAATATACGTTTAAACTCCGAGTCATTATTACAAGATCATAACTTCAAATCTAAGCAAGAGCACAAAACAATGGCTTGCTAATGTGGGCAGTAATATGATACGTTGATACATGAGATTGAGTATCGTCAGACAACCAGCAATAATTTACACGCATAGAACACGGCTATGTTTAATTCTCCATTGTGCAATAGTATTCCATATTTGGATCATCTCGTCCTTAATATCTTAGCTTTCCAATTATGATAGGGAAACGAAAAAAGTCCGATGGTTAAAGGTGCTTGAGCTTATTGCAAAAGGTGGAAGGTTGAGTTTACTAAAATTGATTTTGGGAACACGCCAACCTACTTTCTATCCCTTTTTCAATGCCCAGTTTATGTCTCTTTAAAATTTGAGGCTCTATTATTCTTTTCCTTCCTTTCTTTCTGTTTTTTTTTTTTTAGAGAGAGAGAATTTTTGTCGCAATTGTAGAGTTATGGTGGTGTGACTTTGAGGTCACAGATTAGAGGTATAGAAACAACCTCTTGCAAAAATGTAAGATAAAGCTACGTAACAGAGACCCGTGTGATCTGCACCGAATCCCAGATATGCAGAAGTGAAGAGAGAGAGAGAGAGAGAGAGAGAGAGAGAGAGAGAGAGAGAGAGAGAGTTTAAATATTTTGGTCTTCAAGAAGATTTCTATGAAACGATTGGGATGAAAATGGCCGAGTCAACTTGTTCGGTGGAAGATAGTTTGCAAGCATAAAAGTGGAAGCGACCCGGGAATCCGACCGATAAAGGAATTTAACTGTGCATTATTATTTTTAAGGGTATTTGAGTATTCATTGTTAATCATATGATTATTGGCATTTTGGTGAGGAGAGGAATCTTCTTGGAGAAATTGCATAGCAACATGCAGAGGGGTTACAAAGTCTGGTACGAGATTAAGGTGGGCTTTTGGAAGGTCAAAGTGAACCACTGAGTGCACAAAGCTTCCGCATATGTGGGGTCTGGAGAATGGACGGACTAAAGGGTTAATAGTACGCAGCCTTACCTTACATTTTGTAAGAAGCTGTTTCCATGCCTTGAATCCGCGACCTCAAGGTCACACGACGGCAACTCTACCATTGTACCAAGGCTCTCCTTCCAGTGAAATGTTATCCAAAAATACAATGCTTTAGATGGATAGCAGATTGAAACAAATTTCAGCCCTTGGCGTGTTCGTAGCAAGAGGATGGATCCACATTAACAGATGTGCCTCTGCTCAAACAACCTTGCAAACATTCATCATTTACTTATAAATTGCCCATTTGCACCATCGGTTTAGCACCAAGTACTTGATTGGTTCCTGGTTTCTTGGGTTATGGATCTTCAAAATCAAGATCTGTTCCTTGCCTCAAATTGGAATGTGTGGTTATTTGGGAGCTTTGAAAAGAGAGGAACCGAAGAATTTTCAAAGGAAAAATCTGTTCAGTTGATGAATTTTAGGAAGAATCAAAAGAAAGGTTGGCTTTCGGTGTCAGTTGATTCCTTTCAAGAGATACTCTTCAAAAGAAATTTTGACAAATTAGAGATCAATGTGCGATGTTAAATATTCAGCCCTTGTATGATTGCTCTGAATTTGGATATTTAGGAGCCTAAACATCACATTTACTGAATTTGGAAATTTATTTGTCATTGCATATTGCCGTCTGGATACTTCTTAAAAACAATTGTCCAGACTCAACTCCCAAAGCTTCAACTTATAACAAAATGTTCTCAGAAATGTTCAAATTAGTGCAACCATACTAAGGGGATCCGATCACCTTGCTGGTGTTTCTGCTTTGTACAAGCTATTATCAATTTCCCATGGATTACATGTCAATCTATAGGGGTGAAACCTATGAAATTCTTTTGCACTGACCATCTGAATATTCATTTTCAAGATGGTTGAATCTGAGAAACCAAGATGGGTCCCATAAAATGATGGGTACCTGGGTGTTCTTAGGACCCAAACTTGGAGAACAGCTTAGTCTGCATATCAAGGTCTTTTCTCAGATGGGTCCCATCTTCTTAGACCCCAAAATAGCAGCAGTACTTAATTTTGGGATCAAGGGAATAAGATCCGAAAGGCTGATTGTTTCATAAAATGAAAAAAATCTGGAGATACGGGGTAACGATCCCGTACCTCTAGCATGCTAAGTGAGCGCTCTACCATCTGAGCTGCATCCCCTTTTGCAACATCATATTCTATCATCTATATCTAATAAACCTAAGACTTGTCGCTGTTGGACATTTTTGTGGCTTGAACGAATGTAGACATGTTGATTTTGGATTAAATCAAAGCTCTTTGGGCGACCATTACGACCAGTGACCAGGCGCAAGGATGAGAGGCACTTGTTTTCTGTAATCAACTGTGCTAGATGGCTTCGGGTGATTGTCTCTTGTTCATCCACATTTTTTAGAAGTAGATTGTTGCCTGATTTGATCAATTCCATCAGAAAATTTTGATTCTCAAGCATGTTTGGATTGCTCAATATAAGAGCACCAACGTTCATCCAAATTAAACTAAATCGAGTACAGAACAAAACATAATAGGACCTCAGAAAATAATAGTTAGATACATGGATGGCTCTTCGTTGGCCAAAATTGCACTGATCATTCTCTCTAATGGCCCAATAATTGCAGGGGCCAGAATCTGAAGATCATCTTCCTAGGCCCAATAAATACCTTCCTGCATGTCCTAATCATCCACTACTCAACATATTGACCCCTCCTATTCCATCTTGCAGACCTGAGTGTTGTAATTCTTTCATCAAAATCAAATAGTAGTAATGTTGAATTTATCCAAATCTCAAGCTTCGACGATGTTAAAATTATGGTATATCCTACTGCATTTACATGGCCATCATTTGTTTTTATCTTTTGAATTGGTGCAAATATGTATTAAATCGGAAAGGACATGGTACAAACGGTAAGGGGATCACAACCAATCAACAAAAAGGAGCCCCAGAAATAATAGCACCAAATGGAACAAAAAACAGAGCAACTGACACCACCATCACCAGCAGAGAGCCATTCAAAAAGGTCTTACCATTAATAAACTTCCTCAAATCTATGGCCTGGCCAGTCCCTCCCCACAAAAAATGCTTCAAATTCCACCTGTGCCCAGCCATGTATCAACAGAGGCAGTCATGTGTCCATAATGCTGTCGTCTTCATCCTGTGTCCATTGAGACCTGCCAGCGTGAAGCACCTGTACAGACAAGTTTACGTTCATACTCGTGCCTTGATTCGCTAGAGTTTCAGCCTCCCCACCAGCTGATCTGCAGACAAAGTTCAAAAGCAATGTGCTTGCCTACAATCCAATGGTTGATTGTATCCACCAATCCTTTCAACCTCTACGGTGGTTCTTTGGATCCGCCAACCATTTAATCGTATTACTAGCAGTGCAGGTGCTTCATTGACCGCGCAGGTCTTTAGTAGACAGTCCTCATCACATCTACTGGAGCATAAAATTTATGGACCTGCACGGCAATTGAAACATTAGACAGTCCTCTTGTAGGTACATTCATAAGTAACTTCTAAAATGAAACGCACAGCTTCGTCCACAAACCAATTCGAACCACGCTCCGAAACAATGCACCACCATCGATGAAATACCAACTACGTTCACACAGGCATACAAATTCGGACACCGCCATACCATAACACATACAGTCAATTTGATGGGCCAAAAATAATTGCGCACCTATTTTGGATGCACCTGTCAATGGGCCCAGATGTGTCCGACGCGCCTCAAGAATAACTGGGTATGAAAATTTTCCTCCAAAATAAGAAGCTATTTACAAGGTGGGCTCTAGAAGTTAACCACAAACATATTCAAATTAAAACTATAGAAGACATACAAATATGATTCATTGTCTACCCTATGTGCCCACAAACAGGTTTAACCATTGAAAGAAGGGCTGCTAATGAGCTTCATAGTATACATGGGCCTATAAGCAGATTTCACATGATGCAATGCAGGCTTACAAATATGTTCTCATATGCTTATACAAGTTTCTCAATAATTGGCCTTGAATGTAGCTTATTTTAGTGCTAAAATTTTATATAAAATTCCAATATAACATAGTTAAACTAGTCTCAACTCTGGTCAAACTCGCCCTAGTTCATTCTAATATCTTGTAAAATCTGCCTAGCTCAAGTTTGGCAATTTTAGACTAGATTGGGTAAAAACAAGATTTTAAACTCAATATCTAGCTACATTAGGCTAGCTCTAGTCAAATTAAGATTGGACAAACTTGAACCAGATTAAGTAACCTCAAACTTGACTAACATGTTGTCAAATACATTTCAATTATAAGAGCAAAAACCTCTTTTTTTTTTGCTTCTTTGTTTAAAAGATTCATATTTTTCATAACTTGTATCATACATTAAAATGATTCGTCTTTTTAAATTTGTCTTTGAGTTTTTATTTAAAATCCATCTTTTAGAAAAACACAAAATTTTATGACATTTTTTAATTTTACATTTTAAGTTTTCTTCCTTTTTAAACCTTTATATTTTAGGCTTTTATATTTTTTATGAATTTTTATTTTTTAACTTTCATTGTTTGAGTTTTCTTGAACAATTTAATCCTGAACTTTAAAATCTCTTATCTCTATTTTTCTTCACTGAATTTTTTCTATTTTGAACTTTGTATGTGTGTTTGGGAGTTAAAATATTATGTTTAATTATTTATATAGTAGTATGTCTTTCTACTCAAAAAGTTGTTAAATAGGTTGTTTATTTGTTTTTTTCTTTTTTGTATCTTTCAAAAAAATTCTACTTTGTCTAACCTTTTGTCATTTCTTTCATGAAAATTTCAATTTTTTCTCAACCCAAACTTTTAAAAATTTCTTGACTTTCTATCATCTCTTTTCCATATAATTCAAAATTTTTAAAATTTTAAGACATTTTTCCTTGCAAAATTTCCAAATTAGAGGTTTGTGACTATGATTCTAACAAACAAAAGTTGTCAATACCACATTATACTAGCTGAAGTACTAGCATATGTTGTACTAGTTATAAAAAGGTAAAGTATCTCATTACCTGCCGAGATCAATGCACTGTCTGGCAAACAACTTGCAATTGTTTTGTTTGACAAAAACTTATTGCATAGTCATTTTCCTTTCTTTTAACCTTTGTTTAACATAAAATTAAGAGTTAAACTTCTCTCTCTTTTACCCTCTTCTTTTACTCCTGTCTCAATTCTTCTTTTTCTTACTTTGTTCACTTCAACCTAGTTAACTTGTAAAATTGGATCTTTTTAGTGATGGTATTTTCTCCTCCTTCCTTTTTTTTTTTCCTCCATTTAAGCATTCAATTTTCCCTTCTTTTTCCTTGTCACCACCTTTCATCTCATTGGTACGACCATAGTTGAAGGTTTCATTTAAAACCCATTTTCTTTCATGATTGACTCTGTTTGATTTTTACCTAGAAAAAAATTTGATAATGGTATATTAGAGTCCCCTCTTCATAATTGATTGTATTTTCCTACCTTTTCTAATTTTTAAAGTAAAATAGTTGTGCATGTTAGAGATATAACTATTATTGGCTTATTTCTTGAATAATATCTAACATAGTATTTGAGCCTTACTGATTGAAAAAATTGTGAATTCGAACCCTAAGAGCCTTATTTATAAAATTCATCTACAATAGTCTAAAAGGAGCTTTTCACATTAGGGGATGCGTTATAGAGATGATAACTATTTTTTACCAACTTTTTATCAGCTTAAGCTTTTCAATCAAATAGTAATCCAATAGTGCCTCACAGTTGGCTTAGTAATGACACTCATTTAAACTATGATGATAGCTTCTTATTGGCCACTCTTGGTAGAATAGGTTTTACATGTATTCAGCCGTAATTGGACACACTAAAAATATGGTGCAACATCTCCTACTTAGCAAATTCAGACCAATCAATTTTTGAGTTGCTATATACTAGATAGCATAGCATGAAATCCCCATTAGATGATCACAATAACCATTATTCCATGGTAATCGAAAGGAACTTAAAAGTTCAAAAAATCAACTCTACCAATGTCGATTAAATACAGAATTATAATTGTTATATGTACGATATTTTCTATGGCACCACTACATTCCTTGTTATAGGCTATTTGCTGCAAATAATGCTGGTCAAAAAATGCAATGCTTATTTTTCATTTTCCTTCCGTATTTTTTTTATTATTTTTCTTGTTTTCTAGAATTAAACCTTGTTTTTTTTTTAATTCATTTAATTCAAATGCCGCTCACTACCGAATTAAACTTTGTTTATTGACCACACTTTTCTACCCATTTCCAAGGCAACTCTCACCTATGACAACAGTGTTGTTGTACACACTTTAAGATTAGTTCTGCGACCTTATAATACGCGAATCAATACTTGCGCTTCTGTTTCTTTGTAAGAGGAACGGCAAAAGAAAGAGTTTACTGGTTGAGATGAGATCGATGATTATAAGTAGGAATAATTTTACTTTAATAGCCTCTTGTACTACTAAAGTCTGACTTAAGGACTCAAGTTTCAAAAGTTTTACTTAAAGGCCGATGTATGTTAAGTGCATCTCAGGGTTCCAAAGGCCGGCTCCTGATTTTCATGTGGGGCAGCTCCGTGAATGAAGCTCCGGCTTATGCGGGATTCTGAGAAGGGGCGAACATGATTTATAGTATGCAGCCATATTTTACATTTTTGTAAGAAGTTGTTTTCACGCTTTGAACCCATGACTTCAAAATCTCACTATGACAACTTTACCGTTGTGCCAAGCTCTCACCTCTGCAGGCTCCTGATTTTCACGTGATATTCTTAAAGGACATGATAGTAAAATGCTGATGAAGATGCAAATTACGGCTAGTTCAACAAGCTGCGCCCCTTGTCTTCCAGGAAGAAGATTTCGGGGCTTTTCCTGCAAAAATGGAGACCTAGACGCAGCCGCAGAGAACTCGGTCGTGAAAAAATCGTCTCCAACGAAGAAATCTCCGGAGGGAACAGGTACCTGAGAGACGCAGGAAGCCGAACCTAATTGAAAAAGAGGAAGATGGCCGAGTGGCGAGTACGGTATGTAATCTGCATCTGAAAATGGTTACGTAGCCTAGTCGGCTCTTGTCCTTACTGTTTTTGGATTGCTTCGCCCACTGGACTTTGAGACCTTTTCTCAATCTCTCCCACCTCTACCTACTTTTTTGTACCGATGGTGTGTTTCGTTTTCTTTCTTTTTTTCTTCTTCGCAAGCTATTTCATTTTCAGGCCTTAGCTCGAGCTGCAAATTTGTCCGGGGTTTTTTTGGTAGTTTAGGCCGTTCTTTGGTCTAACATAAATTGGAGCAATCCGAACTGAAGGAAATGGGTAAGAGTTTTGTCCAGTTTTTTTCTTTTCATTTCTTTGCAAGCGATTTTCATGGTGGCTGCTCAAAACTTGGCCTGAAATGGCCCCCGAAGAAGAAATATCGGGAAAAAAAAAAGAAAAGAAAGAGACCAAACTCTTACAATTATAAAAGAAAAAATTCTGACCTTTTTAGCAGTCCAACCTTTCAATTATAAATGACCACCACTTGTGGACTTGTTTTACCGCACAATGGAATCTACTCTGTGCCACGTTGCAATGATAGTGTTCATCGATCTGGTCAGAAAAAATCGACCAAGCATCACAACTGAGCCCTTGTTGATGTACTGATCGTATATAATGGCTTTGATCATGTTTAGGTTTCTAAAAGAGGAGCTCAATATATAATCCTTGTAGGAATGAATTTACAGATGGGTGTCTGTAGGTATATGTAATACTCATGCCAGTTTCTCTCATGTATGCCAAATATGCAGCATACTACAACAAGCGATGCTATGATTCCCACAGGATAAATTCATAAGATCAACAACTCTTGATTCCCAACAAGCCAATATTATAGCAATATATTATATTGTGAGTGAACGGAACACCCTTCACAGTTCAGACATATGCTATGGCAATACACAGTTCTTGGCTTCTAATCCCTTTGTTTACGTTTAGAATTTGGATGTTTGATCTGCAAAGAAGGAAAAACATGACTGGGTCTCCAACTATTTAGCCGGGAAAGCGCTCCATCCAACCTAAGTGCACGATTTTCATTCCTCTGCAGCTCGGTCGGCCTGAAGAAGAAGACGAAGCTACATCCAACCAAAACGTTTCTACTTCTGAAATAAGCGAGATGCTCTTTAAGAATAGCACGTCCACCCTGCCCAGATTTAATGGCCTGTTAGACAGTAGAGCTCTGAGACGTACTTAACATAATATCGGGCCCTTAAGTGAGTAGTAAAGTGAAAATTTTCCTTATAATTATATCAAAAGCTGGATTGGGTTGTAGGGTATCATCTTCTGTTTTTATCTTACAAACTCCATGTCAGTAAACCACCGGCCTTCCATCGGCTCACGTGCTTCTGGTAGTACGTCTTTGGACCCTTTTGCACTACACATACTTAAAGTCATGATTATGTTGGAGGTAACCAGTGGACAGAACTACTTTCTTCAAGCAAAAGATTCTTCTCAGAGGAGAAAAACCATACACTGGAAGACAACCCTGTAATATATACGAGGCCTACATTCACAGAAATCCTTTTTCTAAGAGAAGAATACGCCAAGGCGACAAACATGATTATACGAAGATCAAGAAAATTGTACGTGGAACTGAACTGAAATTGTACGTGGAGGTCAGAGTTACTGTGAAGCCCTTGGGTTAAAAGAGGCAAAAAAAAAAGGCGAATAATCTTGAATTCCTGACGATCTTCCTTTTCTTCAGCAGGCTCCACTAACCATCAAATAAATTTCTTTTGGTAAATATGGATTAATATTATGTTGCCACTGCTCTTAGGTTCAATCACTCAGAGCAACTCATGGCTTGGACCTATGAGCAAAGAAAATACTATGGCCACCCACTTACCAAATCATTATGATCCACATAAGTCAAGATGGACACATGAATGCATTGTCCGTTAGATGATCAGATTAGTTGAACATTGATAAAGTAGGATGAACGTTTGATGAGGGCACATGATAATTTGGCCCTGCCAGTTTGAAAACAGCCTCTCTCAAAGATGCAGGGTAAGGCTGCATACTATAGACCCTTGTGTCTGCCCCTTCTCCCAACCCCACGTAGGCAGGGAGTGTCTTGCACCAGGGCTGCCCTTTTTTCAGGATAAGCAAGAGGCATTACTCAAAGATAAGAATTAGATGAGTGCACAAATTTCCATTAATGTATCATATATGGTAGTGATCGTCCGGCAAATTTTGATGTTTGAAATAGGCTTCCGTAATTCCATACAAGAATTACACACTTTGCACTCAAGCAAGTCTTATGTAGCAACCATAACAAACATAGTTTAACAAATCAAGACCAGAAAGTGAGCCGAGTTGAATAAACTCAAACGACTCAGAAGCAACTCTATAAGAACTCGGAGGAAATTGCTTATGATCACCCACTATTCTTCTTATCTAGATAGCGGACGTATTCAACATTAATAAGGACAAATGAGGTCCGAGGGAACTTCAATTTGGTCCTTTAATTAAGCAGGCTGAGCACATGATCCATTTTCGATGGTAGTGGCTCTTAATCTATACCAGGAAGCAGCAATTAGGTAGATGAGAGATCATCCTCCAGAGTTCAGAAGTTCAGATTCAGGAAAAACTCACCATTGGGATATATATGGTTCCTGAACAAATCAACTGGTTGTTAGTGACAGTCCCCAGCTTCACTAAATATTATTTTACAGACTTTTCAGAACTTTAATGACGTTTAACAACTCAAAGGTAAAATGTGATAAAGAGAGGGACTGTGTTATTCATGGGAGGTGAAATAATGCCTATGAAACAAGACAAACTCGTAAGGAGTCTCAGGTTGGAGTTGCCATCTTCCCTGGGAATTAGATTTTTGTAATTCTTTGCTTCTACTAAAAAGTCAATATCCACCAAGAATTTTTGTGTAAACAATAGCTTAAATTCAACAACCAAGACCAGGGTGCAGGCCTCACGTGGCTCCAATTACAATGAAATTTTAGACTCAAAACTATTCCCCCAACTTAAAAACCAGACTAAATGCACACGCATTCTCCTTTCCCTCTTTAAACACTCAGTCACCCCATTTATTTCTCTGATTTCTTCCACTCCTACTGCATCTTCTCCAGCTACTCCTCTTTGTTCCATATATGGCTGCTGGTTCCATGCCTTACGCTTCAACCTTCGGTTTCTCCGAGCAACGTCTACTGGCAGCAGCCATACTGGCCGTCTTGGGCTTTTTCTTGAGGTACGTAATCTATGAATCTATCATGGTAACTGCAGCTCAGCAGTTCAACCGTTTACTTGTAGTTTTTCCTTTACTCCTGGTGGTTGTAGTCCATTGGCTCTCCTCAGTACCTCCCTCGAGCCGGTTCAACATTCCTGTGCCAGGGTCCGAGCCAGGAGCTATTCACCGAGCCGGTGGTTCACCATGGGGCGTGGCTTTTCTGCTAATACTACTCTTCTTTCTGATCTCCTACCAGCCTGCTGTCTCTCGTTTGAGCTTTTAGTAGACTCCAATGTCCAAGAATTTTGTAATGGATTTAGTTTTATAAAGGAATCTGGGCCTTTTGGAACTTATGTCTTGCTATTTTCTTTCCATTTAATCTTATTTTTCCACACTTCTTTTTCACCTCTCTGGATTCCATCTGCGGATAAGGGAAAGCCTACGATATCTTAGCTTACTAGCAATCCCATCCTCTAAAAGCCCGACAGAAAAAATAAAGGAAAAAAGAAAAGATACAGTGGTTTCAGTATATGTAACTGCTTAGTCTCAAGAACCGTGTTGCTTGTACTATATACATCCAACTTCAGCGTATGATCTGTTTTTCTATCAGAGACTTAGGAGAGTGGGTGAGTGATTTGCTTTCCAATTCTCCGCTGGGAATAACAATGAAATATATTCTCTTGAAGGAAGAAAAACCTAGCCATCTATCTGGAAAAATTTCGCCAATTGCTGCAACCTTTGGGTAACGTGGGGCGTCAGGGAGCACCGTCAGTGGGTTTCCGTATGCATTGACTCGGGGTCACCACTTCTACAATGCACGTACCATCACAAGGCGGATCTACGCCCAGGATGGAGGATTTATTATTAATTACCTGCAAAAGACTGGTTATAATAAAACAAAAGCATCATGCTTGATACTAGCAGATGGTCTGAATCACTGTTGATATGTTCTACATCTACAAGGATGCAAGTGAAAATTCATACCCTAAAGGTAGTGATCAAGGTGGTAGAGGATATTTCATGTTGCACTTCTTTCTATGTTTTATATTTCTTTGTTTGAATCTCAGAACTGAAATTACTCAAACTAAGAATTCATATGGGAGGAATTATTTCTCGGAAAGGTAGAAGGTCGATTAGAAAAGAGTTCCACAATCTAATTAAAAAGCCAATATATTTTTAGCTTTTCCTTTAAAAGATAAAGAAGAACGAACCTCTGTTCTGAGAATATTGCAATTACAATTTATTAGAAAGGGAACCTTGGTGCAGTGGTTGAGTCGTCTCTGCGTAACCCAGAGGTCACAAGCTTGAAGGGTAGAAACAGCCTTTTTGCAACAAAAAAAATGCAAGATAAGACTGTATACTATAATCCCTTTGCAGTCTGCCCGTTTCCCAGATGCCACATACATGGTAGCTCCGTACACTACGGGCTGCCAGCTTTTTTACTAAATGTTTACATTTTACTGTCTTTCTCCACGAGTTTTTATGTTGGGTGCAGGGTAAAAATTGGGGTTGCCGTTTAGTGATCCAAACAGGATGTATGATATGGGTTAACCATGGACCACCTCATCCTACTCATGTGGTACACCTCTAGTCCTTATCTTTCGAAATGTTTGTGTGGTTTTTACTACTTTCTGCCTACGGACGTAGGTAAAAGAGTAACGTCGGTGGGTGGAATCTGTCGCCTTGTTTTGCTGTTTCTTGTCCGGTCTGACTGAGTTTTCTGCAACTGCAACTTATTTTCCGGACAAACTTAGGCTCAATCTCTCTCTAAATATTGTCATCTGCTCTGCAAACTGAGAAGGTAGTAAACACTTTTATTTCAGGTACGGATGTCAGTTTCCCGATGACTACATTTTCAAGAGCCTACTTTGAATGTTCAGGCACATTCGCTCCAGAGATTAAAATGGGTGGCGATATATTCGCCCCTTAGCTTTTTCACACGAGTCCCTTGATAAATGATACAAAAGGCAATAACTTTAAGTTAGACTTTTTTTTAATATTAGAATCATTTACAATGTTTTCCTTCGCTTTAAATGGCCTATGCTCCAAAATTCCATTTGATGAGCCAACCTTGTTGTTTTCTTGAATTGAAAACTGGAAATTATAGAAAGTATTACCATCTATTGTACAGCTGAAGACAATAGTTGTTAGGATAATCCAATGGATGAGAACTTCAGATCATGGCTGATATAACCCAAGGAAACCATTGTGAATGGTACCAACCTTCAAAAAAATATTGGCCCCACCGAAGTTATAACTATTTGTAAACAATTGTTGAGCGGCTCATAAAAAAACAAGGGGCATATCACACCATCCACTAAAAAGCATGCAATTTGAATGATTCTCGCATCCGCAAAGTATCTCACAAAATTTTCTTAGAAATGGACAGTTCAGAAACTTTATAAACAACATAAAGTTTTCTAGGAAGTGAACATTCATGCCATATGATTTTTTATCTATAAGAAAACTAAAGTTAAAGTAATGAGATGAAAAAATTTCAATCATAAAAGGGGGCTCAAAAAAATATGATAGCTAAATCTCACCTCACAGTGAGGTCAGTTTGGCATTCCTCAATGCTAGAAGATGAACATTAAAATAGCCACAGAGGGAAGTAAATCCGTTGACCAAATTGTCTCGAGCAAGTTCATGTCCATGTTCCACATTTCATATTTAATGGATTAAAAAGCATATGAATTGGTCGATTCTAAGTATAAAATTTAGGAAATAACTCATATCCCTCTAGGTAGCCTATCCCACTTTGCTCTTAAGCAAATAAAATTATACTTTAAAAATGTGAAAATTGTTTATAAAAAATTCTGTATTTATTGCCATTTAATGTTTATACCCTACATTATGGATATATTAGGATAAACGCTCAATCCAACACACCATATCAAATCCACTTCGAAAGCAGACGCAAGGTGACGCCGTTACGTTTTTGTGTGGTGGCTCGTCTTCATGTCTTTTGACCGGCTGAGTTCGTGTCGTATTCTTGATGCGTCGCTTATATAAAATGACCAAAACAACCTAATTGAAGGTTAAATTTTCAGATGAGAGCCATTGCCAAATATAGAAATCAGAACAACATAGAACAGTATGTGAGCTGCACTTGGGTCCAATCGCGGTTCCTACTAAGGTTTCTGATCAAACGGAGAGAGTAAGAAATCAAAGAAAATCCATTGAGATTGGAAGGTTTCTAACTGATCAAAGTAAACCCACTTGACAAATGACAATTCAAAGTTTTCTTCACAAAATTGAAAGAAAGCCGTTGAGATTTCTAGCTTTTCACTGAAATCAAACAGAACTGCATTTGTAGCGATTCTTACCAATAATTCATCCCCGTATTTCCTTTCTTCTCCATTTCATATCTCCCTCATTCATTTCTTGCATTTGCAGTGCTACCAACGAAGAATGAAGGAATTCCTTGCAGGTCTTGTTTTCCGTTTTCAACGCTGGTTTGATTGACGGCAGATGCCAAGGAGAAGAAGAAGATCTGGGATAGGGGTTGGGAATAAAAAGATGTGTTTTGCTGCAACCAGACCATTTTTGGGGTCCTCCAGGTCTGTCAGTTCGAAGAACTCTTCGCCAAGCACAATTACCCCCGTCTCTTCATGCCGTTGGTTTATGAGATTATCACTCATTTAGGAACTAATGCACAAACGACTACTATAAATATACAGGGTACTTTGTTTTCATAACACAACATTCTTTAAAAGATCTAAGCCGTTCACTATGTCCTGGATGACTTAGATATGCTAAATATCAAATTTCATGCCTACTACATAGTTTATAGCATGTTAGTCGAGTAGAGGGTACGGGATTTTTCTAGTGCTTGGTAGATTTTGAGTTGGCTAAGTTTTACATTATTTAGCATGGGTTTGAGTTCAGATCTAGTTTCACTTGATTTAGTAAGATATATGATAACTAATTTTGCTACATATTGGAGGACTTTGACTAGAGCTAGAGAGAATTTGACATGAATTTTACATAATATAATAGACATAGCCTACCAATTGGAATTAAAATGACTTGCTATAATATAATAAAATACTTTAACAGATTAGGCTACTCACGGGAGAATATATATAATACCAGCCCTTGTCTTATAAAAGGGCTGTTATAGCTCAAAACATTCTGCAAGCTAGTAATAAGCAATCTAACTTATATAATATATTATAAACCTATTACTGCAAAACTCTTGAGTTTTACATATAAGGAGGAGAAATTATTTGATACAACCAGTTGTACGGTGGTTGTATCAAAGAATTAATGAAAAATGGCAGTTGGCCCAACTTATTTGGCCTTTTTTCAATAATCTAAACTGTTCATGTGATCGCAAGCAGACTAAGACTCAAAACTTTCATACAAACATGCATCCTAAAACTACTTTTCGTGAGCTTTTTATCATTGTAAAATAGATGGTTACTGGATTTCTGAATTGTTTTGTGTTACACCATCTATTTTATGACCTAAAATATCTTAGAGAAAAAGGGTGTCTCAAACCATTGATGTATTGTGAATCAGGTTGAAGAATGCTAAAAGCAGAGCACCCTACTGTTGCATAAAGGGCGGCCTCACCTTATGGATGATTTGACCATTGTTCCGATTGCCCCGAGCAATTTTTATGGGAAATTTCTAAGCATTCAAATCTTGCACTCGGTTTCTCTTAATCTTGTCTGCGGGGTTCCATCAGACAATTTGCTCTCCCACGACATTGAACTGGCCTGATCTAATCACTGAATAATTAAAAAATTCTCCCTTTCTTGCCCTTCTTTGCCGATCATTATGTATAGGGATTCACACAACAGGATTAACAGAGTCATCAGCACAAGATGTCACCAATGAATCGGCCAATGGCACAACCCCTCATTTGCTTTGACTCAATCCATATTCATGTAATAGCATGACATCACCAATTACCCTCCTGCCTTCTTGCAATATCTTCTGTGGAAGTAACAACATTTTCCCCATTCACTTCCAACCAACTGCAGCCAGTAACCTTCTTCAGACCCTCCATTGCTATACTTCTAAACTGGGTTACACCGTCCCAGTGGCCAGATACAGCAGACACATTAGCAGCAAGCACATAGTTTGCTCCAAGATTGGGCTCAATTTCAAGCAGAAGTTTCATCAGATTGTCATCTACATAAAAACCCTTGCCATGGTTCCTGCAGGCACTAGTAAAGCTCCTCAATATGTCAGCATTCAGTTGCTCTGACATATTCAAGATTAATGCATAGGCCTCCTCTACCAGTCCTACTCAACCATACACCCATGATGCTCCAGTGTCGGATGGATGTTTTACCCACTAACCATCCTATCAAAATACCAACAACCTTCATCAACCAGACCTAAGTGGCAGCAAGCACTTAAATATGCCAGAAAATGACTTGATGTCTGGTTCCACGTCAGCTGATTCCATCTGAGTATACAAAGAAGCAACATCTTTACTCCGGCCATGGTCAGCAGAGCAAGAGATCATGGTTGTCCATGACTGCAAATTCTTCACACTCGTAGAGATAAAAATTTTGGCAGCTTTTTCTAATTCTCCACATTTAGAATACATTTTAAAAAGGGCGTTTCCTAAAGCAACATCCAATTCAACCTTGTTCGCAACTATGTAAGTATGAACGGATTCTCCCATATTTAAACTGCCCAGATGGATACAAGCTGAAAGCAGAGTGACAAGAGTGATAGAATTGGGCTTCACATTTGCCGCCTTCATTTGGTGGAACATCAGCAAAGCGTCCAGAGGATGATTGCTGCAAACAGCATCAAAATCACGTAAATAAGAAAAGACTGAGGCCTTACCAGTATAATCAAATAGAAGATGATGTCCCCACAGATAAGAAGGCCTTGTAGTGCAGTGACACAAGAAGGAACCTTCTCGTGGATGCCACAGGTTTGAGGCTCTTCATGGGGCGCATATGCTGAGGAGATATATCTTTCTAAAGTCATAATACATGCACAGGCAGCAAAAATTTTGTCCAGTCAGCTCATCTTCAATTTAATCAATTGGATTGTCTACTAGAGCTTTCCTAGTACCCAACTATCCTAGAGCACTACAGCATCACACTGGAACATCCCATGGCTCTACTGTCCCTTAATGCTACACCTATAAGACATGCAATCCGGATGTTCAGCCTCTAATGCATATCAGAATAAGGATGCAAAGTTCTACCAAAATGAAAAATAAGATGCAAAGTTCTAAGAAGAAAAAATAATAAATAATATGCAAAGAGAAGATATTAAAAAAAATAGAGCTGCGTGCCATAAAGTCTAAAAGAGCATCAACTACAATACGGCCCGCATAGATACAGTTACCAACAGAAAACACCAAACTAGTGCTGTCTCTTCAGTGCTTGTAACAGTCAGTGATTTGAGACAACTCAAGCTATTCTAGTTATACTACAAGTGATTCAATCACAAACTGCAATTCCTTCAAAGGTAGACTTTGATTGTTTCCTAGAACACCTCATTATGTAGATTCTGCTACATAGCAGCCTCAGCAAGATGACACAAAGATGACTTCCAGCTCCAGAGAGGAATGAGGTTCATAAGAGGATCACACCGGAGCTAATATAGGCAGTAAGACAAAATGCACCTGCAATATCAAGTCAGCAACATTTTTAAAAGTATAAACCCAGGCAATTGCTTAGGTAGGCTGCCTCTACATTATGGAATACAACTACATCTTGTCAAAGACGGAAAAAATGAGCATTCCACTAAAATGATCATTTCTAGGGCAAAACCAAAGATCCAACAGAGCATCAGCTTAATTACATAAATGCACAAAGCTTTCTTGGCCCTACCGCTTCTCATGATTATTCTCTAATCATTGTGTTCTTTAATTTGCAGACAGAAACAAGTTAAAACAAAGAGGGATGATAAATGCAAGTGTCAAGTGTGCCCTTGTAAATGCCTCATGGCAAGGGTGCCCAGTTCGGGCCACATCCTGACGAGCAACCTTCTTTCCCTGTTGCCTATATTGATCATTTTCTTTCCCTATAAAAACAATTAGAAAGGCTAAAATCGATTTAGGCCTCCTCTTACTGTTGTGTTCTCCTTCATTTCTATCTTAGGCATTTCCGTGTCAGCTACCTCTTCCATCTTTTCCTCACCACCACATAAACCAACATCCCCATCCATCTTCACCATGCCACCGCAGCAACCACCATATCTCACCTCCTCTCTTCACCTTGCCCATTTTTGACAGCAGATCTTTGCCTATTGACAACACATTTGCAGGTGCCATCACCAATGGCACATCATTTATTAGCTTAAGTGACTCTGATAGACCTTCTGAATTGAACTTCTAAGGTAAATCCAGTAGAGAAGGCAGCTGAAGCTAATTTTTATTAGGTAAAGGATTCAAATTACAATGGATCAATGACAACTTCTCCCTTCAATCCCAAGGGAACTTAGAACAGACGTAAAGGAATTGATCAAGAAATAGGAACCGAGGTCCCTCCCAGTACCTTCCACTCTTCCAGTTCTCCTCCTCCTATCCCCTGCCAATTCCCTCCCTTTTATCTTCACTTCCCAACCTCCTCAACCGTGTAACCACTAGCTTGTAACTACCTAATCCTCTGCAATCATCTCTCAACAGATTGGATTGTAACTACATCTCTCAACAGACTGGAAAATCATCTCCCAACAGACCTGTGTAACCACTCTTCATCATCCGTAACTGCTTCCTTCTTCTAGAGTAGGTCTGATATATTGGTGATGTAACAGATTCCTGCAGGAACAGGTCAAAATCTCCATTTCCTTTGCTACATGAAAACCTCACATCTATATTGGCCTGGTACTTGTCAGTTGTTTGAATTTCTCATCGGAAAGTCCTCTCTTCCAGGCACGAAAGGGAACTAATAGGTGAACTAAAGTCTAAATCCCTCTACAAACAGCTGAAATCTCAAAAAAAGAAAAAGGATTGAATATTCTGCTGTTTGGTTCATGTTGGCTTCAGCCAGAAGAAGAAACCTTGATTTTTTGAGTTCGTAAAGAGAACACTATGGTCTTTCTATGGTCAATAATCACAGGTTCTTTGCTTGTTAAATCCAGTAGTAATCTTGCTCTCTTATCCAAGCACCAGTGTTTCAGGTGTTAAACGGACAAGTCAATACTTCCAAAACACAATAAAGCAATTTGAAGTACAAGTTATTGGACACACATCCTATCAGGGTAACTGCAGTCTCCTCAATGACATGGCATAAGAGGGTGCCCATGCCATGAGGCACTTGGACAGGTATATTGCATTTATCATTTCCCTAAAACAAATGGAGCAACAATGCCTGGTTAAGGATATTCCTGACCATTCACTGAGGTCTGCCATGAAAACTCTTCAAAAGTTACTTATTATACTTGATAGACAGAGAGAACAAAGATGGGGAAAATATCATAGATGTCTCTATCAGAATGGAGAAAGTATTTGCATGATGGGTAACTTAGGTAGAGATAATCACATTAGTCTCACATGCGACATCGCAACCAATACAACAATAAAGAAATTATAATCCTATTAATAGATAGAGAGGATCTAAAGTTCAAAGTCTAAAGACTTAGACACAATTATCAACCAAAGGCATAAGGAACCAAGCAATAGAGTAGCACTCTGACAATTATTCTATGCATCTGACAAGTAGCTCTTAGACCAAAAGAAAAATATCCAGATGCTATCTTAAAACTATATGGAATTTAAGGATAAGCATATCAGTCATGGTCAAACCAGCAACGCGAGTGTCAAAGGGGTTAAGTGATTTGACTATTGATTATAAAAAAAAAAGGAAGAAAGTAAACAAGGCTCAAACTTCGGTCTATTGGTCATAGCAGTACTATCAGTTTATGGAATCTTAGACAGCCAATATATACATGAAAAACATTTTTTCTGAAATTCTGTTCCTTCTTTTTAACTGCTATAGAATAAAGACCACAACATCGTGAAGGTGCAGCCATGCTGGCAAAAGAATGGTTACTCAAAAGGCAAAATTTCCTTCTACAATCCAGCAGCCAAGGTAAGTTGCCTAAATCCTAAGCTTGCCTACATAAATAATGGGATGGGTAACTTTCGTCAGCCCAAATTCCACGTCCTAAAATGAAATTTTCACTCACTATGGTGATTTACGTGGTGGGAAGCCAATTATTCAACTGTGGGGAGCCTTTCTCATTTCTAAGCAGACAAGAGGATCAAGGCACTTCATAAGATCAATTCTACCGTTTGACAATCTATGAGGTAGCAACTTGCTCTTGCTTCTCAAAAGAAACAGGCATTTATCAGTTTATGCAATCAACATGACTCCTGATCTTTCTAACACTTAATAACCATTCAAGAAGCTACAACACTGAACGCTGCAATAAAACACCATCTATTTTAAGAATGCCGTGACCATACCTACGAAGAAACATATCCGGAAATCATGAAGGTTCAACAAATAACACCCCTCTCACCCATTCCATCAAACAATTGACGCGCGAATCCAATTGACACACAGGCAGCATACCATTGTAAAAGGGTATTCCCAACGTACGTACTAAAATCAAGACCTGATTTAATAACCAATCAATGCACCATTCTTCCTTAACCCTGCAAGCAAGAGCGGGGGCGTGCGTTGATTATGGGTATGTAAAATTGTCAGGTTTCTCCCCTGTTATTCGCAGGACTGAAAAGAGCTGGACAGCTCTGGAAGGATCAGGACTCTTTGCATATGCTCAAATAATTGAATTCCAAGCAAAGAGGAAGGGAAAGATTGAAAGATGATCGAACACAGATCAAGCAAATCCACAGAAGTCACACAGGAGGAAGATATGAAACGGGAATTGGAGAGATTGTCGAGATCGAGAGCGGTTTTGAGCTCGAGAGAGTGGTGTTGAAGTAGATGAATTGCGGCAGTTGAGCAGCGGAGAATGGCGGGAAATTGCTGGTGGAGGGCGATCATGGTACATTTGACCCTAGTGGAGACAGCGGTGAGGAAAGCAACGTACTGTTGCTTCGTGGTGATCTAACCGTTAATTATTGGATCAACTAACGACACAATTGTTGCTGATCTGGCCATTTATATTGTGGGTCCACGCCTCCTTTAGTCCATGCTCAGAAATACTCCGCTGATTCTCTGAATTTTACTTGTTAAGATGATCAAACAGGCAAGAGGATTCTCGAACTTTCAAAAAAGAAATTTTCAATTAAAGCAAAATTAAAATGGCCCAGAGAAATGATAAACAGTGCAGAGTCCAATGGGAAGACTTTGAAGCCACCCACCTTCGCTTGATCAAACCCGCTCATCTCATTTATTAATCAGAGAGAGCATTCAAGGGAATACAAAAGGCAAACAAAAACAAAGCATGAGGGGAGGCGAGGAGAGAGAGAGAGAGGAAAAAAATAACGAAATCCTGGAGACGCAGATGAAGGAAATCCAAGGCCAGGGCCATGAGAAACACAAAGGAGACGAGCAAAAACCTCCTTTCCGACTTGCCAAAGACGACACAAAGCCAACACTCCTCGATCCGGTACGCTTGCCTGCTTTTCTCTTCTTTTTTCCGCTTTATTGCCCTTGTTACTTCCACAGAGATGCAGGATAGATGGAGACATGCAGTGTAAAATTAGCATTTTCGTTAACTTTTCCATGTGGGTTTGCTAGATTCTGAGATCGGACCCAACTGAGACCGAAGAAGATGTGCTGCGATTATCCCCTTTTACCTTGGGGCAATCCTAATGAAAGACATGGAATGATTAGTTTTCTTAATGCTTCTGAAGGATAATTGGCAATTTCGTTTTAGGGAAGAGTTTTTTCTTTTGTGTTTGATGGAAACTGTTGGGGATTAGAGTCACCGCCCATGATCAATCACACAATTAACGCAAGTAAAGACACCAAATTTTTATCTGCTTTGACCAAGATGCCTACTTCTACGGTTACAGAGCAACAATCCACTATCAACGAATGAAAAATGCAATTAGAGAATGATTAATGAGGTTCAATCATTCTCCCGTTACAAATTTCTCTAACAGAGATGAAAAAACAGATAAAACAATTTTCTCTCTATATTTCCTTCCTTCTCTCTTTTTTCTAGATTTGTACACAAATTTTGTGAATACTTTCACAATTTATAAGAATTTTAGGAGATCAACTTTAACGAGGTACTTGGAGCTTATTTTATAAACTTGCAAAAAAGTCTTTAGATGATGTCCAACTCAACCGCAATAGTTAAAGAAGAAGAAGAAGATTCTTTTGTCAACATCTACTCTGTTGAAAAATTCTCAAAATAGGATTAAATTTAACAAATCTCTTCTTCCATGCCCATTAACTGAAAGAGGCCTTTTTATGTGTAAACTTCTAGCAGAAGCTTATTTTAGTCAATTTCTTACAAAGCTTGAACTTGTTCCAAGGTAATGTTGTCGTCATTATATTTAAACTATTGTCATCAGTATAAATTTTCTCAAACTCTAACAACTTCGAGTCCAAAACATCTTGTATTTAAAGATACTGAACATCAATATGTTTCGATCTCCTATGAAAAGTAGAATTCTTACTAAGATGTATAACACTCTGACTATCGCAAAATAAAGCATACTTTGTTTGCATAAAATCAAGTTCATTCACGAATTTCTTTATACACAAGGTAATCAGATAGCCTAAAGTATATTTCTTTGTGTCAACATCACCAACCATATCTGAATCAGTGTAACCCTCAAGCATGGGCTTGTGAGTGTCAAATCCCAAACTCACCTCCCAGAAATATCATATAGATATTTTCATATTTATTTCACTATATTCCAATGTTCTTTTCCCGTATTGGATATAAAACGGCCCATTGTACCAATTCTAGTCTGTGTACACCATGGCATACATAAGATGGCCTTATTGCAACGGTAGAGTTGTTTGTCGTGTGACCTCGAGATTACGAGTTTGAGGCATGAAAATAGTTTGTTGCAAAAATACAAGATAAGGCTACTTATTATATACCCTCGTAGTTCACCTCTTTCTCACACCTTGCATACAAGAGCTTCATGCATCGAACTGCCCTTTTTATACAACTCCAAATTATTCCTTATTAATTATAATGGACTCATATGTAATTGGATCTTGCTTATTTTCAATGAAAAATGAGCAGATAGTAACCTAGTATTCATGAATATTCATTAATTACTCAACTATTTTGTAAGTGTTTTGTTTTATTTAATTTATAACCATTGGAATCGATAGAAAGGATGCTTTTGACTGTACATTGAACATATATCCTCATTTAAGCAGTTATCTTTATATGTCCTTGATCACTTAAATGAAGATATTAAAATTGCTCATAAGGGGATAGCCTAGTGCATAAAGGGATGAATCACAAAAATTCTATAGTATGCAGTCTTACTTTGCATTGTAAGTAAAATGTTGTTTTTATGCTTCAAACTTATAATCTCAAGGTCACAAGACAACAACTCTACCATTATACCAAGACTACCCTTCTAGTGTTATCATGACCAAAACTATTACTAGTAGATCATATAAGTTAGTGATTTTTTTTCTTTTTTTTATAAAAATATATACTAAAAAAGAATTCATTTTAGAAATAGTAGCGTTATGTAGTCTTCTCTTAATCTTAGACACATTCAAGAAAAGAACTTTCTACATAGTCTTCCCTTCAAGTAGTTTATCAGCTGCCCTATTTTCCTCTATGCTCGAGCAATTGTCAAATTGCAAATATAAGAGAGAATTCTCATGCATTGTTACTACACTTTTTATATAACCAATTAAGAGTCACCCTGCACATTAAGATGAGATAGATATAATTCCACATGCAAAAGACCTTGTCTGAAAGCTTTAATGAATGAAGAAAAATTTTCAAGGCATAGTAAACTAGAAGACAGAATATATGGAATGCAATTTTAGCAAGGACAGGAGTAAGAGTGGAATGTCGATCAAGATTGATAACCAAGAACTCCCTGTAAAAGATCACTTTCGGTACTTAAGATCAATAATTTATGATAGTGGAGAGATTGAGAAGGAGGTTACCCAGAGAATCTAAGCGGCCTGGAACAAATGGAAATGTGCATCTGGAGTTTTGTGTGATCAGCGGGTGCCACTCAAACTAAAAGAAAAAATCTATAGGATGGTCATAAGGCTGGCCATGCTTTATATATCAGAGTGTTGAGCAGTAAAGGAACATCATGCTCATAAAATGAGCGTTGCATAAATGAGGATGTTGAGATAGATGAGTGGTAAGACAAAAAAGGATAGAATTAAAAATAAAAATATTAGAGGAAATGTAGGTTAGCACCAATAGATAACAAGATGATGGAGATTACTTAGATGGTTTGGATATGTTCAAAGGAGACTGACAACACTACCGATTAGAAGGAGTGAGGTAATACAAGTAGAAGATTCTTAAAGGACAAGGGGAAGGCCCAAAAGAACGTGGATATAAATAGTGAGGAAAGATTTAAAAACTTTAGGATTAAATGAAGCCATGGTACTTAATAGAGTAGAATAAAGGAATAAGATGCATGTGGCCGACCCCATATTTGGTATAAGGTCTTGATGATGATGATGATGATGATGATGATGATGAGTAAACTAGAAGACAATGATCATTGTAATCTCTAATTAAATCACCAATCACATAACATTAGTATTCTTTTTTGATAAATCATCAAGATAGCGACCAAGATGATTAATTAGTATGTGTTCTCTATGATGATTAATTTCTGATAAAACAATCAAGCTGATGTTATATAAGAGGGTGTTCAGTAAAAAAAATACTATTTTGGAGTCTTATGGATTATTCATGTACACTTTATCAAGATCACATTTAAATCATTTTATTGTGTTCTCTTTTTTTGCCAGAAAATCAGTTTATTGTGAACCTATCTGACATATTCTTTTGGAATTCAAAGATACCAATTTCAATCTATTCATAAATTTGTGTTCAACTTGGTTTAAGAAGATACTAAGATAGCATAGAACTTATAAGTTGTTTTCACTAACTAAGGCCTCTGTGGCATAAGAAATATGGACTTGTCGTAATTTTGTATACCTTAACAACCACATTTTTAATGCTCTTGGTAGGAGTGGCAAATCATGTTTGTGAGTCGTGTTCGTGTCGTATGAAGACTAACCCATTAGAGCATATGAGTTGACACGAACATGACCCGATTAATAATCGTGTCAAGAACTCGTCACTAGAACATGATTCGATTATTAAATGAGTCCTTGTGTAACACAATTAGAAGGATGTATCATACAAGATGGTTATTTAAAAATCGTCTTATATTATAAGTAATATAAGATGATTTTTTGAAAAACCATCCTATATTATATAAAATATAAGATGACTTTTCAAAAAACATCATATATTATATATAATATAAGACGACTATATTATATATAATGTAGGATCGTTTTTGAAAAAAAATCATCTATAAAAAATCGTCTTATATTTAGATGGAATATATGGTGATTTTCAACACGACGAGTTAACAGGTCGTGAGTCAAACAGCCAACATGATGGGTTAACAGGTCCCAAGTTAAACAGGTCAACACGATGGATCAACATTGGTTGACCCAAACAAGACACAATTTTTGGCAAGTCCCTAAAAATGACACGAACACAATAAGACTCGACCCTAACCCGCTAAATCCGTATCGAGTTCGAATCGTGTCGTGTCATATTTTGCCACCCTTAGCTCTTGGTTTGAAGAATGCATTGAAATGGCAAATACATTCGGTGAATATTCTTTGTTTTTTCTCTAATGCAAATGTCCTTAAGTTTTGCTATGCTATTTATCTCAAGATTCATTATATTTACTACTTAGCTTTGGAAAAATAATTAAATATGGGTATATTTAGATAGCTTATCGAAATTAGATGGTTCTGTTGGCATGATCAAATCCACGATATGCATAACTTATCAGCTGCATCCACTGTGAAGTTGGCCACCAACCTTGATCTAGAGGTTAAGCAAATGGATGTGAAAACATCATTCCTCCATGGTGAGTTAGAAAAGAAAATATATACGGAGCAGCCAAAGGGTTTTGTTGCTAAAGGTAAGAAGAACTATATTTGCAAGCTAAAGAAGAGTCTGTATGGCTTGAAAAAAGCTCCCAGGCAGTGATACAAAAAGTTTGAGTAGTTTATAGCCCAACAGGATTATAGAAAGACCACTTCAGATCACTCTGTATTTGTGTAGAGATTCTCAAAGGATGACTTTGTCATCTTGCTACTCTATGTCGATGATATGCTTATCATTGGACGTAACTCTTCAAGGATCAGTTAGTTAAAGGAGTTGAACAAAGTCTTTGCTATGCATGACTTAGGACCTGTGAGATGGATTCTCAGAATTTCTATCGTTTTTTATAAGAGGAATAAGCAATTATGGATGTCTTAGGAGAAGTACATAGAAAAAAATACTTCAATGATTTTACATGAATAAAGCTAAAGTGATTAGTACACCTTTTGCTACTCACTTTAAGCTTAGTATGAAGTGAGTTCCCTTGAGTGATGCTGAGAAGGAGTACATGTAAGATGTTCCTTATGCTTCAGCTATTGACAATCTTATGTATGTCATGTTATGCATCAAACTAGACATTACATATGTAGTTGGTATAGTGTGTCGTTTTCTATCCAATGCAAGAAAAGAGCATTAGAATGTAGTGAAGTGGATATTGAGATATCTACGTGGTACTTCTAGGGTGAGTTTGGGATTTGGCACTAGCAATCTGGTGCTTGAGGGTTACACATTCAGATATGGCTGGTGATGTTGACACGAGAAAGTTTGTTTCAAGCTACTTAATTACCTTTACAAGGGAGCTATATCTTGGCAGTCAAAGTTATAAAAGTGTGTTGCCTTGTCTACAACAAAGGCAGAGTTTATTGTTATGACAAAGGCTTGCAAAGAATTACTATGGATGAAGAAGTTCATGAATGAACTTAGCTTTATGCAAAAGATGTATGCTTTATTTTGCTATAATTAAAGTAATATACACCTTAACAAGAATTCTACTTTGGGAAGTTGAAGCACATTGATGTTTGGTATCATTAGATACGGGATGTTTTGGACTCTAAATTGTTAGAGCTTGGGAAGATTCATACTGACAATAATAGTTTAAATATGATGATGAAAACATTACCTCATAGCAAGTTTGAGCTTTAGAGGGAACTTACTAGAACGGGCTTCTGCTAGAAGTCCACATGTGAAGAGACCTCTTTCAATTAATGGACCTAGAGGGGAAGATTTGTTGGGTATAGCCCCATTTGGAGCATTTTTCAACATAGCTGCTATTAATGGAAGAATCTTCTTCTTTTTCTTCAACTATTGCAGCTGAGTTGGGCATCGTTTAAAGACTTTTGTGCAAGCACATCAAATGAGCTCCAACCACCTCATTGAAATTGGGTTCCTAAAATCCCTATAAATGGAGATGCTCGTGAAGAGCTAAAGTATCCACAAAATCTATATACATATCCAGAAAAGAGAGAAGGGAGAAAATATAGAGAGAAAATTATTTCATCTATTTCTCCATCTCGTTTTCTGAAGGATGATTGGCAATTTCATTTCAAGGAAGAGTTTTTCTTTTCTGCTTGATGGGAACTTGTATTTTTTCACTATTAAATGCCAAAAACCCAATAGAAATGGAGGGGAGGATTGTTTTCTTCAAATTGGACATGTTTTCTAATGAAAGCTAATCATGGAAGGAACAAAACAGTCAGCATTAAGAGTAGAATGGGATTTCCAGTTTGCCTTTGCCTCCTTGTTCTCAACTAGTAGGAGTTAGCTTACACAACTTCCAAGAATTGATCTTCACTTTTACCCTTCTTCACAGTGGATGCAACTGATAGGTTATGTATACCATGGGTTTAATCATGTCAACAGAACCATCTAATTTCGATGGACTATCTAAAGATATCCACCTTTAATTGTTTCCCCAAAGCTCAGTGATAAATATAATGAATCTTGAGATAAATAGCTTAGTAAAACTCAAGAATATTTGCATTGGAGAAAGAATATTCACCAAATGTATTTGTCATTTCAATGCATTCTTCAACCTAAGATCTAAGGGTGGTAAAATACGACACGACAAGATAATACAATTCGTACTCGACATGGATTTAGCAAGTTAGGCTTGAGTCTTATTGTGTTCGTGTCATTTTTGGGAACTTGTCAAAAATCGTGTTGTGTTTGGGTCAACTAATGTTGACCTATCGTGTTAACCTACTTGACTCGTGACCTATTAACCCATCATGTTGACCGTCTGACTCACGACCTATTAACCCGTTGTGTTGAAAATCCTCCTATATTCTATATAAATATAAGATGATTTTTTATTGACTATTTTTCAAAAACGATCTTATATTATAGATAATATAGCCGTCTTATATTATATATAATATAAAACGATTTTTAAAAAGTCGTCTTATATTAGATAATATAATATGGTTTTTCAAAAATCATCATATATTCTTATAGTAATATAAGATGATTTTTCAAAAATTGTCTTATATTAATTATAATATAAGATAGTTTTTAAATAACCGTCCTATATACTAATCCTTCTATTTGTGTTATATGAGTCGTGTCAGGTCAACTCATTTAATAATCGGATTGTGTTCGAGTGACGGGTTTTTGACACGATTATTAATCGGGTCGTGTTCATGTCTCCCATATACTCTAATGGGTTAATTTTGATACAATACGAACACAACTCGCAGACACAATTTGCTACCCCTACCAAGAGCATTAAAGGTGTGATTGCTAAATATTATAAAATTACGATGAGTTTATATTTCTCATGCCACAAAGGCCTTAGCTAGTGAAAACAACTTATAAGTTCTATAATATTTTAGCACTTTTTTGAACTAAGTCGAACACAATTTTATGAACAAACTGAAACTGGCATCTTAAAATTCCAAAAGAGTTTGTCAGATAGGTTTACGATGGACTGATTTTCTAACAAAAAAAGAGAATATGTTGAAATGATTCAAATATGACCGTGACAAAGTGCACATGAATAATTCATAGTAGGATCCCAAAATAGTATTTCTTTACTAAACACCCTCTTATATAATAATGGCTTGATTGTTTTATCTAAAATTAATCATCATAGAGAACACATACCAACTAATTATCTTAGTCACTGTCTTAATGATTTATCAAAAAAGAATACTTGTGCTATGGGATTGGTGGTTTAATTGGAGATTACACTGATCGTTATCTTCTAACTTGATAGGCTTTGAAAAAATTTCTTCATTCACTAAAGCTTTCATACAAGGTCTCTTGTATGCGAAGTTATATCTATCTAATCTCAATGTGCAGGGTGACTCTCAAGAGGTTATCCAAAAAGTGCAATAACAATGCTTGGGATCTCTCTTTTGTGCTTGCAATTTCACAGTTGTCCAAACATGAAGGAAAATAGAGCAGCTGATAAACTAGCTGAATGGAAGACTATGTAGGATGTTTCCTTTCTTGAATGTGTCAAAGATTAAGAGAAGACTACATAGCACTACTATTTCTAAAATAAATTCTTTTTTTGTATATATTTTTATAAATAAAAAAATAATCACTAACTTGCATGATCTCACTAGCACTAGTTTTGGTCATGATCACACTAAAAGGGTAGTCTTGGTGCAGTGGTAGAGTTGTTGTCGTGTGACCTTAAGTCATAAATTCAAGGCATAAAAACAGTATTTTACTTACAATGCAAGGTAAGGCTATATGCTATAGATCCTTTGTGCTCTGTCCTTTTATACACTAGAATATTCTTTATGAGTAACCTTAATATCATCATTTAAGTGATCAAGGACATACGAAGATAACAACTTAAATGAGGATATATATTCAATGCACTATCAATAGTATCTTTTCCATCGAAAACAATGCTTATAAATCAAATGAGACCAAATGCTTACAAAATAGTTGAGTGATTAATGGATATTCATAAATACTTGGTCACTATCTCCTCATTTTTTCATTGAAATTATGAGTCCAAGTCAATAAGAAATAATCTGGCATTATATAAAAAGTGTAGTTTGATACATGAAGCTCCTATACACAGGGTCTGGGAAAGAGGTGGACTACAAGGGTATACAATCTGCTCCTTGGTAGTAGAGAATTTAAGTCGCAGGCACAATCGAATACCCAAAATCCCCTGCTAATTTTGTCTTGATTAGTGATCGTAGACCTTTGATCAACAAAACCTTTGTAAAGGAGGTTTCACCATAAAAGATGCGTAGCATGGGCAAAATGATGTGGTTCCCCTGATAATTCTCTACCGGTTTTGACGGTAGGGATTCAACCAACACAGAATGCCATCTTCTCCACATCTTGCGCATAATGACTTTCCCTCAAAAGTCGGTCTATTCCGTGTACGTATTTCCTAAGCTATTCACAAGCGACCATATCATGACGAAGTAAATCAAAGGTTGAGAATTTCCGCATATATGCAAAGAATCGAAGCCGATGATTCGATGGGAAAGCACCAGGCCCCTAACCCAACAGCCCATTAACCGAAAGATAAGGAATTATAGCGAAAAAAGCTAGGGTTTAGATGGAAGAGAAGGCGAGTCCTATATAAACAAACCAACCCAATGCAGGTGAAGGCAAGAAGAAGAGAAAAGACCCTGAAAATTCCAAGGCAAGTCATTGTACGTCGTGTTGTAGAGAGAGAGAGAGAGAGATGAGCCTTTACGTGATTAACGGTTTAACGGTGAAGGATTTCGTGGAGGACGGAGATGCATTCAATGGGTGCATTGAGGAGCAGTTCTCCAGTCTCGACGTCAACGGCCACGGTGTTCTCTCGCGGTCGCAACTGAGGAAGGCGCTCGAGAATTTGGCAGATCTAGCAGCCGGTGCAGGATCGGCAGCGGACGGCGACATCGATGACTTTGTGTTTGAGAAATTTGACACGGATGGAAACGGGACCATTGATAAGGAAGAGTTCAGAAGGGAGATGAAGGAGATCATGCTGGCGGTCGCCCGAGGGATTGGGGATTCGCCGATTCAGATCGCCCTAGATCATGGTGGGTTCCTCACGAAAGCAGCGCAGCGGGAATCGGCCAAAGGGATGTGAGAGAGAGAGATTTGTTTCCTCTGTTGTCTCTGAAATTTTGTTCTCTCTTTGTCCACGTAATGATTTGCCGAGATGATTTAGCATAGAACTGGCATTTCCACCATTAACTTTGTCCCCTGCGAATCATAAAAAACCACCTCCTTTTTATTGGGAGGGATGATCATTCGGCAGAGCGGAAGCATTTGAGAATATGCCCTAAATTCAGGATTTTGTGGTAGTTTCCATGTCGAAAAAAAAAGAAAAGTAGTCTTACAAGTTTAATAGTATGCATTTTGCAAGAAGCTGCTCAAACTCATACGACGACAACTCTATTAATGTGACTTTGACCCCTTGAATTGGAATTAAAAATTCCAAGTTTTCTTCCCGAAGCCAAAACATCCAAATATTTGAGAGAATCCACACAAAAAAGGGGCCTCCGTCGAGATGCCTAAAAAATGAAACAAACCGTAAATTTCAAAAAAACCCACTTAGTTTCTAATCTTCGTTTACTTTTTTATTTCTCATCTTTCATCTATTCAACTTGTGACTCTTGCTTTATTCTCATGAATGTCTCTATAACCCATCTGGAGGTTCTTGTCATTCATTAACTTGTTCTTCACTTTGCACTCAATTTGCCCTATTGAAAAATTAAGACCATATAATAAATGAGGAAGTTGCTGCATCTAATATCCAATTAATTACCTATTAGACTTGCTGGCAGGACCTATTGCCCAGAGCTAATCAGTTTTCCCAGGTTACATGGTGGACTATCATCGACCGTCATTCATAGCCACGTGCTCTAATCCTTTAAGCTACAAGCCTCACCTTGTTTCTACTGAATTTGTTCCTGAGAGTACCCTAAAAAAGGATCGGATATTTTGACATGGATATTCATCTTTTCCTAACTTGCATGCCAACCACTTCGTTCAGGTGGTGATGGCTGTCATCAGCGCATCCAGTAAGGTATTGGGTTCAGTCCCGCAAAGTTGGCATGTATGCCAGATTGAAGGGGCAGACTACAAAGGGTAAATAATATGACAACTTACCTTGCATTGCAATAGGCTGTTTGTGAGGTAGAGGTAGAGGAATAAAATCATGACATATTAAATAAAAAAAATTACTTAATTCAAGGTAGAGGAATAAAATAATAGCAGCTTATGGCCTCTTGTAGAAGGGGAGTCTTGGCGCAAAAGGTAAAAGTTGTCGTCATGTGACCTTGAGGTCACGGGTTCAAAGCGTGGAATCAGTCTCTTGCAAAAATGCAAGGTAAAGCTGCCTGCTTTAGGCCATTGTGGCCCACCCCAGGCCCCGCATAGGCGGGAGCTTTGTGTACTGGGGCTGCCCTTTTAGCTTATGCTCTCCTATGACATTTTCTAATGAAATTCTCGCACCTTTACAAGCATCGTACGAGTCTTAGAAGAAAAGATGTCCTGGAAGAAAGTAGAGGTCTTCATCTTCCAACCATTTCTTCGATGAGAGCTTTAAAAAAACCTTGTGGACGATCCCAAATTGCCAAATGAACCAAAAAAAACTAAACTTTTATGGACAGCTAACAAATGAGGTGGGTTTTTGATGAGAGAAGAAACCAAACTCATTGCAAATAGCAAACTTCTCTCGTCTTTTGTCATTGCAACGGGGATAACATGCCATGGATAGAACTCATTCATGGACTGTAATATTATGTCCTGCTACGGCAGTCCTACAATATGGATAAAATTATTCATGCATAAAGAAAAATAAAACCTAACATAGATAAACCCTACAGACTTGTGACAAGTACGGTGAGATTGCATGACATGGGACCATCAATGGTTCAGATATATCACATCTACCTATGTAAACATGGTTATGATCCACTTACACTTAAATAGTCTGAGGGGGGTTTATTTAACGGCGTTTATATGGCATTTTTGAGATATCACGGCATATCTCAAATATGCATCTTATTTAACTGCGTTATCTGTGGCATATGTGATATGTGCACCTTATTTAACCGCGTTATCTCTGGCATATGTGAGATGTGCACTTTATTTAACCGCGTTATCTCTGGCATATCTAAGATATTGGTTTTATTTAACTTTTGTCATGTTGATATGTTTGGTGTTATTTCAAATATGCCAAATATATATTCGAGTGTATATTTGCTCTTGTAGAGAGAGAGAGAGAGAGAGAGAGAGAGAGAGAGAGAGAGAGAGAGAGAGAGAGAGAGAGAGAGAGAGAGAGAGAGAGAGAGAGAGAAGAGGCCATTTTTAACATTCTTTAGGGGGGTTTGCATTCCTCCATGGGCATTGATGATGTGGACCGCTTAATAAACGGTTGTGATTATCTAATCCTAAGATCTTGTTTGTTGTTTGCCATTGATGATGGGGACCACTTAATAGAAGGTCCAAATTTGCCGCACGGCCATTGATGATGGGGACCTCTTAATGGAACTCGAATGTGCCACAAATGACACGCCATTAATCAGGCTACTGGTCCCACCAGATGTACCACTCCATTTGGCAGAAATCAAACTAAAGTTGGAAATCCTCATTCTTGGTGTTTATGATAATATAACGAATCCAAAGGCTAGAATTGTTTGATATGTGAGATTTTCTCCTCACGAACCGTCTAAGGTGGGGTCCAACAGATGAGTGGAATGGATCACCAAATTGTGAGCACTCCTCTTGTACATTTAGCCGTGCGTTGTTCCTACCATCTAGCAAGAGGAATGCCATGAGTCCAACTGCCCTGGACGATCTAACCCATTCATCTACTTGGCCCAATTTTGAATTATAAAACCCCACTTTTGGACAATCCGACCATTCATCCACTACCCTATTCTGAGGGTATTACACACAAATGCATATACAACAAAGGTATCATAAAATCCCTGGGCCTTAGGAATATCATAGCATAGATGAATGGCCTGGATCATTGATGAATATTAAGGTGCTAGTTGATATCATGACATATGCTAGAAATGCAGCTTATTTAACTGTGTTCATATCTGAGGCATATCTCAAATATCATAAAAAATATCACTAGAGATATCGCCAGACATATCACAAAACAAATATCACATATCTGATATATCATACAACATATCACAGAATATATGACACATATCTCAAATATCACACAAGATATCATCGGAGATATTACATGAGACATGCCAACAAAATGCCAAACAGGTGCCATTAAATAAACCGCCTGACTCTAATTCCAATAATACTCAATATCTTAACTTAAATGGTCATGATCCATATTGTTTCAGATTCATTTCATCCTTCGGTCTACTTTGGATCCAATTATACTATTAAAATTTTAATATTATTATCACAACTAGATGAGGGCAACCTTTTGTTTGAATCTCTCGTGTGAGCTCATCATCATCATCAAGACCTTATCCCAATTAGGGGTCGGCCACATGAATCTTATTCCTTCATTCCACTATATTAAATATCATGTCTTCATTTAGTCCCAAAGTTTTTAAATCTTTCCTCACCACTTCTATCCACATTCTTTTGGGCCTTCCCCTTACCCTTTTAAAGCTTTCTACTTGTATTGTCTCACTTCTTCTAACCGGTGCCATTGTTGGTCTCCTTTGAACATATCCAAACCATCTAAGTTTAGTCTCCCTCAACTTATTACCTACTGGTGTTATCCCTAAATTTCTTCAAATATTTTCATTTCGAATTCTATCTTTTCTTGTCTTACCACTCATCCATCTCAACATCCTCATTTCTGCGACGCTCATCCTATGAGTATGATGTTCCTTAACTACCCAACATTCTGATCCATAAAGCATGGCCGGCCTTATAGCCATCTTATAGAATTTTCCTTTTAATTTGAGTGGCACCCGTCAATCACACAAAACTCCAGATGCACATCTCCATTTGTTCCAACTCGCTTGAATTCTCTGGATAACCTCCCTCTCAATCTCTCCACTCTCATGAATTATTGATCCTAAGTACCGAAAGTGGTCTTTGACGGGGACTTCTTGGTTATCAATCTTGACTGGTGTTCTACTCCTATTCTCCTTGCTAAAATTACATCCATATATTCTGTCCTAGTTCGACTAATTTTAAATCCTTCATATTCTAATGCTTCTCTCCATAATTCTAGCTTTATGTTTACACCCTCCCTTGTCTCATCAAGTAAGACTATATCATCTGCAAATAACATGCATCAGGGAATCTCCTCGTGCAGATGTTTTATTAGCTCATCCATAACCAATGTGAAAAGGTTTGGACTCAATGCTGATCCTTGGTGCAATCTTATAGTGACAGGAAAATCACCAGTCATACCACTAGTGGTCTTAACATTTGTTACCGCTCCCTCATACATATCTTTAATTATGTCTATATATCCTTGCAAAACCCCTTTACCACCCAACACTCTCCATATTGACTCTCTAAGGACTCTATCATAAGCTTTCTCTAAATTGATAAAGACCATGTGGAGGTCTTTCCTCCTCTCCCTATATTTCTCTACTAATTATCTTAGTAAGAAAATAGCCTTCATGGTAGACCTCCCAGGCATGAAACCAAACAGATTCTCTGATGCACTTGTTTCATGACGCAACCTCTTCTCAATCACTCTATCAAAAAGTTTCATAGTGTGGCTCATAAGTTTGATCCCTCTATAATTAGTGCAGCTCTGTATGTCTCCTTTATTCTTATAAATTGGTACAATAAAGCTTTTCCTCCACTCATCAGGCATTTTCTTTGATTTTATAATCTTGTTAAACAACTTGGTCAATCAAACTACCCCAATGTCTTCCATATGCTTTCAAACCTTTATTGGTATATCATCAGGCCCCATGGCCTTTCCTGATTTCATCTTTTTCAAGGCCTCTTTTACTTCAGGTATTCTAATCCTACGTTCATACCTATAATATCCAATATTATTTTGATTTATAGTATTTTCAATCCATATATTCTCAGGGTCATTGTCATTTAACAATTTTTGAAAGTATGTTTCCCACCTTTGTTTGATCTCATAACATGATCTAAGTCCTTGCCCTTCTGTTCTCTTACTTTTGTAAGTTTAAACACATCTGTCTCACCTTCTCTTGTTCATAGTCTATTGTAGAGCTCATCATATGCTTTAAGTTTAGCCTCACTTACTATTTTTTTAGCAACATTTTTAGCATTTTTATATTACTTATAGTTTTCATTATTTCTAATCTTCTACCATGCTTTAAAACGCATCCGTTTTTCTTTAATAACTTTTTGAATTGTTTCACTCCACTAAGAAATATTAAAATAGATTAATATATTTAAAATCATAGAAATTTTGAATATTGTAGGTCTAGGATACAAATGTTTGGGGTCCACAGGACACACACATCTATTAGTGGTAAGTTGCTCAACTGAAGATAAGAGGGGGTCTTTAGTTGCCAACCATGTCTTTTTCTTAGGCTAAGGTGTCGTGATGATCAGGTATGTAGTGGTATAGAGGTACCATTAAGCTGCCACTCTCGAAATGGGTTATTTGCTATTCAAACTAAATCGATCCAAATAGATAGAATATGGAATAGAAAATCCTAACCATAGATAGATATGTAATTGATTTTCAATATCCACTTTATTTTGGAATGAATAGAGAACAAGGGCTCCTATTGCCTATAAATGTTTATTAAATTATAGTATTAATGAGGAGCAAAAGAGTTAATTTATATATCAAATATTCATATTTAAATTTTAAAAAAGGAAAAATTTTACTTAACATTAAGAGTTATGAGCTTTATACTTTAGTCCCTTCTTTCCTAAGAGATTTCAATTAACTTGTTGTTGGCCAAAGTTTGAATAAAATCCAAAGTCGATTTTCATTTATTAGAGCTTTATTATCTATGGATTTATTTACCTATAAGTATGTGCTTTTAGTTGTTTCTTAGGTGGTGTTGGATTACTTTTTCATTGTAATTATTGTGGGTTAGATTGAATTCGACCTCATTGTTAACTCTACAAAGCAAATAAGAATCTAACAACGCCAACTTGCCATATATGGACATATCAACAATTTTTTTCGTAGATGCTATTTTGATGAATGATTTTGGATGTTCTAACCATCAATTAAAAGACTACATATTAAGCTTTTAATTTAACAAAAATATATACAACTATCTACATCACTAAACAAGTAACCTCTCTTATACTTGTTGAATCTTTTTGCCCAAAAATACTTTGAAAAAAGAAATTAGCCTTAATATGTAGCTCTTAAAAAAAGAAAGAGAGAGAGAGAGAGAGAGCATACAAAATGAATAATTCAATATTCAAGCCAAACCTAATGGAATAAATATTGAATGTATTGTAAAAATTCAAACTACTATTCAATTAGAGCTTTATTATCCGATTAATGTTTTTAAGAGAATGGGTCATTAACTGAGTGCTCTGAATTAACTAGACTAAAGAAAATAAATAATGGAAGACTTAGTAGTTTGCAGAGGCACATTCCTTAGTCCTAACCAAATCTCTCTAAAGAAGAACAAAATCATGGAATTTAAACACGATGCATGTGATGTAGGGGAGGACAAGATGACTAGTAGACATGTGTAGCTATGTTACCACCAATAGTCCACTAATCACCTTGACTAGTATGTTACCACCAATAGTCCACTATTCACTGAATGTATTTGTCATTTCAATGCATTCTTCAACTTAAGAGTTAAGGGTAGCAAAATACGATACGACAAGATAACACGATTCGTACTCGACATGGATTTAGCAAGTTAAGCTCGAGTCTTATTGTATTTGTGTCATTTTTAGGGACTTGTCAAAAATCATGAATAAGACGATTTTTTATAGACGATTTTTCAAAAACAGTCTTATATTATAGATAATATAGCCATCTTATATTATATATGACGATTTTAAAAAGTCATCTTATATTATATAATATAATATGGTTTTAAAAAAATCGTCATATATTCTTATAGCAATATAGGATGATTTTTCAAAAATCTTCTTATATTAGTTATAATATAAGATGGTTTTTAAATAACTGTCCTATATGGTAATCCTTCTAATTGTGTTACATGAGTCATGTCGAGTCGACTTATTTAATAATCAAATTGTGTTCGAGTGACAGGTTCTTGACACAATTATTAATCGGGCCATGTTTGTGTCTCCCATATACTCTAATGGGTTAATTTTGATACAATACGAACACGACTCGCAGACACGATTTGCCACCCCTACCAATAGCATTAAAGGTGTGATTGCTAAATATTATAAAATTATGATGAGTTTATATTTCTCATGCCACAAAGATCTTAGCTAGTGAAAACAACTTATAAGTTCTATAATATCTTAGCACCTTCTTTGTAATGACCCCGAATTTTTGTAAATTATTAAGAAAAATTAATAAAGTTTGAATTTTTAGAAATTAAAATTTGGAATATTAGGTTATTGAAAATTCTCTTTTTATAGAGATTATATTATAAATTTAAAAAAATAGAAATTATGGATGTACTTGGAAAACTGATCGTAACAACATTAAGTACGTTCAATTCTGAGTTAAAATGAAAATTCCTTAATTTTTCCATTTGGGGGTAAAATGGTAATTTTACCCATATCCCATATCCAAGAAATAAGACCTCAATATTCATGAAGTACTTAGAAATACGATTCCAACGCCACTAAGTACGCTCGATTCTGAGTTCGGACAAATATTGCCTATTATTCTCCAATTTTAGAGTTAAAAAGGGCAAAAAGGTCTTTTCACATAAAAGTGGGGCCCACAAAGTGGGCCAAGGTTCTAGAAGCACCAATAATTGCTCAATGCATTATTGCTGGTAGTGGAGATTGTAGTGGAGATTGTAGTGGGAGTGGAGAATGCATTAGTAATTAAAAATTCTAAAGTAATAAAATATCTTATCAAAAGAAATGATAAAAAATTCAAATTTGGCTATAAATATGTCCCAAAAATTTCCAAAAATTTTCACAACCTTAACCACGAAATTTCCAAACCTTCCCTGGAATTTCAGCCCCAAATTCCCCTTCATCCCTCCCCAAACTCTCTTTTCCTTATTTCTCTCTCCTCTTTCTAATTGGAACAAGAGACCTAAATTCAATTAGGCACTCCGTTCCAGGAAGAATCTCATCAATTCCACCGTCCATAACATCCTATACTACAGTATATACAAAATCCCCAAATCAATTTCAAGATCCAACGGTTCCAACAACAGAAAATCATAAAAAGGTGGATAATCGGGCTATATTATCATCAACCGGTAACTCTCTCAAATTGGGCATCAATTATATTGTTTTTCTCCAATCAGGTAGGTGGAATTACTTCCCATTCATATTTATTATGTTTTAGTATAATTTTTATTTTTCTGTAATTTAATTTGAATGAAAAATGGTAAAAATAAAGTAAATACCAGCCCCTTCAAATTATGGTGATAGAGAGCTCAGATTGAAATTCTGAGCTTTCCAATCAATCCAGGAGGGTCAAAAACCCCTAGGATACAATTTTCAAGAAAATCTAACAAGGTTTGGACCCTCAATTGAGAGAGATTAATTCTGGTGGGCCCAGATCAAATCTAGACCCTAGGAATGGCTGAAAACTTCAATTTAAGATTGTGGAGCCATATGAACTCCAAATTGAGATCAGAAAGAAGCTATGGAAAGCTTGTAATGTCTAGTTTCTAATGAAGTCATAATATTTCTAAAATTTATTTCTGTATTTTTCTATATTTTGGAAATAAGTGTCCAATTTCTAAGATCTTCAAGATCTGAGGTGATCAGATCTTGGAAATTTATTTTAGTGATGATAGAATAATATAATAAAGTAATATCTATGGTTAATTTGGACAGATCTTGGATAAAATAAGGGATCTACCCTTTATGGTAGAAAAACCTTAAAATAAAAATAAATATATACAAAGGGACCCACTTGATCAATGAGATCAAGTATGATCAGATCCTTGGGATGGATTAAAGGGATGATATTATGATGGAATCCAGTTAGATCATGGATGAAATGTGACAAAATCAAGTGAATATGATTTTTGGATCTTAATGGATTAAAAGCCCTAAAGTTAATTAAAACCCTTAATCTAAAGGAAAACACCTAAGATCTAATGGTTGGATCATATTTAAAGGTTTATAATAATCTTAATAAAATTAGTTTAATTGTCTTTTATTGGATATAGAAGTGTAAATGTGATTTATGTTCTAAGTTAGAAAGCATGATAGTGTAATCTTTAAATTTTAGTATGATATGCCCTAAATGAGTAATTTGTTAGTAGATTTGATTATCTTAGGATCATGTTAGTGTAAATTAGGATTTAAACATGATTTCATTATGATAGAAGATGTGTTTCATAACTTAGGATCATGTTAGTTTTATTTCACTAGCTTAAGTTATATTCATAGGAAGAATGTTAGTATATAGTTGTTAAATTTATATTTGATTTATGCTTTCAAGTTGATGATTTACTTATTGTCATATTTAATTCAATTGTTAAGTAATTGTTAAGATATAAGGAGCATAAATCACAAAAAATGTAAACTAATGAAATATAGAAATTCATGGACAACTAAGATGAATGAATGATTTTGACTTAGTAAGGGCTATAGTTAGTAGGACAATATAAGGAATGATTTATCATTTCCTTGGCCCAAAATAGGAAAATAATGAACATCCATGGATGACATTGTGCATATCCATGGAAATTAATTAAAATCAATTAGAGAAGGGACTTAAGGTAAAGAGCTCATAGGAACCTTGTCAAAGGTTGAGCTAGTACCACTCAGGTGGACTACGAACATTGTGGTTATAGGGGGTATACAAGAGCCAAGTGCTTTTCCCTCACCTCCCATTGACGTAAGAAAGGTCTAAACGCCTCCTTACATGAGGGTTGTATTAACCACTTTTTGAGCGGACTTTAAGCGGTAAGTACTTGGTCATCCTGAAATAAGGAGGATTTGTCTAGTGATAGGAAGAAATAAATTATCTTCAACCAAGTAAGACACTAACTGGTTGAATAATAATAAGAACATAAAAAGATAGCAAATTATCTAACCCTAATAAAAATAGTAAGTGAGATAAGGATGATCAAACAAGATGAGATCTTGTATGATCAAAAACAATAAGGAAAAAGAAACATCTATGTAAATTAGATTGTTATGTATGATATAGATAGTATTTGTATAGATGATATTAAACCCATGGATATAGGATATTCAAGGAAGAAAGATTCAGATCATCCTACATAAGGATGATCAAAAGACCATGTAGTATGTACCCTTGATTAGAAAATTGACATTATATATATGATTTGACGGATATATGTTGATCGAGACTATGGCAGATTTCAAGGAGTAAGAATACCTTAGTGAGGTAGGTGGATTATTAAGAATGCCTTTACATGAAGATACATGTCTAATACATGATCTTATGTTTTGAAGTATTGACATGTATGATACCAATATATTAAGGTAAATACCTCAAATTGAAATATGATCCAACCAAATGATGAGGAAAATAAGTATTAAATGGTCAAGTTGAGAATTGAGAACAACCCTAAGTGAATAGGAAAGTAGAAAATATTCCAGTCCTAGATAAACGAGACGAGATAGTCCGATATGTATAAGTATTATTTTACATACAAGCTTGGAGGCTTGTGGTTTTGTTTTAAACATGCATAAGCCTAGGGATGCTATGCTAGGAGAGTTAAGAGGGTTTGGCCACCCACTCTCTGAAACTTGATGATATTGAATACCAAGCCTAAGAAAGGCTAAAAGTCGGGTGGGGCAATTATGGGAAGGCCACCACTGTGACAGCCATGGTCCTCCCATATGGACATGGATATTATAATTTCCACTGAGAATGGTATAAGTGGATTATTGAGCAGGTTATCACGGCCGTGTACGGATCAGGCTATAAAGCATAGTAGTCCTTGATTATTTTGCACTATGATGCATATGAAATTGGCATAGTGAAATGCCTTAAGGGATGACATGATGAAATGTCAGGTAATTGTATATTACCAATATTTTTCCCAAGAAGGGAAATTCCCTGTATAGTAATTGGCTGAAATACAAATCTCTTATAATGAAAAGAGTTGATCAGCTTTGTATAGAAATGATGCTTGATTATTTTTACATTTTTAATGGATTTGTCCTTATACAATATGTATGTATAAAGGTGAACACAAATGACAAGGAAATGAGATGTCCTTATAATTAATAGTTATTAATGAATGTGTTTATGATAGAACGAATTATGGGATACTTGAATATTAAGATTATACTGTCAATAACTTACATTCTTATCCCCTACCAAGCATAGCTTCTTTGAGATATTGTAAATGTTCGAATGTTTACAATATCTCGATACGTGAGAAGGAGACTTAGGAGCTCAAGACTTGAAGAACAATTGAAGAATAAGTAATCAGGGTATATCCCTCGAAACATTGTATTAGAACATGTATTGAATTTTGAACTTTGTCATTTGGATTGTATATTTGGACAAGTATTGTAAGGATACAATGGGCTGTGTACTGTGAACCACTGGATGGATCCTGAAGTTTAATAAAAGTATATTCCTTCAATGGAATTTTATCTTATACAAAATTCTACTTATGTTATGTATGAAGTGGTGACTTAGGTTTTACAAAACAAATTCGAAAGAAAAGAATTTCCGCTGCTTTGGTTTGCGAAAAATTTTTACTCTAAGGGCCCTATCTTTACAAAATGTATTATAAAATGTGTTATAAAAACCTGGGTCGCCACATTCTTGAACCAAGTCGAACACAATTTTATGAACAAACTAAAACTGGTATCTTTAAATTCCAAAAGAGTTTGTCAGATAGGTTCACGGTGAACTGATTTTCTAACAAAAAAAGAGAACGTGTTGAAACAATTAAAATATGACCATGATAAAGTGCACATGAATAATCCATAGTAGGACCCCAAAATAGTATTTCTTTACTAAACACCCTCTTATGTAGTAACGGCTTGACTGTTTTATCTAAAATTAATCATCATAAAGAACACATACCAACTAATCATCTTAGTCACTGTCTTAATGATTTATCAAAAAAGAATACTGGTGCTAGGGGATTGGTTGTTTAATTGGAGATTACAGTGATCGTTGTCTTCTAGTTTGATAGGCCTTGAAAATTTTTCTTCATTCATCAAAGCTTTCATACAAGGTCTCTTGCATGCGGAGTTATATCTGTCTAATCTTAATGTGCAGGGTGACTCTCAAGAGGTTATCCAAAAAGTGCAATAACAATCCTTGAGATCTCTCTTTTGTGCTTGCAATTTCACAGTTGCCCGAATAGGGAGAAAAATAGGGCAGCTGATAAACTAGCTAAAAGGAAAACTATATAGGAAGTTTCCTTTTTTAAATGTGTCAAAGATTAAGAAAAGACTACATAACACTACTATTTCTAAAGTGAATTCTTTTTTGGTATATATTCTTATAAAAATAAAAATAAAAATAATCACTAACTTGCATAATCTCACTAAAACTAGTTTTGGTGCAGTAGTAAAGTTGTTGTCATGTGACCTTGAAGTCATAAATTTGAGGCTTAAAAACAGTATTTTACTTACAATGCAAGGTAAGGCTATATACTATAGATCCTTTGTAGTCCGTCCCTTTATACACTAGATGTTCCTTATAAGTAACCTTAATATCATCATTTAAGTGATCAAGAACATACAAAGATAACAACTTAAATGATGATATATGTTCAATGCACTGTCAATAGTATCTTTTCCATAAAAAACAATGGTTATAAATCAAATGAGACCAAATACTTACAAAATAGTGGAGTGATTAATGGATATTCATAAATACTAGGTCACTATTTGCTCATTTTTCATTGAAATAGGCAAGATCTAATCATGTATAAGTCCAAATAAGTAAGTAATAATCTGGCATTGTATAAAATGCGCAGTCTCATACATAAAGCTCCTATAAGGGTATATAATATGCTCCTTGATAGTAGAGAATTTAAGTCGCAGGCACAATCGAATACCCAAAATCCCCCGCTAATTTTGTCTTGATTAGTGATCTTAGACCTTTGATCCAAAAAACCTTTGTAAAGGAGGTTTCACCATAAAAGATGCGTAGCATGGATTGACTGAGATAGTATCATACGGATGGGATGTCCGCAAAATGATGTGGTTCCCCTGATAATTCTCTACCGGTTTTGACGGTAGGGATTCAACCAACACAGACAATGCCATCTTCTCCACATCTTGCGAATAATGATTTTCCCTCAAAAGTCGGTCTATTCCGTGTTCGTATTTCCTAAGCTATTCACAAGCGACCATATCATGACGAAGTAAATCAAAGGTTGAGAATTTCCGCATATATGCAAAGAATCGAAGCCGATGATTCGATGGGAAAGCACCAGGCCCCTAACCCAACAGCCCATTAACCGAAAGATAAGGAATTATAGCGAAAAAAGCTAGGGTTTAGATGGAAGAGAAGGCGAGTCCTATATAAACAAACCAACCCAAAGCAGGTGAAGGCAAGAAGAAGAGAAAAGACCCTGAAAATTCCAAGGCAAGTCATTGTAGGTCGTGTTGTAGAGAGAGAGAGAGAGATGAGCCTTTACGTGATTAACGGTTTAACGGTGAAGGATTTCGTGGAGGACGGAGATGCATTCAATGGGTGCATTGAGGAGCAGTTCTCCAGTCTCGACGTCAACGGCCACGGTGTTCTCTCGCGGTCGCAACTGAGGAAGGCGCTCGAGAATTTGGCAGATCTAGCAGCCGGTGCAGGATCGGCAGCGGACGGCGACATCGATGACTTTGTGTTTGAGAAATTTGACACGGATGGAAACGGGACCATTGATAAGGAAGAGTTCAGAAGGGAGATGAAGGAGATCATGCTGGCGGTCGCCCGAGGGATTGGGGATTCGCCGATTCAGATCGCCCTAGATCATGGTGGGTTCCTCACAAAAGCAGCGCAGCGGGAATCGGCCAAAAGGATGAGAGAGAGAGAGAGAGAGAGAGAGAGAGAGAGAGAGATTTGTTTCCTCTGTTGTCTCTGAAATTTTGTTCTCTCTTTGTCCACGTAATGATTTGCTGAGACGATTTAGTATAGAAATGGCATTTCCACCCTGAACTCTGTCCCTTGCGAATCATAAAAAACTACCTCCTTTTTATTGGGAGGGATGATCATTCGGCAGAGCGGAAGCATTTGAGAATGTGCCCTAAAATCAGGATTTTGTGGTAGTTTTCATATAAAAAAAGAAGTAATTTCACAAGGTTAATAGTAAGCAGCCTTATCATGTATATTGTAAGAAGCTGTTTCTACGTCTTAAACCTGTAATCTTAAACTCATAGGAGGACAACTCTATCATTGTGCTGAGATTCCCTTCACATTTGCATCTAATATAAAAAAAAAATAAACGAACAATCTGATGTAACTTTGACGGAAATTGACCAACGATTAAAAATTCAAAGTTTTCTTCCATAAGCCAAAACCTCCAAATATTTGAGAGAATCCAAAAAAAATATAGATGCATAAAAAATGAAATAAACGATAAATTTCAAAAAACCCACATGAGTTTCTAGTCTTCTCCTACTTTTTTATTTCTCATCTTTCATCTATTCAACTTGTGACTCTTGCTTTATTCTCATGAATGTCTCTATAACCCATCTGGAGGTTCTTGTCATTCATTAACTTGTTCTTCCCTTTGCACTCAATTTGCCCTATTGAAAAATTAAGACCATATAATAAATGAGGAAGTTGCTGCATCTAATATCCAATTAATTACCTATTAGACTTGCTGGCAGGACCTATTGCCCAAAGCTAATCCGTTTTCCCAGGTTGCATGGTGGACTATCATGCAAATGTTTAGCCCACCTCTATTTGCTACTGTTTTAGACTCGGTAGATCAAGGTATTGTCGACCATCCATATAGCCTAAGTCAACCATCATCCACATACTCAATTGGCTTGTGTTTGCGACCATCATCCGGCCATTAAATTATGATCATGTGATCATAACATAAAAAGGGTTAGAACCCCTGTGATTCGTAACCATGCGCTCTAATCCTCTAAGCTACAAGCCTCACCTTGAATTTGTTCCTGAGAGTACCCTCAAAAAGGACCAAATATTTTGACATGGATATTCATATTTTCCTAAATCGCACGCCAACCACTTCGTTCAGGTGGTGAGGGCTGTCATCAGCACGTGCCTAAGGTGTTGGGTTCGGTCCCTCAAAGTTGGCATGTATGCCAGATTGAAGGAAGGGGCAGACCGCAAAGGGTCAATAGTACGACAGCTTACCTTGCATTGCAATAGGCTGTTTGCAAGGTAGAGGTAGGGGAATAAAATCATGACATATTAAATAAAAAAAATTACTTAATTCAAGGTAGAGGAATAAAATAATAGCAGCTTATGGTCACAACGGTAAAAGTTGTTGTCATGTGACCTTGAAGTCACGGGTTCAAAGTGTAGAATCAGTCTCTTGCAAAAATGCAAGGTAAGGCTACTTACTCTAGGCCATTGTGGCCTGTCTTTTCCCTGGACCCCTCATAGGCGGGAGCTTCGTGCACTGGGGCTCCCCTTTTAGCTTATAGTGTCATGTGACATTTTCTCATGGAATTCTCGTACCTTTACCAGCATCGTACGAGTCCTAGAAGAAAAGATGTCCTGTAAGAAAGTAGAGGTCTTCATCTTCCAACCATTTCTTCCATGAGAGCTTTTAAAAAAGCTTGTGGACGATCCCAAATTGCCAAATGAACCAAATAAACTAAACTTTTATGGACATCTAACAAATGAGGTGGGTTTTTGACGAGAGAAGAACCCAAACTCATTGCAAATAGCGAACTTCTCTCGTCTTCTGTCATTGCTACATGCCATGGATAGAACTCATTCATGGACTGTGATATTATGTCCTGCTACGGCAGTCCTACAATATGGATAAAATTATTCATGCATAAAGAAAAATAAATCCTAACATAGATAAACCCTACAGACTTGTGACAAGTACGGTGAGATTGCATGACATGGGGCCATCAATGGTTCAGATATATCAGATCTACCTATGTAAACATGGTTAGGATCCACTTACACTTAAATAGTCTGACTCTAATTCCGATAATACTCAATATCTTAACTTAAATGGTCATGATCCATATTGTTTCAGATTCATTTCATCCTTCGGTCTAATTTGGATCCGATTATACTATTAAAATTTTAATATTATTATCACAACTAGATGAGGGCAACTTTTTGTTTGAATCTCTCGTGTGAGCTCATGTAACTAAAATTATGTAAAAAGATATAAGAAATATTAAAATAGATTAATAGATTTAAAATCATAGAAAATTTGAATATTGTAGGTCTCGGATACAAATGTTTGGGGTCCACAGGACACACACATCTATTAGTGGTAAGGTTGCTCAACTGAAGATAAGAGGGGGTCTTTAGTTGCCACCCATGTCTTTTTCCTAGGCTAAGGTGTCGTGCTGATCGGATATGTAGTGGTGTAGAGGTACCACTAGGCTGCCACTCTCGAAATGGGTTATTTGATATTCAAACTAAACCAATCCAAATAGATAGAATATGGAATAGAAAATCCTAACCATAGATAGATACGTAATTGATTTTCAATATCCACTTTATTTTGGAATGAATAGAGAACAAGGGGTCCTATTACCTATAAATGTTTTTTAAATTATAGTATTAATGAGGAGCAAATGAGTTAATTTATATATCAAATATTCATATTTAAATAAAAAAAGGCAAAATTTTACTTAATATTAAGAGTTATGAGTTTTATACTTTAGTCCCTTCTTTCCTATGAGATTTCAATTAACTTGTTGTTGGCCAAAGTTTGAATAAAATCCAAAGTCAATTTTCATTTATTAGAGCTTCATTATCTATGGATTTATTTACCTATAAGTATGTGCTTTTAGTTGTTTCTTAGGTGGTGTTGGATTACTTTTTCATTGTAATTACCGTGGCTTAGATTGAATTCGACCTCGTTGTTAACTCTACAAAGAAAATAAGAATCTAACAACACCAACTTGCCATATATGGACATATCAACAATTTTTTTCGTGGATGCTATTTTGATGAATGATTTTGGATGTTCTTGTCACGATCGCAATCCCCAGGGCCCCGATTAGGCTTAATAAAGCCTAACGATTGGGTGAGCTAGGCCTACGTGGCCTTGCATTTTTATTTTTTTATTTTTTTCATAATTTATATCACAGCGGAAGTGTTGAGAGAGCTAGGTGCTCTTGTCCTGTGCAAGTCACAGATTACTAGTAAAACATGTCTCCTTTAACAACCGAGTCCTACCGAAATTTCGACAGAGTGTTCCCTGTTTTTCGGACTTATGTATTTAATGCATGCTATGCAGTTCACCTGATAGACAACACAATAATTATGAATCCTTTAAGGGAGACTCTATCTCCATACTATCTATCATGATGCATTCTTAACACCTGCTTACCAACCAGGAGTTTAAGTGGGTCTCATACATGCCCTATCAAACAAAATAAAACCCATAGGATGCATAAGAATCATGATGAAATGAAATATGACTCATATTCAGTGTCAGCACATATATACATAGATATACAATTCAAAATGTTACATCTTCAATCAAGCTTTCTTCATTTCACTCAACCCCCTTTCTCTTCTCGACTTGACTGGTACTTGCAAAATAATACAGTGAGCTGCAAAGCCCAGAAGAGAAAAGAACTAAACCCATGCACATCCAGACATTCTCGTTGTTATTCTTAAAAACACATTCAATATAACATGAGCATTCATTTCCATTTTAACTAGTCATATACAACGTAGTTAGCATGTACTATCAAGTAAGGCCTATGGGTATTAGAGCAGAATTATAGTTTTTTCCCAAATTCAAAAATGACGCAACGGTCATCACATGCAACAAGCACACCCCATAAGGATTTCCCATTCGTGTCCAGCCACGGGACATTCAATAGATAAGTGACTAAGTCATGGACCTCATTCTAAAGTTACATGCAAACCATAAGCGTTACATCAAACAAAGCTGCATACTCATTAATGATTTTCTCAGTAATATTAAACATGCCTAGCATTACACCAGGATTCAATAGTCATCTCCCTCAAGGATTACCATCTTGGGTGGCCCACTATGTGTATCATCATCAAGGCAGCCAGACTCTCAGGATTTACCATCTTGGGCATCGCCAAAGTCAGGTTCCCTCAGGGTTTACCATCTTGGGTGGCTCCACCTTAGTCGAAATCAACCAGGCAGCCCTTTTCCTCAGGGTTTACCATCTTGGGTAACTCAATATGCCAACTCATCCCTTAGGGTTTACCATCTTAGGCGGTTCCACCGTGATCCCAAAAGACCAGGCAGCCCTTTCCCTCAGGAATTACCATCTTAGGAGGCTCAATACCTGACAACTCATCCCTCAGAGTTTACCATCTTGGGCGGCTCCACCATGATTCCAAAGAACCAGGCAGCCCTTTCCCTTAGGGTTTACCGTCTTGGGAGGCTCAATACCAGACAATCCAATCCTCAGGATTTACCATCTTGGGCGGCTTCACCTTAGTTGCAAGCAACCAGGTAGCCCTTTCCCTCAGGAATTACCATCATGGAAAGCGTCATCATAGCTTACCGAGCAGCCCTCAAGGCTTACTATCTTGGGCTTGACCATTTTATAACAGTTTGCATCATCACAACAGTTAAGCGTAGCAAATCATACTATAACATGACCTTTTTAATAAGAAATTACAATTTCCATCATCCATTAAATCAAGGTGGTAATATATATAATTTACACATGCATAAAATTAATTTCAAGAGAACATAACAACAAGAATTTAAAGAATGCAAGGGTTCAGGGTCCTTACCTGCTCTCCACGTACAATTCAAAGTCCTACTGGTAGTGTCACGCCCAGGTCCTAAATAGTAGATTAAACCGTAAAAAAAAATTAAGGACATTAGACGTTAATAATGAAAAAGTCATTCATCAGATTGTGCTCGACGAGAGCTTTCCAACGACACTAAGAACGCGCGAAACGGAGATCGGGAGCGACAGACCCAGGAGTTTTACCACTGAGGCAGAGGGGGTCCAAATTGATAATGGCACCCCCCTCTAACGCGTGTAAACCATAGGGTCACGTGGGAGGAACTCGACACGCGGGAGTGGAACTCACCGCGTGGAGCTCTACTCCCACGCGTCTGCAACACGAGGAAGAGGGAGCCAAGCCGGCAACCCTCTCCCCTCATTTTTCCGGCGACACTCTCTCCCCTTCCACGGGATTCCGGGCATTTCTCTTCCCTCCCCAGAGCCCGTCTTCCTGGTTCCCCAATGCTTCTCCGGTGCCAGGGAAGTCGGAGATGACAAGGACCGAAGACAAAATCACCTCATTCCCTCTCTCTCTCTCTCTCTCTCTCTTTCTTGTTCGCCCCAACCCATTGCTGTTGACACCCCCTTCCACCCGGAATAGAGCAACTGGACGGGGATTCTCCCTCCCAACAGCTCGTCTCTGTGAATCCCTGAGTACTACCGTATCAATTTTGGGCCTTCCATCGAAACCAAAAATCGATAACGGACTTGCCCTAGGTTCTAATGCCTAGACCCTGATACGAAGAAGAAGAAGAAGAAGAAGGAAATCCCCTCTCAAAAAGACCCCTGCCGGCAGATTCATCTCCTAGGTACTACACGGCAAGGGTTTCACCAGGCCAACTCTCTGCGAGTTTTGGATTAACATCAAGGTACCCATCTGGAAAGGCTTCGTTTTCCCTCTTTGATCATCTAATATGCAATGTTTTTTCCTGAGAAATCAGCTCATATTTCCCTCTTGCTTATTGGGTGCGTCCCCATTACTTTTGAAATTAGATATCCTAGGATACAGAAAATTGCTTATTGAGTGCAACATATAATTGCCTTGTCTTGTTTTACTATTATGGCTCAAATGGTTTATTTGTTTATGAAGTGAAAGAAATTGAAGATAATAGAGAAGGAATCCACTTGTATTGCAATGAGTGTCTTATTGGATGAAATGTTCCTATAGGATCACCATGACCTTCAGATTTTGAAGCAGGACTTAACTGCAAAAAAGAAAAACTCCATCCTTGTCTTGCTCCAAATAATTTTATCAGATTTGAGAGGTCTGATAGTGGTGCTGCCTAGGGGTAACATATGTTCATTCCACTCTTTCAATTCCAGTACTCTAAGGTGTCTTCTAAGTTGTATGGACCAAGTTTTTTTTGCACATTAATAACTGTCACCAAGTCTGCTATGGTTGCTTCTCTGTGGATGAAAATGGAATAAATAGTATCAAGTTGTTCTTTTAGAATGAATTCTTTGCACCAAAGCATGTGCCAAAAATTGGATTCTATCGCCTTTCATTGGATGGAATCTGATATCTGCATCAAAATTTTGCTTCCTTGCAATCACCTTTTTCCAGGAGAAAGAAGCACCTACGAGTAGTGTTTCATTAGTGGTCCCATCTGCCTCCACAGATAGTTAGTCTCTATTCTGTATCTCCACGACCACTTAGTTATCAGTGTTCATTCATGAATCTCAAGTTTCTTCTGCTGTTTAAGTATCACTAGGTTTGTCGCCACCTCCTTCCCTTTCAGCTGAATCATCATGAGTGAGAGAACTCATCGTGCCAATATCCTTGCATATATTAACCTCTTGCATTACATCACTATTTAAGTGCTACATATCACTTGCAGTTGAATATTGTTCTCTATTCCCAAGCTATTTGACAGGCTTCAAGTTGTCTTTCTGCTTGATGTATGTGGAATGGTAGGCTGGTAGACCTGATGCCTGGTGTACTGCTTAAATGCAATGAATTTGTTCTTATAGTAATAACACTTTAAAAATAAAAACTTATTTACATGCAGATCCATCTTTGTTTCTTGCACACTCAAATTCTCAAGTTACTGAACTAACGAGTGCAGTTCACTTTCCCATTTGACTTTGTATGTGTCCTTTCTTCTCCAATCAAATCAGCTAACCAGGAGCTCCCCTATGGGGAAAGTAGGGCTAGAAGTGATTTTAGGAACTGGCATGAAATTCTGAAACTTACTTAGAACTGGCACTTGTTGCAGAGGTTTGAGAGCAGTGTGAATGGCCCTAGCAGTAGAACTTTGAATTGTACGCGGAGAGCAGGTAAGGACCCTGAACCCTTGCATTCTTTAAATTCTTGTTGTTATGTTCTCTTGAAATTAACTTTATGCATGTGTAAAATGTATGTATATGGCCACCTTGATTTAATGGATGATAGAAATTGTAATCTCTTATTAAAAAGGTCATGTTATACTGTGATTTGCTATGCTTAACTGTTGTGATGATGCAAACTGTTATAAAATGGTCAAGCCCAAGATAGTAAGCCCTGAGGGCCGCCCGGTAAGCTATGATGACGCTTTCCAAGATGGTAATTCCTGAGGGAAAGGGCTACCTGGTTGCTTGCAACTAAGGTGAAGCCGCCCAAGACGGTAAATCCTGAGGATTGGACTGTCTGGTATTGAGCCTCCCAAGACGGTAAACCCTGAGGGAAAGGGCTGCCTGGTTCTTTGGAATCATGGTGGAGCCGCCCAAGATGGTAAACCCTGAGGGATGAGCTATCAGGTATTAAGCCACCCAAGATGGTAATTCCTGAGGGAAAGGGCTGCCTGGTCTTTTGGGATCACGGTGGAGCCGCCCAAGATGGTAAACCCTGAGGGATGAGCTGGCATATTGAGTTACCCAAGATGGTAAACCCTGAGGGAAAGGGCTGCCTGGTTGATTTCGACTAAGGTGGAGCCACCCAAGATGGTAAACCCTGAGGGAACCTGACTTTGGCGCTGCCCAAGATGGAAAATCCTGAAGGTCTAGCTGCCTTGATGATGATACTCATAGTGGGCCGCCCAAGATGGTAATCCTTGAGGGAGATGACTATTGAATCCTGGTATAATGCTAGGCATGTTTAATATTACTGAGAAAATCATAAATGAGTATGTAGCTTTGTTGGAAGTAACGCTTATAGTTTGCATTTAACTTTAGAATGAGGTCCATGACTTAGTCACTCATCTATTGAATGTCCCGTGGCTGGACACGAATGGGAAATCCTTATGGGGTGTGCTTGTTTGCATGCGATGACTATTGTGTCATATTTGAATTTGGGGAAAAACTGTAATTCGGCTGTAATAACCATAGGCCTTACTTGATAGCACATGCCAACTACGTTATTTATGACTAGTTAAAAATAGAAAATGCATGCTCGTGTTATATTGAATGTGTTTTTAAGCTTAGCAATGAGGATGACTGGATATGCACAGGTTTAGTTCTTTTCCCTTACTAGGCTTCGCAGCTCACCTTGTTATTTTGCAGGTACCAGTCAGGCAGAGAAGAGAAAGGTCGTTGAGTGAGTCGAAGAAAGCTTGCTTGAAGCTGTTAAATTTTGAGTTGTACATAAACACATGTATATATGTGCTAAAAGAGTTATGTCTTATTTTTATTTTGACACTGATTCCTTATGCATCATGTATGTCTTACTATGATAGATAGTATGGAGACTGAGTCTCCCTTCAGTAAATTATGACTGCTCTATTGTCTATCAGGTGAACCGCATAGCATGCGTTAAATGCATAATGTCCGAAAAACAGGGGAGACTCTGCCGAAATTTCGGTAGGACTCGGTTGTAAAGGAAAATATATATATATATATTACTAGTGAACTGTGACTTGCCCAGGACAAGAGCACTTAGCTCTCTCAACACTTCCGCTGTGATATAATTATGAAAAAAAAAAAAAAAACAAGGCCACGTAGGCCTGGCTCGCCCAATCGTTAGGTTTGATTAAGCTTAATCGCGACCCTGGGGATTGGGGTCGTGACAGGTAGAACCGTTCACACTGTTCTCAAACCTCTGTAATAAATACAAGTTATAAGTAAATTTTAGAATTTCATGGCATTTTCTATAATCACTTCTAGTTCTACATTCACCATGTTCTTAATCTAACCTCATATATCTAGATCAAGGATTTACACACCAATTGGTCGCTATCCAATTAGATCAGCGCCATTGGTCTTACATCGATGGTCTAAATCAAGCGCGTACCTCTAGAAGTTTCAATTTCCAACATTTTAGGTAAGTCATTTCACAATTCAATGCTTTTAGCCATAACTTATGGTCTGATATCCTTTCCTGAACTCTGACATTCGCTGATCGTGTATTGGACAGCCAGATGCGATCTCCCATCACTTTATCCGTAATTAGTCAGTCATTTCTATGATAATTCATCACCAGTGGTTACTTGGAGTTATATTTGAGCTAAATTTACCTCCCGATCACATTTTTAACGGTCGGATGTTAAGGTTCCAAAATGTCCCTATGCATCAACAAGCAATTTCGTGGACCAATCGATTCCTGATTGACGATCCATCATCGTGGATGAAAAGATCACGCACGAATCGTCCATATCTGAAAATTTTCCTTTTTCACATTTTTTTAGGGGTCGCCGGAAAATGTCACCGTCGCCAGAGAAGATGACCGGATTCCGGTCGTCGCCGGCAACACAGGTGACATCATTTTTCAATGAAAATTCATGGGAATGCTTGGAATTTTCTGAATTTTTGTTTTCTTACATTTTCCCCTTTTGATTTTTGCTAGAACTATCACTTTTTGCCAGATTTTTCAAAGGTCTTTAAACTTACCCTAGGTGCTGGTTTTTGAATATTCTGGCGTCGTTTCTCAACGGATCTTCATGAAACCAAAGGGGTTTCACTCTGAAATGTCTAAGGAACAAGGTGAAAGGGTGGATTTTCGATCCAATCCCATTTTGTCCCCTGTATGCCTTGAATCCAACGATGTTTTTTTCACCGTCCAGTCCCTCAGAAAACGATGCGTTTGCGTTGAAGAAGAAGAAGAAATGGGGAAGAGTAGGGAGAGGTGGAAGCTTACCTGGGTTGAGCGTGTACCAGTGCGACCCAAAGAACCCGCCTCCCTTCCCGTAGCAGTTGAAGCTGAGTTGCGTCTCGCCGGAAAGAATGGAGTTAAGGGAAACAAGGGGATGGGGAGAGACAAGAGGGCAAGGAACTTGCCGGAAAGTGATCAGAAGAGGGGGGAGGACCAAGGAAACCGGGAATGGAGGGTTGCCGGAAAAGTGCAAGGGGAGGAGGGTAGCCGGCTTTTCCCCCTTCCTGTCTGAAGACGCATGGGAGTCAAGTTCCTCCCACGTGGTCCTTTGGCTTACACGCGTTAGAGGGGGGGTGCCATTATCAATCTGGACCCCCTCTGCCTCAATGGTAAAACCCCTGGGTCTGTCGCTTTCTTAGTGTCGTTGGAAAGCTCTCTCCGAGCACAATCTGATGATTGACTTTTCATTATTGATTTCTAATGTTCTTAATTTTTACGTTTTAATCCACTATTTAGGACATGGGCGTAACAGTTCTAACCATTAATTAAAAGGCTACATATTAAGCTTTTAATTTAACAAAAATATATACAATCATCGCTAAACAAGTAACTTCTCTTATACTTATTGAATCTTTTTTGCCCAAAAATACTCTGAAAAAAGAAATTAGCCTTAATATGTTGCTTTTAAAGAGAGAGAGAGAGAGAGAGAGAGAGAGAGAGAGAGAGAGAGAGAGAGAGAGAGAGAGAGAGAGAGAGAGAGAGAGAGAGAGAGAGAGAGAGAGAGAGAGAGAGAGAGAGCATACAAAATGAATAATTCAGTATTGAAGCCAAACCTAAGGGAATAAATATTGAATGTATTGTAAAAATTCAAACTACCATCCAAATTTGTATCCAAACTGCAAGTGATCCATATGCAGCCCTACGTATCACCTATCCACTCCTTAAGACTATAGTTATCCGATTAATGTTTTTAAGAGGATGGGTCATTAACCAAGTGCTCTGAATTGACTAGACTAAAGAAAATAAATATTGGAAGACTTAGTAGTTTGCAGAGCCACGTTCCTTAGTCCTAACCAAATCTCTCTAAAGAAGAACAAAATCACAGAATTTAAACACGATGCATGTGATGTAGGGGAGCACAAGATGATTGGTAGACGTGTGTAGCTATGTTACCACCAATAGTCCACTGATGACCTTGACTAGTATAGTGTAGATGATGCTAGTGTAAGAATTTAAATAAGAAATAGAAATGTGGGACAAGCTTAGTGGTCAGGCAAGGTCACAACCCTTGAGTCCTTAACCATACTTGTCCCAAAGAAAGGAAAAAATGACAAAATTTTAAATAGAGCACTTAATAATTCATAATACTTTCAAAGATTAGGGTTTTGCTTCAGTTAACGAGTGGGAAGAGACCACAAGGGTTGCACTAACTCAGCTCATGGAATGGTCTCTACTTACCAAGCTTCTAAAGGCAAGAATTGTAATATAAGCTATTATAATTAGAAAGTGGCAAACACTTCTCTTACACAAATAAAGAAAGAAATCAAAGAAAAAGCATACACACACACCCCATGTAGATCATCTAAACCATTGCTCATCAGTGAAGCTACTCGATAAGGGTCTATCGAGCCAAAGGCTTATAGGCATAGCCACTTCCCCTTTTATTTCACATGATATTGGGCTTGCATGCACCCAAAGATTTCTAGTAATAGAGATTAGAAATAAAAAACTGCAATATGCAGCCTTGAATGCCAAATATCTTGCTTAAATCAACCCATGATTCTATTTTTGTTAATGGAAGAATTATGTGAAAGATTCTAGATTTACACTGTTGGTGGTACAGGTGTACTACTTACACAAGGAAGATAAAACCAAAATAAAAGGAGAACTCATATCTCCAAGACTGAAGAACATGTGAGAGGCTAGAGGAAGGATATTTTAGTCAAAATGGTAAAATCTCCTGAGACTCTTCTTTTACTGTCATTTTTGTATGGCAGATCACTCCTGGAGGCTTCAAGGTCTTTCTTTCATGTTCACTCGTAATGGGAGGACCTTTTCATTTATAGACAAATATGTCCTAAGTTGGCAGCTGAGATGGCATGTCCCAATGAGGTGGTACACTATCACTACTGACATGGATCCTAGCTATTAGCTGACTTGAAGGATAGGATGCATACTAGTTCATGCATATTTTTATGAAAAAATCATGTGAAGATAGGGCTGCTTTATCTCAATTAATGCTCATGCTTCTTTTGCATTAAGCAATGGACAAGATCCAGACATGTCATCATTTGTCCCTAGTAGGGACTAGAGTAAGCTTGATGACTTTCTGTGCATAAATATAGCTAGTGAAAACATGAGCCTACCACCAGAGATAAAATTTGCTAACATGGATATTTATTTTTTTCCTTTTTTAGGAGAATATTCCTTAGTGAGTCTTGGCTAGTGCCCAGGCCCTACTTATCTTATGGTGGAATCTTAGTACTACTTGTTGGACCAATTGGTAATGCTATTGAGTAGATTTGGCTTGCTTTTGTGGTAGACCTTCATTTCCACCAATATTGTATTTTTTTAATGAACTTTGCGGAAGCTAAGTTTGCTTATGTGGGCCCATTTCTATGGTGTAGGTATCTTGGTACTACCTACTTTAACATCCTTTGGCTCAAGAACTGAGCTACCTTAGGGCCAAAGTAGGCCATGGCTGCACACTGCACTCCTCCTCTTCTTCCCCTGCCTTCCCCACTCTCAACCAAATTCAATCTAGCCGCTTTCAAATTGAGTCTTAGCTCCATCCTTGTTTTGGCTTATCCATTAGTGATGGAGGACTTACATGGTAAAAACAAGGGTGTCTATACACACACACACAGAGATTTTTATGTGTGTGCTGTCATCATCATCAAGATCTTATCCAGATTGGGGGCCAGTAATACTAATTATGTTCCGCCATTGCTCTCTATTATATGTCATAGTTTCATTTAATCCTAAAGTTTTTAAATCTTTTCTCACACACTTATATTCATGTTCTTATGAGCCTTTCCCTTGGCCTTTTAGAACCTTTAAAGATTTTCTTTATATATATATATATATATATATATATATATATATAATAGAGCAAAAATTAAAAAATTTCAAGGATTTTTCTATTTGGGTAAAAGTATTTGGAGATTAAAAAATCAAGATTATGTTTTCATTTTGACAAAAATATCCTTTAGAAAGTTTCAAATAATTAAACAAGGGTGCCTTAGTATTCTTTAAAAAAAAATTGGAGTTGGGACTATCCAAAGGATCTTATAGGATTGTCTTGATCAAGTCGATTCAAAATTCAAATTCTAAAGTTATAATCCATCATATTATTTTCCAAATCCATGTCCGTCCAAATCTCATTAGATCGCGAGCATCTATCAAATTGTCCAAGCCTATTGACAACTTAATTACCACCCTCCAAAAAATCTCATCCACTAGGTTATCTATTAACTATTTTCTTGAGTTGTAAAGTCTCAACATCCATTTTACAAACTAAAAGCAACAATAAGTTGGAATCACCTAATGAATGAGATTCTTAAAGCATTGCCTATCTAAGTAATGGCCAACATTGTGAATAGTTTGGATCTTCTGAGAAGTGTGCTCAACTCTCACGTGGCTATGATTTCAATGGTTTAGATCCTCTAAAACATGAGCTCGACTTTGGTCATAACTTATAAATATAAATGGGTATTATGTATGATTAAAAGGTGTCCACGCATTCTTTTATGGTAAAGGGAAGTGTGAATTTCAAAACAAAGGCTTAAGGATTATCTTAGTCTCTTTTATAGAGAGAGGTGTCAATATCAAAATAACATTTTCTTTGCTTTGAAGTTTGACATTTTAATAATAGGAGTGGGCTGACCATAAAATTCATTGTAAAAAGAGGGATTTTATGTAAGTTTCAATGTAAAATTAAAGAATTGGAGGAGCATCATACAAAGACCCCTTAGCTAGAGATTGTCTTATGATTTTTACACAGAGAGAATTGTAAAGTGGGGAATTCTAAACTAATCACGCTGTGACCACATTTTTTTTGTTTTTTGAATGGTAGACACATGCACTCACACACCCTTGAGGATTTTTGAACTTGTGACTTTCACAATTGATACTCACTCTGGCATCACTACCTCACTGGCCTAAGCGGAAAGTATCTAAGAAATTTCCAGTATATTTGGATTCTGTTAGAAGAACCTGTAAAATTTGCTGAAAATGATAGAACAAAAAAAAAATCCAGATACCGGGGGAGTTGATATTTCATTTGCCAAGCCTATATAGTTCATCAGCTGCTTTGCCAGACACGCTATAAATGCATTTACTAGCTGAGAACTATGAATCTGAGGCATGCTCAGCATAAAGAATGGTTTCTGGATTTAGATTGAGTCATCTCACTGTGGTGGCAACGAAAATGTAGAGGCACACATCAAGTCTGCTGTTAAGAATACAGCCGTAGAAACTAAGTTCTGGTTTGTTACAGGTCAGCCTGAATCCTTTTTTTCTTCTTTCGGGTATAGTGGCAACGGGGTAGAAGACTGCTTCACTGCATAAGCAGGATTTTGATAAAATAGTCGTGCAGTGGCACAAGCGTGCATCTCAATTTTGCAGATCACTAAGTTCGAGTCCACTCAAGGATGTCTATGAGTATTCATCTAACCATGTCACAGTTCAAAAAAATAAATAAATAAAATAGAACATAAAGGTTGACGTCAAGGAGAAAATGAATAATACGAGATAAATGTTCAAATGGATGAAGCATATGTAGAATCATCAGTCCAAGAGTTGGATGGGTGATGCTTCAACTGATTTAAGGAGGCAACAAGAAACACGGGCATCGGCAAGGGTGAACATGCACTGGGCATATTAGGAATCAGCTGCATCTCAGAGACAGCAAAGGTTGGAAACAGATAACAGTATCAAATAGGAAAACAAAGTATCCTGTGACAATCAAAGTCGGATACAAAGCTATTATAGAAGCAAAGAGCTGGGAAAGGAAAGGCCTCTAACAGACCAACATACAAGGTTTCTTCTAGATGATAATTTCTAAGCCAAGAGGCAGAGCAAATCATTTGGAATCTTTCCTATAAGTTAAAGGCAACATGAGAAATAGAGCAATTGAGACAAACTAGGAAACAGTATAATCAAGAGGAATTATTCAAGTGTACCTGAAATGTTACTGGTTTTAGAAACCAAAGTAGGGAATACAAGACCAGGACCTTCAAAGACTGAGAGCAAAAATTGCAAATCCGCATATGACAGTATCTTTTTTAAGTCAGTGAAAAGATAGTTGCATGGAAATCCAGTATCTGTGGCCCCACAAAGAATTATAAACGGAACTGTTTCTGTCCATTCAAGTGTACACAACAAAGTAGATTAACATCAAATATTTCATTAATAATGAAATACTTACCTCATACAGGAAAACCTTTAAACATTATACCACTCGCAATTTTTCTCTTTCTCTATGGCAAAAAAAGAAGATAAGCAATTGAAATGACAACCAACCAAGAAAAAGGTACATGGTGGATTAACTTTCTCAGAAAGCTAATTGTCTACCGAATTACAAGCTCTCAATCTTTCATAACTGAAGCAGGTAAGGGCACTGAACTCGCCAGTAGCTTCTGCACCGCCTTCATAGTATGTCAGAAAAATGAAAATCTAGCCCCATTGCTTGCTGCAAACAAGCTGTATTCTTCGACAGTCGTCTCCTTTTTACTGCAAGCAATGTCAACCTGAGTGGGAGCTGGTGCTGATTTTGAATAAAGGTCTCCTTGAACTTCATCTTTCAACGATACTGGATTTGCATTGTGTCCAGCAGCCACTGCTACAGGACCACCAAAATGAAACAAGGAAAAGGTTGAACCCTCATTTTGGTGGGATTTAGCAGGGGTTCCAATTCCATCTTGTCCAGGTGATAGCGCTTTCTGGGCATACTGTTGATTAGCAGGTGACCGTTCAATAGAACGTTCACCTATTGTTCTGGCTTCTTGTGCTCCCCCTATGTTAGAACTTAAACAATGGTCTTTTGAGTTCGTAACATTGGCTTTATCAGCAGTCTGGTACAATGGAAGCTGGCCAACATTGAGGATGGGAGTTGTTAAAGGTTGTAAAGCCCCATACTGCAAGCAGAAATGCGATGACTGGTTTGTCGGTAAACCATAACCATGTGGGCTAGTGAACATATAATGGTTGGGCTGAACAAATGGTAGCAATCCATTAGTAGGAGCTGCTGCCCAAGAAGGAGCATTCTGATGATAGTAACCCATTGTTGAATGTGCTGGAAAAACTGGGAAATGTATATCTTTGGTAGTATGCATTGTTAGGGGATGGTGGTGCTGAGAACCCATGTCAAATGTGGTTCTTCCATTATCAGAAATATGAGCATTTTTTGTTGGTTCGTCCCTTAGGAAGTTGACTCCCATGCAGCTACTCGCTGGAACATCAGCATTAGTCCTAGTTGTGAACGACTCCTGCCCACTTGCCTCGTACTTCCTATCAGCTCCAACATCTAGGCAATTATGGACCATATTTTCACCAAATGTGGAATCTTCTCTAGTTTCTGAGTGTTGACTTGTGTCTTCTGAATCAGATGTTGACAAAGATTCAGCATTTTGAGCACCCGAAGAGCCAGAACTGCTGTCTCCCTCACTAAGGCATGATGAGCAGTTGTCTGAACTAGAAGTGCTCATTAAAGGATCAGAAGAATTATCCATGGGAAAGGTAGAAATAACAGGATACAACCCACGGTCATCAGCAACATCCTTTGTGCAGTAAGGAGACTTTGTTCCTAAGCCAAATTCATTCTGGCAGCCATTGTGTGAATCTGCACTATAATTGCTTGATTTTTTCACACCACCTTCATGACTTTCACAATTACTTAAAGCATCACCTTTGCCCAAATTTTCAGACAAACACCGTTCACCCAATGACTTCAGAACACTTTCCGACTGTTTGGATCCTCTGTCATTTCCATCACATAGCCCACTCTCACAAGCATCAATCTTGAAATCAGAATATCGCAAGGTAACATCAGGGTCTGAGTTGCTTCTAGGGCACCTTTTCCGTAATTCCATTGGCTCCCATACTTTTCGGCCATGGAAATTATCTCCCCTATTTGGAGGAATATTCCCTGTGGCAAGCTTTCCTTTAGTAACTGCACAACTATCTGGCACATAACACCCATGATTGAACTTGCTAGCACGATAATATGGCCTGGACATATCTGATGCAGATTCCGACTTTTTTGAACTTTTCAAATCCCTGCCCGATCTAACTGTAGAAGCATGATGCACATCTCTTGCTCTATAACCATTGTGTAGGTTGCAGCTGCAAGCGTGGAAGTCATATCTCTCACATGTTCTGCTGGAGGAATAGTGAATCTTCTCACTGAACCTTGGACCAGAAGTTTTGGCATTGGGTTTCAATGAATTGTTTTTCACCTGCCTATGCAGCACATTAATGGACCTGAAAGAAGTCCCCATGTGTCCATGTAACTTTTGATCAGATTCATCAATATTGCCACCGCACTCATTGCCAACTGCAGATCTTCGTCTGTCAAACCACCTGGAAGCTGGATCTACAAGACAATTCTTCTTGAATCTCAATTTCCGTCGAGAAGATTTTGATTGTTCAATCATAAAAGAGCTGTTTCCATTCCTTACATTCTGCTCCCCATCAACATTAAACGGATGCTGTAGACTTTCATCATTTAAGTTTTCTAGTTTATAATCAATGTGTCCATTTGAGGATTGTTCATCAATAACATCAGAAGAAAGAGGGCAGCATAACATAATATCTCCAGTTTCACTGATTGAATCTCCAGAATTGGAGGTGTTATGTGCCTCCTCAAGGGTACTCAAGGATGACTCAGTTGTGGACACGTGTGAAGAATTGGGGAGTTCTTTTGATTCACTACATTTTTTCTCCCTTTCTCTCTCTTTTCCTTTCAGCCTCTCTTTCCTTCTGAGCTTCTTTTCTCTTTCCTTTTTTCTCCTCCTTTCTTTACGCTCTTCCTCATCACGCTTTTCTCTCTCTTCCTCTTCGAGAAGCTTGATCTATAGAAAAAATATGCACAGTGGTAGCCTCACGAATTAAATTGAGTTTTGAGTTTTTCTTTTATTGAAATTTTTAACCTAAAGAATTGACAGAACATGAGAATTACCTGTTTCTCTAATGTAATGATTTCTTTGCATGCAACATGAACACGCTCTTCCAGCAATTTTAGGGCAAGGCAAACAAATATACTATGTGCATTTTGCCGGGCTGTCCCTTCTCTGAATGCCTTCTCTACCTTTGAAGGATAGGATCAGTAATTAGATGAAGTTCTCATGATATCTCATATGAATTCTAAATAATATGATGAAGGCAGCAAATAAATTCACTCCGTGCAAACTACTTGCTACTGATGAACTTATTTGCTGAGATGGGAGGCTCTGTGTTTCTTGTACCACTGTCAATGGATATGAAATACAATGAGAATGAGAAATGTTCTTCGGCATTGTGTCTACCATGTCCTTGTTCATGTCTATGCAATCTGCAATACTTTAAACAAGTTCCTGGATAGGAGACAATATGTTTGGTGCCAATCCTTTTGAAGATATTGAACCCAAATTTTTATATAATGACGAACTACCTTTAAAACCAAACCTTATCCGTGCAAGTTGTGAGATGAAATGTTCCCAGGTCTAGAGCACAACTTATAACATTATCAAATAAATAAAAATTCCAAGAAGGCCGTGCTTGCAAATGAAGTGAGCACATATCTGGAGTGATTAACTTCATAGAGGGGATAGTCGCATATTACCTATAGTGTTTTGAGAAAAAATCATGAGATATAAGAGAGCACAACTACAAAAGGAAGATTTTAATGCTAAACCTGGGGCCTGAGGATCAAAGTTGCTTGACCAAGTTCTTGTCTCTAATCTGTCTTGTTTCCTTTGTTATCTACTAGGAAGTTATCATACAGCAATCAATTGCATGCAATTGTTTGGATCTATCATGACACAGTCATAAATTTCTCACCAGACCTTTCTAATATTTGAAAACACTTTGGCGAGGCTTAACAAAGAAAATGGTATTGGTATTATGCCTATACATCAATTATGTTGGCTTAAATCTTTCACATCTCTATAAGTCATAAATTCAACATCCCTTCCAGATCCTAAATAGTATAAATGAGCTCTAAAGATGAATGACACACCTTAGCATATCCTTTATACATCATTAGTAAGCCTAAGAATTGAACCACCAAAGTTTTCATTTGGTAGGTGTCAAACTTTGGTCGGATTCTTGGAAGCACACTTTCGTTGTTACCATTTTCTATGCTAATTCTCTTAGAGATATATGACTACAAGAGACCAAAGCTTGTTAGCTTTATTCGGTCCATCCTTGGACCTCTAGCAGTATATCAGTTTTCCTTTCACAATTCACCACCAAATTTCTCAAAGTGGAATAAAAAACTAATCATGGTAAGACCCATTTCCCTTCAACTAGATCTATACATCTCAACCAATCAAACCCACAGTGGTCCACCACTACATTTCTCAACAAAATCTATGGTAAATCACTAATCAACCTCACCATTCCTATGACTAGCCTTCACTTACCTAAGTCATAAAGCAAAGTTGATCCTACTCTGCCTACCCCAATATTCACTCTCCATTGAAAGCCATCACATACAGTAATATAAAAAAGGAGAAGGCATGACCAGAATAATTGCATGAAATAAGTGAATTTACCGAGTTGACTAGTTAACATTACTGATTGAGAGAAAATGAATCCCTCCAGATGGCAAGCAAAGACTGAAAATTGTGCATTTTGGCGCACTTCTTATGTTTTTCAGCAACCTTCCTAAAGTAGGGGACTTAGAAGCCATATCAGGTAAGGATAAGGGTTAACTTTGCTTGTCATTTGTTACATAAAAAGAGAAGCATTGGCACACCCTTCTATTGGAATTATTGTCCAAAAACTTTTTCCTTGTCTTATTTTGGCAGTCATGAAGACCAGCTCTCTTTTTTCAGGAAAAACACAAAAAATCTGTATTGGCAACAAGAGATACCACCATTGCTCGAAAAAGAGTGGATAGTTTAAATATGGGCAACCAGTAAAGAAGGTTTTGTTTATAGCCAACAGTTTCAACAAAGGAGGCGTATTTCGGAGTTCAATCTATCTTGCAATTCCTCCCTCTTGCCAATGTGACAGTTTAAATATTAAATCAAGAGGAAGAATTGCAAGGAAAAATGCATAGCCTCTAGAAGATTACAAATATCCTCATCATGGTTGACTGGTCATGTAACTGTTGCATGTTTGATGCCATAACGTCAAAAGGATGCTGATCTTGTTGCCTAGGAAAAGTTCATGTGCACTCTTGTACCTCTAGAAGAGATTTCCTTGGTTGATCCAAGGACGTCGAAATGAGGTCAATCCTGCAGTGTTTCCCTTGCATGTGGCGTGGATACCAAGTATCAAAATATCAGGTGCCTGACATTGCTTTTTCCTAGACACAGACAAGATGACACAGTAGTGATAAACTAATAACTAATCCGCAGCTAAAATAAGTTCTAATATATATGATTTGAGAAACCGTCAATTTGCTTCCTATCAAAATGATTGGACAATGAGTTGGAAATCGTTTTGTCTTGGATGAAACACAGCAATTAGATCACCAAGATACTTGTACATGGCTGTGGTTTCTATCATTTCAAGTAGTTTACCAAATGTCACCATGTGTTGACAAGATCAAAAGCCAAAGCATTTCAAGTGTTTGGGTAGGATTGAACTGCTATATAGTTTGGGCAATGTATAGGATCTGCAATGTGGAACCCAAATAGTGACCAGCAATAATCTGGAGCAAAAAACAGATCAAATGTAGGTTCTTAGGCCATCATGGCCTCAACAATGATATCCTTCCATGATAGACAAGAGACAGAATCGTGATGGAAATGAAATAGAATCTCATGTCTGCTAAACACAGGTCATTATACAAAAATACCTGCTCTTTGAAGATAACAGTGGCGGCATCTAGAAGAAATTCTCGAGCAAGTTCAGGACTCTTTGCATGTTTTTGAGGACGAGAGCCATCTCCATCGATATCATTTCCATCTTTGTCCACAGAATCATCATCCTGCATAATAAAAATTCAAGAAGAAAGCAACAGAAGAAACTACATAAGCTCTCATATAATTTTTGGAGGAGATCAACAACATAAATAATCATGCCACTGAGAAAAAATTTGTTAAGTTGGTTGTGCCAAATTTACCTCTTCCTCCTCAGCCTCTTCCGCATGCTCAAAAAATCTTCTGATGCTTTCACCTTTTGTTATTGTGACAAATCCATCCCCAACAATGAGCCTACGATGGACACATGGTTGCCCTTTCAATGCATGGGCTTTTACAGAAAGTTCAGTGCAACGGCCATCTAGCTTCCAAGCCCTTAGTGTTATAAAGCATGAACTCAAACCTCCAAGATCAAGGCCACTTACTCGAACATTTCCATTCATACCAACATCTTCAAACTCCAAAATATCAGCTTTTCCTTCTCCTGTTCCAACAGCCCATTCAAAGTGATGATATGACCCAACTGCATCTGTAAAGGATTGGTGCCAATCAGCTTGGACTGTGTCTTTTGATACCTGGAAAAAGTGCAGAAATAACTGTTTAAGGTAACATCCCAAAGTACCTTTGTTTTTAATATTCTTGTCAAAGGACAAGTAAAACCACAATTGCTAGCCTAAAATTGAGAAGTTGGACTATAGGTGGAATGAGTATGTGCCTGAGAAATGGCACAAAGATGCATGAAATGGTAAGCAAATATAAAAAAGCTCAAACACAAATGTCAAATGATTAATTAAATAATAAACAATCTTCAAACATGGCAAATCCACACCTCATACTGGAAGGCTGCATCTGCAACACAAAACCAATTGGTGCAGTGAGGCTCCCTTCGCATGCGCTTTAGTTCCTTCAGCTCCTTGAACTCACGAATAACATTCCTTCTGCAATCTCTGCAAAACCTCTTGCTGTCAAACCTGTCATATGAACATCAAATTCTTAATTTAGACACAGTAAAAATAATGAGATAAATAATAATATATCAGTTAGTCTAGTAATAGAAATCAAGCATATCACAGGTAAGATCTTATCAGACAACCAAGGTCCAGTATCAACTACTCGCAACAACTCCAAGATGGTCAACTTTAGTCCTGTCAAGAAGCTATTTTTATAGCAAATCAACATAACTTTCCACTCAGCTTCCCTATAGTGATGGGGTGAAACCTCTTAATGAAGTTATGATTATTGACTCCAGAAAATCACTGCCTGTGTGCAATTTTTGCAGAGTCTCTTTTGGTGTTTGTTTCCTTCTTTTATACCAAAAAAGGCATTTCATAGTCATCTACCTCAATCTATGTGACTTCCATTTACAAGGTAATGTTGGATGCAATATGATCAAATCTTTCGTTTTTATTTCAAATGATTCTTCTCAGAATCGTATATTCCTTAATGTTTGGTTTCCCACACAATGCATTATCAGCTAAAGTGCAAAAGAAAGGTCCCCATTTTCTGTAGCCTAAACAAGTTAATCACATGAGGAGCCTGAATTCTCAACAAGAGGGGGTTCTTGAATTCCATGACAGGGATTAAAACTCTTGAGACAGGAGAGGATGTGGCGAAAGAAAAAATGGGAAGAACGAATTAATCTGACCCATTGAACCAGGCCAGAAACCAAACATCTCTTTAAGAGGATAGATGGAGTGATTCAGGTGAGATCCAATACAGATCTAACTTCCTATTCATTGCAGGATCTAGGTAGGCGACCAGGGGACCCACCAATTTCCTCTGTTATCAAGAATCCATACAACTTAGGTCAGCAGAATTATGTTAGCAAACCAACCTATCCAATACTAACATGATGGCAAGTATCTTCTCCAAAGGTTTAGCTCAAATGAAGGCAATAAAGAATTCAAAGAAATGGAGCAGAGACATACATGCACACACAGCGAGAGAGAGAGAGAGAGAGAGAGAGAGAGGTGTAACTGCATGAGGCATTTAGAGTTAGGTCATAACAAGAACTAAGAGGTAAGGCCGTCTAGCCAAGTGGCCAAAGAATCTAAGAATTTAATGTTACCATGCATGAATGTGTCCGTTGTACACATGCATATATGTGTCTGTGTGTGTCTGTGTACATAGGTGTGTCTGTGTGGCGAGAGAGAGAGAGAGAGAGAGACTGCTCAGATACATATGTGTGTGTAAAGAGAGAAATGGTTCAGATCAGTTCAGTTTTCATCAAGTTATCATATTATCTCAAGCTCAACCCAAGAAAAACTAACATGGGCTAGGATATTTCCTTTGTTTAGCAATGTGAGAGAACTTGAAGTCACGGGCTGTCGTCGTGTGACCTTGAGGTCACAGGTTCGAGGCTTGGAAACAGCCTCTTGCAAAAATGCAAGGTAAAGCTGCATACTATGGATCCTTGTGGTCTGCCGTTTCCTCAAACCCAGCATACGTGGGAGCTTTGTGCGCAGGTTGCCCTTAGCAATACAAGGGAACTGCACTAAAGACAAGCATACTCTCTCATCCACTCCTATGGCTAGACCATCCACAATTGCCAGCCTTGAATGTGAAAGGAAAAAGGGAGAAGGAGAGGAGAAGAAGGCTGATAACTGCCTAATATGAAGCATATCCATGATTCAGTTTGCTGACATCCATGAACCCCGACGAAATAACTATGACTGTCAGAAATGCTTTTCCAGTATCCTACTATCAAGGGAACTGTCTAAGTTTAGGTTTTTATCTTGATAATTTGCAATCAATTTCCAATTTTTGAGGATCTCCTCAACTGAAAAAGATCCACAGCATTTCTTTGCAGGTTTATGATCGTGTGATGGAGTTTTTGGCATCAAACACTGGGCTACCTATGGATTTGACTTTTCCTTCATAAAAAAGGGCAGCCCCAGTGCACAAAGCTCCTGAGTAAGTGGGGTCGGGGAAGGGACAGACCACAAGGGTTAATAGTACACAGTCTTACCTTACATTTTGCAAGAGGCTGTTTCTACGCCTTGAACCCATGATCTCAAGGTCATACGACGACAACTCTACCATTGCACCAAGGCACCCCTTCATGATTCCTAACATTACTTGCCTCCGATGACATAGAATCAGAAAGTAAATTCCCTTCTATTGAGCAAAAGTCTTCCACCAGCATGAAAAGAACCATTTTTTTAAAATAAGATAATATTAAAACAACCAACCCAACAACCACCTCACACTGAATAAATTCTCATGTGCACTGTTTGTATGAACAAGCTTGGCATTAACTGGACCATGCCCCAACTAGAATCTGATTCATTATTTGGATAATGGGTTGGAGACCATGGCAGCAGCCTTCTTTGTAGCTCAACCAACTGGAAACAAATTGCAGCCTTGGTTTATGCAACTTTAAATCAACTGGATGAAAATAAGTTAAATATCTGTAGGAACCAGTTGATGTGGAGGCATAATAGATCGAACTCCTCTTAAAGAATATTGATTAAGGAAAACACTGGAAGGAAATTCCAGAATATTCAAACGCAAAGCAATGGCCCAAGCACAAGACTCCCTGTCCTTCAAAAGTATCCTGATAACAGAAATCTCCCAGGAAAACCATATCCCGAACATAAATTGCAAATACCCAACCTTCTTGTAGAAAGAAAGCTCCAATTTGATTACCGAGAACTCTTAACCAGAAGTATCTTCCTTTCCTGCACCTACATACAATGTCCCACTTGCAGTATGAAAACCAGACAGCTACTGACTGAATTATGATGATTGCTCAATGACTGGAACTCTAAGTTCAGGCACAAAGTTGGTAGAAGATCTACATTACTCCCTCAGTTAAAAACACAATGACAACCTTTCTTAATTGTCCAAGAAGTAAGTGATCCTCAGGTTTATAAATAATTTTAACAAAAAAGTTACACTGCCTTTTTCATTAAGGTAAATAAACCCCCTTAACCAGGACTTTGCCATATTATAATAAGCTTTTGCACATCACTATGAATCTGCAGTTGCTAAGAAGTGTAATTGTTTGGTGTATCAAATTCTTAGTTTAGTATGCACCATGAGCAATAAGTATCAGATCTTGTTGCTTTCCAAACTGGCATAGTACCAAATGACCTCAAGGTCAAAAGTATTAGCTATGCTAAATAGATAAATACTCTAGTTGTGAAACCATACAGCATAATTTCATGATTTCCAGACAATTTCTGTAGGCAATGATGACATGGTTTACTTTTCAAAGCTGTAGAATTTAATATCTGTTATTATCATGGTCACTGATACTCTTAAAATACATTGTACATATGCAGATAGCACCATTGAGAAACAGATGATAGGCACCTAACCAACTAACAGGACATAACCCACCTGTACATGAGCCTCTCGATAAAATCCTCCTCTTTCATTCGGAGGAGAGAGTGCCGGGTTTCTTCACCCAAAGCTGACCAGAAATCCACCAGCGTATCACAAGAAAGCCTGGCCGTATGCAAAGCACACGTTTCTCTGGTCCCATGCCCTCTGCCATAAGTAGTCATTCCTTGGCTTACCCAGCCACGACCTCCCCCACCACATGCATCAGGGTAAAGCAACTCACGCTCACGTTCCCTTGCACGTGCACTATCAAATACCTTTACAAAGAGATGCAAACAACATAAAGAGGCGGAAGTCAGATGATGCAGTAACTTATTGAGACATATGTTGATCAATATACAGGATAAAGAGGCTAAAATCACATGCAACAGTAATTTAATTGAGGTATCTGATCATTAGCACACATTTTGCAGTGCCTTGAGTGACTTTCCATCAAGAAAGCAGTCCAGAAGTGTCAGTATCCCATCTCGAGTAGCAGCTAGACCTCCCCAAGGATGCACAGATGGATCTAGAACATCATCCTGATTGTTGACTCCATTGTCAGTCTGGCTTTTCAAGGAACCTTGATTGCCAGAGAGGTGCCCATTTGGACCTTCTTGCTGTAGAGACTTCCCATACATGACAATCTGTGAAAAACCTTCAAGCAGTAATCCATTGCACCTAGAACAGTAAAGGTTCTTGCGAGCTTGCTCAAAAAGTGTCTGCTTATCAATCCTAAGGAGCTCCTGTCTGGCATGAGGCGATAGTTCACTCCAGAACTGGTTCACAAAAGGAAAATGTCATTAATGATATTCTCATTGCGAGATTCATTGCTACCGTGACATAACAAAGAATTACCAGCAGATAAATTTGCCACCATCGACTCATACAATATTTGCTGCAGGATCCTCAGCATTTCAATAAGTCCACACAATAATGAAGTACATTCAATTTACAGTCAGAAGTCAGGAAGTACATAACACACATAAGCATATAACTGCTGTCTAAAATTTGAAACTAAATTAAAGAAAAATCTGACTCCATATACATATATATATATATATATATATATATGTATATATATCTGAGACAATGGATGACAGACGCTGTGGATTGTCAGTTTACTGCAATTCGCAAATCAAAAGACAGATTTGGAATTCAGAACCTCTAGAAATTCCAGATTAGCTACAAGCATCATATCTAATCCACCTAAAGATGGTCGGACACAAAAGATCGGCAGAAGATTCCTATAAATGAAACAAATGTGCAAAACAGATCTGGCAAACAGATAACTCCCAAACCTTATCAACATCACCCGTCGAAATGATCATCAAGCAATCTGAGCAATCTAAAACGCTAAGATCATACATAATCCGAAATCCATAACAAATTCTCCAATCGTTACATCAATAATTCCGGTTAATGAACAAAATCGCAATCCAGAACTGCCACAAATATCAATAAAGACGAAACGAATTGACAGACCTTCTGAAGCTGATCGAAAGTGATGTCTCCGCGTTGCCTAGACCAGATTCCATTTCCCGCAACCGATCCAACGGCTGATAACTGCGTACCGAATTGAGCATTTTTCTGTGCGAGTCCTGGCATTTTCAAGCTCTCAGAGATCCGTTTGCCGTACTTCCATCTCCCGTTCACCTCCCCTGTGATTTTCACGTCCGATATGGATCCAAAAAGGATCAAAACCAATAACAATAGGACATCGGATGCCCAATTCAATCGCAGAAATGGATTCGAGGATTGTAGATTCAGAGATTGGAAAGTAAATGATCGAAAATGGATTTATAGGATTGAATTTGAGATTGTAATCCGATGATTGTTCTGGATCCGCGGTTTGGAAGATCGGTAGCAATGAGAATTTGATATGGCTTTAGGGTAAGAGAGAGGGAGAGAAAAGACGACGGTGGGGGTTTTTGTATTGAGTAGAGAGAGAGAGAGAGAGAGAAAGGATCTGATTTTCTGCTGCGTTTTAGAGCCTCAATAACGAAGACCCCCATCGTGGGGCATTTGATGTGAGCGCAGTGCGCACGGTTAAAAGCTAGAGAGAGAAAGCTAGAAGAGAGAGAGGGGGGCTTCCCTAACTACTGTGTAACAACCCGTCTGCATTGTAAGTTTGTAACAACAACGTGAGGGTGAAAATAATAATAATAATTGCAGAAAATTATCCGAAATTTTGAAAAGAAGAGAGGGGAAGAGTGGAACGTAGTGAACAAACAAATTATGAACCGACTGAAAAAGCGCCTTTAAGGGTGGCAAAATCTAACGTGCGCGTGGAGCAGCGAAACTGCGGCGGGGCAACGGAAGGGCGTGGCCGAGCAAACTGTGACGTTGCGGACTTTCGTCCTTAGCGCCGCAACGCAGGATTGAACCAGGGAATGTAGGGAGCAAGAGTGCGTAAGTTAGTAGGAAGCGACCCCGCCAGCCGAGATTTTCTTTCGTTCTCGCGATTTCTCGTGAATATATCATCTCCAGAGAATATTCATCCCAAATATAGAATTTCCCGAGATCCGAAGTTTTAATGCTCGTGGGGTGGAGAGATTCGGTGTATGTCTTCTGAGTAATTTTGTGTATGAACGCGATCGGATAAAAGGGCAGCCGGGTGCTCGAAAGCTCTCACCCATGCGGGTTTAGAAAAGTAGCAGATCACAAGGACTTATAATATGCAGTCTTATTTTACATTTTGCAAGAGGCTAATTCCATGCCTTAAACTTGCGATCTCAAAGTCATACGACGACCACTTTTACCATTGCGCCAAAGTTCTCCTTCATGAACGCAATTGGATAATAGAGAATTAAGTGGACCAGTACCCTAATAGTAATGTGTGTGATCTAGAGTGATGGATTCTGAAGATCCCTCCTTGCCACACAAACATGCCTGCCAAATGTTACTATTTACTAGAGTTAATAAGTTGATAATCCAATTTATAGCTTCTCTTTAATTGTTAATACAGCTTAGGAGCATACTCTACAAGCCACGTGGCCAGTTAACCTCAAACGATGGTTAAGCTCATTTTATAGGTAAAATGAGGTTAACCATCTTCATCTGTTTAATGAACTCATGTCGAAGCAAGAGTGCTCGTAAGCTGTATAAGTGGTTAAAGACAAGCTATACATGGTACACCCCTTCTCTAAACCCTGCGTATGTTGGAGCTTTGTGTACTGGGCTATCTTTTTTTTAGGATTAATCATCCCCGGCGTGAATAAATACTTAAAACTAAATTTCAAAAAAATGGAAGAAAAATCAGTATTCAAACACAGCCTAAATAAATCCTCATCTGCTTAATGAACCCGTGTCGAAGCGAGAGTGCCCTTAAGCTGTATAAGTGGGTAGAGACAATACATATATCATTTCTTTATAGACCCTTTGTGGTACGTCAACCCTGTATATGCTAGAGTTTTGTGTACTGGACAGCCTTTTTCTTAAGATTAATCACACAAATCATGATAAATGCCCTAAACTGAATTTTAAAAATAATAATAATAATTGGAAGGATTGACGCTTTTGTGCAGCCTTGCATGATCAAATTTTGTAAAGGGGTGCCGTGGTCCAACTGACCTTTCCTTGATCAATGATTCAATTTTGACACGCTAATGTATTTTGTGCGGCCTTGCATATTCTTTTCTTCAAAGCTATACCCACATGAACAGGTGGGAGACTCCTTTTAACTCATTGCAAACAGAGATTTGAGCTAATGGAGAAGGTAACTCCTATCATTTGTGTATTATATGTTTGCTAGAAAATCAAGTGCAGCTATCAATCGTACCATGATTAAAAGCTGTCCAGTCATGATCATCCAATAGGTAATAGTTTATATGCCTGGAGTTTGGATTTGGCTGCTTCTTTATTCACCTTCTTTAGTATACCTTCTTCCAAATCGAGGGTTTAAGACCAAGATTTCTGTGACCCTTCACTCAAGTCAAGGTATTAAATTACAATTTGTCAATCCTAATAGATGGACAATGAACAAGAACAACAACTACCCATTCATCAGCTAATATACTTCGAAGAAAACTAAGTGATAAAGGTTTAGTAAAATCTTCTAGAATGTTAATTGGTAAAAGGATTGGAGTTGGTTGAATGTATTTAATGAAATAAACCAATCCTTTTTGGTAAGATTACCTGTTGATTATAGATCAGACCTTAGTTGTTTCTTTTCAAGGTTACATTTGGACTAGTAATATTCACACTAGTAAATAAAAAAAATAAAAAAAATTCTTTCTTTTTGCAAATAAATTCAAGAAATTACCCAATAAGTCAAAAATATTGGCAAATACATGTATCTAATCCAGCAAAGGCCTGCTAGCGCAATGGCTAAAAGAGTCTCTCCTGTGAGAGGCTAAGGGTTTAAGGTGATGTCCAACATTGGAAGAAAAAAAAAAATCTACCAAGAATCATCATTGCCACAATCCTTATTATTGGTTTGTACGAGCATAAGCTTCACAAATTTGGCTTAATTTAGGTTTATGGTTTACCCTTTTTTTAATTAGAAAGATGCGCTTGTGCAAAGCCTCAAAACTTGGTCAGCCAAGCGAAAGACTTCCTATGCCACTAAGCTAAAAAGCTTAATTTGGTGCATATGAAAATTATACAATGGAGCAGCATAGAAAAAATATATATATACAAAAACTAAGGAAATTGATTTTTGAAAAAAAGGTAGCTTGGTGCAACGCACTGAGTTATGTGTGTGTCCAAACATAAGGAAAATGACAAGCAGATCCCCATTACTTTAACAAATTGACCTAAACTACCATCGGTGTAACCAAATTGTAGCTGGCAGGGAAAGACTTGGACAGAAGGAATTTGCATATAAAGTTAAGATCCCTAAATCTACTAGCTACAAGGGAACCCGCGATGCCAAGGACTTGGAGAATTTCATATGGCAGATGGAGAAATACTTTAAAGCTACCATGATTTCTGAGGAAGCCATGAAGATGGATGTGTTCACGATGTACCTCATTGATGATGCGATGCTATGGTAGAGGTGAATTTAGGGTGATGTAGCTGATAGTCTTTGGACCATAGCCACTTGTGAAAACTTCAAGAAAGATATCAAAGCCCAATTCTTCTTAGATAATGTGAAATACTTGGCCCCAAATAATTTGAAGCATTTAAAACATAAGGGATGTATCTATGAATATGTCAACTAATTCACGGGTTTGCTCATGAATATCTTTGATATAACTGAGAAGGACAAGTTGTTCGTTTCATGGATGGGTTGCAACCTTGGGTGGAGTGAGAGTTGTGAAGTAGAGGAGTGCAAGACCTAGCCACTACACTCTCAACTATAGAGAAATTAGTGGAACTCAACTCGAGGGCTAAAGGCATTAGGGAGGACAAGAAGGATAAAGCTAATCAAGGCAATGACGAGAAGCGCAAACCTAAGGGTCATAAGGAAGAAGGCAAGGGTGCCAACATGACTCAAAAGGCAAATGTAAGTTCATCCTTCATTGCTCTGGCTATTTTATATGTGATGAGAATCATCAGGTAATTGACTGTCTAAAGAAGAAGACCCTTAATGTTTGGTGGTTGAAAGGGAGAACTGTAATGTAAGGGATGAGGATAAGGAGGAGGAGCCTAAGACGGGGCCAATTATACTCCTCAACACGATGACGAGGTAGGAATTAGGGACCAAGCCTACTATTGTCCAGACAGAGAAAATCTTGACGTACGTAGACATGTGCCCCAATGGCAAAGGCACACATGCTATGGTAAACACAAGAGCCACTTACAACTTCATCTCAGAAGGGAAGGCTAAGAGAGTAGGCCTTAAGATGAAAAAGGATGAAAGTAGGATAAAAGCGATGAATGCCAAAGCTAGGTGTAACATTTAAAAAAAACAAAGACAAAAGGGCCTTAAACAGAGGGAGCCATATTTGATACGGCACCCCCCACTTAAGGCAACCCGACATAGTTGTCGAGTCTATCCTCCCAAAATCAATAGATAAAAAAAAAAAAAAAAAAAATGAAGAAGAAACTCGACAAAGGGAGAGGAAAAGAAAGAAAGAAGAAGAAGAGAAGGAGAAGAAGGGGAAAACCCGTTGCGCCTGGAAACCCTAGGTCATGCCGGCAAGAGAGAGAGAGAGAGAGAGAGAGAGAGAGAGAGAGAGAGAGAGAGAGAGAGAGTGTGTGTGTGTGTGTGTGTGTGTGTGTGTGTGTGTGTGTGTGTGTAATATCCTCAATTTTAAGCATAAATTAATGATTTGCTAAAGAAAATAAATTAAAAATTTTATGTATAGATTTTGGTTTTGAAAACTAGAAACTAGAAAGTACACGTTGATAGAATTCCAACGTCATAAAGAACGTGAAAAACGGAGCTCAAACGAAGAAGTTATGAGCCGTTGAAGAAGAAGGGCATTTTGATAAATTGGCAGAGCACGAAATATAGGGGGCAGTTTTGATAACGGCACCCCTTTCCACCTTACCTTATCAAATCTGACAATTTCACCAGAGAAATCGTTAGAAGGAGATGTGTTAGGGAAAAGTTTCCTTTCCCCTTTACCAACACAATCTATATCTCCCTCCTCATGGCTTTAATCACCATCTTCTCCCCCGTTTCTATCGAGTTTTCCCCCAGATCCTAGCTTCTGCAAAATTCCAGCTTTTTGGCAAGTAGGGCTCCGGCAACATCAACAAACACCCAGCAAAATAAGGTAAGCTCTAGTCCCCTAATTGCCATATTGTATGTGTGAATATAAATTAGTAGCATGCATGAAAAAATCGAAAAAACAGTGGAAAAACATTTTTTTTCCTTAAACATGTACACGCTATTGTTGGAGAGTCAATAGGCATATAAAACCTCATTAAAACGAAGATCCAACCATTCATCTAGTGTATAAGGAAACCACAAACAAACCCTTTAAGTTTTAGGAAAATCTGACGGTGGAAGATGCCGAAAATCATGAAAAACAATACTTAGGGAAGTTTTAGGAACATGGAAAAAATTGCATAAAAACCTTAGTTTTTGGAAAAATCAAGTCAAAATAATGGTAGAAATGAAAACTACATGAAATTTTGAGCAAAATGGTGAAAAAATGGCGTGATTTGGGCACTTGTGGGATCACCGGCGACGGCCAGAAGCCGGTCATCTTCTCTGGAGCCGATTCTCACGTCGCGCCGGTGTAAACCGGTGCAAACCGGGGCCGCCTGTGTAACCTGGTGTAAACTAGGCACCGATGTAAACCGGTACACCGTCTGACACCCTATAATATTAATTTATGAGAGCTATAGAGGTCCAAATAGTTATCTGAAAGAGGCGTTGCTACTGTCTTGACGATGCAAACCTAAATTTAACTTAGAAACTTACCATTGACCACTTTTAAATTAGTTAAATTATAAACTATTAATTAATAACTTAGATCCAGCCGATCAGGCCTTAGAACTTAAACAAATAGAAAATATATGATACTAAAAAAGGGTAAGTTGAGTAAATTAGATGTAATTACTCTATAAATTGATCTAGACCATTGATCTAACCAAGATCTTGAGAAATTGTTGATCTAAGGATGATCTGACCGTCAAATTTAGGAATAAATGTTAGATACACACACAAAACTAACAGATGAACATGAGATGGGACTAAAGTTAAGAACCAAATCATAATTAAGGATATTAGAAGATGATCCAACGGTTGGATCACCATAGATTCCCTTATGATGCAATAAATAACACAAAATAACAGTGTGGCATTGACAGGTACATCTGAACGTATCAGATAAAGAGGATATATGCTTGAACCGAGTGATCTCACATTGAAGTAGGTGACGACAATTAATGTTTTATTTTGATTTTTAAAACCCTGCATCTATCACAACATTATGATTGAGTGTGATTTACATGGCACTTATTATTAGTCGTTGATTTTATGAGATATAGAGCCTTATACTACGATTGTTACTTGATTTCAATCATGTGTCGAATGGTTTTATGATCTGATGATTTTATGAGAATGATATGATCTATTTATGCTTAATTAGAAATTTCCTTTCTTTATTTCATCACTGAAATGGATGGGTTTCCATGAGAAAGAAAAGTGGAGGCTTGGTGGCTGGTCCTTTTAGAAGCTAACCCCGGGACGAGGGGCGTGCCTTGGGGATTACGAGTGACAAGTACTCTTAGTTTTTGACATACGTGATTTTTGTGTTTTGAGATTTATGACGGGTGCTCTCACCTGGTGGATGTCATGCTAGGAGGGAGAGGGCCAGCCACCCACCCTCCGAGATTTGTGATATGATGAGATTGTGATATGATAGACACCTGCTCGTAGATGACATTCGGTAGGAGTTTGGTAACATGGATAGTCCACACTACCGGTCCGAGCCTTTCCATGGGGACGGACGTTAAGTCTCCCATTATGGTGTCGACAGGGAGCGGTGGTGGTTGAGACCCTGGATGGTTGCCACTGCGGCATGACCATCCATAATCTTATTATGTGTGCTTATGTGATGAGCATGGAGATAGGATTGTATGCCTGGGTGTGACGACACTCAGAGATTTGGATATGAGTACTCATGATCAGTGATACAAGTGTATGCGACGCTCATGAGACCTATATATTTTAGGGTGCCATATTATTATAATATGCTCATTTATATAGATCATATCATGTTTTAAATAAGTGAGACACATGTTTTATCATACTCGATAATTTGATACTATGTTAGCATGGCTTATAATGATTTTATTTCCATAAATGACAGATATTTTATTTTATCGTCACTGTTATTCAGTTATTCCATCTTTATTACATTAATTGTCTATGTACCTACACAAGCAATAGCTTGCTGAGGCATTGCTTTGTTTTGCAATGCCTTAGATTTCGAGTGCGACAACATGAAGGGCAAGACCGTTGAGAAACCGTGATAGCAGTGGGAGATTCCTATACTTGATTTGATAGACAGTAACATTAGTTAATAAACAGGACAACCATTTGACTTTCTTTATGAACTGTATACTTTTATTTATGGATTTGATTAAGATAGTTATACATATGATGGACATTTAATGGGATGTTATGATGGATAGACCCTAGGCTATATTATGATAGTGTTTTGGATAATTATTGTTTTGAAAATAAAGGCGCCAATGCATTTAACGTTGATAGACATGTGTATTGTTTTCAAATCTATTATCATGAAACTATGTTATGTTTTAACTTACAGTTTTGATGTTTGGAAACAGAAAATAACACCCGGAGGTTTTCAAGAAATGTTGTAGTAAAATAATTAATAGAATCCTTTTAACATGGGATCCTGAATACTAATATTATTATATTAATAAATAATTAAATTATTATAAAAACCTAGGGTTTTACAGAGAGAGAGAGAGAGCTCCGTGCAAGTGTGGGAGGAAAAATGGGGTTTTCTGGGCTGCCGGAGTTCCAGGCTGTCGCCAGAGACAACGCCGGCTTGGATCGATGATCCAACCAGTCATGTTGTCCAGCACGGCGAGTCAAACAAACCCCCCAAGGTTATTGGAGAATCAGACGAGATCTGGAGCATCGATGGAGGGGAGACAATGAGCGACAAGCTGGAAAACACTACAAGTGAAAGTGATGACGGATCTAAGCCAATCTAGCCCATCCAATGGTGGAAAATGCACGAAAACACATCTAGAAGGTAAGATCCATAAAAAACACCAAAAACCCAACTTGTGATTTGAGGTATTTTGCAAAATCTGCTCTATTTATGCTAGATTTATGTTTTGTGGATGATCCAGCCATCCATTTTTGAATCAAAACTTAGGGATAGGTAATTAGATGCCTAATGTTAGTCAGATCTAACTGAGATTGTCGATCTAGACTAAAAATTGATCTAACAATCTTAGTCATCCGATCTGGTACTGTTCACATAGTAACTTCGTTATGTCTGATCGACGATCAGACACCACAGATGAGTTCCTTGTCTTAAAAAATGATAAGATGACTAGAATTATATGAATTTGAAGTAAAACAGATCGGATGATATAGGCCATCCGATCTGCCACTATTTAAACAGACACCTTATGATGTCAGATCAATGATTAGTAGTTACAAATGGATTCCTGAACGTTGAATTAGCTTAGATATGATATAAAGTATGGAATGTGGATAAACTTATATAAAAAATTGGGTGACATGAACTGTTCATGATGCTCATTATATCAGTCTGATTTAAGAATACAATTATAGGTTATATTGAAGACTATAGCATGGGAAATAACACCCAGCTCCAAACCAAGAGTTGATCTAGATAAGAATCAAGTGTTAAGACTACTGAACAGTGAAAGTGACTTGCAGTCACTTACGAAGAGTAGTGGGTAGCCAATCCAGGGCCAATGGCATGGATTAGAAATTCAATAACTGCTTGTCATTCAACTAGCTATCAACCAATAGCTAATGAAACACTCTTGGCATAAAAATAAGCACTGTCATTTTGTCTTGTGACGAATAGTGTCAAGGACTAACATAGAGAGAGCTTTCATACTGGAAAAGCTGAGAGAAGTCCTAGAATTGTGTATTTAAATGAGTGTTTGTATTGTTGCAGAGGTGTGATTGATCGGGAGCTCGTATGCTATTTGCTTCAAAGAACCTGAAGATCTCCATTTAAGGTAGTTGAAATTAAGATTGCTACGATTTTTACTATATATGCATGTGTATATGAATTTCAAGCATTGAAATGAATCTTTTCTGTTTATACAAAAGATAAGATGAATGTGTATGCTGAAAATTGAATCATGATTAAACTGTTTATGCATTATTGTGAACCATATGAGAAAAATGTAAGATTGATACCAGGAAATTATGAAATGGCTCGTAAGAGCGAAAGGGGTCGTTATGATATGGCGGGCTACAGAGTCATTATGATGTGGGGGGCCATAGAATCGTTATGATGTGTGCGGGCCTCCGAGCTGGACGAGCTACCGATTCCTGGCTAGACGAGCTACCGGTCTCTCAGGAGCAAAGCCTTGAGGTGTGTCATTGGGTCTGGTGTGTCTTTGGGTTTAACCCACTGCACCGACTCAATGCGTCAAAGAGGATAATATTATCTGCTGTGTACTTGATACACACGACAACGCATTAGTATTTGATATATGAAATAGCTCATAAGAGCGCAGACTGGTATCAGGAAAATATAAATGAGTTGTAAGTTTGACATGTGACTACATAATTTGCATTTCAAATGTGTTTTGTACTATTGCATTAGTATTCCTTCCATGTTGGCATGGATTCATGATTTCAAGTTAAATGATAATTGAATTGTTGTTTGCATGATTCAACATGGCTAAATTGATCTATATATAATTATCATGATTTCAATTTATATAAAGCATTGTGTCTTACTCCACCTACACAAGTGATTGCTTTGGTTTGCAATGCCTTAGATACAAAGAATAGTAGTAGGTTTAACATGTTGACAGTATCATAGAACAAAGGACTCCCAAGGAATAGGAGCTGCTTACTGATTGGAGCACGCCAAGGGAAGTTGTAGAAGAGGATAGGTAAGAATTGGTCTTTGAATTAAAGTCATCATATTAGAAATGAGAAAGAGACTGCATTGTATGTAATTATGAGAATTTGGAAGACTTATGTGATTAGGTTGTGCTGTAGAGGTTCTAGGTGTGTTGTGTTAATGTAAATTGTTTTTGTTTTGTTAAATGTATGAAAAGGAGACAGAGTCTCCATTTATATTTTAAAATTGTCAACAAATGTTTATCAGGTACTTCGCAATGATATGTGTTAAATGTTATATGTACGAAAAATAGAGAAAACTCTACCGAATTTTGGGTAAAAATGAGTGCTCATTTCACTGAGAATCTTTGTTTTTGAGAAAAGAAAATGACACTCGAGATTTTCTAAGTGAATTTAAAAGAAAAGATTTTTCACTGCATTGCATTATTTTTACAAAAATTATTTCAAATTAGATCAATCCTGCATTAGAAATTAGTTTGTATTTAAAATTACATTTGAAAACCCGGGTCATCACACTAGACCAAAGCTTGGAGTTGCCAAAGATGTAAATATTACGGTTGGAGAGTGGCAAGGCACCATCACTTTGACTTTAATGCCTTTGACACTTATGAGATTATCCTTAGAATGGATTTACTCATTTTGGATAGGGCCATTCCTTTATCATATCTTGGATTTTGAGCTTCTTTAATCAAAAGAGCCCTTGCATGGTCCCAATGTTGAAGGCTAGTAAGAGGTAAGGGAAGATGCTATCTGCAATGCAGCTAGTAGGGGAATCCATAACGAGTGTGGAGTCTACATAGATAGGCATGCATTGTCTAAGTGCCATTAGGGTATTAAGGTCTGAGGAATCCTATAAGAAATTAGTGGTCAATAAGGGTGTGCCATAGCAGGAAAACTCCAGGAGAAACAAGAATAAGCATAGAAATGCAGGTAGCACAATGCCTGGTAGCCAGTAGTTGCCACAGTGATGTGCACGAGGTATAACAACGAAAAGCAACATCACAAGGGCATAAGAGGTGTAACAACTCACAACGATGTAAAGATGCACAAGTGTATAAGACTACACACAACACAAGGGAGACAAGGAAAGTCCTTGTGGAGCACAAGAATAACAAGGTGCCAATGTGCAAGGGGAGGAATGAGGGAAGGCATCTCATGAGGATCATAAAGCAGCATGGGATGTGCTTGAAGGCCAAACTTGCAACACCAGTTGAAATGCATCGACAAAGGTATTGACATTATCAAGTGGGAAAAAATGTCACAGACTTCCATTGCAAGGCCCATGACAAAGGCTAGCAGGCTTTGAGGAAGGCCTACTTAGCTCATAGATGTGGTATAATGGACATAGGACCATGTTCTTGGATTTGTGGAACAAGGCCTAATTCTAGAATACATGTTTTCTAAAGAATCCTTGTAAATATCTAAATAATTTGTAATAGTCTAGAATACTCTAAGAGAATGGTAGATTAGTCTAAGAAGAGTAGGAAGGTTCCATAATATGATCTGGGTCATTGATGTACTGACACATGGATTAATCCTAACTATCCATTGAGGAGGTGGATGGGGGTGAGCATGTATAAATAGGGGATAACTCCTCATTTAACCAACTCAGATAATTTAGTTGTATCTCAAGTAAGGGTTAACAGGTTCTCTTTGAACAAGTCTCTTTCTAAATTCCTTTCATTGCTCTAGTGGGTGAGTGAGTGTAGCCCTAGTAAGTGAAAGTAGAGGAGTTAAAGGTTGGCTTGTGTTCCACAAAAGAGTTACACACAAGTGTTACATGGGTTTAGTATAGGAAAATTGTGACCCCATGACAGTAAGCTTTAAAGAAAATAGAAAGAGGTTTTCTTTTAGGAATAAAGAGAAGAAAAGGAGAGAGTATTTGAAGCTCAAATGAATCCTCTTTTCAAAGAGAAGTTAAATCGAGTTAGTTTGTGTATGGTAATCCCTTCCATCTATTCTTTATTTATTTACCATTTGGTAAGATTTCTCCATTATATATAAAGAGGGTTGCAACCCTTGAATTCTTGTAATCGCTACAGTAATGGTTTTCTTTGGTTCCTTTACGACTTGGTCAGTAAGAAGGGTTTAAGTTGGCATCCAGGTATCCTCACTCCCTATCGGTTTAGGGCTATTGTACATGAATTGTTGCAATTCTTCAATTGGATTCACAAAGGGTTTAATGATACTCAATTTATTCTTAAATTAGCTAGAAATTGAAATTCCACCAAGCAAGCTAAACTTAAAGAAAGAGGAGCTAGCCTAGGTGATGGCACTTTAACTAGGAAATAAAACCACAATTGAAGAAAACTGGCATTTCTGATCTACCCCTATTCTATATCTTATCTCCCTACCTTGAATCCCTCACTCATTCTTTACTCAAATTCAAACCCTTAGCACTAGAAAGAATAGATGCCTAGTACAGATAAACATCATATCCATGTTATAGACCTTAAGAATGTTACCCTTGTTATCCATTTCATTTGATAACTTGCTTGTATTTTTTCTGCTAACTTGCCCTAAAGTCTTTTGACCTAGAACCTATTGGCTTGGGAGTGGTTGGAAGGCCTAACTTCCTCTATCTATTTTTCGAGTAACTCCATTTATTTCAAGAAAAGGGATTCCTAGGTGGGAAGCTAGAGAGTGGAGTATATGGAATGAGCCATCTACAGCACTGTTAAGCCAATGATGGTGCAAGCTGAAACCCTTAAGAGAGAAGGGGTCAAAAAAGAAGCAAGCCTAAGATCCCCTACAAAATAGAGTATCTTTCGAAGTTAATAGTGAATTTGGCCTTCTTGACCCCGTGAATGTAGTTGTTTTGTTGGTAATGAACCACATTAAATTTTTTGCTTCCACATGTTTGATGAAATGCTCTTTAGGTAACATTGCTTTGTAAGTGTGTTTGTTTGTTGATCTTATATTATTGAGGTGTACAGAACACACTTTTTACCATTTTGGTTATAGAAGTGTGTTATTTATTGTTCACAGACTAGTGCAAAATAGAAAAAAGGTGTAAGTTTTCCTAACACCTAGTTGTAGGGCATGTTATATCTAATACCTTTTTATTTAATCATAGCCTTATAACTATTATAGAAATATAAAATTATCCTTCATATACTAACATGATATTGTAGTATTATTGTTAAGTATTTAATTTTGGCAAAAAGACCCCTAGTTTAGTATTTAATTAGATCATCTAACTCATCAATTTGATGTTTTTAGATAAAATATGAAATTTAGCTCAAATTGACCATCTAATCGTAATTTGTCAAATTGAACAGTCAGATGATCATCAGAGCTAATCATAGGTATAATATACAGTTTATATTACTCTAATTTAGTCTTTTATTTTGCATATTAACTAGAAAAGGCTAGGATGGCTCAGATCAAAAGTGAACGGTGCAGATCACCCATCAAGAAACAACATGCAAGATGGAAAGGGTTCCTAAAAGGGAATTAGTTTTAATTGAAGAATGGGAAACCAATTGGGAAATGAAAAGTTGCAACAAAAGAAAGGAGAGTTAGTGGACGAACCAAAATTAGAAGGAAATTAGGGGGGTGTCTTTGAAAAGAGGAAATATAGTGATTATATAAGAGGAGGAAAATTGTCACTCTCCCCCACCCCACCCCGTGGGTGGTCGTGGCAAGAGGAAACCATCTCCTCTTTTTCCCCCTTGGCTAAACCGTAGTGGAATTTTTATTTTTGTTTCCATCCCTTGCATTCATTTTTTTTTAATCATCGTTTTCTTTTGTTCCCTTTTACTATATTCAGCTTCTTCATCTCTCTTCTTTCCTTTCAATTTTCTTTCTCTGTTACAACTATACCTTTGTTTTCCACCAATCCAGCACCAGCATCAGCCTCTGTTCACCACACGACGCATTGCACTGGAATGAACTTCCTCTACCGACTAGTATGCCCAGTTGTCTACGCACCACTGTTCTTTCCCTCTTTCTCAATCCACCGCACTGTTCTTCGCCTCAATCTATCTTTGCCAAGTTCACCTCATCTCCCTCTTTCTTTTCTAGTTAACACCTAGATTCTCATGCACCCATCCCTCTTGTCATTCCCATCTTCCCGTTCCAAGCTCCACTGCATCACATCACTGCCTAGTTTTTCTTCTTGTCTATCACGCCCAGATAGATCAGCCAGGTCATCTTTGAAGCAGCCCAGACCGACATCAGTCTCTGTCCATCACTGCTTGGCCCATTGCCCTTGTTCACCAGTTTGAGTAGCACAGCACCGGCCAATAGACCTGGCTGACGTCCTCTATCCACGTAGCTATTCTCTGCCTAGTCATCACCACGTAGCCTAAAGTTGGAAGTCCTGTCCTCTCTGCTCACCCTTCTTCTATCAGCACCGTCATCTGCCCCACCAATTCATTGGCAAACGTCGTCTTCGTCACCAGCCATCCCAAGGATTGAACCCCAAACTAGGTTTCCTTTCCCCCCCCTCCCCTCCCCTTCTTCTCTTCCTCTTCTCTCCTTGTTCACCATCTTCATCATTGAGTTTTTCTTGGTTTTCGTTTAAAACCAATATTTCATAAATAAAAAAATTCCACTTTTGCCCTGGGTTAAAATTTTGAAATCTCATTTGAATCCCTATTTCGTCTTTTCCCTGTTTGTCTTTACTTCTATTTCTATTTTTTCTTATCCAAGTTTTGTAATTCTCAGATTAATCCAATTCAATCCTAATTGATTTAAGCTTAACCTAATCAATGGTCTAGCTTAAAACAATAGGATAGCTTCAATTCTTTATATGTTCCACTTTAGATTTTCAATAAACTCTTAAATTTTGATCTTAGGAAACTTCCTATCATGTTTATCATTCCTAGTCTTCAATCTAATAATAAAAAATTAGCTCTAAGCTATTAAAACTCAAATTTCATATCCAGATTAGATCTTTGCAATTATTGAGAATCTACCTAATTCCTCCAGTGGATCATCAATCAAAAGCATCAGGAAGAGACTAAGAAAGGCTGATTGAAGTTTATGAGACCATATTTGAAGAATTTGACGATAATCAATCAAGGGAAGTAGATTTTTCTTGTTTATTTAGTTAAATTTCTGTCTTTTTGAGTGAACTTTTGTAATTTTCATTAATTAAATATATCTAAAGTTTGATTGAACTTTTATTTATTTATTTATTTTATTATAATTTTTGAAGAATTAAATTTTATTAAAACTTCAAATTCTTAAAGCGAGTCCATGTGGGATTGACCTGTACTTGTGGTGACCCGGGTTTTGGAAAAAGGATTTTTGAAATAAAATTTGAAAATGAAACTCTCCTGCAGGATTTTTTCTTCTTCAAAACATTTGAAATACATAATACATATTTATATTTCTCAATTCCACCTTCAACCTAGTGTCACATTAAAACCTTCATATATAATAGCAAGATAAAAATATACCATTACAGGATCTCCCTGGTCATAGCCCAAACAATAAGTAATTTAGGTTCAAATTAAGGTTCAGATTAAAGATATCAATGTCGCCTATCTTATTACATTCATCCTCAAGTGTTCATTATTTCAAAATGAAAGATAATAAATAAAATGTCTAAATAACTATTTATCCATACTTCTCTTCTTATTCTCCTTTGTTACTCTGGTCAAGTCGACTACTTAATCCTCTTGCGCTTCACCTGAAATGTTTTGTAGGGGTGATTACGACGACTCAATAGGAAAATGCCTAAACCAACCGTTTGAAAACCACAACAAAAGTGTTGGCATAAATTAAGTAGTGCAAACAATTAAATGTTTAATCATAAGTGTGATATGAATATTACACAACATTTATGCCTTTATAAAAATCTAGTGTTTCCAATAAATTCTAATATATCCTTCAAATATCATACATACATGCTCATTAGGACTTATCAAATAATGACATATCATAATATGTTATATCACTGTGTGGTAGTGTCCTACCACAAATCCATCTGGCCAATGGTCAATATCCTCGAGGATGATTGACATGTAAATTCATGTCCAATAATTGTATGGTATACTATGCACGTAGAGGACTCACATCCAACTACGTTCGATCGTGGATACCACACGGGCTACACCAGTCCTCATCGGGGCACTGGATCATAAGAGAGCAGTCTCCCCATGACACAATACTCTCATCAATAGGCCTCTTAGGGCAGGTATCTCATTTCAGAAGCTAGTAGCCAACTAGAGTTCCTAGCATAGCAACCAGGTAGGCTTATATTTTGCCCTAGGCTAGGCTCAACTCATGTGAGTCACCTAATTTTAGGCTAGGCACAACTCTCCAGAGTTGCCTAATTTTCATTTATCAAATCATTTTACATCGTTCAATATATCATAATAAGCATTCACAAACTTTTCCATTCACAAGATATTTTTTGATTGGCATAAATTATCAAATATGCATACTACACATCCTGCTAATAATAATTGTGTTATTTCAAATATTCATCAACTAATAATTATCTCGATTACAAATCACACTTACTATAAATCAAAGACGATACATGCGCACAAACATTTATTCATGGATCAAACTTTCAAAATCATATGTACAATTGAAAAGATATGTCCAACTCATGGAAAACACTTGACCATATGCATGCAATAGCATGAAATGATCTAAACCATCAATTGTTTTATCATGCAAACACCATGATCCTGAGCATGTAAAATCTTACGAGTGCCTCTATCTTTCACATGCTTTTCCAAGGAAATCCTGCAACAATTCAAAATTGATTATTATGAAATATCTTTATCATATGCATATGTAGTCATGCAATCACATTTTCATGCAAAAATTTAAAATTCTAGACTTTATATTACAAAACAAAACATGTCTATGAAATTGGTTTCATTTGCATCATTTATGTGAGATCTCATGCCATAAACGATCAAGCAATAAAAATTGTATTACTTATTCCACCATGCATGTGGAATCGTGGAATATATCGTATCACATTTATGGTAACCCCTTGTAACAACGTTTCTTTATGTGAGGACAAAATGCTAGATGAAATTTCAACATGGTGTTTCATGCAACCGAGTAGCATGAGCTCCTATGACCATGCATTTTATATTTACTCAAACTGATAATCCATTACAAAAATCTTGAAGATATTTCAATTCTAGAATTTACACATGCAATATGTGACCAATCTTTCATCATACGCATGGTTACTAACACCATCCAAGCTCTAACATGTTGGGTTCATGCAATTAAGAGGAATATACCAACATGTTATTATTCCTTCTTATATGACATATTCCCGTAAGAATCATGAATTTAGGGCATACAACAAAATAATATCTAGATGTCTTCATCATGAACATGGTAGATCTGTTAACCCAATGAAATGTACATGGCATATCTATCCATACAATATAGTGTGTGTTTTTTTTAGCGTCTCTATAATTAAAGTGAAATGCACATAAACAAAATCATCGGGCAAGATCTATTGTTTAAATGGTTGGCATAGTGTATATGATGTGAGTGGCAGTCAAGGGTTGGGATCATGCCATATTTGTATAAGAGATAGGCACCATATTTAGATGAGAAATCAATAGTCAGGATAAGCTAGAAGTGGGTTAAATAAAAAGTATGTTAATTAATAGATATTAAAGTTTAATGTAGGCACCATACCTAGATCTAACTTAAAGCCAAAATCAATTGAAATTTGAGCATGAGGTGCCGCGGCTTAGGTTGTCAAACAATCCAAGATCTTCACACATGTCATACTAATTTCATATAGTTCTTAAAACCATCATAGGAAAGACGCATGATAATAGGCTAGAATACTGATTTCAAAATGGAGAGGTTTTGTCAGAAGGAGATATACACAGTTATGAATAAATTGAAAATTCCAAAGAATATAAGAGTTTATACCCTACATGTGCAAACTTCTTGTTGGAAGGAGATCAAAGAAAATGTTTATTAAAGAGTCACATACAAACCACAGTGCCATGCGCCTTATTTCTTATTGCATAAGGTTTCAACAACGTGTGTTTATGGTATAGCCTTTCATTAATCTTAAGAAAACCAAGCTAGTTTAGAGAAGTTCCTTAACAACCCCTACCTCTTAAAAGCGAAAATACTCTTCTACAGTCTTCTTTTCCAAAAAACGCGTGGTATGACTGATCCTTGGTGCAGCCTCCTCCTTCTTCCTCTCTCTCTCTCTCTCTCTCTCTCTCTCTCTCTTTGTGTTTCACGCATTCCTTCTTCTTCTCCCCTGCTTATCCACATTGCATTTGACTTTCTTCTTTCTTATTATATCTCCTACCTATCCTATCTAATTTGTTAAGTGCCCTTATCTTTTCCTAATTCTCTATATTCATTCTTATCTCCTCCTCATTTTTATCCCATATCTGATTCTAATTAAGTACCCATCCCCATCCTTTCCCAACTAACCAGGATTATCTAGGTTTATTGCACTTGGACACTTCTTGGCTTTGGGTAGGGAGTTTTTCCAAAAAGGTTATCTTTGGAAACTTGAACTCTAGTTCTAGAGTTTTGCTTATTCATTCTATAGCCATTAAGGCATTGAGCTTTTTATTGTCAATTCCATGCAAGAAATATATATATATATTATAAAAATGCAAGTTATTACAATACTTGCACACCCAACACGACAATAGCCCGTGCACTTGTAGAAAACTCAACAATTATGTTAGCTTTTTAACTACATTTAACCCAAAAAGAGACAAGTATGTTAATTTTCTTTTTGCTTATTTCTCTCATTCTTTTTTTTGGCTTCTTGTTTCTCTCTCTAAAAGATTTTTTTTTAAATCCTTTATCGTAAGTTCAGTCATGTGGGGCTACTTCTTCAATTAAATTGGTTTTTATTATTATCCAAATTTGACCATTAAAAGATTAAAACTTTAGAAAATTTTCTTAGTTTTTCAAGATTTATTTTTACATAAAATCTCATAACTAGAGTCACTTTATCAATTAAATTAGTTCTTTTATAAAAAATAGATCATTAAAAATTTAGTTACTATTAAGGACATATCTCTAATTGAGAAAGTGGCTATGATAATGTGACCTCTTTTAAAGTTGTGAAAGTGTATGCATATTTTATTTATAAATAAATGTAGGAGAAACTAAAACAATTTGAATATATTTTCAGAAGTCTTAGTTTTGTCAAAGATTAGAGATAAAGCTACTAATTTATGTGAGAAAGTGATCCTACATCGGGATAAAGGTACACTAAAAGGGTAATTTTGTCTTTCTAATACATTTGTAGGGTACAACTAAGTAAAAGTGTATTAGAGATATTTCCTCAAGATTGTGTCACAAGAAACACAAACATTATTGATAAATATAGTGACTACTGATATGAAAAATCATGCTATAGCATGTTATCCCATGACAGTATCTGTAATAATTGATTGTGAAATCATTTAAACAAACTTTACATGAAAACCTTTAGATAACAATAAGATACTTCACCTAATTAAATAGGAAACTTGTGTAAACCAAAGGAATGGGAGGATTAGAATAAAATCAATGCAATAGATAAATGACTTTTGTATAGTTGATTCAAAGAAAAGATTTATTGAGGCTAGACTTTATCATTCAAAATAAAATATTTCAAAAAATAAGAAATTTCAAAGTTAACCATCATCAAATGGATTAATAACATCGAATACAAAGCTTTCCTCTTTTTGTTAATAGTAGACACACCACCCGTGCATGGCCTCAAACCCTTGTCACTCAACTGAGGGACTTCTTGCACCAATGCACTTGGAAGGCTTTGCTAGATGAAATACAATACTTAGAAATAAAGAAACCATTAAAAGACAATTTAATTGGTCACTGGAAATGGTGAAAAGATTAATATATGGATGAATAACTAGGTTGCTAACCAACTTTTAACTAACATGGCAAATGAAACACATACACAAAATAGATTTATATGAAACTAGAGAATTGGCATTGATACAAACTCATAAGATAAATTATGTTGGAAGCTTAGCAAGAGTGGGGAATTTACAATTAGAATGGCCTATCCCCCATTCCTAACCAAGAAGATGAGAACATTAATGACCAAGAAGAACATATTTGAATCATGTTTGGACTCTAAAAATGCAATCAAAATTAAAAGTTTTGATGTGGACCTGGATGCATGAAAGATTACCAATATACAAAGTAACAAAATGGAATGAATTGGAGGATAAGTTGTGCTTGTTGTCTTACAAATAAATAAATAAAAAAATCAAATTATCATAATATTAACGGACATTTTAAACTAAAGGCTTTGTGTGAAAGAGCTCACAAAGAAATTAATTTAGAAGATGAAATGTATCAAACATTAAGGAAACCATGAAAGCATGGGTAACAAGGAAAGAAATAAGAAAAGGTTAGATCTAATTGAAAGCATCTAACCACCTTAATTGGCTTGGCATGTTAAAAAAAAAAAATCACTTTATTTGCTCCAAAAATAGTTAATAAAAAATCAATATTTGCATAATGGATAACTACTACTATAGAACTAGTAAATATGAACAATAGGTGTATAGGTTACATGGAGGACGATGCACATAGCTAATAATGGGCCAACAAAGGTATGCATAGTCTAAAATGGATCCAAATTGATTTCATGGGAACTAGCAGTAGATGGAGAATTCAAGCTAAATTTTGATGAAGCATAGAAAGGAAATCCAAGAGTTACAAGTGGAGGAGAGGTAATTAGAGATTCCAATGGAAGATTCGTTGCGGTTTATATGGCATTCATTAATGAAAATGCAAACAATGCAGTAGAGTAGATAGACTTTTATGTGAATTAAAATGGGTGACTAATCTCAACATTTTAGTTTTGCAAGTATGAGACTCAAAAATTGTGATAACTTCAATGGAGTAGAAATATCCAACTTCGATGGTTGGAAATTCATTATGAAAAAGATGCAAATTTTTGAGTCATATGTTCAAAAATTTGAAGATTGGTGATTCATTTAGGCAAGGAAATAAAGTGGCAGACCTATTGCCAAACCAAGCCATTACTAGTGGGGAGAATAAAGAGTGGAGATAGATCCCACTAACAAGTAGGAAGAAAGTAGTAAAATATCTATGAATTTAGTAAAATATGCATCTAAGTACATAGTTTGCTTCATAACTCTATAAACAAAATATAACAATAATAAAATGTATTATGTATGTATTTTGTACTGAATCTAGCCTAGCGAAGTAAGAAGATAAGTTATTAATACTATGGGCCAGAAGGCATTTATGTGTTAATGAGTTGGATCCATTTGCTGAATAGACCCAACAAATTTCATGGGAATCAGGCTATAAAATTCAAAGTCCTTAATTATCTCATCAAATCATGAAAGCGGCATTCTTTGTTTGGGTAAGTGATCATTGATTTAGAGATTACATAATGGATAGTCATACTTCATTACATTCACGTTATTTAAATATGATTATACTTTATACAATATTTATTGTGTGCGTTAGATTGAAACGTGCTAGATATTCTTATAGTAAGTTTTTGGGGGATGATATTGTGAGATTCTTCTATACAAGAAAAATATAACTATAGCCTTGTTTCTTATGCTAATATGATTTGGATACTTTATTTATCAAGATTGATAATATTTCTAAAACTTAAAGCATTAGGTGATCTTAGCCATTGACCAATAGACTCAATGAAGTCATTATCTAATTGAAGATAATCATCCAATTATAGGGCAACAATTAAGCAATTTTGGTCTTTAAAGAAAAAAAGACAAATGTAATTCAGCACAGTTTAAGGATTCAAGTACATAGACAGTTTGTTAATTTGTCTCATTATCAAGAGGATGTAGATTAGAATCCATTTGCCATTCAAAAAACAAAACAAAGAGATAATTTAGTGTGTCTTTAGTCTAGCAATAGATCATTAAGATAAGATGGCAACTATGATGCACAACTGTGTCATCCTTGATCTATTTGCTAATGAACTGAAACTAGTCCTTGTTAGCAATGGCATTGTAGGATATTGTATTTCCTAATTCTTTTTTACTACAAAGTGGATGACACCTCTTAGGGTGTGCATAGAAGTTAAATATAATCTATCCAAGCCTTCCCATTACAAAAGGCCATAAACTAGGGTTTGCACCATCCATGTTTACACTTAATGGCTTATAAAATTCGGATTCTAAAAGTTTGAGTAGATCTAAATTATATTCAATATATAGATAGCAAATACATCAAGATTGATATTTTAAGTACTAAGCTCAGTGCAATAGCATTTTTTCTTTCTACAATAATTTCTACCTCTCATAAACTCATGCAACCACTGACGCACGTGTGGGACATTGCTCTAATGTGATGGCCACCCACCCCAAACCCATAGATTAATGTACAAATGGGAGAGGTGCCTCTTGGTCTTCAACCAACTATGCTAGATGGCTTTTGATTTAATGGAATAGCTTTATTCATAATAATTCTATCAAAACAAATTATAACGTGTGCGAGGTTCTAAACATAAAGGAAATTAAAAGCTAAAAATTTAAATATTTACATGGTTATCGTCTTTACAAGTGCATCTCATAATACCTGTAAAAGGGCAGCCCCGGTGCATGAAGCTCCCACCTATGCAGGGCCCAGGGAAGGGGCGGACTACAAGGGCCTACAGTAGGCAGCCTTCCCTTGCATTTTGCAAAAGGCTGATTGCACGCCTTGAACCCGTGACCTCAAGGTCACATGACGACAACTTTAACCGTTGCGTCAAGGCTCCCCTTCGCATCTCATAACACTCGTGGTTGCCCAAATACCATACTAAAACAAATCTAAGTTCAAATTATTTCTCGTGTGTTGTATAGTGCACCTTCTTATCTATTTTATGAATTTCTCTATCTTATAAACCCACAAAAGAGTGTCATTTATAATTCAAGATTGCTATATATGCCCATTGCTTTTCCTCACGAGCCTCCTTAATAAATAATATGAATAGCTACAACTTTAGGTTAGTGTCAAATTTTTGAAGACCAGAACCATCCATAGTATTTTTCTCTGCTTGGATGGCTCATAATTCAAAATTCGTATCCACCAGATGATCCTAGCTGTTAATTTTTTGAGTTAAAAAAAATGAACCATTTAATGTTTCACCCTTCATTTTACAATTGAAGACATCAGTTGCTAGAATAATTTAATGAGTGAGAACTTTGGATCATGGCCGATTTAACCAATAAAAGAAACATTGTAAATGATACATATCTTCAAAAGTATTGGCCTGCCTAAAGTTATAGTTGTTTGTAGTCATTTATTGAAAGGTTCACGAGAAAAAACAAGCGGCACATAATCCTGCCACTCAATCTCAATCTCAATCTCACGGGAGAGAGAGAGAGACGGTGGGTCCAACCACACGGTCAATGGCCCAAATACCTACATATTCAGATTGAAAACGAAAAGAAAAAAGGGCAAAAACGTGAAATGAAAAAGACGCGGCGAATTAACCCGCGTTAATTAATTTACACTGGATTATATGAACAATTGCATGGATTGGAAGAACAGAGAAAATACCAAAATCAGCCTTTGCAGTCTCTATTTTCCTGTCTCTCTTTCACTCTTGCATACGTTTTCCGATCTCCACCTTCTTTTCGTTAAAACCCTAGAAAAGGAGAGGGAAATCGATCTCTTCGAATCAAAGCCAGTTGATTCGATCATCGCCTTAAGCGATATTTCCCGTCAAGAAGCAGCGGTTGCAGGTTTCTTTGGAGACAATCGGGGTGGAGATGGCGGAGAATTCAGGGTTCCGCTGAGAAGATAATGGTTGGATTTCGAAAGGGATTTTCGGATTGTATGGGCGAAGAATGCCTGAGTTGCGGAGTGGGGTACGCCGAGGCCGTGCTCCGGTGGTAGATCTACGGCGGAAGCCGAAAGGTCGAGGGGGCTCCGCCGCTGCCAAGAAATCTGAGCGCAAAGCCGGAGATTACATTAGGACTAGGGCGGCCGTAGCAAAAGAGGCTGCAGCGGAGAAGGCGGCAGTGGTTGAAGCCAAGGGTAGAAAGCCGATAACGAGATTGGCAGCAGCGAGAAATCGAGGGGTGAAAGTTGCAGTCCCGGAGAAGAAGTTTGTTACTCTATCCGGTTCTGATCAGGATAGAGAAAAACAAGGAAAAAGGTGCGATAAAAAAGGAGAAGAAGCTTGGCTTGAAAGCCGTGGGAAGGAGATGATGGCAGACGATAGCGGTGGTTTGAGCGCTAATAAGGCTGTAGGGCAGGAAGAAGAAGGGAGTACTGCTCCCTTCCCGGAAAGGGTATAATGATCGTTTCCTCGTTATCTGATTCTTTGTTTTGTTTGTATTTCCAATTTTTCTAGGACAAGATTGCTATTTTCCTGTATTTCTGTGATGTTGGGTTCCCTGTTTTCTTTGATCGTGATGATTTTGTTGCAGTAGTAGTGTTTATATGACTGTGATCTCGGTTTTTATCCACTATCAAATTTGCATGGAGTTCTTGTTTGCGGGTTAAATTTTTCTACTTTGTATCTAATTTGTTGGTAATGTGACCTGATTGTCATAATTTATTGGTTTTGTTCATGAATTGGTGTTCTGTAAGGATCTTATATGTTCTCTGGATCGCTATTCAGGTCCAGGTAGGGGGATCTCCTGCGTACAAAATCGAGCGGAAACTCGGCAAAGGTGGGTTTGGTCAGGTTTTTGTTGGCCGTCGTGTTAGTGGTGGGAGTGAGCGTACAGCAGGCCCTGGGGCCATGGAGGTAATCTTTGGCTTGATATATCTTTTAAATGGTTTATGCAATGTCTGGCCTTAGTAAACTCAATAATTCTTGGCGTGCTTTTCATTTTCTTCATTGGTTTATTCTTATTTGATTCTGCATTGTTAGCGTAGGTTGCTTTGAAATTCGAGCATAGAAGCAGCAAAGGCTGTAATTATGGTCCTCCATATGAATGGCAAGTTTATAAGTAAGCAATCTTCTGCCATTGCAAAGCTTGTTATATTATTTGTTATTTTCAGTCTCTTTGCTTATTAATAGATTTTGTTGTTTTCTTTTCAATAGCACCCTTGGTGGTAGTCATGGGGTGCCTAGGGTACACTATAAAGGTAGACAAGGTGACTACTATGTAATGGTAAGTTTTTCTCTGTCCATTGTTTTTTTTTCTGATTTAGTCTCTGTTTATTACTTTGTCCTGAGTTTGTTACGGGTTAGTCTGGATATTCTGGTGATTGCTCATATGCTTCCCACTTTTAGACTTTCCAGGGCATTGGTTATTTTGCCAGGTAAATTTTGCATGGTGTTCTGATTGATCATTTCTTTACATTTATCTTCAGGTTATGGACATGTTAGGTCCTAGTTTATGGGATGCGTGGAATTCTTCTGGTCAAGCGTAAGTATCTTCCAATTTGCAAGGTCAAGCTTGCTTAAAATTTTGAACTTATAATACTTTGGATATTAATATTCATAATCTCAATGATTTGTGAGCAAAGTTGCTTGTCATCACTTGGCAACTCCATTACCTAGAGTTTCTATTATTAGGAGTATGGGGAACTGCAATCATGGTTTACTGAAATGTCCTGTATTTTCACATATGTAAAATGTTTCAAATAATCAAATTACGGGTCTTATTTATCTAATGTTCATTTTTGATTGATTTGTTATTGCTAAGTTTCTGTAGTTTTGAGGATGGTTGAATTTTCATTTTTTGTTTTATTAATGAGCTGCTCAGGTAATCTGATTTTCAAGCACCAGTTAGCTCTATGACTAATATAAAAGAAAAGAAAAGATGATGAAGCTATTTGGAAAATAGTGTGCAATATGGGTTAAGTTACGACCATCATTTGTTTCTCTCTGTTAAACATGTGTTTTTTCAATACATTGAGGTGAACCGATGGCATATCACAACCCGAGGTAAGATGGTTTGTGGCCTGTCCTCTTTCAAAGTGGCTGTGGTAATAGTAATCAATTGATATATTTTATTGCTTCTTGCCCCAATGTTGGTGTGTCCATGGGCTACAAGTGCTGTTTTTCAGGCCATCTACTTAGATTCTATTTTGCTTTAGAATCCAAATCACACATTCATGGATGGAATGGCACCCTAACTTGGTATGATATGAGCAGTCTGTGCATCAGTGGTGTTATATCCTGTGATATGCTTCTTGTTCATGCTAAGTTCCAGTGCTCGCTAAGCTGCAAGAATTTCTGTCCTGGTGGTGTTTTAAACATGTGTCACAACTCTCAAGTTTATGTTCAAGCTACTTGATCCTTGGCCGACACATGCAAGGCATATTTAGCATGTGTTTTTGTAGCTTTTATATGTTTCTTTTCTTGTTGGAAAATTTTCTAAATTGGTGCCGGCTAGGAATGGCCTAATGAGTGACATTTTATTAAGTGAAACTTGAGTTAGTTGGTACCTTTCTTATGGAAACACAATTGCAATTTATATCTAGGTTTTTAAGTTGTCTTGATGTTAATGGCTAAGCAGTTTATTCATTCTTGACTTGGCTTGTATAAATATGCAGGATGACCTCAGAAATGGTATCTTGTATTGCTGTGGAGTCGATCTCAATCTTAGAGAAGATGCACTCCAGAGGGTAAGTACCTGTTTGGGATATAAAAATCAAGCTATGCTTTTGACAACTTGCATATCCTGTTATCCTTTTTCATTTTTTAGTAAACACATATCCTATAAGCTGAATTGTCATGGGGAGATATAATTGATACGGACTCAAAGAATCTGCTTTGCCAAACTATCATCTTCCTTATTTTTACACCATACCATTGTTTATGACATTAGTTACGTCCATGGAGATGTAAAGCCTGAAAACTTTCTACTTGGGCAGCCAGCCAGCCCTCAAGAAAAGAAGTTGTATCTGGTGGACCTTGGGTTAGGTAATGAAACTTTACTAACTGTCCTTCTTTTCCAAAAGATATCCTATACTCTGTCCATTCTTTCTGTTATTTTCCAGTATGTGGTTTAAGTAGTTCTTTTATGTGATCATGCAGCTACAAGATGGAAAGATGGTGCTACTGGTCATCATGTGGAATATGACCAACGTCCAGATGTGTTCAGGTATGCTACTATTGTGACATTGTTCTAAGGAGCTTAAGATACAACAAAATGTGTGCTTTATTTTCTTATACAACCTCGTGAGCTATCTTGCTGACCCATTTGATTGGTGCAGAGGAACTGTTAGATATGCCAGTGTCCATGCTCACTTGGGAAGAACTGCAAGTAGAAGAGATGATCTGGAATCTCTTGCATATACTCTCATCTTTCTTCACCGTGGCAGGTTGCCATGGCAAGGATATCAGGTATATTTCATGCCTGCTATGCACTGAAGCTGTAGTATTATGGTGTTTAAGACAATTTTGGGGATAGTACTTACAGCTTTCTACTGTCATGATGACCGTTGACATTTATTTTGCTTTCAGGGTGACAACAAATCTTTCCTAGTTTGCAAGAAAAAGATGGCAACATCTCCTGAAATGCTGTGTTGCTTCTGCCCTCCACCTTTCAAGCAGTTTCTTGAGATGGTGGTCAACATGAAATTTGACGAGGAGCCTAACTATTCCAAGCTAATATCATTGTTCGAAGGTTTAATTGGACCAAATCCAGCTATTAGGCCAATAAACACTGATGGTGCTCAGAAGGTAATGGCTTATTAACATATAAGTGGTACATGCTCTTTCTTCTTCTGCCACCCAATGTCATAATTTATGTTTACATGTTTGAGTTTCCAGATAATCTATCAAGTGGGTCAAAAACGTGGTAGGTTGACCATTGAGGAAGAAGATGATGGTCAACCAAAGAAAAAGGTCCGACTAGGAGTTCCTGCTACACAGTGGATCTCTGTTTACAATGCCAGATTGCCAATGAAGCAAAGGTCTGAGTGTTGTCCAATGTTGTGTCTATGCTTATTCTTTTTACCTTATGTTGATAGAAGCATTTGGACTTCCTTTTTGTTACAAATTATGATGTCACGATTACTATAAAATTGAAAATGTCTGTATCAATTGATGAGCTAGGAAATTCTGTTGTTTTGATGTTTGGTCAATGAGCAGAAAGCAACATGTAGTATATACTATGTACTCAAGCCATCATAGTTCAAGTGATATTGACTGCCCTGAAGTGAGAGTTTTTTTGAGTTTAACTGGGAATATGTCTACATAACTGATTAACATTGGCTAACCCACCACTGTTATAGGTGATACATCTTTTTCCCCTCTTTATTTCAGTTAATAGAAAACCTCAGTTTAATGCAAGGTGGCTGAATTGTATTTTCTTACTCTGCCAGCTGCCTGAAGGCATTTACTTGTTAATGATCTCTGTCTCTAAGATGTTCTAGTGGGAATCTCCTTACTGTTATTTATTCTTTGATTCACTTAAGTTCTATCATTCTTTGTACTCTTTTCCTATCTAATCAACATAGTTCACAAGTAGCTGGTATTGGAATAAAAAATTATCTTGGTTGATGGTGTTCGTCTTACTACATGTTGGTATTGGCAGTGTGGAGGAATCTCGTCATTGTGGGTAACATTCAGTTATATCATTGACTCTCAATATGTTTGATTTGAACTTTTGTAAATATTCACCGAATTCTTAGGAACTCATGGATTGTAGAAGCTGTTTCTATTTCAAGCAAACATGGTGCTTTGATAGCCAAGGATATGGCAGGGACAAGCTTCAATCATCACAAGATGATCCTTCATAAGCTGTTCTTTTTTTCTGCATGCTTGTCTTCCTTTGGTGGTCATTTAAATTACTTGCAGTTTTCCACAGCATGGAGGATGTCCCATTTCCTGCTTATGCATATTTGCAAATAACATAGATATTGTTTTCCTTTCTTTCAGGTGTAATAAATTTTCCAGTAATGTATTTGCATTAGGGTGGCTTTGCTTATGGAGATGTTCCTTTCACTTGACCAGGTACCACTACAATGTGGCAGACTCTCGTTTGGCGCAACATGTAGACAGAGGAAATGAAGATGGCCTACTTATAAGCTGTGTGGCTTCTTGCTCTAATCTTTGGGCACTTATTATGGATGCTGGAACTGGTTTCACATCGCAGGTGTATGAATTATCTCCTTACTTCCTACACAAGGTATGTATTCAAATTCCAAACTTTATCTGATCTTCTTACGAGTCAATTTCATTATATTTTTACTAATGTTGGCATCTCAAACATTGCAGGAGTGGATTATGGAGCAATGGGAGAAGAATTACTACATCAGTTCTATTGCTGGCGCTAACAACGGAAGCTCCCTTGTGGTCATGTCTAAAGGTCAGTTGCTTTTATCTGTGTAAATGATGCATCTGTTCTCACTGATAAAAATCATCTATAACTAGGAAAAAATGGTGTTGTGTTAGATGATAAAAATGACATTATTGCTAGCATTCTGATGTTTTAAGTCATTTTAACCATTCTTTGTGCACTTCAATGACTTGAAAGTTGCTTGCTTTCTATAGCCAAACTGGGAGTTAATTGAATACAAAATTTTTCTGGGTAGGTTGACTTCTGTCTATACAATTGAAAATAATTTTGAATTCTTAGGGACTATTGTATCACCGCAAACTCCTATGAAATTTATAGTAGTGAGCCATTAAGAGCTTTCTCAAATTTGACCTTCCTTTCTTGGGAGTAGGACTTGTAGATTATTTCATTTGTTAGCATCATCCTTCAGTTAGTTGGGAAACCTGGTAGGGGAAGGCTGATCTTGAGATTGACAAGCTTTACATGATGATAGAGCACCAAGGAATTGCCTTCAAGAAGTTAGGAGAGGGGTAAGGGCTCTTTAAAGAAGAATTGTTATGCTAGTTCACGAGGACTGAGGCGTGTGGGTGATAGAGAGCTACGTAATGGGCAGGTTTAGGAACATGGCACTATCTAGAAGTATGATCTATGCTTGGACAGGGAATTAAGTTATTGAAGATTTTGCAGGTGGTCCAAGAGGCTCTCTCTGTGTGTGAGGTGTGTGCGCGTGAGTGTGGTTTTTTTTTTTGGGGTGGTTGGGGGTGCAGTTCTGGTCATTTTATTGTTGTCTTTAAGAATTTGGATATCTATCTTTATACAGTTAGAGGATGGAAAGTTTTCAGTTCCAGATCCATACAATGATGCCTTAAGACTCATGGCATACTTCATAAGCATCCTGCTTAAGGTGCAAAACATTTGGTGGATGATGCTGCATCAGAAGATTAGTGCCAAGGATGTTTATAAGTGAAAGACCTGTGCTGAACTGTTATGTCCTAAATTGTTATTGAAGGGCATGCAACCCATCCTTTTATATATCCTGTTATCTGGGGAAGTGCAGAGATCTTTCATTGAAAGGAGAGGTAGAATGTCAAGAGGAGATGACTGAAATTAATAATGTGTGGTACTTGCATCTGGATCTCTTTCCATGAGCTGGGGAGAAATTTTGGTGGAAAGCAACCAGTGGCTCTTCTCTTAACCACTCAAAAACAAAGGAGTCTTACCTCATGTGCTCCCTGCAAAAACTAATTCATGATCATTGCAGAAGTGGGTGGATAAGCTGGGCAATTCTTGTATTGGTTTGCATATTTTATTTGCTCGAATTATGAGGCCAAGCTCTTGCGTAAGTTAGTGGAGGAAGTTTTAAATAGAAATATGTTCGGAATCTCATTGCTTTTACTCAAACATACATGAAATTTATGCTTGCATATTCGTTCATTGGTCAAATTGGATATGTGATTACTGGAATTATTGCTGGAGACTCAAATGATTGATATCCAAGCATGATAACTTATACTGTTCCGTATCTCCACGAATCCAGGAACTTTTACTCTCATTGTCTCATTTGGTCTGTCTATCAAAACTGATATCATTTTATCTTGCTATGGACACTCTCCATCCCTGTTGTAGTGTTTCTGATGCAATACCTTAACATTGTTGAAAAGGTTAGGAGAATCTGAACATCTCTTGAGGTTTGGAGTCACCAACCCATGGCATTATATAATTATAATATCTTGTTAAGCTTTTAGCAACCCATCTGCGGCATTGATGTCCTAAACACTGTGCTGCATGTGTTCTTAGAGACAACTGACAATATGTCCAAGCGATGAAAAAACCAGTAGGTGATGGGCACCTTCGGACAAAATAACTACAGGCTATTGCTGCCAAAAGGGATGCTCCTTTCCAACTAGGATTCAGACAAATTGATGCTGGACATGTGGAACTTGAACATTCTCAAAAAATTGGAATACTGCTTCGGCTACAAAATCTTGAGAGTTCTATGTGAAATTACCTGTTGTGAAATGTCCTTAAGTAGGGAATTTTATGATGATTGAACTGTGACGTCTGTCTGTATTCATCTAGAATGACCATATTTTGATGGAGAAGTGAAGAAACCTTCAGGTATGCTAGTAGTGAGAAATTTCAAAAAGCAGTTAAAGATAATGAAAGAGAACAGGTGTAGTATTTGCATAAGACTTGCAGATAGTGGAGTTTGATCTGGGTACATAGCGTCATTGCTGAATTTCTTAGATTACTTGAGGTATACGGTAGAAGGGGAGCCTTGGCGCAACGGTTGAGTTGCTGCCGTGTGACCTTGAAGGGCATGAGTTCGAGGTGTGGAAACAGCCTCTTGCAAAATGTGCAAGGTATGACTATAGACTCTTTGTGGTCTGCCCCATCCTTGGACCCCACATATGCGGGAGTTTTGTGCACTGGGCTGCCTTTTTTTTACTTGAGGTACACAGTGGAAAGCAGCTGGATTTTTAACTGTATGATTGGTTTTATTTTGAAAAAATATGAGTACAATGTACAGTCAAACAGTGGAAAGCAACTGGAGTTTCAACTGTGATTGGTTTTTATTATGAAAGAAGATGAGTACAATGTACTGTCAATGAACGAAGATACTTCATGAACTGGTGCAGTTCTAAACAAATGAGACCACTTGAGCTCCAAATAGCTGTAACTTTATGGTTCCAAGTAATCTGACATCCTTTTTCAGAAAATAAGAAAAGGAAAGTAAACAACTAGCAGACTGCTACTGACTCTAGGACAGTAATTGATTACACTAACGATTTCTTGTACCTGTCTTCCTTGGTTATGATATTGGAAAGTCCTCATTTTATTTTGCTAGTCAATAGCTGGCATTTGGGAATTGTGATGGCAAATGATAGAAGGCCAAGAGAAATGAATAAAGTCAGCATGATTATGTGGTGCAATTGTGCATGTGGTTCATATGGGAAGTTCTAATTCCGATGTTGCTTAAATTTCTACAGTTGGCGTTGAGGATTAGGAGTGAAATAGAAGGAATCATCAGGGGCAAAGTGTGCTGCTTTTGTGGTGGCATTTAGAATTTAATTTCTCCTCCATTAGTTGTTTCTATCCTAAAGGGGTGGTGATGCTTATTGATTGGGGACATTATGTAATACAGAAGTAATTGCTTGGAGTCTCCTTCTGAAGGCGAATTATATTGTGAAGTGGTCACTTGAAATGCCTACTACGAATCTTATTACTGTTGATAGCAAAGCTAGAGTGAAATCCAATTTTGGCAGTTATTGGAGGTGAGGTTACAAGTGGGCAAGCACTTTTTATAAAAGTTTTATAGGGTCCTAGTCTGGTTGGTGGTTAGCTAATTCTGTTGAAGCAGAAGCCATTGCTCTCCTCAAAGGATTGCAAGTTTCCACAAGAATCTGGTTGTCTTTTTATCAGTTGAAGGTGACACGGGGTGTGCTATAAGGATGAACTAATTGTTTCGGGTCACTAGGGGTTGATGACTTTATTTCTTCAGTTAGATATCCGAGCAACTAAGAGTTTGGGATTTCTTTCTCTCGCATCCTGTGACTCCCAGTCCCAATGTAGATGGCTTGCTGGGAAAAGGTTTGAATTGGAAGACTTAGCTCTGTGCAGTTTACTTCTCTTTTGTAGCTTAGTAGAGTGAGATTCTTTGTTGCTCTATGGCTGGACATTGTGTGAATGGAAAAGATTTAGCTCCACACAGTTTGCTTCCTCTTGTAGCTTGGTAGAACAGGTTTCTTTTCTTCCTCAGGGGCTAGGAATGGTGTTAATGGAACTCTGTGCAATTTGCTTCTCCTTAGCTTAGTAGAGTGAGATCTTTTGTTGCTCTAGTTCTGGCTTTCTTTTGGTATATGATTCTTGTTTCACTAAGGGTCTTCGTGATTTTGCCTTTTGCTTCCTTTTAAAGCTGTCTATCTATGCAACACGTTCCTCCTGCTGCAACAAGTACAAAGAGTTTCTACAAGAGGCAATTTATGCATAATCAATTACAGTAATGGAAGGTAAGAGGTGTAAGTCTTAGATGGTGAGAGTCAGCAATTGTCTACGTTACTTGTAAATGCACAATTTATGGACATCCACATAAGTTTCATTGCGACATATACTTAATTTGAATATTATTGCTTTGTGTACATGCATGTCATGCATAGTGACAAACGGTCAGATGTCAGATTTATTCTGGGTTACATTTTGTTTTAGTTAGTATTGGCTTATTATATTACAATAACGTGACAGATTTTCTTGAATTTCTTTGCTTATGACTCCTTGAAACTTCTCCTTTATGTGGAGCTCAAGGTTTCTGCTTATTTGCACTATTACTTGAAAATGCTTCCAATATCACTTGTATTGATGACTAGTTTACTTACTAAAGGAACACTTTCTGTTATGATGTTCAATGTTCATCTCTGAGTTTGCACATGCGATGTGTGGCTTTTACCTTCACCATTAACTGGATTTTGGTCGAGTTTATTCTTCTTTCCAATTGGAGGTTTTAATGAAACTTCCTTCAGGTACACAATACACCCAACAATCTTACAAAGTCAGTGATTCTTTTCCCTTTAAATGGATTAACAAAAAGTGGCGAGAAGGATTTCATGTGACTTCAATGGCAACTGCTGGAAGTCGATGGGGTGTTGTTATGTCCCGTAATGCAGGCTTTAATGATCAGGTTAGTCTTCATTTCATTTGGTTATCGAACTTGTGGACTTCTCAGACATGCCTTTATTTAGGAACTAACTAATGCTGATGGTATGGATTCCTGCAATATTCAGTAGGGATCCACATTTGAAATTAAATATTTCAGGTTATTATTGTGAGGGCTTGTGATAAAGATACTTCACTTCTATCATGATAGTGTGATTAGCAGTAATACTGGCCTCTCACAGTTTCATCTGTTACATCTTCAACAGGTGGTTGAACTCGACTTTCTGTATCCTAGTGAAGGCATCCATAGACGTTGGGATAGTGGTTACCGGATAACTTCAGTAGCTGCAACTTGGGATCAGGCCGCTCTTATCCTTAGTGTACCCAAAAGGAAACCTGGGGATGAAACTCAGGAGACATTGCGTACATCTGCTTTTCCCAGTACGCATGTTAAGGTGATTGACTTTTTGATCTTATGCTTCTTATTCGGATGCTAGAAGCAAGTTACAATCTGAAGATCCACAGTTTCTGGTGGTTCCTCTAAATGGAAATCATGAAAGCTTCTGATAGAAAGAATGTATTTAACATGGTCGTGGGGATGAAACGCTGATATGCGATCTTAGCTTGAGATGACCAAATTTGGCATGGGATGAATGAAAATTGAACTTGGTTGTGAGTTAAGATAAGATGTTTTTCATCTCAACTCATCTCAAGCGCCACTAACAGTGAAATGAGATATTATTTCATCTCATCTCAGATCAAGAATCACCAAAAGTGATACGGTCCATATCATCTCATATCACATCAAATCATCTCATCTCAAGCACCATTAACACCCTGTAAGATTTGTTTGTGGCATACTCTGTGGATTATGGAGTTATTTCAATGATCACAACCAGATAATTACCTTTTCTGGAGCGCCACGAGATAACAAGTCTACTTTCTGTAGCGAAGATTGACATTTTAATTCCATGTTTCTGTGTAAATGTATCTTTGGTTAATGTTTTGTAATGGTGTGCAGGACAAGTGGGCGAAGAATCTCTATCTTGCTTCTGTGTGCCATGGGCGTACGGTATCTTGAAGCGCATAACTGCAGTGCTGGGAGTTTCTGCAGCAGTGAGGGGTCGTTTGCTTCTTCTTGCAGGCTTTTGCCTCAAAGGGAGAAGAAACAAACACCATGGAAGGTGGTTGGTTTCCATTTCCATTTTTTGTTTCTCTTGTTAATTGTATATTTTTGCTGGAAAAAATTGGTGCCAGGAGCTTAAGTGCGGTCGCAAGAGAACAGATAGTCATGGTCCCATGTATTATATATTATTTTATATAACATGAAAGGTCCAACTCTAAAGGCTACAGAAATTTCAGGGAGGATGTTGCCTTCTCGTCCAGAGATCTACATCTAGCACTGGGGTCTGGGAAGGGGTGGATTACAAAAGGCCTATAGTACGCAATCTTACTTTGTATTTTGTAAAAGGCTGTTTTTATGCCTCGAATCTTGACCTTCAGGGCATATGGCAACAACTGAACCATAACGTCGAGGCTTCCCTTCCAATTGATAAGGGAGTTTTATTCAGTAGTACGGCCGATATGTGGATTTTGCTGCTGTTTGATTGACAGATAGGTTTCGAATGGGATTCTCCGGAGGAAGATAACCTATCTGATCCTCACACGAAGAGCTTTAGGACATGAGGAGCTTCAACCAAAGCTCCTAGGCAGGGTTCGTACATCAAGCCTGCTGTTGGTGCAGGTTTCCTGTGTATTTTAATGGTGAAAGAGAAGGGCATCCGAGAGATTTTAATAGAAGTTGCTACCTCATCGAAACAAATGCATTTCCTGTGATGACATAGTTACGCATACTTAGGTGCCCAATGTTAGTTTATTGCACCCCCATGAAGGTTATTAAGCTGGATGCTGCAAATTCTGATCATTCAAAAACTTTCTCACTTTTATGTGCCCATCGGCCCACCTTGAAGAGCTACATCTTGGGGGGTTACCGTAATTGTCCTATTGACAGTAAGCATAGCAATACCAGCAAGGTGTCGTTATTAGTAGGTGATCGGAATCTGCTAGGAGGAAGTTAATGGTGTGGATTGACCAGAGTGAGTAGAAGATTTGGTGGACGAACCAATCTTTCAGACACCGAGTATAAACACGTACTTTTTTAACCATATGAATAACTTGCTTGCATATAATAAATAAATAAATAAACTGTGTCATTATCAACAGAAACTATGGGGGGAGTAAATGTGAGGCTGATGAGATGGTTTGAGGTAGCTTCTGTGTGATGTTTACAGAAACCATCATTGGATCCTAACCAACCGATTGGGTGATGCCTTATTGTAACAGATTCGTAACTTCCTGTAGCCGTCCAGTCACTAGAGATGGTTTAGGTGGTTTAGTTTCGTGCTTTGGAAGAACAATAACGGTCTGATTTACACCCGCAGACACCAGATGAGTGCTCTATTATCACCACCCTTGGTTGGGTATTAATTTGTGATGGGGCTCTGCCGCGACTGAGCCTGCACCACCTCGTTTGTGAGAGTAAGTAGAGTGGACGTGAAATCGTAAACGGACAAGCAGTTCTTCTACCCTTCTTACCCTTAAGGTTGACATCAATCATCTTTATATTCTCGATCTTGGAGACAAGAATCGAAATTAGAACCGTATAAGCCTGATAAAACTGATATATTTCTCGTTTCTTAATTCTTGTTTCGGGCGCAATTCATCCTTCGCTTAGTTGGTGGACCGAGCTTCTACATTCGTGATGATTAGATGGAGATCCTTCTCACTGGAAAGTGGGTTCGACTTTTCACCAAGATTCTCGTTATTAATGAAAGGATTACAAAGAGAGCACTCGGAAGATTGGGCTACAAAAGGCAGTTCAAAAGGCAAACCAACCAAGCGATGCCCAATACACAAACTTAACTTGAATTGGTTTGGAATCTGTTACATAATTGGACTTACATTATTACAGACACGATGTGACGCGAGATTCCTAACAATTATTACATCCAACGTCGCGTTGAAAGACATAAAGGAGGTTCTATCCAACTTTGCTCTTGATATTAATTTTGCTTTATTAAAGAAAAGATTCCTTGAATAATTGTTGGGGAATCTTCATTGGAGATCTTCATCATCCTCTCTATCTTGAAGTAAATTCATTCTTTCTTCATATTTCTTATTATATTTTTTCACAATATTTTGAAAAGTCTTATGAGTAGCCTTTGGAGGATTTTCTGCAATAAGCCTCTTATTTAGACGATTAGTCTTGTCTTGAATATACTGGGATAAGACTGTCATAGATGGGTTTGAATAATCTTCAAAATTTCCCTCTTCATTAGGGTCTTGACTGTCTTGGAAACATTATCCTCAGACATATTATCCTAGGATTTGGCTAAAGATGATTCTGCTGGCGAAAGATTGAAAGAAGCCATAATTTGATTTTTCATGTGGTCCATGCATTTGACCAGAATTTGATCTTCAGTATCAGTATGATATTTCTTCTAGGGCATCTTCTTAATTCCTTTAATTGAAGCTGATGACCTAGAAATAGGGATATTATCCCTAAGAGCTTTATTATGCTCAATGATTTTTTTAATTTCACGGGCCTTACCCTCAATATCAAACTTTGCCCATCATTTGACAAATTAAATTCTTTTTAGGACTTGAATGTTTAATTCATCATTGGATATTACCATTGACCATTTTCAAATCCAGGGAATATCAAATTTTGTGAAATATATTAATTCACAATGACTTGTAATTAAGTCTTTCTTTGGAATATTAATAATCTTAGGTACATATTCCACCCATATATTATATAGTTCATTGAGCTTCTTTGGCAATTTTTTCAAAGTGAGCCCAAATTTCTCCCACCAGTGTTTCCTCGTATTACTTTGGGGTTGATCTTAAGAAACCACAAGTGTTTCTTAGTATTATTCTTTAGATTCATTACTAGAGCCGAAGGGGAGCCTTGGCGCAACGGTAAAAGTTGTCGTTATGAGAACTTGAGGTCACAGGTTCAAGGTGTGGAATCAGCCTCTTGCAAAATGCAAGGTAAGGCTGTCTACTATAGGCCATTGTGGTCCGCCCCTTCACCGGACCCCGCATAGGCGGGAGCTTCGTGCACCGGGGCTGCCCTTCAGACATTACTAGAGTCATTGCTTTAATATAGCTCCACTAATTAAATGGGTATCTTTGGTTTTGCTTGCCATTGATCCGTTTAAATTGGTTAGGATCAATATCCACTCTTGAGCAGAGAGAACTTTATTGATAATAATTTTACCAAAATTTATGACAGATTTGTCAGTATTATAAAAGTAGCTTATTTCCACTATATTAATTTCTTGGAGCAATTTTTCCATAATGTACTAGTTCATTTCAGCTTTTATTAGGAACATATTATTCTTTTGCAGATATCTTTCTGTTATTTCCCAAGGATCATTTGTATGATTGATCCATTTTTCATCTCCGACATTTAAGTATATTATACAGTCTATATGATGTTTTTGAATATAATTCTCTGCTAGCATTAATAGTCTCCTTAATTGTTTTGGAGGGAGAAAATTGAGTTCGAGGAATTTCCTCTTCAATTAGAGGGATATTACCCAAACACAGAATTGGCTTTGGAAGATTCTCTGCCTTCAATCCAGGATTATCTTTAGCAGATATTATCTTTTTGCCTTTAGAGACTTGGATATTTCCACGTCCCCTTCTACGACCTCTGCCTCGGGTATTACCTGGGGTAATCCATTCTCTCCATTCGAAGCTACTCATGGTCCCTGCAGAAATTCTTAGGTTAGGTAATCAGGAAGGGAGCTATATTCTCCCTTGATATATTCAATATCAAAATAAAAAATAGATAATTGAGCTTGCCATTTGACAGATATCTGTCGTGAAACAATATTTTTTACATCCTTCCCAATAATTTGCTTAGCTATACTACAATCAATTATAAACAAAATTTTTTGATTTAATAAATCATCTTGGAATTTAGAAATACATTTGACAATAAAAGCATTTCTTTCTTAATTGTAGAATATTTCTTCTGAGTATCATTCCATTTTTCAAAAGTAAATCTAATTAATTCTTCTTTATTAAAAGATGAATTTTTCTGTTTAAGAATTCCCTCGTATCCAATGTCAGAGGCATCTGTTTCAACAATTTTAAACGATTCAATATTAATAAGGTTTAAACATGAAAAGGGTTTTATCCCCATCTTTTATTTTTCTTACCATTCTAGTATGTTCTTCGGTCAAAGGTTTAGCATTTTTCCTAATCCTATTAAACAAAATTGCAGTATCCTTGGCAAGATCATGGTAATGATCAGAGATATAATTTAACGATCCAAGAAATCTCTGAAGTTGCTTATTATCAAGAATTTTATCTAAAAATTTAAAAGCAAATTCTATACTTCTTTGAATTGGAACAGTCCGTCCTTGAAATATATTATGTCCTAAAAATCTAACTTCTTCCTGGAAAAGTTTCATTTTAGGAGTAGACAAAACCAAACCCATTTTTTGAATTAACCACTTGAATATTTCAAGATGTTTAAAATGCTGATCAATTGATCTTGAAAATATTAACACATCATCAATATATGATATAATAAATTGCCCATATGGATTAAATATCTCATTCATAATCCTCTGAAATTCTGAGGGGGCATTACATTCCACTCATATTGACCAAATGGGACTGTGAAAGCCATTTTATTCCTATCTGATTCTTGTATTTGAATATGCCAATATCCTAATTTCATATCAAATTAAGAGAAGATAACTGCTCCTCGTAGTTTGTTCAGAAGATCTCTTTTATTAGGAATCAAATATCTAATCCACTTTAGAACCCTATTTAGGGGATTATAGTTTATTACTAACCTAGGTTTTCCTCTTTCTTTCTCTGCGGCCTTATTGACATAGAAGGCTGTGCGACTCCATAGAGAAGAGGAATTTTGAATTAATTTTTTATTACTGAGATCATTGATCTCATTTTTGCATAACTCAATATATACAGAGCTCATTTGAGCTGGCCTAGCTTTGGTAGGGACATCTTCTTCCTTAAACCTTTCAACATAAGGAAGAGAAACACAATGGGTTTTTCTACTCCAAAATGCATTGGGAAGATTATTGCAAAGATTTTTTAAAAATGTATGAAGTACATTCTTAACTTTGTTTTGAAATTTTTTACCTTGAATATTATTCTGGACATCTCTATAAGCTATTTCTTCCTTAATAAAGTTTATTTGTTGTTCTTTGAGAAGAATTCTTCTCGCTTCATTTAACAAATGTGTTTTAGGGTTTGTTAAGAATTTGAAAGAAAATTGCCTTTCTTCCTTTGTAAAATAAATTCCAGTAGTGTCAAATTTGTTTATTGGCATAATATTGTGTAGGAATGGTGTTCTGAGAATTACATGGTGATGTAAATCCTTCATCAATAGGAAAGGTGTAGTAATACAAATATTTTCATTGCACACCATTTCATTGTTAAGTTTAAAATTTATTTTCAACTTATTATTACTGGCTGAAGTCAAACTTTTGTGAAGTCTTCTCAAAATATTTGGTTAGGACCAGGCCTTCTTGGATACAACCTATATTTGCACTGTCGTCAACAAGTGCAATACGGTTCGACCTGCACTATTCATTCCAACTGCAATTGTAATATTAATATACCATTTTTGTGAGGTAACTTGTCTTATTAAGTTAAGATATTGAGTTAGCGAAGCTTCAAAGGCATCAATATTAGATGATTAACTAGTTTGGATGGGCTGCTTAATTTGTTCCAAATTAATAATTCTCTTATCAAGTAGACTATTTTCATTTTTTAATAGAACATTTTCTATTTTAAGATTATTTATTTCTCTCTTTAAATCATGAACTGAGACATTGGCAGAGAGAATGGGTTTATTTCCTAACCTCTTGGTAACTTTAGACATCCTATAAACATTATTAGTATCAATTGGTTTCTCTTCATTTGACCAAGATATTAGCTTCTCAAGTATTGTTTTTCTAAGTTCTTGATCTTCTACTTTACTTATTATTTCAAGAAGATCTTGTTGAGATTGAGATAAAACATTGATTGATAAATTATTCATCTCAACTATAGATTTCCAATACTCTAAACCTTTTTCGAGTGTATTACACTGTGTACAACATTTTTCATCATCAAACTTAGATGAGGAAGATTCAAAATCTATATTATCAGACATTTCTGACTAGGATGAATTTAACATTATTTTATAAAGAGATTTCTTTAATTCTTTGTCTATTTGAAGTCTTGAATTTTCTTCTTGGTCCAACACTTATTAGCATAATGGCCAAGATTTTTGCATTTATAACACTTTATTTTGTATTTATCTTTTTTATTGTAAGGTTTTCTCTTACCCTTATATTTTTCAGGAGGTTTGTTTCTTCGGTGAGAGTATTTCTTATTATTCCTAAATTGTTTTATTTTTCCCTTATTAGGGTTCTTTATTTTAGGAATATTGATGGCAAATTGTTGGCAAAATTCACCTAACTATTTTTTCTCTGTGATTTTTTCTCTTTTTAGTTGATTTCGTAACTTGATTTTATTACACAGATCTATGCCCTCATTGACACAGGAATGAATTAATTGACCATATGACAGTTGGTCATAAGGGATTTCCCCATTAAATTTACTTTTAAGGTAATTCTTACCCCTAGTAGCAAACAAATAAGGAAGTCCTTCAATAAATTTTTGTTTCCAATATGTTTGCCCTGCATCATGCAGGTGAAAGACTTTGGCAAGGAAAACATCCTTATACCAACGAAAATGAGTTAAAAAAGGACACCTCGGATTCTTAAGTAGTGCCCTATAATTTTCAAACTGGGTTTGTATACTACCAGTAAAATGTTCTATTATTGTGCAAACTAGAGAATACACTGCATCCTCTTTTGGCTGACTAGTATTAGATTCAACCTTGATCTTAATAAGGATTTCAACCTTCTGGGTGTCTGATAAACAGTTATCCCACCAACCTTTGAGATTTCCAGCAAATCCAGCCACAATCATCAATGCAATATTTCTTTCTGTATTTCCTCTTTGTTTACATACAATTGAAAACATTAAGAATCTATGAACCATTAGGAAAATCTGATTATCAGTCATCCTATCTATGTTCCATTCATAGATCGAATTAGCTCTATATTCATTATGAATTAAAACATCATTTTCTTCAATTAAAACATCTGCTGGAGTATGTCTCTTATAGTAATACCTATTTAATCCTTTCTGATCTCTTTCCAGCTTATTAATCTGAGAAAACTAATTTTGAAGTTGGAGAATCTCTCCTTCAGTTATTTCTTCTATTTTAGGAATACTTTTAATTTGACTAAAATTTTCCTCATCAGATCCTACTTCAGATCCTCTTTTTGGCAATGAATTAAGTTTTAGATCTCCCATCTTATCCTTTATTATCTTTATAATTTCCTCCGTATCATTTTCTAATTTGAAATCTTTTATCTCAAGAGGTGGTTTAATAGGAGGTTCAATTTTATCCTAAGTTATTTCTTCTCCCTGTAACTTTTTCTTTTTAACTTTTCGGATATTATCCAAAATCTTATTAACTCCATCTTCAATTTTTGTCACCTTTTTTCCAAGGATTTGAAGATGTAAATTAGTATAATTATTTTGCTTAATAATTGTATTTAAATATGAGATTGTTTGAAGATGCCTAGTTTTAGAGTAAGCTGCTGTTTCAAGGACATTATCTTTTCCCATAATATTCATGGCATGTGTTGGTGGAAAATCAGAGAATATTTTTTCTCCTTGGAGAGTTTTCCATTGTTTAAGTGTATTAATTTCATTACTTAAGTATGTTTTAAGAAACCAGCGAACAAAGAATTCAATTGTTTGGGTTTTATTAAGATAGTCATAAAACTATTTTTTATATTCTTGTACTTCTTTTTCAAAATTAGCGAAGTACCACCTTCTGAATTCTTTATGTTTTTCTAATTCTAATTTATCACTTATTATTATTCGGAGTTTACTTCTTGGACTAAAATCCATAAACATCAGATATTAAAGTCCATCTCAGATGAAGTAGGATTATTATCTTGAGAAGATCTTTTGTAAACTAGATGAACAACATTATTTTCTGAAATTCTAAGTTCTTCTATTGAACTTGATTCTGGTTTACTATCAACAGAAAATCTGGATGCTCTAGAGGAACAAGAAGTGGTCCTAGTAATCTAAAAGATCTCTTATTATCAAATCTAATCTCCTCATCACCATCTTCGGATTGAATTATCTGGTCAAGATTTTGATCAGTAATTTGTCTTGGGGGTAGGGGTGGTCCTAGTAATCTAAAAGATCTCTTATTATCAAATCTAATCTCCTCATCACCATCTTCGGATTGAATTATCTGGTCAAGATTTTGATCAGTAATTTGTCTTGGGGGTAGGGGTGGCAATTTGGGTTGGCGGGTCGTGTTTGTGGCGACACGAACACGACACGAATAGTGTTACGGGTCGACACGAACACGACACGCTTAATAGTCGTGTCAAAAACCTATGACTCGTACACGACCCGGTTCTTAAAAAAATGACACGACACGACCTGTGTAACACGATTAATTAATTGAGTCGTGTTGGATACACGACACGAAATGACACGACACGACCCGACATATTAAAAAAACTGCCCTCTCAAGTCAAGTCCCAACTCCCAAGTGAATAGAAGTTATAGAACAGCTGCCAAGGCCCGAACGGGCCAAATCCCAAAACAACCACAATAAAATAAACTAACATATAGGACGGTTATTTCACAACCGTTCTATAAAACCCTAACATATAGGACGGTTGTAACATAACCGTCCTATATATCATTGGTTTTATACGACGACTGTGAAATAACTGTCCTATATATATATATTACAGATTTTATAGAACGGTTGTGAAATAATCGTCCTATATGTTATTTTATAGTACGGTTATTTCATAACCATCCTATATGTTAGGTTTTATAGAACGGTTGTGAAATAACCGTCCTATAGTTTACTTTTTATAATTTTATTCCACTCCACCGTTATGACTGATCTTCTGATTCTGACTGAATTGTATCTTGAATCTTTGATCACCTGAAGCAATGACAATGAGGTTCTGGAGCAAAAAATCAGAATTGAATAGCATGGGTCTTTCAGTTATGAAGAACTAGACTTTCAACTCAAGTTACCAAGTACCAACCCCCACATAAATTGTTAGGAGGGAATTCATTTCTCCAACTCCTTTCATGCTCATTGTCACTGGTCATTGCTATATCCATTGAATTACTGGTGACTGATCCACCACACCACACGACAAGTACATAGACAACCAAATTACCAATAATGTTCCTGTAATATTTTGTTATTTTATTTAGAAGCAACACAGTTCTTTATAGTTTAGTATTACACCACTCAGTCACTCACTGACTCACTTCACAAGTTCACAATTCACATGATATGTGAAAAAAAAGAGACTGAAATGAATCAAATAACCACAATAGTAGTAAATAAATATGGATTAAGTAGCACATGATGGAAATATACTTCCATCAATGTATTATGTATCAAACACAACAAATTAAAATAAGTCATGAAAATTATACAAATTAATCAAAATGAATTGATCCAGAGTCTTCATTGGTTGAAGTGATCCTGTGATGCTACTTATGCTTATAATGTCCTCAGTAAGCTCATCCACGGCAACTGTAATGGTAGAGTCTACAATCATATAGAATAAACAAGCATTAGTTATTACTAAGCTCATATAAAATATAATGTAAATATAGAATTATAAACTATTACCTTTCAATCCATATAGCCAATCTCTCACACAAATCAATGCTTGCACGGTATCTGGCTTTAAAGTAGATTTATATTGGTCAAGAACCCGACCACCAACACTAAAAGCAGACTCCGATGCAATCAGATATATGAATGCTCAAGACATCACGAGCCATGGCAGCAAGTTCAGATACCTAAAATCAACATTTGAATCAAATATAAATGTAAATAAGATTACGTAAAATAGTGTTTACATGAGATTATTAGTCAATCAACCTGTATTGATTGCCTTTCCAGGATGCAAGAATGTCTAGCTTTGACTCTTGCAATCTTGGTTCATCTAAATAAAGCTCCAATTGTGATTTTTGCATAGCCAAAGTACCTCCTTCACCTTCAAATGAATCAAATTCCTAATGCAAATGCAATTATATTATTCAACGTACGATAAGACAATTCATACTTCATAGCAAATTTTAATATGCTAAGTAGATAGCGACATATAATGAAAGATACAATTATAAATAAAATCACCTTCATGTCATCTAAAACCTCTAGTCTATATGACTTGTTCTGTCTATCATCACTGCACCTCTAGCCACTTGTGTAGATGAGGAGGAAGGAATAGGATAAATCTTAACCTTATATTCATTGAAGAGAGAGAATAACTTTTCCCTAACTTGAGCAAACTCCAAGCAGCCACTGCCAAACAATTTCTTGTACGAGAATTCCACAAAGGAGAGCTTATACCGAGGATCCAACACACATGCAATTGCCAAAATGGTGCTGAATTCAGACCAGTACTTTGAAAACTTGGCAAACATTTGGGTGGACATACGCTTCATATAGTCATCATCACTTCTCATGTATTGTGTTAAACTGAAATAAATTACAAATGCTGCACGAAAGTAGAGATTTGCAGTGGGATATTTGGATCTAGAGAACATGCAGGTGGCATCATAAAAAACTGCCAAAAACTTCGAAATTTTTGTAGCCTTTTCCCATTCAATGAAAGAAGGACAATGCTTATAATTTGAGTCACTTAGTTCTAAGTGACAAAATGCACGTTGGTAACAAAGAGCACTTTCAAGCATCAAATACGTTGAATTCCATCTTGTAGGACAATCTTGTCTTAAGCCCTTTTTTGTCTCAATTGACATGTGATTCACACACTCTAAAAATTTTTGTTTTCTACTTTATGATGCTTTGACATACTTGATACTCTCTCTAATTTTTTGAATAGCATCATCAATTTCTTTCAAACCATCTTGCACAATTAAATTCAAAACATGACAACAACAACGTAGATGAAGGAACTCTCCACCACAAACAAGAGTGTTCCTGATGTTTAATTGATGCCTTAACAACTCAACAAGAATCATTAGAAGAAGCATTGTCTAAAGTGATTGAAAAAATCTTTTCTCAATCCCCCATTCTACCAATAATGAGTATAACTTTTACGCTAATGATATTCCATTATGTGGAGGTGGTAGGAAACAAAAATTTAATATCCTCTTTTGTAAGACCCACTGACTATCTAGAAAATGTGCTGTGAGACTTATATAACCATCAGTAATACAAGAAGTCCACAAATCCGATGTCAAACTTATCCTGTTAGGTGCCAATTCTAACATCTCTTTTATCTTTCCTTTTTCTCTTTTATACATTCTCAGAACATCTGCTTTTACTGTATTTCTACTAATCAAGTGCAAATCTGCACGCAAATATTTCAGTAGAGTTCTAATTCCATCATACTCAACAAATTGGAAAGGCAAATCATGCATAACAACTGCAGCTGCTACTAACTCACGATAAACTTCAGGATCAAACTTATTATCTGAAGCTGCACTTAGTGACACTGACATACTCCCCTGACTTTGAGATAAAAGCAACTGGCCTATATCACGAGAAGAGCTCCGTTGACAAGTCTTTATATGACGATTTAAGTTACCAGTACCAAATTTGCTATCGCAAATGTATATTGCATAGCACTTCTTGCATTTACACCTTTGCCTTCCATCTTCGATAGAGGAAGGTGTTCAAAAAATTCCAAACCTGAGACATTAGTTTCCTATGCTTTTTACCTCTATTGGATTTTGAAACTAACTCCACGTTCTCCAAATCAGCAAACTCATCATCATCGTTGTTGTGGTGTAGCATATTCAAGTTATCAGAAACATCAGTGCTCCCAACTTCAACTTGTGCCTATATTGCAAAATGCAAATGACAAAAAAATTAGTTCACACCGACAAGAACTAAACACTTCAGAGTTCACCAACAATTACTAATAAGTAATAAGTAATAAGGGAAGGGAGTGAGTGAGTGAGACACTGAGAGTTGAGAGTTGAGACTCGAGAGTGAGGAAATTGAGAGGAATGTAAAGAGACAGACTCATAATTTTATAGAGAAATAACAAAAAACAAACACATGACATACCTGTGGTGCTATAGTAGGGGTGCTGCTGCTCATCGTGTTAGAACTTAGAAGGGTTGATGTATGAACTTGAAGAAGATATCTGGATTCTAGTCCTCTGGAGTCTGGAAAGGGAAATCTGAAACAGATGTAAAATTGTAAATTATAAAAGCATTTCGCAAACCTCAAGCCTTCAACTTCAACCTTGGGTTGGTAACGTTGGTTATGTTACTTATGTATTACAGTATTAACGGTCCTATATATATATTTATAAAATATAGTACGGTTATGTATTAACCGTCCTATATTTTAAAAATATAGAACGGTTACTTACTAACCGTCTTATTTTTTGTAAGCTTTAACATATAGGACGGTTACGGACTAACCGTCCTATTTTACATAATAATATAGGACGGTTACGGACTAACCGTCCTATTTTACATAATAATATAGGACGGTTAATTACTAACCGTCCTATTTTACACATGGTTTATTCCTTCATTACCAATCTGTGAGTGTGACTGTGAGTCTGTGAGACTGTGACTGTGAAGTCTGTGATGTGCCAGATTTTCGCTTTTCAAGTGACCAGTCTGCCTGACAAAGACTGATAGCCTTCTTTCCTCCAATTCCAAACTGGCAAGTGGCAAGTGGAGTTAATGAAAGTTGAAACTTACACTTCAATCATTTGTCAAATATTTTGATGCCCCTAGTTATTGTCCTTAATGTTACTTAACTAAGTTAACTTACTTGTTAGATAACTTAGATAGTTAGATGTCATGAATCATGATAGATGATCCGAGGTGGGGGCGGGGGGCCCCCTTGTAGACTTGTAGTGGCGGGAAAACAAAATGAAAGTTGAAAACTGAAAAGAACATAAAGGTTTAACTTTAACTAATTAATAATTATCTAGGTATACTAACTACTAAGTCAATCTAGAGTCTAATCTAACTGCCTAAGGCAATTGTTTTGTCTTTTTGTATAATTGTATTGTATCATGTAAGTTAAGTAAGCCCAAATCCAATTATCCAACTATAAGCCTATAACTATAAGTTATAAATAACTGTATAACCAATTTCTTATCAACCATTTTCAGTTTAGCTACACATTGTCACATGTCAATTGTTACAACTTACAAGTTACACTTAGTAGATAAGTTAACCAAGTTTTGTAAGTTGTACAAGTAAAAGTGAAGTGAGAGAGAGACTAACTAACTGTCATATATTGTTGTATAAAATTATAAATGCTAATGAATAATGATTTTCTTATGTTAATTTCACATGTCTCACCAACCAATTGATCTAATATATCTCTTTTCAATCAAATTCATGAATATCATGTATCCAACTCATATAACTCAATATTTGTTTCTCATTTCTAACTCCCAATTGATGATAATAGATTAGGAATAACTCATTCATGATTCATCCATGATCCTTTGATCCATCATTCATGTAGATATTGTAGAGTAAAATTTAGTAACTCCTTTAGTAATATCATTCAACATTTGTGTTAATTCAACACACAACTCCTATTCTCTGTTCACATTCTCACCTCACCTAATGAGTTAATTACAATGTTACATAACTAAATAACTAATAACTATTCCCTTGGGACCCTTCCTAGTTCCTATACTATACTCATTATCCTCTAATGAGATAATTACACAACTCTTTCTATACTCATTCTCAAGCTACCGAGTTAATTACATAACTGCTTTCTATTCTAGTTCGGTTCGGTCATTCTTACCTAATGAGTTAATTACATGATTCTTTCTCTTTCTTTACTTATTATCATTTATCAATGTTATCATCAACATTCAACAACTTTTGAATTGAGTATGAGTTACTTACATAACTTTGCTTTTTTAAGATGATCCTCAAGTGAGATCATCAGACATCGAATGAGTTAAATACATTATATACATAATTAACACCAACTTTACTCATCCTCCCCGACCTCAACCTCAACAACTATGTTGAATTGAATATGATAGTATGAGTTACTTACATAAGTAACATAACTTTGCTTTTAAGCCGATAGATACTCAAGTAACTCAACTCAACCGAGAAGTCCGAGCCTCGAGATAGTGAGATGAACATAATACATATACGATATATGCCTATATGCTATTGCTCTGTCTTTTAAGCTCATCCACTCATCCTTAACTTAAGGAAATTAAGATGAGTTAATTACATAACTCTTTCTCCACTCTATACTTAATGACTAGTTTTATTTAAGGACATCATCAACTAAGATTAATTAAATACATAACTCTTATAGCTTATACAACTCCTATATTTCAATATATAGATGGTTATAAACAAACCATCCTATATTTAAATATATTATAGGACAGTTATTTTAAAACCGTCCTATATTTAAATATATTATAGAACGGTTATTTTGAAACTGTCCTATATTTAATATATTATAGAACGGTTATTTGAAAACCGTCCTATATTTGATTATGTTATAGAACGGTTATTTGAAAACCGTCCTATATTTAAGTATATTATAGAACGGTTATTTGAAAACCGTCCTATATTTAAGTATATTATAGAACGGTTATTTGAAAACCGTCCTATATTTAAGTATATTATAGAACGGTTATTTGAAAATCGTCCTATATTTAATTATATTATAGAACGGTTATTTGAAAACCGTCCTATATTTAATTATAATTATAGAACGATTATTGAAAAACCGTCTTATATTTAAGTATATTATAGAACGGTTATTGAATAACCGTCCTATATTAGTATATTATATAGAACGGTTATTTTAAAACCGTCCTATATGGTTCTATACATATAATATATCGTTTTCACTTTTCACTTTTCACCTTGGTCATTCTCACTCTAATTTCAATCTTCCAAGTTCCAACCCAACGATCCAATCCAACCTATACTGAGAAGTGAGAAGGTGAAAACGACCATTCCTCTTCGATCTTTCACAGATCTAAGCAAAGAAAGGTATGTATTTACGATTTTTTGCATCTTTAATGTAATTTCGTATACAGTTCTGTTACTTCTGTAACCGTAAAAAGTAATAAAAGAACACAATCTGATAAAAAAAAACCTCTGTCTGGTTTCTCTGATCCTTGCCTTGAACTTGTTCTGTCATTTCGTTGTCAAACACCTATTTCTCAGATTTTGATTTATGTTGTCTTTCATTTGAGTCTAGAAACGGGGTTTGTTGGGAAAAAGATGGATGAGCAAAAAAAAACGGACACGAAGCCTGGAAGTGGAATGGGATTATGGGAGATATCAGATATGTATGTTCCTCTGACGGAAAAACCAAACATATAAATTATAAAGGTTCTGAGTCTTCTGACTTTGCCCATAGTTCATTAGTGCTGAATCAGTGAATCCTGATAGATAGGTTCTCAGAGAACTGCATCTACTGAAATAGTCTCCACTCTCTAGCTGAAATGTAGAGCAGACTGAGCAGTAGAAGAAGCAGGACAGATGTCAGAAGATTGAGGGAGAGAGACATTAAACTAGTTCTTTCTTTTACAAAATGGAAAAAAACATTACCTTTATCTAATTTATCACAAACTAGCTACAACTTATATCCCAATTTCTTCTTTGCCTTAAGGGAGCCCTAGAAAAAAGAACCAAATCAAGAAAAATCTCTCAAAAACTAAATTAACATATCTCATATCTGCATCAAACAATGTCAGATTTTCAACATTTTTGATGTGTTGGAACTGTTGAAACAAAAGGAATGATTAAGTGATAGTTGACCAAAATAAAAAATAAAGGATGAAGGAACATAACAGATTTTTTAAATTATTATTAGACTGGAATGAATGTTTTGAGATAGGAAACTTAATGAAATGGCCAAATCAAGCTACAAATAATGAATGTTATACAAAAACAAAATATCACATTTTTTTTCCACTCGCATCTTGGAATGGCATACTTCTAGGGCTATGACACTATGCCAACATCACAAAAAATGGGAACATGCATAATTGCTTGTTTGAAGAGATAGAGGGAGCAACAATCGACCTTGTAGGAGGCTTCCAAGATAGTCTCCACCGTCAAATGAAAAATTTGTGATGGTTTTCAAGGGTGCTATTGCTTATTATCCCTGTATAATTGTATTCCTCTTTTCTTGTCTAACTGTAGTCATTTTTATTTTGAAGCAAACATGGAGCAAGTAGAAGAGGTAGGAGAGGTACAAGTAGAACAATTACAACACACGAAGCGAGAACAATCAAGGCTATCAAGCACATGTCCATCGGTAACACCACCGGTGGTCGTGTCAAGAGAAAGGTCGGGAGGGGCCCAACGCAAATGGAACATATAAATAAGAGAACCTCGGTTGGAATAAAAGAAACAAGACAATTCAACACTAAAGGCCAACCGATTGGTGGTGTTGCACATGCCTATGCTAGCTTCATATGTTGCACCGTTAGAAGACTTGTGCCGATATCGTTGATCGATTGGAGACATGTATCTCCACAAGTCAAAGATTCAAGATGGAAAATGGTCAAGGTATGTAAATTCTTCCTACATATAACATAATATGTCCTTTATATTTATATGTTTTGTTTTTGTTTGCATATGAATCACGATAAGATACACAAAGTTGCAGCAATACTCACTAGTTAGTCACTTTAACATGCTTCTTCTTTTGTTTTGTAGTCTGCCTTTGACGTATCTGATGAGTGCAAGAAGCAAGCCTTGCTAGGAGCTGGTGAAGCTTGGAGGAAATGGAAGAGTGAGCTTGCAAGGAAGTACATACTTCCAAATTCTCATGATCCTTTTACGCTTCACATGGTCCTCGGTTGTATTCCCGCTTCATTAACCAGAAACATGGAATCAATTTGTACGATATAGGCTATCTCCGATTTTGAGGTAATCACAACTTGAACTAGCCAAGCTAAATTTTGAGTCTTGTAATTATTATAATTGATTGTATTTTGAATCTTTGATCACATTACTTTGATGTCCATGCAAAGCGTATAAAAGGACAAAAGGCTCGTGCACAAAACCACACGCCGCACCACCTTTCAAAGGTTGGCTATGCACGATTAGAGGCGAGATGTAGTAAGTATATCATGTCACATTCCATTTTTCTAATCATATTAGATTATTATTTTTATTAACTATGACTTAGTGTCTCTTATAATCTTATTACAAAGAAAGAAGGTCGGGACAACGGATCCCATCGACCGTGCTATTCTATGGAAAATGGCACATTCGAAAGGGCGTAACTCCCGTACCTTTGCCAACGAGACAACCGCAACAATTGCTTCAAGAATTGTAAGTGGTTTAAGACTTTAAGTTTTATACTTTTACTTTATTTGCATACTGCCTAGTTAAATACTTTTATACTTTTATACCCTTGCATAGTATATTATTTAAATATTACATATATAATAGTGATTTTATCATGTTATGATCTTTATGTGTGCGAGAAGAGTTGACCCAAGAACAAGAAGAAAGTGCAACTACGGGGACTCTTAGCAAAGACTGCCGCAAAGGGGGACATCCCGTATAGGGCAATGGGCAACAAGAATGAGCACCCTGGCCGGTAAGGGGCCAAGGTCGGGGTGTTGTTCCTTCCAAATTTTTCCCCAAACAAAAGGCTCCTACGCTACAAGAATTGGAAGAATGGAAGAAGCAAACAGTTGTGGAGATATATAGCATGGTCAAAGATCAACTATTGAAGGAACTCCAAGGTGGCCGAAGAACCTCATGTGAGGATGTTGGCGGCCCTCAAGCTGAAGCTCAACCTCAAGTTCAACCGGCAAGAAATAATAATAGATGCACTCCTACTCCTACTCCTCTATCGATGAAGAGGTGGCGTAACAAGTACTCCCAATCAGTGAGGTATGTATATTCACTTGTTTAGTTTTACAATGTTACTTATTTACTTTTGTTTTTAGTTTACACTTTACATTACATCACTAATTATTATATATATGTCATTTCTCAAATGCAGTGGGTCGGTGCATGTTGCGGCTACATACATTTGAGAACCATGTGGTCGTGGCAACACTGTACGAGGTTCGGCCCATGACTTCCGCCACCTTGCATGGTAAGATGCTGCCTCCACACACTAAGCGTGTGTGCGTCACTACTGCCATTCAACCGTATGCTCCCCTTCCATTTCCGGTCGAAGGGGATGATGTTGAAACCGTTGGGGATGCAATTGGATATCATGTGTGTTGGCTGAGAAACACATAAAACCAATGATATCCAATTCCAAGGTACATATATACTAACCGTAGTCATGGCTTCATTTTCTCCTACCTTTTTTAAGTCCTCCTAAACTGTTCATTGATTAATATTGTCTCGCAACATGTCGGACAATGGATCACGAAAAGCAAAGACAAGGGGCAATTGAAGCAAACCTTGCCGTCGGCAAATTCTGGCATAGTGGCAAGTGTAGCCACATCCCAGCCTTCTCAGGTAGTACTAGTTCTATGTTTTTCCATAGTCACTACTCACAAGTCATAAGTCAGTAGTACTAGTTCTTTAGTTCAAAACACTTGTAAGGTGCTCACTAGTCACTACTCACAAGTCACAAGTCAGTAGTCACAATGTTATTATTGTTATATTATAAAATATTCTAATTTTACCTCACTGGGTTTCTTCTTTTATATCTGCTAGTATATCAGTATATGTAGTATATATTCATTACTAATTTCTAAAATGATACATGATTACATTTACAGTGTAGGTATCGTGTGGAGGTTCCACCTAACACACCTCCATTCCTAAGGGTACTGCATGTGACCGGCCAATGAAGGCAACACAAATACAATGAACCCCGTAAGGATAGAGGCAGTGTGCTTTCAAACGATGTGGTTGAGGTTCCACTCTTCAAGGAAGACCTCATAGCCATATGTAATATGGATCAATTGGAGTACATGCACATCATAGTCTATATAGGGTACGTCGTGTAACTGCTCTATTAGAGTTAAGACTTACCAATCAATGTAACATTACTTAATACTTGCTTTTTTAATAAAACTTAATAATTATTTGACATTAACCCAAATTTCAAATGCAGGTATTTGCATGATAGCTTGCATAGACTAGAGGTCAAGGACATTTACAAGTTCCTTGACCCTTCTCTTGTCTTTCAATTGGCCCATTTGCCTAAGGACAAACAAAGTGAAGATATCATTCCTGGTCTCATGACTTGTGCGAAGGGGCAAGCATTACTGATTCCCTACAATAGCGGGTACGTTGTAACATAGGTTGCTTAATTATGCCATTTTAATTTCACAATTCATAGTTTCATACACATGAATACTACATCAATTAAGATTAGAGAAAATTCAATTGAATTATTATTTTTATAGGTCCCATTGGATGTTGCTAGCTTTGGATGTGCATGGTGGCCATGCAATTTTTTTTTATTCATGTGGAGCACACATTCTAGAACACCTTATGGAAATTATAAACAAGTAAGTCTTTATTATTCTTTTTATTATAATATAACTACTCACCTGGCAACTATAATAATATTCATAATCTAATGCTTTTCAATTATATGTGTGTAGAGCATGGTATAAATGGGCAGAGGGGGAAGGCATTCACCACCCACCAAAACTCAACTGAAGAAGGCCAAGGTACGCTTACTAATTACTGCTCTTTAGACTCTTTCATATAATTTTAAACCCGAACTTGTTGGAAATTATATTTTGAAACTTTTATGTTGTCTTTGGCGACATTGTTTTGCGGTGCCCTCAACAAAAATCAGATTGGGAGTGTGGATATTATGTTCTTAGATACATGAGAACCCTCATTCGCAATGGAGTTTCAGTCTCACAATTGAGAAAGGTAACACTTAGACTTACTGACCAAAGTTGCACTTTTGATTTGTATATTTCCTGACTTAATTCAAGATTACATGTCTAATCTCTGAACTAAGTTATTATATGTTTCTTGTAGGTGGATTTTGGAACCAAGAGTTACTCCCAGTTGGATCTAGATGATATTAGAATGGAATGGACAGATCATATTATGATTTTTAATTTGTAGTTCAATGATGTAAAATTGTAAATGAATGTATATTATCATTCATGTATATACATTTTACTCAAATATAATACAAAGATCAGTTCATTTCAATGAATGTGTTCTATTTTTATTTTTATTGAAGTACACTGTATCAATGTATGTGCTTTCTTTGTTTCAAACTTTCAAATTTCAATGATGTGATTGTGAAGTTGGTGTTTTGATCAGCAGATGGGTTAATCATCAATTTTCAATGATGGCTTAGATCAGCAGATGGGTTGTATTGTATCATGTATGTACATACAATCTACAAATACAGTATGAGTGGTTGATATCATATCATGTATTGTATCATGTATTGGAGAGGGAGTCATATATGGAATGGAGGTTGATGATTGAAATTACTGATATATACTGAAGTTGTAGATATGATTCATATGAATATGATACCAAAAAACTTTCAAATTTCAATGATGTGATTGTGAAGTTGGTGTTTTGAATGGAGTCCTGATGGACATCCCTGCCTATACAGGCAATTTCATTCATTTGCTGAGGAATGAGGATAAAATTAAAAATGCCAAAGTTCAGAATGATTGTCTGCATTGGTGCCTGCCTGGGCCTATTGACAATTGGAATGATATAGTCATGGAGATGGTGCTAAGTGATTGATATGTTGGGCAATTGTGATGATTGGAGCCCATGATTCTAAGCTACCAAGTTTCTGACAATCGGAACACAATTATTTGTGTGAACAGAAAGAGGGATGAGGAAGTTCCACTAGTTGTAATTATATCATGTTTGCAAGCTTTCACTTATCTGTTGCCAATCAAATGTGTTTTATCAGAAGCTTGCAAACTGGAAGGTCAAGTTGCTTCGGCTTACATTTCAGGAAATCCTGCTTCATTCAGATCTTGAATCACAGATTTCTGGATTATATTTTGTGAATTCCTGTTTATAGTTTGTCACTCTTATGTCTTTGCTTTCTTTTCATATTCTCTAAGATGCACCCGAACGAGAACCTGGAAGAAGCTGTTCCTCTGAGAATATCTTTATAGTATATGTGTGAGAATAACTCATTAACTCTTAACAAAGTGGCTCTAGAAGAACCCTCCATTCTCCAATATAACTTAGTAATATAGGACGGTTAGTGAATAGCCGTCCTATATAAATAGTAATATAGGACGGTTTGTGAATAGCCGTCCTATATAACTAGTAATATAGGACGGTTTGTTAATAGCCGTCCTATATATATATATATAACTAGTAATATAGGACGGTTTGTGAATAGCCGTCCTATATATAAGTTATATTATATTTATAACTACTAATATAGGACGGTTTGTAAGTAACCGTCCTATATAATATAAATACTAATATAGGACGGTTACTCATGAACCGTCCTATATTTTCAAGTGTTAAGGTAATAAGGTCATGAGTGGGTCGCGTGTCAAACAGGTAGACACGACGGGTCAAATTCATTGACTCGAACACGACACGATTTTTGGCGTGTCATTTTCGGGTCACCCGAAAATGACACGAACACGATAAGACTCGACCCGAACCCGCTAAATTCGTGTCGGGTTCGAGTCGTGTTATCGTGTCGTGTCATATTTTGCCGCCCCTACTTGGGGGAACTGCCTTGGTTAATTGCTAAGATCGAGGGAAGTTTATTTCATCCCATTTCAGGGTTCTGTTGACCGCAATATCTTTGTTTCAATCAGGACAGTCTTGTCTTTGTAGATTTCTATTTGGCCTTGGTAATTAGGGTAAGAAGGACTTTAAATTGAATCCTATATGTTAATGCAATTGTTTCAAATCCAGATTTGAAATTATAGCCGTAAGTCTTAATATAAAGACCTAAGTCATCGAAGATATTAGGATTTGACAGAGAGAGACTAAAATCAGGAAAAACATTGACATAAACTGGTCCATGACATAGATTAGTCTGTAACACTTCCATTAAGGAAGGTTTCCAGTCCAGACACCTAGCATCCCCAAGGATTGCAAAAATTAATGCATTAAGATAATTAAGTGTCAAAGGTTTAAATCCTATTTAAATTAGGCTGACATGAATAAATTTATATTTTTCAAAACTTAGATAAGGTCTTAGATCCTTTTTTGAAAACAGACTAATGATTTTCTCTATATTATCAAGACTTATTGTTTGTTCCATGTTTTTTATTATTTTAGTTGAACTGAAATCAAACTTACTAATATTATAAACCTCTTTAGGTTTTACTGATGGAATTGCCCAATTATACAGAGATTCTGTATCTGTAGGATATTCTACAAGATTTGTATTTTTAACATGAATATTTTCATTCATAGCCATGATAGACTAGGAGAAACAGAGTTAATAGTCTAGAACGTGTAATAATTACAATTAATCTAAATCTATCTTCATCAATACTAGCATGGATTTGTATAATTCTATTTCTATCACCTTAAAACATGACTGTCAATGAGTTACAGCAATCCCAAAAGAAACAAGATTATTCTGCTTATCCATACCGACTGCCTTACACGACTGTCAACGACTTCTGGCAAACCCCTAAAATGCAATCTAGCAAATGAGGACAAGGCCCATGCGACTTTGGTGTCATTCTATAAGACAACCAGTAGAACAAACAGAACAATCCAATGCTACAGTGACTTATCAAATCATAAGACAAATAAAAATGGAATAACAGAAAAACATGCCAGTTGATGGAAATAAAAATAGATTAACCCATAATCATTGTAGTTCTAAACTAATATATATATATATATATATATATATATATATATATATATATATGGGGAGAGGTAATTTCAACAAAGAGTTGCAGGTATAAGGTGTAAGTGCCATTTGATTGGTTAAAAAAAAGTTTCTAATTGCCATTTCCTCTAACTTTTTCTGCTTTCTACATTTTTTAATTTCAGCAAAGATTGCAAGTAAGTGCAGGTGACATTTGATTGGCTGAGAAAAAGTTTCTAACTACCATTTCCTCTAACTTTTTTTGCTTTCTACTATTTTCCAGCCAATCAAATATTACCTGCTCCTTGCACCTGCATTAAATAGCTGAAATTATATATATATATATATATATATATATGAGAGATGTTACCAACCAGCCAATCAGGGTGATCAGGCAGAGTGAAAATTTCTCAACAGTAGCACCTGAGGAGGAAAGGTGAAGCAATTCATTCAACGAGAACAGAGAAATCTCAAGTGAGGGTGGAAAGCTGGACTATGGGCCTAGTTACAATCAACCAGTTTTTGAAGCTGAAGCAAGAGAGTGGAGCTTCAGCGCAAATAAGAGAACAGAGACTATGAGCACACAATATCATCTCTAGGCACAAAACTGAGGTGAAAATTAGAGAGTAGTTCATCCAACAACCAAAGGAAACCTATGCAATCTGATGATGCCATGAGTGGCCAAAGTGACTGGTGGACTGTTCTGGATTGCCAATTTCAGTTCTTCAATAAAGCTACAACTCCATTCCTCCATTCCATAGAAATCTCCAACCCATTGTTATTTGCTCCTTGCTTGGCAACAATTTGCTCCTTGCTTGGCTAGACTGTCTGCTAGATCATTTGCTCTGAGAATGTGGATCAGCTTGAAATGTCTGGACTTGATGATATCTGCAGTTTCTCCACCATCACTGCATTTCCATGGTACTCTTTTGAGTGTTATTGATCCAGGAAATGACAACAACAGTCTCCTTCTAAGATCACATTGGGAAAATTCAAACAGTTATAAATGCTTGTTCCTACAGATACGCTCTGCATTGTTGGCAAAGGCCTCTGCAATAGAATTCATGAAACAGCCTCTGATCACCCCACGAATGCCTACTGGTCCAGGAGCTCTAAAAGTAGAGCCATCAAACTTTAAATTGGTATAGTTCAGAGTAGTAGGAACTTTCCAATTCTTCATCTTGAAACAATTTGCAAAAGGCACACCTTTAGAAGAGTATTTGTCAAAAATAGGTGTGTTTGAAGCCCAAATACTGACCAAATTTTTGATGTGATTATTGACATTGGCTTAGGTAGCATTTTTATTACCGAACAGTGTTGTTTTTTTCTCTCCACAGTTCTTGGAAGTGGGCAGTAAAGTTCCACAACATTTTTATTTAGGTTGATTTTATACCTTGATGAGAACAATTTGTCCATGGGACAGGGCGTTCTCCAAGCTATGTTAAACCAGGATAAGACTGTTCTCCGTGTCCAATCAGTGAAAGGGTACCATATGAAAATATGGTACATCTTCCCAGGTTCTGAAGGCAGAAAGCACACCTATTTGACAGATTCTAACCTCTTTTTCTTATGTTGTCAACTGTAAGGATTTTTTTGTTGACGACTTTCCAAATGAACACTGCAATTCGAGTTGGGATCTTTTACTTCAAGATCTTCACAAACTTAAAGGCTTATCAACAGCCATATCATTTCCTCAAAGAAGTAGAGAATGATCTTAAACTAAGTTCCACCGAATTACATGCTCATGGACTTGCCTCACATCAATGATTGAACACTGCTTTAGTCAGCAATACGGTATAGTCTTCTGTATTGAGCTTTTAGATGCCTTTTACCCAGGAAGTATCCTCCCAGAGTCTAACAAGGTTACCTCTTCTCACCACAAATCTTGTGTTGTCACTGACTTCTTTAATGAATTCACCGGTTTCAACCAGGTTGGTTGTCCGTCATAACCATATGTTGTTTAGGAAATCACAGATTTGGAGAGCTTTTAGAGGTCTGCCAGGCTTAAGTATTGAAGGAGTTTTCTGTTCAGCTGAGTTTATTGAGGTCTGACTGAAATTAAGATGCGTATTGTTTGGTTCATTTGGACAAGGAGGCCCTGTGGGATTTTATACTTCATCCTTTTGATGGGGGCATAAAGAGGTTAGTTGAGGACTTCATGTTGTGAGGTAGTCGCTTTGTCTTTTAGTTGCCTCACTCTCATCAGTAAGTTTGAGATGTCTTGGAAGCTTTATACCTATCATACTGGCAGGTCATCATGTTTCTATTAAGCATCATTGAAGAAATCTTGAAATTTTCTCTGCTACTGCTGTTTTTAGCAAGTATATCATTTCACTATGGTAGCTGTTTGTTTGTTTGTTGTTTTTGGTCTTTTTTTAATACGTGTCGCTTGAAGAGTTTCACTCTTGTAATGAATAATGGTTTTCACTTGTACCATTGATGGGATTGGCAGTCAACTCTAGAGCAACTGCACTTCATATCAAGTCAAATTTGGAAGATGGCTGCACACCAGGAGATTCTCGACATTCATCAGAAACATTAGAGGTGAAGTTTGCAAATAAAAGGTCTTGTTCTTTTTAACTTTGACAAATCTAGTACTCATCTTCACGTTTATTTTTTGTCATCTGAGCTGAAAAGATTTGTTGCTGCAATGTCATTCTAGTGGCCTGCGTACTATTTTCAAAATATATATTCCGACAGAGCTGATAGCTCTTCCAGGGATAGAGATACTTATCAACTATCAGTTTAAAAGGAAATGTCTTATTTTCATTGTAATACACATGGGGTATATCAACTAAGGAACTGGAAGATGTTATATAAAAGATCCTGGTTAAGATGCGTAGACAGTGATAGCCAGTTCATAGTTGTATGTGTTTCTTGCTTTATTTACACTAATATTAATGCATCTACGCAACTCCGCCAATGCCGGTCCCAAGCCCGGATAAAAAGGAGGAGGGTCTTGTGTCAGGTGCCAACCGGCAAGGGGGAAGTTGAAGATGATTCTATTATTTCTTTCTTACAAATGAATATGCATTTGTATATTAGTTTGTGAGGGAGAAATGAAAATCATCTCCAGCTTCTTAAAAGATGGCAACCCTTGTTCAGGTAGCCAGCCGATAAGGGGGAAGTTGAAGATGATTCTATTATTTCTTTCTTACAAATAAATATGCATTTGTATATTAGTTTGTGAGGAAGAAATGAAAATCATCTTCAGCTTCTTAAAATATGGCCACCCTTGCGTCAGGTAGGCAGCCGGCAAGGGTGAAGCTGAAGATGATTTTAATGATTTTAATGAAATTCATCTTCAGCTTTTAAACTATGGCAACCCCAACATGACATGAATCGAAAACTGAAATTCGCTCAAGCTAGGGCGTTCCCCATAAGCGACGCGTTGCATCGGATCCCGAATGCGGTGAAAAATAGGCAAGGGTTGCTAGGGCGTTCTCCCAGAAGTGACGCGCTACATCGGATCCCGGGTGTAGTGAAAAATGGGCAAGGGCTGCTAGAGCGTACCCTCGGAAGCGACGCGCTGCATTAGAACCCAGGTGCAGTGAAAAGTGGACATGGGTTCATACCATGGAGGTCGAGAAAGGCGATAGTAAATAGGGTATCTCCAAAACATAAGATTCGCATCGCTACATGGAATATAGGGACACTGACAGGTAAGAGTTTGGAGTTAGTAGACACGATGAAACGTAGGAGAGTCAACATCGCTTGTATCCAAGAAACAAAGTGGAAAGGAGCTAAAGCTAGAGAAATAGATGGGTATAAATTATGGTACGTAGGAAAGGAAAATAATAGAAATGACGTAGGAATAATAGTGGATAAGGAATTAAAGGATAAAGTTGTGGACATTAAAAGAATCAGTGATAGAATTATAATAATAAAAATGATTCTAGGAGAGCAGATTATAAATATTATAAGTGCATATGCACCACAAGTAGGGTTACAAGATATAATTAAGAGACAGTTTTGGGAAGATATGGAGGGAGTCATGCAAGAAATTCCCAACACTGAGGGGATATTTATAGGAGCAGACTTAAATGGCCATGTAGGAAAAGATAAGGAAGGATATGATAGAATACACGGAGGTTATGGTATAGGTGAACGAAATGAGATGGGGGAGAATATCCTCGATTTTGCTTTGTCATATAACCTATCCATTGCAAATACACTCTTTAAGAAGAGGGATGAACACTTAATAACCTTTAAAAGTGGACTTCATAAAAGTCAAATAGACTTTTTTCTACTTAGGAATAATGAACGATCTATATGTAAGGATTGTAAGGTGATACCCGGTGAGAGTTTAACCTCACAACATAGTTTAATGGTTATGGATATTCATATTAAAAGATGGAGTAAAAGAACCGAACTTAATACACATCCAAAAACTAAGTGGTGGAACTTAAAAGGAGAGAAAATAACCTTATTCAAAAATAAGTTGATGGTAGAAGGAAATTGGAACTATGAAACAGAAGTAAATACCATGTGGACTAATATGGCTGAGTCTATTAAGAAAGTGGCAAAAGATGTCTTAGGAGTATCTAAAGGTAAAAGGATATTAACAAAGGAAACATGGTGGTGGAATGAAATAGTGCAAAAAGCTATTAAAGAAAAACGAATGCATTGTAAAGCATGACAGAAGATTAGAAATAATGAAAACTATGAACAACATAAGAATGCTAAAAACGTTGCTAAGAGAATAGTAAGTGAGGCAAAACTTAAAGCATATGATGAGCTCTATAATAGACTAGGAACAAGAGAAGGTGAGAAAGATGTGTTTAAACTTGCAAAAGTAAGAGAACAGAAGGGTAAGGACTTAGAGCATGTTAGGTGCATTAGAAGCGATGATCAACGGGTATTAGTCAAAGATGATGAGATCAAACAAAGGTGGGAAATATACTTTCAAAAATTGTTAAATGACAATGGCCCTGAGAATATAGGGATTGAAAATACTACAAGTCTAAATAACACTGGATGTTATAGATATGAACGTAGGATTAGAATGCTTAAAGTAAAAGAGGCCTTGAGAAAGATGAAATCAGGAAAGGCCATGGGGCCTGATGGTATACCAATAGAGGTTTGGAAGCATATGGGAGATAGTGGGGTAGTTTGGTTGACCAAGTTGTTTAACAAGATTATAAAATCAAAGAAAATGCCTGATGAGTGGAGGAAAAGCTCTATTGTACCAATCTATAAGAATAAAGGAGACATTCAGAGCTGCACTAATTATCGAGGGATCAAACTTATGAGCCACACCATGAAACTTTTTGAAAGAGTGATTGAGAAGAGGCTACGACATGAAACAAGTGTATCGGAGAATCAGTTTGGTTTCATGCCTAGGAGGTCTACCATGGAAGCTATTTTCTTACTAAGACAATTAGTAGAGAAATATAGGGAGAGGAGAAAAGACCTACACATGGTCTTTATTGACTTAGAGAAAGCTTATGATAGAGTCCCTAGAGAGTTAATATGGAGGGTGTTGGGTGTTAAAGGGGTTTCTCATGGGTATATAGACATAATTAAAGATATGTATGAGGGAGCAGTAACAAATGTTAAGACCATTAGTGGCGTGACTGGTGATTTTCCTGTCACTGTCGGATTGCACCAAGGATCAGCATTGAGTCCATACCTTTTCACATTAGTTATGGATGAGTTAACAAAACATCTGCATGAGGAGATTCCCTGGTGCATGCTATTTGCGAGACGATATAGTCCTACTTGATGAGACAAGGGAGGGTGTAAACATAAAGCTAGAGTTATGGAGAAAAGCATTAGAATCGGAAGGATTTAAAATTAGCCGAACTAAGACAGAATATATGGAATGTAATTTTAGTAAGGAGAGTAGGAGTGGAGCACCAGTCAAGATTGATAACCAAGAGGTCCCCATGAGAGACCACTTCCGATACTTAGGATCATTGATCCATGAGAGTGGAGAGATTGAGAGGGAGGTCACCCAGAGAATCCAAGCAGGTTGGAATAAATGGAGATGTGCATCAGGTGTTTTATGTGATCGGCGGGTGCCACTCAAACTAAAGGAAAAATTCTATAGGATGGCTATTAGGCTGGCCATGCTTTATGGATCAGAGTGTTGGGCAGTTAAGGAACATCATACTTATAGGCTGAGTGTCGCAGAAATGAGGATGTTGAGATGGATGAGTGGTAAGACAAGAAAGGATAGAATTAGAAATGAAAATATTAGAGGAAATTTAGGGATAGCACCAATAGGTAACAAGATGAGGGAGATTAGACTTAGATGGTTTGGACATGTTCAAAGGAGGTCACCAACGGCACCAGTTAGAAGGAGTGAGGCAATACAAGTTGAAGGTTCTAAAAGGGCAAGGGGAAGGCCCAAAAGAACGTGGATAGAAGTGGTGAGGAAAGATTTAAAAACTTTGGGACTAAATGAAACCATGGTATTTAATAGAGTGGAATGGAGGAATAAGATTCATGTGGCCGACCCCTAATTGGGATAAGGTCTTGATGATGATGATGATGATGATGATGATTAATGCATCTACGCATAAAAGTAGAATTATGGTGCTATAAACACCATATATGAGTGCAGAGTTTAACCATAACCTTGATAAAAGATTATAACCAAATCTTGTTGTATCAGCTTCCCACGAAACCAGTGCATGTAAAAATTCATTCAGTACAATCTATCTGTTAAATAATTCATAAAATGTAGTGTATAATCAGTTTGTAGCTGCTCTTATTCTTGTTGAGCTGTGTAATGTTTTATGGCATCATCTTGATAGTGTCATTGCCAATACCCTGTTGAGTGACAAAGAAGAGAAAAGGTTAAAGATTATAGTAGGAATCCAATGAAAGTTGATAACTTCTAAAATAAAGCTGATCTGGAGGATATCCACCAAAACTTCAAGATCCTGTAGTGTAAGAGTAAAATATGTCAAGTCTGTACTTGTTGTTCATTGATTAAAAAGATGTACACAAAAAAAAGGGAAAGAATCAGTTTCATTGCATACAATAAATGACTCAAGTATATATGCTTGGAATCACCTGTGTCCAACTGGTAAACTGATCATGCATAAGCATACAAATGAGAAATGTTTTGCCAAGTTTGATGACACATTCCAGAAAGAATTGTCGGGCTGCTAGATGGGTTTACTGACTTAGCTGTAAATTAGTACATAAGAACACAAAGAACTGGCAGTCAGTTAAGTATAACCATTTAAGTTCTTTTAAAGGACTGGTGCTGTGAGATTTGTCTGAATCTTCTCACAATGACCTGCAACTCTCTCTAATGTATTCTTGCTAGGTTCCACTGCATTCTTTTTCCTGAGAAAAAGTTTGCTCTGTCCATTACAGGGACCTCGACATTGAACCTCAAGGAGATGGTGTTTGTGTGCAAGTCTATCTCTAGTAAATGCTTCTAGTAGTCTTATTTCTGCACCGAAGGGGGTTGCTTTGGAGACAATGGGTGGTAAAACTATGTGCCGGAGTTGTGGGGGAGGTGGTGCGGTAATCTGTAAGTGTGAATTTGTACCTCTTCCGGCTTCTGTTCTTTTCTTAGAAAATTATTTCATGTGGCATTCCATATTCATCCTTTTAAATCTTCAACATACATTTTCTTCTAGTGCTTGCTATATGTGACTACAAGGCCCAGTTTCTCAAGAATTTGATACGTGATGGTTCAAAAAGGGCTTGGCTCTTCCAGAACCACATGTACAAGGGCAACAAATTATCTCCCTGATCTTTGCTGGACACATTAGTGGAAGGACCATTGGAGAAAGTAGAACTATACCAGTATGTACAGACCGTGGTAGTTTGCTTTTGCAACTGAAACAGAAACTTATGAGAGGAAAGCTAAAGGGACAGCAACATGCAGCGCCTCCAAGCTACCACTTTTTTGGGGCCCAAATTTGCATGATCCAACTTGTTCATCTGATTTCTCCAGCATAGGATGCCTAAGCGGTGAAGCAGCATGTAGATTGGATGATTCTAGTGTCTAAAAGCTGTATTTGTATACAGACAGTCAAAAAATTTGATAAAAGCGCACAGCTTTTTAAATACTAGAACGATCCAATCCGCATGCTTGTTGATCTACTGGACAATCAAAGCTGGAGCAATGAGATGAATGAGTATGATGACGCAAAGATGGAACACAGAAAATGGTCACTTGGACGTGGCCTATATTGTGGGCAGGGAACATATTTTGGTAATCTGAGTGATAGAATTGGTGATAAGTAAATACATTTGTGGAAGACTTGCTGACTGAGGTAGAATGGAAAAATGAGCAGGTTGATGCTAAAGTGGGTTGCTTGTCATGACCTTACAAGAGAAAATTTATTATACAGCATCGATGCTTGGAACATGAGAAAAGAAAGTCAAATGTCTGAAATGTGAAGTTCAATGGATGTGTTGAATGAGAAAGCATGGTGGCTGAACAAAATGGTGCTAATTGTTTACAGGGTACTGGTCCATTGAAATTTTTGTGGATCTTGTACTATGTGACTAACATCATAGCTCTGGGTAAAGTACCATAATTAGGGAATTCAAGCATTAACCTGAATTTTTTTTGCACGTTTTGATTTTCAGGATTGGGTGCTTTAACTTGTAATTATTACTTGAAGTATTAGCTTCCACTCAGTTGCATTTCTAAAATTATATATTTTTAGGCATATGTTCATTATTTAATGGATGGATGTCAATGATACCTTTGTGATTGCAACATTGTGAGGATTCCTTCAATTTATTTCACTTAAAACCTAAGTTATCAGTACTGTTTCAGTACCGTAAATGCTGCTGGAATGTACCAGGCTTGTCCTATACCGATGTTATGACCAAAATGATGTTTACAAGGTAGCTGAAAACTGCCAATATGGACTGTTGAGAATCTTGTTTAACCAGGGTTACGCTTAACTAAATTTGAACTTTTGGAGGATTATGGATATGCCAAGGAGAAAAAGGGCAGCCCCAGTGAACGAAGCTCCCGCCTATGCAGGGTCCGGGGAAGGGGCGGACCACAAGGGCCTATAGTAGGCAGCCTTACCATGCATTTTGCAAGAGGCTGATTCCACGCCTTGAACCAGTGACCTCAAGGTCACATGACGACAACTTTTACCGTTACGCCAAGCTCCCCTTCAGATATGCCAAGGGAGACTTTCAATATATTATCTATTTGGTTTAGGGTATAGAATCAGTTCAGCTAATGTTAGTGAGTGGAAAACCAATATTTATCTGCTACAGAAAATCAATCACTAGGAAAGTTTGTACTCAACCACGTGAAATATAGAGCAGCAGAGACAACTGAAAAGATAGTGATGGCACATCATTGGTTTAATGCTATTGTTAAGATAGAATGTCACCCCTCAACAACTGGTGCCCAGCAGTTCTTACTTTCAGAAAACAATGAAAAATTGGTTTGTATCTGAGTTGCTTGCAGCTGTCTCCACAATACAACTACAGCGGAAGCAATTTTGATCAATTAATTTCTATAGAAGGTTGGTACATGATTTTAATAAGAATCATTACATAGTTTTACTAGTTAAACTTCAGTAAAATGGAAGTCTAGCTCACCCAGAAGCTTCTTTACTTATGGAATATGGGATTTCAGGAGATCATATTTTCAAGTTTATTGACAGGGAGCCTTGGGGCAACGGTAAAAATTGTGGTCGTGTGACCTTGAGGTCATGGGTTCAAAGGCGTGAAAATAACCTCTTGCAAAAACAAGGTAAGGCTGCGTACTATAGGCACTTGTGATCTGCCCCTTCCCCGGACCCCCCCCCCCATAGGCGGGAGCTTCGTGCACCGGGGCTGCCCTTTTATATTTTCAAGTTTATTGGTCTCTAAAAGTTCTACAATATCTCTAAATGGCATGCATTGTGATCTTTCAATGATCTTTAATTCTTTTCAGTAAGAGTAACCATGCTGCTGGCTTATAGTTGTGTATCTTAGCAAGTAACTAATTCTGCTTAGTTCATTTCCACTCTCCATTGCCTCCATTGTATCAACTAGAGTACATAACTGCAATAATAAACCTATTATATGATGCAAAGGTGTGGTTTCATTTCATATGCTTTCATGGCTGCATAATGTAGACCTTTTGTGGTCTGCCCCTTCCCAGACCCCACATACGTGGCAGCTTCATGCACCGGAGTGTCGTTTAATTTCATTTTGAGTAGCTGAGATATAGAAGTAAAACTTAAAGATGGGAGATCTCAGTTCAAATTTCCAAACACCCAGTCTCAAAATGTTTGCTAAAAAGGGGCACTCCAGGTGAATGAAGCTCTTGCGTATGCGGGGTCTGGGGAAGGGGAGGACCACAAGGGTGAATAGTATGCAGCCTTATCTATCATTTTGCAAGAGGCTGTTTCTACAGCTTGAACCAGTGACCTCAAGGTCACACGATGACAACTCTACCATTACACTAAGGCTCCCCTTTTATGGTTCATAAAATATTTGCTATGGTTCATAAATTGGTCATTTGCTTTTGATTTGGGCGACATGTATAGTAGATAACATCAGCTTTACTTATCCCTGTTAATGCTTAAGGTTATCCTTAGAGTTTTCAATTGTGAATGCAATGTGAACATATTAGAACTATGTAAGCCAAATTTCAAGAGACAGACCTTGTCTAGAAGATTGCAAATAAAATAATTGCTACAATTTTTACTATAAAACAAAACATATAGCAGTCTAAAACTTGAATGAAATACATCTATTTATAAGCAAAAGAGTCGCTATAATTTTGACTATAAAGAATAACATATGGAAGTCTAAAACTTGCTTAAAAACTCATATATTTACATGTAACATAAAATGGTAGAGTTGTCGTCGTGTAACCTTGAAATTACAAGTTCAAGGCATGGAAACGGCCTCTTGCAAAATGCAAGATAAGGCTGCATACTATTGACCCTTGTCGTTCGTCCCTTCTTCGGACCTTGCATAATTGGACTGTCTGCCAGTGGACAAAAAGATTGCGTCTTCAACAATTCATTATATGCTTCTATTTTTCGGCTACTAGTCTGCTTTAGTTTCACCTTCTCTTTTGCACTACTCCCATTGGTTGTTGAGTTGAAGGTGGGGTGGAGGGATTTTGGAAATGCATTATAGCACAGGCCGTGACTATGCTTTTCCATTGGTTGATGCTTCGTATTGCACACTTGTTATATTGTTTTATATAGTTATATAACTATAGCTAACTGAAAGTAGCTGGGTTACGTTTTGTTTATGATCCAAGGATGATGTTTATGAACCCCCTATGAATTAGTTCCAAGAAAGTGGCCGTTCACTTCTTTTTTTCATCGAGATTGGATTAGTGTTCAGTGTACATTACTATATCGAAAAGAATGCATTGGATGGATGCCCGGGCATTGAGAAGGAAGGACGCTTTTAGAGATTGGGAAACCGTATCCAAGCTCCGTGGCTAGTCTGCACTCTTTGGACTTTTTTCAAAGATTGGGGAGAATTTTTTGTTTGAATGTTGGACACACACCCAAGAGCGCCTCTATGCCACTGTTAAGACTACGCATTTGATCTCGTGGATGAGATTTCACCAGCATATGTCAACGAACGGTAGCCTGTAGGTTTCTACTTTAGATGTGGGCCATATGGCCACAGAGGCTGATAATCCGAGCCATCCAATCCTCGGTGTAACGCAAACAAGGCGGGTCCCACCGTAGGAACGTCCACCCGGCCTAGCCAGGTCATGTATGTGCAAGCGCCCCTCTATAGATCTGATCAAGCAAACCCGACTGCGAAAGGAAAAGAAATCAGATCGGAATTGACGAAGAACCACGTCGGCGATGGCGGCCTTTTCTACATCCAGATACTCCGACAGCCTCGTCGTAGTCGGAATCTCCTTCTGCACCGCCTTCCTCTGCGAGGGCATTTCGTGGGTCCTCATCTACCGCACTTCCAACTACAAATCCCTGCGATCTTCCATCGACAAAGCTGCCAAGAAACTTGAAACCATGAAAACCACTTCTTCCACCAGTTCCTCCCAAACCGGCCCCAAGAAGTCATCCAAAACCAAGAAAATCGATCGCGTAGAGACCAGTCTCAAAGAATCCAGTCGCGATCTTTCGCTATCCAAATTCAAGTCCGGCGCCGTCGTTGCTGCGGTGCTTTTTGTTGTTTTTGGGCTCTTGAATTCCCTCTTCGAAGGAAAACCCGTCGCGAAGCTTCCTTTCGCTCCCGCATCCCTTGTGCAGAAGATGAGTCATCGTGGATTGCCTGGGGATGATCCTACTGATTGTTCCATGGCGTTCTTGTATTTCCTTTGCTCGATCAGTATAAGGACCAACCTTCAGAAGTTTCTAGGGTTTGCTCCCCCCAGAGGGGCTGCGAATGCCGGGCTGTTCCCCATGCCGGATCCTAAGACCAGTTGATTTCGCGAGTATGGTGATGGTTTCTGCTTGTAATTTTCTTTCTGGTTATATTAATGATCTATGAGCTTTCACTCGATATTTTGGCACCAGAGTTGTTGTTAATCAAGTTCGATCTATCTTGCGTTTTTGTCATCTAGCCCTCCTTTGGATTTTGTGATGGTATTCAGTTTCTGCAATTGGCTATATGCTGGATCAATTGTTGTAACTAGGTCTGCGTTTGTCCCTTGATGGATTGGTTTCTATGATAAAAATCTTCTTCTTAAGTTCATTCTGTAAATTATTTCACCCTGTGATTAGATATGCTGGGTGATTCCTTATTTACTATTGTAGATGTAATTCCCGGAAAATTCATTTTCATTGATAACCTATTACACCTAGGATATCTCAGAATCTGAAGTTGGATAAGAGAGATGTCAGGCTCAAAATCAATTTTTATTGGGAATTCGCTGAACTTTGTTCTTGTAATTGATTGGAGATTTTAGATATTGATACCTCGTTATGTTGCTTAGAACTATGTTCACTCTAAGCATTACCAGAGGTGGATTTGCCTGTGTTAGACAGTGTTCAGACGCCATTGCTTGTTCTTGGGCACTCATATTGGATCATTATTTTTTCATCTTTGGTGTGTTTTATTACCTTGCTTTCAGATTTCTTATTTAGCTGGCTTAGCTTTCTATTTTCTTCTTATAAACTTTGGCATCAATGAAAAATATATTTTAACCATGGTTACAGAAAGTTTATAGTGTCTATTATCTTTAGAGTATGGTTGGGTGGTTAGTGTTGTTACTATTCTATGAGAATTTATGCAGGAAAAGAGAATTTTGTTTGATGCATGAAAAGGAAAATTGAAGCTAGTATTTTATTACCATAAACCTTTATTTCATAATTTTGCTAGTATATTTGTCCTTGCTACAGATTATGCAGATGATTGGAGATCATTGACTTAATTAGTTGTCAGACATCTAAGCATATATGTATAAAAATTCTGATTCATTCATCATAATAAAGAAAATGATGGCTATAATTGTCAATCAAGATTGCACTAGATGGAAGCAGATTGTCTGACTTCATTTTGTTTCTTAATGATCATGTTACATGATAGACCAATGGGAGGGAAATTATTTAAAACCAAGAAACAATTATGTCTTTGCATGAGTTGTTATATCTTGAATAAACATTGCTCATTTGGTAATGCATCCGTGGCTGTTGTAGTGCACTAGTTTTTGACATCACCATTGCATATGAGCACCAACGAATACACTTTCCTGGCTTGGTTCAACCTTCTCAATTGTTTCCTGAATAACATCCTTAATTTGCCTTGCACCAAAAAAAAAACTCTTTCCTGTCTGGACCTGGTTTTATGATCTGGAATTCAAGTTGGCTGTCACTTATAGCTAAGCTATGCTGAGGTTCTAATTACTTATTAGATTTTGATAGTTGGTCATGGTCACCATACATTTGTAAGTCAATTGGCAAGATTGCTGTTAGGTCCAGAGCTTCAATCATGCAAGAAACAGGGCTGTAGTGTGTAATCTATGTTTACCAAGTACTATAACGGTTTGGTCTAAGAAGGTTCTGGAGGTTCTTGTCTCAGAGTGAAGACATAAAAGGGAGGAATAGAAAAGGTGCAAGAGGTTCTTGTCTTAGGATGAAGACATAAACGGGAGGAATAGACCTGTTCTTTGCGCAGCAGCTCACAGTCTTGAATGGAAAGATTGTGGTAGTACAAAGACCAGATATTTCAGTTTGCAGTTTGGATCTTTAGCTATGCATGGATGGTGAGGAAAGTTGAGGGCTAGTTTGTGTACAGTTATATCATATAGGATTTTAAGTGTCACGTCTTTGCAATTCTGAACCTGGCTAGATCATGCTTCTCTTTTTTCGTTTTTCCTGCTTTTGGAACTGATTTGGTTTTCGGTCGTGAGACCTCTAATTAGCTTATAATGGATAGTAGCACTCCATTCTTCAATTTATATATGAATATATTTAGCATATAATAGCTGTTGCAATTCCTATTGAAGCTTGCAACTTGTAATGAAAACAGAGTCCGAGCACTTGACCAAGTTGATTAGGTGCCATATCTCACAACCAAGTTGTAGGTCCGAATCCAGTCACCATCCCAAATAAGTAAATATATAAAAATTCTAGTGAGAAAGTTAACGAAGTGAGTATTGATATGTTTAAAGCTGAAAACCTGAAAGAGAAGAAGGTTTACTTGATCTTAGTGAATTTTATCAATGAAAAGAGATTGAGAGGGTCGTATCAAATACAAAAATACAAAGAGAGAGAGAGAGAGAGCTCGAGAGGGAAAGGGAAAGCCCATAAGAAAATTCTAAGACAAAACATACTTGTTCATTCTAAAGTTTACTAACAATTTTCTTCAGGATAGTTCACAGAATGTGGTTATTTTCTTTCCCCCCCCAAAAATTACTTTTGTAAAGTTATATGAAGAAGATGTTGATAACATGTCTGGAGGAAAAACACAATGATGAGCTTGAAACATATACTTTTGACAGAAAATGCGAAATTTCGTTCTGCTGTTTGGTTGCTGACTTAAACCTATATGAAATATGAATCTAAACAAATGAACATGTTTGTCTCTTCCTTCATCCATGTAGACCAGCATAACCTGCTTCTTAACTGATAAGCTGACCTGGTCCTGTTCCAAAATAATGAGGTTCTTGGCTCACGGGATTCATTATTATGCATATGTTCTTGTCTTTGCAACTTAAGAACGTTTATGAATCAAGTATTTTGGATTATGAAGTTGAGTAAACTATTACTGATGTAATTTACACGAAGGCCTGAATAGGTTGCAGGGAGGTTAGTTTTGCATTTGGTAGAAGCCCCTGTTCATGATACAGGGAGAAGAGAACTCCAGATCAACGGTTGAGGCTGAATTTGGGCTTCATTCTCTACAATCTTGTCATCTTGATAACTAATGAATTAAAACTCATTTAGCATCTTTTAAAGGCACAGTCTGGGTGCACAAAGCACCCTCATATGTGGGGTCTGGGGAAGGGGTGGACCACAAGGGTCAATAGTATCTTACAGTTTATTATATCTTGCCACAAGCATATGCTTATGAGGAGAATTTGTTGGATAATCAAGATTTTGTTTTTTCTTTATTTGACATGAAATAACAACTTTAAAAGTTGAAGATATACACTAATTTTCACTCTATAAATGTGTGCATGAGCGAAGAATTATATAAAGCAAATCATTTACGCGCTCACACCCACTTTCAAAATCTAATACGTGGATAAAGTGGAAAGTAGAGACTTAAACCTGCAACCAAGCAGATTTCAGAGAAGATTTTTGATTATTAGGCTTGTTCTTAAAAGCCACCTTATGGAAGTACATGCACGTGACGTGCTAGCTAGACGTGGCTCATGCCATTGATATAGCAAGATGGCACAGGTCGGACCGAGTGAATTCAACTTGACTAGGATTTGGATTAGAGTAGCTTCCCTGTGTTGGGGTTCCTCTGATACAAGTAAGACCTATTGCGGGACTTTTAACTGCTCATAAGATGTGGTCAGCGCGAGGATTGTTCCACCTTTGTTCTTGTTGGCATAAATACTTGGTTTGCACGCCTACGAACCGTTTCGGCTTTGATTAAAGTCAGGTGAGCCACATTGTTCACAGTCAGTGTGCCTTAGAATGTGACCTCTCCAATGCTAATTTATGTGAAGACCCTTGCCTTTGCCACACGCACGCACTAGTCGGGTAAGCAAAGTGCGGATCCAAAATCGCACGAACGTGCCTACACTTTAGGACTTTTAGCTTTTAACTTTGAGGATCTTCAATGCCTTCGTTTTGCAAGCATTTAAACTTGAGGCAAATTTATACAATGTGCATTTTAGAACATTGATCAACTTATTGGGCTACAATGTATAATTTGTTGATAGGTGTTTCTCTTTAGCGCCTCCTCCTTGCATCTCGTCCATAAACTTAACTTGAACAAAGTTCATTATCTTATTTCTTTTTGACCCAACCATAAATTAATAATAGTTGATGAACGAGGGATCAAGGGTCTTGGATCATACCATCAAGGTGAAACAAAAGAAAGTACTGGTGATTGCTTATATCTAGATGGAAGATCATGGGCGTGTAGGTGCTTAAAGACCCTAACATCTTTTTTATGGCTTGGTAAGGATAATAACTTTTAACAACATGCAGCTTTGATCAACTACATTTATCAAGTTGATTCCTCATTTGGCAGGCAATTTAAGCACCCCTTATTATAAATTATGTGTTCCCAACACAAAAAAATGATAAAGATTAGCTTACTTGATCAAGCTAGGCACCTCTTGAGGCCTACATGTGCCTTGTGTGTATGATTTAATCCCGTTAGTCTCACAATTCATGGCAAATCTGATCCAATGACACTGATGTTGACTTTTCCTTTTTTAATGCTAAAAAGAATTTTACTGAAAGAGGCCTTTAAGAGATGAGAAGGGAAAGAAGTAAAGCAAATTCCACTCCTATCAAACAAAGAAGGCCTTCTTTACCAACGGCAAAGCTTGCAAAGGAAACCGAAACAAACGAACTAGTTGACATAGAAAGCACTGTAAGAGGAAGAGATTATCTCGGTACAAGCTCAATGGTCTTCTGTCCAGTCAAACCTGCCCACCATGAAGAACAGGGGGAACTAGACATAGCCCATAGCCGTTCTTGTCTAGGATGCTTGTTGGTCATCCGATTAACCCTAGAGGTGTGACACTTCCATTGGATGAGAAATGTGGGCCATCCGGTTCCATTGAGATGTTTGCAATTTCTACCTTAGATCGCTTCTTCGCCAATCTGTCAGCCATCTTATTAGCCTTGCAAAGAGCATGGTTTATCTCAGACTTTCTGTCCTTCAATGATTAAGGTGCCTCCTCCATGAAGTCACAATGTTTCCATGGAGCTCTATCTGGTTTGTTCATCTGAATTATTTCCACGGGGGAATCACCCTCAAGTATCACATGTGATAGCTTAAATACTTGGCAAAATTTTCATTCCCAAAGTGCTGGCTTGAATTCCTGGCTCGTTAGCGAATGCCGTCCCAACAAAGCCATGATCGATCCCCACTCACACTCTTTCTAGCATAGGACACATAAGTTTGCAAGTTGCCATCCTATCTTTTGACAGTAGTCTAGTAGAAGTTCACCACAGAAAATTTGCTGCACCTCATAACCTTTGTCCAAAAATTTCTGTCGTCTTTATTGGTGAAAAATTTCACCTCTCGCGTCTCAGTAAATAGGTATTGAAGAAGCTCCTTTTGGAGAACACTTGTGCACGATCTAAGATTCATATCCAGCTTCTTTCCCTCTCGTCTAAGTGTAATAAGCTAATTAATGAATTTTTGGACCTGGCCATCTTATAGAGCTTGCTGTCATGAACTTATGTTGCGAAGCTCATGACCAATGAGTGAGAGATTTAGGCTCATGCATAGAAGGCCTAGTTTCTGGAAATGTCTTTGCAAATATCTAGATGTTCTACATTAGTCTAGAAGGTGATAGATTTTGAAGAAAGGTTCCAGAAGATGATCTAGACTAGCTTGCCTTTTCCCAGACCCCGCATAGGCGAGAGCTTCGTGCACCGGGGCTGCCCTTTATGTAATAATCCTAGTCATCTATTGGGGAGATGAATAGAGGTGAGCAAATATAAATAGGGTGTAGCTTAGCTAAATCATTGTAAGTTACTCAAGTGAGGAAAAATATGTTCTCTTTGAGCAAGTACCTTTCTGAGTACTCTTTAATTCTCTCGTTGCTCTAGAGAGTAAATGCATGTAGCCCCTAAAGAGAGAGTGAGGAGAAGAAGGTTGATTTGTATTCTGCAAAAAGTTGTGCACTAGTACTACATGGGTTCAGCAAAGGAAATTACAACCCCATGACACTACAGAATCAACGTTGTCAAGTAGAATTGCCAATCCATATATCCTCCTAGAATAATATTGAGTTTGCTCTCTTAAGTGAGAATCTAGTGCTATTGGAGAGACGGCCAATAATTCCTAATACCATGCCCGTTGTGATTTTCTAGGAACCGGCTACTACTGTGGTAATGGTTTGATTCCGCAATATGTTTTTTCTTTGCCGTGTTTCCAACTTTGGGCCTACCCCTAATTCGGCTAAGGTCTTGATGATGATGTTTCTCCAACTTCACTTTGTTAAGAGTGTTCATATCTTGCGTCCTTTGAAAACCAAGGCCACCATTTTTTAAGGATTACAAGATGAACCTTTTTATTCAATTCATCGTTTCGCAACAGAAATGAATGGTTGTGATCCACTAAATATTAAGTTTTACTTGTATATTTGAATAACAAGAGGAACTTGGCGCAACGATAGAGTTGTGTTGTGTGACTTTGAAATTATGGGTTTGAAGCATAAAAATACTTTCACAAAATGGAAGATAAAACTAGACTGTAGACTTACGCCCAGACCTGTCCGATAGCCTATCTAATGTAGCTTTTGACTGGTTTGGCTGATCTAATTTTTTGTGATTTACATCCAATAGCCATAGCCAAATGGGAAGGGGAGCTTTGGCGTAATGGTAAAAGTTGTTGTCATGTGACCTTGAGGTCATGGGTTCAAGGTGTAGAATCAGCCTCTTACAAAATGCATAGTAAGACTGCTTACCATAGACCCTTGTGGTCTGCCTTTCTCTGAACCCTACATAGGCGAGAGCTTCGTGCACCAGGCTGCCCTTTAGCCATGGCCAAACGGCTCCACGAACCCGGCTAGTCCCGAGGGAGTGCCAACTGAATGTCCATGGATTCCTAACACGCGTGTGTAGGGCCTTGGTTCCCTGAAACAAGAGTTTGACAAAGACCGGCTCCTTAACACGCGTGTGTGATCGGATGGTGTCATTAAAATGCAAGCAATCAATTGGACGGTTAGAATCTTAATGCTTTTCATGCGTGGGACTAAAACCCTAAGCTCTCTTTCTGATTCTGCCTATAAATGAAGGTACAAGATATCCCCCACACAAAGCCCTAAACCCTAGCAGCTCCATCCTGCCAAGCTGCGGGCAGCTTCCATTCTAGGATCTGTAGCGTAGAAATTTATTCAGTCGAAAGCCAATCACAACAGGAATCTTTTCCTCTTTCGCTCCAGCGTTGGTTTTGTGTTATTATTTACCCTTCAATCCAATGGTCTGTCTTCTTGTTTCGTTTTTTAAACTTCTCTCCGCCAAATATGCCGGTGGAGGATAATCCAGGCATTGTATTTTGTGTTTATTTTAGGGTTTTGACCTCCCTGAAGAGAGTATTTGTGATGGAAATGATGATCCTTTCCCCACCTGATCGACTCTGATTACACTGAGCTTTTTTATTTCTCCCAAGGAGAATCAAGCCAGAGATCTGATCCATCATTCTCATATTCATCTTCGTTTATGATTTCCATTGCTCCGGTAAGTCTCTTATTCATGTTTGTCTGCTTTCTTAATGAAAGTCTGTATTTGCGATCGGTATATCTCGCAAAATAGTAAAACATAAGAAAAAGATGCTTGCTTTGAAATAGAACAGTACGGATCTTGGGGTTAGGTTTCTTCTCTTATGTAGATGAAGAGGTAAATCTGACTGTCTGTGTGTTACTTGTTTTGGGTATTAACTAGGGTTTCTACATATGTTGGTGGCTACAGTATTTTACTGCCGATAAGCGAGTTTGTTTGTTTACAGCAATTGAGCAAGGCTGAAGGAATGGAAAAGCTGACTGCTGAAAGGGGAATACCATAATTAGATTGATCAAGTTCTGACATTTCTGAAGTCTCCTTGTGCAAGCTTATCTTTCCATTCATCTTGATGTTGTCTGGCCTATCAGTTACTCATTCTCCCTCACTTCGTCGCTGATACCGATCATGATTATCTTAACATGGAGCCTCTGATGCACTATCCTTGTAATGTATCATGATATCTTAACATAGTCTCTCTGATGCTATATCATGATATCTTAACATAGTCTCTCTGATGCTACCTTCCTTGTAGCATTCAGTAGCTGAAATATCTATTTTTCATCACAAAATTTTAATGCATAGAACCCATTGTTCTTAGCCTAATGTTTAGGAATTTAGCTTTGGTCATATTTGATAGTAGCTAGAAAGCCCCTGTATCCTTACTTTAGTAGAATGGAGTAAAGGTTTGGCAATAAAGCATAAGAAGAATTAACTCTCATGACCATGCTTCTTCGAATTTTGACAGAAAATGGAAGTCATAACACTGAAAATTTATTGTCCATCGGAAACAAGAGAACTTCTAAAGTCATGGTTTTAATCTAAACTAGACTGTTTTATCCCTTGGCGGAAGCAAAATATAGCAATCTTGTATGGTTATAATTTTGATGCATTTGTATGGTGTCATATTTGCAAGTTTAACATAAGGTTTTGTTGTGCCTAAAAAAATCTGCATTGTTTCAATTGGAAAAGAAGTTTAGTTTCTAGAAATCAAATAAAAATATCCCCTCCTAATGGTAAGGTGGAATGCTGCTCAGTTCCTTGCATCCATTTAAGCTTTGTTGCTTGGAAAACCTTGCTTCCTCCGTCATTTGGGATTCTTTATTTTTATTGCTTTTCCCTATTAAATTACTGAAATATTAAGAAAATGCTATTTTCCACAAAGTTAGTGCTAGCAATTAGCAGTGTTTGTATAGATGAATAGGTTTTTTGGGGTTTCTCTAGGTGACCGTAGGCTATGTTAAAGCGTTTACTAAAATATATTTTGTTAAGCCAACACAAAGTTCTGTTAATATCAGCTTTTTCCTCTTGTACCTATGTTCACATGCTATCAATTTGAGATACCTAAGATATACTGCATCCTTTGACAATTTTGGCCTTTGGATCAAAGATAGAGGTGCTTTTAATATTCCATTAGCATGTTCATTTGCCGTTATCAGGAGTTAGGGAGATTTTGTCAATTTACAAAACAGCAGTCCTTGGCAAACTTGGGGATCTCGTCAGCTTGTTCTGAATTCTAAGACTTTTCTAGTCTTTGTAATGCCTTAAAGATTGAAGGGGAGCAATGGTAGAGTTGTCGTCATGTAACCTTGAGGTCATAGGTTCAAGGCGTGGAAACAGCCTCTTGCAAAATGCAAGGTAAGGCTACGTACTATTTGACCCTTGTGGTCTACCCCTATCCTGGACCCTCTATACGCAGGAGCTTCGTGCACCGGCGCTGCCCTTTTCTGTAATGCCTTATTGGTGTCTAAATATAATTGCTTTATTTTGCAAGTTTTCCGAGGCCTATGCTGTTAGAATTGTCTGTACTGTGTGAGATATTTGAGTTCTTTGATTTGCCCTTAGTTTTTTGTGCCTATTTCTTGCTTCCTCCCATATTGAAGCTTATTTTGTTGTTTTCTTGTAAAATGGGTGTAGGCAGTGATGACCTGTGAGAATACCATCAAACCCTGAAAGGTAATTTTGTTGATGTTTACTTATTGTCTAAGCCATTGTTTCTCTTGTTTTCTCTCCAGTGTTGTTTTTGTTTGTGTTAGTTTTCCATGTGAAACCATTTTAACATTTTTCTTCTTTCCTGAGGGAGAAATATTTTTTTGCAATACAGGCAACAAATTAGAGTCTCTGATGTGCTTCCTCGATAGCATTTTCAGTGCTGTACGTTGCCAAGACTGGGATTGAGCGGATTTCAGGCATTTGCCAAGATATATCTAGTTTGGCTTATGTGTTCAAATGCTCGAACATAGTTTCTTCGTTTCTTGCCAGTTGATTTTCTAGCGAAGGGAGAGGTGGTGTTATAACTATGTGACGACCAAATGTTTCTCATTGGCATTTAAAGCTGCATAAGCCTCAATATTGTCTGTTTAAGTTTCATGTCTTATTATTTGAACTGACTCCATGTAGCTAGGTAAAGACTAAGAGTTGGATCTGGTGCAATATGCAGAAATTATTTCATCACAAATGTTCATGGCCTGTGATGTTTGGAATTGTCCGTACCATCTGAGACATCTAATGTCTTTGATGTTTAATGCTATAGCTTTCTGAGGCCATTTCCTTGAAAAATTACTTGCTATCCTTTTCTTTTTCCCTGTTTTTGGGTTGATTTCTCCGTTCGAATAATTGCAGATGCTGAAACTTCATTTACTGTGTTATTGTTTTAGCCTTTAACTTTCTCTTACCATCTTTAAATCTATTATCGTTCTTTATCAATACTGGTTGCTGTTTGTGGAGTGTATCCATTCAAAGTATCAACAGTTTAGAGTTCACAATACGCCTTCTTTACTCAATTTTCAGCTCTATATTATTTGCAAAATGCAAACTGGGGCAATCATCTTTAGGTGTTGTGATACTCTCTACCTTTCACAAGTCATTTCATTTTCTTTTGTTTTTGTGCAGTAGGAAATATAGTCAAATGCCGAAAGGTTAAGTTCAATTGATGTTGAGGTTGATGATAACGGCTGAATCCTTCTTTTTTCTTATTTCCTTGTTATTTTTTCCCCTTCCCCCCTTTATTCTGTTTGAAACACGTGCAGTTTGTTTTCCATTTATGCTTCGGAAAGTTACAACAGATAGTTCTGTTCCTTTATGTCATGTTATATTATTTACATGTTTCTGAAAGCAAGATTTGTGATGAATCTGGTGCTTTCAATAACATCATATATAACGTGGCTTTTGCACTTTGGTGTATCCTGAAAGAGTGTTGCTTCTTACCAGCTATGTTGTGACAAGAGGTTCTTGCAGATTGTTTAAATGACCGCGTTTTGATTTGTGCGAGATCCTTGACAAAGTGCTGATTCAGAAGTATAAGAAAGGTTCTACATCTGCTACGAACCATAAGCCTGCAAGCATAAGATTACTTCTTATGGAGAATTAGAATCTCTAGGGCACCTTGATTTTCTGCATTCCCACCTTTCTCAGCAGAAGGCCCAAATCTCTATTCTTAAGTCATTTATATCACTTTTATATTCTTCATTTCTGTTTCCTGGTAGTGTCTTGGTTGTGAGAAGCTAAGAAGAAGGCAGCAATTCAGTCTCTGATGCGCTGTCTCAATAGCTTTTTTTAGTGCTGTACGTTGCCCGGCAGCTTCTCTACAATAGAAGGGGAGCCTTGGCCCAATGGTAAAAGTTGTTGTCCTGTGACCTTGAGGTTACGGGTTCAAGGCATAGAAACAGCCTCTGCCCCTTCCCTGGACCTTGCATGGGCTGGAGCTTCATGCACACCGGGGCTGCCCTTTGCCCATCTTCTCTACATCTGGCCTTTTGCATTCAGATGCCCAGATACTGTTTCATTTTTCTAATTAGTATTTGTTAAGATGGAAAGGTGGTGTCATTGATGGCTAATTTATGAATAATTTAAAAGCCAATTTAGAAGCCAAAGTGCGGATTAAGGATCTTGTTGCTACAGAAACCCTGAAAAACTCTAGCCCCAGGCCACTGTTAAACTTTCAATGCTTAATAATTACTGCTAGCATAATCCTTTTTATCACATGAAAGAAGAAAGTCATTTGGATTTATGTCTGTTTCTTGTAGCTTTTACTGATGTGTTTTTTATGCCTGCATTATCATCTCTTCACTGCATTTCAATTTCTTTGCTCCTTTTTTAACGTGATTTTCTCTCTGTATCGGTATGGCCTTTTGTGAGTACAATACAAGCTACATTGTTAATTGTTTTTAAATCTTTTATGTAAGTCATGCATAATATGTGTTATTGGATCTTTAGCTCGAATGCGGTTGAGCACTTGAGAAATGGGTTGTAGCCCAATGTTTCTCGAGAGGTTGGTGGTTCAAATCCACCAAGATCCTGAACTTTGTTTGATGGGAACTAGTCTTTATGACATAAGATTAATTGATGCAGGCTTGTGAGAGCTAGTCTTTGTGATGTAAGATCTAATTTATGCAGGTTTAAAGGAATTTAGTGGCCATTCTTTTCTTAAACATGATTTTTTGAACCATCTTTGTAGATTTTATTTAGTTTATGTAATATGTGCAAGTTTTGATCAAAGCAATGCTAATGTAATTTAATATTCAGTAAAGGTGGTGTTGTTGTTCATATGTACAATTATATAACGAAATCGGTCACAGCAGGGTGTTTTGTTTCGGGAACTAATGTAAATAAGTTCATTCATGGTCAGTATCAGACAAGCCTGAAACAAGGTCACCGAAACGTGGTCTCTATTGGAAAATTGCACGAAAACAGTTCTGGTGCCAGTGTATGCAAGCATCTTTTCAACGTCTTGATTCTTATAGTAAAAATGTTTTTTTGGGATCCTATCTTGATTCTATATTATCTTAGCGCAATGGTAGAGTTGTTGTTGTCCAACCTTGAGGTCATGGGTTCAAGGTGTGGAAACATCTTCTTGCAAAATGCTAGGTAAGGCTGTATGCTATTGACCCTTGTGGTCTGCCTCTTTGTCGAATCCTGTATATGTGGGTGCTTTGTGCACTGTGCTGTCTTTTCTTAAATGTGGGTCAAAAAGAGGGAGATTGATTGTTTTCTGTTTCTATTATTTTGTGCCAATTATACATTCTTTGTGAATAATTAGTTTCGGGTAAGTTCACTCCCAGCACGGTTTGCAGAAGCACCCGGACTGAAAATATGTCGCCAGCATCGTTGGCTGAAGTTTATAGCATTGCATAATTTATGGACATTGACAACTTTTTTGAGACAAGTAGAGGCCCTTCAGTTGATTTCGACTTTGTGTTCTGTGTGACATGGATTGTTTAGATTAGTTGCTTTTCTAGCATGCCACCATAGGAATCTTGGTTGTGGTTTCAATGGGTAACTAAGATGCCCCTGCTCGTATTAGGGAATTCTTCAAGCTGGCAAATTTTCGACCCAAAATCTCATTCTTGTTGACCCAAAAAGGCAAATTTTCTTTTGGTTTGAATCTTATCCACCCTAAGGTGCATCATGTCATGCATAGCCAAAAGCAGGCACCATTGATATGGAGACTAAAGTGTACAAAAGCAACTTGGTTTTAAATTTTAACTTCAATAACAAAAGCTGGGATTTTTCAAGCCAACACTTTCCTGTGTCTCGTTTCCATGACAACCAACTGGTAACCAACTACCAGTTCGAGAGGAGAACAAAAATGTTGGAATTGTGGGAAGGTGGAAGTTTTTGCGAGACTCATGGATCTCTATCAGGCAGTCGGTCAAGAACATAGTGCTCTGGCTTATGATGACACTCAAAATCGAGATGAACAAATGCCCGCTCAACTTCGGGAAGCTCCTCTATTTTTATCTGCAATGATTCTCCAATAGCATGTGCTTCTTTTAGAGGCAGATCTTCTGGCAGTTCAATGTCTACCTGTTTCATTACATCAAACTGTCAGAAAAACAATCACGACCGGATCCAAATAGAGAATTTACGCATCTACGATAGAATGATGCGACTGAGAATATGTTGTTCTTGTCTAGATCTGGATTTGTAGATTGCTTTAGTTTCCATACTACAGTCACAATCAGATAAGGGTTTATCTTCTGCTGGAAGATGAAGGGCCTCTCACCCTCAACTTCATTAATCTTTCCAAAACCCAAATAATTGGTTTTCTCTCTGCTTTTATAGTTAAAATGCCAGAGAAGAAAATAAAGCACAAGATGGCTCATGAAATAGAATAAAGCACTAGTCCATTTGGTAGGAGTTGAGATGCTGAACTTTTAGGAGGAACTAGAAATCTTGCAAGGATTCATTATTGAAAGGACACTCCAGAAGAGACTGAATAGTAGAGATATGTCACATCCTACAAAATTCCAGTAAAAGTAGATGGTGGCTGGGAAGCTGTAAACATGACCTGGAGTCTGAAAGTTCCACATTTTCCACTGGGGATGTGCAGGTCCGATAAAGACATTTAAGATGTTTATGCTACTATCATATAGAAGGTTTTAATTTTAGGAACGTTGAACTTCAAAAGAATAACTAGAAGGCCTACTTAAAAACATGCAGTAACATTTCAGAAACCAGGAGCTAGGGCCTGCCTGTGTGGTGGCACAAGGGGCTCTCCCATGGTAGGTCATGGGTCCAAGGCTGCTGGTCAGTATGTCCATTGTTCAAAAGGATATTTCTAGAAATCAGGTCTACATACTATCAAGTTCTGATGACACGCCAAATGTTCCCTTTATTGTGACTATATGCAAGCAAAATTGATTGTAATAGTATTGTTAAGTATGCAGTCTAAATCACTAACCTCCACAAAATAAAGAACACCAAAGGTGTAGGCTCTAACTGTGTCAACATGCTTGATTTGAGAGTGATGCCTTATGACAAGGTATGTTAGTTTCTGGAGCATTTCAGGGGGAGCTGATTGTCCCACCAGGGAAACTGCAGCAAGAAGAAAATATGATAGTAAACCAGAAACATTACAGGCCAAGATATATGTAGCAAATATATGTTAGAACAAGCAGAATATAATAACTATTCAGATCTCTATGTATGAACTTGTTAGGTATCATATGCTGAAATGAATTCACAACCTTTAGAGATGTTCCTCTGATACAATAGGCATTCAATCAGGAATTCAATCAACTGGTTCTTGAAATGTGATTAGATTGGACTTCTAGAATAACTAACAGACTTGCAAAGTGAGATGATTCTAAGGGGAAACTTCTCTAATAATTCTCAGGCATCGACGTTTTTAGAATCCCATGGGAATATGACGTCTTGAAAAGTTTCTCATATGAATTGCTAACATTTTTCTATCCATCTGGGTTAGCAGTAATTCTTCCCATGGTTAGAGTAAAGCCTACTTGTCCTCATTTCATAGTTTTCAGAGAAAATAAAATGTAGAAAACTTTGAGTTCATGGAGGAAACTACTTTCTGGAAGTGTAAATTCATTGAGTATAACAAGAAACTACTGGTGGGAAATGCCATGAAAGGAGAAAATAATGGGTCAGGGAAACTACAAACCAGTTGACTTATGAAGAGACAAATATGTCATCATCAACAGTTCATAAATATTTCGCGGAAAAGGAAACGGTCAAAAGATCTTTTCAAGGAAGATTGTATTACTAACTATCGTGTTTATAAAATTGAAAGATTTTGTTCCTGATCTTGATAAGTACATCGTCACAAACTATGCTGATGTATGGTGAAATTCCTCATCTCTGTCTACATTCTTTCTTGGAATTTCCTGATATTAAATACTCAGACTCAAGGTTGATTTTTGACAAATATAGAGACACTTCATCATGGTTGTCCGGGAAGATATACAATTTGCTTTAAAGGGTGTCAGTAGGGAATTTTAGGAACTAGGTTGACATGTATCCAGGAAGAGTTGAAAAGATGGAAGCTACTTTGGAGGAGGGAATTATAAAGAAGTTTATCACATTGGAAAACTTTGATGTGACCCACCAAAAGGAAAAACGACAAAATTTTGAAGAAATGCTTATTATAGTGTAAAGTTCTGGTTTACTAAATTCTAGGACTAGAGGTTGTCTTTTGATGAATCCAGTGATTCTCGTCCTGGTTTTTACTATGAAGGAATATCAGTAGGCTATCCCATGAGCAATGTTGACATAGGTTTTCAGACAGGAGTGGTAATGACTGTAGCTACTTTATAAGAATGCTTTTCAGAAAGTTTCAAGAAATATTCATTATGCTAGAGATAATCAAGTTTCCACAAAATTCTAGAAATCTTCTGATATTCAAGAGCTCATAAAAACAGTACACAATGAGTGTTCTTCCATACCTGCATTTTCCAAAACAGTTCCAGACCAATTTGTAATTGTATAAACTGCAAGGATAATGGCACCAACAGGGTCAATCCACCAGTAGAATTTGTCACCAAGAACAGCAGCAGCTAACCCTACGACATTTGTTATGACGTCGAAATAATGATCCTGGATGTCACATTTATGGAAGATGTGAACTTTCCAGCAAAGTGCAACACCAATTGTCTTGAAATTGAAATTCATGTAATCAAGAACTAAGGACTCTTTTAAGGATAAGTGGAAGAAACCTGGGCATATGCGCGAACAATGTCGTTCCGTGAGCTTCTGCAATAAAGCCAGAGTGCAAGTTTTACTGTCGTTGCAGACAACATAATTGCATACAACCACACCAACTGTTCCCAAGTCATCTTATCAGTAGCTTCATTTTTTATCAATTGCTCTACAGCCTGAATCAGTACTTGAAAGCCTGCAAATGAGATAAGAAGTTTTTCATTATAATTTAGAAAGACAGACAAGCTTTTTCTTGTCTATAGGTGGCTATCTAGCCGAAGCAAGGCCATGGACTGTAGAACGGAAATCATCATAATTAGGGAATCTGTAACGAACTTTAATGTACCAAATTATTAATTATATACAGTCTGTCTTGGCTCATTTAGAAAATTTATGCTCTATAAAGTCCAAGTTGTGGTCATCGGACATATTTCTGACAAGAAGAAAGCTAGAAAGTTCAACTCTCATCTGGCTAAGTGACAAAAAAGTGGACTATCTTAAAATTCAACAATATTTTGTATTACATGAGGGCAAGAAAAAGTTCCTCTTTTCTAGGGAAATACTTTTACGTGTAGAATGACCTTCATTTATCAGTCTTGGTGTAGGAGGTCAGCAATCATTCCACATGGATTAGATAGCCAAGAAACAGTTCAAACTATGGGTCAATTGTTGACTTCTAAAGGTTCACTAGGTTTGGTCTATTAAGTTAAAGAAAAAGCTCAAGTGAATAACAATATTTATCAATCATTTGCTCAGCCAAGTAAACCTATTAGCCCTTAGGCTACCAGCAAGTGCCAGTTTCTAGACACTGATAACACAAGAAAACAATTTACTTTATGTTTCGGAAGTGGTTTATCAATACTATGTAGTTATCCTGATGAGGTATAATTTGATTTTTACCTAATATGACAAGAAAAAATAGTCAAAGATGGTATTTGCTCTATTCTATTCAGACTCTTTATCCTGTGGACTAAGAAGGATATTTCAAAGAATTGCCAAACATGAATAACCCCTAAGCCATGAGCACAGCACCTGACACATGGACCCAAGCTCATCCTCTTTATGATGAGTGGTCCATTTGCTCCGAAATGACTTGGACCAATAGGCTTTTCATTCTGATCCTACAATGTGCAGCAAGATTGATTAACTGAAAATGACAACTTTTATGTTCCAGTGGAAATGTGGCAAAAACAGAACGTTTAGAAATGTGGCCCACAATAAGATGCATTTCTGTTTTTCCTTGGCATTTACTGAGAAATGGAAGAACACTGGTAACTGGTTTAGCTATGTATGAAAAATGGAAAGCAATTAAAAGAGAGGTAAAAATACTCTCATTTGAACAAGAATACGGGTCATGCTCACTTGCCCACATGGATTTTGGTTTCCCTCTTCCAACCGCCTTAGTGAAGGCATATTTCATCTAGTCTGTATTACCATATGTTGGGTTTTAACCATTTTGCTCACCGTTATCACTGAGCCATTCCTCTTTGGACAGCCTTTGAGCATCTATTGTTTAGTCTTCTAACTCTCCCACAAAAAATTAAAAGAGATATGACCATTTGGCTTTCAAACATGTCCAAAATAAACCACAGCTCTCAACATCTCTCAGTAATGGTTTTGACCAGCAGAGAACATAAAGAATATCTAATGGCTAGATTTTCTAACATCAGTTGGAATAAGTGAGCTTCAGGACAAACATTTACGTATCTGTAGAACTGCTACTAGTCCATGTTATTTAGGGATTGTAGTACCTATCTGAACCATAACAATAGACTCTTATTGAATCTACCATCCTGCATAATCAATAAATATTAGTCCAGTTAAACAGTGAACTTCACCAACTCATCAGCAACAATTTTCAGAATGGAACATGAATACATACCTAGAGTGGCCATGATAGCAGCAAAGATGATAATCCCAACTGGTTGCACCCGTAGCTTGCCAATAGGATACTTGTAGATATTTATGTTCTTCATTGACAAATGTGTGAACCAAAGAATACCACCTGCCATGAGATCTAATAAGGAATCTAGCGTTGAAGCAGCAATAGCTAACGATCCACTCCTTATTGTAGCATAGATCTGTATTTCACAACAGATGTCCTTAGTTCAAAAGTAATGGCATGATAAGAATCCAAAAGCATGAGCTATATTCAAATCAAATGTCAAACTGGGAAATTAAAAGGAAATGATAAGGACCCTCATTTCAAATAGCAGCGAGACCCATATAGGTGTCATCTGATGCTTTTGAAGTGAGAAATAGGTATAAAACACCCCCTATCAATCCCCAAATTAAATTCTTTTTGAATATCAATTGGTTTATGTTTTGAATACTGTCATAACACAAAAAAGCAATATGAGGATCACACCTTAAATGCCAGCAAAAAAATATTTGCAATATTAGAGATATTCATTGCAAACTCGTGTGCTTTCTCTTCAGGGTTATGGGGTTGCTCTGCAGGAGCCCCATTGTGTTGATTTAATTCATCAACTTCCTCAAAGGACCTTAAAGTGGAAAATTGCCTTTCATAATATTCTCTCTCTCCTGAAAAACATAAAATAAAAATGCAAGTCATCCAACTTTACAAAGATACTATTGAGATAAAGATAAAAAAACAAGGAGAAGTTGAAAATACAAATCAATGACTAACATTTTGCATGTAGTTTCCCAGTAATTTTAGTTGTAACTCAACCAAGTGAAGCAGTATTGATATGAATATGCAGTTATTAGTATTTACTAATGTATGAATACCAATCATCCATGCATTCATTGGAACGAGTCGTTATTTAGATTGCTTTGGGGTTTGACAATTCACATGCCACTAACAAATATGGTTAGAGATTAATGTAAAGGAACAAGGTTGCACCACCAATGTTTTAATGTACACTGAAGTTTTACGTGGTTCACATTATACCCTCTGTTACATCTTAAGAGATGATTTTGGCAATGAATTATTGAGAATGATCTCTAGATTAAAGAATCTAGACACCAAGCTAGAAGTTCTCATATTTTCTGGTAATTTCCTTACAGGTAAGTGGTGACCTTGAACTGACAATCTCTTGGTTGTCTGACAAGTCACTTAATCAGATTTTTCTTGGCAAGTTGCTCCCTGTCTAGTTATGTTGAAATAGAAATTTATAAATTCCAGGATTTGGTTGGGCCACAAAGAATAGTTGGATAGGTAGGAGATTAATTAGAAGCATTTTAGAGTGTACATACACTTGATTTTCCCAACGGGTGGCTGTTGGAAGGTTAAGCAAATGACATCAGCATGTAGAGAAGAAGCAAAGAAGAGATTAAGAAGAATCAAGGAGAGCAGAACTTGGATTTTCTGTAAACTCTGTTACATAAAATGTCTTCTTAGGATAATTTTATGTCATTTCCTTTTAGTTTCATCATTTTCTTTCTCCTTTCACATGGCTTCTTCTCACAGTTTAGGTACGTTCAATTGCTGGATCATATGAATTTTCTGAATTCAGCAGCTGAGTAACTATAGGAAAAGAAAACTAAAGAAGCTTGTCTGTGGAAAATGGTGAAAGGTGTGGAAGTTTTAAAACATGGTAAACGATCTGCATTGCAAATAATTACCAGGGAAAAGAAATAATAGCAGCCACTGCAGCATAAAGGATATTCAAGCATACAAAGAATGACTGAAGTGACCAAGATAAAAACTAGCCAAAGGAAATCAATACACCCAACCATAAAGTGGCCACCTCGGTAACAATAAGTAAATGAGGCTAAGCTTTCCAAACGAAACATTGGCCACCTCTGTTAACAGACTAAATGGAGCTGCTACACGATAATTTCCACAGGTGAACTTAGGGATCCAATGAAATTAGCATTTCACAGAGCATAAAAATACTACGCAACCAAAGGAAAATTAAAACAGAGAAAGGTCCCCAAGTTCACTGCCTATGTATTCAGTTATGGTGGCACTTTTAGAATGTTCACTTCCATTGAGGATGCCAAAAAGGATTTTTTCTGGAAAAGCAGTTCCCTGTACTCTGGTCCATTCTTGTCTGTTTTGATTTTTTCTAATTAAATTTTCACCATTTAATGTTAGATGACCTTAAGGGTGGGCCACGTTGGTTGAAGGAATACTGATGAAGAGAACAGTGGAGGTTAACAAAACCCAAAGATCTCTTGATATGAATCAGGCTGATGATACTTAACATTCCATAATGTCTTTATAATATTAACATGATATTGACAAATTATAAAGTTATTGAAATATGTGTAAATGTTTATGGTTAGATTTATGAAGTGCCTCATGATTTTCCAGTACTTAATTTCTCTTGTGCGAGAAAACTATTTGTCATCATTTTAGGACCAACACTTTGAAATAAGCAGATAGCTGAAGTATGGAATTTGCAAGTATGCTCTTGATGAAATGGGTCACCTTGAATCCTGTCACAAATTATAAATTGTGCCATAAGAGAGCAACAAAAAGAGAAAGAACATAAGGATTTTTCCAAATATCTATGGTTACAACAACTTGCTTCTCACCCATTAGTATAAGTTGAAGGAATCAAGACCAACCAAGAGTGTTTGCAGAAGGCAGGAGTTTACACTCAAAACTTTTATTACTAGAATCCTCTACCTAAGAAACTGCTCCTACTCAACGGTATGTTGATCCTGCTGGCACAGGAAAACCTAGATTTCCTCTGCCCACACTTCTAATTGCAGCTGCCATACTGAAAATATATCTCTGACTGAAAATCAAAATACCTGCATTAATCAGTGACCCTCTCAACTATCCCACTAAAGCAACAAGAAAGAGGCATGTCCAAGTTAGGACTATCAGAATGACCGTCACCGGAAGAAGTCCTTTTTTTTTTTTATGCAAGTGAAGGAAAATGTCTGAACCACAAAATTTCCTAAAGCCAATCAAGACGTATCTCCTCCATGCAAGCTCACTCGAGGAGTCCTTGATTGGCAACTGAAGTAGGTTAAGAAAAAGGGACCGTGTATACTATAACTCTAGGAACCAAAATGTGGAAGCTGAGATCTTAAAATATGTGAAAAGATGAAACTCATTACCTATACTAAAGACAAACATTCTGCAGCAAAATCTGCATGTATCACGGGTGAAGCACTTAACCAAGTCTGGTAAGTACCCTGTCTCACAACCAAGAGGTTGGGGATTTGTATCCGCTCACCGCTGAAGAAAAAAAAAGAAAAAAAAAGGAGAAGAATCTGCACATATCATAGTTCAAAGCCAGCAAATATAAACTCCATTAGGTTGCCAATATTCCACAGCATCAGGTCTTCATTATGGTATGTTTTTCCTCCACATGTACTGCATCCCCTCATAATCTCACCTGTCATCACCAGCCATCAGGCCCATCACTCTCTCCAGATGCATAAAACGGGGAAAAGAAAATTAAATCAACCATGCAGAATAGTGTCATTCAGAACACTAAACAAAACCAACCATCAACACCTTCTGAAAAGAAATACTTGCAATTAGAACCTTTTTATCTGAGTATTTGCTTCAATTCATCAACTTACTTTCTTCGAATCTGCCACTTACAGTATAAGCTTATAAATTGTCCATTCCTGCCCACGAAAACCATGATTCGGAATCCAGCACGGTAGGGAAACAAGGAGTCCAAGCAGTGATTTCATGAGCTCCAATCCCATCTTACCAATAAAACAAAAAAAAGACAGAGAGAGAACAATGTAGTTCTGATATTACAGCCACGCAGCAAAGAATGAGACTTCATCTCTCTCCAAATAACAACAAAACTTCCTTGCAACAACCCAAGACAAAATCATCACAACCCCATCAAACAACACCCCGACATGTCCAAGAAGTTGACAGCCAAAATCAAATTCATAACAAAAATCCAGAAAAAAGAGAGTCTAATGCCAATTATAATCACCAAGCATAAAGCATAAAGATTTACACCACTCTCACAATCATGATAAGAAGAAGAAAAACCAAAAGTGAAGTAGACCTCACCTTTTTTCAACCCTTTTGCTCTCGACAGGTAGACTTGGAAAGGCGTCTCCGGATCTATTCTACATCTCAAATTTTCGGGTAACTTGAGCAAGAAATCGCCTCTCAATTTAGTCACCGAATTCCTCCTCTCTGGCCTGGGCCCTTCTATCAACGGCTTCTGAATGTCAGAACAGTTTTCCATTGATTTGCAACTCACAAAGTGGCCGATTAGCTACAGAAGAGATGTATTTCAAGCGATTCTGCCTCTAAACGAAGAAGATACAGGCATTCATAGCGTAGGCAGATATTATACGCTAGAAAGAAGAGCTTCTTCCATCTATCTATCTATAGCCAGGTCATTATTTTCATGGAAATTTCCGTTCATTTTCCCAATGGGATTTTGAGTTTCCTTTTAAATCAGGATTTTCGAATTTTAATGGTTTCTCGGAAATCTTGGTGAGTTGAGGGAAAAGAAGAAGAAGGCTTCGGCCACTGAAGATAACGACAGTGACAGCTCGGTCGGAAGAATACAAAATCCTGTCTGTACAGCCAGACGTCTGACCCGATTGTGTGCGAACGCTTGATCACGAGGAATCCTGAAACGGCTACCCTTTTCACTTACCAAATTTGTAATAATCCCTGGATTGAGTTATCCTTGGGTATTCGTCTTCTGCATACAGGTATTTGAGAAAGAACAGCCGAGTTGATTGCTCTGGGAAAAGTCAAAAGAAAAAAACATGGCAGTCTCAGACTCTCCGTGCACAAAGTTCTTGCCAACGCAAGATTTGCAAGAACTTATTTTTACATCTTGAACCTGTAACTTTAAAGTCGTCTGACAACTTTTATCGTTGAGCCAAGACTCTCCTTTACTCTAGAAAAGCCTAAAAGGCATTAATCACCATCCATGAATAGTTCATACCCATCCCCTGTTTCTTCTTGGTGTGCCAAACAGTCCTCTTGCCGTGCCAAACAGTCAAAATTGGGCTTTTATTTTCGCCCTTTTTCTTTACTTGTTTTGGAAGGAACGTGAGGGAAATTAAGTGAAGGACAGTACAAACCTCCTGTTTATGTGGGATTTGAGAAAGAAGCGGATCACAAAAGTCTATATTAGTCAGCTTTGTATTGTATTTTTACAATAAGCTATTTTCATGCCTTTGATAAGGAAAATTAAGTAACATCACTAAATTTGTATGAATCACAAGCATTGATTAGTTGAGCTGCCACCTGGTAGTTCTACTTGTTAAGTCTATCTCTCAAGTGTGAGATAGATGGGCTACAAAATCTCTACTTCTTACTTTCTTCTTATTTTCAGTTTGCCTCTCTACATTGATCACTGGACGGGTTTGTTGTAGGCTTTTAAGTTACATATCTGGACGCAGAAATAGCTTATTGCAAAATGTAAAATAAGGCTGTGTACTGTTAACCTTTGTGGTCCACACCGAAACTATCTTTATCCACGTTTTAAGTACTTTAACCCGACCTTTCTTTGGTTTCCACATGGAGGATAGATGTTTAATTCAGTTCTATAAATTTTGAAGTAGGTATCACTGCCAAACTGCTAATCAACTCAGAAGCAGATAGAAGTCCATGGACATCACTGGTCTCTAGAGTATGCCTGCAGATTTCAACCATGACCTAGTGCTATTTCCCCGGCATGAGATGGACGTTCTCTTCAGAAAAAGTTGAAGTTAAAAAGAAGAAAATGTTACAATTCTAGAAAGATTACTTTCTTAAAAATGAAATCAATAAAAAAAAAGGATAGTCCAGGCACGAAGCTTACTCATATGCAGGATTCGGAGAAGGGCCAGATTACAAGAGGTCTATAACATGTAATTTTTCCTTGCATTTTTGCAAGAAATTATTTTTATGTCTTGAACCTGTCATAACTCAATTATTGTCCTTCTAAAAAAATAAAAATAAAAATATTAATAACTTCAAGTAAGTAGAAATGAATTATTTTATAATCTTTATTTATATATAACTAACAGTATTGATAAGTTATGACTCCCTAACTTGGTCTGTTTTGGACGCAGGGAGTTTCCTTTGTATATATATATATAGCATGGATATTCTGCTGTCTGACAAGTCCACCCAAAGTACGCGTCGTCACCATGACCAACTACTAGTTTCTTGGGCTTTTCCTTTTTGTCAAGGTCTTTGGTGCAAGACTGCTGTAAAAAGGAAAGCGCATGAAAATGACCTCTAACCACCTAGGGCCGTAGTTTAGTCTGTAGCCAGGAAATTAAGATCCATTTGCTTCACACAGGAAATTGATGGCTACATCACTACATGTCAAGGAAGACGCCTCGTGGTGCCATTTTTCTGACTTTAAAATGCATTTGATCATCCTTCCAGTCTGTCCACTAGTGAAAATCATTGGTAAAAATGTCCCCATTGGGAATCCTAGCCATTTTTCTAAACGGAGATTTGAGAGCAACTTTTGACGATTTGGTCAGTGATCCCACTCACCTCAAATCAAGCCTCTGTCGTCCAGCTATTCATACACTTGGGTTGTTTGTCAAGTAGACAATAAATACTTGGAACATTATATTGCTAATGAAGAAACTCTGGAGCAGATACTTCTATGATGGCCCATCAAGGCATTTAACTACTATTCCATTGTCAAACTACCCACAACATGCATTTTCAATTTTATCCTATTTGCAGACTGTTTAACACCCTACACTTTTACCTTTGCCCTTCTTAGCGGGAATTTTCCTCCAGTAAATTTTCTTACTTTTCCATTCCTTTTGCAGAAAATTGCAGCCACAAATAAAAACTCTTCATGTAAGTTCAGAGAGGTCTTTCTGTCCTATTCTGAGACCCAATTAACTTGAACTAGTCCTGTTTACAGGCAAAGACCAACAACTTGGTGGCATCCAGATAGGCTCTAAGCCTTTGATCTTCTGGGAATTGCTTCAAGTGCACAAAATTGAGGTTGGAGGTTTCAGCCTCATGCTATTTGTATGCGACGGTTCTTTCCACGTATATGTCTGTTTACTTGAGCATGCTAAGTAGTTAGTTTCATTATGGATTAAAGAGCAGCCTCAGTGCATGAAGCTCCTGCATATGCAGAATCTAGGAAAGGGACGTACCATAAGGATTAATAGTATGCAGCCTTACCTTACATTTTGTAAGAATCTTTTGAATCCGTGACTTAAAAGTGATAAGACGACAACTCTACCGTTGCCCCAAGCTCCACTTCTTTCAATGGTATGGATTACCAAAAATAAAAGATGTGTTTTTCAATGGTATGACTATTGGAACCAATACTTAAAACATATACTTCGACTGACTATTTTTTCCTTTTTCTTTTCCTATTAGTTTCTTAATAACTTAAATACTTCAAGTGGCCGGCTTCTCATATTGTTAGCTCGTAGACTTTCTGCCGAATGCATTATGGATTGCCGGCTTCTCATATTGTTAGCTGGTAGACTTTCTGCCGAATGCATGTGGATGGCCTGAATCATGCATGTCTGACAAGGTAGGGCATGTACATATGGGTCCTAGTGCAGGTTCAACTCTTCCTAAACCCATTTTTACCGTTTAAGATAAATAAATAAGGGTCCTAACCCAATTGCATAGATCTGAGTGGCAAAGAAATATCAGCTAACAAATTCGGGTAATTTTTGGCATTTGGGGTTGTTTTGCCTCGAAAACTCGTAAATGAAGTTTTGGATATGAGTGAAATAGGGATTGGCATATTTTGGAGTGTTGGAATCGCTTAACGTTGGCATTACAAACTCTAGACATTTTCTCTTCCAAATTGCGTAGAGGGGTTGCAAAATACTACATGACCATAATATGATTGGAATTCGACACGGATTTAGCGGGTTAGGGCTAAGTCTTATCGTGTTCGTGTCATTTTTGGATTGACTGGAAAATGACACCAAGAATTGTGTCGTGTTTGGGTCAACTAATATTGACCCCTCATGTTAAATTGTCTGACTCGCAATGTTGTGTTGAAAACCATCCTATATTATATCTAAATATAAGATGAATTTTGAAAATCCATCTTATATTACACAAGATGGTTTTTCACAATTGTCTTATGATTTTGGAAAAACTTATAAGATGGTTTTTGAAAAACCATCCTATCTTTTTATACAAATATAGGATGGTTTTTCAAAAACCATCTTATATTAGTTATAAATAAGAAGATTTTTGAATAACCGTCATATATGGCATATCCTTTTAATCATAATATAAGAGTCATGTCATGTCGTCTTGTTGAATAATTGGATCATGTTCGAGTCACGGGTTCTTGACATAATTATTAATTAGGTAGTGTTTGTATTGACCCATATATTCTAATGGGCCAGTCTCGACATGACACAAACACAACTTACAGACATGATTTGCCACCCCTAACCGTGCATTCTCTAGTTAAGATGGTTGGGAAAATCTGAAAAGGCAGTAGATGTAACACTCTTTCCTGATGAGCACAGTTTGGGGCCATGTGGATGCACACGCTGGTCATCAAACTGTTCCTAATTTACCTTGATCACATGATCCTGAATCGCTAATCCACGAAGCTTCGTTAAAGGTTTTGCCAACAAAAGGTAAGCCATTGAATTTTGTTGGACTTCATACACTCAATGCTGGACTGAACATTAGCCATTTTGGTACTGCCAGCATGGTCACTAGTCCTACTCTTTATGACGTATGGACCACTACAAAACGGGTTGCATTTGCCATCTCCCGAAACTCTGCCTCACTTGACGAGTAATTAAGAGCTTGCTTCCACAACTAGTTTGGAGGGGGCAATCAATTTAGCACATCAACTGCTGATTGTTGGTATTGTTTTGTGGGCAGCTCCCAGGTCAAAGACAGTAGAGATGTGAACCGTAGAGGTAGAGATTTTGGGCTTATGAGCTTGCTATGTCCTAGTGTTATCATTACCAGTTGAAGAAGAAATTGATGGATCACCACAAATATGAGGCTGTATGATGATGAATTATCCGATGCATTGACATAGGTGTGCTGTTAGTGGGCCTGGAGAAGTCTTCCTTTGCTACACTCAGTTTCTAAACATGCATCCAACACCACGTCCGGAAATATCACTCACTATCTTAGAGAGAATGGCCGCTGAAAAGAAGAAGAAGAAGAAGATGATGGGCGCTCCTTTGGAGAGTAGTCTTGATTTGGAGAATATCCCAGCAGTAGACTCTTGTAGCTGGTACTTATTTCTCCAGGCTTGATCAAATCTGTTGAAGAAATGAGCTCTAGCTGTGTGCAGAGAATTTGCTTGTTTCTTGTCTTCTCCATTTCCTATGATTGTGTTTGAATAGGTTGGTTTCTGGGTGGAATCCTTTTATCCAACAATTATGAGTTGAGATCTAACACTCAACCAGCCCTCTCTGCACTTCTTGTTTACAAACATTAAGAGACATGTAGTTGTCGTCTCGATTTCTCCATTGTCTCCATCTATGTATTAAATGGCCTTCCAAGGGAGCAGCTAGAGAGAGAGAGGAGATGGCTTAGTAGGTTACTGGAGGATTTTGTTTCTTTTCCTGCAGCATGATATACCTGACGGGCACAAAATGAAATGCAAGTGGAAGGGACAAATATACATATGTTACTGGATTCCGGCTAATTTTATGTGAGAGGCAGAGAGGTCGGTTTCAAGTAATTACGTGTACATTTTTCTTTGGGAGGAACAGATGATTGTTGTTCGTGCGTTTGATGTATGGTTAAAGATGCTAAACCAAGTATTATTTATGGTAATAATTCTACAAACGAGAAATGCTATCTGACTGAGTTTGGGTACTGACTTTCTAAATCCGGCCTACCTAAACTCCACCTTTGAATGATCTCACCCAATTATCTTGTACGGTGTCTTTGTCAGCAAAAAAAAAAAATCATGTCTATTGGATGATTCTAAACTAGTTTTTCCTTAAAATACTAGTGGTTATGGTATAAACACTAAAAACACATAAACTAAAATTATTCAACTGCATAGTATAGATCCTTGGTGGCCTTGTGACCTGGAGGTCACATGTTTGAGGCATGGAAACAGCCTTTTACAAAAAATGCAAGATAAGGCTGCGTATTATAGGCCCTTTGTGGTCTGATCCTTTCCTAGATCTCACACAGAAACTTTGTGCACCGAGCTGCCCTTTTTCTAGCGTATCTAAGGGAGGCATCCAAAGAGAGTTTAGTTAGGCGAGGTTCCGAGTGAGTCTTGGAACTCAGTCTACATAGGTTTCTCCTCTTCTGCAGACCAAACTACTTCTCATCTTTTTCAAATGAAAGGAATAGATTACACTGCCATCTATTGATTATCAGTTGCCAATGTCTACTGCCAATCGTCTACCAGATCGGTGGAGAACACCGCCAGCAAATGGTAATCAATCTTGCAACAAGATAAAGAGAAGTGAGGTACAAAGGGTGGCCACAGTCTTTGCTAGTGGCGGGCATTAAACATGGATAACATTATTCAAACACTTGAAATAACCCACAAACAGCAGCGGAGAAGACCGCCATCCTTGGATAACTCAGTCCAAAATTTTCTTCACCAAAATATCAGGAACAGTGCTCAAGTATGAATCCTGCCGGCCAAACACAGAAAATAGCCGTGTCTTAAAAACCACCCATCCATCACTAGGGCCCGATTCTTGTATCACCTGTGACAAAATCTTCATTCAGAAGAACACCGTGTAGCTCCTTATTGTATGAATCTGCTCCTTGATTTCTACTCCAAGAAGATACTGAAATTTTGAAGGGAACTACTATTTGATGTCATCCGCAAAAGCATAAAGTGCAACTTTATTTACATTAACATACTGTTATATGCATTGAAATATTGAAAGATAATTCGTATTGTTTCCCAAAATTTTAGGTACAAGTGTTTGATCGAACCAAATTGATAGGAGTGATACAATAATGAGGGGGGAGTATGAGAGATCATGAGTGCGACTCGGGCCCTGCTGGTTTAAGAAGTGGCTGGAGAGCCTTCACAACAATGGTCATATTTGGCCGGAAATCAGCTTCATATTGAACACAAAGTGCTGCAACCGCTGCCATCTGATGCACGAACAAACCATATAATGGTACACCAACAGAAAAAGAGATGTTAGATTCTCCGATTCTTCTCTTCTTTAAAGCAAGGAAGATCAAGACATTCTTTACTAGAACCTAAGCCATGAATTGTTAGTGACCTATGGGAAAACTGAAGATATGGAAGCAGATTTTGCTGAATTGCAAATAAGAAACAAGAAAGTTCTTACAAAGAAAACAGAAAATAAAGGAGCACCTTTGCAATGGCCTTCGGAGGGTAGTCGTTGTTTAGTTTGGGATCTACACATTGCTTAACTTTATCCTCACTTAGTCTGGGAGTTGCCTGTATTATCATTGAGAACAGTTAGAGGTGAAACAAGGGTTCAAAACAGCCAATATAACGCGACAGTAACACAGACCCAGGTGACAAGACTCTGTTGTCCTTTGGGCATGGTGTGGTCTACTGGCTTTCTTCCTGTCAAAAGCTCTAGAAGAACAACCCCGAAACTGTAGACATCACTCTTTTGTGTCAATTGTCCGGTCATGGCATACCTACAAAGTCAAGAATAGACACATGAATGGGTGACTTTCAGGTGATCCTACAAAAGGACCTACATATGTTTCTTTGACCAGCTAACATGTAAAAAAAAAATGTAAGATCGCGTAAAGTATGATTCTTGATAATACAAGAAGCCTTAGACTATGTTGAAGAAATTTTTGAAGAGATGATGTATATTTAAGAACTCAATTTCTACTATGAAAACTTCACCATCAAAATTTAGGTGAGCTTACTCTGGAGCATGATAGCCAAAAGTTCCCAAGACTCTAGTTGAATGTAGACGAGCCGCTGTGTCTGGAGACTGATTTGATAAAACAAAATCGCCCATTTTAGCTACAAAATCATCAAAGAGAAGGACATTGCTGGACCTGACATCACGATGAACAATTGGAGGTTGAACTTTTTCATGGAGATATTCAAGACCTCTTGCTGCACCATAAGCAATTTTTACTCGTTGGTTCCAGCTGAGTACTGGACCAGGTTCTGCCCCCTGTACGCCTTTCCTCCCTGTGACAAGCATTAACCGATCATGGTTAAGCTAACAGATAAATGTCATGGTCAAGTAACTCATCTGGAGTATGGGTAGGTCCAAGGAAGTCTACAGAAAAACAAATGTCATTAATTTACCATGTAGAATATCATGTAAAGAACCCATTGTCGCAAACTGATAGGCCAAAATTCGATTATTTGAATCCAAATAGTAACCCAATAGCTCGACAAAATTGTCATTCTTTAATCTTGAAACCATTGACACCTGCATTAGGTATGATAAAAAGAGAACAAATTGCATTAAGGTGCATCCCAGAGCATACATAAATGGGTACCTGTGGCACCTTGCAAGGTAGACAAAAGAATGACAAAAAAACAATAATAAACGGTGGATTTATAAGTATAAATCCTTTTCCAAATGTTACCTGAGCTGCAAAATCAGAATCAGGCTCTTGGGAAGAACTGGGATCTAGCTTCTTTATTGCAGCTGCCTGTCCGGTACTCAGATTAGCATAGAAAACTCTGCCATATGACCCTTCTCCAATCAAAGCCTTGGGCCCAAAATTATTAGTCAATCTATTCAACTCGTCCAAAGATAAGGCGGGAATCTCAATTGGTAAGACCTTTGCAGGGGCTCCACTTTTGACTGCATTTGGACCCCCCTTTGACTCTCTATCATTCCCTAAATCACATAAACATAGCAGCAGGTCATTTTCATGAAGAGAATTAAGGTAATTATCTATTACACAAAAAAATTGAACGTCTAAACCAATGGTTTCCTAGCCTTATCATCAAAGCCTTATCCCGATTAGGGGTCAGCTAAATGAATTCCCAGCCTCCTGACAGCAAATGAAGTACCACGGTGTATCAGGTTGCATCGGTGGCATTTAGGGGCACAAATTGCAATTCGCATGGGTGCCCCGCTCCATTTTTAGTCTCGAGACATGCATATGCTAGACATTATATCCTCAAGCTTAATACTGGTAGGTGGAAATGCTTAATCACATGAGAAGTCACACTTGCCAGAATCCAAACAGTATTTTATTTTTCTACTAACCAGATAAACTTTAAGGCGTAAAATACTATGAGTCTATCAAACACTGGGAAGCCAGAGAGCAGAAGTCAATAAAAGACAATGAGGCAGTAGTCTACTTGCAGCATAAAAATTACCAATGCAGCTATGTTTGTTTGTGGGTCTATGTAACTTTTTACTAGAAAGGGCACGTGCTCGAACTAGAGAGAGAGAGAGAGCACCAATTTTTCCTATCTTCCCCTGTTTCTGAGAAGTGGATAACAGAGAAAAATAGATTGAGAAGGTAGAATGCCACAACCAAACGTCTTGGAAAATTTGGTAAAATTTTCAGTTTTGAGAAGCCCTTAACAATCAGGACTGTCCTCCTTATATATGATACAATTTTTTTGTATGTCTCAAAACTTCTAGAGCTAGTTAATTTGACTGGACATAAATTTATTTCAGAAAAATCAAGGTAAACAGTACTAGAACTTGGTAAACAAGCCAAGTAACAGATAAACAGATTAATTGAACTCAACTCAACCTAAACCTGTAAGAGAAGCAAAGTAAAAGAGTAAACTTTATTATAAAGCTTGTCCCTTTACAAATTTCATGAATAATTTGACAAGTCAAGTGCCTTGCCTCTCCTTAAAAATTGAAATGGATGGTAATACTGCAAGAATTCTGGATAATGATTCTGTGCAGCATATCTAAACATAAGTGTGCAGTATGCCAGTTGTGACAGTGAGCTTCTGATGAACATGAGAAAACTTTATCTAAAAACATGAATTACATAGAATTAGAGGTTAAAGAATGGAGCTATACGTGATCATATCAAATATGGACTGTCAATAAACAGATAGCATCAGTGTAAACATGGATAAAAAGAAATTTCTGCTGTCATTATACGGTCCTTTCAGTGAGCTTTGCTTGGAAAATTGAACTTCTTAACATAGTTGGCGACATTCCATATTACACAGAAACTTTTATTTATATTGCAGACAATGGTCGTGTACAAAGGCAACAATGCCATCCTTTCTGTTCCAGTTATTTTTGTAGCATATAAATGGCCAGGTTCCTGTTTCTGTCAACAAGGAGAAGGTAAATCATAGATAATAAAAACAAGAGCAGGCAGACTACCATATTTATTCCCGTTGGGTGGAGCAGTGTACTGGTTGGACGGCTGACCAAAATTCTCCTCTTCCTCTCCTCCGCAGCACAACATATTGCCGGTCGAAGATGCAATGATCCAGAATCAATTTAAAGGGTCAATGACCCATCCCTCGAGTGCTCCCAAAACCAAAGTTAGAATTCCTTCAGACTGAAAGAATTCAACCTAATTAAATTGCATTGTTAGTCGGTCATCTGCTCTCCAAAGAAAACAAAGAACGAATTATTGTTTCCAAAAACTAAGACTAAAAAGATAAAAAGAAGGAAGAGACACGAAGAAAATCCTGATTTTCTGGTTTTGCTACCTGTATGAGAAAAAAATAATAATTCCAATCTTCTATAGATTGCCTAAAATGAAAATAAATAAACAAAAAGCAAAGGAAGCAAATACAGATCGAAGCACTCGTCGTCCCTGAATTAGAATTTAGAAAAGAAAGAACCTACCGATGTTTTAGGTGAAGAAAACATATTCTCTCATTCATTACAGCATCAGAGATTTGAAAATGGAAATTCGAATACTGTAGAACGAGAAGAAAGAAGAATGAAGAATGTACCGGTTAGATTGAAATGGGATGGCACCGGCGAGAGAGAGAGAGAGAGAGAGAGAGAAGACGAGGCGGAGAATTGGTAAGAGAGAAAAATGGGATTCCGTTGGCCCTTGAGATCAAAGAACGGGAGGCGGGCAGACAGCCTCGGCTTCCCGCGAAAGGCGTCTTATGGAGTTTAAACCGCTAAAACTAACGGTAGCCAGCTCACCCATGCCCTTTGACCATTCGTACGTGCCTCCACGTTCGCACGTCGCCACATTTCAACAGATCTCATCTCAACCCTTCATTCGGTGGACCCACTACGATCCTCCCTTTGGAACATGTGGTTCATACAATAGTGGCGGATCTCAATCTATTGACTTTCATTTGGTGGATTCACTATAAAAAAAAAAGTGGCTTGGTGCATGAAGCTTTTGCATATGTAGTGGCAGACCACAAGAGCCCACTATAAAATAGACTAGTCCAACTAAATATTAAGATTTTCAAAAGATGTTTATTCATTAAGATTTTCAAAAGATGTGTATTCAAAACCCCTAGCAGGCTTTTAAAAAAAAAAAGAAGGAAAGAGAATAGCCCTAGCAGCATGCTGTTGTGCCAAATTTTACCGGCAATCAGGATTGCTACAATCATACACAAACAAAAAGGAAACAAGGAGATTTACGTGGTTTGGTCAAACTCGGCCTACTTCAATGGGAGAGCAGGATTCCACTATGATCTGATTAGATTACATGTGTGAAAACTCTAAACTAATTGGCAGAAGCTTTAAATTCTATGCTAATCTCAACTGATTACAAAAATAGGGGCTTCTATCAACCAAATGAATGACTGCTACTTCTAGTAATTGCTGATCCATAGGACTTAGCTGAAATTCAACGAGAAAAGGCTAAATTGTTGGCCTCCGTGAGAGTGTATCTTAAAGTACGAGCCAACAGTGTTTAGTCAAGCCGGATGCAAATAACTCGACATCTTCCTTGAAATATTCTTGGTCACATGTTTGAGTCATCGCTTTCTTTTTTGCCCACGATTATATATTTTAAGAGAGTGTGTGAGTGATTTTTAGTTCAGAAATCCTGAAATTTTTTTGAATTGCCCCGTTGGTGGCAGAACCATGAGTGGGGTAGAAGGAGAATTTTTTTATTCAGAAATAGACCAATGGGAAGAACTGGATTCAATCCTTAATGGGCTTGTGCTTAGACAGCAAAAGAAAGACTACTTGGTTTGAACTCATACTAACTGCGGAAGTTCACTGTCAAAGGATATTATTTGCAGCTTATTCAAAGCCAAAACAATGAGGTTTGATGACCAAATTATCTGATCACTTCGACGTACTCACAAATGACCATTTAAAAAAAAGTAGAGCCTTGGTGCAACAGTCAAAGTTGTCGTCATGTGACCTTGAGGTCAAGGGTTCAAGGTGTAGAAACAGCCTCTTGCACATGCAAGGTAAGGCTGTATACTTTAGGCTCTTGTGGTCCTCCCCTTCCCCAGAACCTGCATAGGCAGGAGCTTCGTGCACTGGGGCTGCCCTGTACTAATTATCTTCTTTTAACATGATGAAACTCTTGATCACTTCCATTTGTGTAAATTTTCTCATAAAATGTTGCAGAAGGCTCCAAATTTGTTTAACATGGCCTGAATTCGTCTGCTTAAGGATCTTCTTTCAATGTGGAGAGTAGGGAGAGTCTCTAGCTTGTTAGGGAGATTTTGTTTCCTGCTCTGACATGGAACATTTGAAGAGAGGAAGCAGAAAAATTTCTCTCATTCTTACTCAACTAAGCAGAAGCTTTGGAACACTGCATTCTCTCAGAGTTGTTGGTGGCTTTCGATTAAGAAAGAGTTGACGGGATTTTTCTTCAGAGTTCAGACGTTCATGCGAGGGAGACTCAGCTAATATTATTGCATGGGACACTGGAGCAGCAGATCCTTCGTGGAAGCATGCTAATGAATATGCAGCGTCGGAACATAAAAAAGGGCAAAAAGGCAGCCCTGGTGAACTAAGCTCCCACTTATGTAGAGTTCGAAAAATGGGCAGACCACAAGGGTTTATAGTATGCAGTCTTACATTGCATTTTTGCAAAAGGCTGTTTCATGCATTGAACCTGTGACCTCGAGGTCACATGACGACAACTTTACGGATGTGCCAAGGTCATGCAGTGTCGGAACAATGAATTTCAAATAATTGGTACCCTCCTCCAGTCACGTGCGTAGATCAGCAATGATTCAGCTGAAAATCTTTAAGGGCTTCCGTTTGAATATTTACAAGTTCCAAGCTGAGATGAGTCTAACAACTGCATGCTGCATAAGCACCCAAAAGCTTGATTGTTGACTGCATTGCCTACGTAGGGGTGTTCCATTTGACGCAAGGACTTCTACCAAACAATTCATTTCTTCCTTACACAACCACCCCCCTTTTCTCTGCCAAATAAATAATCCATCTCACATATAAAGAGAAGTTCTGCTCATCCTTTACATGATATCATGCAATGAAAGATGCTTAGAAGCATCTGAAAGGCAAGATAAGACCCCTAACCCCGGCCCTAAGATTAGGACAAAGCATCATTAACTAGTCTACAAAGAAGCTACCTGTTTACGAACAGGCCTGTGTTCAAGAACCAATTCTACTAACTTCTAAGTACAGACAACGTAAGCAGTGGCACAGAAAAAAAATTACTTTGTCTCAATTTCAAGCGATTTACAGCCATCCGATTTACAGATAGATTCACCATGTGGTTCCTTACCCACTTCACTTGAACCAATATGGATTCCTTTTCGATCTAGTTTGAATATTTTCAGCATCTGTTATTGTTCTTTCCATATACGACCTGTCACTCTCAGTTTGAGCTCCTGCTGGTCACCACCAGAAAAGAACAGTGCCAAGTTTCTCTGAATAATTAGTCCATCCTGACTGTCACGAACTTCCCGATGGCTGTCACGGATACTCCTTGGAACTCCTTGCCATGTAAGCTTCCGGCCATTTCCACCCACTTCCAGAGTATAAGTGAAGCTCTTTGCCTCGTTGTCATCACCCATGAATCGCAGGAAGGCGATGTATACAGGGGTCATTCCCAGCTGGAAAGCCTCAAAGTGCAAACAGAACTGCTTCCCATAACAGTTGAACACCTACAAGTACCATCTTCAAGACATGATGTCAAAGGATGCAAAGTGGCTGACTTTATGCAAAATAGGAAGTGCAGGGAATATGAGATAGGACAGCCTCGTGCATGAAGCTCCTGCGTATGCGGGATCGGCGAAGGGGCAGACCACAAAGGGTCTATAGTATATGAGATATTTTGTCAAATATAATTCTAAAATGTGTATATATACACACACAATTGTATGAATGGACACCTTCATTATTGCATTTGACTTGGGGTAGGTAAGACCAATTGTGCCCTTTCTTGTAGCATGGTCTTACAAAAAATTTGCCGTGTTTGCAGACCTATTACAATGCTTCAATACAGGAGAATACATAACTTGTTAAACTTGTGATTATAAAAAAAGAACTTGTTAAGCTTCTGATTGGACAACTGGCTAGCATAACTGTGATCACATGTCGGACACGTTTGACTGGCATCTGTTGTGAGCTTTGATTGACTTTGATGGACACCCATGAAGAGAAAGTCGAGGAGAAAAGAAAGGAAAAATGGGAGAGGTACAGCTGTATGATTGGTCAAGAAAACTCAGTTTGTTGCAGCATGTTACTCCAAATACATAGTGTTTTATAAACCTAGCTCAAAGGCTCCACGTTCCTTACAAGGTTGCATTTTGGCAATTTTCCAGTAAACTGTTATGTCACTACGTAATCTTCAGTTCTGATTTGCATTTTGTGTGTAGCAAGAGTAGACAATGGGCATAAAGAGTGAAACAAATGCTCATTTGGAAACATATGCCAGAATTAAATAAAAAAGAAGCTAACTTACAGTCAGCATCCAAGTAGCGTTTTCAACTTCATGTGGGTTGGATTTTACATAACGATGGTTGAAGGTGCACCCATCATGCGTGTCAACCTTGTGGTCGTCCTTGAGGTGCACAACAAGAGTTGGAATGTCACCAGTGACTAAGCATTCTGATCCAGCATAAGGGCAATTATACGGTCGGAACCGACAATGCTGTTCATGTTTGAGCTTGCTGTAGTATGGGAATATATCATGGCAACCCAAATCCTGGTACTTACATGGAAGTTCCAATGATTCTGCTATCTTCTCCAGTGCCAAGCACCTTATCTTACCAAGCTCATGCCTGCAGGTTGGGCAGCGGTTGTGCACCTTTTGTATGCAGGATGAACAGAGAGTGTGGCCATTTGGACACTACACAAGAATAAATGCATTGATTACAACACTAGGTCAGCAATAATCTAAACTACAACTATGCAATGACAAAACTATCAAAAGAAAAGCATCAGCAGTTTAGAATATAAGTAAATGACAGATTGACTATAATCAAGTAAGGAGAGAAAGGACTGCTTGTGAAATGGCAGGTAGGCATTCTAATTCTCTGGTAACTGTCATGAGGCATGAACAAATACCAAAATAAAGTATGACAAAAGTACATACATGAATATGTCTTTCTGTATGAGTGTTTTCATATTTTCACATTTATATCTTGGCCCTTGTGGTCTGCCCCTTCCCTGGACCCTGCATACGCGGGAGCTTCGTGCACCGTGGCTGCCCTTCACATTTATATCTTGGCAGTCATATGCAACATAAGCAAGGAAATAGGAAAAGCTTCAAGCAGTTTTTGTGTAAGCTTTTCTTGTGATGTTTTTAAAAGAAAGATGCATATTTTGTGGCAGGGCAGACTTGTGGCTGCAAGGCATATATGCCCTAGGTTGGCCACAAGAGCAATCTTCATAGGCCAGAAATTTCCTTCTGGTTTATTATCAACTCTCTATTGGTGCATGTCCATCCAGGCCAGAGACTAGTAAGATCCTTAGAGAGCAGGTGCTAGCAATTTCAGACACTGAATATCCAGCTCCTCCTTTTCTTTGTGTATTAGGGGGAAAGGAGAAAATAATTTAAGACCTGCTGATAGAAAGAATTCAATTTTATAGTTTCCAGATTCTCTATTCTTTTCTCGCTGCTATAATTGAGCCACATCTGTTCCACCACCACAGATTCTTCTTCTTCTTTTTTTAAAACCCTTCTGCTATTCAAACTTTTTCTGTTCTCCCAAGCTTCTGAAAGTTCTTCTGATTCTCCTAAGCCACTTTTCTTTCTGTTAGTTTCTCTTTATCATTTCCAAAATCTGCATTCTTTTGCCTCTTGATATAATTAAAACCCGTGTTTTCCTCATCCACCATCACGGATTCTTCTCTGATTCAAAGTATCAAACCTTTCTCCTGCTATTTAAACATTGAGGAATGGTAATTGTATGCTCCATGTGAGAGTGTCCATGGACCACTTTTGCTCAATCCCATCTTTGCATGATCCAACTCATTCATGTGATTCCTCCACCTTTGGATGTCTAACAGGCCAAAAAGCATGTGGATTGAATGATTCTAGCATCTAAAACTTAGACCATTATTTATCAATGTTTCTAATCTAAACGTTTCCAAGTACAACGTTTAGAGGCTAGAAATGGTGGTCGCCTATATGTTCTCATATGGAGCATCCAATTATAATTCCTCTTAAACTTCTTTCTGTTTCTCCTAAACCTCTAAAACATTTTTTTTCTCCTTGGGCTCTTTTTTATCTGTTATTTTCATTTTAGATATCCTCTTGTTTCTTTCACTTTGTCACATAGAATACTTTTACAAAAAATAATGGCATCAATTTGACTATACTAACGACCTAATGTTGTCTTCCATGCAAATTGTTAGAAACTTATTATCGGCCTTTTAGAATTATAAAAAAGATACAGATGTATTCTGGGACTCTTTCAGATACAGTACAGCATGTATCCCTATAATCTAATGGACAACTTATTTCTCTGAAGGTTTCTGGTATTATTTGAGCTTGATCAAACTTAAACATACTATATTTTGTAGATCTCTTATGTATCTGCGAAAGCTAGTTCTATGCTTTACAACCATTTTCAGCACCCAGTTGTCTCATTTATTCTTCAGAGACTGTCATGTTAAAGGAAATCTCTTATTTCAAGTTATTGAAATTGTAGATTGTCACCCTTTTATACTCTACAAGTCCATAAGCATCCAACCTTTTAATTGAGCATCAATATCTGTGTGCATGACTTTGCATAAGCAGCCACTTAATCCAGCATATTTTTGAATATGCAATGGGACAGACACAGCCTAATGGGTGTGTAGATACTGTTGAGATGACAAATTGCTAACAGGTAAATGGACACGTGAATAGTGCACGAGATGACACAGTTCACCTCCTTAATTATTATGGACTTCAGCCAATCAATCAATCTTGATAAGGAGTTGTCTAACTTCAACTTGTACCAGGGATAGGAACAAATAGTAGGAACGAAGAAGAAACAAAGAGAAGGGTGCATGAGAATCCACAAAGACTTGACAGTATTCCTGGCATAGACCTTGATCCACAATAAGAAGGTGCCAAAAGGAGAAAAATTATAAAGATAATGAGTTCAAAATTTTGAAAATGCATAAGCTCCATAAGAAAAAAAAACAGCAGCTTAGGCTCTTGGAAAAAAAAAGAGTAGTGATTTGGACCAGACATATAATATCCATCTTCATCTTGGCATTTCCCTCGTAAATTTGGCTCCCTAATGCTACTTACCCAAACAAAGACCAAGCAACAATGTTTTTGTGCTCTAGAAAAACATAAAAGGCCTGCCTGACAAAACTAGACAGCCAAGGAAGATGTCACTTTGCTGACAACCCAAAAGTCTATGCCAAATGGCAGATTCATTTGGGACAGATAGATGGGAAAAGGTGAAAAACACACACAGTTGCAACCTGCTTGGCAGTTTGTAGTCTTTCCAAATGCATAGCCGTCCAAACACCAAAGCGTTTGGTTTGCTTTGATCAAGTTGTCAAGATGACAATATGGCATTATCACAGAACCACACAAACTGATTGAGGTGTGCTACTTGTTCATGAAATTCATCCAAATAGCTTCTCTGATAAATGCATATTTAAAGATGTATGATAAAAGAGCACATATTAATTGCAAATTAGACTTACAAAACAATAGTAGTTTAGACTGAAGTTATTAAGACCCAAAGTTTTCTATAAAAGGGATTATGTCCAAATGCTCAGGGATTTTTCCTGGGATTATTAAGGGGTACAACCATATCAATGACGAGAGAAAAGGACTTCAGAATGAAGCCGCAAAGTAAATAATGAAACAAGGCAGCATAATATCTATAATGGAATTTAGGCAAAAAATTACCTATAAAAAATTAAGAAAATAAACTGACAACCCACAAGTGGCATTACTCAACATATCTGAGAATTTTGTCACATAACTCTGAAAAATGGAACACCTATGGAAAAAAATACGTAAGCAGCTACCCCAAAGAAAGGAAATGCGGAGTAAACACAAACTAGAAGCATTTAGAGGAAAGAGTGAAAACCTGGAGAATTGGAGGGTACATGAGGTTTGTGCAAACAGGGCAATCAAGTAACTCATGCACACCATTAGTTGATGAGATTCCAGGCTTTCCAACTGAAGCAGCAGAGGCTTTTGTTTGGGGGAACTTCTCAAATTCAGTGTATGTAGTCAACTTATCAGAATCTACTGCAGCAGAATGAGACTCAGCAACTTCCTTGCAGATGCTGTTTCCCAGAGCCATGTCTCCAAATCTGTGAACTCTGAGCAGTATTAGAATCACCACTTCTTTTTCTTGCAAATATCCAAGAGTGTTTTCTCCTGACTAGCAAATTTGACACTAGAAACCTCTGCTTCAACAAAAGAAAAATAAGTCTCTTTTACAGAAGCATGATATACATTTTTAAGAAAACAACAGTCCCAATATGGAGACTTTAAAATGCAACAACTGTGGTTTGAAGGGAAACAAATGTCCACGATCTGATACTTCAAGGTTGTAACTACTAATTCTTGGAATGGAGAATTTGTAACATTCAATAAGAAACCAGAGTTCATAGTTTGTTGTCAGAAGATGAGCTTTTGACTGATTAGATGCTAGTGGGAGATGCTTGTTTCTCTTTCCTGTTTTAAAAGAACTGTAGAAGTTCACTGAGGGATCTACAAGTAGCTTTCATGAAAGGGATGAATATACTTGAAACTTGCAAATCAAGCTGAGAAACTAAAATCACCAGTTTAATATTTCCAGTAAACTAGAACTAGGTACTAATCACCATGTCAGAAACTAAAATATGTTCCTTAAGTTGCGTGGTTGAGATTCCAGTTGGTAGTTCTTAATTTCCATGTGAACTTGATTCATTAGGAGTTGGATTCCTTGCTTCACAAGTTCAGTTTGATATAGCTCTATCACTTACTGCATTTGAGAAAACATTTGAATCCTCCTCAAACCCTCACATATGGGACAAGGCAAAAGAAAGATACAGGAGTGGGATATAAGAAAATTGAAAATCAAAATTAGGCATCAAACATATTGCTATTCTCCTAGGTTTGGAACTCACAAGATTGAAAAACTATTGCAACTTGTACCTCTCTCTCTCTCTCTCTCTCTCTCTCTCTCTCTCTCTCTCTCTCTCTCTCTCTCTCTCTCTCTCTCTCTCTCTCTCTCTCTTCTGAACCTATACGTTGATAATAGATATGTTGCCGAGGAACCAGGCAATCAGAACATAAATTTTCGATGAGTAAATGATGTAAAATCAACCAAACCAATCAATTTGAAGAGATCTACAATTCCACAACATAATATAAGAACATGGAGCAGTGTGTTTAACAAGATATGCTAAGGTAAAGAGTGGTTCGACGTAGTCACAGTGCTTGATTCCTTTGTCCAACACCTCTTTTTCTTTCCAAAACAAGTCATAGTAAAATGGCTCTGAAACTCCAATTGAAGGAAGAACGACGGGGATTGGGCACCCTCAAATTGAATATTTTTGTTTAAATAAAAAACTCGCAAGGGCAGCAAATGATCAAGAAGAGCACAAATGCACCCAATTTGCCTCTCTAAAACACCACATTTCCTAACAATTCAAACGTGCATAAAGTAGAAAAACAAAGGGGAGAGTATAATGAAAGAGAGCATAGCGGAAATACCCAACAAAATTTCCTCTTTCCTGATCGAGTCCGGTTCAAGCCACAGAGAAAAACAACACTGAAAGCGTCCTCTATGTAAATGAAAAGAGATACAAGATAACCCAGATAAGAATACCGGAAATTCACGCTCTGAAAGCTCTTACTTTACCGATTTCAGGGAAGGCCGAAAAGCTGGGAATCGCCTGTAATGGCAATCGGAGTTGGTTTTTTTGCAAGTCGAATCGTCACGCGTCTGATTTTAATATCGGATTCTCTTCGCCTTTCCTCTTCCCTTTGGAAGATCCCTCGACACTGGTGCAGCTTTTCCCACACGTCCCATTTGAAAATTGTTTGCGCGTTGACGTTAACTTCTCATTCTCCTCTCCCAATCCAATCGCATTCGGTAGAATTGTCTTCGTCTCAACTTTGGGTAACGGGTTCAAGCGTGTAGAATCGTTCCAAAGCTAAGGGAGTGACATGAACGGCTTAGATCAATGGTATTGGGAAAGGCAGAGGAGTTGCACGGCTGCTGAACTGTTGTCGCGCGTAATACCAGCATTCCTCCACCAGTATATATCTTGGAATTAGTACCCCTAAAAATAGGGTCTTGCACCTCTGTTATTTTGTCCGTTCATACCTGTTACCTTTATTTTAGGTTACCTCAACCAATTTCTAGTTGTCCCTTGTATCTCCACCGTTGATCTTTGAAGTATACGGGAGATGAGGAAAGCCCATCTCATCCACTCAAAATTTGGCTGGCTCAACCTATTGGTTTGATATGCAGTAAATCCAACTTAGTTGAACATGTGGGGAATGGCTAACTGGGTGAACTCAAGTTAGTCTCACTATAGTCATTTTTCAAGTGTTTGAAATTTGTCATCAGTTGCTACTAAGATGGAGTTGAAATCATGTTAGGTGATAGAAACTAAGTCAGATTGCAAGAAATTCACTGCACCTAATCGGTTGACTCTCTAGTCACTGGGATCGCCTTTTTCTGTTTGTTTGAAAGTTGAGAAAGATTCATTAAGAGGATGGAAAATGTGACTTGAGATCACTTGCCCTGATTTGCTTCTAAATTTTCAAACTATAGTAACTTATTTATCGGAATCAAAACAAGGTACAAACATCCATTCTGAATTATCCAATGTCATTAGTGGCTCAAGTAATTCGAACCCATTCCAATTGTCATCGTTAAAAGCGTAAGAGTCGTCGCTTATCTGAATGACCAGGGTTTGAGGTTGTGCATGGGTGGGCATCCATGAACGACTGAATTTCCTTATGATACTCAGTTGACATTCATATAAGTCCCTAATGAATTATAAGTTCAACAGATCACAAGTCACAATGCCTTTATTGAAAGGTCCGTTAACATTTTGGATGATTTGGGCGTTTCCTTCCTCCAACTAATGTCTGCTGCCTCCGTCTTCCAAAACAACAGTCAAAACAATCTTTTATTGTTTGGATAAGTATAGAAAAACGTGGGTCGCCTAACCTATCCATATACTTAAAAAGGGCAGCCCGGTCCAAGGAAAAGGTGGACCAAAAGGGTGAATAGTACATGTCTTTTATCTTTTATCGCAAGAGGCTATTTCTACGCCTTGAATCCATGACCTGAAGTCACACGACGACGATTTTACCATAGCACCAAGGTTCTTCTTCTATCCATATCTATACTCTAAACTATAATTAGCCATCTATGCTGCATAGTGGTAGAGTTGTCATCGTGTGACTTGTAAAATACAAGTTAAAGCTGCAAACTATACTCTGCTAAACCCTCCTTCACGGGACATTTGGTCAGTCAAAATCATTCTACCTTGTATTTTCTTGGCCATCTTTGAACCGATTTGTAAAAGAATGAAAATGAAATGCGCGTGGAAAGAAGTGTACTACACGCTGGAAGATGTATCCATCCAAAGCCATCGGCAACGCAAAATCTCACATGAACCCAGCATCAGCATTGGTAGCACATCAAGTAAGCTGGAGATGTCTCTAAACAAAGTGACATGAGATTTGACACATTCACCTTACCAGGGTATTACTTTTCTCAAATTCATATTGATGTAGTTACTCCAATAAGGATAATTATACAGTGTTTGTGTCTATAAACCAAAGCTAAGACATGAGCAACTAAAGGTGCAATCCTTTTGTTAGAAAGCAACCTTAAGAGGTTTAGGTTTCTCTAACACACACATATATCATCATCATCAAGACTTTATCCCAATTAGGGGTCGATCATATGAATCTTGTTCCTCCATTTTTCGCTATTAAGTCTCATAGCTTTATTTAATTCCAAAGTTTTTAAATCTTTTTTTTACCATTTCTATCCACGTTCTTTTGGGCATTCCCCTTGTCCTTTTAAAACCTTGGACTTGGATTTCCTCACTCCTAGTTGGTGCACTTTTTAATCTACGTTGAACATGTTCAAACCATCTAAATCTAATTTCTCTTGTCTTGTTACCTATTGGTTCTATTCCTAAGTTGCCTCTAATGTTTTCGTTTTTAATTCTATCATTTCTTGTACAACGTAGTATATTTTTTCGTCACAATAGATCTTTACTTCTTTGAATTTTCTTGCGGTAAATTCAAAATATCTCCCAATGCCTATCACTGGTGTTTCTTATAATTTACCTCTTTGCTCCTTCTATCGAATTATATTAGTTGTTGCTCTTGGAGCTTTACATTCATGCCCTTACAATGCATTACTTATAGCCATGCTCTCCAACTAGTTGGATCTTAATGCTTTTTACTCTAACAAGTAAAGTATAGGTGGAGTCCCATTTAGACTGTCCAAGAAGGTGGTGCAGATGATGATGAGTCGGGCACAATGGAGCTCATAGATCGAAGACTAATCCCAAGCCTCCAAGTATATCTGTGGATCCTTGGGTTGAGCCGACCTAAGTCCTTCATTGCCAAGTCAGTTCATATAGAAGAGATGACAAGGAGCCAGGAACCACCAAGTTCGACAGCGCAGTGGCTTTCCTTTCTTCTTACTTAATATTTCAAGTGAATATTATGAGCATGAGAAACAGAAGCTTGTGTTAAACGTCTTACCAATCGAATTAGAAAATGACGGGAAAACTTTACATGGAGGTAATGCATTAGTTAGAAAATAGAAGCTCTACCTTACAGGGCTCTTTTACACAGGATATCAATTTGTGTTAATTAGCCCTGTATCCTCCATCAAGGCTGCTTCGTCCATTTTGGTGTATTGTTCATGAATAGTTTCTGTCCATGGTTTGTTACCCCCTTTCCCTTGGTAAGATCTCCTTTGTAAGAATCTTAAATGAAGGAAAAGCCTAGAACACATCACCAAGTGGGATTAATGTTTATTAACCGTTGATCTTTATCTGTATCTCATTTTTCAAAGCGCCACATGTACATTCGGATGGACAAGATTCATCTAGTATCTGTTCAACACGATTTCACAAACTATCACGCTGTATGAAGTGTAGTTCTTCAATTGTTCTCGGTCAAAATTTAAGCTTTTTACTATAAGGTTTATTCCTGTGGCATGGAGTACAAGAATTCTGGTGATGTTATATGTTGTGTGGGATATTTTCACTTGGAAAACATTATGGGGCTTGATTGTTCTTTGAATATACAATTTGACAAGTATAAAATTAAAGATAGATCTTAAGAAGAAGTTTTTCTTTCTTTCTTTCTTTTTTATTAGTACGGAGAAAAGAGTCATGAAACTAAGTACTTATAAGCGGAATATCTTAATTTTTAAATCTACTTGAAATCTTCCCTCCACCTAAAACCTCCGATTAAGTGTAACAAGGAGAAGTACCATGATGTCTTTGACCAACTGTGCGAGGGTTTTTGACAATCTTAAGAAGAACTTAACTGCCTTCGAAAGTGAAGTGATACTTTCTGTTCATATGATCTTCTTTAGTAGTGATAATGGCTTTTTACTGTTCTAAAAACCCGGACACAGTAAATATATGTCATACAGTACATCATTTATCTGGTTTTAGCAAGTTTTAAGCTTTGAGCTAGCGGCTAGAAAGAATAAGCAAAAACATCTATAGAAACATGCATAAACTTAGGCATAAAAGTTTGAAAAGAAAAGCACTTTCATTATCCCTATGTGATAGAACAATGTTACTTTGATGCACATGACCCTAATGTAGCATGGTCCATGTTTTTTGAGAATTCTTCAAGTAGGTGAAGCCCGTTCAACTAGAGTTCTTGCTCTTTGGACTCTTTGGGCTTGCGGGGCTCGTTTGGCTGGAGTTCTTATTGTCTTCAACTCTTTGAGCTATAGGTCCCATTCTGTTAGAGTCCATGTTTTTTAGAGGTTTTCGTGTTGGCGAGGCCCTATTCCATATTTTCTAGGACTCGTTGAATTGGTAAGACTTATTTAGCTAAAGTCCATGTTTTCTTACATTCTTCGAGCTAGTGGAATTTGTTAGGCTAGAATTTATGTCTTTTTACACGCTTTGAGCTAGCAGGGCTCATTCAGTGAGATTCATTTTGAGACTGTTCTAAATGGCGAAGCCCATTGAATTGGACTCTTTGATTTTTTGAGTCTATTGGGTTACTAGACTTTCAGTCATCTTAGGATTCTAAGGCAACCAGAGTTTGACTCGGACACGGCGTCTCCAGTTATAAGAATCCAAGCCCCATAATGTTCTTATTTCCGATTTTGTTTGTGTGATTATGTTTGTTTTGATTCCGCTGTTAGGTTGATATACGCTGGGGAGAAATGTGTTTGATATGAATATTTTAGGTTTCGGTGGCTGCAATGAGCTAGGGGTTTATTAGGCTGGTATCGTCGTTCTTTCGGTTGCTACAAATTTTTACATAAACCTAGGGATTTGTCGTTGAATGTATGATTCCACTTATTGATTTGGCGAATGGAAAAAATAGGTTTTTGAATGATTGTCGAGTGAGTGTTCATTTGTTTGTTGTTAGAGCTTGAGAACACCGAATGTTGTTAGAGCCTAAAAAGATACACAGGAAGCATTTTCAGCTTCAAGGGAAAGCTTGCAATTGGATTGGCCGAAAGAGCTGCTTCGTTTGGTCTTAGTTTGAGCATCTGGGTCGATTTCTTCATTCACATTCTTCTTAGATTCGTCTACACAAGCAATTTATGAACTCTTCTCCTTTAGTTCGTTTTCTTTCAAAACCTTCTCCAACACAAAACTGTATTTTTCTACAGCTTCTAAAAACCCCTCTAAAAATAGAGATGAATTTACCAAACTATGTTCAAAAGAAACTTGAAAGAAGCCTTTGAAAGATTTGAAACTGAAATCTGGTCAGACCCATCTCCATTTTCCCACTTTTTGCAAGGATGTACACCCAACCAGTCCATAGCACAAGGCAAACAGCTCCATCCTCCTGTAATTACTTCAGGTTTATCCTCGGACAAGTTCATTCTCTAACCATCTCCTCAATATGTATGCAAAGTGTGGAGAATTACTGACAGTAAACTGCACTGTTTAGTGTAATGCCGAGAAGGAATGTGATGACTTCCAACAATTTGATAGGTGGGCTTATTCGAAATGGTGATCTAGAGATGGGTCGTAAGTTGTTCGATGAGATGACCTGCGAGGAATTTTGCTACATGGAATGCAATTATGACTTCCAGTTTGATTTAACAAAGAAGGTTGGATTTGTTCTAAAGAGCAGTCCCGTGCCCAAAGCTCCCGCCTATGCAGGGTCTGGGGAAGGGGCGGACCACAAGGGTCTATAGTAGGCAGCCTTACCTTGCATTTTGCAAAAGGCTGATTCCACACCTTGAACCTCTGACCCGAAAGTCACATGATGACAACTTTTACCATTGCGCCAATGCCCCCCTTCTTAAATATGCACATATATAATGACCAATATTGAGGGGTATTGATATATGTGTGCCTTGTTGTTCCTCATGGGCTCCTTAATAAATGATACGAGTGGCTACAACTTTAGGTTAGGCCTAAACCTTAGAAGAGCAGAAGTATTCGGATGTCTTCATCTAACCATGGTCTCCGTAAGCTTGTGACACCAAAAGGAGGGGTCTTCTGCCTTATTCTTCTCCTTCTCTTTGGAGATAAGACTTTTAACCCCCCATTTCGTCTTCGCAATCGAGAAACATTGTCTTCAACAGGTTGTTTCTATTGCCTCTCACTATCCAACAAAAGCACAGGAGGAATTTCTGGAAACAACCAAAATAGTGATCAACAACTTTAGAACCATGCAAATCCTTTGAGTTGCCTTACATAATGCCAAATGGAGGTATAGAAATTGCCATAACTTTTGCAGCACGAATTTTTTACTATGTCCATGCGAATTTTGGTTAGCATGCTGGCTTAGCTTGGATCTGTGAAGGCAAATTTGACTTTGCTTTTCTTGAATCAACTTGATGCTTTTTTGTACTGCACTTAAACAATATACAATTACTAACTGTTTTCCATCATTTGGCCTGAGTTTGCAGCTGCTGAATTGATTGTGTTAGATGCTTTAGTTATGTACATCATGTATGTGCCAGTTTGTGGCTTTCTAGCAGGGTCTTATGACGCAAGCAGATGCAATGTCGAGGTGTTTGCTTTAGCACTTATTGTGAAGGATCGACTGTTATCACTGGTTCCGGCGATTTTGATCCATAATAGCATGTCATATGGCTCAAACATTGATACCGTGCTGCCAATTGCTCATCACTGAGCAACTTTATAATGTGCAGTTGAGCAAAGGCCTTCTAACACAGTGGGTGCAAGGAGTCTCCCTACCCTTGCCTTCTCTGTAATGTGTCATTGAGCAAGGCCTTCTAGCGCATTGGGCGCAAGCAGTCTCTCCCTTGGAAGGAAAAGGGTTTTAGGCTGCTCGTGAGTGTGTCTATTATAAAAGGGCAGCCCCGGTGCACGAAGCTCCCACCTATGCGGGGTCCGGGGAAGGGGTGGAATGCAAGGGCCTACAGCAGGCTGCCTTACCTTACATTTTGCAAGAGGCTGATTCCACGCCTTTAACCCGTGACCTCAAGGTCACATGACTACAAGGGTGTGTCTACTATCTGCCATTCAAAAAAAAAAAAAAAAACATTGTAGTATGCAATTATATGTGTGTTTGGTCTTGTGTGGCCTCTTTGGTTAACATGGAACCGTGGAAATTGAATCCATTTCCATGTGTGAATCAACCATTAGAGTGAATTTGCACGTACTAAATACCCAAATGTGGTGATTTGGATATTTGAAATATCATTAAAAATATGACCAAAGATATCACAGAACATATGACATATATCTCAAATAATACAAGAGATATCACAACAAATGTGCCAACCGAAATGCCCAACATATGCATTAAATAGATCCCCCTAAAGTTTGAGGTACTATGAAGCATTTGTGGACCATTACAAAACTGCATAGAATAGTAGTATTAAAATTAATGCATTTTGTAGATTCTTTTAGAAAATTATCAAAATAAATCTTAAAGAATAAAATGTTGACAAAACTAGAATATTTTAATAACTATGCTAAGTAAAATTTAGATTAACATGCAGAAGGGAAAAATGGCGCAACTTTTTTAGACTGGCTTTACCAGCTGACAATGCCAGTAAGGTTATTGAAATCCTTGTAAAGATTTTATTTCTAATCTCTATCTCAACCCTTTTCTCTCCAGCTAACACACACCTGCAGGAGGACGTGTGCTTGAGTTGGAGAATGTACTTCAATGATCCATATCATCATACAGATAAATGGAAGAGTTAAAATAAAATAAAAAAATCTCTATATTTTCTATTTATAAGATTTTCGTAATATTGATTTGTAAACCGTTGCTCTTTTCTTTTTAACCGATAAGATAAAAGAAGACGGTCAAGAAATAAAATAAAAGCAGACGCTTTTTTATTTTAAATATAGGAATCAAGAAAAAACCGAGCAGTCTATGCTTTAGTAGCTACCAGCTACCGTTTCACTGGCTCTAGTATTCAGTTGGGTTCCATACCAAATGCCAGGGAATAGTCAGATGGGTGATGGCTCGTCAATTGCATGATCTTTCACATAGACGGTCTGGATCGTTGAATGTTGCGGACCTATTTGTACTCTAATGCACTAATGATCAAGGAAAAATATGGTCATCCACGGCTCCATTTTAAACTTATATATATATAGACACACACGGCGTCCAGTCGCCCAAATACACGAATATACTATACAAAGAAAGAGAGGCAAGTGCTAAGTTTTAAATGAGATTACCCCTCCAATTCGTCACCCGCTGAGCTAACGTCACGATGTAAGTAATTAAGTAATAGTTAAAAAGAGTAAGTTGAAAAACGTGGGGCGTTAGACCTTCGGTCTTCTTATATTTTATACATCGATCTTATGGATGAGGCACAGATCAAAATTTAGATCCATTCCACAAATCTAAGGCTCCACAGTGTTGAACCTTCGCTTGGACGGTTAGATGCAGAAAACTAAAGACGTATACTAGTCATCAAATCCTTCGGAAATCAAAAACTTAAGACGTTCAATACAAGAGAGTGATCCAAGGTATGCCTCAATGGTTTTTGCATTATTGAAACATCTGGTTCTCAGTTGGGTGATCCAAAATTCCAACCCATTTCTTCTTGGTGGTATGTTAGGCCGTGATCGAGCCAGAATCCTCTTGGAGACTCCCAAACACTACTCTATCCGTAGCAGACGAATGGTTTAGAAATTTAGATCACCAACAATCCTGGCAGTCATTTGCTTTTCTCAGGCACTTAAAGGCCTAGAGTTAGAGCACCACTCAGTCAATTTAACATGCGTACTATCTATGCTAGTACTTTGTTGATTTAGTCTAGTCAGCCAATCTCATATGGGCGCTTAGCTAAAATTAGAGCTCTGATAACAGTCCAAGCGCAAGAAGAGAGGAAGGAGTATGCGCCCTTTTTCCATGCATACTACAACATACTTAGGCAAATCTAAGCACTTCATCATCTTTAGTGACCCATGAGAAAGCAATGCATTTGGACAGTCCTAGCTATATATTTTATATCTTTGAAAAACTGAACAAAAATGAATTGTTTCTAAAATGATGAGTAAGTTAGATTGCACAAAAACAGTTTTACATGCATAAAAAATGGTGCATGTACTCCTTTTCTTCATTTTTGAGCGTACACACTCAACGGGATTCCTAAAATTATGTTTTGCTGAACCGGGCAGCTCAGGTACTTAGGAGACGATAGCAGTAAATTGGAGAAACTTTCCAGAGGCATTGACTCTGTTTCTGCTTTGAAGATTATGGTGCTGCTTGGTACGGGACTTACTGATCACAAGACGAAATTATCCATTGCTACCAGCTAGCTTACCTTTCTACTGGGCTTTATTTAAACAAATAAAAACAGCCTAGGAGAGATGGACCATTTTTTCTTATTCAAAGGGCATATTTGAAGCTCTTTGTATCTGCTCATTCTGTTCTGTAGGAGTAATAGTGATTAGAGTCAGCCAAAAAGACAGGGCCTTCGCTTCTTGTCATGATTGTATCAGTTAACCGAATTTGGTTATTATGGACATTCAGATAAAGGGCAGCCCCGGTGCACAAAGCTCTCGCCTATGCGGGATCCGGGGAAGGGGCGGACTACAAGGGCCTATTGTAGGCAGCCTTAGCTTGCATTTTGCAAGAGGCTGATTCCACGCTTTAAACCCGTGACCTCAAGGTCACATGACGACAACTTTTACCATTGCACCAAGGCTCCCCTTCATTATGGACATTCAGATAAGGTAGGTATATCCAACTCTTCCAAACCAAAGCTGGACATACTTTATTTTCACTTGCAAGAGATTTTCCATCAAGTTGCTAGTTCAAGGGGGTAATGTAATGGGAAAGCCCAAGAGTTGACACTACTAAGGTGAAACAAGAATCACCCAAAGAGTCATCTTAAGGATCTTCGATGCTCCTACTTGCTCTGCCACCATAACAGGCAGCTTGAGATGCTTCTGGATATGGATAATCTGTGCTGCGACTTTCTTAGAGCCACAGATTGTGTTTATGCTGTTCTCGACAACTGTTAGCAAATTGGCAATCATAAGAAATATTGATATTTACAAAACGTAGTTAGTCTAGTATTTTCCTTCACCCTGTTTCATTCTTTTGCATTTCAACCAGTGTTCTTCCCTTTGTCTATGTGCAAAGTAACCTTAAAATGAGGGAAGTCTGAGAGTGTTTTTGGGGGCACTTATCCATGGGCTACCAGCAATGGCAAATCTCCAGGGGGCATTTACATCATCCGGGGAAGCATATTCAATGCCAACACGGGGACCAGTTAATATCTCCTCTGGCTCAGGCCCTTCTAGAACTTCTAAACCACCTGCCGACACACATAAATATCAGAATTGCTGCGGAACTCATAACTATTTATAAGACAGATGCATACACAAATCAGAGACCTACCGGCAGTGTAAAGAGAATGGTTTGACCATGATGTAGAGAGCCCCAGTGCTTGAGCAACCTATAGCAGCAAAACAAGAGCTTGAAAGAAACAATAAACAACAGCAGATGCAAGACCAATGACGAAATCAAGGCAGAATACCCAGTCCTTTTATCAATTATCTGTAGTTAGTGTGCAAAATTTTCCCGGAAATGTGCTTAGCAACTACAACCATGATCCCAGCAGTCAGTTATCACAAATATTTAGTTTCTCTCAGCTAAAGTGGCACCAGAGAAAACTGTGTTAAGAAGCCAAAAATGAAATGTGGCAACATTTTCAATTTTCATAATCTCTGGCTTGTAAAGCTTATTTAAGTGTCAAAGAACTCTTTGTGAAATGTCAGGTGCATTTTGCTTGCTGTTTCATGATAGCAGAATCAGGTTGCCTAGAGCATGTAAAAAACGCCAATATAATCTACATAATCACAATAACAGAGTGAATGAAGAGAACCAGTGGATTATGCACACTAATTACCTCCATCGTCTAAAATGCTAATTTAACACAGCAGACACCAACCAATCCCACATTAGTGGAAAATATAGAACCTCCTTGCATGTCATAATATTAGTGCATAAACTAAATAAAAGTAGATTGCATATATCAAAAAACAAAATGCATACTTGGAAGGGTGGAAGGAGATTTTAACATGCTTGAGAGAGATTTTTGTTCTTCCTGGATGGCCATATTTTGTAGAGATTAGGAGGTATGCATCTTTACTCAAGAAAAATGGTATGCGAAGAGCGGAGAATGCTCAAAAGAAGTATAAAGCCATACATGGAGACAAGCACTTAAGAGATCCTCAGCAAAACTCTTACTCATCATGATCTAGTTAAGGTAGCTGGATGACGAAGAATATTGTGTTTGTTTGCCTCTTAAAATTCAAGCTTTATATTAACGGCATGAGTAGGCTAAAATATACAGAATAACAACACCAAATGGTCAAGACACATCATTGTGTTTCCTTATCCAATAGGAAGCAATAGTCAGTGGCATTCAGATAAGGTGCAATTCTTGATCTGGCGTCCTAAATTTCATGGAACCAGAACCAAATAATTAAAGCTTCCATTGCCATTGAGACCTAGTCTTGAGTTTTCTGTCCGTTGTTTCTGAGAAGCACTATTTTTGGATGCATGCATGTGTAAAATTTGGGCCCTGAGAAATCTCTTTTGCTTCCAAACTATGCAAAGGTAGATAGAGGATAGATATTTGAAATTTTGAACAGCTAAAGGTGTATGAGTTTGAACGCTTCTATCAGATAAAAGTGGCCAAGGTGAAAATATTATTGCAGTTAAGGTTGCCATAGTTCACCTTCCAGGAAGGGAGGTCAATGCAGTAGGACCAAAAGACAATGATATATTACTTAATAACAAGATCAGATCTAGGTACAGTAGGTAACAACAGGATCAAATCTAGTACCTAATAACAACTAAAGCTCCGACATACTAAATCTTACCTCAGTTTGTCAAGCTATGAATGCAAAATTAATGTTAGCAGCTAGCACCTTTCTAAAATTGCACATTGTCAGCTTCATCTAAAATTGACCCGAGGAGAGTCCTGACAGTTTGAACACTGCACCAATAATCCAAGAATAGCCAGATGCAACACTTTGTTCATAGTTTAAACCATTATAATCCTAATCGTAAAAATTACAGATCGGTACATGTTCAAAATGGGACTAAACAAGCATGAACTCACCATATTATACTTTGCACTTCTGTGGCAGCTGCCATTTACCGCAGCAAGCAATATAAAGATGATTGGTGAGCATGGTAATCAAATCTCAAAACAGTATGAAAGGTTCGATATTAACAGCAAACTTAAGGAGCATTACGATGCACCTTGGTACTCCAGCATTCAAATGCCAAGAAACAATGAACAAGGTCCAGACACTAACCTTCCCTGGCCCAGAAAGGAGAACAGGCTTCTCAGTTTTCTGACCACGGCGTTGCTGAATGATATCCAAACCTGTAGATTCACACGAAAAATTAGAAGAACAGTCAGTATAAAATACAATTATGTACTGTTGCTTCTGTTTCTGCAATAGACTGCAAACACATGATATGATCCATAAACAGAACAATTAAACAACCTCAGGTTTTCTGATATACTTTTCTCTTTCATATGGAAAAAGAATAAAATGTTTTATACTTAATGAACTAAATCTTAAACTAAAATGGGCAGCACAGGTGCACGAAACTCCCGCCTACGCGGGGTCCAGGGAAGGGGCAGATCACAAGAGCCTAAAGTACACAGTCTTACCTTGCATTTTGCAAGAGGCTGTTTCCACACCTTGAATCCGTGACCTCAAGGTCACATGATGACAACTTTTACCGGTGCCAAGGCCCCCCTTTGAACTAAATCTTAAACTGGTATACCATATAATTATATAAAAATGCTATTGACCCATCATTGCTAACGGTTCATAATGAATATCTCACATTCATATCTTCAACTGATACTCATGCCAATCTCTTGAGCACAGTTTGTCTGCGTAAGGACCTTGAACTATCAACACCATACTATTGAGAAACTTGGTCCATCAGTATTTCTGAGGCTCAGGGGGGATACTCATACTTCATAAATAAGACTGAGAGTAAGGCGGTACCAAGTGTTTATTAGCCACTGGGACATGCAAATAAAGTTGAGTACGATCTAGACATTGGTAAAGTAGGGTTCCAGACTGAAAATGCCATGTTTATTAGCCACTGGAACATGCAAATAAAGTTGAGTATAAAGTATGGTTTGAGACTGAAAATGCTATATTATATCCATTATGCTTATATTTTCAACAGTTTAGCTGAGATTGATAAATATGACGCTTTCTAATCTCTAAATCTAATCCAAACTTGAACACTCATGAACTGAGCAACGTAATTTAGGTTCCAGTCTTATCACTGATCATAGAAATAGAAAATATCTGTTTATCCGATTTGATGCACATAGAATCAAACTCAATATGATGGTTTACTGGCAAGATAACCTCATGGATCACTCTCTTTGGAATCTCAAACCTCCTTTTGTTTTGTAATTGAATACAACTTGAGAGTTGATAAGACATACCACTAACAGGAGCACACGAGCGTATTAAGACTGCAGCACCCACTCCATTCTTGTCTGCAACAATATTGAGCATTGTATGGAGTCCATAACAGAGATAAACATAGGCATGCCCTCCTGGTCCAAACTAAATTCAGAACAGTTACACATAATTAATACATATAAAAAAATAAGACGAACAATCAAAGTTCAGCATTCTTCTGTACTACATTGGGTGAGGCTGAACCGTATTACCCACGGCCCAGAACCACTAGATTCAACTCCCAACAATTAGTTAGACCGTTGAGACTGTGGATCACTGAGTTTAACTGGCTCACCACTCTCACTAGGCCAGCAGGCATATTTAATCAAAGAAGTTGAATTGTGAGAATTCCAAGGAGAGGTGGGGGATACACTATGAGAGAAAAACGGGTCACACATTGTAATATAGGAAGATAGCAGCCCACAGCACGATATGATGCAGAATGAACCACAAAATAATGTAGAGGAAAACCGAGTTGGGTCCGACGGGTCTGTTGGTGCAAACTGAAAAGAGTCAATGATTCAAAAGAACACTCTAGTTTGCCACAAGGATTGAAATGATAAATGATGGGAAAGGAAGTAGCTTACAACAGGGGCTGTTCGCGCTGTAATACCGAAGCGACCGTGACATGCTGTATCGTTTGGTCGATAAGCTTCTACCTGCACCACCAACCCAGCTCTTTCGTTGAGAGAGAGAGAGAGAGAGAGAGAGAGAGAGAGAGAGAGAGAGAGAGAGAGAGAGAGAGAGAGAGAGAGAGAGATGAAAATACCTCTGTTATCTGCAGAACGACCTCTTCTCTTCGAAGAAACTTTCCGAGGAGTCGTGGAGCAAGATCGAGGGCGTCTATTTCAAAAAAATCGCGGGGCAGGATCTGGGAAGACAAGTGGGATACTGGGGGTAGGGGGAGGAGGGGCAGGGATACAGCTTCGGGGGTTTTTGGAAGTGTTTTTGATCTGGAACGGGTTTTTGGAGGGACTTGGGCGTCGTCTTTCCCGGTCGTAGTTCTGTTGGTTCTCATATTTGTTTTCTTAAGCCTTGGAGTTCTAGGCATTTCTTTGTCTGCAACTGGAATGAAATGGGGTTTGATTTTGGTGCTGTTGGGCAGACGAAAGACCCCCCTGTTGACAACGATCGATCGATCGTCAAAGACCGACTTAGCTAGCAATAGCATCGCATTGCTGTAGGTATTGATGAAAGGAGTCTAACAGCACCAATTGTTTGTCATTTGCAGATGCACTGACGGCAAAGAGGGAAGATTTATTTTGAACCCATGGATTGATTATTCGGTGCTTGGGCTTGATTCTCTGCAAAGTTGGCTTCACCTTACCAATCGATCTACATTTGTTGGGTCACAAAAGGCGGAGAGATTAGATATTTTTCTGAGAAACAGAGCTGAAACCAGTAACTTATATTATGGCGATCATGTAGTTGATCATAACACAAGTTGTGCCTTCTTTGTAATTGCCCGTAACTTGATTCCATAGTATCTACCCAAGGGAAAAGTGTTAAGTGTAGAGGCTGGTTGCCACGCGCCGAACCCAGAGTTTAGAAATTGGCATGATCTGACCACCTGCCTGGTAATATGGGCAACTCTTCAACTGATGGGACCATGGCAGCAAAACTGCTGCTGTTGTTTGAGCAAATGTGAGCCACAGAAACTGTTGGCTTCCACCGCAGCAGCAGGTCATTTGGCGTGCTCTTTTATTTATATAGAAAATGATGGTTAACATTCCATTACAGCTGTTCATTTCACCCTAGAAATAAAAAAAGGGTATTTCAACATAAATGCATAACATAGAAGGGGAGCCTTGGCGCAAGGGTAAATTTTTTTGTCATATGATCCTGAGGTCGCGGGTTCAAGGCGTGAAATCAGCCTCTTGCAAAATGCAAAGCAAGGCTACCTACTATAAGTCCTTGTGGTCTGCCCCATCCCTAAATCCCACATAGGCGGAAGCTTTGTGCACCGAAGCTACTGCCCCTTTTTTAGCCTGTCAAGTTACAAACTTTTCATTTGCAAGTATCTAGGCAATATCGAAATAACTTGTCAAAATATAAAATTTTAGCCTTTTTTGCATCTTAGTAAGATTCATATAGCTTGCCAACCTACAAATTTTTATTTTTATTTTTTTATGTTCGAATACTAATAAATTATACTTTTATGAATGCAATAATACTACTCTTACCTTTTAGAAATAATAAATAAATACATAATAGGCTAAATATGTATGTGGGCTTATTTAAATAAAGCACATTATTTTGATTATGGGCTCAACTAAGCATTATGTATTTACGGCTAACTGAGATATACACAAACCTATCGTTATACTCATGTGAGTCGACAAAAAACAAAGCTGTAGTTTTACCTGTGTGTGAGCCCACATATGTACACACAAACTTATGGTTATACCTACTTATAGGCCCATTTATGCATACACAAACATATATGATATTCGATGTTAAGCAATGGTCATATAGTTATAATATATGATGTTTTGCCAATGAAAAAGTAAAAATTGTATCATTTGATAAATTAATTCTCACGAAATCAAATTTTAGATAAGTGAAATTATAATTAAAATTGAATTCTACAAATCAAACAACCCCTACGTCAACTTGTTGTAAACTTGTAATTTAAGTATTTTAAGTTAATGACTAGACATAATACTTAATTAAGTTTTTATAAACCATCCATAGTATGATCCGCCATAAGGATACAAGTAGATCATCTTGAAGCAGAGCAATATATAAGAGTTGGACCAATAAATTAATAGTTTGAATCACCAAAAACTTGGTGCCACGTAGACTTTTGCCCAAGACTACCAAGGACCTACTTATGTAGCTCAAGTACATGTGAGACTTAAATTTTTAGTGACACAAATTATTGGATCTATTGCCCTACTTATTCTTCAAGCCATTTGGACCATTAGTCTATGGGTAATCAAATAATGTTAAGAGAGGAGAGAAATAACATGTCTTGAAGAGAGAAACAAGCAGATAGTGAGCCTAGCTTCAAATTTACTTAAGTTTACACTTGGAATAGGGTCTTAAATCTTGCCTAGCTTCGTGACCTTCAAAAGTTGTACTGATTGAATAACATAAAGTTTGGAAGCTGCATTCATAATCAATACCATGTACCTCTTCCAGGTGCATGAATCTTGGCAAGCTATAAGGTACATCCTCGTTGAAAGACTAAACATGACCAAGGACTTGGCATTGATTATCATGGTCATGGATCAGCCTAATGCCCACAGATAGACTTGTAATCTAGTAGGCATCATAATACATGACCATTGCTTAAAAGCTACACCAAGTAGATGAGCCACTAATCACACTTAGAATAAATCCCCTTTGAAGTCTTCAAAAGACAACCTACATAGATTAGCCCAATTTTATAATCTAGGATTCAAAGAGCCATTCTCTATTAGATACTTATTCTTATAACATTCTAAAACTGTACAAACTTGTGCAAAAAAGGAAAAATAATAAATGATTGAAAAATGATAACAAAGATCTCTTTTAAACGCTGGGAACGCCAAGATTTTGAGTTGCGACATATATACGGCATGTTTGTAATTATTAGCACTGTTTATCTACAGCTCCATCGTCTGAATGAGAAACAGACTACTTAAAATCTAATTGGATGATTTGCCCCTCCAACATGAAAACTTCACCTATCAGATTGGCGATATTCAGAAGAGGGTGGCAGCAATTTCTTTCTGAAAAGTGAGCAGCAGGTAAATCACTAGGGATAGCAATGGGACACACTTACTTGGAGCAGAGCAGGGCAGAAAACTAGTGACTCACATTGGCAATAGAACAGAAGAGTGTGACCCAAGGTGGATCTGAAGTGACAAGGAAAACCCACGATCTAGTTAATAGCATTTATACTAGAAAGGCTCATGCTTTATTAAGTTTTTATTTAAAAATAGGTGCATTCTTGACAAATCAATTTCAGCGTTATAAAGGTCAGAGGGAGAGGTTCTCTAAGTTAATTTTGCCCAGCTGCTCCGCGCCCCATCTTGCAATGAAGCAGGGATATTCGTGATCCGTGGTGGGGCGGGGAGGGGATGTTAGTGATCTCCGGCGGAAGAATGAAGCAGGTGAAAACCCGCCCTGCTCTGCCCCATTGCCAGCTTTATGGATCACTCTTCAGAAATCCAATATCGGAGCCTGTTCTTTCTATTTCCCCCACATGATCCCCCCTGTTATCGGAAAAGGTAGATCTTTCTTGTATAGCCCTAATACATGCACATACGGGCACATGAGGGGAGCTGAATGAAGGAACCTTAGACATCGATTATTATTCAGAAGGAGAGTTAGTGTACATTGCAGTACGAATGATCGGAAAAGAATTCCATACTTGCAAGTTAAGAAAAGCGAAAAAGGAGGAAAAATGAAAACTGACATAGCACTACAATATCCAAGAGAATGTTTGCACTGCACATTCTGCCCTCAATTTAAACACATTACAATGGAGATATCATCTGCATTCATAGCTGGATCGCTTGCAACACCTTTCTGTACAGAAACCGCTAAAGCACAACCTGAGGAAGAAGAAAAAAGAACTCAAAACAATGGAATTTTAAGGGTTTATTACAAAGATCATATCTGAAGCTCAAATAAAAATACATAAAGTACCAATGATAAATAAAGACAGAATCATTGGATTCCAAGCAACTGCCTGATAAAGAATAAAGTTTCATAATCAAATTCTTAAGGGCCTGCGGTTGGCAAAAAATGGTTAGAAATTGATTTCCACAGAAAACAGAAGTTGTGGAAAGTTCCTACAGCTTGAATTGAATTATGCCAAAGACCCAAAAGTCTTAGTGGCGTAAAACTTTTGGCTCTTTACCATATTTCAATTTCACGCTGCAAAACGCTTATCCACCTACATTTCCTTTCCTGTAGAAATAAATTTCTGTCCATCTCCTGCCATCCAAACAGGAACTAAGAGATGGAAAAGGTAAATTTCATAAGATAAGAAACCAGCAGCTGAATGAAACTACGGGGCGTAAACAAATGAATTGGCCCTTTGAAGTAACCAAGTTATCGTGAAGAGGATCTAAGTGCCTTCCCTTTCCACTCTTGCTTCCCAACTTTTCTTATGAAACCGTTAGTAAGCCCAAATGGAACTCTTTTGCAAGGTCAAAAGCTTGTCTTGGTGGACAGTACTAACAGCCAAAATATAATGGCAGAAAAGTAATTCCTCACAACATTGTTTGTTTTCCACATGCGAATGTGGAGGCATGAAGGTAGAAATGTGAAAATGCTGAATCCATCAAACATATGGCAAGTGTTATGCCATTCAAAACATAAGCCTCCTGCAGCCTCCACAGACCCCCCACGGCACATGGTCCAACGCAGTCTGAATGCTATGAGGTCCTGCTATGTCCATTCTGGTACCTGGTTCTAGAGATTGCTTGATCCAACAATTGGAGTTCAGGGAGACTCTTAAATCGTGTGTATAAATAAAGAATCCAAGGTTTAAGTGGATATTAGGAAGGATATGAGACTCAAGTCAACTGCATAAAAGCTAATGCAGATGCATCCTTACTAACTCTAGGAACAATGATAGACGCAGATCACTAATTTCAGGGAACTTGCAAAAAGACTAAACCCCAAGGACCTTGTCTTTTATTTGGATTTAGGTCTTCATCTTCTACTGGAAGCTCAAGTACTAACTTGAAGAGCATCGGGACCTCAAAAGTTTAAAGTAAACAAATATTAGTCTCCTGGCATGATCTGAGGTTATCAACAATCTCAGTAGTTGGTAATGAATCAGTTAACAGGTGACAAGAGGTGGCTTCCAGGATCCCACAAATTCATTAAGGGAATGCAGACTTTAAGGACGGGGGTAGAAATGGATACCCAGCCGCTGCAATTGATACAAGGGGACTAGAAAATGAAGAGGCAAAAAAGAGGTCAGGCAAATACCAACTGACAAAAGATATGGACATAAGGCTGATAACAACTTATTTAGCATTTTCAGCCAAAGTATGGTCAATAATCCAAGGATATTTCTGCCTCTCCAACTCAACTTACTCTGCCCCCTGGATGGTTTTTTGGGTATTTTAGTTTACCTTTTTGGTTTTGTCTATCAGTTCTGAAGCTCACAGGCACTAAAATGCCCAAAAAACCAGCATGGTGGGAGTAAGTTAAGTCAAGCGGGTAGGAATCTCATTTCCCAAATCTCAATTTTGTTTATGCTACAACATCACAAGTAATTTCTCCTGGACTGACAGCAGGATCATGGTTTTTTTCTAGAGATGATAACAGAATTACATCATAAGAAACAATAAGTCCCGGCAAATAGTTATAGAAGGGCATAGCAAGCCATGATAAATTGGCAATGGATAGAATTGCAGCCAATAATGCAGGAACATGGAGCAGACTTTTACAATATTAGGTGACAGTTAGGCAGAAGTAGAACTTCAGGCGCAGGAACCCTTGGAATGATCATTGGGTAGTATATGAAGGGAGTAGCCATGCCACTTAAGTTTGGCCGGACACAACTCAGAGTATCGCTGGATGATGTCAAGACCATCAGGACATGGAACGCACACCGAGGGGCTACCTCCAACATTGATTGCAATAGAGTTACATCTCTGCCATCAGTGTTGGAAAGCCTCTTTATTTAGGATCAACCTCAAAATTTAATATTCACTCCAAAATGATGAGAAATTGAGAATACACCATTCATCATTCTTAATTATCATATATGGAATGGTGGATCCAGCACGTCAGACTAGTATGAAATTAGAGAGATATGCAACATATAATGGCATCTCAACCAAATCAGATCAAGAAATACAGCTTCAGACTGAATGGAGTTTGTCTAGCTTAAACTCGGATCTGTAACTGAAGCAATGCTCCGAGGGGTCATAATGTAAAAACACTTCTCAGTCAGATAAAATAATTTCAGTCATTCTGATTCAGGCATAATATTAAGTAGGAGCAAAGAAATGGGTGTTGCAATCTGAAACAAGTAGGGGTTCAGATGAAAAGATAATAATGAGAAGGTCTTGTTAGCACTTAGGATGTAATCACAAACTGGAAAAGCAGACTAAGTAAATCCCCTTAAACAACGTTAAATAGTTAAACAAAATGGAACTATAAGAATGGAAGGCCCTTGGTCAAGAGGCAAAAGGTGGTTTTATAGGTGAAGTGAGGCTCTTTCAGAACAGAATGTGGGAACAATGAGGTGGCAAGTCCTCACCTGCAGAGCATGGTGGTAGACATGTTCTATTCGAGTGGAGAAAGTAGGCCTTTTGAGCAAGTTTGAAAAATATTTCCATTTTTCTTCAATTCTTTGGAAAGTCCTCGTGCATTAAAGCAGGCAAGTTCCTAGCTCATTTGCAGTAACCCATGAATTTTTGGCCAGTGTAAATTTACATTGTGAATTTTTTCATTCTCTCCCCACAAAATGAAGGGGAGCTTTGGCGCAATGGTAGAGTTGTCATCGTGTGACCTTGAGATCACGGGTTCAAATCGTGAAAACAGCCTCTAGCTAAATACAAGGTAAGGCTACCAATAATTGACCCTTGTGATCCGCCCCTTGCCCAGACCCTGCATATGTGGGAGCTTCGTGCACCAGGGCTGCCTCTCCCCACAAAATACAATCTCAGATTCCAATCGTAAACTGAAGAATGACATCAGAGAGCTCTAACCTCAACTTAAGCATCACAAAGTCAATGATATCCGTTGCTGGGAATGAATGCATCAAATCTCCTGGAGGCTTTAGTTAAGGTCTGACTCTAAAGATTTTTGTACAAACTATACCCCTTGCATGAAGCTCCTCTGTCTATGAGTCGTAAGAATCATGAACTCAATGACCATCGAGTTGACAGAAAGTGAAAATCGGTTTCTTTATTTCACTTTTTCTTTTTCTTTAACAAGTTGTGTTTATCTAAAGGCAGGTTCTGGTGTTGTTTGGTGTTTGTTTGTTCAAGTTACAAGAGGATGCTTTAGGGGAAGCACTGCACTAATGGACACAAAATGAAAATCTTGATCAAGGACTATCAGACATAAATCTGTAACAAAACACTAATACTATCTGAACAACTCATATGCCCTACCCAATAATGCAGGCATAAGAGATAAAAGGCAACATTTGGCATTCCAAAAATAACAGCTGATAAGATCTTGTACAAGTGTGCGACTGTGCATAAGAACCGAAACCAAGCATTGCAATTTCAGTAGAAAACAGCAAAAAAAAGAACACAAAGTAATACCTATAGTTCAGAAAAAGATAGCCTTCAGGACGGATCGAAAACGGAAACTCAATCGAGGAAAGCCCTAATATCTGACATCACAGTATCACCATCCTCATCCAATCTGCCAGCTAACAATCCCGCTCTAATCTCAGATATCAATGTATCACCTTCATCGTCTAACCTACGAGCCGCTCCTGCACCACTTCCTCCAAGACTAGGCCCTGCAACCGGCCAGCTGGACACAGTGTCCCCACTATTTGCCGGCCCACCCGAGCTGGTCTCAGCCCGTGCTAGCTGAGTAGGCGACGACGATGAATCAACCGAATTCCTCGCGGGAAACACAAGCCTATGCCTCCTAGCAATATGCCTCAAGGTATTCCTCATCCCAAAGAGGTCATCCTCCTCCATCAAACTCCCAAACCGAACCGAGAGTCTAGGCTCCCGGCGAGGGCGGCGCTCCGGCTCATCCGTGGGAAGACAAAAGCGGCAAACTGGACAAGAATTGTGCTGAGAAAGCCATGGCAAGATGCAATCGAGATGGTAAACGTGCTTACAAGGAAGCTGTTTGGCTTCAACATCTACAACGAACTCGTCTTTACAAACAGCGCAGAGAAGTGAATCGGAAGCTAGAAAAGAAGTGGAGATCTTGAGAGTGGGAATGGAATCGACAAAGGATTTGGAGGCCGGGGTGGATCGACGGCTTCGATCGTCTTGGCGATCGGCCAGTTCTTGGATGAGACGGTCGACGTAGGGGCTTTCGACCTGGAGCTCGAAATTGTCGTCGTGATCGGCGTCATCGTCGGAATCATCTTCGGACACAGCGAGCGTTTCGGGGAAGGAAAGAAGAGGGAAAGGGTCGAGGAAGGAGGGGGGAAAAGAAGGTACAGGGATATTAGAAGTAGGGTTAGGATGTTGAGGGAGGTTTTCCATATGTTCGAGGAAATCACCCTGACAACTGGGGCAGACGAGAGGGGGAGAGGTGGAGAAGAGCGTGACGCTCATGTCGCATTCGTGACACCAGTACGTCTCCCCACTGCAAGAGCTTCCATTTCCATCTTCGGCGGTGTTTCTGGGATTAGCAGCAGCTGTGGAAGACATTTTCCTTTCTCTCTCCTCTCCTTCTTCTGCTGCTGCGTTTGCTTTTCCTCGGAAGAACGACGACCACGACTGGCTTGCTTTTTGTTCGGGAGACGTAGACGGGATTCCTTGGGGCTTCTTGCCGATATAATTACGATAATGCCCTTACAATTTTCTCCGAAATTGACCTTTTATTACGAACAAATACAAACTACTTTGTTACTGTCTCTCTCTGAGGCATCAAGCGTCGCTTTGGCCGAGTGGTTAAGGCGTGTGCCTGCTAAGTACATGGGGTTTCCCCGCGAGAGTTCGAATCTCTCAGGCGACGCAAATTTTCAATTTTAGTTATTTTTTATTCTTGCTTTTTATCCACAAAAATCGTATGGATAATATAATCTTAATCTTATATTACATGAATAATGGTCACTGGTGAAATCTTATAACTTTGTCAGCCGATCGAACTCCTTGCTGAGACTTATGAGATTATGGCGTCAATGGAGCCAGAGCTATCAAAAGAAGGTAGGAAAAAACAATCCGAAAAGGCGAGGAATTCCATGCCAATTGCAACTTGTTCTACCATTAAAAATGAAAAAATTGAAAATGGCATCCAATTATCGGGATGGTGATAAAGAATGATATCATCAGGGCAAGTATTTCAGTCTGTTAATGTAGGCACTGATGAAGTATTAGTATTTGATTCTGAGCCACAAATGACAAGGGCCAAGCCCAATTCTAAGGTTGGAAGTATTGGAAACGACCACAGACGAGACAGAAAATTGAAATTGTTTAGTCTACCGACAAATGGGTTAAGTTTTGTATGAATAAAGATCACTTTGATGAGGCACCAAACTTGATTTACTTTGGCTTGTCAAGAGAAAAAAGAGAGGTAGCAATTAGCAGTCAGTCTTAGCCTCTGTTTTGCTCCCAAAACCGTAGCCAAACGGAGTGAACAGGAAGAAATTGCACACATTTTGCGCCTCTGTTTTGCTCCCAAAACCGTAGCCAAACGGACTGAACAGGAAGAAATTACACACATTTTGCGCCTCTGTTTTGCTCCCAAAACAGTAGCAAAACAGAGGGATAAACAAGCATACAAAACAGTGATCACAGACCTCTGAATCCATGCTACAACCATGATGAATTGAGATACATACAAGCATGGCAATTTGGAAAATAACAGACCTATGTTCTCATGCCAAAACCATAGCCAACAGAGGTACTTGCAGGAATATAAAACAGTGGTTACAGAGATCATCTTTCATCCAAAATTAGGCTCTCACAAACTTCTAATTAACTAAATAATTCTCACCTTTTTAAAAAAAAAGAAATTCACTATATTTTTGGATAGATATATACATATCATGCGGTACATGCTTTCCAAATGCATTGTAAATATGACCCCAGAAGGCGGCAAGATCTGCCGCCGACAAAGAGCCCAGCTAGAACTGTAACTTACGATGCATGCACCATGATGTTTGGCATGGTAAATAAGTAGGATGCTTGCGTCTGCGTGTGTCTAAGCTTGTCGTGGCAATCAACTGATTATTACTACGAAACAGTTTGCAGATACACGGCGAGGTACAGTTACCAAACGACCAAATAAAGAGCACTTCGATTATCTTAATATCATACATTGGGATCAAATCTAATTGTCAATAAGTAGTCTGATCTCATAGCAGACCACAAGCATCCTATAGATTGGAGGCCTAATTGTCAATAACAGGAAGCTGACTTTAGCAGGTGGGTTGTTCCATCTCTGAAAGGAGTGTGGAATATTAGAAGTTGAGATATAACTGGACAGAGACCAAGTCCCGTCCAATTATCTTTCCCAAGTGCAGCAGTTATTCCACTAACAATAATCCACGGCAGACCATTATGAAGATAGTGCCTAACACCAATGATGGCCTTCCAATTATGAGATTGGCCTTTTAGTAGGCTGGTCTTGGAGGAATGATTGATCTTTAAGAAATTTAGCATGCACCGAATTGGTTCAAACAGAAACTATCTTTGAAAAGGATGCTTCAAGGAAGCCTAATTTTGAAGGCCTTTTGAACATCAGAGAAAACGCTCAACAGTAGGGGCATCTCTCCCGATGGGATCGTATGAAATGCCCCAGAAGTCTGGAGCTAAACGAGACTTCGAGCTTCTTCTGCAAACCCAAGAATGTTCGTTAATCCTGCTAAGCTAACAAAATCCTTAGTCATCTTAGGAGATTTGGACCAATTTTTTTTCTGATCCTTTGATAAAAAGATTCATTCACTTCATAATATAGGAGGTAGAACCAATAAAGATTGCATTTTCAATTCATCCCTGAAGTTGAATACCTCATTCAGGAATTCATTTTTATCCAATCCATAGATTGGGTCCCTGGATCAGGTCTTCTTAGTGATCATCATTTCTATGATAGGCTTATTCTCCCGCTGCAATCACTTTGATCCACCCCCTCGATGAAAAACCATAATATTTCGAATACCCAAATTTCCCAGCTCTTTAGATTGTCGAATAACATCCCAGTGCACAAGGTGAGACCTCCTTCCCATACACGAGGAAGTCTCTCTGCAGTCTATCGCACTCTAGAAGAACTTTACTAGGTAAAGACAGTGCACAGAGGGTGTGAATGGGGATTGAGGCAAGTACTGATTTAATAAAGAGTGACGCGACCTGCCTTGGTGAGAATAGGAAGTCTTGGTCTAACTGTGACATAATTAAGCGGTTGGGACTTTGGATTTGTTCAATTGGCATTGGATCTAGCGTGGAGCTCGGTGCTTCTTGTTTATTTAAAATGGCATATAGAAAAGGAACGCTCTGTCTGAGAATAACTCCCAGAGCCTGCAACTGAAAGATAAACTCTGGACATTTACTGCCTTCTCACACATCGATCTTCAGCAATTTTCCCAGTGTGTTCCCATGAGGTTTCTAATTTGTAACCAGCTATTTGCAGCCTTAAACAAATAGTCTACAATGAGATGGTACCAAGATCTTGGGGTGTCTGTTCTTGAGAAATTTCATCTGGTGTTGTAGAGCTGCAATAACAGGTTATCATCCCCATAACAAACATTACCCTAAGAATCTTGACAGACATCAAATGATAACATCCTAGCACGAGAAGTGATAAAGTGAGGCATGCCTGCCATGGAAGCAAGCGGAGAGAAGCAGATAACCCAATCTACGCAATTTTTCTAGAAGATCTATGCCAGCCTATGTTACTTCAGATGAAAGTTGATTCAAAAACCAGAAAGCATATTAGGTAGAACCTTTTGATTGGCATGATTCTTTCCATTTATACTAAACAAGGGCAAACAAGACGAATAATATAGATCTTGAAATTTGCCCCACTTACCTGCCCTGGAGGCATGTCTTAGATCGTCATTTCTCATACAACAACATTGAAGAAATTAATCTTGCAGAATTTACCATTTACCGTGGAAATAAATCAATGGAAACATATGAAAAAAATTCCCAAACACTCACATCTTCCACTCCTATGCGTCTTTAGTTATTCAAGAGACAGCTTGTAGGAATACAAGCACTGAATGTACATGGTACATGCCCATAATGTGTCACACATATCACAAGCAGAGCTTTTTTTAGTGTGCACGCCCTTCAGTCGAAAGTGATCCATTCCATTCATTGGATACAACCACTCCCAAGATGGGCGGTTCTGAAAATATCATGCAACAGCTACCTCTATGATGAGCCCCCCACTTTGAAGCATGGCCGAACTCAATGTATGCTAACATTTTAAGGAGAGAGGGCTCATCTTAGGGGTATACGTTGGATAAGATTTTTGGTGCTCTCTTATCTTGGGACAAGGCAAATTTGATGAAGGGCATGGATAACTCAAAAAAATGAAGTGATATGGCCACAAGCCAGCTTATGACTTGTATAGAATATTATGCGCATCGACCATATAGGAGGCCCTCTCGGAATGCCCAACCTCGTAGGCGAAGAACTTGTACATTTGAAAACCATCTTGGAAAGGCTTTTCACTTGCCAGAAAAGGAAGTACCGACTCTTCCTTCTGGTCATTTATTTGTTTGGCTTAATCATTTGCCCAATTCTGACATCTTTCAATCACGCCGGATGGACACTTTCAGTTGTCCAGATCCTATGGAGGAAGCAGGGGAATGCGAGTCAGACGAGCATATGCTCGACTAGCCATAGTCGTTTCAAAGAATACAAGCATCATGACAATGCCACACTATTTTGGGTAATCAAGCTTGAAAATCTTAGAAACACAAGCTCTAGGAACACAAGTAAAACCGAGAATGCAGCAGGTTTCTTTGCTGGATCTGAGTTTCCGGTGGCTGGACAAGTTTCAGTATCCCAGAGTAAACTTGATAAGCAATGGATGGGAACGAGAAAGAAATTACTCAAATACTTTGCAATCTAGTAGACCTGCCATTTCATATGATAACAAACCACTCTCCCCACCACCACTCAGGTCATTATAGAGCAGACTTACTGGCTGATTGCCTACCAGAACAACAAATCCCGTTACTGTGGTTGTTCTCTACTACAGAACAACTAGGCTGCAAGCAGAATTTCTCCATATAACAAGAAAGAATGTAACTCGGCTTTCTGATGTCCCATCGAGAAGCTGCGTCAAATGGGTCTCCAAAAGCATTCTTTCATTGGTCCCGCGAAATTCAGTGTTTCAAGTTATCAACTATATAACGCTAGTTTAAACATCTTCCCACACCAATTTTACACTAGAAAAGGGTTCAGCCTTTTCAACCGACAAGGATAGTGAGTCAGTAAATGGCCTGTGGTGTCTTCTTGCTTCTGGCACAAAATGGCATCAACCTCATCAGCCAAAACTCTCTCTCCTCTGAGCTATCACAAGGGTCAGCCTCGTTAATGTTACTACAAACAAAAAGCTTCCACTGCTACAGGAGACAGAGGCCCAAACTGGTCAAGGGGTAGGTAACACTTTACTAAAGACGGCCTCCAAAAGGATTTCAGAGGAACATACCATGAGATTCTAAGATGCGAATAAAGTGTCATGTCTCAGATCCAGAACATACATCATCTTTGAGACTTTAATGGCATAACTGAGTCCCACATGGTATACACAACTTCTGTGGAGAGATTCCTATTACCACTTTTACCTTGGCTTTTTTTGTCTGTTCCACGATCATCTCTCTTTAGTAAAAGAGAGAAGCCACTTCCCTGCATAAAACTGATTGACATTTCGTTTAATATATAGAGACATGAAACTTCCTAAACTTCCTTCTCTATCTTTATCTACCTCTTGAAAGAAGAACTACATATCAAAGCTTCACAAAATTCTTAAGAGGCTGCTCAAAGACTCCAAGGCTCCATCCAAAGGTCAATTGCTCCTCCCATGAAGATGGTTCTCTTTCTATTTCTTTTTCTATTTTTCCAGCACCAATCCAATAAGTTCTTTTAGGGGTATCCAAATGCAAAAGGAAGATTGGCAACTTCTCCATCCTACCAATGAGAGTAACCACTTTTCCCTTTGTCAAAGTAATTGCTACTTTCTTGTTTTATTTATCCTATGTAGTGACTCAATCCACCTTTTGAAAAGATCCATCAAATTCTCAAGGGGCTGCTAAAGTGTATAAGGCTCTAGCCAAATACGACTTTAAAGGAAGCTATCCATCCTACAACCCAATACTTTGAGAGAAAAAAGAACCGGCCAATTTCAGCAGCTTTTACTTTTCTCCAAATTTATCTTAAAGGATACGCAACTTCAAGGTTCTGTATCATTCAAATATTTGCATCTCCTCCACACTTCCATTAGCAGAAGTTATATCTTTTGCAATTTGTACTGTGAAATGGGTCGAAGCTTCAACCAAGTTGGTTTCCTATACACTACTGTACCGCAGAATTTGAGCTTCCACTGCCATAATTAAGAGAAAATGTGATAATGGATAGCCATATAATGATCCCCGAGAACTAAGGAACCCACCAGTAAATTCATCCAGAGTCCCATCAAGAATACGTAGTTGACCAGGGTTACATGTACATATCACCAATATCACCTGACTATTTAACATAATATAAACTTCCTACTCCATGACTTTGCCCAATTCACAGCAGCTTTCTTGCTTGCATCCTCGACCTCAGACACCGATTAACTATTAACTTTCCATACGAAACATATGCATCCTCAAAAAAAAAATGCACCTTAAAATGGAGAAGTTACCGTTTATAACCAGTTACGCATCTTTTGACCACTTTGAGAAGACTTCTCCGGATCATTGTTATTCCCTTCACCCTCATAAAGGTCCAAGGACACAAAGTTCCCAGAATTCTCAGCGAAAAGTGAAGAGGGAACCATCCCAGCAGGACCTGTCTCTCTCTACAATTCAAACTCAAAACAGCTTGATGAACTACTTCCTCCAAATCAACATTGCCCAACTACTTGAAACAGAAGTCATCTCCCATCCTTCAGAGCTGTCATTGGAACAAACATAATGGAAAAGGAAAGAATAATTCTTCTTTGTAGGCAAGCAGTGGAGTCTCACAACCTCTTGGTTGTGAGACAAGGCACTTAATCAAGTCAGCTAAGTACTCAAGTCCAATGGGAAAAATGGTTCTTCATGCTTTTCTCCTCTCTAACAAATTTTCATCCTGGCAAAGCAGTGTATTGAAGTCAGTTTCCTCCTCTAATTTACTACTTGATGGAAATTTCCATAATTGCAGACCTCAGTGACCCATATTGCTAGGACCTCTTGCTCTCCCAATTTAGGTATTTTCATATTTATTGAATTTTATCCCCCTCTCCACAATTTCTCTTCCCGGCCTAAGCCTCAAAACTCTCATTAAGTGTAACCCTCAGAACTCTCAACGGGTTGATCTTCTCACTCCTTCATGGTCTTGTTACTCCATGCAACAAATTAGTGCAACTTCCAAGTATCTTCTATGATCAGAAAGTACAATGATAAAAACCTATACCTAGAGTTTCGCACTGGATAGTGGCAGTGAAAACTTATGGTATTCAGGTCCCATGTCTCGGTGTGTCAATAATTGGGAGTTATTGACCTCAACGATTGATAGATTTGACACTATAACTGCTTATTAGTAAATGCACATAGTTATACAACATCTCACGTTCTCAACTAGTTTTTTTTATCACAAGTTGTTCAGCTCTGCCGATGGCTATATGGATGGCATGAAAAATTTGATAGTTTGATGGTTGAGACAGATGCTCTATTTCTGCCTACAATTTATCTTGCTTGCGCCTATTGTTATTCCCTTTCTTTATAATGTAATGCAAACATAACTGAAAATACTGAGAATTCGCCCTCAAGGGGTCCTCCTTCCACTGCATTCATCACCTTTAAGAACTTGAGGAAAAATCTATGCTTTACTTACACATATATACATAATCATCCTCAAGCATCTTTGGCCTAGTTTTGCTTATACATGATATTCAGCCTATGGGCCCAGAATTGGATATCCACAACCTCAACTTTTGACTCGTTATCATGGTTCTGGGTCAATCAAGTGATCAACCAACTATACAATCAAATCCTTACATTTGCTTCTAGGAGGTTATCTCACAGTTGCAGATTCTTTGATTGGCCTTCTGCATTTTTCTGGTCTCTTTCTCTAATAAATGAATCTTACCATTACTGATAGAACAGTTATCACAAATCAATCAGGTGACACAAATGCCAAAGGCAGGTTCGACTTGAAGAACACAAGAACAAGTCCTAATGAGAACTTATAAAACAGCTAAAAGCATACAGGTCATATTATTCAGATTAGGGGAATATATTGACTTCTTTTTCAATTATGCAATTATTAAGACACAGCGGCTATTCATACTCCCGCTGGCCAACTTTGTTAAATTTCGAAGTTTATATCAAAACAATAGAGCATACAGAGTGCATAACAGATACATTAATCATTAAGTTGTCACTAACGTGAGCCCGTAAAACAATGATTCAGCACATAAGTACCGGCTCAAGTTTGTATGACTGCCAAACTAAAACCATACAGCCCATGAACCAAGAAAATAAGACCGAAAGTGTTGAAGCATTCTACATGTAAGGAGCCATCGGAGGGGGAAATTTTAGATTCCAAACCCAAAAACAGCCCGGATCTTGTGGAAAATCAGCTCCTTCCATCCTCTTTCCGTATTCTCAACCACTGTAGAATTTCCATATCTGTAACACCATGCATTTAAGAATTAGAATAAGAAACATGCTAAGATGAACAGAAAGGAAATAGTAACCGAAAGAGCAAATCAACCTGTCTTCCTCAGGAACATCAGTTTGTTTCAACCTGATAATCGTAACCCCCGGTTCAGGTTCATCAAATGTCAACCTCACCTGTATCATTTTCAGTCACAATCAAAAACCAATTCATACACATCAGTAACCAAATGGAACTAATCACAATTAAAATCCAATTGATCAACACTGACAACCAACTGAAACAAATCGCAATTGAGTACCAACCAACTAAAATAAATCGCATATATCCTCATTAACAACCAAAATTGCAATCGAATGCCAAATGAAACTATTGAAACCCAATACTAACAAGCACCTGAAATTAAACAAAAAACTGACAGCAGGCAGGAAAGGAATTACCGTTGAATGAATCTCATCAGGCCAGCTTCCAAACCTCCATTTCTGCACAATCAACTTCCCTTCTTCAAGCTCCAGATTAACCCCAGTAATTGACCCATCAAAAATACTAAACTGCCCGCCAACCTCCTTGCTAATCTTGGCATTACTCTGCGTGAATCCCTTCCACCTATTCTCATCCATTAATATCTCATAAATATTTCTCGCCCTACAATTAAACTTCTCCGTCATCGAAATCGTCTTAAACCCTTCCTTCTTCTTTTCCTCCTTTTTCACTACCTTCTTCGCCGGAGCCTGTGCAGCCGCCGGTACAGCGTTCGCTGAGGGCGTTATCTGGGGCTTCTGCTTCACTTCCAACTCATCTTTGGCCGGCCCACCTTTAGCCATGCTTTGAACGTAAATCCTAACTTTCTCAAGAATAATAAGCTTCCCTTTGGAAATGAAGGCCTCTTTCAATCTTTTCCCGATGGGTCCATCATCTTTCACGGTGATTTTCACCTCCGGATCTTCATCGGCGTTTTCATCGGCAATGTAGGGGATTTCAACATTTCCATCGACTTTGAAGAGGCTTTTTCCGTCGACGTCACGGGCTTCACCTTCCCAGGAGAGGGAAACGCTGATTTCGTAACCGGGTATGACTTTCCCCTTGCGGACGTTTACGTAGGCTTCCCCGTCGACCTTATCTACGGTTTTGGTCTTGATGAAGAGATTTTCTTCGCCATCGAGGATTGTTAGATTTTGAAGTAGTTTGGAGAGGAGATTTCGGGACCATTCCAGGCAGTTGGTTTCTGCCCAGTGCCAGTTATGGACGTTTGCCCCGTCAGGCCGATCTTCTACGATCCATCGCTTGTCACCTTCACCGAATTTTGCCATGGGAGAGCGAGAGAGAGAGACCGGAAAAGAGAGCTTCGGTGTGAGAAGTGCTGTATCTGGAGCAGCAGGGGCTGCAACGGGGAAAATAAAAATGGAGAAGTGGGGGGTTGGGGGTTTCTGGATGTTTCCGAGGGTAGAAGAGTCTAGAAGGTAGTAGGAGGGAACCGCTTTACGAATTTTAGGGGATGTTTGGCACGAGGATAAACTTTTCCACGGATAGATAGCCAACAGATTTTTGGAAAATCCAATCCACGGAACAGTTTATTCACGAATAATGGCACTTCTCACTTTGTTCGGGCAATTAGGAGACGAGACCAAATCAGAATATCAACAACTGTGTCCGTGGACAATGATTTTGTACTACAGAATATGTTCCCTACTTGTCATTTACCCCCCTCTCTCTTCTAGGATAGGAGACAAAATCATAAGAAGATTGGGCAAATAATGGGTATGGCTGTGGACTAGTGTTTGCCAATCAGATGGACAAATATGACCATATTCATATGTTTAAATGGATTGCAGAATTCCAGCTCTTTAACTTATATATTATAAGTTGGAAGTTCCTTGTCTGATAATGAAAATACTCGCTGTGTACTCTCAGACTCTCCAAGGACTTTGTAATGCTTGCTACTAATTTGTTTCAGTCACTCATTCTATCTGAAACGTTCTACAGACACTGAAGAATTTCAAACCGTCTGAAATGCAGGAAGCAGCATACAACCTCGGAGAAACTTGATATAAGTTTAGCGGAAGGAATCCCTAGGAGATTTGTCACTACCCTTCTGCTCAATGTTGATAAAGCATTGTTAAATGCCCCGCTCACATTGATCAGTTTGACAATAAACAGCCCATATTGCCGGAGTTCTCTGTAAGACGAACTCATGATCTATATATATTAAAGACATTCCCTTGATAAAATGTAGTCAGATCGTTCAAACAATACAGCAGTCCACCAAGTCTGGTTCCTGCTTGGCTCAAGCTTGGCACTTAACGACCCAGAAAGTCCAAAAAAATACCAAGCTGTGGGTCAATACTTAGTACAAGAATATTACATGTCCTCGAATCCCCATAATCCCTGAAGGAGAACACCCGTCAACCAGCTCCTCTTCCATTACATGAAATTTGGTTGCCTTTTAGCCCCTATCACAGCGGATACACAACAGCTGAATGGAGAAATTTCGGAGTTGAAAAGGAGAGTCATTGAGAATCCAACAGCTGGCTTTATATTGTTGATTGATACAATCATGTTCCTGCGATTTCATTGAGGTACCAACCTAGGTCTCTGTTCAAAGTGTTCTTCATGAATTCCTTTCTCCAAGCTTTAATGACAGAAAAGCTTGATCACCGAATCTGCACCAGCAGTAAATAACCACGGCTGTCTAGGATGGAACTTACAGTCCATTACCCCTGCATGCAGACAATGAAAAGACATGAGTTGATTTCAACTTCTTCAAATTCACCTTCAATTATTAGTGATGCAAAATTGCTTCAGATAATGTACGCACACATACCATAATGGTTGCATGTTTTCTGATGACAGCAAAGAAACATAGCTGAGGAAAATAATAATGAACCAGAAAGCAACAACCAAGAGTAGAACAACAAAGTTGTAGTATAATAGTGCTTCGGACACAAATATGTATGTTGGTTTCTGTCTGCCAAAAAGCATCCACATGCACTAACGAATTACTACATGAATATTTTGCAAAAATTATTAGCCAGAGATAACAAAGATAAATGAGGGGCAAATTACAGCTGTTATGGAAAAGTGATTTAGAAAGGATAATGTGAGACAGGTTTAATGTTCTACAGTAAACAAATGATATTCCTTTAACCAGATTGAAACCAAAATTTAAAAGGCTGGCCAAAAGAAGAGGACAATAAGCATGTTCTTGAAAAGTCCAGGTAGGTGTAGACGCTCTTAAGTGTCCTAAGGAGTAGACACTGCCTTTTCTTAGCCATGGTGATGATGTTCTACACATCTAAGCCATTAGTCATGTTAGGAATGGCTTACATAGGATAGAAATCAAATTTCATAACCATTAAATACTTTTAGCCTATGTTTCTTTAGATCAGAAATCAAGACCATTTCTGTTTAATTTTTCAAAGACCCAAAACAAGCTGTGAGGATTGTCCAAATGCAATGATTTCTGATGGGTTACTTAGTTTCTGTATGCTATGCATGATGAACAGCTCATATCTTCAAAAAAAAAATGCACTAGGGGTAGCACATACTCCTTATGACACTTAAGTGCGTCCGCACCTACCAGCTCTAAATGAGTTCTCAACATATTTAACATTTTGTTTTCTACAACTGATTGAAAACCTAGATCAACTATAGAAACAACTGGATGTATGGCTTGAAATATTCACTATAGAAGTTTAGTGATAATTAGGTGAGCTTTGGTGTCAAGGATAGATCTGCGACTTTTATCAAGACCACCCTACAGTTATAAAATGAATGCTGACCAGTTACAGCGTTCCCACAATAATTAATTATTAAAAGGAACCAGAAGACAGAAGCACTCTTTGGGCTGTTAGTTAAGCTGGTACATAATTCTATGATGGATTCCATGTTTTCATTCTTCAGAGGAATGACCACTCATAGGTGAAATCCACCATATTACATTTCAGTTCTCATGAATTCTCTACATGGAATAAGATATTTTTGTTAGTCAGCTTTCAATGGTGGATTTTTAACGGGGTCAGTTATTTCCACATTGAATAACGACCTCTTTGGCCTTTTCCTTTCTTCTTTGGTGACAATAAGTGGTAAAGCAGACAACAAGACCTGCTTGTTAAAGCATTTGCCCTTTGTAGTAGTTTCACTTAAAGATTCAGGGAATTAATTGCATCAGCGCAATCCAAGCACCAGAAAAGCACTTCTCTGAAACCCAAAGATAAAACTAAATTAACTGACCTCTCCCTTCCATTCTTGTATGCCCTCGAAGAATTTCCAATGGAACAATAAGAGGATTCTGGTTAAGATCTGCATAAACCATGCCATGAAAGACATATGCTGTGGAATCATCAGAACATGAGGCAAAGAGTGGATATGAACGATGGTAGGCCACATTTGTAATATCCTTTGGATGACACCTGCACAGTTCCACGTATGACATTGAGTACAAATAATACCAAGCATGGAAAACCATAATGTTAAAAACTGAAAGTCTGTGAGAAAACAATTTATCATGACAATAGTGGTATAATGCAAACAACATACAAGAGACTGCTTCAATAGAGACTACTTAAGTACTAGTCCAAATCTAGCAGGCTAGAACTATAATCTTGTATAATAAGAGGTGGGCTTTCTTCAAGACACAATTTTACTTAAGTCTTAGTGTACCCTGATGGCAATCTGTGCCAATGATTGATTTTTCCTGGTATCTCCATTATTACTTCTGTCTATAGCATACAAGAAACCGTAATTGGTGGGCAATCAGTCATTCCAGAGAGACAAAATACAGAACACAAAAATGAGACAGAGAAGTCAAAAGAAATTCTGAGAAACAAACAACTAAAAACGCTGAAGGAATTTGCTTATCATATACTCCTTTTGCTGATTATTTGCTAAATCTTCATCAAAGTAAATTGTTTTACCAGTTGCAGGTGCTAACGAACTGGTGTGCCATTTTTCTTTTGAGAAAAATACTGGCATAGAATCTTCCTATATTTTTTGCTGGACTTGAAAATTTTTATGTACTTAAGTAGAACATAGAAGGGGAAGGGGCCAAAAAAGTAGCAAATTTGTGTAACTGTACCCAGATAAGTCTACTGTGACATTGAACAAAGATATAAACAAGCCAGGTAAACAAAAGGATCACCTAATCCTTGCAGAGATCTAGCAGTATTACATAGTGCAAATATATAGAGAACTTGTGCAAATCAGAATGCTCAGGACATACTTTAAAACTTTGTATGGTTGAGATGACAAATCCATGTCAAACCAGCAAAGTTTCCCTTCTCTGCTACCCACAATCACATTATCGCCTGCACAGAAGAAAATTGTCAGAAAAATCTATCATGAAATGATGCACATAAATGGAGTCAAATGGCCCTTCCACTAAATGCATTACTCTTTCACCACTAAAACAAATATAAGTGCATAACTTACCTCCAGGATGAATTGCAATGGAAGAAACCTCACGAACTCCCGTCTCAAGCTTCTTAATGAGCTTTTGTTTCAAAAGGTCATAAACACGAACATTCTTCTTTGTTGAAATGAAGAAAACAGAACGAGTTGGGTGGAAAACTGCACAAGTCGGAAGGCCATGTAATTTCTTGAAAGGATTTTGGGTGAGTTTCTTTGAGAGTTGGTGTATCAGTATTGCTCTTGTATCACGTGCATAAGTAAGTCAAGGAACATAACGAAAATATAAACTAAAACCAAACTAAATCCTTTAATATTTCACACTACAACAAAGAGATGAAGATGGAAATAAATCATATCTCAAGCACTTATGTGCTTGACAGTAAAGCTATATTTGTAGTCTTAAAATGTAGCGATGGAGAAAGTAAAGCGGAACTAACTTAAAGCTGTTCTAGAAAGAGTTAAGGCAAACCTCCTAAAATGATGAAGAACATTGCACCATGACAGAAAAATCATGAACATGCATACAACCACCAGAAGGACACAGAGAAAAAGAAAGCTCTAATTACCAATATCAGACAACCACAGAGCCATGACAATAAAAACCAGCTCCACTATTAACTAGCACATATGCATACTTTAGAAGCCATGTTGAGAAGGAAAAAAAAAGGAAGCCCAAGGTCATGCAACTGATAAAATTAAGTGCTCAACAATTGCATACAGTTGATTGTGATAGTGATCACTAGATACGGAAAAATAAATTGTCTCAACAATCTTGTAACATGATGTAGACACCAAGTCAATGATGCAATCATGTGTGAAACCAAATGCTCTTAAGTGGGCCTGATATTTTATACTTTTTAGGACTTCGTTCCAAAACTTAGACCCTTGAAAATTACACGAGAGTAATCCTTTATTGAAACTGCGAAGATGACAAATAAGCCTTCCTGGTACTATTGAAAGAGAGAATTTCATCCATTGAACTCCATCATACCTATTCAGTAAATAGTCTCCAAGAAACTACAATTTAGACACTGAACAGTAGAATATCATTAAAATAGAAGATTAACTAATTCTCTCCCTATTATTTCAAGAGCCATAAATCATATAAAGGGTCACTGAATATCTTCTTTGGTACCTTATTCAGTGTAACCTGTTTAAAGAAAAAAATGTAACCCTCCGGACTCAAAAACCACAGCCTCAAGATTTCAAAGACAAATTCCCTAGGAATGCTCCTCAGAAGTTATTAGGGAACGCAAGGACAATATTTTGCACAGTCCAAGAGTGGTAAGGCTGGAACATCAACATTTAGATTGCCTACACTACATTAAATAGCAAATATAACAGGTAGCAGTCAATAAAGCACCAGCAAAATAATCAATCAAATAAATACAGGACATAGTAGACTCAATGCCCCAAGAAGACATGCAAGCTGACAGTCTCTGAAACTTTGGAAGCCTTATATGATATGTGGTAAAACAGATTCAGGAAAAGAAGAAGAAGAAAGTGTATCCAGCATCATAAAGGGACAAAAATTAGAAAAGATGAATAGGATGAAACAAAAAAGAAAGAAGGTTAGTGTTTCCCTCTGAGAATGTTGTTACAAACAATAGAAGGTAGATCCCAATTGAAGCCGGAGAAAAAAAACACAACCAAATCAAACATGATAGAGCTCCAAAGGATATCAGCAGGAACTACAGTGGTGAAGTAGTCTCCTTTCCGATGCCATTCAACTGAGGTAACTGACTGTAAAAAACCAAGAAACACACATTAGGTTGCTGCAAAGAGCATCGGGATTGATGTCAATCATTGACAATGATTGCCTCCATGACAAGAACATTAGTAGACCTCAATTATGTACCTTAACGTGCTTCAACTTGATGCCATCATGCTTGTCATACGGAATCCATGTTATTGTAGATGTGTTCTGACCTATTGTACAGACTCTTGAGGTTACCACACGTTCTAATTATCTCAAAGATAACAGGGTGAGTTATTTTAACTAACCAGAATCATCTGGTGCTGCAGATGCTTCAATATGCAGCAGTTCTTTGATTTTCACTTGTTCTTCTGTTTTTCCAAGTCCTGTGTTCAAAAGAAGCACATCTTGCCCCCTTCAAAATAAGAATTAGTGATTTAGAAGAGATGTAAAGAGTTCCCCACACAATATTTACACTACAAGGAACAGCCATTTGGACTTACACAGCAACTGCCAAGATTGAAAGCTCGGGCAAGGGATTCCATGCAACATGCTGCACAGCTTCACCAACCTCCCACACTTTAAGGCAGCGACCAGTTTCAACCTCCCAAACACGAACAGTTCCATCAGTTGAACCTTTTGGGGCAACAAGAAACATTTCAAATCTATGAGACCACATGCGCACAATATGCAAATCAACGAATATACCTATTCCTGAAAATGAAAAAGTTAAATGTAAGAAAACTATACAAACCAGAAGCAATCCATTGCCCTGACACATCAACAGAGATTGACATCACAGCACCAGCATGGCCTCTATACTCAAGATAACATGTCAATGGGTAAGGCTTCAAATCCTTCCGGCTTGGTAACTTGGGTTTTAAAGCTTCTGGATCAATATTGATCTGCGAAACCAAATTGAAAGAGGAGAAATTAACAGAGTAAACATCAATTAATTTCTGGGATCTTAGAACTCATTGAGGGAAGATACATAGAAAAAGAATTCAGGTCCTATCAAAGAAAAAAAAGTTAGTAACATTGCAGGAACACTACTTCTGCATGCAGATCATCACACTCACTCGTTTTTTCCGAGTCCTGGGGCATAAGTATAGATCCAGACAACGATCAAAACCTTCCTTTAGAGCATTTTCATATGCTGGAACATTTCTAAGAGACTCAAACCTGTCAAAAGGACAAAACAAGAAAACAGATACAAGGCATTTACTTTATCGAATAAATAAGATGAGGAAAAATGATAAATTTCAGTGCTAGTCAAGTATACCTTCTTGGGATAAACTTGGGACGGTCTTCCTCAAACATCAACTGGTAGGAATTGATCTCTTCTTGTGTAGGAATATATTCTATAGAAGGATTATATGATTCCTCATGGCCTGTGCAAAGAAGTATATTGCATTTCAAAGCTTAAGATTCCTTACAACGGATCCAATGGTTATGGGCTTTTGTGACAGTCCCACACAACCAACAGGTCTCCAAGTAATAATAACCAGAACCTACTAGAGGAATGTGTATGGACAACTAAAGAAGAATCACCGAGGAATACAACCTAGCTAAATGAACCACTGAGTGCATTAACACAAATTCTCTATTAGAATAAAATACTCAAAACTCAAAAGTTATCCTATTTTTCACTTTACATTGATATTCAGGATTACAACCATATTAAAGAACCTATACCTGCCAATTTTGGCTTTGATGGTGGAATATAACTTAATCCATGTCCTGCATTATCTGTTGCAGAATCGTCTCCCCACAACAGATAGACCTTTGATTCCTCTTTTGGTTTGTCGAATTTTATCAATCCCTTCCGAATTGCTCTCACATACTCAACCACCTAAATTCATGACAAGCAGTTAGCACCATACTAAAACATTGACCAAACCCCTTCATGCTCAGACTAAAATCAGCTATGGAAATAATTAGAAGAGAATAAAACAAATAAGCATGAGTCATAACTTAAATCAACCATTCACACCTTGTGCAGTCAGATCAGTAGCAAAGAAATTCACCTTCTTATGCTCCCACTTAGAGGGAATAAATCGCCTTTTGGGCTCTGGGGCATTTGACAGTGGGTGCTTGCTGTCATCCCATTTGAACCAATCGACATAAGGCTGCAGGAGATCCATAACTAAATGTGTAAGCACTATAAGCAATCCAAACTTCTCTGTACACAAAATTGGAGAAAAGGAATTCAAGTACAAACCGCATATGGGTCAACTTCAACATGCGGGGTTTTTCCTTTAAGCAATCTCCGGACAATTCTGGTCTCCTGTTTGGTCAGCTCCACCTCCTCATCATTGTAGTGATCATAAATCTTTCTCCTAAATACACAATACCAGCAAACAGTTCAGCAACCCTGAGAACGACAACCCCACCAGAAGAATGACCGGCAAAACGATGAAGCAGTCATGGCATTTTTGGAGAAACAAAAGTTACCAGTTTTTAGCATCATCCACTCCAGCTAGAAAAGAATCAAGTTTACTCTGTCTAGCTTGCTTCTTTATCTTCTTCCCAGTTATGTCGTATCCAATGTGCTCTTCATCATCATACCATTTCAAAGGAACATCTCCAATCGTATTCCGAGGAGCAACCTGCAAACAAATAAAATTTCACGCATCAAGTAAAATCAAAGATGAAATTTTGAGATTACAGATGCAAATTTTGGAATCAGCCGACCTCATCTTCTGAGGAATCGCTCTCTTCCGCTCTCGGGTGTGCTTCGGAATCTTCACCTCGATCTTCCTGACATCAAATAAGAAGATGGAATAAGCTAAATGCAAGAGATTTTGTTTAAAATCTGCAAAAACGAAATTATCAAGCACCTCATTTTCTGGAGATTGGAGCTCTTCTAATCTATGGTACGGTTCGTTGCCTTCGTCTGTATCTTCTTCGTGTCTGAGACCAGTTTCTGATGAATCTAGGGTTTTTGCATCACCGGAAAGATCAGAACCTGTTCCATTGGGGGTTTTCTCCTCTTCTGCAACTACAAAGGACTTGGTTTTCTTCTTCTTTTTCTTCTCCAGCGATGGAATCCTCATTGAATATCTTCGACAAGAAGTAGAAGATGAAGGAGCTTCTAAAATGGCAGTCTTCGGAGCAGAGGCAGAAACAGAGAGAAACCCTGCAGTCGCAAGGTTTAGGGTTTTGAAGAACCGGGAAAAAGAACCCAAGTGGAACGGGTGTTTCCCTAACCGCCCGGTTTTCTTTCCTTTTGGGCTAACTGAACCGGCCGGTTTAGCTTGAGATTTTAGAGGTTTTGTTCAAGTACAAAATCTTAATCGTCCAATCCATACTCTTGTTGATCTACAAGACATCCACGGCTGGAGCAATCGGATGAGTCCGATTCAGGTCTCAAAGATAGGCCCTAGCAGAAGCTGCAGAGTTAGGAGTGATAAAATATGATACGACACGATAACACGACTCGAACCCAACACAGATTTAGCGGGTTAGGGTTGAGTCTTATTGTGTTCGTGTCATTTTCGGGTTGACCCAAAAATGACACGCCAAAAATCTTGTCATGTTCAGGTCAATTAATGTTGACCTATCATGTTGACCTGTCTGACATGTCACCTAGTAAAACTTCGACTTGACTTAAATGACCTGTGACCTTACATTAAATAAGACGGTTTCTGAGTAACAGTCCTATATTTGAACTGATATAGGACAATACATTATAGATGACGGTTAGTAAGTAACCGTCCTATATAATTAAAGGTTTTACTTTACAGTCGTATATTTATATAGCTTCCTATAGGTTATAGGACGGTTAATACAAAACTGTCATATATTTTTATATGTTCTATAAGACAGTTGATAAGTAAGCATCTTATATTTGTATGTTATATAGTATGTTATATAGGACGGTTATTTAATAACCATCCTCTATATTAGGGTTCTATAAGACAGTTATTAATTAACCATCCTATATTTTAAGATTCTATAGGACGGTTATTTATTAATGGTCCTATATTTAATTAGTGATATAAGACGGTTACTAAATACCCGTCCTATATTAGTCAAAATGTATAACATGTTACTTGTATTACTATCCAAGTATCCAGTGTGTGACTCCACACACAATTTTCTCTTTCCATTAGGCATTAGTCCATTATACACAACCTCACTCCTCAATCCTCACATATCAAAACCCTATCTTAACTCTTGAAGTTGAAGACTTGAAGCCTTGAACACACCAACCTCCCATCATTAAAATTTTGAAATAAAACAAGCACTACACACATTGACATATACATACTTGAATCAAAACAAAAAATGGAATGCAACCATAGTAACGAGTTAATGTATCAGAATAACACATTCACATTCAACTTGCTATATTTATAATCATTGTATACATTTACTTCTGCTCTATACAGTTCACATTGAATTGAACAAACAAAAGCACACCCAATCACCCATAGTGTACATGATACATTCACTCTTCTTCATGAACAGCCACACCTCACCATATATTATATGTCTGGTTCAAGATACCAACTTCCCAATCTCATCATTGAAATTTGAAAGTTTGAAACAAAGAAAGTACATACATTGAAACACTGTACTTCAACCAAAAGAAAAATAGAACAATCCATAGAAACGAACCGATCTTTGTATTATATTTGAATAAAATGTATATACATGATTGATGATACATTCATTTACATCACTGAACTACAAATTAAAATTCATAATATAATCTGTCCATTCCATTATAATATCATCTAGATCCAACTAGGAGTAACTCTTGCTTCTCAAATCCGCCGCAAGAAACATATAATAACTTAATTCAGACATGTAATCTTGGATTCAGTCAAAAAATATACAAAACAAAAGTGTAACATTGGTCAGTAAGTCTTACCTTTCTTAATTGTGAGATTGTAACTCCATTGCGAATGAGGGTTCTCATGTATTTGAGAACATAATACCCACACTCCCAATTGAATTTTTGTTTAGGACACTGCAGACCAATGTCCCCAAAGACAATAGAAAAGGTTCAAAATATCATGTCAAATAAGTTCATGTTTAAAATTATAGTAAAGAGTCTAAAGAGTAGTAATTAGTAAACCTTACCTTGGCCTTCTTCCAGTTGAGTTTTAATGGGTAGTCAATACCTTCCCACTCAGCCCATTTATGACATGCTCTACACACATATAATTGAAAAACATTAGATTATGAATATTATGATAATTGCCACGTATTAGGTGAGTAATTATATTATAATGAAAATAATAATAAAGGCTTACTTGTTTATAATTTTCATCAAGTATTCTCGAATGTGCGCTCCACACGAATTGAAAAAAATTGTATGACCACCATACATATCCAAAGCTAGCAGCATCCAATGGGACCTATAAAAATAATAATCCAATTGTATGTTCTCAAATTTTAACTGATATAGATATTCATGTGTGTGAATTTTAAAATTGAAATGGCATAATTTAGCAACATATGTTACAACGTAAGGCTCGCCCCTTTGCACAACCCATGCGCCCAGGAATGATATCTTCACTTTGTTTGTTCACAGGCAAATAGTAGAATCAAAAGACAAAAAAAGGGTAAAGGAACTTATAAATGTCCTTGACCTCTAATCTTTACAAGCTATCATGCAAATACCTACATTAGAAATTTAGGTTAATGTTAAATAATTATCAAATGTTATTAAAAAAGCAAGTAATGTTACTTTGATTCTTAATAGTCTAACTCTAATAAAGTAGTTGCACTGTGACATACCTTATATAGACTACGATATGCATGTATTCCAATTGAGCCATATTACACATGGCTAAGAGGTCTTCCTTGAAGAGTGGAACCTCAACCACATCATTTGCAAGCACACCTGCCTCTATCCTTATGGGGTTCATTTTCTTATCTTCATTGGTCAATCTATACAGTACCCTCGGAAATGGAGGCGTGTTAGGTGGAACCTCTACCTGATCCCTACACTGTAGATGTAACATTTTAGAAATTAGTAATGAATATATACAACATATACTGGTATACTAGCATATATAAAACAAGAGAGACAGTGAGATCAAATTATATTATTTTATCATATATTGGGATAAGGTCTTGATGATCATGATGATGAAAGTTAAAAGAAACATATGACTTCTATAAAATACCTCTAATCATTACTTCAAGTAAGATTACAAGTTCTAACCTAGAATAAGATAATAAAACTTTTTAATTTATAATCATTGCTTCAAGTAAGAATCTAAGATCACAAATTCTAACATAGGAAAAAACAACAAAATTTTTTGAGCTTGTGGGCACCTAACAAATGCTTTGAACTTGTTAGCTGTTGCATTGTTCAAGTCCACACATAACATGATACAACTATGCAAATATATAGAACTACTTGGGAAGGCTAGGATGAGGCTACACTTGCCACTACGCCAGAATTTGCTGGAAGGGAGATGAGCATCAATTGCGCCTTGTACTGATTCTAGTGATCCGACATGTTACAAACAATATTAATCAATTAACAATTTAGGATGACTTAAAAAATGTAGCAGAAAATGATGTCATGCCTACAATTGGAATATATGTACCTTGCAATTGGATATCATTGGTTTGATAAGTTCCTCTAGCCAACACACATGATATCCAATTGCATCCCCAACTGTTTCAATGCCATCCCCTTGTATTGGAAATGGAAGGGGAGCATTTGGTTGAATAGCAGTAGTAATGCACACGCACTTAGTGTGTGGAGACATCAACTTGCCATGCAAGGTGGCAAAAGTTATGGGCCGAACCTCGCATAGTGTTGCCATAGCCACATAGTTCTTAGATGTATATAGCTGCAACATGCACTGACCCCCCTGCATTTGAGAAATGACATATATATAATGATTAGTGATGTAAACTAAAAAAGTTACTAAATAATTACACATTGTAAAACTAAACATGTCCATATATATACCTTATTGATCGGGACATCACCTTCAAGTAATTGCTTTGCCACCTCTTCATCTGATGGAGGACTAGGAGTGCAGCTATTGTTAGATTGGGGTGGTTGAACTTGAACTTGAGCTTGAGCTTGAGGACCAACATCATCACATGAGGTTCTTTCGCCACCCTGAAGTTCCTTCAACAAGTGATCTTTGACCTTGTTATATATCTCCACAACAGTTTGCTTCTTCCATTCTTCCAATTCTTGTAGTGTAGGAGCCTTTTGTTTAGGGAAAAACTTGGAAGGAACAACATCGTAACCTTGGCCACTTACTTGGCCAGGGTGCTCTTCCTTGTTGCCCATTGCCCTATGTAGGATGTCCCCCTTTGTAGCAGTGCTGCTAAGAGTCCCTGTAGTTGCACTTTCTTGGGTCAACTCTTCTTGCACATGTAAAGATCATAACATGATCAAATCCCTATTATATATGTAATATTTATATAATGCAAGAGTATAAAAGTATAAAACTAGTTAACTAGGCAGTAGACACATAAAGTAAAAGTATAAAACTTAAAGTCTTAAACCACTTACAATTCTTGATACAATTGTTACAGTTGTCTCATTAGCAAAGGTGTGGGAGTTATGCCCTTTCAAATGTGCCATTTTTCATAAAAGAGCACGGTCGATGGGCTTTATTGTCTTAGCCTTCTTTTGCTGTTAAGAGAGACACTAAGTTAGAGTTAATAAAATACAAATCTATTATGATTAGACAAATAAAATGTCACATGATATACTTACTTCATCTGCCTCTAATTATACGTAGTCAACCCTTGAAAGGTGGTGCTGCATATGATTCTATGCACACGCCTTTTGTCCTTTTATATGCTTTGCCTAGACATCAAAGTAATGTAATCAAAATACAATCAAATATAAGAATTACAAGAATCAAAATTTAGCTTGGCAAGTTCAAGTTGTGATTACCTCAAAATGAGGAGATAGCCTATACTGTACAAATTGATTACATGTTTCCTGGTCAATGAAGCATGAATACAACTGAGGGACCATGTTAAGCGTAAAAGGATCATTGGAATTTGAAAGTATATACTTCCTTGCAAGCTCACTCTTCCATTTCCTCCATTGTTCACTAGCTCCTAGCAATGCTCTCTTCTTGCACTCATCAGATAAGTCAAAGGCAGACTACAAAACAAAAGAAGAAGCAGGTTAAGTAGCTACTGACTAGTGATTTATTGTATCATGATTCATATGCAAACAAAACAAAATTTATAAATATAAGTGACATATTATGTTATATGTAGGAAGAATTTACATACCTTGGCCATTTCTCATATTGCATCTTTGACTTCTGGTAATACAAGTCTCTAATCAGTCACTGATACTAGCACAAGTCTTCTAACAGTGCAACATATGAAGTTAGCATAAGCATATACAGTACCACCTATCGGTTGGCCTCTACTGTTGAATTGTACAGTTTCTTTTATTCCCTTTGATGATCTCTTATTTATACGATCTATTTGTGTTGGCCCCTGGCCTTTCTCTTGACACTGATAGGTGGTGTTACTGTTGGACATGTGCTCGATAGCCTTGATTGTTCTGTTTCTTTGTGTTGTAATTATTTTTCTTGTTCTACGTCTACCTCTTCTACTTGTTCTTGTACTACTTCTTCATGTTCTTGTTCTACTTCTATTTCTTCATGTTCCATGTTTGCTTCACAAATGAAAATAAAAATGACTACAGTTAGAAAAGTGAAACTGGAAAGTGTAAGTGAAATAACTCAATGCATTAGAAGTGATGATCAAAACGTATTAGTCAAAGATCATGAGATCAAACAAAGGTGGAAAACATACTTTCAAAAATTATTAAATGACAATGGCTCTGAGAATATAGGGATGGAAAATACTATAAATCTAAATAACATTGGATATTATAAATATGAACTTAGGATTAGAATACGTGAAATGAAAGAGGCCTTGAAAAAAATGAAATTAAGAAAGGCCATGGGGCCCGATGGTATACAAATAGAGGTTTGGAAGCATATTGGAGATATTGGAATAGTTTGGTTGACCAATTTGTTTAATAAGACTATAAAATCAAAGAAAATGCTTAATAAGTAAAGGAAAAGCTCTACTGTACCAATTTATAAGAATAAGGGAGACATACAGAGCTGCACTAATTATCGAGGGATCAAACTTATGAGCCATACTATGAAACTTTTTGAAAGAGTGATTGAGAAGAGGCTACGACAAGAAACAAGTGTATCGAAGAATTAGTTTGGTTTCATTCCTGGGAGGTCTACCATGAAAGCTATTTTCTTACTAAGACAATTAGTAGAGAATATAGGGAGAGGAGGAAGGACCTCCACATGGTCTTTTTCGACTTGGAGAAAGCTTATGATAGACAGATTGAGTCCCTAGAGAGTTAATGTGGAGGGTGTTGGGTGATAAAGGGGTTTCATACGGGCCTATAGACATGTATGAGTATGAGAGAGCGGTAACAAATGTTAAGACTACTAGTGGCGAGACTGGTGATTTTTCTGTCACTTTAGGATTGCACCAAGGATCGGCATCAAGCTCATACTTTTTCATATTGGTTATGGATGAGTTAACAAAACATTTGCATGAGGAGATTCCCTAGTGCATGCTATTTGTAGATGATATAGTCTTACTTGATGAGACAAGGGAGGGTATAAACATAAAGCTAGAGTTATTGAGAGAATAAGATTCATGTGGCCAACCCCTAATTGGGATAAGGTCTTGATGATGATGAGCCATGTAGATTGCAGATGAAGAATATTGTTAACCTTAACGGTTTTTAACCCTATATTATGAGATGTAATGTAATAAGAGTGTTACATAACAAAAATAGAGCAAAAAATGGTGACATTACATAGAGTTTCTAAGAGCAGAACAAAATCAGTACCTGATGAACCTCCTATTGTGATCGCTTGTCGGTTTTTTAGTTTCTCCCTTGCTCTCTCACTCTCTAGTTCTTCTCTACCCTTGATAAGCTAGCATACTTTCTCTCTCCCTCTCTCCTTCTTCTTCTCACTGACACTCTTCTAGTTTTTGCTTTTGCCTTGGTTTTGGTTGAAGCCTTGAAGGGGGTTTGGTCAGCTTTGGACTTGAAAGGACTTAGGTTAGGGAAAAAGAAATGCGAAGTAAAACAGAAAAAGGAGGGAGAAAGAAAAGTTCATAATGTATAACTGAAAGATAAATATAGGACGGTTCTAACATAACAGTCCTTTATCATCAAAACAATATAGGACCGTTCAATGAAAATCATCCTATATTAAGATAATTACAAGACGGTTAATAATAACACTCCTTTATTTAGTAACAATCACAGGACGGTTTAAAAATAATCATCCTATAAGTATGAAGCGGGGTGGAAAATATAGGATAGTTATTATATAACCGTCCTATAACTAAAGCGGTATACAAAATATAGGACGGTTATTATATAACAGTCTTATATCATTATGTTATAAAGGACGGTTTTGCATTAATCGTCTTGTAGTTCCTTAAAAAATAAAAAGATAGTTATGTAAGTAACTCATACTTATTACTTGTCGAGGTCGAGGTCGAGGATAAGCAAAGAAAGAGTTATGTAATTAACTCATTACTCATCTTAGTTGAGGATGTCCTTAAAAAAGAGTTATGTTAGTATGAGTAAAGAAAGAGTTATGTAATGAACTCATCTTAGTTGAGGATGTGCTTAAAAAGAGTTATGTAAGTATGAGTAAAGAAAGAGTTATGTAATTAACTCATCTTAGTTGAAGATGAACTTAAAAAGACAGAGTTATGTAAGTTTGACTGGATGAGTAAAGAAAGAGTTATGTAATTAACTCATCTTAATTGAGGATGAGCTTAAAAAGACAGAGTTACGTAAGTATGACTGAATGAGTAAAGAAAGTGTTGTGTAATTAACTCATCTTAGTTAAGGATGAGCTTAAAAAGACAAAGTTATGTAAGTATGACTGTATGAGTAAAGAAAGTGTTGTGTAATTAACTCATCTTAGTTGAGGATGAGCTTAAAAAGACAGAGTTATGTAAGTAACTCATACTCATTATTTGTTGTGGTTGAGGATGAGTAAAGAAAGTGTTATGTAATTAACTCATCTTAGTTGAGGATCAGCTTAAAAAGATAGAGTTATGTAAGTAACTCGTACTCGTTAGTTGTTGAGGTTGAGGATGAGTAAAGAAAGAGTCATCTAATTAACTCATTAGGTGAGAATGACTGAATGAGAATAGAAGCAGTTATGTAATTAATTCATTGGTTGAGAATGAGTATAGAAAGAGTTATGTAATTAACTCATTAGTAGATAATGAGAATAGAAAGGGAATAGTTATGTAATTAACTCATTAGGTGAGAATGAGAATAGAAGGAGTTATGTGATACAAAGTATAAACTATATTGGTATAATAACTCAATTGTTGAATTAGCACAAAAGCTTATCAAGAAAGAATTAGAGGGATATTTACTAAAATTAATTTTGGACTGTGGTCTATAGTAAAAAGAAGTACATTTGGCATTGATGGTAAAATGATCATGAAAAAATAAAAATATTGAATGATATTACTAAGGGCAACTAACTAACTTTTACTTTACATGAATCATGGATGAATGAGTTATTCCCAATCTATTATCATCAATTGAGAGTTAGAAATGAGAAACATTAGTAAGAAATCAAAACAAATCTTGAGTTATATGAGTTGGATAAATGATATTCATGAATTTGATGAAAAAGAGATAAATTAGATCAATTGGTGATGACATGTGGAATTAGTATAAGAAAATCTTGAGCATTTATAATTTTATACAATATATGACAGTCAGTCACTTACAACTTACAAAACTTGCTAACTAATTATCTAGTAAGTGTAATTGACAATGTATAAGTAAAGAATATGTGCAAAATTAGACGAACAAAGCTAAGTGTAGCTAAGTGGTCTCTAAATAAACATGTCAAAGTTGAGGTCTGGTCTTCAAACCATTGCCCTGGCAAGCCAGCGGCTAGGCAGGGTAGTTTAGGTTCTGGGTACATTGACACATCACGCAGTCAATCACACTCCCATGGAGTCTGGAGATGGAGGCATGGACCATTAAGTGAGTGGCAATGCAAGATGCAACTATGCAAGTGTAAATAAAGGATAGTTACGTGATAACTGTCCAATATTTTTCAACATATATAGGATGGTTTATTTCTAACCATCCTTTATATATGTAAAATTATAGGACTGTTATTTCTTAACCGTCCTATATTTCTCAGGAAAATAGGACAGTTATGTGTTAACCATCCTATTTGTTTTTCCAAATATAGGACTATTATGTTTTAACCATCCTATATTTTTATTAAAATAGGACAGTTATTCATTAATTGTCATGTACTATGAACGGTTATGTTGTAACGGTCTTTGGTTTTGTGTTGATTGTTTAACCGCAAGTGCACAGGCTATTGTAGTATAGCTTATGCAAGTACGGGTCGATCCCACGAGGACTTGATTTAAAATGATGGAGTTTCAATAAAATCTAATTATTTAAAATTAAAAAGAAATCACTAAAAATTATTGGAATTATTGAAATGAGAATCAATGTTCAAATCTAATCAACTTCTCAAAAATACAGAATTTTCAGTTCCTAAAGAAAACAAACAAAATCAAATAATGAGAAAAAACTACTTCCCTAGATCAAACACTATCAAAATCTTCAATTCCGACCTTCTAAAAACTGATCCTCCTTTACAAATATCTTCAACATGTTCTTGATTAGTGATCTACCGGTCGGATTTGTCAGATTCATCAAAATCAAAGAGATCTGGGCTAATTTGTCTTTCCAAGATTTGGACGGTTCAGATTGATTGATAAATTTCAGATCAAAGATCGGATGCGTTGATTATGTCTAGGGATGTTCTAAGAATAAACCTGTAAAATTAATTTGAAATATGAGAAGAAACGAAGGAGAAATTGAAGATTTGGTTTGGTTAAGGCTAAACCGTTGATGGGTTAGGCCTTAATTGATCTGTCTAGAATTTATTTGTTCATGGATAAGAAAAATGCAGATAAAACAAAACCGGAATAGCATGGGACACAGATGAAATTAAACTGGGGACACAGATGAAATTAATGAGAAAGAACATATTTGTAATTGCTTTTAAAGAGAGAGGGCAAAATCAAAATTTCGTGAAAATTTGGTTTTAAAGAAAAAACCGAGACAAACCCAATGAAGAAGGTGGGGAAGAAGGAGGAGAAGGGAGAAGAAGAAAAGAGGTAAAGAGAAAAGGAGAAGGAGAAGGAGAGAAAGAGGAAAGGAAGGAAAACCCGTTTTGGGTTTCCTTCCCCGGAACTTCCGGAGGCGAGAAAAAAACCCAAAGACACCAGTGAAGAACTCCAGCACAGAGGGAGTGGTGTGCTGGTTCTGTTCGTGCGATGGAGGCAGGGGCGTCTGTGGTGGTGGTGGGAAGATAAGGACAGAGGATGAAGGAGGAGAAAAGGAGAAGAAGGGGAGGCGATGAGAAAGTCGGGTGGTGATTGACGGAGAGAGAGAACAAAGAAGAGAGATAGAGCGAAAGAAGATGTGAAGGGAGGTAAGAGAAGGGGGTGATGTGGTAGAGCAGAGAGAACAAGGGATAGGAGGAAGAAATCAAGAGGAGGGGAGTGCGGTGAGAGAAAAGGGAGTTTGAGAGAGAGAGGAAAGAGGAAAGAGGAAAGAGGGAAGAGGGAAGAGGAAGGTGGGAAAGAAATTAGAGAAGGAGAAGAAGAAGAAGAAGAAGAAGAAGAAGAAGAAGAAGAAGAAGAAGAAGAAGAAGAAGAAGAATGGGAAGAGAAGAGAAGAGAAGAGGGAGAGATAGTGGGTGGTGCGGTTGAGAAAGAGAGAGGAGAAGAGAAGAGAATGGGAAGAGGGGAGAGGAAGAAAAAAGAGAATGGAGAGAGGTGGGTACGTCTTTTAGAGAGAGAGGAGGAGAAACGGAAGTTTAGAACGTGGGAGAGAAGGAAAGGAAAGAGAAGAAATGAGGAAGGAAAAAGAAAAGGAAAGAAAGAAAGAAGGAAAAAGAAAAAGAAAAAGAAAAGAAAGAAAAAGAAAAGGAAAAAGAAAAGAAAAGAAAAGAAAAGAAAAGAAAAGAAAAGAAAAGAAAAGAAAGAAAAAAAAAGAAGGAAAAAGAAAAGAAAGGAAAGAAGTGAGGGAAGGGGTTGCCTTTTGCTCCTTGCTAATTTGGGTACTCCTTTTGGATACTCCTCTAAATTACCTTATCCATGTTATTTCCATTTTGTCCATGGTTTCTATTTCATCCATCTTCATGAGTGATCTGGCCATCCAATGCACTTTAAGATGATCTACATCGTTAACTTTTGATCATAGCTGTCCATGCATTTTTTGGTTGATCTGCAAAAGGAAAGACTAAATTAGAATCATCTAAACCGTACATTAGTCATTTAATGAACTCTAATGATCATTTGACCGTTGATTTTGACAAATTAAGGTTTGGACGGTCAATTGAAGTTAAATTCAAAATTAAGCTAAGTTTTGCAAATTTGAACAGTTAGATGATCTATTTGAATGCTAAATTAGGAAAATTTTGACCAAAATTGAACACTTAACACACCCCCCAACCAGCATTTTGCTAGTCCCGAGCAAAACATGCGAAAAGCCAAATTTCAAAATTTATTTTTAAATCAACTCCTCTTTTTCCTCAGAGAATTATCTCCAATAAATCACATCACTTTAGCATACTAATAAAAATGACTGAAGAATTCAAAACCCTACCCATATGCCAAAGTCATTCCAATTAAGCTCAAATCTCAGAGTGAGTGTGTGCATGTACAATTTACATATAGAATCATCTTAATCTCAAAGTAAACTTTTAACTTTTGAACTCTATCCGAAATATGTTTTGACCTCAAGCCTCACTAATGACATACGCTCAGAAACAAATCTCTCAGATAGAGGGGTCAAATCATATCTCTCTTTTAATTATGTGAGTTGAGTTAATAAAAGCAAAATTTTCTCACATGTACTCATGAAAAATGGGAGTTACTAAGGAATTTCATTATTTTGATCCCTTTAGAATAGATGCCATTACCTTTGAATATTTAGAAATACCACTCTTTTAGATCCTATCCATTCATTTCCTCATCAAGACTATACTCATCCTAGAATCAATAGGTCTTTAACTGGGACGAAACGTAGGCTTAGGATAAGGTACCAAAAAAAGGGTATAAGGATATTCAAAGTTTCTTAAAAAATAAGTAGATGTCTTCTAAAGTTGATAACTCTTTCTTTCTTTGATGAAGTGAATATTCCTTTTTTCTTTCACTTTTCTTTGCATTCTTCAAACTTTTTTGTTTCCAGTATTTTCTTTATATTTCACTACTTTTGAATCACTTTCAAGAATATCTCTTTTCTTGATATTCACTTTTCTACTTTCATTGCGACTAAAAGGCATTCTTTCATTCATCTCTAACTTATTTTTCAAACAAAATGGGTAATGGATAATTTATACTGGGTTAATATGGGTAAAGGATAATTTGGGTGGCAAAAGAAAATGCTTTATATAAAAGGCTCAAGTTGGCTAACTAGTGATAAAAATATTTCTAGGTAGGCTTTATGTCTCTAGGTTAACAACAAGGATGTCTTAAATCATTTTCTAGGTTTCCTATAATCCATCAAATTCAATAAACTTCTAGAATTTTAAAGATAATATTCTAATTATTCAGTAATTAGCCAAATTTAAAAGTTTGGGATCAATTTTCTTTAAGCATGCTGAAGAAAATTAAGAATATTTATAACCTCTCAAAAATGATGAATAGCTCGAAAAACTCACTTAGGTTATAGGTCTCCACTAAATTTCTTTAGAATATCTAAATTATAGCAACTTATCAATCTAAACTATCTATATGCAACTGCATGTACAGATGTGATCTGAGACTTTACATTCATAGAATACTTTAGAAAATGAGTAAAAAGATGAATTAATCATATTCAGTTCCATTAATAAGCTAAAGTTATCTAGATTATACCTCAGAAATTCCAATTCTCATCACAATGTAGGAAATGACCTAAAATTTTTCAAATTTTTTTTTTGAAAAATAAGGAAAGCACCTAAAAATCTTTAAAAAACTAGAATTTGCTAGAATTCTACACCCCCAACCTGACGGAAACATTGTCCTTAATGTTTAAAAAGTAGGACCTAAAATGAATATGGGTGATGTAGAAAACAACAAAAATAAAAAACTTTGGGTTGCCTCCTAGTGAGCGCTAAGTTTAACGTCTTCAGCCAAACATATCCTCATTTATCTTGGAGTTTTCCTGATTCCAATAATGAAATGGCAAGATTTCTCACGCCACTTTAAAATCTCACAATAGTCTATATAGTTCATCCACCCTGAAATTTTTGGTGATGGTAGAATTAGAACACAGTAGACTACCATGAATATAAATTGAATGGGACCACGCTGATGATCACCAATCTTCAAAATTTCACAGTAATCAATATAACTCCACCTTGAAAATTTGGGTGGTGGAATCTCTAGAACAATGTGAACTAACGAGAATTTGAATTCTGTTGAACCAAATGGAGACTGATGGTTCTCATTTTTCCTTACATTTTCTTGAAATTGAGGTATAAGTTGACCGTGCACTTCCCAAAAGGGTTGTTCTTGTATTACTAGAGGAGGAAGCATGGTTTTGCTTACATCCTGGTTATCTTCTAGTGTGTACCTTAGAGTCGGTTGATGTATAGATAGTGTATCAATGGACTCTTTTTCCTCATGTTCCATTGGCACATGTAATACTTCAGGTGGGCTTAATTTCTTATGTAATGGTTGTTCAAATAAGGTCTGTAGGTCCCAATCAGGTACATATTCGGAGTTACAAGGTTGATTTGGAATTTCAAGCTATATAAGGGATTCTACTGATGATGGGAGGGGAGTGAAGTCACTTGGTGGAAGGTCCTCGAAATGAGGTTTCCATTTACCTGTATCCATGATAGGAATAGAATCAAGGAGGGCATTAACTTCCTCTATTAATGCATCATCATTAAACTCATTAAAATGGGCCAAACAGGCCTCCAGTGGGTCCGACAAGGAAGATGACTGAAACTAATCTTGCACAACTAAATTGATCATGTTAATGCTGTGCAAATCATCAGTAGTTTCACCAGGTTGCTTACAAATGTTAAAGATGTTTAGCTCTAATGTCATATTGCCAAAGGACAGTTTCATGACACCATTTCTATAGTTGATTAAGGCATTGGACGTAGCAAAAAATGATCGTCCTAGGATGACTGGTATTTCATTCTTCTCATTCACCACCGGTTCTGTATCTAGAACTAGAAAATCTACAGGGAAGCAAAATTATTCTATTTGGATTAACACATCCTCTATTACCCCTCTCGGTATTTTTACAGAACGATTAGCTAGCTGGAGCGTAGTAGATGTAGGTTTCAGTTCACCTAGACCTAACTGTTCGTATACCAAGTATGGTAATAGGTTCACACTAGATCCTAAATCAAGAAGAGCTTGGTTAATTTTGTAGCTGCCAATAATGCAAGTAAGAGTGGGGCAACCAGGATCTTTGTACTTTGGTAGTGTATGGTGTTGAAGAATAGAACTAACCTATTCAGTCAAAAATGCCTTCTTCTGGACATTCAATTTTCTCTTTATGGTGTATAAATCTTTTAAGAATTTGGCATATGATGGAATTTGTTTTATAGCATCCAAGATCGGTTTGTTGATCTTGACTTGCTTGAAAATATCTAAAATCTCATCATTAGAGGCAGACTTTGAGGCTTGACGCAACCTTTGAGGAAATGGAGCAGGTATAGGACATGGATCAACAGGTGAAATAGGGTCTTTTCTACCTTTTCAGTCTTTTGAGGCTCTTCTTTCTCAATTCTTTTACCACTCCTAAGAATGGTAACAGCCTTAGTCTGTTCCATAGTAGAGCTAGATGTTTCATCAGATGTATTAGTGCTAACTACATGCACTCCCTTAGGGTTTGCTTATGGTTGAGCTGGGAACTTTTCTTTTTCCATACTTTGCATCATTTGACTCATCATGTTTTTTAATTCATTCATGGAATGGTTGGTTAGTTTTATTTGACCTTCTAATTTAAAATTTTTCCTTTCCTGGTATTGAACGTTTTGATTATCCTCTACTTGTCTTTTAGGTGGGGGCAAGTAAGGTCCAGAAGGAGAAGGTTGATGATTTTGATAAGGTAAAGTAAGAAGTCCTTGGTTTTGTTGATGAGGTTGATATTGTCCTGGTTGTGGAATATTAGCAGTAGGTCCATTTTTCCAACTAAAGTTTGGATGGTTTCTCCAGTTAGGATTATAAGTCTCTGAATATGGGGAGAAAGGTCTTTTATATGTGTTAAGTGCATTAGCCTGATCATGAAGTACCTCTTGAAATGCTGGAATGGTAGGACATTCCTGAGTAAGATGGGTGGTACTCTCACAAATGCCAGGGATGCTACTACTTTTCTTGCTAGGGATGCTACTTTGGCATTGATATCATCTTTTTCATACATAGCATACATGCCTCCCCTAGCATGGGTGTTATTGGGCGTAGGTCTATCTACATGTTCTATTCTTTCTGAGTCAGCCTAGGTCTGTGTACTTTCAGCTAGCCATTCCAAATACTCCTCCGCCCCATCTGGTTGTTTGTTGAGAAAGTTACCATTATACATCATCTCTACAAACTGGCGCATGTCAGAATTTAGTCCTTCATAAAAGAAGCTGATGATGCGTCATGGTTCATAGCCATGATGTGGGCAAGTGAGTTGCAGTTCTTTAAACCTTTCCCAGCATTAATAGAATGATTCTTTATCCTTCTGGGTAAAGTTCATTATCTTACAACGAAGGTATTTGTTTTATGGGTAGGGAAAACTTCTTTAGGAATTCCCTAGTCATTTCATTCCAAGTTCTTATGGAACCTGATGGCAGTGCATGAAACCACATTTTTACTTTTTCCTTTAAAGAAAAAGGAAATAGCTTAAGCCTAATAGTCTCAAGACCTACATTTTGTGTTCTCTGGGTACTACATACCTCATCAAATTCTTTAAAGTGCAAGTGAGGACTCTTAATATCTAAACCATGGAATTTGGGAAGTAATTGGATTACTCCCATTTTTAATTCTAATGCACCAGCATTTTGAGGAAGAATTACACAGGATGGTGTGCTGGTGCGTGTAGGCTGAAGGTAGTCTTTTAAAGTTCTACCACGAAAGTTTTGATAACCCTCAATATTATCATCCCCATGTTCACTCTGTTGGTCCCATTCCCTATTATTTCTTCTCCAATCTCTATTTGGTTGATGATTATTCCTCCTTGGTGGAGGTTGATATTCATCGTCCATCAGGGGTGGTGAGTCCTCATTCATGATGAGTGGAGGCCCTTGACTTCCATGGGGTGAATTACCCCTTGAGCGTTGATCAGTCATAGATATGGCCTGATCTTGTTGTATGTCTTTTTTGTCGTACTTGACTAACCTTCCGATTTTGTCGTATCTCCAAAAGTGCATACAAGGGAAGCTTCTTTTTGTTTTTTGTTTTAGAAAATTAACCTAAATGATGCAACCTAACTTCTAGAATGATGCGCAAATAAAAGGGCACAATCAAATAATTCTAAGGCTAATTAGCAACAATATATTTGACTCTCTTGGATTTGTGTGAGGATGACATTTTTTTAAGATTAGCGCTCCTCCTCTCTTTAGGAGTTTGACAACTGCTTACCAGTTAGGTTTTGTCTAAAATGGTTAATACAACCCTCGTGTAAACAAATGTCAATAGGAGGTGGGGGAAGAGCGAGGCTCTATTAAGTAACCCCCAATAACCATAATGATCAAAAGCCACTGGGCTGACAGTAAATTGCGTCCTATTAAGAGGGTCCTACGAGCATGTGATAACCCTATAGGTCTCTTCTGATTGATTTTAAATTAATGTGAAAGGAAGGTTTGCGCGCTTGAGGTGATTATCCTAAGTGGGCCAAGAGTTGTGATGAAATCCACCCTTGATCTTATGGGGGTAGGGTGCCCTTACTAATTAATTTTCACACACCATGACAATTCGATCAGCATATAAATCACCTTAAAACATTAAGCATGCCCTAAGAATGCAATTAAAATCAGTAAACTAATGCAAAATCCTAAAATGCAACAATTATAAAAGATGCTTTCTATATGAGTTACACTACCAAACAATGCAAATTATTCTAAATGCAAACCCTAATCTAGGAAATAAATGAGTGAGAAAACTTACAGTGGGGTTTTTGATGAAGATCAAGTGTGGGCCACCTTATCCCACACTTGCCTTGTATTATACAACCCTTTAAAATTTAAAATGGAAATTGCAATTTACAAGGATCCTCACTACAAGATTCACTAAAAAGAAAAAAAGAAACTCATTTTCTAGGAAGCAAGGAAGTTTCCATTTTGGTGAAGATCCACTTACCAAATTCCTCCACTTTCCAATTTTCTGAAAAATAAAATTAGAAATTAGTACCACATTCATGAAACAAGGTGATTATGTCCTAAAAACAATTGAAAAATGCACCTAAAATTTCCTAAAATGCTAAAAATTGCAATTCCTAATTTATTTATTTTTTTGGATTTTTTAATTAAATTTTATGAAAACTCCTTTCCAAGTAACTAGCAACGGCGCCAAAAACTTGTTGATTATTTAACCGCAAGTGCACGGGCTATTGTAGTGTAGCTTATGCAAGTACGGGTCGATCCCACGAGGACTTGATTTAAAATGATGGAGTTTCAATAAAATCTAATTATTTAAAATTAAAAAGAAATCACTCAAAATTATTGGAATTATTGAAATGAGAATCAATGTTCAGATCTAATCAACTTCTCAAAAATACAGAATTTTCAGTTCCTAAAGAAAACAAACAAAATCAAATAATGAGAAAAAACTACTTCCCTAGATCAAACACTATCAAAATCTTCAATTCCGACCTTCTAAAAACTGATCCTCCTTTACAGATATCTTCAACACATTCTTGATTAGTGATCTACCGGTCGGATTTGTCAGATTCATCAAAATCAAAGAGATCTGGGCTAATTTGTCTTTCCAAGATTTGGACGGTTCAGATTGATTGATAAATTTCAGATCAAAGATTGGATGCGTTGATTATGTCTAGGGATGTCCTAAGAATAAACCTGTAAAATTAATTTGAAATATGAGAAGAAACGAAGGAGAAATTGAAGATTTGGTTTGATTAAGGCTAAACCGTTGATGGGTTAGGCCTTAATTGATCTGTCTAGAATTTGTCTGTTCCTGAATAAGAAAAATGCAGATAAAAAAAAACCAGAATAGCACGGGACACAGATGGAATTAAACTGGAGACACAGATGAAATTAATGAGAAAGAACAAATTTGTAATTGCTTTTAAAGTGAGAGGCCAAAATCAGAATTTCGTGAAAATTTGGTTTTAAAGAAAATACCCAGACAAACCTGATGAAGAAGGTGGGGAAGAAGGAGGAGAAGGGAGAAGAAGAAAAGAGGAAAAGAGAAAAGGAGAAGGAGAGAAAGAGGAAAGGAAGGAAAACCCGTTTTCCTCGAAACTTCCGGAGGTGAGAAAAAACCCAGAGACGCAGGTGAAGAACTCCAGCGCAGAGGGAGTGGTGTGCTGGTTCTGTTTGTGCGATGGAGGCAGGGGCGTCTGTGGTGGTGGTGGGAAGATAAGGACAGAGGATAAAGGAGGAGAAAAGGAGAAGAAGGGGAGGCGATGAGAAAGTTGGGTGGTGCTTGATGGAGAGAGAGAACAAGGAAGAGAGATAGAGCGAAAGAAGATGTGAAGGGAGGTAAGAGAAGGGAGTGATGCAGTAGAGAAGAGAGAACAAGGGATAGGAGGAGGAAATCAAGAGGAGGGGAGTGCGGTGAGAGAAAAGGGAGTTCGAGAGAGAGAGGAAAGAGGAAAGAGGAAAGAGGGAAGAGGAAGGTGGGAAAGAAATTAGAGAAGAAGAAGAAGAAGAATGGGAAGAGAAGAGAAGAGGGAGAGATAGTGGGTGGTGTGGTTGTGAAAGAGAGAGGAGAAGAGGGGAGAGGAAGAAAAAAGAGAATGGAGAGAGGTGGGTATGTCTTTTAGAGAGAGAGGAGGAGAAACGGAAGTTTAGAACGTGGGAGAGAAGGAAAGGAAAGAGAAGAAATGAGGAAGGAAAAAGAAAAGGAAAGAAGGAAGGAAAAGGAAAAAGAAAATAAGGAAAAAGAAAAGAAAAGAAAAGAAAAGAAAGAAAAAAAAAAGAAGGAAAGAAGGAAAAAGAAAGGAAAGGAAAGGAAAGAAGGAAAAAGAAAAGAAAGGAAAGAAGTGGGGGAAGGGGTTGCCTTTTGCTCCTTGCTAATTTGGGTACTCCTTTTGGATACTCCTCTAAATTACCTTATCCATGTTATTTCCATTTTGTCCATGGTTTCTATTTCATCCATCTTCATGAGTGATCTGGCCATCCAATGCACTTTAAGATGATCTGCATCGTTAACTTTTGATCATAGCTGTCCATGCATCTTTTGGTTGATCTGCAAAAGAAAAGACCAAATTAGAATCATCTAAACCGTACATTAGTCATTTAATGAACTCTAATGATCATCTGACCGTTGATTTTGACAAATTAAGGTTTGGACGGTCAATTGAAGTTAAATTCAAAATCAAGCTAAGTTTTGCAAATTTGAATGGTTAGATGATCTAATTGAATGCTGAATTAGGAAAATTTTGACCAAAATTGAACACTTAACATTTTGTTATATTATAAGATTATTGTTATCGAGCTGTCCTTTATATTATAAGATTATTGTTATCGAGCTGTCCTGTATTAGGTTTTAAATTTACCTTTTATTTAACACGATCGATGGGAGAGAGAGGAGTAATACATTTACTGATTTACACTTAGATCTTTTATGTGAATCGGTGAAAGGCTGAAAGCCCAACCCAAGCTGGATTTACATCTCTTTCAGATTTTTCTTCCTAGAAATCTTCAACCATTCTCACACAATGAGTAGCACACCTACAACACCACAAGTATGTGCTTTTTTTTGTTTGTTATTTCTTTATCATTATGTCTCTTTTCATTCCTCACTCCCTTATTAGTAATTGATGTTTAGTGTGAACTAAATTTTTTTTGTCAATTGCCATATAGGCATAAGTTGGAAGCACTGATATTTCTAATCATTTGATCTAACAGAGGTAAAAAGGATAGGAAGCTAATGTCTCCAGTTTAGAATTTTTTTGAACACCTTCCAGTATCAGAAGATGGAAGGCAAAGGTGTAAATGCAAGAAGTGCTCTTCGATAGCAAATTTGGTACTGATAACTTAAAACGTCATATAAAGACTTGTCAATGGAGCTCTTCTGGTAATATAGGCCATTTGCTTTTATCTCAAAGTTAGGGGAGTATGTCACTAAGTTCAGATAATAAGTTTGATCCTGAAGTTTATTGTGAGTTAGTAGCAGCTATAGTTGTTATGCATGATTTGCCTTTCTAATTTGTTGAGTATGATAGAATTAGAGCTCTACTAAAATATTTGAATGCAGATTTGTATTTGATTAGTAGAAATACAGTAAAAGCAAATGTTCTAAGAATGTATAAAAGAGAAAAAGGAAAGATAAAAGAGATGTTAGAGTTGGCACCTGGTAGAATAAGTTTGACATCTAATTTGTGGACTTCTTGTATTACTGATGGTTATATAAGTCTTACAACACATTTTCTAGATAGTGAGTGGGTCTTATACAAGAGGATATTAAATTTTTGTTTCCTACCACCTCCACATAATGGAATATCATTAGCAGAAAGGTATAATCATTATTAGTAGAATGAGAAATTGAGAAAAAGATTTTTTCAATCACTTTAGACAATGCTTCTGCTAATGATTCTTCTGTTGAGCTGTTAAGGCATCAATTAAACATCAGAGACACTCTTATTTGTGGTGGAGAGTTCCTTCATCTTCGTTGTTGTTGTCATGTTTTGAATTTGATTGTGCAAGATGGTTTGAAAGAAATTGATGATGCTATTCAAAAAATTTGAGAGAGTATTAAGTATGTCAAAGCATCGCAAAGTAGAAATCAAAATTTTTTAGAGTGTGCGAATCACATGTCAATTGAGACAAAAAAGGGGCTTAAGACAAGATTGTCCTACAAGATGAAATTCAACATATGTGATACTTGAAAGTGCTCTTTGTTACCAACGTGCATTTTGTCACTTAGAACTAAGTGACTCAAATTATAGGCACTGTCCTTCTATCGATGAATGAGAAAAGACTAAAAATTTCAAAGTTTTTGGCAGTTTTTTATGATGCTACATGCATGTTTTCTGAATCCAAATATCCCACGGCAAATCTCTACTTTCGTGCAGCATTTGTAATTTATTTGAGTTTAACACAATACATGAGAGGTGAAGATGACTATATGAAGTGTATGTCCCCCCAAATGTTTGCAAAGTTTTCAAAGTACTGGTTTGAATTCAGCACCATTTTGGCAATTGCATGTGTGTTGGATGCTCGATATAAGCTCTCCTCTATGGAATTCTCATACAAGAAATTGTTTGGTAATTGTTGCTTGGAGTTTGCTCAAGTTCAAAAAAAGTTATTCTCTCTTCAATGAATATATAGTTAAGAGTTCCCCTATTCCTTCTTCATCTTCCCCAGTGGCTAGAGGTACTAATAATAGACAGAACTTGTTATATAGTCAAGAGGTTTTAGATGTCATGAAGGTAATTATATTTATAATTGTATCTTTCATTAAATGTCGCTTAACATATTAAAATTTACTATGAGTTATCTTACAGTAAGTTGAATAATATAATTGCATTTGCATTAGGAATTTGATTCATTTAAAAGTGAAGAAGGTTCTTTGGCTATGCAAAAATCACAATTGGAGCTTTATTTAAATGAACCAAGATTGCAAGAGTCAAAGCTGGACATTCATGCATTCTAGAAGGCAATCAATATAGGTTGGTTGACTAATAATCTCTTGTCTCATAAAAATAATAATTTTTATAATCTTATTTACATTTATATTTGATTCAAATGTTGATTTTAGGTATTTTGAACTTGCTACCATGGCTCGTAATGTCTTGAGCATTCTCATAACTACAATTGCATCAGAGTCTACTTTTAGTGTTGGTGGTCGGGTTCTTGACCAATATAGATATCCTTTAAAGTCAGATACAATGCAAGCATTAATTTGTGTAAGAGATTGGCTATATGGATTGAAAGGTAATAATTTATGACTCTATATTTAAACTATATTTTATATGAGCTTAGTAATGACTAATGCATGTTTATTCTATATGATTGTAGACTCTGCTATTACAGTTACTATGGATGAGCTTTTTAAGGACATTGTAAGCATAAGTAGCAATGCATGACCACCTCAACCAATTGAAGATTTTGAAACAATTCATTTTTGATTCATTTGTATAATTTTCATAACTCATATTATTTTGTTGTGTTTGATACATTGATGGAAGTATATTTCCCTCATGTGCTACTTAATCCCTAGTTATTTACTACTATTGCGGTTATTTGATTCATTTGAATATCTTTTAGACCTCATGTGAGTGATGTAAAGTATTGTGTTGCTTCTAAATAAAATATTATAGGAACTTTATTGGTAATTTGGTATGTATCAAGGTTCACCAATACTAGTTGGTCATGCTTTTTGTGTTTGTTTGTGTAATTGTCATGTGGAGTAATGAGCATGAAAGGAATTGGGGAAATGAATTCCATCCTAACAATTCATGTGAGGGTTGAAAGTTTTAGTTCATAACTGAAAGACCCATGCCATCTGGTCTAGTCTTCTTCTGTTCTTTCCATTCATTGAAAAGTGTACTGTTGGGTCCTCACTCCTCGACTACATTTGCTACAATTTCATTCATTGGTCGTGTTAGCCTCTTTAGCTGGCTCTTCACCCTACACAAGAAAGCATGAATATGAAGTTCTTGTTCTTGAACGAGGACATCTTATAGCTTACTCAAGTTAAGCATTTAAGTACCATGCAATGTGCAAACACTGAAACAAGTAGATGCAATTTCTGATTTTTTGCTACAGAACCTCATTGCATTAAGGCATCATCCCCTTCAAAAGATCAGAAGTATTCATTTGAGGCCAACTTTTTAGGCGATCAAAGATTTAGTTCAGAATCAGAAGATTATAATCGTGCTCGTGTACATTATATATATAGGACAATTAATAAGTAACCGTCCTATTAAAGGTTTTACAGTAGTATATTTAGGCTATAGGACGGTTAATACAAAACCGTCCTATATTTTTATGTGTTCTATAAGACAGTTAATAAGTAGGCGTCTTATATTTGATGTTATATAGGATGGTTATTTAATAACCGTCTTATATTTTATGGTATTATATGTTATATAGGATGATTATAAAATAACCATCCTATATTTTAGGGTTCAGGACAGTTTTTAAGTAACTCATGTTAATGAATCGAGTCGTTTCATGTCATGTTGTGTCAATTTTTTAAGAACCGGGTCGTGTATGAGTCATTTGTTTTTGACATAACTATTAGTCGTGTCAACCCATAACTCTAATCGTGTCATATTTGTGTCGACACAAACACGACCTGCCAACCTGAATTACCAGGCCTAGGCAGACTTGGACACGCTTCCACAAGCCATGCTCTGCCCGGACATCAAAGCCAACAAAGGGTCGGACAATCCTTGACCGGGTGAGCCTAATAAATGAATGCCTAAGATTACCAAGAAAAGGGCCTACTTGTAATCTAAGCCATCAATAGAAATCCTTTGCAATGAGGGTCCCAGGTAAGAGTAGATGTTCGTGAGCCTCTTAGATTAGACACTCATTCATGGGGATGATTTTATAGACATAAGCCATTCATAATGTTTTGGAATGGCACCCATGGCTGCATACCAAATTTCATGCCCATGGCATGCTTTTAGCTTTTGTTCTTTTATTTGAAATATCAACCATAGGTTTTTGCAAAGACTCAAAACGAGTGGTTAGAATCATTCAAGTGCATTGACTTTTTATTTATTATCTAACCTCTATGCAACAAACATGATGAACGGCTTAGATCTTCAAAAGCATATTCTACAGATATACCAACTTTACTTTATTAGATGTTAATGAGCATAAAATATACATATAGATAAAATTATTTCTTACGAATATAATACTCTACATGTTATTAATATTTAAAGTGTAGTGATATATGTACTATGTTTTTACTCATGAGCCCCTAACTAAATGGTGAGAATGGCTATAACTCTAGGTAAGCCCAAGTTTGTCAAGATATGAACTGTCCATAACGTTGTCCTTGACTTGGATAGGCCATGCTCCATAATTCTCATCCATTGCCTAATCTTAGCAACTCTTACTTTTAATTATAAAATAAATTGTGAAACTTTTTCTCATTCATTTTATAACTCAAGGCAACACTGGCTTAGATTATCCAATGAAAATTGGCACATCTAAGTTAAGTCCAACATTATGAATGAATATTTAAAAATCTAGTCCCAGTCGAAGTTATAGAGCTCCGTACGATTTAGTGAGGGGTATTTGAAAAAAAAATGGTGGAATGATATGTCCAACCTCAATCATTCATGAGGGAAGGAAAGTTGAAAGATAAGTCCTCTAGGAATCCTCTTAGGATGGAATGGAACCAAGTTTGTGAATTAAAATCTAAACGTGGTCTTGGGTAATCTAAACTTAATGAAAACAGTATCTCAAGCAAAATGGTTGTGGTTGTATGGTGAAGAACCTCCCCCTTTGTGGCATGCAATTATCAATTTAATATAAATCAAACTTGGGGCATTATTTGTTGTTCTCATTCCTAAGATTGCTGGTGATGAGTCTTAAGGGTTACTGTCCCATCAATTTGGTTACTATTTGTCATAAGATCCTATCCAAGACATCCGCAAATGGGGCAAAAAATTGCATGCCTTCTACAATCTCTCCTAAACAAACAGGCTTTTTGTTAGAAAGAAACATTACAGATGGTCCTTTTCTTGCCTCCAGGTCTGTTGATTTTATGCATAAATCAAAGAAACCAAGGATGTTATGCAAACTTGACATGTCCAAAGCTTACCATAGAGTTGAAAGAGAAGTGGGGATTGAAGTTATGAGAAGAAAGAATTTCCCTAAGAAATGGTATCAATGAATTGTTTGCTTGCACAAGTACTTCTCAGTTCTTTCTACCTATTAATGGATCCTCTTTTGGGTTTTTCAAAGGAGCTAGAGATTTGAGACAAAAGGATGATTCATCCCTGCATCTCTTTACCATAATGGTTGAGACTACTCTGAACTAATCAATGTGGCAGTGCAAATGACCTCTTTAAGGGATTTCAGATTCCTAGGTACTTAGTGATACTGTATGTCCTTCAATATGCTGACAACACCCTCCTTGTGGGTGAAAACATGAGGGACAAGGCATAAGGATCAGAGTCCTTCTGAGATGCCATGAGGTTTTCCCAAGGCAAAAGTTAAACTTTTCTAAGTCTCACTGCATTGCATGAAGATGGAGAAGTAAACTATACACTGAGCTACTTTAGACATTGGATGTCCAGTTGCACAGTTGCTCAGTTGCCCATCTGCTCTCTGGGGCTACCTTTATGTACTGGAAAGCTAGGTGTAGGTGTAATATCCTTAATTTTTGGGATAAAATAGGAAATTATTAAATAAATTAAAATAAAAATTTATGGATGAAATTTTTTCCTGAAAACATAAGAATTAGAAAGTGCTCGTCGATACGAATCCAACGCCACCAAGAACGCAAAAAACGGAGCTCAAACGAGGGAGTTATGAGCCGTCAAAGTTGGAAGGGCAAATTGGTCATTTGATAGAGACGTGTTAGACAGGGGTCCAAATTGATACTGGCACCCCCGTCTTCCACACGTCTCTACCAGTGCCGGAAAAATCGCCAGAGAGACGTGGAAAGAGATGTGTGGGGAAGAGTTTCTCTTCCCCAAGACTCTAAAACCCTATATCTATGCTCCTTTAGGAGCCAAAACGCTCCACTTTGAGCGTTTTCTCTGAGTTTTTATGCAAAACCCTAGCCCTGCAAAACTTGGATTTTCTGGCAAGTGGAGCCCCGGCAACACGAGCAACTCCGGCCAGGTGCAAGGTAAGCCTCAAACCTATGTTTTTCGTATTTATTAAATAGAAAAACAATTAGGAAAACATTTAAAAAATTAGGAAAAATCATATTTTTAGGAACCTGTGTGCACGCTACTGTTGGAGCGTGATTTCACAGATAAAACCTAGTTCGTTTGAAAATCGCACCATCCAACTAGTGCACAAGAGACCCAAGAGCATACCCTTTAAATTTGAGAGTGATCCAACGGTGGATTTTTCCAGAAAACCCAAAAACCAGTACCTATAGAGGATTTTAGGAACTTGGGAAAAATCATTTAAAAACCATGGTTTTTGGAAAAATCAGTGAAAAAGGAGGGCATAAATGGATTCTAGAGAGAATTTTGAAGAAAATGGCGCAAAAATTGCGCAAAACGGAGCTCTGTAGCTCCGCCGGAGGCGACCGGAATCTGGTCGTCTTCTCCGGCGTCGTCAACAGCGTCGGCGCCCTGGCGCTGACGCCAGGACGCACTTGGTGACGCCCGAGGGACGACGTCACACGACGTCGTTGTCGCACGCGTGCGGGGGAGAAGCCAATTGGCGGTCGCGGTGGCGCCGGGACGCGACGCGTCCTGGCGACCGTGACGCACGGCGCGCATCCCGTGCGGCGTCTGCGTCGGTGTGCGTCTTCGTGCGCCGGTATACGCCGGTGTAAACCGGCGGAAAAGGGCGCCGTCGATATAAACCACCTTATGGTGGTCCGGCAGGCCCCATTTGATGATAGTTTTCACTAAAACTTGATTTTTGGGAGCTATAGAGGTCCAAATCACGATCCGGAAGAGGCGTTGTGACCGTATTGACGACGCGGACCTAGTTTTAACTTAAAAACTTAGAAATGACCACTTTTTCTTTAGAAAAATATTAAAATAGTGATGTGACATGTACAGGTGCACGTGAATATACCAGTTAAAGGGAGTTATTAGCAAGCTAGTGGTCTCACACTGAGGTAGGTGACGACAACTAATGTTTTGCCTTGATTTTTAAACCATGTTTAAACATAGCATCATGTGTGATTGTGTTTTAAAATGCAATTATTATTTACCGTGGATTTCATGCGACATTGCGTACAGGATGGTTATTCCAAATTGAAATCTTTTACTGAATAAACTTATTTAAAATGCTTTTACAAGCATGATGTTAATTAGTTATGCTTAATTAGATACTTATTTCTTATTATATATATAGAAAATGCATGGATTTACATGGAAATGAGAATAGAGGCTTATTAGCTGGTCCTTTTATAGGCTAACCCCAGGATGAGGGGCATGTCTTGGGGATTGTGAGCTATAAGTGCTCTTGAGTTTTAGCATATACACATGATTTTCGTGTTTTATATTTGATGACGGGTGCTCTCGCCTGGTGGGCGTCATGCTAGGAGGGATAGGGCCGGCCACCCACCCTCTAAGATTATGATGTGATGAGTTTGTGAGATGATAGACACCTGCCCATAAATGGCATTCGGTAGGGGTTTGGTAACATGGATAGTCCACACTACCGATCTGAGCCTTTCTATGGGGACAGACGCTAAGTTTCCTGTTATGGTGTCGACGGGGAGCGGCAGTGGTTGATACCCATGGAGGGTTGCCACTGCAGCATGATGGTCCATATTCTTATTATGTGTGCATGTATGATGAGCATGGTTATGGATGATATGTCTGGGTATGATGACACTCAGAGGTTGACTACGTGTACCCTGATCAGGGATGTTAGTGCGATGCGGTGGGACCCATTACCTTAGGGTGCCCTTATTCTGGTTGTATGCTCCATTTTATTGATTCATGTCATGTTTAACTCCTTGAATTTTATGTTTTAGCATATGGAATAAATTGGCATTTATTGAACATGGCATTATGATATCACTATTTTCAAAAATGTTAGATTTTTCATCAGTACTATTCATTATTTCTTTCATTTATTACATTAATTGTCTATGTACCTACACAAGCGATAGCTTGCTGAGGCATTGCTTTGTTTTGCAATGCCTTAGATCTCGAGCGCGACACTAGGAAAGGAAAAGCGGTTGATAAACCTTGAGAGCTGCTGAAGACTAGTTTTTCCTATAGTTTTAGACAGTAATGTGAGTCATTAGAGTGGATTATCATTTGAATTTTATTATGGACTGCATATTTTATAATTGGATGTGATTTAGATCTTTGGACATATGTTGGACATTTATATGGGATGTTATGATAGATAGACCCTGGGCCATATTATTATTGTCTTTTGGACGTTTATTTGATTTAAAATAAAGGCGCCTATTTATTTGACGTTGATTTATAGCAGATTATTTATTTATGTTTAAATTACATGTACGCCATTTTGAGAAAGGAAAACTAACACCCGGAGTTTTAAGATAGGTTTAGTAAAATGTTAAATAAATCGTTTCTCATGGGATCCCAAATGCTCTTATTTAAAATGCCATTATTTTATATATATATATATATATATATAATGTCTTAAAAATCCGGGGTGTTACAGCAGGTCTTTAGGAATCAGTGGTGGAAAGGTTCCTAAAAGAATGGCTGGTTAAGAGAGAACTCGTCTCTTGTTAGATGGGAGGAAGCAACTGTCTCTAACATTCCTATATTTTTTACGTCTGTTTACAGGTGCCGTTTTGTTGTGGTGGACCAAATGGAGAAGATGATGAAAGCATTTCTTTGAAGGGGTCCAAATAATTGTAGGAAGATGTATCTTTAGATGTGATATTGTGTGCCTTCCTAAAGCTCAAGAAGTGTTAAGCATCGGAATGTTGAGACCTATGAACTCAGCTTTATTGTCAAAGTGGCTTTGGAGATTTTCTATGAGAGAGAAGAACAATTTGTGGCACAACATCCTTTGTTTCTTCAGCTTACAAACTTTTGGTTGTCAATAAAATGGAAGACCTTGGCTCAAGTGATTGTGATCACCTGCTACTCCAACTGGAATTACAACTTCTGGGTGGAATCTATCTTGGAATAAATTGCTAACTTTTCATAAGGTGGTTGCTACAAGTTGGGTGGCACCTTCCATTTGTCCTCGATAGGGTCATGCTCTTGAATCTAAGGACAAATGTACTTACATTAAAGAGATTTGGTTTGGTTTCTTAACTAGTTCCGCCTTGGTGTATGCCTGAGCTTTTAGACCAGTTTCATGATCAACATGCCATCTTCAATGCAAAAAGAGATTTAAAGTGATTCGATAAATGGAAATGCTCACAGTTCTTCGGTATGTTCAGCTTGAATGAAATAGAAGATTGTTCCAAGGTAAGAGAACACCTGCTCACTTGTTGAAAGAAGCAATTAATGAGTTGGTGCGTAGATGGACAGTTTGTCACTAGGAGTACAAGGGCTTTACTACGTATGTAGCATTTGCATAAGAAATCAGGAAGGATCATTATTATCGGATGTGCCAAACAAAAAGAAATGCCGTTATGGATGCCTCCACCTTCAAGTTGTTTCAAATTGAACAATGATGGTGCCGCGTACTGTGCCAGGAAGAGCAGTGGTGGGAGGTACGTTGAGAGATTCAGGTGCCAAGGTCATCTTCAATGTATATGGGAGCTTCTAACCTACGACAGGACAAGTGAAACGTAGTTTAGTGTTGTTGCAAAAAATAGTTGGACTTGAATTACCCATATAAAAGGGCAAAGTAAGTAAATTTGGCAAGGTTATTTTTTCATTTGCATGGCTTGCTTTTAGTCACAAAAAAAAATTACTTTTTTTTTTTACCCTTACTTTGAGACTAAAAAGAGCCATCATCTCTTCCTTTGTGTTACCTTTTCTTCTTTGGGTTAGGGTTTTAAAGTCTAACAAAGAGGCTACTCGGATTTAACAATATGCGTAGGTCACAAAAATCTTTCATTACAAAAGAATAACATGGAAAGCACCATGGCCTTGCTTAGAGGTTGTGACAACACTAGCCTATGCTTCACATGTCAGACAGGGAGACGCTACCCTTTCGTTTGATTCCTCAGGCCATGGATATCTAGTAATTAAATAAGATGCGAATTGGATTATTTTGACATCTAAAAATTATAGTTTGCATCTTAAAAAGGAACATATTTGAACCTTCTTATAAATATAAATTTAAGTTCAACTTTTAGAAACATGGATTTTAGGGTGCTAGAATAGATTGATCATGCGAACTTTTGTTTGTGAGATGTTCGTAAGGTATGACTAAGCCAAAGGAATTAGATGAATTTGTATTTTACTAAGTGGGGAAATTATAAGGGTATGACACTATTGTTTGTGAGATGTCCGAAGGTATGACTAAGCCAAAGGAATTAGATGAATTTGTATTTTACTAAGTGGGGAAATTATAAGGGTACGACACTGACTAATAGAAGGGCACTAAAAAGCAATGTATGCTTTGAACCTAAAGCTTATATCTTGAGGTAAGGCCTTCTATCATAGTGGAGTGGTGTAAGAAGGGCCTTTCCTGTACTTAAATCACATGTTCACGGTGCTCATGGGTTATGGTTATCCATATAAAACAATAGAAAAAAGAAATTGGTAGATTGTGAGATGGCCCAATGTGTCTTTTTCATTTTTGAAATCTGTATGAAATTCATCAAAGAAAACTATAGGTCAAGGTGATCTATAACGAAAGCTACATGAAAAAAATACATAGTATCCATAGATACAAAGTACTGCCTTTACTAAGAGGGATTAGCCAAAGCCTTGCGAAATAAGAGACTAACAAAGCTACCAAAAGAATACCTTGCCTAGTCAGTATCCATCTCTTAGTTGTCATATCTCAAGGTATGAGAGAAATCCACTGTAAAATCCCGAAGGACAAACTGAGCCTCATCTAGGAAATGTGACATTCTACAAGGAGTGGAATATGGATTTCTTAGTTCTGCAATTGCAATCTGCGGAATTTCCTACTATGACGATCTTCTTATCGGCATTAGGAACTAGGTTTCTGATACCTGTGATAGCTGTTAAAACTTGAGCAAGATTGGCATCGGCTTGCTGACCTGGTCGAAAGAATTCTGAAAGCTTAACTTCCTTCACTGTTGTGAAAGCAATCCTCCAAGACCACCCGCTCCCGCCAATTCACAACTGAGGCCGTCAAAATTGAATTTCAGAGCCTTTGATGTTGGAGAAATCCATTTCCCTTTTGGTTGTTGATTATCATCGAAGCATGTGGTGAAATCATTCAAGTCTCTGGAAGCCCACCAAGCACAAAAAACCCATTTATTCCTCTCTTTCCATATTTCCCGAAATTGCGATAGGCAAAGAGCCTTCCAAATAATTTATATTGAGCAATATTTTAAATTGAGAGTGTGAGTGTGATGCAGTGGTGCAAGAGTGAGCTCTCAATCTTACAAGTATAATTACTCTGAAAACTTAGCAACCCAAGAATTACCCACCTTGATCTGACGGTTTAGATTCACCAAGATCAATCAAGAATCAATGCTGATCGACGATTAGGAATCACCAATCAAAGATTTTATCATCAATTAAACACCAATATGAGAAATATGGAATAAAGGTCATAGCTTAGTCTCTCGGTTGTATATTTATATATTAAAATACTAATTTGGACGATCAGATTATCCCTGATCTGCCATTCAACCTTAGATCATACAAATCTGAATGTTGGAAAAATCAGTTTCACATATCAAGGGTTAGCTTTGATCTTCCAGGCCTAGATCACACGAATTTAAGTGCTGGAGAGATTGGATTTACAAATTAACTATCTGATCAGTCCTTTTATAAATTTAATAAGCTTTTAAGTTATTGTTTCTTAACCCAAATCATTATTAACATGAAAGTTATATCATTAGATTTAGAGATTCATGATCTGATCATGATTTCAACGGTCAGATTTGTACATCTGAGACTTTTACTCACGTATCGTGTTTAGATTGAAATTTCAATAGTTGAATTCTCTCTAATTTAACTTTTGTCGACATAGGTGCGTAGATCAGGTAGCAAGGATTTCAAATATGTAATTTTTTTAATTTTGTAATCATTGGAATTCGGTCGCCATCATTGGAATCTGATCACCTTCCTCGGAGAAGACAACTGAAAAACGATCGCCACCAGTGACTGTTACGTAGTACTGAAATCACATAAGTTTTCAAAAATAATTTATGGGTCTTGTAGATCTCTATTTCACCTTTATTCCAGTGAAGTTTAAAGTGATTCTGTCACCGTTTGATGCTGAAAAAAGAAAAAATCAGAATAAAACGTTAGTCGAGTTTTGCCGAAAATTGGCGTTTTTCCCATCAATTTCGGTAGCCAATTAGGTCGTATGCCAAGTCTGCTCCAACCGTGACCGACCTCCAATCGTGACTGACCTAGAGGGTGGATCACTAGTTAGTTACTTCAGCCAACGATTATCTGATGCGTGATGCCCGAAGGTGAACCCGTCTGCTTGCAGCCGGTAATGGACGCGGGGGAGAAAGAGAGCAAAGATAGAGAGAGAAAGAGAAAAGAGGGAAGGGAGGGGAAAAACTATGCGCAAGTATGGGACTTTCGTCTAAATTGTGATAAAATGCAGGATTGTTACGTATTTTCACTTGGAAAACAGTAGCCGGCAAAAGACAACGCAGGGCTTGTTACTTCAATCCAAGCCAGGCAAGTAGACCTCGCTACAGATGGATCACGCATAAAAATATGATATTCAATGTTGAATGATTCTAAATCTTTGATTTATTTCTTCCTAACTTTCTGTTTGATGGCCCAAAACTAGACAAAGTTGATATAGGCGGTTTGTATCATTCAAAACAATAGGTTCCACTCCCACATTTGTCTGTTGCAATTATGTTAGTGAAACACAGCCGCATCTATTAACTCAGGCATGATCCTCTTTTCATTTGTGGAGGATGCTTCTTAAAATTCCTCTTCCCACACATTCGTCATTCCATAACAAATTAGCGTCCAGACAAAGAAAACCAGAAAAGAAGGTTACAAGGAAACACATGTAACTGCTTTTCAGCTTACAGAATTATGTGAGAAGGTTAGCCTTGGCAATTGGCAAGTCTCTTCGCCACACTTGCTCCTCCTTTCCTGCTCTATGAACCAATCTTCCTTATACTACTGGCAGACCCAGGTCACTTTTCAGGGGTCCTGTCTTTTCCCTGGAAATTTTGGTAAAGAGGAAAGAAAGAGCCAGATTTTCCGATGCAGTTTTGGGCGGTGGGAATGTCGTGCAAGTCACAAACACGGGGAAAACGTTTTGAGTCGTGAAAGCTACAAAGATGGCATCTTTGTCTGGCTAGTTACGGGTGACGCATCTCATTGAAAACTGCCAGCCTCACGCATTATCCATTAACCCTCGCAGTCAAGGCAAACGGCCCTTTCTTTGCAAGAAGGTAAAGACCAGTGGAATATTTTCCCGTCAACACTTTGACAGGATATGCCTCTGAAATATACCGACCTACGGAATTCCATCGCTGAGTTCACTGCACACATGCATGCATGAATGAGGTTATTCTAGTGGTTTGAAAATTTGACTTTGATCGATCCCTTATTGGAATTATTGGGTAGTAAGATGTTGATTTGGATGGCTAGGATCGTTTGAAGATTTTGTCGGTCTGAAAACTTAAAACACACTAGAAACTGTTAGGTGGTGGTTAACAAACAAAAGACAGACTATACATGGATAGTGATCTTATCTCATGGCATAGGCGGAGGTAGTCCCACGTTCAACCCAAAGAAGCTGCAACAGATAGCTCAAGACTAGTCCACTTCTCGAATTTTAGACCAAGTCAAACTAGCACGATATTTGTCAAAATTTGTAAGGCCATTCTGGACATTGAATGTTTTCATGGCTTCTTCCCCGAGCACAACAAAAAAAATTACTTGGAAGTCAACAAGGCGGCTTGATCACAAGTATAAAAGCAGTGCCTCCCTCATCCGTTTGGACATCACTTTGCCGTCTTACATTTATCTCATCTTCTCAATCTGCCCTTCAACTCTGCAAATTGAGCCTTCCAGTAATGGCGTTCCAAGGATTCCCTGTTAGTGACTTCAGCGACTTTCTGCTAAAGATTGGCTTATTCGCTCTCGTCCAAGCTCTGGTCTATCTCATCCTTTCGAATTCATCAAACATCTTCAACCCCAAGAGATCTATGAGCTTCAGAACTGTCCGATCGGTCAGTATGCGTCGGATCCTGGCTGCGCTTTCTGACCTCCCACCCGAGGGCGAGGTTTCACCCACGCCGGCAAACTCGAAGTCGCGCGGCCCGGATGTTTCTTCCGCCAAACGCCGAGAGTAACTCGTTTGAGAATTTTCATCGGAAAATCTGAGAGCTAGTTGCCATTCGTTTATTATTTTGATGTAATTAGATTGAAGTATTGATTATTATCTTTCAGAAGGGGAGCCTTGGCGCAACAGTAGAAGTTGTCGTCGTGTGACCTTGAGGTCACGGGTTCAAGATGTGAAAACAGCCTCTTGCAAATGCAAGGTAAGACTGTGTACTTTAGACCCTTGTGGTCCGCCCCTTCCTCAGACCCTGCATAGGCAGAAGCTTCATACACTGGGCTGCCCTATTGATTATTATCTTTTGTAAAATATGATGATTGTTGTAAGTATATACATTTATACCAATGATTAGAGTAGTTTGTGCTGTTTTCTATTTAATTTCATATACGAGATTAAACAGACCAAGTTTCTTGACATATGATTCCACAACGAGGGTGCACTATAATATGACATGATGCAATTTATACATATGAAGGAAGATCCATGATCAATCTATGTTCTAGCTAGGTGGCTGCATAATCTTTTTGCCCTTTTAAGGGGAGATTCCATCCACAATCCCATGTTTGATTTACAGCACTTCTACAAATTTGGATTATTAAATTAATTATGATTCTCAAATATATCTTCTCGTGAATGATAAGTGTGCCATGACCAAATTATGGCGGTGCAAATATCATTTCCCCTTTGTTGTTATCATCTGCAAGTCTTAATAGTTGCGTGAATATAATCATCTTATCAGAGAATTGTGTTGACCAAGGATCCCGAGGACAGTCTAGATGACCAAGGAGGCTCAAGAGGATGATGGCTGTTGTCTCAGGCATTATGGACAAGTTGCTTTTGTTCTCCATTCACCCTTCTATGAATCTTGACGAGGTTTTATTTGGGTAGCACAGTACTCAAATACAGTCATCGGATAAATTAAGGTTCCCCGGATCCGTAGCAGGTAGTAGTCCGATATATTTGTCCTCAGATTTCTACTGTACTAAGGATTGGACTTATGTAAAATGGGGCCGTCAATAAAGACCAAAGAACTGGCAAAATCAGATTAAAAAATTAGATTCTGGTCCTTAAGTTGGAACCGATGTTCCAATTCTAGTTCTATACAAGCGTAACCAATCAAATTTGGTCCACTTCCAATTTTAAGCTGAAAAATTAGGACCAGAACTGAATCATTAAGCTTTCTAGCTCAAATTTTGTAAGACAAAAAATATCCTCAATATATTTTGATTCCCATAAGTTTAAATTAGAATTTTCAACTCAGATTTTGGTTTGTGGAAATAAAATACTTCGTCTTTTTTTTTGAAAGTCCAACTCTTTACTTGGTCTTTTCTCGTCTTAATTTAGAGCTTGCAGATTCTTTTATATCTTAACTCACAAGTATCAAGAACCGGGCCAAAACCGAACAATCTATTTCTGGCCCTCAAAGCTACAACTAAATCCTAGAATGTCCAGTTCCAATCCCACAAATTTACCCAACCAAATCAGTGATGGCCCTACGTAAAATTATTCAAGTAGATAGTGTAATCATTTGGCTAATGAAAAGGAGTACATTGCCAATCTAGGAAAAGACTTTTATCTCCTATTATTCTACACTTTCAAAAAGAAAAGTGCTGCAAAAGAAGAAAAGTTAATTGTAACTAATACCTAGACAGATGATATCCAGGATTTGTTTTTCACAATTTCAATCAGCTCCGTTTTTGAAACTCCTAATTAAATATAAAAAATCAGATAATCAATAATCCATTCAGAAAATCTCTAAGTCTCTATATCTAATCTGTTCATCATGTTTAGCATGTCAAAAATAAGAAATCTCCAAAAAATCAATGCATTTGGATCATCTTAACCACTTGTCTTGGGCATTTGAAAAAATTAATTAAAATGGATGGTGGCAATTTTTAACTTAAGAAAACATATGTTAAAGCAACCAATGGATATGCATACTATGACGTATCTAAGGTACACGTGGTTAAATCTTCAAACCAATTTCACCATATATTGAAAAAGGGAGCTGACTTTGTTGCATGGTTAAAATCATTGAATCCCACCGAGACCCTTAAAGAGATTATTTTATTAAAAAAATGGGCACATCATTTTGAAGGAGGAATCATCGTCTTCGAGTTGCAAATTTTTTTCTCAAATAAGTATAGAGGAATGCTAAGCAATGAGAGTGTCCATATGCAACTCTTGCAGGGCTAACTTTTGCATGATCAACTCATTTGTGTTCAATACTAAAATTTTGGATGTATAATAGGTCAAACAGCATGTGGATTGCTGAAAGCCATCTAGCTCAATTGGTTGCAAACGATAAGGTGGCTCACCTTGTTATAAAGGGGCAGTCCTGGTGCACGAAGCTCCCACCTATGTGAGGTTCGGGGAAGGGGCAGACCACAAGAGCCTATAGTATGCAGCTTTACATTGTTTTTCGCAAGAGGCTATTTCCATGCTTTGAACCCATGACCTCAAGATCACACGACGACAACTTTTATCGTTGCACCAAGGCTCTCCTTGTTATGCTTGGTCAAATTTTGAGGTGGCACTTTCCCCTTATTGAGGGAAAATTCTAGTATAAATTTAGGAATTAGGGTATAGCTTGTAGGTATTTTGTTTCATAACTCTTCATAGTAAAAAAATAAAATAAAGAGCTCGCTGGAGAAGGTGATGTTGAAGACTCGGATCTTTGATCCAAGCCATCATTGTCTCTAGAGGCTCCCTGTAATCCCAGCAACCTAAAAGCCATGTTTCCTCACTGACATCATCACCTTCTCTCTCTCTCTCTCTCTCTCTCTCTCTCTCTCTCTCTCTCTCTCTCTCTCTCTCTCTCTCTCTCTCTCTCTCTAGGGGTGGTTGCCATTATCAAATAGCCCTTCCTTTTTTGTAAATATATGTTTTATTTATATATTATCAAAATGTCCTAGATATTCAAATAGTAATAACTTCTCCATCTGAACTCTGATTTAGCATTCCCTATGTCATTGGAATTTACTCGACGTGTACATTCCAAATTTAATAGTTTTCAATCGAAATTTTGAGTTTTCAAAGAGGTCACTTACATGAAATTCAATTTTCATAGAATTCAATTTCTAATTATTTTTCCAATTAAATATATAATATAAATACATTAAAAAAAAACTCAAAATTGAGTGTTGTTACATACACTCTTTGGATCGTAGATATGGTTAGTAGGCATAGTCCAATCTATTAAGCCAACAAATAATGACTAGCTAAATCTATCTATATTGAATTTGTCTTGATGGGATATTCTTAGAACTTCATCCAAGAAGCCATGTTTGGGGTTTGGCTAAAAAACTAAGAACCATTGGTTTTTGTTGAATTATTAACATAGAAGGTTAATTAAATTATGTTAACATATTTATAGCATGTGCCAGTGAAATATCCATTTGGCATGAGACTAAGTCATGTGATTTAGCTATTGAAAGTGTGCAAGTTTACTGGTAGAGAAGTTCACATATTGATTTTCCATGTAGGCTCATAAAGTGAACTTACTCCTTGATTAGGAAAGTGGGTTTGCTTGCTGGTTGGACTCTTAGTATACAAAGAATTTAATTGATAAAAAGAGTACAACTGCGGAGCAAGATGTCTGCACAATTGCTTGCTTGAGGAAAAAGTACAAATCAATTAGTGTCACATAGAACTATTTTGAAACTTGTTTTTTCTTCAGTTAGTCTAACAAATCTTATTGTATTGAGTGATAAAAGCAAAAGTTTCACAAAAAATGTATAATGTGACACTCTTGATCTGTGGTTTTCTCCTTAGAGTTAAAAAAAATAAAATTCAAATTGCTCAGAGGCTCTCTAACATTCAACTTTTGGATCATACAGTTTGCCTAAACAATGCACTTACAAGCGCTTGGACTCAAAGCGCTCTGATTTTCTGTCTAAAGGGGCTCACAATTGGAAGATCCCGCTAGTTTATTCAATTATTCTTGCTTTAAATATCTTCTATATAAACAAAAAATGAGAAAGATTGTCATCCTAGACCTTTGTGTTTTTGGTTAATGAGTTTAGACCATCGTTTACAGTCTTTAACCATCTTCAAAAAGTTAGTATTCATACCTCAGAATCATCCAAACCTGAACGGATGATCTTTTAACTATTAGACATCTAGCCCCAAAGCAGTCAAATGAATTTTTGATGGGGGGGAGATCATCCAAAGGTGGGTCCCTTGAGACAGAAAGTTAGAGAGCAAGCTCTATGGTTCGACATTGCTTCTTTCTTGATTTGGGAATACATAGTTTTGCTTCTTTTGGTAACTTTTGTGGGCATAGGTGAAACGGTGACATTTTATGTTTGTTTTGGTAAATTTTTCTGCCATGTAAAGAACTAGGCCACTGTGCATCATCATAACTTCTATCTGTAGTCGCGACCTTTGGCACATGAATGAAATCCAGCTAGACTTCAACAAGGGCTTAAATGGAAGGAGTGTAACTACAGGCATTAACTAATCAACTTATGTGGCTTCCGCTTCTAAAGCAGACATGTACTCCCTGAATTTTCAATTCACTGGAATTTCCAGTTGCCAGTAATCTTCCTCAATTCATATCAAGATTTTTCCTGTTGCTAGTAATCTCCATTCTCTCCAAATTTCCTTACTGGGGACTTACATTGTATGTACGCACATAAAGTTTAAGAAATTCAGACCGTGTGGAGTGTTTCTTGACCCAAACTGTTCATCTATTAGGCAGCATCTTAGACAGGCTACTACTCCAGGGCTGCAGCTCCTTAAAAGAATAAGATCTTAACCATCTAGAGGTCACTATGTGAGAATTAGAGGACATGATCTTTCTGAGCTCAAGTTCACTAAGTTTAGATTGCCAAATGTTGGGTCCAGCGACGGAGCAAGATTCCTAAATTATCTTCTACTAAAAAGATAGAAAATAGAACGCGCATGCTGAAAGAAAACTTCTCCGTGTTACCATTAATGCGAATCTTTGGCATTGGGGTTTTCTAAAGAATATCAATATTGTTAGACACGCGAACCACAAATGGGCCAATTCCGAACAAGATAAGGCGGATTACTCCACCAAACGCATGCACAGAACTACCCGATCATAATCATCCATCGCATGAATATAACATTTAAAATAAATTTTAATTCTTATTGTCTAATTTCCCTAACATTACTATGTGGTGTAGAGATTATCTAATAAGCTAAAAATGATTTTATACATCTCAAAATTTATTATTGGACAATTAGTGTTTTTATTTAATTTGGGTGCAGAGCAACATTGTGCATACCTGCTCCACCTCATCCAAATCTTGGCCTTCAAAGCTGGGCCCAGATACACAATGTTTGTGTGTGAAAAGTCCCCTCTGTTTCTTTATAAGAGGGTCACTTTGCACTCTTGTTTGTCCGTTCCTCTTTTCAAATGCCTAAATTATAATTTCCCACAAACTAGAGCAAGAAAGAAGGCCCAGCTCTCTCCTTTTTCTCCTTCTCCTTTCAAGCTTCATACCTTTTTCTTTTTAATCTCAACCAAATAATGAGGATCCGAGAGCATTGGGTTTCTCCAAATCTGTCACCCTCTACTTCAATGAGAGAAAGAGTAACGATAATGTTGTCTCGTTTTAGGTATCTAAAAGATGGCTACGAACAATCCAAAGAGGAAGGTCGACAACCTGCATCTTCGAGTCTGCAGAAAGCAATGACTGCAAAGGCAGATGGATGGATAAATCTAAATATTCAACTGAACAAAAGAGGAGTTGATACTCAACCAAATCTTATTGAAGTAGAGGTAGTAATCTCTCTCTCTCTTAAAAGCCCAATCCATCCCTTTTTTCCCTACTATATCTACGCTTAGAAGCTTGCATGTAATTATGATCCCCCTTTTTGAGTTAGGTTTAGTGTAAAATTATTAGCATTGTACATTTTGATACCTTATAAGAAGATTTAGTACAACTTGAAGGCTTCCTTTTCATGGTTTTTGTTTTGCAGCATTTGAAAGGGAAGAAAAAGGAAGAAGATGAAAGCAAAGATAATATTAGGAGGTAAAAGAAAAAAATGCTAAATATTGTTTAATTTACAATTTCATCACCGATCATAGCTACAGGATAACTATTTTCAAAGAATAATCTTGCATCTATTTGACTTCTTTAGTCTTTACCCCTTCACCATGATATGCTTCATCCTCTATACATGCATTTGTTTATTGTGTCCATCTTTTTTGTAAACTTATGAAATTGTAACTAGGAGGCAAATTAGTTTCCTTGATTTTGGGCTAACTAAACTAGTTGTTCCATGTTTTAGCATGAGAGGTGAGAGGTATTAAATCCCAATTTGATATATTGTCTATGTTGTCACTTTTTCTTTACTTTTTCATATTTTGTTATTTATTTTTCTTACCTTTTTTCAATGCACGCTATTACTGCAGTGAGAGTATCTATAATCCAGAAGTAGCAGCTGCACTTCAACTTCTTTCATTTACTTGTAATCAAGGTATATGTGTCCTCAAAGCCAGTAGTCTTATTGAATATATCTTTTATTTATTTTTTTGGTTTCTAAATCTTTTGTTTTTCTTCAATTATAAGTAGCTACTGAAAGGTGTGAGCAGAGCATGACAACAATTCCCTCTGAACAGAAGTGTGCAAGCTTTCGATGGGAAGCAAATAGCAACAACAATGGTACTAGAATAGAAGAAAGGGTAATCAAGAAAGAGGGGACTCCAAACTCAAAACCCACAACAAATATGAAAGGCAGAGAAAGGGAAGAAAATAAAGCAAAAGAAGAAGAATCCGAAAGCAGTAAGGCTCATGGAAGAAGAGGGAGAAAGAAGAAGACAACTGGGATTTTGATGGAAGGTTCAAGATGTAGTCGTGTTAATGGAAGAGGTTGGAGATGCAGTCGTCAAACTCTTGTTGGTTATGCTCTATGTGAACACCATTTAGGAAAAGGAAGAATGAAGAGCATGAACAACATTCATGGGGAAGCCACTATGACTACTCCTAAGAAAGATGAAGATAAAGAAGAACAAATGGAGAAGGAACATGAAATAATTGTAATAGAAGATGAAAAGGAAGAGCAAAGACCTACAACAATCACAAAGAAGAGAAGAAGGTTTGGGTCTATGAAAGCTCGGTCAATTAGTAGCTTGATAGACTTAAACAAGTCATTATGCTACTCAAATGGTAATGGTGTCTCTAGCCCATGATTATACTTACTAATAATATAAAAAATGGATAAAATGATACAAAAATAAAATAAAATAAGTAATAACAATAAGATGTAGGAGAAGGGAAAAGTAAGTTAGAGAAATTCATTAGTCCATTGTTTTTTCTTTTCTTTTTTGAATGTTATAAAAAGAACAAATACAAGTAGTATGATCGAGGTGATTAGAGAATGAAATTGTATTAGAAAAAGGAGGAAAAAGAAGAATATACTTGAGTTGTTTGTAAATTTCTGCACTATGTTTAATTTTTATGTTTGGTTGCTAGAATATCATGGATATTACACTTGCATATCATCATGATTGTCAGTCCTCTCTCTCTCTCTCAATTTGATAAACAGACTGCCTAATTCGGTTTACGTCTTTATAATAGAAAATCAATTATCTTTTTTATCCTTCTTTTTTTTTGCTTTTTATTGGCCTGGAAATCCAAAAAACATATTTAATATCCAAATAGACAAACACGATAGACTTGTCATAGATACATGTCAATTCATACTATTTGCATTGTGGTTTAGTTCATGAATTATAATCTTAGACAATATTAATCATTCCAAATCTAGATTTTTCTTTTAACAAGCAAAGCAAAGCCTTCACATACTCTCCCAAATATAATCCCTACCCAAAAGGGAAAGCAGTTGCTCAAACTTGAGATAAAATGTAAGGGAGTTTACTCACACACTTTGCCAAATCTAATCCATTAAAATTATTATTTTTTCTTTTTCTCTCTTTCCTTGAGAAACAATTTAGAGCTGCCTAGAATTCTATCTAGCAATTAGACCCTATTGCTCTAAGGTTGCAGTACCATGTTTACCTTTTATTTTTGTTCTTTCTATTTCACATATCTTCCTTTTTTGCCTAATGATAACTTGTGGAGGAAGTTTCTCTATTATTTGTTGATGTCTATTTTCCTATTGTTGTGGGGAAGCAAAGAAAAATAAAACATATAGAAGATAAAACAAGAACAACTATAATATAAGAAATAAAAGAGTGTTATATAAAGGAGATGATGTTCACGTGAACATATTTGAGAGCTGCAAGAATTATTCTATAAATGAAAAACTATTCTTTAAAAAAACTTAAATCATTTGTTAAATGTACTCTTTTCTCCCTTACCCTACTAGTACTTTCCATCTCTATGCTTATCTCCGTAACCTACAAATATTTTTTAGTAGAGCTATAAAATTGTCTTTCAATGATTTACCTTTCTAGATTTTCAAATGGTTAAAATTTTGCATGTTTCAAAACTTTCTAAACTATCCATTTTTCACTTGAAATGGGGGTGGGGGTGGTTGGGATAAAGAGGGTTTAATCAAATTAAATAATTATTTTATTGAAGAAAGTTTCGCCAAAATTGTTTGTGCTAATATCAACTCTCTATAAAGATAAAGGGAATTTAAGGAAAACTATGTCCCCAATATCCCAAAAAGTTATTTCCACACCCTCATTTGAGATTCTATGGTACTATTACCTATGCTCGCACTTCTTTTGACAACTTGAACTTGTCCTCTTAATTATCTTGCAACAAATGAACCCCGCATCAAAAAATAAGTACTTCACAATTTTTTGAATTAATTTGAGTTTTAAACTAGACTCCTAAAAATAGACCAAAATAATTAATGGCAAGATCCAATCTATGTGATTTATGAGACATGGCTCATATATGGTAAAGCAATGAAGATTAACATTTCAAAATCATTGAAAAAGTAAATTCTACTTTGTACCATTACCACAACACTCAATATGGTGGGTATGTTGTTAGTTCTAAATTTTAGAGAGGTGCTAGAATATCATTTTTCTACTTTCTTAGAATATTGCCTTGTTCTAATTGTTTAGATTAGGAGTTACCCTATATGCATACTAAGACAAATCAATGGAAGGATATCTTGTATCATTTGATGATTTCCAAAAACTATGTTTTCTTGTTTCTACAAATTATGACTTTTGTGAGCTGTATAAAATTTAAAAAAAGAGACATATTTTCCTATAAAACTCATCTTTTTGGATTTGTTTTCATTCTTTTCATTTAAAACCCCTATTTTAGATATAAAAGGGTGGGTGATTTGCACACGAACTAAAATAGCTAGGATTTCATGTCATGGAACTTTTGTATGTTAAATAACTTAAGCCTATGACCATTGAAATAGCTTTTATTTAATTGAATAAGAAAGAAACCTCTTCTTCCATAGCAGCAAGCTAAACATACAACATGGGCCACTAAATCATGCATCCATGGTTTATATTAATTTGGGTGATCTAAATTGTTTATTCTCTAATTTACCTTTATAAATATTTTCCCTCAAAATCCCATCAACATGGTCATCTTATTCTTTGATATTAAGAATCTGTCATCCATTTTACATGAAGAAAAATCAAATATTAAAAACACTCAATTGATGAGATTTTTAAGTTATAGCTTATATAGAATAGGACTAATAAGATGAACGATGTGAATCACCAAATAAATAGCCTCCTTGAGGACGAAGAAAGAGAAATATAAATTGGCCCAATTTTGGTTTCTCCTTAAAGGTTTTTGTTTTGAAATCATTTATAGCTATTTTACAGTTGTTTTTTTATGAATCTATGAACATTTTCACCAGCAACCAAATTGATGACTAGAAAGATCTCTATAACTTCATTTTGGCAACTCCATTTTGGCAAACCAATCTACCCTCTAATTTTTAGAGTTTTAACTAGGCTAGTTTACACGTTCGCACGAGAGAGAGAGAGAGAGAGAGAGAGAGAGAGAGAGAGAGAGAGAGAGAGAGAGAGAGAGAGAGAGAGAGAGAGAGAGAGAGAGAGAGTCTTTTATCTTATTTAATTGAAAGCTATTATGGTGACAGACTTGAGTGATTTACAGGATAAAAGGAGAGACTGTTTAAGTTGGTGTGCAAAATCACTAGCAAAAAAGAAAATTTGTACTTCATTTTGTCATTATATTTATTGACTTTATGTTTTTAACTTTTTTTTCTTTATTAATACTTTATATTTTTATAACATTTTTTTTAAGGAGTTCTCTTTTTTTTAGTTTTTTTTCAACATCGATACTATTACTAAAGAAGAGTGGGGGTAATAAAGGGACAAGAGATTAAACAAAGTAATACATGTTTAGGATATACTAGGGAAATATTATAAGACTTAGAGGTGATGATTCCTCCCTCCTACTTTTAAGGGATACATAAGGGAAGGTAAATAATCCCACATGTTACATCTCTTTTCTTCTCTCCTATTTTTAATGGACAATTACCTATTTATTTACTAGATAGCTCTCTCTCTCTCTCTCTCTCTCTCTCTCTCTCTCTCTCTCTCTCTCTCTCTCTCTCTCTCTCTCTCTCTCTCTCTCTCTTTGTGCATGCAACATCACATGCCATCTTTCTAGTTTAAACCCCAAGCTTTACTCTATTTATAATCATATAATTACTGTATGAGCAATGATATTTAACATTATTTTATTCTTAAAAGTGATTAAACTAAACAGGTTGCTCTTAGCTTTTTCTCCAATTATTTTGTAATTTTCAAAATTTACCTACCTTTGTCCTAACTTTTTCAAACTCTTTCCCAGATTATCTAAATTTTCTAATTTGTTCCCTAATAAACTTTTTTCTCACTCTATACTTTGTAACTATGAATGTAACTCACTGAATGAGTTGGTAACATTGTCATAGGATGCCTTTTAGTCCCTAAGAGAGATGTCCCATACTAGTTAAGTATGTACAATTATTCCCATAGTCTCGATAGTAGTCCCCGCTCTAGAGTGTGGATAAGTCCCTGCCTCTTTTCTTCATATATGCTAAATTTTCCTTTGTATCTAAGCCATTTATAATTTTGTAGTACCAAAAATGGGAAAATCATGAGAGATGAATACATTTAGATGATCCTAACGCACTTGCTTTGGGTTTCTGAAAGAAACAAATAAAAATTGATGGCCATTATTTTTACTTGAAGGTACATAGGCTAAAATTATCTAATGGGCATGAAGATTGATCTTAAGCCTATCTAAGCCATTCATAACATGATGATGGCTTAGATCTATAAAAAAAGCTACTGCTTGCTTGAGAAAAAATAGGTGTGGACTTCTAGAATACTCCTACCAAGATTCATTGCCAAATTGCATTTCGTTTCTCTCTCATGTTGTGCCAACAAAATAGATAAATATGTGGATATGGATTAGATAATTTAATTTGTAGACAAAAAATAGATTGAATCAATTCAATCTATAAAATTTACAATCTGCATGGATATATCCATGGATATCAATTTTAAAGGCATTTTAAATAATTAAACTAGAAAATAATGTAAATAATTGATGCTGACTCCTTAAAAAGATCTAAACCATTAATCTTGTTTGTCACCCTCAAAATAGGTGATCCATGAAAAATCATTGCATTTGGATGATCCTAACCCTTTTTCATTTCTCTAAAAAAATCAATATATCTAATTTTTCACTTCTATAACTAAGCAATAAGAATCTATTGTTCTTGAAAATTGCTACTTAACCTATCCAAAGGAATTAAGATTAACAATTTAGATATTTCAAAAGAATTCAACATCTATAACTCTACATGGTTTATGCAGGATGAACAGATAATCAGCAAATCTATCATCTACACCCAAATTAGATTCAATCTGCTCATTGGATTTGCCAATACTACTATCATGAAAATTAGAGAAATGGACCAACCATGATAGTATAATGCTTCATTAATGCTACAAAAACCTCTAGAATAATTTGCCTTATTATTTTGAGTTTTTGCACACTTCATGTGCATCGATATGTTGTATGCGAAGTCAAGGTTTGCAATTGGCCTACATGGCTTTCTTAGTGATTTGATTATTCCACCGAAGATAGTGGTTTGGAGTTTCCACCAATGTCTTTTTTCCTAGGCTAAAATGTTAGACTAAATACACAAGGTTTCCAAGTCAATAGTTAGCAATTTTGTTGTGGTCAAGTTAGTAGTCATGTTAATAGCAAACTATACACCCATTTGTCCATGAACACGTATCCTCGAGGCATGTTTTATCCAATTAGTGTCTTAGAAAGTTGAGTCTTCATCCAAGTCCTTTGTAAAAAGTACAAATAGTGGGAGACTTAATTATCCGAAGGGCTGTTAAGCCTTGGGTCCCTAACCAAGTCTCCCTAAAGAAACAAAAAGTGCAAGAATGTAATTAGATGCAAATAGCAGAATAGGAGAAACAATGTCAAATGAAGTCTTGAAGTAAATAGATCATATGGTGTCGCCAAGAATACAAATAAAGAAAGAAAGGTAACACTACCATTCCATTAAGAAATAGGAAAATCACATAACAGTAAACAAGCAGCAAATGATGCAATAGGAGACAACAAGGCCAAAATAACACTACTAGAATTGGTGTTTTGTAAGAATGCAAAAAGAAGAAGGCTATTAAGAGACCATCTTATTAAAATAAATCTAAGACTGTTACAAAAACAAAAAAAAAACTTTCTTATATAATATAATTTAATTAAGATGGTTTCTCAACTTCTGCCTTAAAAAGTCAATGGAGAGAGTTAAAAAAATTAGATTTTTAAAACTTAATAAGATAGTTAAAAGAAATTCATCTTAAACAAAATGAACAAATAAGATGGTCAGAAAATATATGTAAGAACAAATGAGATGGTTATTACATTAGAAAAAAATGAGGTAAATCTAAGATTGTTAGAAAAAAATCATCTTAAACACATAGGCGAAAAAAGATGGCAATTACGTTAGAAAAAACCATCTTAAAAAACATTAATAATAAATTCTTAATCTTTGACATAAATAATTCCTTAATAAAACAAAGGAAAGAGGAGAAAAGTATGCATCTGCCAACACTGTAGCTAATCAGGCTTACCCTTTGTCTAACAACTATTTTAGTGGTCTAGATCCACTAGATCACCCTATTTTGTCAGGAAAGATGAAAATAATGATTTCCACTTTCTGTGTTCATGATCGAGGTTGCTAGATCGGGATTACTCTAGTTGGTTCTCTCTTTCAGTCTTTCTTGTAGATTTATGGCTAGAGAAGTAGATCTTTGCTCTAGCTCTCTCTATCTTGCTTGTCAATTTGTGGTCGAAGAAACAAAATCAATGCTCCCAACTCTCTCTCTCTCTCTCTCTCTCTCTCTCTCTCTCTCTCTCTCTCTCTCTCTCTCTCTCTCTCTCTCTCTCTCTCTCTCTCTCTCTCTCTCTCTCTCCCACCGATTTGCTTCCAAAGAACTAGATCTGTGCTCTTGGCATTGTCTAATCACAAGTTAGTAGAAGCACAGCTAGAGTAGAGCTAATCAGAATAGAGGTTGTAACTATAGATATAGGCCCTTTGGCTTTCATTCAGTAGATCTTTAATTTCCTTATGTGTTTGGGTCATCTTTTAGACTTGTTTCCATTTTTATTTAGCTTGAAATTTTGGTTTTGAGTTTTCATTAGATTACTTTTGCTTCAGTTTGATAATTATGAAATGATCATTATTAGGTATTTTCTTTGTTTTACTTTTGAAGGATTGAAATTAGAACACTTGAAATAATTTGGCTTTTGTTTCTTTAAAACATGGGTCTACTTGTTATGCCATGGTCAGATGTTAAGAAGCTTGTTCTCTTTTCTTGAAATGCAAATTTGTGGGCTACATGGCCAATGTTAGGAGTCATTGGATGCTTAGAATTTATAGTGATAATCTTCCAATTTAGTGATAACGAGCGAATGATGCCATGACGGCATGGATTTTGCTTGATTATTGGACAAATGTTATTTAGTTATGAATTTGAGACAAAGTGTGAAACCATCCTCTTTAGACAATGTTTTATTTTATTTTATTTCTTTGTGAAATATATGTGGTGATATTTCATTTTTCACCTTGCCTCTCTCATAAGATAATTAATTGCCTATAAGAAATAAGAACAAAGGATATTTGTGAGTAAAGATAAGATTAGAATAGTTGGTATGTCATTTTTGAGAGAAACATTAAGATGTCATAAGTAATGGATGTTTTGTCTCTGTTATGACTATAGACTTTTATCTCTAATATAGATGATCTTTTTACTGGAATTGTCTGGTATATAACATCAGTTGGGGTTGATTTTTTTTTGGAGTTTTGCTAGTGTATAACTTTGTTAGCGGTTGATTTGAATCTCAAGAATTATATGCAAATGCAAGGGCATTTCATCTTTACATAGGGTATTAAGACATTCTAAATTTATAGTATGAGCTTTTGTCGTAATATTGGATTTTAGTTTTCCCCCAATTTTGATGATGAATGAATCTGAATTATACTTGGTTTCCATGTTCTTACTAAGCTTCATTAATTTTACTACAATAAGTTTTATAAAGACACTTTTCAAGTATATTGCGATTTTGAAACAAAGTTGTTGTTTTATGACCTATTGATAAGGAATTTTCATTTCGTAATAAAAATAAATGAATTATTGAATATATAAAATTCAAAAGTGATCTTTGATGCGTTTGTTTTAAATAAAATAGTTTTCCTTGTGAATAAAGAATGGAACATCAAGATTAGCACAACCCAATTAGCCCTCATAAGAGAAAGGGAAAAAGGCAATCAATGATGGAAAACATGGTTAAGAAAAGGCCAAAGGTAATAAAAGGTATTGTTTAGTATAAAAATAAGTGTCAGAGACAGGTGACCATGCAACCAACTATGTAAGTTTCATTTGCTACATGATACGAAATATGGTGTCTATTACTATTGATGATTGGAGACACATGTCCCCATCAGTCAAAGATTGGATATAAATATGGTAAAGGTATATAAATGCTTTGTATACACGATTCTAGAGAACTTCAATATATTATCCTATTATTTTCAAATATAATAACATATTTGTTTCTACTTTGTACTAGTGAAAGTTAGCAAAAAATGGAAGAGCTACCTTACTAACAACTATATATATATATATATATATATATATATTAGATGATCCATTGAGTCTGTACAAAGTCCTTAACTTATATTCTAACATGATTAACCATGATGTATGAAATGAATTTGTACAATGCCGCTTATCTCTTGAATTTGATATATGCGATAAACATGGGATTGATTGATTAATTATAACATTTGATTATGTTTGATTATCTTTTATTGCATCAAATGTGCATAAATAGAGTGTTCAAAGGAGAAAGGTATGCGCAATCAATCATATGCAGCACCACCTCTCTAGGTTCAACTGTACTAGGTTGGAAGAACAAGAAGTAACTAGTGGTGAAAGTTCATTTCTTTTTAATTATACCTTAGTTATATTTTATTACCTAACTTTAGTATCTCTCTTAACAATAAAAGAAAGCTAGAACTTTGAATCTGATTAATAGTGTCATCTTATGGAAAATGACATATCCAGAGAAGCATAACTCCCAAACTTACAAAGGTGAAGTTGCTACACAAACAGCTTCTCAAATAGTAAGTGCTTATTCATATCCTCATTATATTTTTAGAATATATAAAAATAAATTTATGAAATTGATTGTGTCTTTATAAATTGTGCTTTATGAGATTGATGATGTTTTTATAATTTGTGCATGAATAGTTGACCTAAGCATCTACATCTGTAAGGACTCTAAACAATACTGCTATGAAGGATGATATCTTGTATAAGGCTTTGAGCAACAAGGAGGAATACTATTACCAAATAAGGGCCAAGGGCGCGGTGTTACTCCTTCCAAATACTTTGATCAAAAGAATCAACAACAACTTGAATTTGATGAGAAGGACATATATAAAAAGATAAAAGTGAAGTGGGGAATGCATGCTAAAGAAAATGAGGAATGCATGCTGAAGAAAATGATAGCTCGAATCATCTTCAACATAAGATGACGAACAGAAACCCCAAACTTCCTCCTCGATCTGGTTGTATCTTGTTGGAAAAACGAAGAAGATAGTGGTGCCTAAGGCTTGCCTTGACTAGAGAAAACGACAGGTAGAATCAAATATATGACCATTCACCATCTTCCCAAGGGAGAAAATTAATTTGGAGATTCATGACATCTGGTCAGAGATTGGTGGTGCAATGCCTAACGAAGATCATGCACCTCACACACCAATCATCTACCTAATCTGGTGCTAAATCAACAATGTAGATAGCATGTAAGGTAGGTTTCCACCTGAGACATGAAATTTTTATTTATTTATTGCATAATAAATTCTTATTGAATAATGTGATCTAGATTGATCCGATGTTCATCATTAAGACTTAACAAATATTATTAATATCAAGGATAGATTTAAGCCTTTATGGCTCTATCTAGGCTTAAAACTAGAGAATGATGGTTGGATCAACGAGAAACATTGGATGCAACCATCATCTAAACAAAGACATTATGGATCGTAGATCTAATCATGTAACCTATGGATTAGACTACTAAATAGCTACCAATGGATTGGATATGCAACAATATAGGTGTCCAAACCTAGCTCCGACTACAAACTATGTTAGATCTAATGATCCGTAAGTTGTGATGATGATCTTACGATGGTGAACCATCGAATTATTGTTAGATGGGTGGATCAGAGACTGATCATGTTGTTTTTTGGTATTTAATAAAATATGGCTATTAATTAAAATTAGATTGTGTACTGAACAAAGTCTGATCGTTGGATTGCCATCAGACACATGAATAAAAAACTTACATGCCAGTTCATATGAAATTGAATGAGAGGCGACCTTCAGATTGTGGTCAAACATGTGGATTGGAATTATGCAGTGCTAAATTATGAAATCAAATAAGATCTGACCATTAGATCATGGTCAACTGTGTACATTACAAATATGTGATATTGTTTTCCTGCATTGAGTTAGATCTAACCTTAAAAATCATGGGCAGATCTTCATATTAAAGACTAGCTATGTTGTTTTATACAATCGGATGAAAATTGACCTTTAAATGGATTGAAAAATAGAAATTTGACTATAAAATAAAAATATAAACCGATGCTCAATAATCAATGGTGTAAATATGTAATTCCAATAGATGTTGAGCTGCTGATCAATGATCTAAAGTTAAGGGAATTTAGATTAGCAACTTGAACGATTGCAAATGAAAAGTGCGTATATGAAATTGTGATAAGAGGGTAATAAATAGTTGATCTTGGTCCATAGATGAACCCAGAAGATCTAGATTATGATTATATGATAAAGATTTAATAATATGATGTTTTATGTTTCATGAATTTTTATAAGTACATGTTGATAAGCAAATTGATATTGTGTAATTGGGTTATTTGGTATGGCATAATACAAGGTAGGTAGATTTGAGATAGCTATGTTGGGAATTTAATATTTCGTTTGATAAAATTGATTTTAGGAAAATGATGGAATATATGAGAAATGTCTTTAATTGCAAAATATTTTGAAAACTAAGGTTTTTTTCACAAGTCTAAATGTATACAAAAGCAATGTTTTGTTTACAACTTGATTTGATACCATTCTGATGTCCTACATTCACTTGAATATACTTTGAGATGTAAAATTGATATTTAACAAGTAAACATGATGATTTTAAATAATTATAAAATCATTTTATTTTCATTTGATGGATGATTTGGAAAGGGTACCATTATGATAGTATTTGCATACTTATATTTCTCTTGGATTTGATTATTATTCTTTTCTAATAAATGTAAAGCAATGTTATTTCTGATTTTGACTTAATTTTCAAGAGAATTATGCATACTTATATGTAATTTAGCATAGAAATGCTTTTGGCATCATTGATTGATTTATCAAAATTCCATGATTTAGCCCTAGATGATATGTATATGTTTTGAACTAACAAGAATGACAAATCTGAGCTATTTGTTGGCATGCATTTTGTTTTGATTTTGCACTTCAGTGCAATGGGATTTTGGGTAATCTAGAGACTCTGATGAATTGATCCTGGTTGAGGAGATTTATATGAGACTCCACAGTTTGCTATGCTAGGGAGTTACTTGGTCACTGACTTCTAAACAGGCAGCAGCCTATGATAGTCATGTTTGACGAGGGTAAGTTGCATGGCAGGATTACTCTTGTATTTGGGTTGATCCAACTATCTCATGCAAATGGTGTAGTACCCATTTGGTGAATGCATATTGGGACTTTGGTTTTTCTGTGTGCATAGTTGACCTTTTTATTTGTTTGGATATATGTTGACATGTCGATCATTCATGACGGTTAGACTAGTGCATGTGTCAGGATGATTATACCACTCAGCAATGAACTGTGCTTTCATAAACTCGGTTGATGAGTTAATCCAGTGATTCAAATATATAATTAAAATTAGATGACTTGTAAAAGTTGGTTACTTGTAAAAGTTGGTGCTAGCACATTTATAAACATATATGACATTGAATATGTTTTATCAATAGATTGATATCAATACAATTTGATATGATACTTGATTTGATTTATGATCAAAGACATATTTTGTTAGAAATGCATTCAAATTTATATTATGATCATATGTGCTTGCATAGATTTTGTTATTAACAAATTTAATATCAATAGGATTTGATATGATATTTGATTTAATTTACGATCAAATACATATTTTTATCAAAAATGAATTCGTATTTACATATTGATCATATGTGATATGAATCTTATTTCGACATTCCCTAAGGTTAGGGCTTTCCCCATAAGTAATGAGGCATCGAATCTTGAATGCAATGAAAAATGGGCAAGCGCTGCTACATTCCCTTGTAAGTGAAGCACTACATTGAATCCTAGATGCAATGAGAAATGGGTAAGGATTGCAAGAGCATTTTCTTAGAAGAGATGCACTGCGTCAGAACCAAGGTGGAGTATAAAGTTGGAAGGAGTTCCCATAGTAAAGAGATTAGCTTAGGAGAATAAGATTCATATGGCCACATGAAATATATGCACATTGACAGGTAGCAGTATGAAGTTAGTAGATACAATGAGATGTAGGAAGGTCAACATAGCTTGTATTTAAGAAATCAAATAGAAAGGGGCTAAAACTAAAGAAACTGATGGGTATAAGCTATGGTACATAGGAGAGAATAATAATAGAAATGGCATAGGGATAAAGAATTAAAAAACAAAGTTGTTGACATAAGAAGACCGTGATATAATTCTACTAATTAAGCTTATTTTAAAAAAGAAGATTGTAAGTGTTATAGGTGCATACTCCCCACAAGTAGGGTTAGAAGATAGAATTAAGAGACAGTTTTTGAAAGATATGGAGAGAGTAATGTAAGAAATTCCCAAGACATAGGGGATATTTATATGAATAGATTTAAATGGTCATGTGGGAAAAGGAAAGGAAGGATTTGAGGTGATAAGTGTTCATTTTGTGTAAAAAAGTACCTAATTAGTAGTCCATGTGTTATAAATTATAAGCATTATTTTAGAATTTTTTTAAAATTTCATAACACATGCATTTCTAACCTAATAATTCAAAAGTTTGATATTTGGCAGGCTTAACTAATCCATATTAAGCATGTGAATAATCACAAATTTATAGGATTTAATTAGATTTTTTTTTATAAGTGTTAAGAAGATGATCCTATGGCTGGGATTTAGTAAAATGAGAATTAATGTTAAATATCAAAAGAAAGAGATAGGATCCATTTCTAATATTTTCAAAGCTTAAGTAAGGTTCAAGATTATCTTAAGGTAAACAAGAAAGTAATTAGAAATATCAAAGGTTACTAAAATAGGCTTATGCACAATTCATGCATTTTCACCACCTTTGCATGGGAGCCATGAAAGCCACCTAAGCCATTTGAGCTATGAGAGAAGGTAACAAACTAAGTAAGAAAAGCAAGCCAAACTATTGAAGCCAAGGGACTTAGCCACTCAAGCCATTAAAGGAAGCCATTCAAATTATATGACCCTTACCACATGGAGCCACACTATTGGAGGAAGGTTTTGAAGCAATTATACTATGCAAAAGTGTTAAAATCAAGGAATAATTAGCAAGGAAATTAAGGATATTATCAATTGTAAGATAGCAAGCAAGGTGGATCGATCAAGGAAGAGTCCATTCCCCACCTTTCCATCCTCCCATCTCTCTCCCACTTACTATCTTATTAATTCCATGTGAAACATTTAAGAAGGGAGGCACATCCTTCTTTAAAAAATGGCATCTCCCACTCCTATATTACCACTTACACTTTCCACTTCTATTTCCATGATCTAGCCTTCCATTTCTCATCCTAGGATTTCCCACGATTTATCCAACTCCATATGAAATTCCATGTCCAAGAGTAACGAGCTTAACGATTTTCACCTTTGAATGAGTTCCACAAATTTTACTTTCTTAAATTATCTCCTTTCCACTTTCCTAACTCACCTTCCTATTACCTTTCACTCACTTTCTAATCTTTTCCTTACCTTGTCTTATTGTTCGATTCCCATTAGGCCTATGTGTGTGTGTGAGCGCGCGTGCGTGCGCACATATACATATATACATACATTCATATATACACCTTGACAAGCCATTAGGTTTTCAACATGTTCTCCCCTTGTAGCAGCCTCCAAGCCTCCTTTCTTTAGTGAAGCATGTCTTCTTCTTGCTCTCTTTTCCTTTGGTCTTTCCTTTCATTGTTACTTTGTTTTGTTTCTTAATTCCATATATTGAATTTTAGCTTTGATTCTTTGTTTTCACTGCTTGTTTGAGTTTAGTTTTATGCCTTAAACCCTTGTATTCAAGGACCACAACTCTCTTACAGTGACAACCAAGAGATTTAGTGCTTGGATCAAGTTATTTGTTCCTTAAATCTTCTTGAATTCCTTATTTTTCATTCCATCTTTTCCCTCTCTCTCTTTGGTTATTCCTTGAATTACATGCATGCTATCTTAGGAATTGGTTGTTGGATTGTATTGAAGAAGTTTGAAGGAGTTCTATTTGGTTGTTTTTAGGTGCACTCCACATTTGTAATCATTCTCCATTCAATAAATTCAATGTTTGGTTCATGTTCAATGCTTACTTTCCATGGATGATTAGTTGATTTAATTCTTGACTATCATATTTATTGAACTCGTGTTTCTTATGTAGTTTCATGCACTCTTTTCCTTTTACCCTCATGTGCATCATGCTTTTCATTTCTCATCTTTTATTTCTTCAAAAATCCATTCCATGAATCATGCACATAGCTCCTAGATTCATGCATCATCTTGTCTTTGTTTCTCTTGTTTTGCATGTTTATTTGAGAGTAGTTTCATGTTAGATCATGTTTAGGTTATGGTTAAGTATTGTTTGAGTTGATTGCGTTTAGTTTAGATTTAGAAAGTTTCCATGTTTAGAATTAGAAAGTTTTTAATTTTCATCCATATTTATGTCTAGTTGTTAGATTAAGATAAAAACTATATATTTTGGTTATAATAGAAATTTTAAATAAGATTCAATCAACCTACAAAATTGTGAGATTCATCGTGGGATTGACCTCACTCGCATACAATTACGATATTGATTTAAGCACTCACGAGTAATTTTAAAGCTACACCATGAGGTAATACATGCAGGACATGGGGTCGGAAAAGAAATGAGATCGGGGAAGCTATCTTATATTTTTCTTTGGTATTTAACCTAGCTCTACTAAAAACATGCTTTAAGAAGAGGAGTGAACACTTAATAACCTTTAAAAGTGGACTGTATAAAGGCCAAATATATTTTTTCTAATAACAAATACCAAACAATCAATGTGTAAGGATAGTAAGGTGATACCCGATGAGAGTATAACAATACGACATAGGTTAATGGTTATGGATATGTGTATTACAAGATGGAAGAAAGGAAATAAACCATAAAAACTAAGTGGTAGAACTTAAAAGGAGACAAGATAACATCATTCATAAACAAGTTGATGGTAGAAGAAAATTAAAACAATGAAATAGAAGTAAATACAATGTGGAATAACATGGCTAAGTCCATTAAGAAAGTGATAAAAAAAATGTTTTAGCAGTATCTAAAGGTGAAAAGCAAGCAATAAAGGAAACTTGGTGGTGGATGAAAAAGTACAAAAAATTATCAAAGAGAAATGAGTGTGCTTTAAAGCATGACAAAGAACTAGAAATAACAAAAACTTAAAGCAATATAAGAATGCTAAAAAGGTTACTAAGAGAGTAGTGTTAAGTGTTCAATTTTGGTCAAAATATCCCTAATTTAGTATTTGATTGGAGCATTTAGACCATTAATTTTAAGATTTTAAATCAAATATTTCATTTTAGCTTTAATTGGTCATCCAACCGTTGAATTATAAAATTTAGTGGTTAAATGACTATTAAAGCTAATGGACGGTTTAGATTTCGCTAATTGAGTCTTGTGCATTGCAGATCAGTCAACTCAGGCATGGACGCTCCAGATTGAATCATGGAAAGAGACTGAAGACTTTGAAGACTTGCAGAGTTCTAGCGAAACTAGGAAAGCTAGTGGACCCCACCTATCTCCTATTCTTTCTCCTCTCTCCTCTCTTCTCTCTTTTTCTCTTATCCCTCTCCTTTCTTTTCTCTCTCTCTTCTATCTCTTTTTCTCCTTCTCTTTCACACGTCTCTCCCTATCTCTCTTTTAAAAGACCCTTCTTTCTTCTCCAAATGGGGAGGTTTTTTTTCTTCTTTGGAGAGGCCGGGCTCTCTCTATCTCTCTCTCTCTCACCCGTCATACCTCACGTCCTCTTGTTTCCCAATTTCCTTCTTGCACCATCACCCACACCCCAGCCTTGTTTCCATCTTCTGCTCTTCACCAGGCCAGCCCAATCTCTCGTCGCATGGATCGGCACCTCCCCAATCTTCCATCACATCGGACACCTGCTCTAGAAGTATTGGGATGCCCACTCTCTCCCCCTGTTCTCGGTAGAACAAAGCACCAAAGTTTCTCCTCCACCCATAACCAACGCCCAAGTCCATCTCTTTTCCCATCATCTCACATCTCTCCCTCTCTCGGTTTCTCTCTTTTGATCCACCGCACCGTCCTTTGTTTCATCACCGTCGGTGAAGCCTCGTTTCACCGTACTCGACGTCCTAGCCCTCTCTTCTCCTTTTGTTGGTCGTCTTTCCTTCTTCCCCACTTTCTCCACTCTCCCTCTCTTGGTCTCTCTTCCTTTGTCGCGCTGTCCGATTTCTCCACCCTCCATCACACCTCCACACTAGCACCTAGTTCTCCCATCGCTATCTCACGCTCCATTTTCCAGTTCCCCCTTTGTCCACTACACGTAACGACACCCCAAAGCGACCAGCCAGGCATGAACCCAGCTCATCCTCCCGTGCCCGGGCAAGCATCTCGAGCCCTTCAACGACCGGATCACGCGCCCGACCAACGGCTCCGGCGTTTTCTCTCGAACCGGACGCCCAGGAGAGAAAACCCAACTCGGGTTTTCTCCCATATTTCTTCTTCTCCTTCCTTCCTCTTTTTCTCTTCTCTTCTCCCCCCTACTTCTCCTAGCGATCATTCTTCTCTTCACCGGACGCTTGAGAGAAAACCCGAATTGGGTTTTCTCCCCACCGTTTCTCCCCTCTTCCTTCTCTTCTTCCTCTTCTCTCCTTCTTCCTTCTTCCCCTTCTCAGGTTTTCATCATTTTTTCCTGGTTTTTTCGTGAAAAACCAGAACCCCTGAAGAAATTCGAATCGCCCCTGCATCTTAGGAATTACATCTGTGTCCCCTGGCAGATCTCAGAAATTACAAATCTGCACCTGAAGATCTCAGAAATTACAAATCTGTCCTATTTCAGAAATTCCAACTGTGTCCCTATGCTATTTTGGTTTTAACTTATCTTCATTCTGACTATTCAGGGACAGTGCAATCCAGACGTACTATTCAAGGACAGACTAATCCAGAGACAGTGCAATCCAAGGACAAGCTTATCCAAGAAGCATTTTATTTTTATTTTCTGTCTTCCTTGGAATAAATATTTGTGAACATTGGAACATTTGAATAAATCTAGATTTTATTTTTTAGTTGAATTTTATTTAAAACTCCATAATTTTAAATCAAGTCCTCGTGGGATCGACCCGTATTTGCATAGCTATACTACAATAGCCCGTGCACTTGCGGTTAAACAATCAACAAGTTTTTGGCGCCGTTGCCGGGGACTTGACATGGAGTTTTTATAAAATTTAATTAAAAATAAAAAAAAATCAGAAAAAAATCCAGAAAAATACAAAAAAAATTAGGAATTGCATTTTAGGCATTTTTAGGTGCATAATCACTTTATTTCCTGAATTTGGTACTAATTGTTATTTTTCTTTTTCAGGAAATTGGAGTGGAGCTTCATCAATTGATAGATTTTTCTTGCTTTCCTAGATTAGAAATTTTATTTTTGAGTGAATCTTGTAGTGAGGCCCCTTGTAATTTGCATTTTCAATTTCAATTTTTAAAGGGTTGTAATAATACAGGGCAAGTGTGGGACACGGTGGCCCACACTTGATCTTCATCAGAAACCTCACTGTAAGTCTTCTCACTCATTTAATTTTCTAGATTAGGGTTTGCATTTAGAATAATTTGCATTGTTTGGTACTTAATTGCATATAGAAAGCATATGTTATAATTGTTGCATCTTAGGGTTTTGCATTAGTTTATTGCTTTCAATTGCATTTTAGGACACGTCTAACGCTTTAAGGTGGATTATATGTTGATCGAATTACCATGGTGTGTGAAATTTAATTAGTAAGGGCACCCTACCCCACAAGATCAAGGGTGGATTTCATCACCACTCCTTGGCCCACCTAGGATAATCATCTCAAGCGCGCAACCTCTCCTTTCACATTAATTTAAAATCAATCAGAAGAGACCTATAGGGTTATCACATGCTCGTAGGACCCTCTTAATAGGACACGAATTACTGTTACTCTGGTTGCTTTTTTACACTGTGGTTATTGGGGGTTGTCTAATAGAGCCTCGCTCTTCCCCTACCTCCTGTCGACGTTTGTTGAGGTCTAAACGCCTCCTTACACGAGGGTTGTATTAACCACTTTGGTTAGAACCTAACTGGTAAGCAGTAGTCAACTCCTAAAGAGAGTAGGAGCGTTAGAGTAGGTTAATTAAAAGCGTTGTCCCCACAGAAAATCAAGAAAATCAAAATATCTATGCTTGCTAGCCTTAGGGGATTGCTTGATTGTGTCCTGTTTTGTGCATCATTTTAGGCATTTAGGTTGCATCATTTAGGATAGAAAAAAAAAATCAAAAAAAAAAAAATCAAAAAGATCTTTCATTGTATGCCCTTTTGGATACGCGACGAAACCAGTAGGTTAGTCTCGTACGACCAAAAAGACAGACCAACAATGGCTGATCAACGATCAAGGGGTAACTCACCCCATGGTAGAATTAGAGGTGATCAAGCTCCACTCATCATGAATGAGGACCCACCACCTCTAATTGAAGATGAATATCAACCTCCACCAAGGAGGAATAATCATCAACAAAGAAATTGGAGAAGGAATGAAAATAGGGAATGGGACCAACAGAGTGACCATGGAGAAAATGATGTTTATCAAAATCCTCATGGATGAACCTTAAGAGACTACCTTCAACCTACATGCACCAGTACACCCTCTTGTGTCATTCTTCCTCAAAATGCTGGTGCGTTAGAATTAAAAACGGGAGTAATTCAATTACTTCCCAAATTTCATGGGCTAGATAGTGAGAGTCCTTATTTGCACCTTAAAGAATTTGATGAGGTATGTAGTACCCAAAGAACCCAAAATATAGGTCTAGACACTGTCAGGCTTAAGCTATTTCCTTTCTCTTTAAAGGAAAAAGCAAAAATGTGGTTTAATGCACCTTGCCACCGGGTTCCATAAGGACTTGGAATGAAATGACTAGGGAATTCTTGAAAAAGTTTTTCCTACACATAAAACAAATACACTCGTCGTAAGATAATGAACTTTACCCAAAAAGATAAAGAATCATTCTACCAATGTCGGGAAAGGTTCAAAGATCTATTGCTTACTTGCCCACATCATGGCTATGAACCATGGCGCATTATCGCCTTCTTTTATGAAGGACTTAATTCGACATGCGCCGGTTGTAGAGATGATGTGCAATGGTAACTTTTTGAATAAACAACCAGATGAGGCGGAGGAGTATTTGGAATGGCTAGCTGAAAGTGCACAGACTGGCCGACTCGAAAGAGTAGAACATTCTCGATAGACCCAAGGCCACTACCACATCTACTAGGGGAGGCATGTATGCTATGACTGAAAAAAATGAAATCAGTGCCAAAGTAGCAACCCTAGCTAGAAAAGTAGAAGCCATGGAAATGGGAACAAAAACCTTAACTAATGATGAACAAGTGTGTAGCATTTGTGAAAGTACATCACATCTTACTCGGGAATGTCCTACCATCCTGCATTTCAAGATGTACTTCATGATCAGCTAATGCACTCAATAATTATAAAAGACCTTTCTCCCCATATTCTCGAGACATATAATCCCAACCGGAGAAACCATCCAAATTTCAATTGGAGAAATGGACCTAATGCAAATGTCTCACAATCGAGGCCCATACCGTAATCATCAACAACCAAACCAAGGACTACTTGCTCCACCACCATACCAAACTCATCAACCTCATTCTCCTGGACTTTACTTGCCCCCACCTAAAAGGCATGTAGAGGATAATCAAGTTAATCAAAATCAGAAAAGGAAAATTTCTCAATTAGAAAAGTCAGAATGAACTAAAAAACATGATGAGTCAAATGATGCAAAATATGGAAAAAGGAAAATTCCCAGCTCAACCTCAAGCAAACCCTAAGGGAGTGCATACGGTTAGCATTAATGCATCTGATGAAACATCTAGCTCTACCATGGAACAAACTAAAAGTGTTACTATTCTTAGGAGTGGTAAAATAATTGAGAAAGATGAGCCTAAAAAGATTGAAAAGGTAGAAAAACCTAAAGAAAAATCTAAAGAAAAGGACCATGTTTCACCTGTTGAGCCATGTCCAGTCCCTGCTCCATTCCCTCAAAGGTTGCGCCAAGCCCCAAAGTCTGCATCTAATGATGAGATTTTAGAGATTTTCAAACAAGTCAAGATCAACATACCGATCTTAGATGCTATAAAACAAATCCCATCATATGCTAAATTCTTAAAAGACTTATGCACCATCAAGAGAAAATTAAATGTCCAAAAGAATGCATTTTTGACTGAACAGGTTAGTTCTATTCTTCAACACCATACACCACCAAAGTACAAGGATCCTGGTTGCCCCACTCTTACTTGCATTATTGGCAACTACCAGATAAATCAAGCTCTTCTTGATTTAGGATCTAGTGTAAACTTATTACCATACTCGGTATACGAACAGTTAGGACTGGGTGAATTGAAACCTACATCTACTACGCTCCAGCTAGGCGATCGTTCTGTAAAAATACCGAGAGGGGTAATAGAGGATGTGTTAGTCCAGGTAGAACAATTTTGCTTCCCTGTCAATTTTCTGGTTCTAGATACACACCCGGTGGTGAATGAGAAGAATGAAATACCAGTCATCCTGGGACGACCATTTTTGGCTACGTCCAATGCCTTAATCAACTCGTAGAAATGGTGTGATGAAATTGTCCTTTGGCAATATGACAATAGAACTTAACATTTTCAATATCTAAGCAACTTGGTGAAACTACTGATGATTTGCACTGAGTTAACATGATCAATTCAGTTGTGCAAGATCTGTTTCAATCATCTTCCTTATCGAACCCACTTGAGGCCCTGTTTGGCCCATTTTAATGAGTGTAATGAGGATGCATTAATAGAGGAAGTTAATGCTCTCCTTGATTCTGTTCCTATCATGGAAACAGAAAAATGGAAACCTCCTTTCGAGGACCTTCCACTGAGGGAGTCCACTCCCCTTCCATCATTCATACAACCTCCTAAGCTTGAATTGAAATCTCTACCATCGATTTAAAATATGCCTCTTTAGGAGACAAAGAGACTTTTCCTGTAATAATTTCCTCCCAATTAGAAACATCTCAGGAGGACAAATTAATAGACACTTTAAAAGAACACAAAGGTGCTATAGGATGGACCAGAGCTGATATAAAGGGCATTAACCCTTTAATCTGCACCCATAGGATATATCTAGAGGATGAAGCTAAACCATGTCGTCAAATGCAAAGAAGGTTAAATCCTAATATGAAAGATGTGGTTAGAGCAGAAGTCCTAAAGTTGCTTGATGTGGGAATCATCTATCTCATAAGTGATAGCAAATGGGTAAGTCCTACTCAGGTGGTTCCAAAGAAGTCTGGAGTGACAGTAATAACTAATGCCAACAATGAATTAATCCCTACCAGGGTTACTACTGGTTGGCGTATGTGTATCGACTATCGAAAGTTGAATGCTGTTACAAGGAAGGACCATTTTCCTTTGCCCTTCGTTGATCAAATGTTAGAAAGGGTTGCTGGACAGCACTATTGTTTCTTAGATGGTTATTCAGGGTATAACCAAATAGAAATTGCACCCGAGGATCAGGAAAAGACCACATTTACATGTCCTTTTGGCACTTTTGCTTACAAAAGAATGCCATTTGGATTATGTAATGCTCCTACCACATTTCAACGTTGCATGTTAAGCATTTTCAGTGATATGGTGGAGAGAATTTTAGAGGTTTTCATGGACGACTTTTCTGTTTTCGGTAATTCATTTGAAACATGTCTTGAAAATCTAAGAAAAGTCTTAACTCGTTGTAAAGAAAAGAACCTAGTGCTTAATTGGGAAAAATGTCATTTCATGGTTCCTAAGGGAATTGTCTTAGGTCACATTGTGTCATCTAAAGGTATAGAGGTAGATAGAGCTAAAGTTGATCTAATTTCCAATCTACCCATTCCAAAATCTATTAGGGACATTCGATCTTTCCTAGGTCATGCGGGATTCTATCGGAGGTTCATTAAGGATTTTAGTGCAATATCTAGACCACTATGTCACCTCCTCACAAAGGATACTCCTTTTGAGTGGACTAAGGATTGTCAAGAAGCATTTATAAAGTTGAAAGACAAGTTGACAACTGCACCTATCATGCAGCCGCCCTTTGATTGGAGTCTACCCTTTGAAATCATGTGTGATGCCGTGGACTATGCTATAGGAGGCCGTACTAGGACAGAGAAAAGAAAAGAAGCCATACGTCATCTACTATGCCCGGTAGGACCTTAAATAGCACCCAAATGAACTATTCTACTACGGAGAAAGAACTCTTAGCAGCTTGTCTTCGCATTGGATAAATTCAGTCTTACTTGGTAGGATCTAAAATAGTCATATTCACTCCACCATTCGGCCCTCAAGTATCTTCTTTCTAAGAAAGATGCTAAGCCTAGACTAATTAGATGGATTCTCCTACTCCAAGAGTTTGACATTGAAATAAAAGATAAAAAGGGAGTAGAGAATGTGGTAGCTGACCATTTGTCTCGCTTAGTCCTAACAGAGCCTTTAAATGAGTTGCCAATTAAAGACACTTTCCCTGATGAGCAACTTTTTCATGTTTCCCATCCTCCCTGGTTTGCTGATATTGCAAATTATTTAGTCACAGGGAAAATTCCGGAACATTGGACTAAACAAGAAAAGAAAAAATTCTTTTCCAATGTTAAGCACTATTTTTGGGATGATCCATACTGTTTAAATACTTGCCCCGGATCAAATCATTAGGAGATGTGTCCACGACTTAGAACAACATAGTGTTATCTCCTTTTGTCATTCAAGCATGTGGTGGACATTTTTCTACCCAGAAAACAGCGGCAAAGATTTTGCAGTGTGGTTTTTATTGGCCGTCGTTGTTCAAAGACACACATGTGTTTTGTAAATTATGTGAGCAATGCCAAAAGTTAGGAGGATTAACCCGTAGGAATATGATGCCTCTAAATCCTATTCTTATCATAGAAATTTTTGATTGTTGGGGTATAGATTTCATGGGTCCATTTCCACCTTCTTTTGGCTACATTTATATCTTATTGGCCGTAGACTATGTTTCAAAATGGATTGAGGCTATCCCATGCAGGCATAATGATCACAAAATAGTTCTTAAATTTTTAAAAGAAAACATTTTTTCTAGATTTGGGACTCCTCGAGCCATTATAAGTGATAATGGTACACATTTTTGCAACAAACCATTTGAAGCACTAATGAAAAAATATAATATTACACATAAAGTTGCAACACCGTATCACCCACAAACAAGTGGACAAGTAGAAGTATCAAATCGGGCCATCAAACAAATCCTTCAAAAGACTGTTAATCTAGATCGTAAAGATTGGTCTCTTAGACTGACTGATGCGCTCTGGGCTTACAGGACTGCACATCGCACCCCGATTGGTATGTCTCCCTATCGTATTGTATACGGTAAGGCTTGTCATTTGCCTGTGGAATTGGAACATAGAGCCTATTGGGCAATAAAGACATTCAATTTCAATATGGATAAAGCAGGCTCACATCGCAAGCTCCAACTTAATGAGTTGGAAGAGATCAGGCAAGAAGCTTATGAGAGTAATAGGATATATAAAGAAAAGATGAAAGTTTTTCATGATAAGAACATAATGAGAAAATCCTTTACTCCAAGCCAAAAGGTTCTACTTTACAATTCTAAGCTCCACCTATTTCCGGGGAAGCTGAGATCTCGATGGACCTAGGTCCATACATAGTAAAAGAAGTTTTTCCATATGGGACTGTCGAGATTGAGAATACTAGGACTGGTCATTCTTTTAAAGTGAATGGTCAACGTTTAAAGCCTTTCCTAGATTATGAGAATCCAGAAGTTGAGTCCACAACTCTGGAGGATCCTGTTTATCAGGATTGAGTGAATTTGATCTCTTTGTACCATATTTTGTATTTTGTTGTTTTCTATATCACCCATATTCATTTTAGGTCCTACTTTTTAAACATTGAGGACAATGTTTCTGTCAGGTTGGGGGGTGTAGAATTCTAGCAAATTCTAGTTTTCTTTTAGTTTTTAGGTGTTTTCCTTGGTTTTTTTTCACAAAAAAAAAAATTAAAAAAAAAATTTAGGTCATTTCCTATACCATGATGAGAATTGGATTGTCTAAAGTATAATCTGGATAACTTTAGCTTATTAATAGAATTGAATATGATTAATTCATCATTTTACTCATTTTCTAAAGTATTCCATAAAAGCAAAGTCTCATATCACAATAGTACACGCAGTTGCATATAGATAATCTAGATTGATAAGTGGCTATAACTTAGAAATTCTGAAGAAATTCAGTAGAGACCTATAACCCAAGTGAGTTTTAGAGCCATTCATCCTTTTTGAGAGGTTATAAATGTTAAAAATTTTCTTTAGCGTGCTTAAAGAAAATTGATCCCAAACTCTTAAATTTGGCTAATTACCTAAATAATTAGAATACTACCTTTAAAATTCTGAAAGTTCATTGAATTTGATAGATTATATGAAACCTAGAAAATGATTTAGGCCATCCTTGTTATTAACCTAAAGACATAAAGCCTACCCAGAAGTATTTTTACCACTAGTTAGCCAAGTTGAGCCTTGAATATAAGCCTTTTCTTTTGTCACCAAAATTAACCTTTTACCCATATTAACCCAGTATAAATTATCCATTACCCAATTTTCTTTGAAAAATAAGTTAGAGAAGAAGGAAAAAAAATATCTTTTAGTTGCAACAAAAGTAGAAAAGTGGATATCAAGAAAAGAAATATTCTTCAAAGTGAGTCAAAAATATGAAAAGAAAGAAAAAAAAAAAGAAAAAAAAAGAGAAAAAAAATAATTTGAAGAATGCAAAGAAAAATGGAAAAAGAATATTCACTTCAGCAAAGAAAAGAAGAATTGTCGACTTTAGTAGAAGACCTCTACTTATTTTTTTGAAGAAACGTTGAATACCTTTATACCCTTTCTTTGGTACCCTATCCTAAGCCTATGTTTCGTCCCAATTAAAGACCTATTGATTCTAGGATGAATATAGTCTTGATGAGGAAATGAATGGATAGGATTAAAAGAATGGTATTTCTAAATATTCAAAGGTAATGGCATCCATTCCAAAGGGATCAATACAAGTAAATTCCTTAGTAACTCCCGTTCTTCATGAGTATATGTGAGCTAAATTTGTTTTTATTGACTCTGCTCACATAATTACAAGAGAGATATGATTTGAACCCTCTATCAGAGAGATTTTATTTCTAAGCGTATGCCATTAGTAAGGATTGAGGTCAAAACATATTTCAGATGGAGTTCAAAAGTTAAAAGTCTACTTAGACATAAAGATTATTCTATGTGTAAACTGTACGCACACACTCACTCTGAGATCTGAGCTTAAGTGGAATATTTTTAGCATATGAGTAGGGTTTTGAATTCCTCAGTCATCTTTATTAGTTTGCTAAAGTGGAAAGATTTATTTAAAATAATTCTCTCGGAAAAATGGAGATGACACGAGAAATAAAAATTGGAGGCCGATTCTTCGCATCTTTTGCTAGGGGACTAGCAAAAATCTTTGGTTGGGGGGTGTGTTAAGTGTTCAATTTTGGTCAAAATATCCCTAATTTAGTATTTGATTGGAGCATTTAGACCATTAATTTTAAGATTTTAAATCAAATATTTCATTTTAGCTTTAATTGGTCATCCAACCGTTGAATTGTAAAATTTAGTGGTTAAATGACTATTAAAGCTAATGGACGGTTTAGATTTCGCTAATTGAGTCTTGTGCATTGCAGATCAGTCAACTCAGGCATGGACGCTCCAGATTGAATCATGGAAAGAGACTGAAGACTTTGAAGACTTGCAGAGTTCTAGCGAAACTAGGAAAGCTAGTGGACCCCACCTATCTCCTATTCTTTCTCCTCTCTCCTCTCTTCTCTCTTTTTCTCTTATCCCTCTCCTTTCTTTTCTCTCTCTCTTCTATCTCTTTTTCTCCTTCTCTTTCACACGTCTCTCCTTATCTCTCTTTTAAAAGACCCTTCTTTCTTCTCCAAATGGGGAGGTTTTTTTTCTTCTTTGGAGGCTGGGCTGGGCTCTCTCTATCTCTCTCTCTCTCACCCGTCATACCTCACGTCCTCTTGTTTCCCAATTTCCTTCTTGCACCATCACCCACACCCCAAACCTTGTTTCCATCTTCTCGCTCTTCACCAGGCCAGCCCAATCTCTCGTCGCATGGATCGGCACCTCCCCAATCTTCCATCACATCGGACACCTCTAGAAGTATTGGGATGCCCACTCTCTCCCCTGTTCTCAGCCGAACAAAGCACCAAAGTTTCTCCTCCACCCATAACCAACGCCCAAGTCCATCTCTTTTCCCAGTCATCTCACATCTCTCCCTCTCTCAGTTTCTCTCTTTTGATCCACTGCACCGTCCTTTGTTTCATCACCGGTCGGTGGCTTTGTTTCACCGTACTCGACGTCTAGCCCTCTCTTCTCCTTTTGTTGGTCGTCATTCCTTCTTCCCCACTTTCTCCACTCTCCCTCTCTTGGTCTCTCTTCCTTTGTCGCGCAATCAGGTTCTCCACCCTCCATCACACCTCCACACTAGCACCTAGTTCTCCCATCGCTATCTCACGCTCCATTTTCCAGTTCCCCCTTTGTCCACTACACAGAACGACACCCCAAAGCAGACCAGCCAGGCATGAACCCAGCTCATCCTCCTATGCCCGAGGCAAGCATCTCGAGCCCTTCAACGACCAGGATCACGCGCCCAGCCAACGGCTCCGGCGTTTTTCTCTGAACCGGACGCCCCAGGAGAGAAAACCCAACTCGGGTTTTCTCCCATCTTTCTTCTTCTCCTTCCTTCCTCTTTTTCTCTTCTCTTCTTCCCCCTACTTCTCCGGCGATCATTCTTCTCTTCACCGGATCGTTTCAAAGGAGAGAAAACCCGAATTGGGTTTTCTCCCCACCGTTTCTCCCCTCTTCCTTCTCTTCTTCCTCTTCTCTCCTTCTTCCTTCTTCCCCTTCTCAGGTTTTCATCATTTTTTCCTGGTTTTTTCGTGAAAAACAAGAACCATGAAGAAATTCCGGATCTGCCCCTGGCAGATCTCAAGAATTACATCTGTGTCCCCTGGCAGATCTCAGAAATTACAAATCTGCACCTGCAGATCTCAGAAATTACAAATCTGCACCTGAAGATCTCAGAAATTACAAATCTGTCCTATTTCAGAAATTCCAACTGTGTCCCTATGCTATTTTGGTTTTAACTTATCTTCATTCTGACTATTCAGGGACAGTGCAATCCAGGACAGACTATTCAAGGACGTACTAATCCGTAGACAAGGTAATCCAAGGACAAGCTTATCCAAGAAGCATTTTATTTTTATTTTCTGTCTTCCTTGGAATAAATATTTGTGAACATTGGAACATTTGAATAAATCTAGATTTTATTTTTTAGTTGAATTTTATTTAAAACTCCATAATTTTAAATCAAGTCCTCGTGGGATCGACCCGTATTTGCATAGCTATACTACAATAGCCCGTGCACTTGCGGTTAAACAATCAACAAGTAGCAAGCAAGACTAAACTTAATGCTTATGATGATCTCTACAATAGATTAAGTCAAGAGAAGGAGATAAAGATATGTTTAAACTTGCAAAAATAAGATAATAACATATTACGCACCTAAACCACATTAAATATAGTAAAAGTGATAACCATAGGGTACTAGTTAAAGTGGATAAGATCAATGAAAAGTGGGAAAGTTACTTTTAAAAATTATTAAATGGCCCTAGAAATATAAAGATTGAAAAAACCCTAAACCCAAACAATGTTGGATTATATAGATACAACTATAAGCTTTGAATACATGAAGTGAAAAAGCTCTTGAAAAAGATGACAATAAGAAAGGCCTAGGGGCGTAATGGTATTCCTATGGAGGTTTGGAAATGTATGGGAGATAGTAGAGTAGTTTAGTTGACAAAGTTGTTTAATAAGAATTTTAAAATCAATGAAATTATTAGATTGAATAGAGAAAAAGCTCTATCGTACCAATCTATAAGAATAAAAGAAACATATAGAGTTGCACTAATTATCATGTGATCAAGCTTATGAGTCATACCATGAAACTTTGGGAAAGAGTAATTTACAAGAGGCTATGACGTGAGATGTGTCTATAAAAAAATCAATTTGGTTTCATGCTTAAGAGATCTACCATGAAAGCTATTTTCCTCTTTAGACAATTGATAGAAAAATATGGGACGAGGAGGTAGGGCTTCCATCTAGTCTTTATTGACTTAGAAAAAGCTTATGATAAGGTCCTTAAAGAGTTAATATGGTAAGTATTGGATGAGAAAGGGGTTTCACAAGCATACATAGCTATAATTGAGGATATGTTTGAGGGGGTAGTAACAAATGTTAGGACCACTAGCAGAGCAAACGTTGATTTTCCAATACCATAAGATTGCACCAAGAATTGGCATTGACCCTGTATCTCTTCACATTGGTTATGGATGAGTTAACGAAACATTTGCATGCAGAGATTCAATGGTGCATGTTATTTGCAAATGACATAGTTTTGATTGATATGACATGAGAGAAAGAGTAAACACAAAGCTAAAGTTATGGAGAGATGCTTTAGCATTTAAAGGATTTAAAATTAGCCAAACTAAGACAAAGTATATGGAATGTAATTTTAGCAAGGAGAAGAGTGGGAGGGAAGCACCAATAAAGATTGATAACTAGGAAGTAACCCCAAAGATCACTTTTAATATTTAGGCTTTATAATTCATGAGATCGAAGAGATTGAGAGGGATGTTACTTATAAAATTCAATCGAGTTGGAAAAAATAGAGACGTGTCTCTAGAATTTTATGTGAACTATGAGTGCCACACAAACTAAAAGGAAAATTCTATAGGATAGTAATAAGGCTGACCAAGCTCTATGAATCATAGTGTTGGGCAATTAAGGAACAATATATAAATAGGACGAGCATAGTCGATATTAGGATGTTGAGATAAATGAATAGCAAGATAAGAAAGGATAGATTTAGAAATGAAAACATTAGAGGAAACTTAGGAGTAGCACCAATAGGTGACAAGATGAGAGAGGGTAAACTTAGATGATTTGAACATGTCCAATGGAACGTCACTAGATAGCATGAGTGAGTCAATCCAAGTCAAAGGATCTAAAAGGGCAAGGGATAGACCCTAAAAGGATGTGGTTAAAAGTTGTGAGAAAAAGATTTAAAAACCCTTGGACTTAATGTTACAATGACACTTAATATAGGTGAATGGAGGAATAGAATCATGTAGCTAACCAGTAATCAGGATAAGGTTTTGATGATGATGACGACGAATGTGGATGTTGAAAGTGTGGATGAATAATTTTGTAAAGAAGCTATAGACGAAAATTCTAACAATGAGAAGTTTATTGTATACTGTTAGTAAACAAGGTTTTGTAGTTTTTTTAAGCATATAGACTTGTTAAAGATAATTATTAAAAATCATATTTGTTTTAATTTTTTCAAGATAGTTGTTTTAAAATACTATCTTAAAAATTGCTTAAAAAGGTTTATAAAGATGGTTTTAGAAACTGTATTATTGTTTAGTTGCTTTGCTAAGACGGCTAAATAGAAGATGATTTGGAAACCATCTTAGATGCATGTTTTCAACCTTCTTAAAAGCACTTTAGTTTAGTAGTGTAAACCATGCATTGCAGGAACATGAATAAAGAAACAAAAACAACAAGCATCTTAGTGGTCTGTTAGGCCATTAAACCATGGGCCCTTATTAAGCCACCCTATAAAAATATAAAAGTAGTGTAGGAATATGAATATGATGCAAATGATTCTATTGGGACAACAATGCCAACTAATGTCTTGAAGTAAATTATTGATTATATGATGTAAATAAAGAAATAGAAATTGCAAGCACATTTGTGGTTTATTAGGTCATTAAGTTATTGGTCTTTAACCAAGCCACCCTAAAGAGATATAAAAAGTTCAAGAGCATAAATATGATACAAATAATGTTATGAGGACAATGACATCTTCAAGTAAATGATGGAGTGCATAATATAAATAAAATAAGATGAAGTAGCTGTAGTCCATGATCCTTAGAGATTTAGGTTCAAGCTTAGTTATTAAGCAAGAAGAGATTGGATTTGCCTCCTACTAGGCCACATGAGTGGTCTTTGTTAGTCTTCACATCATAATGGTCCTTATACATGAACAAGTGGATGGATTGTTGAGTCACTTCATTAGAGGAGTTTAGACAAAGACAAAAACTAGCTTATATAGATGGAAGGACATATTGTTGCATGCCTCCTTACATCCATAAAAAGAAAAAACATACGTACTCTAATGCCAACTACTCGTCATAAGGTTCTGATGCAAATGAGCCTACCATAGTAGAGTGCTGATAGGATCTCCTGAACTTTGATGCTCAAATGTCACTCATGTGGCACACTCATATAATTTTTAGAAAGTAGGATGGAGTGGAATGAGAAGTTGGTAGAAGAGTCTCAAGTCCCCACAATACAAAACTTCTCACTAAATGACAAGAATTTGCATTTACAAATGATTGGCAGATGTTGACTTTGCCACATAAAAAAAATACATGAAAATGGATGAGAATAAAAATTTTAACATTTAGTTTTGGACTATACTACCCTTGATCTATTATTTGGAAAAGTTTGAAATTTTGGAATTGGTGGTATTCTAATCCTAAAAAGGAGGAGAAGAAAAGTATGGGAATCTTTTGGCTCCAAGAAGCTTTAAAAACTCTCTCCTCAATTACTATAGTAAATTTCTTGAGGATTTCTATGTAAGAGAAGGGATTCTCTTCATTTGTTGGCTTGTCATTGCATAGTGAACTTTATATTTTTTACCTCTTTTATGCCAAAGGTAGTCACCACCTATATGGGGGGAAAATTTTGTAACATGCTAGTGCATTGTCATTGTGGAGGAGAGTGGGCATCTATTCATAATAATTGTCCTTTATAGCTTCATTGAATGAAGTGGCAATGTAGTCCTCTTGCCATCCTATGAGGTAATGCCATGGTGCTAATGTGGATAGCTACACAGCCCCCTCCCTTTGTTCATTTGCTCTTATATACTATTTAAGCTAATATCCACTATATCCTTCACTAATATGGCTTATTACGTATATGATGCATCCATTATGTCACAAGGCTTGATGATGTTATGATAGGTGATTTGTTATGTAGCATGGACACATTGCAGCTAGTCTTGGCTTCCTCAACTTGGTTTATCTTGGCTTGTCTTGGAGAGAGAGAAAATTTGGCTAAGTTGTCCCCCATTGACTCAAGAGTTATATCTCGCTATGTCGTGCCTCTCGTTCGAATTCCACATCTATTTTTCTTAGAGTGCCAAGGGGCATGTGGATTCACTTCTCTTATAATTAGTATTAGAGTCACCAAATAATACCATTAGTTGTGGAACAATTGTCTCATGTCTGCTAAAGACATCAAGCTGTTAATCTTTTATTCTTAGGAATGAAGCATGCTAATAGACTAGGATATTTTTTGAGTCCTTTTTCAAGAGAACTTTTCTTTTAATAGCAAAAAGTAGGGGCATCTGTAATGTGCATTTGGAAAGGGAATCTGCATTATTACCCTTTAGCCTACAAGAGGGATGACACTCTATTAAGTGTTCAATTTTGATCAAAATACCCCTAATTTAGCATTCAATTAGATCATCTAACCGTTCAAATTTGTAAAATTTAGCTTGATTTTGAATTTAACTTCAATTGACCGTCCAAACCTTAATTTGTCAAAATCAACGGTCAGATGATCATTAGAGTTCATTAAATGACTAATGTATGGTTTAGATGATTCTGATTTAGTTTTTTCTTTTGCAGATTAACCAAAGGACGCACGGACGGCTAAGAATAAAAGTTAACGGTGCAGATCAATTTAAAAAGGATTGATGGACCAGATCACCCATGGAGATGGATGGAATATAAATCATGGACAAAATGGAAAGAACATGTAAAGGGCAACTCTTTCCCCCACTTCTCTTTCCTTTTCTTCCTCTTCTCTTTCCCTCCTTATTCTCTTTTTCTTTCCTTCATTCTCTCTTTCCTTTCCCACTCCCACTCCCTCTTTCCTTTATTTTCTCTTTTCCTCCTTATTTTTCTCTTCCTTATTTCTTCTCTTTTTCCCTCCCTCATTCTCACGTACCCACCTCTCTTCTCCTACCTCTCTTTTCTCTTCCTCCTTTCTATTCTCAAGCCCCTTCTTTAAACCGTAGGAGGGCAGCTTCCTCTCCCACTTCCCATTCTCCTCTCCTCTCACCTCTCCTTCCTCTTCTCCTCCATTCTCTCTTCTCTTCTCAACCCTTTTTCCTGGACCGTACAAGCAGCTCTGTCACCCTCTTCTCCCTCCTTTCTTCTTCTCTTCTTCTTCTCCTCTCTTTCTTCCCCCCTCGCCCTCGCCCTCGCCCTCGCCCTCACCCTCTCCCTCTTCTCACTTCTCTTCCTCTCTAACATCTTTCTCCCTGCTCTCCTCTCTCTCATGCACTCCCTTCTCTTCCCTTCATCTTCTACCTCTCCATCTTCTTCTCTACTCTCTTTCCCACATATCTCTTTCTCTCTACCCCTCTTCACTCTCTTCCACGTTCTTTCCACCCCCCATCTCTTCACTGCCTCTCTCTCCAACCTCTGTCTTCCACAGTCCATCGACGTTGACCACCATTACCAGCACAAACCCAGGCACTGCATCTTCTCCACTTGGCCATCATCACACTGCCATCTTCATTGTCGGACTGCCCAGGGGAAGAAAACCCAGATCCCACCTCTTTTTCTTCTTTCCTCTTTCCTCCTTCCTCTTCTCCTTCTCCCTCCATTTCCTTCGTTCTTCTTCGTTGGGTTTGTTTGGTTTTTTCTTAAAAACCAGATTTTCACGAAATTCCAATTTTACACCCCCCCTCTTTAAAAGAAATTGCATTTATGTTCTTTTTCGTTAATTCCATATGTGTCCTCATTTTATTTATATCTATGTCCCATTTTATTCATGTTTTGTTTTATCTATGTTTTTCTTATCCAGAAATAGATCCATCTAAATCAAATCATTTAAGGCTTAACCCAATCAACGGGTTAGCCTTAATCAAAACCCAGTCTTCAATTTCTTCGTCGTTTCTTAGTGGATTTCAAATTAATTTTACAGAGTCATTCTTAGGACATCCCTAGACATAATCAACGCCTCTGATCTTTTATCTAAAACTCATCAATCAATCTGAACCGTCCAAATCTTGAAAAGACAAATTAGACCAGATCTCTTTGATTTTAATGAATCTGACAAATCTGATCGGTGGATCACTAATCAAGGATGAGATGAAGACATATATGAAGGCTGATCATCTCTCAAGACATCATAGTTGAAGATTTTGATAGTGTTTGATCTAGCGAAATAGTTTTTTCTCATTATTTTATTTTGTTTGTTTTCTTTAGAAATTGGAAATTCTGTATTTTTGAGAAGTTGATTAGATCTGAACATTGATTCTCATTTCAATAATTTCAGTATTTTTGAGTGATTTTTTTTATTTTAGATAATTAAATTTTATTAAAATTCCTACTTTTAAAATTAAGTCCTTGTGGGATCGACCCGTACTTGCATAAGCTACACTACAATAGCCCATGCACTTGCAGTTAAACAATCAACACACTCGAAGAAAGAAAAGGGATGAATATATCAGCACCCACATATTTTTCGTTATTCTTTTAATATGGTTACTTATACGTTTATACTATATGCTTTTATCAATATTTCAACTATTTTATAGAAGGATAATATTTGCTACTTGAATTGGTATTGACCATAGTAAAATTGAGATCCCATTCAAACACCCATTGTTTGTTATTACAATCACAAAAATGATCATTGCAAATAGTGGATAGACTTCACCAATAGGCTAATAGGAGCTAATAAGGATGTTAGTAGGATAACAAAGACCTTAATTGGTCGACTTTCTAATAGGGCAATGGAAGAGTATGTACTATGATTCCAGGTGAATGATAAGTATGTTTATGGGATGACAATTTGTTGCGTTACTAATATGGACAGCCTTGCAAGTTGTGACTAGTATGAGACTGGCAAATCTCCATAGCGATTCTTTCCAAGTAGAAAACCTAATGGATCATCCAAAAAAAAAAAAAAAAAATTCAATAATCAAACTTGGCATCTGCCCTTATATATGCTTGAAGTTTAAGTTTTCACTCTTCCTTTGGCTAGAGATTAGATTTAGCAGTGTACATGAATGATTTGCTTTGTAATTAGTTAGCTCATGTAAAAAACAAAAGAAAAAAGAAACTAAATGATTACAACCTTGTAATAAAATCACATTCTCAAATAGATGTAATTGTATATACAAATTAGAATCTTAACACATCCTAATGATACTTTATCTTTAAAAAAATTTGAAACTTGTTGCAAATATTTTCCTTAAATTGCTAGCCAGTTTATTCCCAAAATTGGAACTTTAAAATAGACAATATGTGCACAATTAGTCAAGTGTTGCTCATTGCATGGATAATCTTAGATAGAGCTCAAGAGGAATTCTAAATTGATTACAGTATGAGGTGCAATCTAAGAATCACATTTTATGGAGCCGAACTTTGCATGACCAAATGATTCATCTCATTACTCCAACTTTAGTTTTGTTATAGATGAAAAATCATATTGTGTGAATGTAGCTTCTAAGAAACTGGGTATTATTTATAAAGTTTGTAAAATGTTTGTTTTAAGCATTCTTTGTCAAATGCTTTTTAGATGTTAGAATATTCCAAATCTCACACTACTCAATTTAGCATTCCCTATAGCTCAATATGGGTTGTTGTATTGGAGACTGACATGTCATTCCAAATTTTCCAAACATATGAAAAAAGAAAGATTCTCTATTACCTAAAAGCTTAAGCTGATGATAGGAAGTAAACCAATAATATTTATATGTCTAACACACCCGGTATTTGAAAAACTTCTTTTTTAGGCTCTTGCACATGAACCCAAGCATAAGCATATCTACCTTGTATTGGAATTTAATATGAGGGCCTTAGGATTTGATTTCACAACCTCTCAGTCTGTAATGACTCTAATGCTATGTTGAATAATCATTCAACCTAAAAGTTTAAGCTAATATAAAGTGGACCAATAATATTCATATATCTAATAAATGCACACCACGAGCAGCATTGGTAGCAAGCTTTAGCTTAGTATAAGAAATACCTTATTAACCTTTTCTTTTGTCATTCATTATATTTGTGTGCTAAGAAGTAGTGATGGCAATGTATTTGGTTGAGTAGAATTTTGGTTAACCCTAACCTTGATCCTAATTCTTTTATTCTTATCCTAGCCCTGGTCCTAACTAACTTCAGGTCATGGCCTTTTGCCCTTAACACTGTTAGGGCCAAAAATTTGTTGGCCATAACCCCAGTATGTAGGCTCAATTTGTATCCTAGCCCCCTAATTGAACCTAAAATTAGAAAATTGATTGATAATAATTATCAAGTAATTTTTTGCAATAAAATATTAAGCACTTAGAATTGTAGAGAAGTATATGAAGACCATTTTAGTTAAACATACTATAACATCCCAAATTTTTAAATCCTAGATTGAGTAAACTTTGGAAAATGTTAAATTGAGATAATAAAAAAAAAAGAATATATTGAATTTCTATATTTGGGGTTTTATAAGTGAAAGACTAGATATACATCTAATCTAGCACAGAGACCTTTATAATTGGATAGTACTCAAAAAGATTATTCAAATGAGACCAAGTTTGCAGAAATTGGAGTTCAAATAGAGGAGATATGGATGTTTGGATATGAGGGCATTTTGGTAAAAATAAGTTAAAAACGAAATTGCCTTAAACAGGGAGGTAGTATTTGATACAGGCACCCTGCCCCGTTTAAGTGAAATGAACTCAACAAACAGAAGAACTTGACGGGAGAGAGTGAAGAGGAAAGGGAGAAGAGGAGGAAGGAGGAGGAAAAGAGGGAGGAGAGGAACCCAGCTCTCTGGAGATCTTTGCCACGCCGGTGAGCAAGGAAAAACGACACCTTTGGGTGGCCGGAGTTGCAGGTTGTCTCCACAGAAGATGATAGCTTGGATCAATGATCCGAGCCGATCAATCTCTTCAGTACATAAGTAAGAACCAGAACCCCAAGGTTATTGGGAGATTTGAAGGGATCTTGATTGTCAATCGGAGGGGAACAGTGCGTGCTATGTTGATCAGAGGGTTTCATTGGAAATGAGAGGCAATCTAACTCATCCAAGGGTGGAAAACACATGAAAATGTAACCAAAAGGTAAGATTTAAAAAACCCAACTTTGGATTTGTGGTATTTTATTAAATTTGTACTTTTTTATGCTAGATCTAGATTTGTGGATGATCTACCTATTCAATTTCTAATCCAAGCTTAAGAATAGGTAATTTAGGGCATGATGTAGCTCAGAACACATAAAAATTTCATATCTAGGCTAAAAACCCATCGAACAATCTTAGTCGTCTGATCAGGTACTGTTCACATAGTAACCTCGTGATTTCTGATCGACAATCAAACACCACAGATGAGTTTTCCATCCTTAAAAATGATAGGATGACTAGAATTATATGAATTTGAAGTGAAAAAAATTGGATGATCTAAGCCGTCCGATCTATCACTATTCAAACATACACCTTATGATGTCAGATCAAAGACCACAAGTGGATTCTTGAGTCTTGAATTATCCTAGATATGAACTATTCATGATGCTCATTATATCAATCTAATTTAGGAATACAATTATAGGTTGTATTGAGGACTATGACATGGAAAATAACATCCTACTCCAACTTAAGAGTTGATCTAGTTAGGAATCAAGGGTTAAGACCACTGAACAATGAAAGTGAGTTACAATCACTTAAGAAAAGTAGTGGATAGCCAATCCATGACCAATGGCATGGATTGGAAATTCAATAACTGTTTGTCAATAAATTAGCTATCAACCAATAGCTAATGAAACACCTTTTGCATAGTAATGAACACTGTCACATTGCCTTGTGCCAAATAGTGCTAGGGAAGCTAGGAGGAGTCCTAGAATTGTGTAACTGAATATGTATTTATATTGTTACAGAGGTGTGATTGATCAGGAGTGCATTCGTGAACTGAATGAAGTAGTTGCGCCAATGAACTAGAAGAGCACCATTTGAGGTAGGTGGAATTAAGTTTGCTAAGATTTTCACTATCTATGCATTTGTAGATGAGCTTCAAGCATTGAAACATGTCTTTTTAGTTTATGTGACAACTAAGATAAATGTGTATGTTGACATTGAATCATGATTAAATTGCTCATGTGTAAGCACGCCTTGTACATTGTGATGTTTCAATTCATTTGTTTGATCATGACACGACGCATCCCAAGTGAGGTGCGTACCGAATGAGCTGACCTTGCAGAGGGAAATAAAACCTTGAGGATTAGCCCAAGTAAGATGGGTACTAAATGAGGTGACCTTGCGGAAGGGCCCAAAGAAGATAATATTGTTTGTTGTACACTTTGATACACACAACAACGCATTGGTATTTTATATGTGAAATGGCTCGTAAAAGCGAAGACTAGTATTAGGAAATGTAAATGACTTGTAAGTTTGATATGTGATTTCATACTTTACATTCAAGGAATGTGATTTAGTCTGATGCATCGATATTTCTTTGTTTGTAGCATGCTTTCGTCATCTTGATAAATGTTGAACTATTTCAAGTTAAATGATAACTGAATGGTAGTTGCATGATTCTGCATGGACAAATTGATCTATATAGAATTATCATAATTTTATTTATATAAAATTACTTCTTATTCCATATACACAAGCTATTGCTTACTAAGGCATTACTTTGATTTGCAATGCCTCAGAGACTGAGAATAGTAGTAGGTTTGGCATGTTGACATTATTTCAAAACAAAGAACTTCCAAGGAATAGAAGATGTTTATTGATGGAGTGCTCCAACAAAAGCTTTGGAAAAAGACAACTAAGAATTAGTTTTAAATTGAAGTTATGGTATTCGATGAGGAGACTATATTGTATGTAATTATGAAAATTTGGAAGACTTATGTGACTGGGTTGTGCTGTAGAGGTCCTGAGTATGTTTTGTTTGATGTAATTTATTTTATTTCATTAGATGTATGAAAAGGAGACAGACTCTCCAATTATGTTTGAAAAATGTTCTAATGTTTATCAAGTACTTCGCAATGGCATGCGTTAAATGTCAGATGTTTAAAAAACAGAAGAAACTCTATTGGATTTTTGATAGAAATGAGCACGCATTTCACCAAGAATCCTTATTTTAAAAAAAGAAAATTGACACTCGAGGTTTTTCAAAGTGAATTTTAAAAGAAAAAATTCTTTCGCTGTTGTTTACTTTTTTTTAAAATGATTTTTATTAGAGATCGATCTCGTTATGTCAATGTCTGTTTTTTTATTATTTATTATTTTTTTTAAGTATTACAAAAACCCAGGTCGTCACACATACAAATATGTAAGAAATACTCGAGGCTTCTAAATTTTTACTGATCGATCCTAACATAAACAAGGGTCACAATCTTTGACCCTAGCTCAACCCTAACCCGATCCTTATGGCCAATTAGGGTTGGGTCCTTAATTGGCCGGACCTTTTGCCATCCTAGCTCACTGCTAGTTCACTGTGGATGGCGAACGGATATGAGTTCCAGTTGCATAAATTTTGAGCGGCTGGGACCAACTGAGTGAACCATGGTACTGAGATTTGGTCTTGTGAGTCGTGACTGTCTACTACCAGAGCAAATAAGAAAAATCAGGCTTGTTTATGCGCATGCCATTGTTGACCACGTCACCCTCAGTGTAATAGGAGTTCAGAGAATATTTTCTTAGAAGATAGAAATAAGAATACTCCAAAGTGTTAAGATGTATTCCGAATCTTGCTTCTCAGGAAGGAAAAAGAAGATGAAGTTACTCGGAAAGAACAAGGATGCGAACAGGGACAGATCTATTTTTTCTCCATATTTCGATGGCCCCCACATTATTTGAATCCATTTTTTACCTCCTTAAATCCATCTAAAAATAGGAAACCTCGATGCATGCAGCTCCAGCTTATGCAGGGTCCAGAGAAGTAGCAGACCACAAGGGTCAATAGTACGTAGTCTTACCTTGCATTTTGCAAAAGACTATTTCTACACCTTAAACCCATAACCTCAACGTCACATGCGACAACTCTACAGTTGCACCAAGGCTTTCCACATTATTTTTATCCATTTTTTACCTCCTCAAATTCAATCTCCATCCTCCAAATTCTAGCCTTGTCCCTGGATAATAGGAAGGTCTGAGAAGATTCGTGGAGAGTGCATCCGTAAACCGAAAAGCTAAAGAGTTAGGGAAACATTAAACCAATACTGAGGACACTGTTTGAGTTTGGACCTTCTCTTTGGTAAGGTCAAACTTGGTGGGTCCCGGGAGACTGGATGGTCCGTTGGACCAACATGATCTCCCTCGATCTTTTATGGGGATTTCGAGGAACCATCTTATCCAACATCATACTCGCATGTCTAATCGGACAATTGGGATCATCTAAATGAGAATACTTTTACATGTATGACTCTGGGGTCTGGTCCTCCTTTCTAGAAGGAGAAGATCTTCGTCGTCAAACCAGCATCCAACAATCACCTTCATCTAATAGGCTAGCTATACTTGCTGGCGAGTCCAACGAAAAAAATGGCTCCAACTAAGGTTACATCGAGGGATGTTGCAAGTTCCAGTCACAGCAGGATCTAGATGGACTTTTGATCTGATCAGTCTGTGCTTCTAGATGTTGGACATCTAGAAGCACAGACTGATCTAGATGGAGCCGATTGATAAACACTCCGAACCTAGAAACCCCGAGAAGTTGAAATGAAGTCAAGGAGGCGGCGAGGGGTTGTTTTCAGGTCACTCCGCCGGCTTCATCTAGCAAGGCTAGAGTGTCATTATCCTTTCACTTGCATATCAAAGGGAATATCAGACCACAGAGATCAGTTACATATAGTTCCAAAGATCACATAAACAAAGTTGCAAAGCCATTCTTCCCTCCATAGTTTTTCTGTAAACTCTTTTGATTACCAGCCCAATTTTTCCCGACTTACCAATTAGGTCATGACCACTGAACAAACTTGGTTTACAAACATGGTTTATGCACCTCTAGTGTAGCTACTTATTGAGCATTTAACAAACTTACACCATCCATTTCAAATAGGATTTGTCCCTAGGACACACGAGCAATTCAATTGACGATTTCTTCCTCTGTTAGAGGTTTTCCAAAAATGTCTTAGATCGAGTAAATAGCTCTACAAACGAATGAACTGGATCACTAATAGAATATGGAACGATGTTGGAAGGCTTTGTTTTTTCCAAGTCGGACAGAGTTTCACTCAAGGTGATCATATTTCTCACAGTTCAAGCATTGGTCTAGTTTCAGAACTTGTCATTACGTCCTTCCTCAAGTAATTCCACAAATTGGTGCACATACTTACAAATTCCGTCTGTCAATAGAAATATCGCCCGTCATGTATAATCAAGTCCATGTGAGTATTAGAATGGCCCAAGCATACACCTAGAATGGCTCAATGCATGAAGGCATAAAAAGGACAGGTCCGGTGCACGAAGCTCCTGCATATGTGGTGTCCGGAGAAGGGGCAGACCACAAGGGTCAATAGCACAGAGCCTTATCTTGCATTTTGCAAGAGACTATTTTCATGCCTTGAACCTGTGATCTCAAGGTCACACGGCAACAACTCTACTATTGTGCCAATGCTATAAAGGCATGTAGCATAATAATAACAAGAAGATCTCATGTCCAGCATGGGCCACGGTCTTGGAATGGTTGCCTGGTCGCTAATAAGATGGACAACCTCGATCTAGGTCGAAGAAGTTCCATGCCAAGTTACAACTTAAACACCTCCAATGCATACACATTTGAATGGATTATCTAAGTAAACTAATGATGAAAGGAACTGATCTAAATATTATTGTCATCTCAATCACGATTCGATCTGGATCTGAATTTCCATCTCAATCAAAATATAACCAACAGGCTTGAAATGTTAAAACATTAGCAAGGCTATAAAATTAGGAAAACGATGATTAGATACATAGAAGAGGGTATAAAGTCATTTAATTACGTGTGTTTTTGGATCATTTCTCTAACTTCATCAATCACTAACCAGGCTTTGTGACCCCCAATTACCTCTGCTTTCATTTCTCCATCTTTCCATAGCTGCATCGTCCCATTTGGATTTTAGTACTATTCATGATTGCATGAGTGAAAGAAGAATGCGTATATAAGAGATGGTATTAGTGGCTCTTGAGATGAAATGAGCTGGCATGAGATGACACGATATGATATCTAGCTTGAGATGACCAAATTCGGCACTGAAAATTCAACTTACTTGGGTGAGTTAAGATAAGATGATTTCAATCTTAACTCATCTCAAGCACCACAAACAGTGAGACGAGGAGATACGATTTCATCTCATCTCAGCTCAAGTGCCACTAACAGTGGTATGGTCCCTATAATCTCATATCACGTCAGGTCATCTCAAGCACCACCAAACCCCTCGGAGAGATTGAAAATTGTATCCGACAGAAGAGAAGATCAACTCACCTGAATTGTAGGCATTTTCTGATACAAACCCATCCACCAAACCGTCAATCAGTAAGAGAAATCAGAAAAAGGATAAGTAAATAGAAAGACTGTGTTTATGTGCAGAAAGAAAACTAGTTTTCTGAGGAATCAGGCGTACAGAGATGTTTCCACGCTTCACGAGAGCTTGAGGGACTTTGTTCACGTCCACATAGTAGAATTTGGTTCTGTTAACAAACAAAGATGTAAAATTAAACAATTAGATAACTTGCAAAATGCATTTGAATTGGATGTTGAAAAGGACCTATTTTCCATCTCAACTGGCAGACAATCATGCTAGATTGACAATCCTTGATGCCAATACAAGGCTAAAACTACATAGAACATAACTGTCCTGGGGACATGAATTGGAGATCTAGAACAGATACTCCTAGATGGATGGTCGAGATCAACATGGGGGCCACTACCATAATCCATTACAATGAGATTGCAGTTTCGTTGTGAAACATACTCTGCCTAAGCCTCTTTCTTGGGCAGGAACATTTAGCTAATAAAATCACCCTCATTAAGGAAAAACAGAGAGTCACTTACTTGGTATGATATTCTGCAGCCAATTTCTCCAATTTAGGCTTCAAATAGATGCATTTCCGACACCAAGCAGCCATCCTGCCCAATACAACTCAAAAACAACAAAAAATCAAAGCGCACACCAAATTGGTACTTCCATCAGCATTTGGAACCCAAGGAATCATAAGATATCGCGAAAAGGAAAAAAGAGCGCACCAATCGATGATTATGGGCTGGCAATGTTCTTGGGCGTCGAGGAGAACCTGATCGAAGTGATCTGGTCCAGTGATTGCCTCCATCTCCACGGAAGTGGGTCTTGAAACTTCTTGCCAGAAGGCATCTGCTTTCACCTCTCTCTTGGGCACCTTTCTCTCTCTCTTTCTGCCATCTCTGCCAAGAGCTGACGAGAAGCCCAATCCAGTAAGGGAGATTGAACAAGATGAGTTAGCCAATTGCTGGTCTCTAAGATGGAAGTCACGGTAGAGAATATGAGAATTAGCAGCAATAACTGCCATTTTCTCTTCTCTTGTGGAGGTAGCTCACAAAGAGAAGGTTCTAAGCTGTTGGGTTGCAGAGAATCAGCAACAAGTGCATTTGAGCAGTTGGAATGCCAATCTGAATGATGGTTGGGTTTTGCCCGATGTTGATCAAGGATTGGGAGACGACCAACGATGACGCTGTTTTGTTTTCCAAGTAATAGGAAGAGCTGAGGCTTATCCGAAAACAGCGAGAGCTTCGAGGACCGAGAGTCTACGGGAATGGGCCCATTGCTCATAAATATCTGCCCTTTTTTAAGAGCATCTGATATGCACGCTCTCTCTCTGTCACCACTCTTCTGCAAGCTGTATAACTCCGACTGCTAGGAGCCATCTTTAGGGATGGATGATCTACCCACAGTTTCTTTGCCTTTTAAATTAGACGGCAAACAGTTTGACTGTCCGATTTCGAGTTAAAGAAGCTTGTCCAAGATGCAGACAAGATTGGAAATGGTTTGGATCTCCCAAAAGGTTGGCCAAGCTAGTTACAGTTGTAGCTTGGCTGAGGAGTGAGATGGGAGTTCACTTATTAAATTTTGTTCTGTAGTAAGTTCTCGCATGTGTCTTTAGAAGTAACTTTGTCTCTGTTGCTCCCCGGTTTTGCCTTAAAGATCTTCTAGATAATGCCTTAAAATTTTAAGAATATATTCACAGTAAGGATCAACTTGCATAACTTCCTTGCAGAAACAAAGGTGTTTGTTACTTCTTTTATTCCCAATGAAAACTAAGGTATTATTTAGTGGGCTATGATATATTCATTTGTGAAGGAGAACTTGTTGTGTGACCTTGAGGTTGCGGGTTTAAGGTGTGGAAATAGCCTATTATAAAATGCAAGGTAAAGCTTTGTACTATTAATTCTTGCGATTTGCCCTTTTTCTCCCAACACTACATACCCTTTTTCTCCAAACACTACATACGTAGGAGCTTTGTGCGCCAAGATTGCCCCTTTTTTAATCTATTCACCTCTTTACTTTTCCTGGCCAACCCTTTTCTTCTTCTCTCTCTACCAGAAAGGTTGGCAGGGGGTGTGAGTAATTTCCCGCAGAAATCAAAACGAATAATAAGCAAAATATACAGAGAAAATATTATAAACTCTCCCTTTAGTTAGGGCCAATTTCAATTATCCCTGTACTTTAATTCAAGTCAATTAGAACCTTAGGATGCAAAGTCAGCGTTCCGTTAGGCAGATTCTGTTAAAATAGATGGAAAGCGGAATTACATGATATCACGTGATAGTTCTTGACTTATTTTTTGTGAAATTCTCACGTTACCCTTCCCTCCTTTAACAAACCCTAGGTCGCATAAATCCTAAACCTTCCAAAAAATGAAATCTATGGAGAAAAGAAAGCATTGAAGTAAGTGTGAGAATCAAAATAAAGGAAACCGAAAGAAGAACAAAAGAGATAGCTCAGGAATAATAAATCCGAAATCCAACCTCCCAATCCCTTCTCCACCCATCCTCTTCTTCCTTCTTCCCACCATGGCATTTTTCTACTATCTAGAACCAACAAAAAGGGGCAACCCTGGTGCACAAAGCTCCTGTCTATGCAGGGTCCGGGGAAAGGACAAGCCACAATAGCCTAAAGTAAACAGCTTTACCTTGCATTTTTGCAAGAGGCTGATTCCATGTCTTAAACCCGTAACCTCAGAGTCACATGACAACAACTTTTACCATTGCGCCAAGACTCCCCTTCCACGCCTATCTAGAACCAACAATAACTAGTTAATAGCGTCTTTCTTACAAGTAATTCACCCTCTCTTAAAACCAAATCCTTGGGAGCTGATCATGGACTACAATCTTGAAGAGATGAAAATGCAGAAGTAGAGAGGAATTTTTCAAGATCATGAACAAAACATGAGGGTATATAAGAGAAGGTGAAACCGTCCTTCACCCACAAAAATTAACGAAAGGCTAATTTTAAAACTTGTCGAATCTCAGGGTCTAAATGATTGAAATTTAACCACATGGTGGTGATTGAAATTGGTCCTAACTACTACTATTTTTTCAATTTTATATTTGCAAGATAAGGCTGCATACTTTAGACCCTCGTGATCTGTCCCTTTCCCAAACCCTGCATAAGTGGGAGCTTCATGCACTGGGACTGCCCATATTAGGAGCCCGGTAACTATTCTAAAGGGGCCAAAAAGTCATGCCAGTTCATCCCGTGTGATTGGTAGCCTGTAACTGACATCCATAACCACACGCGCGACGCTGACAGCACCTAATGGCAGAAATTCTTTTCATTCTAACTGTAGGTGGCAGTTTACAGGTTGAGCATCATGGGGCTACACTAGAACTAGCCAGACGCATTTCATATCATGGCAGATACAAGTTATAAGCCACTAAACCCCCTCTCTGTCTTGACGATTTGGAGGGAACTAGAGATGTTAACTGGCTCTTACTTCAACTGACAGTTCATAGTTTTGAGAGATTGCAACTAACAAGCTAAAACTTTTCACTGGCACATCATGGTAACTTTTGATCAACTAAAACATAGTATTATATACAGAAAAGAACCATGACATCTCAGCAAAGCCATGAAAATTATTCGTAAGTATTCAGCTTCCATGGGGATTTTCCCTTGAAAAGATACTATGCTTGCATCTACATGAACTCTGAAGGATTAGACCACCCTAACTACCCAGGCGTCCTCCGCTATACTCTGTATGGTGCTCCTCCGCATCGGATCTGCAATGAAGTAACACTTAGAAAATCAAGTATCTCAATTTCACAAATGAGTAAGAACAATCTTATATAAGAATACTTTGGGAATATGTCATGCAATAACATGGATAAGAAAATTTCAGACCTTTACAGAGAAGTCCTTGGAGTAGATTCTTTAGCTCAGGATCTAGGTCTGCTGGGAGGGGCAATGGACTACTAACTATCTGAAAAGAGAGGTGAAATTACAAACAGTCAGATAACAGAATATAATGGAAGGTAAAATATCACGAGGAAAAGGATGATGAAGATCATCGCAACAGCAGATACCTTGTCATATGTATCCTGTAGACTGTCGCCAATAAATGGCCAATAGCCTAGTACCATACAGTACAGTGTAGCACCCACTGCCCATGTATCTGCAGCTTTACCATGGTAAGGTAGACCTGTTCAGAGAATATAAATTCAGAGATCACCAATCAGACATAATGTATCTATGCAGTGTCGTGACTCACTGAATTTTCTTGTCTATATTGAATTCCTCATGCGAGGTTAACTCTTACCTGAACAGCATTCTGGTGCGGTGAATGCTGGTGTTCCAGGGGACCTCCAAAGCTCATCATCGTCATCCTACAGAAGCAAGAAGGGATGATTAAGATTAACACTCTCAAGGACATAAATCACGATCCTAATGCCTAGGATAATTTAAATCAGTGAACTGCAAACATTAACTCGAATAACATGAATACAAGACCAAATATGAAAAGGAAGAGAGTAATTTTTTCTGAAGTCAGGACACAGTATCTCAGGGATACAGCATGTTTCCTTCTTTAGAAAGTAAACCAGGTATTCTGGCTCAATATGTCCTTCCAAATGTAGAAAATTTAGTTGAGTAAATAAAATTATATGCAAAAGGGCAGCCTGATGCACAAAGCTCCAGCATATGCAGGGTCCAGGGATGGGGTGGAGCACAAAAGGATCTATAATACGCAGCTTACCTTGCATTTTGCAAGAGGCTATTTCCACGCCTCGCGCCCGTGACCTTCACGTCACACGGCGACAACTCGACTGTTGTGCCAGGGCTTCCGTTCTAAATAAAATTATACTAGGATATCTTAAAATGGTATGTCTAAAATGAGTAACAACTGTTCTAACAACATTAAAAGATGAGAAAATGAAACAAGTTGGTCAGTGAACTGCAAACATGAACTCAAATAACAGGAATACAAGACAAATATGAGAAAGAAGGGCAGGAACTGTTTCTGAAGTCAAGTAAAGACATAGTATCTCAAGGATACAACATATTTCCTTCCTTAGCATGTAAGCCAGGTGACTTTCTCCTGGTCAATTTCAGAGGAAGTGGTAGAAATGCACTAAATGAAATCATCGAAAACATTCTATTGCCGTTAAGTTAGAAGCTTTCATATTTACTTTGAATGCCAGTAACAACAAAGGACTCAATTTCCTTTCTTTTTTTCTCTTCTTCAGAAGGTTGGACACACACACACTTGAACCTGTGACCTACCACAAGAGAGACACCTTATTGTGCTACTGCACTATATGACCTTTGATCACGACTTGACTTACTTCGCTCTTCTCAATCTTTACAAACAAATCATTGTGGCTCTTTCTTCAGCTAGAACTATTTTTCTAAAGCCAGCCCCACTGATTTATTTTTCCTCCCTCAAGATTTTCAAAGCAAATATGCACAGCCATTGCAGATGCACATATGCACACACATATAGACACAAACACACAGAGAGAAAGAAAGGACAAAAAGAACTAGTAAGAACAAATGGTCTCGGAGGGGGGGGGGGGGGGGGGGATGATAAATGCAAGTGCACATTTACAACTGATCCTAAATAAGTGCGTACCATGAATCCACCTCAGCATTTTTCCACAGATAAATTGTTGGGAGCTCAACTTATCTGCATTCTTTCCATGGAAAAGGATGCATAGAGTGCATAAGTTTGGAATTAGTTCCAAGTACACACTCGCATTTATCATTTCTCAAATAAAGAATGCCATTTAAAGCACAAAATGTAAGCAATATAGGAACCTAAAATGTTAAGTGTGAAGTAAGGAGGCAAGCTTTACCTCAAACACATGGCTAACACTAAAATCAGCAATCTTCACCACTCCACTGCCAGTTACCAATAGATTCTCAGGCTTGATATCCCCATGCACAACATTCTGCAAATAGTTAGTAATTGTCAGAAGAATGATAATAATCTGTTTGATGTCAGATCTTGTAGGGGAAAATACTTGTGTATAAAAAATCTAACCAAATAAACATCCAGATGGTCAATATGATAAAAAGCCTGTTATCTGAGGCTACCCTTGTCCCATGAACAAGAAGGCAAGATGCTTGCAATCTGTCATATCCAGCTGCTACTTTAGGCCATTATGGCCCGCCCCTTCCCTGGACCCCGCATAGGCGGGAGCTTTGTGCACCGGGGCTGCCCTTTTTAATAGTCCTATTGAGTGCAAGCAGATACATTCTTGAAAATACAATTGACACAACTGTACTTGTAACCTGATTAAGATTGGAACTCCATTGGTAGAAGAGCAAAACTCACTCTTTAACTACTGCAACAAAAGGACTTACATGACCATGAAGATACATAACCCCAGCAATAATATCCCTGAAGTATCTTTGAGCATATCTTTCTCCAATACCATCGGGTGTTCCAGAGGCAGCACAGACGCTCTTGCCTTCAACATACTCCAGAACTATGCAAAAACATTTACAAATAAAGATAGGGAACTTCTTTGAGGAATGAACAACTGGAAGGGGACCACAATTCAGAGCTAGATTTGCAACATGTAAAATAATCAACTTTAGTAATAAGGAGAAAGTTCAATTTCATACCCATATAGAGATGATCTGACTCAGGGTCGTCAATTACTTCAACAAGATTAACTATATTTGCATGTTCCAACATTTTCATGATTGAGATCTGAAAAAAAGAACAAGACACAATATTTCCACGGTATTAGTTTCTTCACACACCTCAAAAGGATGAAGTAGCATGTACTATATGTTTCAAGATTCACTTTAAGGTGGCAATATAAGCACACTTATTTAGATGATTAACCAAGCAACCTCTCCTCGAATCCAAGTTACACCATCAGAACTCACACCCCATGCTGAATATGAAACTAGATACAGAGATACGCCATAATATGTTTTCTATCAGTATGTATGTGCCCATGTTGAAGGGGAGCCTTGGCGCAACGGTAAAAGTTGTCGTCATGTGACCTTGAGGTCACGGGTTCAAGGCGTGGAATCAGCCTCTTGCAAAAATGCAAGGTAAGGCTGCCTACTTTAGGCCATTGTGGCCCGCCCCTTCCCCGGACCCCGCATAGGCGGGAGCTTTGTGCACTGGGGCTGCCCTATGTATGTGCCCATGTTGTGTAGATGCATCTATAGTTGTATACATGGATAATTTCTGCCATGGCAATCTTTCCATTGGAAAAAATGCATGCTAGCCTGATTTCCATTTTTTTTTTCACTGATCCAAACACTAGCACTGTCTAGTTTACAACCCCACAAGTCCAACAACAGTGTTAGAAGTAACAAATAGATGAGATGTCACGTACTTAGGCTGAATGGCTTGGATCACTGAAAAAATAAAGAAAGTGGCCCAGCATGCACTTTTCCAATGGAAAGACAAGGAAAACTTTCCATGGTAGAAATACTCATATGCATGTCATCCTCTGTCAGAAAGGCCAGAAAAGAAAGAAAGAGGGAACAAAAAAGAAAAGTTAGACACTCGATTAGAGGAGCATTTTGCTGATTTCCAAAATCCATTCAGCAAGATAAACTCTTTGCACCAAAAATACAATGACAAATGCAGAATATATCCTGAAAATGTCCCCCATTCTGACTTTGCAGATGGGAAGCATGCCTCCGGTACTTTCTAAGAGCATATTTGATAATATTATCAAAGCAAATAATTGAAATGATAAAAGAGCTTTATGACTAGTAAATTAACCATTCTTTTTATCATTTTTGGAACACAAAGTGGCAGTTGAATTTGACCCATCTTTCTACTTAAGCTCCTTCTTTGGCTTTAAAAGCTAATTGGAAGACTTCACAGCTAACAGAAAGTTTGAATACAAAGAAAGCAGAGTGGATAAAAGATCACTAATGAAACCTCTGTGCATAAGAGAAGCTTCGCAATCAAGGTTAGTTGCAAATATTCAATCAAACTGCTTAACTGTGAAGGTTAAATAACAAGAGAAGTAGAAAAAGTTGCAGTCCATTTCGAAGGGAGAGCAAGCATATCTTGGTTTCGCCATAATGATCACAGAGATTGTGAATATTCAAGTTCCACTGTTTACTTTAAGGATTCTGAATGACAGAAAATCCATATACTGAGTACTTAGCACTACACACAATCAGCAAAGTTTAAGCCTCACCTCCCTGATGACATCTGTCATTGCCGTTTCTGAAGGTGCAACTTGGACCTTTGACAAACGGAACTTGTAAAATCCCTGCATAATGAACAATCAGAAGAACAGAAATACATATGGTGTTCATCTATACTTCTGTAATTATTTTGAGACCTAAGGCTACTGAATTGGCAATTCAAAGCAGGTACCAGCCATTACAATTTCCCTTTGAGGTTATATGTGGGAATTTCAGTGGGTTATGACTATGAACAAGAAGCAAGGTTGAATGGGAATCATGCAGTGACAAGAAAACTCTAGTTAAAACTCAAACCATGAGATTTAGATTGTGACCTTGTCTGTCAAAATAAAGTAGTGACTCATTGTTTTACATTTTTTTTATCATCAAGGATTGTTAGATGTTTGGTCTTGACCATGTAACTAGATTTATTTTAGTGTTGAGATACTCTCCAGCAATTAAAAAAATTGACCTCGCAAACCATGCTGATCCAGTTCCTTGACTTAATAATGCTTTTAAGTCATGGTGACTATGGCATACAAAGTATCTTTCTGTAAGAGAGTTCAGGACATGCTGGAAGAGAGGTGCGGACAGATGACAAATTCTGAAAAAGTAACAAAAATAGTAAATTTAAACCATAGTCCTACAGTCTTTACAAACCAAGTAGTGAGTCAACTGTAACGGTGGTAATATGTGTGAATTTATCTTAATAAATACTTAGAAGGCAATGACACTAGAGATTTGAAACATATTATCCAATATATTAGATAAAACTAATGCACGTGGAAGGTATAAAAACACTGCAGGAGAGAAATGACCAAAGGATGGAATGAAGTGTTACATTTCCTCCACATAGGGTCTCAAATCAAACCACATAATTTCCGTCTGATTTCCACCAGCATTTACCTCTACATATATGGAAAGCTTTGGCTTCTCCACAAATATGAAACTCTTCAAGCACTTCAAGACTAAGACACGAACTGTCATGAATGAAATTGGTGACTCATCCACAACTAAACCACATATATGAACCACAGAGCAAGACACAGGAGGCATTGACACTGTTAATATTTAATAACAACTTTAAGGTCTAGGTAAGACTAGAAGTTCCCTCATACATTACATAAATTAGAATAACATCACAAGAGAACCATAAAAATAGGTATGGGCAAAAGGGGTAAGGATACCTTAATAGCATACAGTTCTCCATCGACGGTGCTCCGATACAAAACCTGGTTCAAGAGATGAATGTTGCAAATTTATTCCGTTGCTCTGAGGGGAGGGCATTGTAACTACAAATCACATCGCATAATTACCACTTTTCCGTAACTTCCAGAACCTATTTTACGCTGTCGAACATATTCATTGATCATTTTGTTCCCACTGGCATGCTATGAAAAAGAAAAATAAAAAAATCCAAATATCAGTAAGTGTCACAGGCAATGCATGCCATGAAACAAAAGATGCAAACCATAATAAGCAGAGGCATAAGAAGACAAAAGAAGCAAGTTGAAGAAAAAAATCTGACTTGTTCCAACAACTGATTCTTACAAATGGAATTTAACTATTTACAATTGGAAATCCACAGAATTCAACAGAACCTTTAATTCGAAAACAAAAACAATATAATGGTGGGATTCACGGTTTACCAGACTCCTCCTAACCCGTGTAGTTTCTTTCACGGGAACTTGTCTGCATATAACTCTACCTTTCTCAACAAAAGATGGCAGCTTTTTGCAATCTTTATAACGGTATGAATTAGGGGGGCCTTGTTTACAGGAAAGAGTCGCGGCGGAATCTTCATGAGAGTGGTCTAACAAACATTTGTGAGAGAAATGGTCGGTTAAGCGATGAATGTAATCAAGCGGTTTGTCAGATTTCCTCAGAAACCCGAGGCAACTGCAGCATCCTGTTTCCCGGTCCAACTCGGGAAGCATGAAATTTGACATGGAAATTCGACAGAGGACGGCTGGCACAAAACCCCTAGCAGCGGAAAAACTGCACCACCGAGATTAAGACATTAAGATCATTGCACAAAGAGAGTGAAAGAAGGGAAACAGCTGGGGAAATAAAAATCTTCGCCAATCAAATCCATATATTTCATCTTAGAGAAAACCAACAAAATTTTCCAGAAACCAACTCAACGAAATTAAGAAAGATGACTTCAAACGCAGGGAAAGAAGAAAACAACAACAAATATAAAGAGAATTACATTACCTGCAGGAACTCCCAGCGCCTGCAGGCAGAAAACCCTAGCTATACCTCCAGGGAATCCTATTTCATGTAGGGAAGATGAATGAAGTTGATGGAAACGATGCGCCAATAAATTATTCCAACTTGCAAAGAGATACGGAGCGAGGAGAAAAGAGGGTTAGGTTTCTGTTCGGTGTGCTTTTTCTACTATTTGGTTTGTTTTCGCTACGTTCTACTTTCCGCAGAGAGAGAGAGAGCGAGAGCGAGAGGCACTGTCAGAAACGCCTCGACCGGAACTTTAGCAGCTCCTCATATAGACCTCCGCATGAAACAGAGGAAGACATGTCACGGTGACTCGCGGGACCTTCCCAAATGTGATACCCCCGGCTATTGCGTGCCATACGAAAGCATTGACAACTAACCGTTGAAAAAGCTCGAACTCCATCGCTTGTTTCCCACTAGAATGAGTGTTGGCATAAAAATGACTCACTTTTACGCGCAGAAAAATACTTCCGGACTTTGAAAAGGAAACAAACCAGCAAGCCCATTTTTTTGGTGATCCGATTTGTTCATTGACATGTGCCTTAGATTAATTATTTCTCAAAATTTATGATCTTTTGATGACTTTATTATCATATTTTTTATTTTTAAATTACATATGGTAAAAATTTTAGAAGGGGAGCTTTGTTTCAACAGTCATGGGTGCAAGACGTAAAAATAGTCTCTTACAAAATACAAGATAAGGTTGCAGACTATAGACCCTTGCGTGATCTACCCCTTCTCAGACCTTGCATATACAAGAACTTCGTGCATTAGGCTACTTTTTATAAGTTAAAATTTTTAATCAAAAGATTTAGGGGGATTTATTTAATTGCACATCTTAGTTGTTTTTGTTGGCATATCTTGTATGATGTCTCATGTAATATCTTTTGTGACATCTGAGATATATGTCATATGTTCTGTAATGCTTTTTGTAATATCAAAGATATGTTAGTTATGTTCTGTGATATCTTTTATAATATTTTTTGTGATATCTGAAATATGTTTTAGAGGTATTTTATTAATATTTTTAATAAGAATAATGTATCAACCAATTAGAATGCAATAAACCTCAATGTATGACTAAATTAGAGCTGTTGATGTGGATCGAAAATCATCCAATTCTCATTAACCTTAAATGGACGGCTAGTATAAGATGTAAATATGCACCAACCATATATATGTTTTAGGTGGGCTTAAGCAACTGCAGTTTTAATTTACTTTAGCTAGGCCCTTCTATGAGCAATTTAAGTCCTTCTATATACTATGATCAGTTATTTGATGGCCGTAGAAATTTCTTAACAACATGAACATTAAGCATCACTAATTATAATCCAGGTTGATCTGCAATTCTTAAGTATCAGTGGTTCCGAAATCATGATGATCTAAACTGTCACCATCTATGGATTGTGTAAGCTTAGTTGGCAAAAAAGTAGCCTAAATAGAATAAAGGTTAAGATTACTAGATTATGGGCCCACTTGCATTTCTATCAAGCAACATTAGTTCATTGTCCTACACACTAAACTATATTAAAATACATTTGATTAAGTGGAAAGGATCCACTGTTGATTTATTAGCAATAAGAATTATACTCCAACTCTTCCTTAATAAATGGTCAAAGATCTATCGTAGTGGGCCAACTTGCATAAGTCATGTAATGGAAAGCTCATATGCATGAATGCAAGTATTATTCTCTCTTTATTGCAATGAGCTTCTTTAAGGTGAAGAAATCCATTTCTTCTCTCTCTCTCTCTCTCTCTCTCTCTCTCTCTCTCTCTCTCTCTATTAAAAAAAAGACATGTTTGAAAGTTGATTTTTCTCTCTCTAGAAGCAAGTGGATTTTATACTATAAAGAAGGTTTGGCATATATTTGATTACACCAAATAATTCAACTATGATAATATTAAATAAATCTAATATTTTATCTATGTCAACATATTACAGTTAAATAAGTCTGATATCTCACGTGTGCTCAAGATGTCACAATTAAATAAACTTGATATATCACATATATTTAAAATATTATTATTAAATAAATTATATATTTAAAATATGTTATGATATCTTAAAGAGGCACCAAAAATGCAATTAAATAAGCTCCGTTAATATACTTGAAAATGTTTGATAGTTCAAATAACTTGTAAATATAGAGGAACTTGATGTACCCGAGCCACCTTCGGGGTTGTTGTTGTAGTCCCTCCATCCTTAACTTTGCATTTAAACCTTCAATCCATGGCCCCTGTTTATGCTCCTCCTCATAGATACCATGCAATCAATGCATGTCCTCGTCGGTCTTCGTCAAATTCAACTAAAAAAGTTACCTTTGGAGCCGAAAGTAACAGCCGCCCAAAATGTGTACCACATGGACGGTTGGGATGATTCAACCAACAGGCCTTTTTTATCAGACACCTTACAGCAAGGGATGCAACCTCGCCCGTGCGCGCATAATCAGACACCTTGCCTTTCCAACCTGTGTAAAACTCGGCTGACGCCCGTAAATACAAATAAAAGGGCAGCCCCGTGCATGAAGCTTATACTTATGCAAGGCCTAGAAAAAGGATGAATCATAACAACTTATAGTGCTCAGTCTTATCTGAAATTTTTTGTAAGAAATTATTTTTATGTCTTAAACCCATGACCTCAAAGTCACATAACGATAACTTTTATCATTACGCCAAAACTCTCCTTCATGCCTTTAAATACAAATGAGGCCTAGTTGATTAGAAACATCAATCTCCTTTTCTCTGGTTTGTAAAGTGGCCGTAGATATTTCTCCAGCTAGATTAATCAAGCTAGAATTATTTCATGATGGGTCGGAGGAAGGTGTGGACCATAAAGAGTATATAGCACACAGTCTTTTCCTAAGAGGTTATTTCTATGCCTCAAATAAATTAGAATTCTAAAATAAATGCCATTAGATGGATTTTTGAAATAGTTTTTAAAAAGTTTAATTTTAACTTTAAAAATTAAAATTGAAGAAATACGTATCTTTAAAGTTGTATTTGGGACAACATTTTTTTGATTGTTGAAATAAATCAAACATCAAAACTCTTTCGTCTCACCTCCCCCAATCGATTAGAAAACCCTTTGTTAAACAAACTCGTTCCTACCTTGTCTCTCTATTTTTGCTCTAGATTTGGTTACAGAAACCATTTTCTTTGACGAACCATACTCTCTCTTTCCCTCCGAACTCTATTAGGTCTAGTTAAAGGGGCAGCCCTGGTGCATGAAGCTCTTGCCCATGCAGGGTCCGGAAAAGGGATGGGCCACAATGGCCTAAAGTAGGCAGCTTTACCTTGTATTTTTGTAAGAGGCTAATTCTACACCTTGAACCCGCAACCTCAAGGTCACATGATAATAACTTTTACCATTGCGCCAAGGCTCCCCTTCCCATTAGGTCTAGTTGTGAGAACAAAATTGATAAAGAAAACACCCTATTTTACTAAATGATAAAGACTTCTAATATGATAATGACACCCTATGTGGAAATAAGTAGGGAAAAAACTAGTCATGTATACAAACATATTAGGTTTAAAATATAACATTTTTTATTTTATTATGTAAGTCTTGAGGTTATAAAAAAAATTAAAAAAATATTTTCAAACGCAAACTTAAACTTTTGTTTATACAAAATAAGGTGTCAAAACTCAAAATGCAGACACATTCTTGTGACAAAAGATACATGTTTTCAGTTACTAAAACTATCAAATACATATACTATTTGAAGTACTAGTTATCTAAAGGTAGGTCATATCATTCAAAGGTGACCCCGTTCGTGCCAAATGTGGGACCTTCCGCTAGCATTCCTCATCTCACATGCATGCTCAAAAATATCTTCTATTGAATGTAGCAACACTGTTGATCAGAATAGGCCATGCGGGTCCTAACTCTTTGATTATAGAGTGATCCATTCCGTTTTATTGGTCCTCTCTCTCCTTGTGGTCTGCCTTTTTCCCAAACCATATATACGCGGGAGCTTCATGCACTAGGCCTGCCCTTCCCTCTCTTAAAAGGAAGAATATGTACCAAAAATCTCAACCAACTGGTATTATTAAGATGGGCCTCTCCCTATTGAAGTGTGGACAATAAAAGGGGCAGCCCCAGTGCACGAAGCTTCCACCTATGCGAGGCTCGGGGAAGGACAGACACAAGAGCCTACAATACGCAGCCTTACCTTATATTTTTACAAGAAACTGTTTCCACATCCTGAACCTGTGACCTCAAAATCATACTATAACAACTTTTACTGGCGCCTAAGTGTGGGCAATACTTGACGAAAATGTACCTTTTCTGTTAGCATTGCCCAACACTTAAGCCTAGACAGGTGAGATTTTTGGGATCCCGGTCTTGGGAGAGGCCGAATTCGCTCAAAATTGTAAGAAGGGACCTACATGCCCCGCCTATTTTTACGCATAATATCATGCGCCTCCACTGCGTAGGAACCTAAGATTTGTCCACTAAACTTTTCATAAATTTCAAAGTCATCAAATGTTCCACTGGAAGATAGTAGCGATCTGAAATTCACGTGAAGCAGAAAGTAGAAGCTTCAAAACCTGCCCTCGTTGCTGTCGTTCCTGCTACGCTCTAGCCACTATCTCTTCTTCAATTACGTGGCTATCTCTTCTTCAATTACCAATTTTCGTCTTTTTCTTTGAGTCGTCGCTAAACTTCTTTAGCCTAAAAACCGTAACATGTGATACCGACGCTCCATGTTCTCTAGAAAGGGTAGTTCCGTGCACACAACTGCCTATGCGGGGTCTAGAGAAGGGATGGACCACAAAGGCCTATAGTATGCAGCCTTATCTTATATTTTTACAATAGACTGTTTTCACGACTTGAACCCATGACCTCAAGATCACATAATGACAACTTTTACCGCTGCGCCAAGGCTTCCCTTCTAAACCAGCAGCGCATATTCTTTAGCAATTTCCGAGATAACTTTCACACCAAGTGCAGAACTCCATAAGCTGATGCAAGAGTTTGGCCGGAGAGATGCACCCGCGGTCTCCAATGTTTCACTTCTCGAGTGGTTGCTGCAATTATTTGGGAGCTGCAACGAAGTAGTCCCATTATGATCAAATAAAGAGAAGCATGTGTCGATGTACCATCTCCATGTGGCCAGGGAACTGCAGCCTCTTGTACCAACCACGTATATTAAAAAATTGATCCCTGGTTTACCCGTCCAATTTAGTCCATTGACTAATGGCTATGATTGAAGGGAGCCTTGACACAATGGTAGAGTAGCTGTGGTGTGACTCGAAGATCACGGGTTTTAAGTATAAAATAGCCTCTTGCAAAATGCAAGGTAAGGCTGCATACTATTGACCCTTGTGGTCCCCCCCTTTCCTAGACCCTGCTTACACGGGAGCTTCATACAGCAAGGTTGCTCTTTTACTATATGGTTATGATCATTCGTCCAAGTTGATAATTTGACACCATAAGGATGTTAGATTTTTGAGGTGCATATAAATATATATATGATAATAATTGTATATCATATGCTATCATATAGGTTTAACCTAAATTAAAGTGATCTAATAAGTTTTAAATGGGTCATAGTTATCTCAAAAGGTATGAGTTTTATTATGTGTAGGTACCTAATATCTTGTTTCTAATTTATGATAGGCTATAATTAGAAATACTGGAAGTATATGCAGTTATAAATGGTTATGGTCCACAAATTATATGTATGATTTTTTTCTGACATCCCATCATAAAAAAAGAGAGCACATTCTCCAAGAAGTTTATACGTATCAATTTGGAAGATCAGAAACTGCAAAACTCAAGAATCACATCCGGTCTCATGGATTCAGGTAGGCTTCTGCATCTAGTTTATTATTATCCTTGATGATTTTCGTGGAGGATCTTGATCATCATCTCAACTAGATGATGTGCCCAAGATGCTATTTGTAGAATGCGCTGGCGGGATGACGAGCACAGGAGTTCCATCTCTCACACATGTAGCGCATGCAAGAGGAAAACTGGAGCGGCGCTATCATGAGTTGCGCGAACACCGAGCGACCTGGAGTCCGGGGATGCACTCGGGAGCATCCCGTTCACTAGGACGCACGTGGCTCATTCACGTTAGGAGTTCTAGAGTCAGGAGTCTTGGTGATGTCGACTGGTAATTACCATTCTGGCCCAAATTTTGATCTAGGCCGTTAAATAGTGTACTGAAATAATAATAAAAAACTTGGTTTATGGGAGTTATATAAACCCGATTTTAGATCTGCAAAGTCCGTTGGAAAGCTCTTGACAACACATACATGATTTTGGCACTAAAACCTTAGTCTGATCATACAAAGTTAGGCTAATTTCTTAAAATAGTGCCTAATCACTTGGTTTGAGCCGATCAGAGGGTGATGGGGCCCTAAAACTAGAATATATATAATCAAAAAGGAAAAAAATGAATTCAAATCTTGGTACAAGTTTCTTTTAGATATCTAATATTTTAAAATAAGTTGATTGAAACAACATGCTATCAAAGTAACCCTTCTTGTGTAAATCAATTTATTTTTTAACATCAAGATGGTTGTGGGTATGTAATTCATGTGGATATTGACCGGCCCAAAGGAAAGTCAATATTTGGTCAAATTACATGTACACCTGTGATAATAAATATGCGACAATTATTAAGTAGCCCAGGTGAACAATAAGCCGGTCCAAAGAAAGGCTTATTGTTTGACAAAATTTATTGTCAATATTTGATTACTATACCAAGAGTACCACTTACAAGTTAATATTTCTATCCAAAGACAAAATATTAATGTTATACTAGGTATCTTGTGATGGGCCCTACCATTATTTGAATTTAATTTAATTTAAGTATGATATAGAATTTATGTGAACATGTTATTTTGTTCTATTTTCAGTTAATGCATCTACGTCTATCATATCTGCTAACATCAATTCTATTCCCATGTTGAATGGGACCAACTTTAAGAAATGGAAAGAGAATGTCATGATCGTTCTTAGCTGCATGGATCTGGACCTTGCTTTAAGGATTGAACAACCCATTGCTCTTACAGATAAAAGTTTTATTGAGGAAAAACAAGATTTTGAGAAGTGGGATTGTTCAAATCGCATGAGTCTTGTGATCATGAAGATGGAATTCTATAAACCTTTAGGAGTGCTGTGTTCGAAAAGGTTACTACTGCCTAGGAGTTCCTTAAGGAAATTGAAAAGTATTTTGCTAAAAACGATAAGGGTAAAACAAGTACGATTCTGTTGAACTTGATTTCAATCAAGTATAAAGGAAAAGGAAATATGAGGGAGTACATCATGGAGATGTCTCATCTTGCTTCGAAACTAAAGGCACTAAAGCTAGAGCTGTCTGAAGATTTGCTCGTGCATTTAGTTTTGATTTCTCTTCCTGCACAATTCAGTCAATTTAAGGTCAGTTATAACTGCCAAAAGGACAAATGGTCTCTTAATGAACTCATTTCTCATTGTGTGGAAGAAGAGGAAAGGCTAAAGCAAGAAGAGACTGAAAATGCTCTCTTGGCAAGTACGTCTAAGGACAAGAACAAGAAAAGGAATAAGGACAAAGAAGCTGCAAGTGGTTCACCTCAAAAGAAACAGCAAAAGAAATAAAATGAGAAATTTGGCTATTACTTTTGTAGGAATCCTAAACATATGAAGAAGGACTGTACTAAATATCATGCTTGGCATGTGAAGAAAGGTATGCTTCTCACTTTGGTTTGTTCTGAGGTTAATTTAGCTTCAGTTCTTAGACATACTTTGTGGATAGATTTTAGTGCTACTACTCACATTATGTCTATGCAGGGTTGTCTAAGTAGCCGAAAGCCAAACGATGCTGAAAGATTCATCGATGTGGGCGATGGCAAATCAGTAGAGGTTGAGGTGATAAGGATATTTAGGTTATTATGAAAGATCAATTATTATTTGGATTTAAAAGAGACATATGTTGTACTGTCTTTTAGACGGAATTTGGTTTCTATTTCTCTTTTGGACAAATTTGGTTATTATTATTCATTTGGAAATAATCAGTTTAGTCTCTTTCTGAATTCAAATATTGTTGGTACCAGTTCTTTATCTTTTTATGATAACCTTTATTTACTTGATACTATTTTCTCTTTTAATGAAACCTTGCATGTGAGTTTACAGGATATAAAACGCAAATTAACCAATGAGAATTCTGCTTCACTCTGGCACAAGCGTTTAGGGCATATATCTACACAAAGAATTGAAAGACTTTTGTCAGATGGAATTCTTGATCCCCTTAATTTGTTAGACTTTCAAGTCTGTGTTGAGTGCATTAAGGGGAAACAGACAAACATAAGGAGATTAGGTGTCAACAGATATTCAAACGTCTTAAAACTAATACATACAGATATTTGTAGGTCATTTCCTACGGCTTTATGAAATGGTCAACAATATTTTATTACGTTCATAGACGATTTCTCATGTTATGGCTACCTTTATCTCATTCATGAGAAGTCTAAATCATTGGACGTGTTTAAGGTATTCAAGGCTAAAGTTCAAAACCAACTTAGCAAAAGCATTAAGGCTGTCAGATCTGACCATGGTGGTGAGTACTATGGTAGATATGACAGATCAAGTGAACAATGTCTAGGGCTATTTGCCAAATTCCTAGAGGGGTGTGGTATTGTCCCACAGTACACCATGCTAGGAACTCCTAGCATGAATGGTGTTGTTGAGATTAGAAACAGAACATTAAAGGATATGGTGAGGAGTATGATTAGTTATACTACCTTACCAGATTCACTCTAAGGCGAGGCACTCAAAATTGCAGCTTACATCTTTAAGAGAGTTCCAACTAAGGTAGCAGCTAAAACTCTTTATGAATTATGGAAGGGCAAGATGCCCAATATAAAGCATTTACACATTTGGGGTTGTCTAATTGAGGCAAGGCCTTATAGGCCAAATGAAGAGAAACTGGACTCAAGAACAGTCAGTAGCTATTTTGTTCGGTACTTTGTATGGTCTCAGGGCTACAAATTTTATGATCCCACTACTAGGTCCTTTTTTGAGATGGGAAAGGTCCAGTTCTTTGAGGAAATTGAGTTTGGAGGGGAGAGATAAGGTTAAAGACTTTGTCTTTAAAGAGGAATCCGTTTCTCTTCCTACGATTGTTATTGACAATGATCAGGCTCCTATTCCTGATGTTGTTCAAGAAGCAATAACAAAACCACAAAACAATGTTGAAAATCTCCCTAATCAAAGTCAAGAGGTTATTCCTGAAGAACAAACTCAACAACCTCAAGAACCAATGCCATTAAGGAAATCCACTAAAGAAAGGAGAAGTGCGGTTTTTGATGACTATATCATATTTCTCCACCAACATAAGGATGACATTGGATTGGTGGAAGATGATCCGATCAATTTTCATCAAGCCATCAAAAGTACTAAATCTCAAAAGTGGATTGATGCCATGAATGAAGAGATTAAGTCTATGAAAGATAATAAAGTTTGAGAACTCATCCCATTACCTGAAGGCGCGAAGCTCATTGGTTGCAAATGGATATTTAAAACCAAGAGGGATTCAAAGGGTGATGTGGAAAGATATAAGGAGAACAAACTCAACAATCTCAAGAACCAATGTCATTAAGGAGATCTACTAGAGAAAGGAGAAGTATAATTTCTGATGACTATATCATATTTCTCCAAGAACATGAGGATGACATTGGATTGGTGGAAGATGATCCGATCAACTTTCATCAAGCCATGAAAAGTACTAATTCTCAAAAGTGAATTGATGTCATGAATGAAGAGATTAAGTCCATGAAAGACAATGATGTTAGGAACTCATCCCATTACCTGAAGGTGCGAAGCCCATTGGTTGCAAATGGATATTTAAAACCAAGAGGGATTTGAAAGGTGATGTGGAGAGATATAAGGCGCGTCTTATTGTAAAGGGCTTCACTCAAAAGAAAGGCATTGATTATAATGAGACTTTCTCTCTGATTTCATCGAAAAACTCTCTCAAGACAATAATGACATTAGTGGCATATTTTGACCTTGAGTTACATCAGATGGATGTAAAGACTGTGTTTCTCAATGGTGACATTGATGAGACAATTTATATGTTGCAGCCAAAAAACTTTGTGTTAGGAGATGCAGAGAATATGGTTTGCAAAATAAAGAAATCCATCTATGGGCTTAAGCAAGCTTCTCGTCAATGGTATTACAAATTCTATCAAGTTGTTATCTCATTCAGTTTTGAGATGAATGTGGTTGACGATTGTGTATACTACAAGTTCAGTGGGAGTAAATACATATTCCTAGTTTTATATGTCGATAACATATTGCTTGACAGCGATGATATAGGCTTGTTGCACGAAACCAAGAGATATCTATCAAAGAAATTTGAGATGAAAGATCTTGGGGACGCATCTTTTGTATTGGGAATTCAAATACATAGAGATCGCCTTCTGGGTATTCTTGGATTATCATAAAAGAGTTATATCAAAAAGGCACTTAAGAGATTTGGCATGCAAGATTGCAAACTAGGAGACACCACTGTTGTTAAGGGAGAAAGTTTAGTCACGACCAGTGCCCCGAGAATGATTTTGAAATTAAGGAAATGCAAAAGATTCCCTATGCTTCAATAGTGGGGAGTTTGATGTATGCTCGGGTTTGTATGCATTCGGATGTTGTGTACATTGTTGGGATGTTAGACAAATATTTGAGCAATCTGGGAATGGATCGTTGGAAAGCAGCCAAACGGGTCATGCAGGTGATGACTTGGGTTGTTGTAACACATTTTGTAATATATTTTTGAAAGGCAAGGCCATTAATAGTAAAAAAAAATTGGCAAAACAAAGCAGCCGAAATTCTTTTCTTTAGAACTTGTTTTGTAAAATCCAAGTCATCACTTCATACATAATATAAGTAGAATTTTGTACAAGATAAAATTCCATTAAAGAAATATACTTTTATTAAATTCTAGAATCCATCCAGTGGTTCACAGTACAGCCAAATCTATTACAATACTTGTCCAAATTACATAATCCAAAACTCAAAGCTCACCATACAATGAAACTCTCATTGCAATACAATACTCTCAAACAAAGCAAAACACATGTCTTTAAGGTGTACACCTTGAAGATTATTCTCTTTAAGTCTTCTATCGTCTTCAGCTACTAACTCTCCTTCCATGTATCTGAGATATTGCAAACATTGCAACATTTACAATATCTCAGCAAGCAATGCTTGATAGGGGATTCAAGAAGCATAATAATTGACAATATAATTCGAATACTTCATAATCCCGTTATCCTTAAACATATTCATGTCTTTACTCTTTACTTTGTAATATATGTACATCCATATACATACTATACATGGGGATTTAATACAAGTATTAACATTACTCTTGTCAACATAAGGTCATGGGTTCAATCATGTACATCCCATGTAAATGCATTCATCAAATCCTCCTACCTTCAAGTAGTGATCCCTTTTCCCAGATCTTCTATGATCCTGACTGATGTATGTAATCTGTACATCCATACATACTGTCAATATATATAAATTATGAACAATCCTATTGATCACTAGATCTGATGTTTAGAATGATCTTTAAATCATTCATATCTAAGTATTTTCTATCTCTAAGTCTTTGTGTGTCCATCTCCTTGATCTTGATCTTTCATAGATCCATTGATCGACAATTTACACTTGTTGATAAAGATCAAGGTCCTAGATCTTTTATCATCTAGTTCTTCTTTGATTTAAGTTCAGTTATTGGATCATCCATAAGGATGATGATCTTGGTTTTCTTCCTTGAATCATCTTTGATCAAGGGTTTGGATTATCTAATCTAATGAATTAGATTTGACCTATAACATGCATACTAAATACAGTACAATATCCTTATTCTTATTGTTCTTGATCATTCAAGATCTAATGGATCTTGTTTGATCATCCTTATCTTACTTACAGTTTTTATTAGGGTTAGATAATTTACTAACCTTTTATGCGCTTACTATTATTATTCAACCAGTTAATGTTTTGTTAATTGAAGGTAACTTATTTCAGCCTAAGTCTAGACTGCTCCTCTTATTTCCAATTGGCTAAGGCTTACTAGCTGAATGGGTGAACATAAAGTAGTTACTTCAATCCTCATGTAAGGAGGCGTTTAGACCTCACAAACATCAACGGAAAGTAGGGGAAGAGCGAGGCTCTATTAGACAACTTGTAATGACTCAAATTTTGAACACATTTTGTATGAAGATCAAGTATGATGTTTGCCACTTGCCAACGAGTTGTAACTAGTCTATTTTGGGAATCAATATATGTTTAATAAATGTTTAAGGGTATTAATAGGTGGTTGGATGTTTTATCTTAATTAAAATAGGAAACATAGGAATTTGTGAGAAGCATCGGTACCATTAGATTTTACACTCAAAATAGAATCTAACGCCTCAAAGAACGTCAAAAACAGAGTTCATATGACAAAGTTATGGGCTTTTGAAGATTGAGGGTATTTTTGTAAAATGTATTTAAGTGCGAATGGCTCGAAAACACAGGGGGTCGTTTTGATAACAACACCCCTCTTCTTCCCCACTGACCAGTCCACCGCCTTACCATTCCAACTGTCGCATTGCACTATTTTTGCAGTGAGGCGCTGGAAAAAATGGCGGCACCGCCTTACTCCCTCTATAAATTCCCTTCACCCCCTCTTCCAAAAACCAAGTTTCTCCGCTCCAAACAGTCTCAAAACCAAATATGGCAACAAGGGTTGCACTAGCATTTGAAACCTTCGATCGGGCAGCAAAGAGGGTTTCTAGGTACGGTTCTCCTCCCCAATATACTCCTCTCTCTTCCCTCTTCCTTTTCCCCCAGATCTTGATCGGATTTGGGCGTTTTTCCTGCGAAATTGCTAGATTTCCCAAATAAAACCAGACGAGTTGAAACCAGTCCTAGACAACGTGTCCTAGGGACTTTGCGCGTGACACACGCCCGAGATGAGCTCCTTGGGGGCGGTCTTCGGCGCATTGTGTGCAGGCACAGGTCTGGCTTGACCGGGACGCACGAAACGTCCTGGGGGCTGAGATGAGCGCGTTAGCGCCGACGACATGTCCACGCGACACTGACTAGGACGTGCGCCCTAGCGCCTCCCTCGAGCATGCGTACACATGCAAACGCTGTCGTGGTTCGACCGGGTCGCGCATGCGTCCTGGGAACCGTGACACGTGGGCCCTAATGAACAAATCTGGTTCCCTCATTAAGGCAAAACACAAAAACTACATTTATGGAGGCTATATAACTCTGATTGGCGATCTAAAAGAACCCATTGCATCAGCAATTTCGACGCGGACCTAATTATACAATAACATTTAGGATCAAGAGACTATTTAGGGCAAGTATAGTCTAAAAACTATAGAGATCTTATGAATCCATGAGATCAACCATAATCAGACCACATGAACTGATCTAATAGAGGCCTTAGGACATTCTTAGACCAAGAATGTCGTGGATCGACCCTTAGAAATACATAGATTTAGCTGTTGCCGTATGAATCGATAACTAATGTTAGGATCTTATGTCTGAACGACATCCAGGGCTTCAGGACTTCACCAAGTTACTCTAGGGTTCGAATTGAGGAAAGACATGAGCTAAATAACGACGCTCGAGGTAGCTAGTTTAGTACTACTAGGTTTTTTTTAAAGTGCATCTTAAACTCTATCTTGCTTTTATTACCATTGTTAGTGTGCTTTGAGATGTGATGTTCGTATACGAATATGCGAAAATGTCTTCATGTTTTGTGGCTGTGAATGCGATACTAGTATGAACTGATTATATACATCACTCGCATGATTTGTGAACTAATTTGCAAATAAATGCATAAGTCGCATAATTTACAATGATTGAGGTTTGGAATTATATATATATGCTTTTTGGGTTATTGAGCCTGGTGGGCATTATGCTGAGAGGTTATTATGTACGGGGTTGGCCTTTCGGCCTTTACCACAAAAAATGTGGATGGTATCACTGCAATATTATCTGTGACGAGGTGCGTCCTGGCGATCGTGACACACGCAGCGGTGCGTCATGGTACCGAGGATGCACGCAGCACGTCCTCATGACGCGTCTCGGCTGCGGGCGTCTTCGTGACGTTGAAATGTGCTGCTTTAAACCTGCGAAAAATGGAACCGCCGGTATAGGCCACCTTATGGTGGTTTGGCAGGCCCCATTTATATATTCTTGAACTTAAAACTTGATTTTTGGGAGCTAGAGAGGTTCAAATCAAGATTCAAAAGAGGCGTTGTGATCGTATTGACGACGTGGACCTAATTTTAACTTAAAAACTTATAAATGACCACTTTTTCTTTAGAAATTTTTTTAAATAGTGGTGTAACATGTACATGTGCACTTGAATATACCAGTTAAAGGGAGTTATTAGCAAGCTAGTGGTCTCACATTGAAGTAGGTGACGGCAATTAATGCTTTGCCTTGATTTTTAAACCATGTTTAAACATAGCATCATGTATGATTGTGTTTTAAATTGAAATTATCATTTATCGTGGATTTCATGCGACCTTGAGTACATTATGATTATTCCAAATTAAAATCTTTTATTGAATAAACTTATTTCAAATGTTTTTATAAGCATGATGTTAATTAATTATGCTTAAATAGAGACTTATTGACTATTATATCTTATAAATGCATGGATTTACATAAAAATAAGAATAGAGGCTTATTAGCTGGTCTTTTTATAGGCTAATCCCAGGATGAGGGGCATGTCTTGGGGATTGCGAGCTATGAGTGCTCTTGAGTTTTAGAATATACATATAATTTTTGTGTTTTATATTTGATGACGGGTGCTCTCGCTTGGTGGGCTTCATGCTAGGAGGGATAGGGTCGGCCACCCACCCTCCGAGATTGTGATGTGATGATATTGTGATATGATAGACACCTGCCCATAGATGGCATTCGGTAGGGGTTTGGTAACATGGATAGTCCACACTACCGGTCTTAGCTTTTCCATGGGGACAGACGCTAAGTCTCCCGTTATGGTGTTGACGGAGAGCGGCAGTGGTTGATACCCATGGAGGGTTGCCACTGCAACATGATGGCCCATATTCTTCTTATGTGTGCATGTATGATGAGCATGGTTATGGATGGTATGCCTGGGTGTGACGACACTCAGAGGTTGGCTATGAGTAATCCTTATCAGTGATGTTAGTGCGAGGTTGTGGGGCCCATTACCTTAGGGTGCCCTTATTATTATTGTATGCTCATTTACATTAATTTATGTCATGTTTTGACTCCGTGAAATGTATGTTTTAGTATATTGAATAAATTGACATTTATTTGGACATGACATTATAATACTACTATTTTCATAAATATTAGACTTCTCATCAGTGCTGTTCATTATTTCCTTTATTTATTACATTAATTGTCTATGTACCTACACAAGCGATAGCTTGCTGAGGCATTGCTTTGTTTTGCAATGCCTTAGATCTCGAGTGCAACATCAGGAAAGGAAAAGCTGTTGAGAAATTGTGAGAGCTACTGAAGATTTCTTTTCCTAGAATTTTAAACGGTGATGTGAGTCATTAAAACAGGATTATCATTTGGATTTAATTATGAACTGCATACTTTATATTTTGGATTTGATTGAGATGTTTGGACATATATTAGACATTTATATGGGATGTTATGATGGATAGACCTTGGGCCATATTCTTATTATGTTTTGGACATTTATTTGATTTAAAATAAAGGCGCTGATTTATTTGACGTTGATTGATACGCGTATTGTTTTAAATCTATTTATGTTTTAAATTCTTATGTATGCCATTTTGAGAAAGGAAAAATAACACCCGGAGTTTTAAGATATGTTTTAGTAAAAGGTTAAATAAAACTTTTCTCATGGGATCCCAAATGCTCTTATTTAAAATGCCATTATTATTATTATAATAAAAAAATGTCTTAAAAATCCGGGGTGTTACAAATCGTCAACGATTTTGATTTTCTACTTATTTATTTGTTTTATTATGTCAACCTTGCTAAGTTGACTGCAGTATCTGTCTTATGATTATGATATGAGGCCGCTATGTATAGACATATTTGATGTGGAAGGCAATCTCAATCTTCTTTGCATTTCATTTCTTGCTTTTACACTGATTTCAGTCTTCTGATATGTGGTAGGGATTTGTGGAATCAACCTCTTGCAAAATACAAGGTAAGGCTGCCTACTATAGGCCCTTGTGGTCTGCCCCTTCCCCTGACCCCGCATAGGCAGGAGCTTCGTGCACTGGGGCTGCCCTTTTAAGGGTTTAAGGCGTGGAATCAGCCTCTTACAAAATGCAAGGTAAGGCTGCCTACTAGAAGACCTTGTGGTTTGCCCCTTCTCTGAAAAGGAGGGGAGCCTTGGTGCAACGGTAAAAGTTGTCACCACGTGACCTTAAGGTCACAGGTTTAAGGCGTGGAATCAGCCTCTTGCAAAATACAAGGTAAGGCTGCCTACTATAGGCCCTTGTAGTCTGCCCCTTCCCTGGACCCCGCATAGGTGGGAACTTCGGTCACTGAGGCTGCCCTTTTTTACACTAATTTCAGTCTTTTGATATATGGTAGGGATTTAATTGGATTTCTGGAAATATCCAAATGGAAGGTCACTTGGATCATACCCGATTCATGAACAATTAAAGATGGCATAGTTTAGGTCCCAACATTTGAAAAGAAAAAAAAATGCTTTTGTTTCCTCTTTTTATAATGGCTCTTCCTCATTACCTAGGTTGTTGCCAGTTATTTTGGTAATCAAAGGCAGGGCAGCCCCCGTGCACAAAGGTCCTGCATATGCAGGATCCTGAGAAGGGGCTGTGACGACCTAGGTTTTTAAAACACATTTTCATAAATATTTGCAAAAGTAGGGCCTTGATTTTGAAACAATTTAAAATACAAACAACGAAAACATATTTTCTTTAAAATTGATTTGTCAAAGACCCGAGTGACACCTCAAATTACTTATCATATATAGATTTTTGTATAAAATAAAATTTCTATTGAATATCAATAGAAATACGTTTATTAAAATCAGGATCGATTTAGTAGTTCACATACACAACCCTGGTAGTCATTACATACCTTGTCCAAATATTATAATCTAAATTACAAAACAAACAATACAATCTTTCTTAAATTAAATGCCCTGAGCAGTAGTTCAGTGATGATTATCCTAAAGTCTTGAGCTTTCAATCTTCCTTAATTATATTTAAGATATTGTAAACATTCAAACATTTACAATATCTCAGCAAGCTATGCTTGGTAGGGGATTTAAGAAATATATTCGATATATCTCAAAATAAAAAATTCTTTATATCTATGATATAAATCAATTTATACATTGAATAAAAAATTTATCTTTCATTCATCATATGAATTATATGTATATACTACACATAAATAAAACCACTAAAAATTGTGAATATAGTCAATATCATCAATAATATATAATCATACCGTATTAGGAATCATCCTTCAATACAACATCGGTAATAATTTTTATCAAGCATCTCATCGTGCCATAAAATAAGGCAACTCATTATGTCATAATATAAGGCATCTCATCATGTCATAATTAATTGCATCATAATACAAAATAATCAAAGGACTATCATGCTTGCAGTCTCAATTCGTACAACGTGCCAGGATAATTGCTTAATACTCCACTGATACCATGATGAAAAATACAGATCCATGTTCGTATGGGGGAACCATGGCTATCACAGTAGTAGCCTTCCCATAATTGCCCCACCCGATATTTTGCCTCTCTTTGGGCACAATATCATCATCATAATCAATTTCAGAGAGCGGGTGTCCAAACGCTCATAACTCTCCTAGCATTGGTATCCCCGGCATAAGCCTATCTTAAAACAAAATCACAAGCTTTCGTGCTTGTATGAAAAATAATATTTCATACATACATACTATGTGTCTGGTTATAATAGGACATACTTGTAGCTTATTTCCTTAAGATTTGGGGGCCCAACTTCTATAGTTCGAATCTTCTCATTCTACCCATTAAGTAATTTTAAGATAGGTGTATGGGGAGGGTGACCTAGGATAGGTGGGATGGTTCGATCTGCACCGTCAGATCACCTCTTCCCTAGATCAATGGCCAGATCTTCTGGAAAGTGATATGTGATTTCATATCTTAGGGTTTTAGGACCCTCTGAATCGATCTAACAGTTCAAAATATCCAAATCTGATCGATTTAGGGGTGATTTCCACCTAGATCACCAATGAACCAGTTGCTAGTGGATAGATTCACCGGTGATTATCACTCGTTTTGGTCGAAAAACATGGGGTTTTTGAAGGGGAGTTGAGATAGACCTACTTGGATCCAGTCTGGAGCAGCGAAATGAGCCGGAGAGAGGGTTTCTTACGGGATTTTTGAAGCCCTGGCCAGATGGCTAGGGTTTTTGTAAATGCTTGCCGCCGAGGAAGAGAAATAGCATGGGGAAAACGGAGAAGAGAGTGTGGGGAACCTGATTCCGGGGTTCATCGGTCGTTTCTGGTGCCGGAGAGGGAGATTGGTGAAAATCTTGTCGGGCTTAGGAAAACCCTAGCTTGCTAGATCGTTGCAGGGGTCGGGTGGAAGGCGCGTCCCCCAACTTTTCATCCTAGCACAGGCTGGTTCCCGTGTTGGGCACTTGTGGGGACCGCTACTCTGGTTGGAAAGAGAGGAGAGAGAAAAGAAAAGAAAAAAGAAAGAAAAATAGAGGGAAAGAGGAGGAAAGAGAGAGAGAAAGAGGGGGAGAGTCTTGGAGATCTATGGAATTTCATGGGAATAGTAGGAGGGGTATTTATATGCTTATTTTTGCATTATTTTTATTTTAAATAAAATTTCAACTTTTCTTATTTAATTCAAAAGAGATTCCTCATCATGTTTATTCTTCATCGTTGATATTCCATGAGCTGGCTGTCTACCAACTCACCTAACTTCTGTGGACCCCACACAAAAGTGAAATGACCATTTTACCCCTATGGGTAAATATAAATTTACAAAATTAAGAAAAATAGTGATTTTTCACCCGAGCTCAAATTTCAGCATGCTTATAGTCATTCTGACCGGTTTCTCATGAATGATTTCAAATATCTATGTTTCAAGACCCAGTTCTTTTTTTTATTATAATAAAATTAATATTATATTAAATATAATATTTCACCTCAATTTTCATAAAAATTTCAATTAATTCCAAATAATTCCAGAAATTTTGAGTTTTCACAGGGGCGGACCAGAAGGATTAATAGTATGCAATCTTATCTTGCATTTTGCAAAAAGCTATTTCTATGTCTTGAACCTGTGACCTTAAGGTAACACGACGAATACTCTACTGTTACGCTAAGGCTCCCCTTCTTTGGGAGTCAATGGCAACCTCTACCAAATTAGACAAAAAGGATTAATGCTATTACAAGGCATGACAACGCCCTAACATATTATTGATCCATGCCATCGATTTGACTTCCCTAGCTTGGATATACATTGATGCAAAATTCCTACCAAGGGCGCCTTTAATATTCAAGATTGGTGTTGTCACTAGCTTCCTTTTGGTATGAATTTTAGGCCATACTTTTGGGCCATGAGATATCTAAACTTAAGATAGTTAGATGAATGATATGGATCAATGGTATTTAGGGCCCACAATGCAAAGGTGGAGGAGTTACACCCTTGTTAGGGTATTGTCATGGTATATACCACAATGCAAAGGAGAAGGGTTAATCCCAACAACAAAGTCTGGATTGTGGACAGCAAATTATGTTGAGCCTCTTCTACCTTATTTGCAATTGTCCCTGGAGTCTTTCGGGTGGTTCTAATCTAGGATAGGTAACATTTTAACTAATTAGCCTCAAATGTTGTAAGTAAAGTATAGAACACTTGTAAAATTTCAAATGGGAGATTAGAATCTTCCCTTTAATTTACCTCGTGCCAACCTTTGTAGTGGTTTCATAATTAAAGAACAATAGTCATAATGCATAAGACAACTAAATGTTTTGTGTGTTGATTTTTATTTAAAACAATTTTAACAATCCCTGACTTTTTTTTTAAAGTTAAAACAACTCTTAAAACATTTGTGTGATTATTTTGAAATGGGTGTTTATGAAATTTGAAGTTTTTCTAGTTTTGGAGGAAAACCTAAACTTTAAAGAAGTTAGGCTGCAAAGATCTCACAACCAAAGGCATTTGAGTCCAACAATTTTTGTGGTGTTGCTAGCCTACACATAATGTATTGTAGGTGTAAGCACACAAAATTTACTCATTTTGCCATTGACCAGAGGCATTTTGGGTCCAACAAAGAGAGAGAGAGAGAGAGAGAGAGAGAGAGAGAGAGAGAGAGAGAGAGAGAGAGAGAGAGAGAGAGAGAGAGAGAGGTGTTCATTTTAGCTATTTCATGCAGGTATAAGGAGTAGGTGACATTTGATTGATTGGAAAAAAGCAAAAATCAGAAAAAGTTTGAGGAAATGACAATTAAAAACTTTTTCCCAACCAATCACATGTCACCTGTACTTTACACCTACAACTCCTTATTAAAATTATTGCTCCCCTATATATATGCACTAGTTGTATAAACTCATAGCACATGCATGTTGTGGCTCTAGAAAAAGATTGAATGTAGGTAAAATAACTATTACCATGCAATGGAAACCATGCCAATCACAAATATTAGATCAATTACAATTGAATCTTATTGCAGTATTCTAGTGCTTCAGATATAGGACTTGGCCTTTTTATGAAAAATATAAGGTTGTTAGAAAGATTCCATATTTAGATAATTTACCAAGAAAGTTTTTATATTGGTTTTTCATAAGAAAGCCCCTAAATAAAATATTTATAGATTATGTTGTTTAACGACTGGGGATGGGAGCATTTGCCAATTGACAAAAGAGAATTATTATCATATGTCATTAAAAACATTTATGATGAAAAGTTATTGTGATAAGTGCTGGAGTCAATAAGAGAATTGTATCCTTTCATTATACATATAAATGTTTTTCATTAATGCTTCTTATTATAGGAAATAATTGAATTCTCATAAGCTTAATGAATGTTGATAAGTGTTGTAGAGGTGTTCATTTGCTTAATGAATGTTATTTTGTATATAACTATGGAGTTTGAATATATGCCCCAATGTTATCTAAATTTTACTTAGCATAGATGTTGGTATGAGACTCTTGTTCCTTGTTTTTATGGGAACAACCACCACCTCCACATCTTATCATTAATGAGAGGAGGGCTTACCGAAAGGTTTAGGCATCAAATTCAATCTACATGGGGGTCGGGTCAGAAAGAAGACCAAGAGGTAGAGAATGATTGACCAATTTTATTGGACCTTGGATTTTTCCAAGAGTTCTTTCTTAAAAGCTTGAACACCACCTATTGTTGACTTTGGACTCAATTTTCAGAGTATGTCTGGGAGTGGGTATCAGAATGAGTAGTGCTAGCAAAATGGATAAGCATATTGAATTCAAGCCGATCCACATGGGTATGAATTAGATATGGATTGCAGTTTCTAATTCATGCAGATCGCTGATCAAAAATCTCAATCAGTATCCCATTAGGAGGTGGATAACATATTTGTAAATTATCTTAACAAAGCATGCTTTAGATAAGCTTATCAGTAGATTCTTATATCTTAAGTTACAAAAGTTGACAATTAGAGCCACAAAATATCTATTTATTTTTTTATTTTTTTTAAGAATAAACAAGTGGTAACAATCATCTAAATATAATGATTTTTCATGAGTCACTTATTTTAGGATGTTGAAACGAGATTAATGATTAGATCTTTCAAAGGAATCCGTCATTAATGATTTATATCATTTTTCAATTTTAATTTACCAAAATGCTCTTTTAAACAGATATTTGCGGGTATTTGCATATTTAGCAAATCAGACTAATTCGATTCAATTTGATCTGTGGATTGAATTTATCCTACCCACATCTACGGATTTTAAATGAACAAACAGATATCCAGGAATTTTTATCCATTTTATTGGAACTAGGAGTGAGTCCTGAAAGTCGTTTTACTGCTCACGTTCTGATTATACAAGAGAAGCATGCACTTTGTCCTGTAAATGTAGGCAAAATTGTTGGATCACATAAATCTCTATATCCATTTTTTTGGTCCTTTATTTTGATTTTTTGTTTTGATAGTTCTCCACCTCCATTTCCAAAAATAGAAATTCATGACCATGTGTGTAAGATACTTTTAATTTATTAGATAGTAACATGCTACGTACTTAGATTCCTTACAAAATCATATTCAACATACACATAGATTCTATTCTGATGATAAGGACAAAGGACATGGGACTAAAGAAGAGATATAACATTTTTTTGTCATAATGGGACTTAATATTGTAAAAAAATATATAAAAAAATGAACAACATGTATTCGTAAACCTTAGGTGCACTTTAAGGAGGAAGAAGTGGCTTAAGGATTCTCGGTACGTGCCAGTAGAGAAGCAAGTAGCCATTTTTTCCAAGTGATGGGCCAAATTGAATCTCATATGAACCTATTTCAGCTTTGTAATATTCTCCGAGAACAATTAGCCATCACTTCAATTTAGTATTAATGGTGGTTGTGGCATTTTACCAAAAATTATCAAGCCACCTCCATTTGATAAGGACTTTTGACAAATTTGGTATACAACTGGAAGTCTTATCCTTGTTCAAGGTATGAAGTAGTGTAACAAAGTACTTATCTTTTTAGGAAACACGGTGTTTAAAGCTCCCTCATATTCAGAGTCTTGGGAAGAGATGGACCATAATGGGTCAATAGTATGCAACCTTACCTTGCACTGCAAGAGGTTGTTTCCACACCTTGAACCCGTAACCTCAAGGTGACACAACAACAACTCTACCATTGCCCCAAAGCTCTCCTTCTTTAAGGAATACAAATAAACAAAAAAATAATAATTAAAATCATTACTTATTTTGATGGGATTTTATTAGAGCAATTGATGACACACACATAAATATGTGTTTCAATGCAGGAGCAAACTCGCTATCGAGGGAGAGAACTAGTAATTAGCACCAAGAATGTAATGTAAGTCTGCTCGTTTGACATAAACTTATGTCTATAGTAGGTGGAAAGGAACTGGAAATGACTGCAAAGTATTTTCAGCAGCTTTAGGGAATACACAGTTAAAATTCCCTCACCAACCAGAAAGTAATATTACTTTCCTCTTTGTTTAGGTTAAAATTCTATGAATGGCAAATGCATTCTTACTATACTTTTTATACCTGTTCGAATTAGGAAATTACTATGTTCTAGATGCTGGTTAAATGCATCTTACTTATACTTTTTATACCTCTTAGAATTAGGAAATTACTATGTTCTAGATGCTGGTTATGGTTAGACTCCTAGATATATCTTACTCGTATAAGGTTAATCGTCACCATTTGCTAAAGTTCGCTACTAGAGAACACAGATTGCCTACCCAATCCAAAGAGCTCTTCAACTATAAACATTCACCATAGCAGACTGTTGTTGAATGATGCTTTGGCTTGAACCTTACACAACTTCATAAGGAGTAAGGTGAAGGTAGATGGAGAATTTAAGATTGAAGTAGATGCTCAAAATCTTGTAGAGGAGGTTGTAGATGCTCCACAAACACAGCATATCATCATAGAGAAAGGGATTCAATCTGACATGAAATGGCAGCATATCATGGGTTGCCTATTAGTTCATTCACGTCAATCTATTAACATATGCTTTTTGTTCATTGTTGTTTGTAATTTTGAAAGCCATATAACTTTGTCGTTCACTACTACTAGTTTTGTAGGCAAGTAGTGCCCTTGTAACTACTTTTATATTTGCTTGTTTGGGAATATTCTTCTGTTGTACTGCATTCAAGACTTCCTTTTCTTAGCTGAGGGTTTTCCTTGCTTTCCAATGTTTATTTACCAATAGGATACAAAGAGAGAAATAACAAGGTTAACAGGTTTTTGGCATACAAGTAGATATGGGTTAGCAAACAACATTGTGTTTCCAGCAACAACAGACTAGGTATGATAAACATGCTTTACCAATCTCTTCCTAAGTTCATGACCCATTTTTCAAGATTCCACCGTTGGATGATTTGACTCATTCATCTTCTTCACCTTCCCCTAGATGTGCCACTACAAAAAACTCATGTCCATTGGTTGCTTCCAACAACTAGTTTTCTCCCGTTTTCCCAGTTGGAAAGTCCAATATGCATAATTAAAAAAAAATTTCAACTGAGAAAACTAGTAGCTAAAAACATCCAATGGGCATAACTTTTGCAGGTGGCCAAAGTAGGGAAGAAGGTGAATGCGGAATTTATAAGCTTATCCATCTTGGCGGTTAGGGTGCACAGACGAGAGATCTTACTATATTACGTTCCACCATCAACTGAAATTTGCCAGATATCAGTTCCAAATTTAAATTATTGCAGGTCTTCTGTTATCTCCAATGCCTCAGTGGGCTGAACAAGATCACAACTCTGTGGGGCAAGTAAAACCGGATCCTTTTCTGTGCCGAACAGTAATTTGTCCTTGAGAAATGGCCTTCACAATTATAGGATGACCAAGGAAAAGCAACGCAATGTACCAGAAATAGACGCAAGAACTTAAAACCTGGAAGGAAAGATCAAAGATGGGTTCAGAAGAAGAGCTCCTAGTGAATGTGATGTAAAGAGCCAAAAGCAAAAGGGTCTTGGTTATGAAGAAAAAAGATACTAAGTTGGCACACAGTGGTTGTCCTATTAGCCACACATGGGCTCCATGTGACTCAAATGTTGATTTTTTTGCTGGGAAGAATGCTAAACAGACCGCTATTTGAGGCCTGTCCAACTGAGCACAGATAGTGGAATCCGCCATTACATGATCCCAGTCGTTCATTCAATTGCTCAAGCTTTGGTTGGTCAATAGATTTCTCTAGTTTGCATTAGTAAAGTGGACATGGCCTAGTAATGACCTTATCCAAAAGGACCTTTTTTCTCAAAGAATTATAAGTAAGTGTGAATTAGGAACATCTAAAGGGGATGTAGCTCAGATGGTAGAGCGCTCGCTTAGCATGCGAGAGGTATGGGGATCGATACCCCGCATCTCCACCTAGCCAATTTTTATTGTTTTTAATTTTTGATACTTTTGAAGAGAAATCATAAGAGGAGAAGCATTCCTTTTTTCAGGAGAAGTTACGGGGAGAAGCACAACTTAGGCTTTTTCTCTTTCATTCGTTGTGACTTGAGGTTGTGACTTGAGGTTTGAAAACGGCCTCTTACAAAATATATGATAAAGCTGTGTGATTGACAACTTCTCATAACTCTACGTATCCCGAGTTTCGTGCACTGGTAGTGTGCTTTTTATCTGAGTTTTAAGAAAATGTGTTCTCCAGTCGCCTCTTCAAACAGCAAGTTAGGAAATCAAAAGTGCCGCTGTGTATATTTGACAGCAGTTAGTTGACAAATTAGACATTGTACTGATAACGAGCCAATGGTTTGGACAAGGGAAAAAGTAGGCCTGTTTGTACATTTGGACGCTATTATTTCCTGTCCCGTTGGTAACATCCTTATTTCCTTTCATCTGTGATGAGGATGAGAAGTCGGTGAGTGCCATCCCGATAGCCGAATCTAGTGGTCGGTCATATTTCCGTCGACTGGCCTCGTGGGTGCCTCGTCTGTGGGGGCCTGCTGAAAGGGAGAGAGAGTGGGAAAAGCAATCCAATCTCAAGAGCAAGCTTGCTACCTGGGGTCCTCTCTCAGGCGGCTTTGGATATAATTTCTCTTCTCGATTTGCGTGCCCACAAAAAAGGTATACTCTGCCTCCTACAAGGATAGAAGAAAGAAGGGAAGAACGAAAACGTACCCACTTCCAAAAATGAGTTCATCAAAGACCCTGAGGAAATTGGAGGTCGTTTCTCCCGTTCCTGCGGATATAGACATTGCCAATTCCGTTGAACCATTCCATATTTCTGAGATTGCAAATGAGCTCAATCTCAGCGCCAATCATTATGATCTCTACGGAAAATACAAGGCCAAGGTAATCAAACAAACCCATTTCTTATCTCTCTCGCTACCCTTTGATTTGTTAGGAAAAGCTACTGTTTTGATCGTTGACTGGTATGAGGTGCTTGTATTTTAGGTGCTTTTGTCAGTGATTGATGAACTTAAAGATTCTGGAGATGGTTATTATGTTGTGGTCGGAGGGATCACTCCAACCCCTTTGGGAGAAGGAAAGTCTACTACCACTGTTGGTCTCTGTCAAGCCCTCGGCGCCTTTCTTGATAAAAAGGTGAAATTGTCCCTTCTGATGAACGGGCTAAATTTTTTGTTCTTTCTATGGATACCCTTTAGTAATTCTTGCAGTTGTTTCTCCTTTTTCGTATCCACGAATGGCGAAATTTACTGTAAAGAAAACCACTGATCCAGATGGTCAAAGCGGGAAGGAACAAGCAAACGCCAAATAGAAGAAAAGAAATAGAGGCCCATAGAGATGGATATAATTTCTGCTTATTCATCATTGGTATAAACAGTTGGATTTTCTATTTCGTCGCCACCTTTTGTTATGACATATGCTTCTTAGAATCGGTTTGCTGTTTTTGTTCTTAATCTTCTGGATTGCTACTTCTTTGGTTCTTTATTATATATCTTAGATTTCATAGAAGGCTTTGGTTGTTCTTCATGTTTTTTATTTAATTTTAGGACCTTTTTTATTTGTTTGGTGTTTCCTAATATCTAGATGTTCAGAGAGGTTAAGTATGTCAATCCTGTGGTTGGGGTTTCAAACAATAAATGAGCTTCGCCAATGCAGTTAGCTTTCTGTTTCATTTGGTTAAGCCTTTGTCATAACATGTGAAAACTCTTCAGAAATAGCTGGAAATTTGCATCAATTATCTGACATCAACGGACGGAAATATTTGGGGAGTTGCAGAGGAAAATGAATTATTAAATTGAGACCTTTACTAGCGGTAGCTTATTAAATGCTAGATTTCCTTGTTTCAAGTTGGCCCTGTTATGCAGATCACGTGAGGCTTACATTGTCGTTATGGAGTTGAAATCTAAATTGTTCAGAATGAAATATGTGTCTTCCGTAATAGGTCTTATGGATATTTTGACAAATTTTCTAGGAAAAGCAGATGCAATGTGCCAATGTCCCCGTTTCTGAAATTTTTTGGGTTTTGTTGTGGGCACCTTGTATCTGTTCAACAATTGACACACAAATCCTTGTCCACATAATATCACTGAATGTGTCAGAATTCAGTAAGACCCCGGAGGGTTTTCTTGTTGGGTACTCTTGGAAATGATTGCTTTAACTTGCCATGCTGCTTAGCAATGCACTGTCAATTAAGTTTGGTAATTGGGTCAAGTTAAGAAACCTGCAATTCACTCTTGGAATGGGTGGTGGTTTTGAGTCTTTTAACTTTGCTAACAGTGAACCATTATCGGTGGAAGAGGTGAAAGCAAGACATCATTGATCTCTGTTGCATGATTGATAACAAAGACTAGTAATGAATTTTTATCATAAACTTCTTAAGAAACTGATAATCTATTGAGAAAAAGTTGATTTCTTAGATGGTGCATTCTGGCCTATAATACTTAAGATGGTAAGTTAGTCACTATCATATCATTGAATCTTTGTGCAAGGTTCACTTTATCATAGAAATGAGACAGAGAAAGAATAACATTAGTAGCCTGTACTTTCATTTAAGTTTGATTAAGCATTCTTCTAGGCAAAGAGAAACTCCTCAATGTTATTGTCCAATGGCTTTCCTGCAGCATTTTGAATGAAATATATCTAACTCTTGTGAATAGGTTGTCACATGCCTTCGCCAACCATCTCAAGGGCCAACATTTGGAATTAAAGGAGGTGCTGCAGGTGGTGGTTACAGTCAAGTTATCCCAATGGATGAATTCAACCTGCACTTGACAGGTGATATCCATGCAATTACAGCAGCAAACAATCTTCTGGCTGCTGCCATTGATACTCGGATTTTCCATGAGGCATCCCAATCAGACAAGGCTCTATTTAACAGGTTGTGTCCACCAAACAAAGAAGGGAAGAGGAGTTTTGCTGATATCATGTTCAGGCGCCTCCAGAAACTTGGAATCTCAAAGACCACTCCTGATGAACTTACACCAGAAGAAGTCAAGAAGTTTGTTAGGCTTGATATTGACCCAGATTCTATTACCTGGAGAAGAGTTATGGATGTCAATGATCGGTTTCTCCGGAAAATTACAGTTGGGCAAGGGCCCGAAGAAAAAGGTATGGTAAGGGAAACAGGCTTTGACATATCAGTTGCTAGCGAGATCATGGCAGTGCTAGCACTTACAACTTCCCTTTCCGATATGAGAGAGAGACTTGGCCGAATGGTGATAGGCAATAGCAAGGCTGGTGATCCTATAACTGCAGATGATCTTGGTATCGGAGGTGCTTTAACTGTACTAATGAAAGATGCCATTAACCCTACACTAATGCAGACTCTTGAGGGAACTCCTGTACTTGTTCATGCTGGGCCTTTTGCTAATATTGCTCATGGGAATTCTTCTGTTGTGGCCGATAAAATTGCCCTAAAACTGGTTGGTCCAGGTGGCTTTGTAGTCACAGAAGCAGGTTTTGGTGCTGATATTGGGACAGAGAAGTTCATGAACATAAAATGCAGATTTAGTGGTTTAATGCCTCAGTGTGCTATCATTGTGGCAACAATAAGAGCTCTAAAGATGCACGGAGGAGGGCCTGAGGTGGTTGCTGGAAAGCCTCTAGACCATGCCTATTTAACAGAAAATGTAGCTCTAGTTGAAGCTGGTTGTGTGAATCTCGCAAGGCACATATCAAATACAAAAGCTTATGGGGTAAATGTTGTGGTTGCTGTGAATAAGTTCTCAACTGATTCTGAAGCTGAACTGAATGCTGTGAGAAATGCATCGCTAGCTGCTGGTGCTTTTGATGCAGTTGTATGCAGTCATCATGCACATGGTGGAAAAGGAGCGGTCAGTACAATTACCCAGCATATTACTATTTCTTCTGCTGCACTTTTAGTTTTTGTCATAAGGATGCCTTATTTATTAACTAATCTGTTGTATATCCCTCCATCTTGACATAGCAATTAGGAGATGACCTTAACATATTATGTTTCCTTTGTTTTTTGCAATTGTAACATATTACTGTCAAGTGCCTTGGAAACCAATCACATCACTAAAATCAGGTGAGATGTACTCCGTCACGGGACTGATATCCACTGCTCTTGAAGCATGGTTGTAGTGTCTAATGCTTGCAAATATGACTCTCATGTATCTTCAATAACCCTTTGATTAGGCTTTAGATAAATTTTTTTTCTGTGTAGTGTTAATATATTCTAACTCAAATGTAATCACTTTAAGTTTTCCAGAAAATCAATGTCTTCAGTTTTGTTGCTTGACAGTGCCTGGCAGTTTGTGCATGTGTCTATATTTTGGGTATCATACATCCCCCTCATTAACCATGACGAAACCTCTATAATGTTTTTATGACCTTTCTCATGGGCTATAGAACTGCCTGAAAAATTGCCCTGGTAAATAAGGGGAAGGATGTCGACAAATGTCTAGTGCACTGGATGCAGGTGTTTATGAGTTTTTTGCTCACTTGCACCAAATAATAATAATAATAAGTTGAATGATTTAGCATGCTATTTTATTTTAGTATGATTCTGCAAAAACAGTAAGCAACGAGTCAGATGGGTGATCTATTTTGGTCTTTTGGCTAAATCTACAGGTCGATCTTGGTATTGCAGTCCAAAGAGCATGTGAAAATCAGTTGCAGCCAATGAAATTTTTATATTCTTTGGATATTAGTATTAAAGAGAAGATAGAGGCAATTGCAAAGTCCTACGGTGCCAGTGGCGTTGAGTACACTGAACAGGTAACTCTCAAATCTATGACTATATTGACTGCACATTTGTGTAACTAAGAAACATAGTCTATAAGTCATTTGTATAACCTTTTCTAGAGCAATGCTTAAGAAACACATTTCAGTAGAAGTAACTTGCTGACTTAAATCAAACTGAGGTCAAGTGGCAGGGATTGGTTAATCCCTCTTCCCTGAAAAAAGTTCTTGATTAGGTACTAATTGTAAAGAAACTTATTTCGAAAGTTTTGGTCGGCCAGCTTCCTTTAGTTCAAGTTGAGATTTGAGCTTGAGACCTTGTTTTAGATGCAGCAAACCCTCTTTCACTTGATTCGTTGATTTCATAATGTTTATTGCTTTGTTGATATGAATGTTGTTTGCATTTAGGCTGAGAAGCAGATCGAGATGTACAGCAGGCAAGGCTTTTCCTGTCTACCCATCTGCATGGCTAAAACCCAGTATTCATTTTCACATGTCCCATCTCAGAAGGGAGCACCAACTGGATTTATATTACCGATTAGAGATGTCAGGGCAAGTATCGGAGCTGGATTCATATATCCCCTCGTTGGAACAATGAGTACGATGCCTGGTCTTCCAACACGACCTTGCTTCTTCGACATTGATGTTGATGTTGCTACCGGAAAAGTTCGTGGTCTTTCCTAAACTTCTTGTTTCACATTTATCCTTGCGGGGACAGAAGTAGCTTTGTCTTGTGAGCCTTGCAAGGCCCATCCAGTGGAACAAATGCATGAACAGGTTGAATAAAAGTTCTCTCCTTTCTTTTCATGTTTTCGATGGTGTGATGATGCTTGAACTTTTTCTGTTTTGTATGAAATAGAAATACAGAAAAAATCACTTTGGCTTTGAGTGATTGGCAATCTTGGGTTACACTAGCTCTTGGGCACTAGCCCAGGTTTAGAAAAACTTGTCATTGACTCCCTTTTTCTACACTTCATTTCAACAAGAAATTTACTTTCTGCTCTTTTTCATTTAAAGATGCATGTCTTGACGGCCTGGACTAACTAAATGAGGAGATCAAGGTTTGACAATTGAGTTAACATAGTAAAATCTACAAATCTATTTAAGGATTTCCATTAACTAAAACGAGAAAAGAAGAAAAACTCAGTTTCATTTCTAATCATGGCTGCAGTTTTAGTATGATATAGAAACTTGGGGTCCAATTGTTATGATTTATATAACTGGTTTATGCTCTACTTATCACAGATGGAATGATCTTAATGTGAATCACAGTGCTTTTTTACTCTTCTTTGTTACCTTTCTTTTTCTATCTTGTTTGTATTTGCTTTGAGTTTGGAGTTCAAATTCTTCTCTTTCAAATGTCTTTTTCCTTCTTTTCTAGTTCTGCCACCAATCTCACTGTCATCTACTCCCCACTGGAAACTTGTATTCCTTTCTTAAAATGGAATTCACTCTCTCTCTCTCTCACCCCCTCTTAATGAGCTACTTACAATTTAAGAAAAAAATAAGAGTTAGAAACAACAATAAATATGAGATTAGAAAGATCATCTCTTATAATTTTCATAGAGTCAATCTTGACCTCTGCATAGCAAGCATCTTATTATTTAACAATCCAATTTCAGCAAGAGTATTAGTGGTGGTTGTGGCTGTGTGACCTAGAGGTCATGCGTTCAAGGCGTGGAAACAGCATCTTGCAAAAAATACGAGGTAAGATTGCATACCATTGATCCTTTGTGGTCCACCCTTTTCATGGACCTTACATATGCGGAAGCTTCGTGCACTGGGCTGCTCTTGTAGTACTAGTGGTTAGGATCCCTAGACTTGGCCTGTTTGGTAAAAAAAAAGAGAGGCCTTGGTGCACAAAGCTACAGCTTATGTGGGATCTGGGAAAGGGGTAGACTACAAGGGTCTATAGTAGGCAGCTTTACTTTGCATTTTTACAAGGTATAGAATTTCAAAACCTAACCTATAGTACATGTTTGCTGTAAAGGCTGAAGCCATATTAGCAGAGTAATTAATACCTGCAGTCATGCTCTTTCCAAAATAACCCTTGTTGTAATCTGCCTGGACTCCATGTACGCACGAACGGTCGCGACTACACTCCCAAAAAAATTACCAGAAGAAACGAATTGTTGATTTGTTTCCAAATCAAACGGTCTCCAGTTGTATTACCCATATACGATTCGAGATCATTCGTTTGGTGGGCCAATTCCATAGATGGAATAGAAATTGCATCGGTTCAATGGACTTAAAGATCGAATCTCAGCGCCCGGCCAAATTTCCTTTTGATCTCCTCAGTCACTGAATTTAGGTGAGTTTGTAGCTAAACACAGATCAAGACTAATGCACTTGATTTTCAAATCATGTCTTTAGAATACTCCATGAAATATCCTGGAATATGGTAGAATTAGATATTTATGTAGATACTTTTATAGAGGATTATAGCATAGTCTTTAATCATTGGATGGTTGACACATGTAAAAATCTCTACCTTCCATTGAGGAGGTAGAAGAGGGAAAATCATTTATAAATAAGGAAGCTCCCTCGTTTGCAAGACATCCATGAGTTGTAAGCATCTTCAGAGCAATAAAATTAGAGTTCTCTCTAAGTTTCCTTCAGTTGTCCTTCTCTTTAGAGATTCTAGTTAAGCTTACTTAATTAGTGTAGAATGAGAAGCCAAACTAAGTGCTACACGGAAGTATGAGATGCTAAGCCCCATTCCACAAGGAATCGTCCATCATTTGCAAATCTTGGAACATGAACAACAAAGAAGCTATGAAGCAGCAGCACATCTTTGATCTGGTCAATTATATTTGCAAATGTCCACCCAAACGACTCTATGTTGTTTAGCCAATTACAAAATCACCACCTTTGAATCACCTTCAATGATAAGTGACACCACAAAAAAAGGTTCAGCAAGGAAATGCCGGTCTTCACTGCAATAATTTGCACTTCAACAAATTGGCCCTGCGTACTCTTACAAAAGCTTGCCATGATCATGTCTAATAACTCCACCAATTCCAGCCAATGCAAGCTCACTACGACTAGAGCCATCAGTTAAGTTTTAAAGAAACTTGAAAGAATTCTGCCACCTACACGTTACCTTCGGTTTATGAGAAACAATAGCTTGGAACGAATGCCAATATCTAAAGATATCTGAAATGGAGTACCTCAAAAATTCAGAATCAGTACGTGCGCACGTCATGCCACCAGTCTAAAAAAAAAGGCAGCCTTGGTGCACAAAGTTCCTGCCTATGCGGGGTCTAGAGAAGGGGTGGACCACAAAGGCCTAAAGTACACAATTTTACCTTTCATTTTGCAAGGGGCTGTTTTCACTCCTTAAACCCGTGACTTCAAAGTTACATGGTGACAACTTTTACTGTTGCACCAAGGATCTCTTTCTTCATGATGCCACCAGTGCATGGAGCTTAAAAAACCACTCTTTCCTCTGACGAGGCACTTCCTCGGAGCACCTTGTTAATTCCTTTCCTTCCAAAAGACACACAGAGGACGGCAGACGCTAATGCCACAACTTTCTAAACTTGTACTGCTTGATTCTCCGCTACCAACAAGAGAATATATCTGGGATGGAACTAGCCATCACCTACTCCACATGAAACTGGCTAAGAACAAAGCAAAAGGATAGGGTTGTTGTCTTCTAAATTAGCGGTTTGCAAGGTTCCACTCTTTAGTTTGAAGAATGTTTTTGAGTAAGAGCTCTTTGCCAACCAACAGTCCATCCTGAACATTGAACATGTCGACGAGCACTCCACGGGTAGCTTTGGTGCACAAAGCTCCTTCCTATGCAGGGTCCGGGGAAAAGGTGGACCACAAAGGTTTATAATACTCGGCTTTACCTTGTATTTTTACAAGGGACTGTTTCCATGCCTCGTGACCTCATGGTCACGTGACGACGAACACTCTATTATCATATAATGTGATAGGCTACCACAAATGACCAGCATCATTTAGCTTGTTATAAGCGGAGGAGACTAAGAACTTACCTGAAGCATCTCTAATCCATTTTCTTTTGTCTTGCCCAGATCTTTTAATGATTTAAGATTCTCTGTATTATTTTGTTCTCTAAATTAAAGGTATAGGGAAATAGATACATGTGTGTATCCTCTCTTTCTATTAATAAAGCTGTACCATTTGAAAAAAAAAGAAACTGTTGATAAATCCACTCTTTGGTTTAGCCATAGCCTGTTTGGTGAGACGAGTAAAAAGCTTGACCATCTTTGAGGCAATTTACATTGTGTTCATATAGTGACAAAGTAAATCAAAAGCATTCTACCTCTATTGTCCTAGACAAGTGATTGGTCGAACATTGAAAAATTGCATACTTTTCCCTGGCTTTGTATTTATCAATGGAGCCATCTGCTTTGGTTTTGACCTTGTAAAGCCATCGATAGAATCCCACAAAATGAAAAATTACTAGTAGGATAGTTTATGCATTGTGCACTGACTGTAGACAACTCGGCATCTCCTTAGAATATGCTTGGCCACATGTTTAAGTCACGCTTTCATCCTTTGGCTAAGGAATAGATTTATGAGAGTGCATGAGTGATTCAATTTGTAGTTTTTACCTTCTAAAGTGTGAGCATTTTGCCTTGTAAAATTTACCTTTTACTATAAAAAAAGGAGTGTGAATATTGCACTAAATTTAATGGTAATACCATATTTCCATTATAATATTTGAAAAATAACAAAAAAATCAATCCTTAGATTCTGCTTCTTATTTGAAGTTGTTAAATTTTTTAAAAATATTTTGTAGTAGTACAACCTATACATTGTTGCTATCAAAATTTCTGTTTAAAAGTAAAATATGACTCTTAAGGCTTTGATTTCTCTAGGTTTTTAGGAAGGAAATGGTAGAATTGTCGTAGTGAGGCTTTGATGTTACTCATTGGAGGCATGAAAACAGCATCTTGCAAAAATACAAGGTAAGACTATCGTACTATAGGCCTTTATGGTCCACCCTTTTCATGGACTTATACGTGCTGGAGCTTCGTGCAGCAAGTTGCTCTTTTAAATAGACAAAGCAAAATAAAAATACTTTTTTTTTAAACACTAAAAACCAGAGAAAATTGAAGCCTTAGGACTTACCCTTAAGATATAAGTTTTTCTAACTGGTGAATCTTGCATAGCCCGAATCACATGAATGGTTTGGATTATTGAAAAACTACAAAATTGGCCCACCAAGCCATTTTTAATCAGGGTGACATATACTCCCGTTTACTCTAAGAACAGTATATAATTCCTCTCTCTCTCTCTCTCTCTCTCTCTCTCTCTCTCTCTCTCTCTCTCTCTCTCTCCCTTCTTGGCAAAAGTGCAGCTTGGTGCACCCCGCTTTTGTATATGCAAGGTTCGGGAAAGGGATGAACCACAAAAGGTTTATTGTACACAACTTTATCTTATACTTTGCAAGAGACTGTTTTCATACCTTGAACTCGTAACTTTCAAGTCACACGGCTGCAACATCTTAACCCACCAAGATAATGAACAACTCTGGTTAAATGTGTAGTCCGTGTGGTGGAGGAGCTGGAGTTTCTTTGTTACCCTCGTCCTCTCTTACATATCCTCTTCTTGGACAAAAATTTTCGGCGTTTGGTATGGGAGATATAATATAAGAATCATGGATTAAGCTATTCTACAACAGCAAATTTTTGTGCAGTATTTGCAGGTTAAAAATATACTTAAAATTATTCAACCATAGATAAAGTAGTCTTAGAAATTTGTGCCGATTGTTTTTGAATAAATTTATTTATATGATAAAACTACAAATAGCGGAAAAAGACTCACTATTTTAGAATAACTTAATTCATAATTTTTATTCCCGTTGCAAATGACAACCCATTAAAAGTAAAAGTGCAGCCCAAATTGGGTGTGATCCAAACCATGTAGTTCCTGGAGCCTGTCCTAAATAGCCCTAAGAGTTGATCACTAGTTATTTCTGTGCTGATGCATGGTGGGTCCATTTTACAAGTTTCGCGTCCCAGATTGCTGCGAATGCTTGCTTGAGTCTTGGGGCCCACAATTGGTTGATCGGGTACCGTCCATCTGATTTGACCCGCCAGAGTAAAATTATCCATTTGATCGGCTGACCATATAGAGAAAATATTAGTCTTTGGCAAGTACAATTTAAAAGAGGAAACCGATTTGAAATAACTGATACAACCCCCGCCATCGGCCATGGCTTCTTCCCCTGCAGGTCACCACGTTCCTCCCCATCCCAACACAACCGCCTCCTCTTCTTCTTCCTCCGTAGCCGTAAATCCTTCCAAACCCTTTCCGTCTTCTTCTCCTCCTCCTTTGTATACCGCAAAACCTCTTGTTCCAAAAACCCCAAACCTTCCTGTTCAAATGTCCAAGATCCAGGAACCCCATATTCCTTCTCTCCCTCCACCTCAAGGAGTCGGTTTTCCGATTCCTTCTTCAAACAGGGGCTTTACTCCAAAGAACGTCAGATCTCATTCTCAGCCGTTCGATCAGATGGTCACTGTTGCGAATCCGGCCGGGTTTCCTCCCGCCGCGAGGGTCGTTGGGATTCCTCATCAGGCAAGGCCTTACGGGTTTCCTGTTGATCAGGGGGTTCACGCTATGAGGCCGCCTCAGGTTCATCAATCGCAGATCGTTTCTCGATCGGTCGGAGGGGTTAATTCTGGTCCTATCAAGAGTGTTCCCGTTGCTGTTCATCCAAAGGTTTGAAAAATGCATGAGCTTTCAATTTTTTGAGGTGTTTTTTTTTTTTTTTTTTTTTAATTTTGTTGTTGTTGATTTTGATGGTTCGTTATGGATAATTTTGATCAACAAGTTTCTTGTGGCGATGCAATATGAATTAACTTGAATCATGATACCCGAGCAAGGTGACACTTTAAGTCAGTTGCCAGAAGTAGGGCTTTTCGCATCCACTGTCTTCGTTTTTAACTGTCAGTTGATTGGCATTTTTTGGCTTTTTTCTGGGCTGACGAATTTGGTTTATCTGATGCTTGGTTTTGCATTTCTTTCCTTGCCTCATACTTCATCACAGTCAGTTTTGTGCTCGACATTTGTATTAGCTATTTTTCTTGAGGATGGTATCTGCAGGATGAGTGTTGCCTTCGTGGTTGGTTCTTGTATCGCATACTATTGGCTAAAATTGTTTTCAATTTGGTCTGTTTTAGGCCTCCCAACTGCCCACTATGTCTATGGCTTCTGATTACAATCATTATAAAGAGTTAAGGTAATTATCAATTTATTGTATTCAGGCCTTAATTTGTGGTTTTGTGCTATGTTAACCTCATTTTCCCGTTGATTTGTTGCAGGGATACGAGTAGAGATGATTCTGTTGTGATGATTAACAATCGGAAAGTAAGTAAACTGTCCTTTGCTGATGTTCTCTGCTGATTAAACGCGGCTCTGGAAACATCCTTATGATTATAACTGTTAAAGTTTTCGTCATGCCTCTCCAAAGAAATTTTTTGATCATTTAGATCACCTAATGGGGTCTTCTTTGAACTTACTGCAAAATGTATACATTTGTTTGTTTGGATAGGTAATTGAATACATTTGAAGCATGACAGAGCTTTTTGTATTGATCTTGGACCTGAATTTTCACATCTTTCTTCTTACCACTGTCAGGATCTACATTAATAATATCTAGTTAACAAAGTTATGCTATTGATATGTGTTGGAATGCCTTTTCTTATTATTAATTGATACTTCTAAAGCAATGTGCTCTAGAAATTCTATCATGTCATGAATAAATGGGAAGCTTGTTGTCTCATAAGTTTGTCATAATCTGTTGATCCACATGAGCATTCAACAAAAGCGTAGTAGAGTATCCTTTCAGTATAGGCTGCAGAAGACAGGGTTATATCAGATGAGGAGACTTTGCAGACCATGCTTTTGTAGGGTTGCATGCCCATGAAAACAAGACCTAAACTGAGATCATACAAGAATATAAGCAGCTCTTCCCAGAAATGATGGGACATGAACCAAGAAAGCCCAAAGTTCACAAAAGAGTTAGCAATATTTTAAGGCATTTAGAGATCCCCATGCAAGGCTTCAACACATAGGCAGCACATTTCAGAAAAGATGAATGTGGCAGTTAATCAGGGCAGCACCGCAAAGAAAAACCAGGTCTGCACCACTATGCAAAAATTAAGGTTGTACATATCATCACTCAAAAATTCCTACACCAAAGAGCAAACACATTTGCATCCTAACATCTCTGAATAAGGCAGCACAGCACTCCCACGCAGAAAGATGAAGACAGCCATTTGAGTTCTCAAACAAGATAAATTGAGGGTTGTGAAAATCCAGTTTATGGAAGATAGGAATTAGATCAAATTCTTTGGATTTTGTCTTTGATGCATGCTACAAGAGTGAGAAGGAAAATCTAAGACACACACACACAGTGGGAGGGAGCTGAATTTGAAGAAAGGAGAAGACATCAAGGTAGCAGAGTGGGAGATATCAATGAGTCTTTATGTGCACACGCACTGGAAGGGAGCTGAATTAGAAGAAAAGAGAAGATGTCAAGGTGGCAGGGTGGGTGATATCAATGAGTCCATATATCTCTTCTTTGCATTATGTAGGTATAAACACCCAGTGCCAGTGTAATTGAAACAAAATAGGAAATGACCATATTGCCTATTATGTGGTAGCCTAGCATATATCATCTCATCTCCATATTTGCATCTAGTGGTAACAAATTGGGGTTTAAGCTTAAATAAGTCTTTGGTGGGGTTATTGTGACATAGGAAAGGCATTTACTTGATCAAAGACTTCAGCAAACCCCAATTAGTTGCCACCTAGATACACACACCTGGAAGATATGACACATACTAGCATATTATATCACCTTCCATAAATACTAAAAATAGCTAATAATCTTTAACATCTTACAAGGATCCATATTCATTTTTCCATTTTGGCTCGTGTTGTATCCCTCTTTACAGAAGCATGTTTTGCATTTAGTTGTTCTTTCACTGATGTTAATGACCTATTATTTCTTTTTGCAGGTTAGATTATTGGATAGCCCTTCTGGCTCTCTTTATGCACTTTGCAGGTCATGGGTGCAGAATGGTGTGTCCCAACAAAGTCAGGTTGGTTTTTGCTATCTTCTTAAGTGATTAAGGTCTTATTTGTATTGTCATCATCAAAGCCTTACCTCGATTAAGGGTTGGCTACACGAATCTTGTTCCTCTGTTCACCTCTATGAATTGTCATTGTTTAAGGTCTTATTTGTATATGTCTTGTAAATCATAGAATATGCTTTTTACTTTACTACAATAGTGTCTACTTGGGATCAAACCCTCCCTTTTGCACTTAATGATCTTTTTCTTTGCCCATTTTACTTTCTTCATATTGTTGTCCACTTAATGCCCTACAAATTCTCATATGCCACTATTTTGTTCTGTTATCATGCCAATCAAGAAGACATAACGCACCGTATGTTCTTGATTTGCTTGGTGTCTTGAACTAACTTAGTCAAATCATGAAGCTCCATGTCTGATGTTTTACTAAGTTGGTTACAATGAAAGCTAGATTGCTTAGGATGATTACTTATGATAACTGGACAACAAGATACAAAAAACAAAAAAAACAAAAAAGAAAGAAAGAAAGAAAACATGACCTCTAGGTCACACGACGACATATCATTATGGGCTGAAACACCAAAATTTTGGATTTTAATTATAAAAAATGATACCAAGACAAAACCTGTTTCGGTAAAGATGGATTTTCTGTCAGTACCAGTTGGTTTTGGGTGTATCAGCTGGCAGATTCTGATACCAATGGACTTTTCTTCCTCATTCTGTTGCTGTTGCTGTCTTTTCTTCTTGTTGATCTCATTGCAGGGAAAAATGGAGATGAAGGCTTCTTCTTTCTGCTCTTCTCCTTCTCATTCTCCTTCTTCTTCTTCTTCTTCTTCTTCAACCATTGATCCCTCACTGGAAATAATAGAAGGAGCTGAAAGTCCATTCTTTTCTTCCCTTTGTCTCCACTTCATGATGTTGACAACTCATTTCCTTTCTTGGTGATGTGCAATAACTCATTTTCTTCCCTGCCCCCCCGCTCTTTTTCTTACCCTTATCTTAACAAGAAACTACAAAATTATCCTTTTACTTTCAAAAATGGGATTCAATTGAAACCAAAAAGACATGACAGGAAGTTTTTCTTTGGAGCAAGACCATGCCCCTCAGGCCCTCACCAAAACTCAGCAGACTACTTTGGTATATACTCACACAAAGATGCACACAATGACATAGATTCTCACTCTTATGCAGACACACATGCTCTTATACATGCACACATGTTTATACATATACAAACACATTGATATGAATTCTTTATCTCCTTGCACACTTGTTTATTAGTGCCTATGCTGTATAATTTGTATCTGCAGCCACATCTTGAAGGCGGACTAAGGACTCTTCCAAGACCCACACCTGCCACCATGGATGAAGGTAATGGGCCAAGGAAAAGTGCAAGTGATGAGGAAGATAGTGAAGCTTCTGAAAAGGAAGAGGTTAGTTATTCTGATATTGATGGCACATTTTCACATACTTCCATACTTTTCTTCTTAGTTTACTAGGATTTGTCTGTCAATTGCTGAAGCTTATTCTCATTAATAGAGAAATAGAGACAAATATTCCCACTTTTAAACCTCTAGGCCTATAAAATATGATTTCCATTCTAACTTTATGCGATAATTATAGTTTAACATGTAAAGACATAATGTCAAATTAATTGAGTCAACTACTTTGCATGATTCTTATTTTATAAGACTAGTATATTTGCCCATGCGATGTGCGAGATGACCTATTTGTTCATTGATCGAAACCAATGATTCAAACATGGACCTTTTTTTATTTTTTGAAAATAATCGATTCAAGTGGGGCTTATTTCTATGAGAGAAGCAGCTACAAGTGGGGCCTACTTTTTTAAAAACACAAGGCAACAGAAAATTTAGTTCTAGTTGATACATAGAAAGGTGTAGCATACTCGAATTAGGTATCTATGAAATATTAAAGAAGAGAGAGATGGAAAGTGTTACAAAGAATAGAGGGATAGAAATTTGCGTAAATTTTGTCTTGTGTAGGGTAGTATAATAGACAGGAAGAAGAGAGAAGGTAGTACAAATATTAGCCAGCTTATATGGCTCAAGGAGAAGTAAGGTTCAAAAGGCTCAATACAAACCCTATCTGCTCAACATATAATAGATATGTGACCTCTGTACCATCTTTTACATTTTTTAAGCATTTGTTCCAAAGGAAGTGGCAAAAATTTGGCAAGGACTAAGATGATGTCATGTTTGGATAAGCAAACAGCATACTGCTGTTGGTCTCCAGTATCTGAATGTGAGAAGGGACAAGTTTTGTGACACCCTAAATTGGATGTCAGCAGGATTATGATCATGGTCAGAGTCTTGACAATTTTGGGATACATTGTCATTAGTTGACTCTATCATTAGTAACTCTTTACTGCCCACTGAATAAGCTGTACAGAAGTTCTTATCTTTCTCCCTCCATTTTGAATGGTGGGTGGACTTGAACCTAGAACGAATTTGACCGTAAAAACCCACTATTAATGACCTAAAATTACTCCATTACTGCAATGTCCAGTGGCTGCTAGTTTGCTCCTCATCAATCACTGTTGCAGTTCTGCTATGGCTTTGAAGTGGTAATTTTTTATGGTACAAAGACTTGGTATGGTTAATTTTCATAGATAAAACCTCCGAAAAAGAAAAAGTAGCACTTGGTATCTTAGTTGCAGGAAATGCTCCCCCAACTGTGAAACCAGTTTCCTCAAGTGGCCAAAGTCCATCCTGGTTCACATATTTATCTTCTTTAGTTTTCTAATAAACTGTTTTTTTGCATTCCCCAACTCCATCCCTCAAGAGTTGCTTGTTTGTCATTTTTGTTTCCTGCTCTGGCAAGTAAGCTTAGTATTATCTTCTTTCTTGGGTCTGCTACTGTAAAATTTTCAATTTTTGGCATATAAATTCAAAAAGGGAGTGAAGCTGGTGAGACAAATCTGAGATGTCTTTCTGGACTTAGCGATTCAGTATGGGACACTGAGGCAAGATGGTATAGGCTGCTAGAAGCGCTACCATTCTGGGAAAAAGGTTATCATTCTCTGACATTTCTTGAATTTCATCTATGAAATTGTAGATTGTAGGTTGCTAGAATTGAAACAATGTTCTATATATTTGTGTTGAAAACAGCAGAAACTTGACAAGCGTACACCTTAAGTAGCAGTTTCTTCAGGCACTTAACCATTCCTTTCTAAGAAACAGATCAATCTATATACGCAATTAGATTAATCATAATTTCTTTTCTGTCAAACATGAATAAAAGCTTATAATTCTGTTTTGTGTGTGAAGAAGTAAATTCTATTTCCATCTTCTTTCCAGTATGTAGATTCTGTTGAGCATTTATCGGTACGTGATTTGTTAAGGGGGCATATAAAGCGAGCTAAAAGGGTCAGGGCTCAGTAAGTTTCTGCTTCTAGTTCACATTTATGAAACTTTATTGTTCTATGATCAGAGGCTACATGTTATTCTTAACTTGCATAGATTGGCAGTTGTTACATGTTCAACTTGTAAATTATCAGATTATGGAACTACTCTGTGATGCCTGCACTTGATGTTATTGAACAGTAAATGAATTAACTTCTACCTTTCTCAATTAGTAATCCTGAAGAGCTTGACTTGAAACTTGACAATTATACTGATTGCCTGCTAAAAATTGTTAGAACCTAGTCTGGAAAGGGTACTGCTTGTTAATTAAACGTGCTGAAGTTTCTAGAGAAAAAAGGGATGAACCCACTGTTACTACAAACCAATATACATATTGTCACTTGTAATGAGTGTCTGTTAGAATTGCATCAAGCTACACTGGCTAAACATTTAAGGACAAAGTCACTATTACTTTGGAGTCAGATTTCATTTGTGTTGATTTGAGTTCAGTGGTAGATGATACACTTCAGCCACATATTTTAAAAGAAATTATGTAAAGGGAGATAATTGATTCAGAGAAAGGTAATGGTCAAGGGTATAACATGAAACATGCCAAGGTTTGAAGCACCATCCAAAGAAAAACTAGTAACACAAATGCCAGTCCCAGGATACTGTCCTTAAATCTTTCTAAGAGAATGATGCTGTGAACTGTTGGCTGTTCTTTTATATCTTTTTTAATCAAGTGGCAGTTTATGTAGCTACAGATTAACATTTGTTTCGTTTAAGAATTTGGTAAGAGGATTCCACCATTTAGTCTTTTGAGTTTTTTGTGGAATGGACTTTTATTTATTTCATTTATAATCTTTGGAGTGAGCGCATTGATTACCTGAAAATGATCATGATTGAAGCTAGTCCACACTGGAAAGATTTATTTGTGTGGGTTGATGATGCACGTACTATAAAGGCGATTGCAATTTTGCACCTTCAGATCTCAGACTGATTACAAATCAATGCCAAGATCACTATAAGCTGAGCAAGGATGTAGACTAGATATTTCTAGTTTTGTTTTCTGAAAAACAAAAGGAGTTCTTTCACTTCCATGATGTGTGTGATCATTAATAAACAAGTGGACATTGATGTTACTGTTCTGAAGGAATGCTAATTATTTTTAATACTGAAAATGGTATGCAATCTCTCATATATGGTTAATCAAGCAAAAACCACACCTACTTGAGACTCTTGTTAACAGAAAAAAGAACTGTTGGCAGTGATTGTACATATTCAGTTACCAGTATGATACTTTTGGAGTCAAGTCTCTTTCTACATGCGTGCAATACCAAATTCCCATCTTCATCCAACTTTGGATAAAAGGTGGTCTGACATATGATAAAGTTCCTTAGCTTAAATTCTCTTTTTGCCGTAGCACATATTTGTTAACTTATACAGGAGTCTGTTACCCCAGCAAGCTTATCTTTCCAAAGTTTATACCTGTTGAAAAAATTTGTAAAATAATCATGGAACCCTAAATAATATGTGGAAAGTAAGGCCACATTCATCTATGTTTGCATACAAGTTATGGACATGTTAGAGCAATAATAAGAATGTCCAACTGTTCTCAAGGTGAAATAGTATGGAAGTGTTTGTGAGGTTTTCTAAATGAAGCATTGATTACCTTATCATACTAATCACCTGATGAAAATATGATTTGGTCTGATGTTATGATGATTGTATAATCACCATTGTGATGTGAGGATTAAGCAAATATGAACTCCCAAGTTGGACACAAGGGAAAATGTCAAGTCATCTAGGCAATTGGACTGGAAGCTTCAGAGGATCTTCAATGCTGGCTTGAAAAACTTTCCCTGCTTTTTTCATGTCAACCAGTAGAAGTATCCTAAAATGTGAATGTACCTTAAAATATAACTATATCGTTCGTAGATCTTTATGTTAGGATGGATTCCAATAAAGAAGTTGGTACAAACATTGGAAAGTAAACTTGTTAATGTTTTAGATAGCATTTTGATGCGCAATCTTGAGTTGCTTCAATTTCTTAAGTTAGGCATAGATTGGATCTAATCAGATTTAGAGCTGTATTTGTGCACTAGTTTATCTGGACCTACTGTTCCTACTATTTATTTTTGTGAACCTCTTTGTCTTTCCTTTTCTGCACGTAAGTTGCTTTTAATGCTGTATGAACATCTGTTAAAAATGTGGCCGAACTGTTCATGGAACAAAGAGATTACCTAAAAGCCTTTAAAACATGTGAAATGAGAAAGAAAATAATGGAATAATGAGATGCTTTGAGCTTGACACAAGAAAGACATGTTTTCTCAAAAAGGGATATGTTCTTGAGTTGTTTATTTAAATGGAACATATTAAGCAGGTGCTCTGGTTGAGATTTACATGTCCAACCTGTTAGTTTAGAAGTTTTTCACTATTAATTTAGTGTCAGGAAGTTGTTTACACATATGAAATTATGTTGCTTAGGGTGTTTCCTAAATTAGAAGGTAGTTTGTAAGTTTAGAAAGAGGCTTCTTTTTTAGAATATGAAATGGAGTAAGAAAAATCTATAAAGCTATGGGAAATTTTCTTCAATTGGTCATTGAGTGAAATTTGCTTTCTCTTGCTAATTCTCTTTTTCTTCCTCTTCTAGTTGAACTTTTTCAGCCCATGATCTTAGACTGGTGATTGAAAGAGGGGTTTTCAGGATAAGAAATCAAGCTGCTGGTTTCCCCCCTGAATCTTACTGGATTTTCTCCTAAAAAGCTGTCCCCTAAACCACAAGTCTCACTTCAATCCTCCATCTTGGTCCCTTTTTGTTTCAGATCCAAAACCTTCATATCCAGCCCCTCAAAACCTGTCTGTAAACATCCTAAACCCATAAAACCCATAAATTAAATCCTAGTAATTTTTCCTTTCCTACAAAACCAAGTTCAAATTTTAAAATTTTTTCAAAACCCAGATTTTTAACCAGTCTAAAAAACTTCTAAACCCCTCGTGTCCATATTTTCTTGTTTTCATCCATAAAACAAAACCCTATTACATGTTCCTTTTCCATTCTAAAATCCCCACTTTTCCCCCCTTTTTCCCAGTTTCCCGCAACCATCTTAAATCCTAATTTCTAACATTTTACTTAGTCTCCATCAATTGGTGTTAGAGCCAAATGGCTCTACCAAGAAAACAATTAGATGCACAAGTCACATAAGCAATGAGTAAATTGATTAGTTCAGCTATGGAGGAAACTACATAAAAAATGATGGACGAGATTCCCAAAAAGTTGAAGCACACTAGGAAAATGATTGTCAACAACAAGAGGCTAGAACTGATAGAGCAATGGAAGATATTCTTTGAAAATTTGAAGAAGGGACATTTCAATCAATGAGAAAGGAGTTGAAAGATGAATTTCTGGCCCACTTCCTAGAAAGCCACAATAAACTTGAGTTCTAGCCATTTTGTCCTACATGAGTGCACATGCTATGAAGGAAGCTAGTCATAAACTGGAACCCCAACCTACTTAAATACCTTAATGAAATAATCTTTCAGCCCCCTCCACAACCTATGTGAAATGAAAGGGCTAAGAATAATTGGTTAGAAACTGGAACAAAGATTCAGAGGTTTGGAAGTGGAAGAGTACTTTGATTAGGTTACATTGGTAGAAGAGGTTTCTTATTACAAAGAGATTCCAGCGCACAAGCGAGTTCCTCTAGTCACACCTTGACTTAAAGGTTCTGCAACTGTTTGGTGGCAGTCAATGAAGATCTAGTGCACACAGCTACTCCAGCCAGCCATTACTACATGTTGATAGGAGAAGAATCCTTCTTATGTTTCAACTCTGGACGAACCCTCTAAGAGTGTCTTCACTACTTAACTCCATGTATTGTCACCATTTCTTACTATAGAGTTTTATAAGGAATCAGTTACGAGGTACGAAAGAAGAATTGGTTGTAAGGTATCTTAGCTGTCTCAAATCCACTTTAAGATGTGTTGCCCATTCATGCATTCAGGACAGTTTCCTAGGCGTTTGTCAAAGCCCAAGCCATTGATGACATGCATAAATGGAGCTCTTATCAGTCTCCAAATGATAGAGAAGTTCTTGGCAAGGACTTATATGGTTCATTGGTGAGCTGTTGTTTATTTAATACATGACAGATAGAGGACAAAAATTGGCTCTAGCATAATATTTTCACTACAACATATACCAATGAGTGTCACCATGCTATGGTAATCATCAGATCTGCAAGCTATGAGAATGTAGTATCACAATATGCAATTCAAAAGCTCAATTTCTTAGTTGTCAATCTCAGTTTTTGTCCCATACTGCTGTAGGACCGTGGCTGGTATGTACTGCCCGCACAGCATCCCAGCTGGTATGATTGGTATGCAAATCTGATTTCATTAAAGTTTTTTCTTTTTATTAAGAAAAATATAGTTCGATACAGGTCCATATTGGTATACCAGTCACCTGTTTTGACCTCTATAGCCGGTTTTGACTAGTATGGACTGGTAACAGGATAGCATTTTGTGTACTGCTTTTGTTCCTGGGACTGGTATTATGAAGCATATTGGCTGGTACTGTAGGTGACTGACAACTACGCTCAATGTGAAAATGGAGGGGCATCATTGACCTTATACACGTCCATGGTTGACCAATCACAATGATGCGAATGTTACCAATGGTGTCTTCTTTTTCTATTGGAGACAAGCATTGGCTGTGGCACAGTTCCTATGGATGTAGCCACCTTCTTTTAGGAAGGCCTAGTCAATTCTATTATGTCACTGCACATGACTGAAAGAAGAATGTATATGTTCTCCAAGAATGAAGAAAAATTCACTTTGATGCTGTCCTAGGGTGAACAAGAGACTGTAAATGGGAATGTCATGAGCCTTTCTCGGCTTTGAACCAGAGAAGATTGATGTTATGTTTGTTCTTGTTTCCATGGGTCATAATTCCAAACATCAAGATGCTGAACACCTATCTGGATTTATAATATGGGATGTTTTTCAGGATGATGTGCTCCTAGTCTCTCATTTTGGATTAGATGGTTAGCTGAATCAATATAAGTGGCACATCAATTTTTCCTAAGATAGATCTTGTGGGAATGAAGGGGAGACTTGGCGCAACGGTAAAAGTTGTCGTCATGTGACTTTGAGGTCACAGGTTCAAGGCGTGGAATCAGCTGCAAAATATAAGGTAAGGCTGCCTACTATAGGCCCTTGTGGTCCACCCCTTCCCTGGACCCTGCATAGGCAGGAGCTTTGTGCACTGGGGCTGCCTTATAGATCTTGTGGGAATATCATACTCATCCAGCTCGACAATCATTAGAAGATGGCGTTTAAAACATGTGAAGTTGTTTATTAATGCTCCTAGCACATTCATGAGAGTCATGAGCCAAGTTATCGGGCTCTTCATAGGAATGGTCATGGTAGTTTATTTGATGACATTCTTGTCTGCTAGATGGTCGTTCTTCTCATCTTGAACATTATGAGAAGTGATGGAGGTTGTGTTGGGAGAAGCTATTTGCCAACCTCGAGAGCTGGACCTTGGTGACATGTTGGGTTTTCTTCTCGGGTTATGATGTCCTTAAGGATGCATTAAAATGGATGATACAGTGGTTCAAGCCATTCTCAATTAGATTTTCCTAATTAATATCCATAAGGTATGGCCTTTTGAAGGCCTATCACTTTTCCTTTTCTTTATACATTTTTGAACGATAATGCCTTGTTAACTTTTACAGGAGATGTTTTTGTGGACTATATTTTGCTGTGGTGCTTATTCACTATTTGTTTCAAATTAGCACTTGAGTGGACCCTTCAAGCCTAAAATGCTTTTGAAGAGGTTAAGACTTGGCTCACTAGTGCCATGTATTTATGTTTACCGGATTTCTACAAATTTTTTGAGTTGGATTGTGACTCTTTCATGCTTGGGACAAGTGGTATCCTTGGTCAAGAAAAAGTGACAATTGGAGTATTTTTGCAAGAAATTGAGTGGTGCTAGTCTCTACATATGATCTAGAACTCTATACAATCATGAAAGCTTCTCAATATTGGTGCTGTTGGATTGTGACTCTTTCATGCTTGGGACAAGTGGTATCCTTAGTCAAGAAAAAGTGACAAGTGGAGTATTTTGGCAAGAATTTGAGTGGTGAACTTAGCCATGAACATTGTTGTTGAGTTCTATGTCAGTTGACAGTATAGATTTTGATGAAATCAAAGAGCCACTTGGTGATGATAATTATTTTGGTAAGATTTGTACTTATTTTCCAAACATTCCTCATGAAGATTTCTTTGTTAGTAGATGGTTATTTGTTCAAGGGGAATTGTTTATGCATTCCCAATACATCTCTTCTGCGATTACCCATTCAGAAAGTGTGTAACATTTATCATTTTGGATGAATAAGATCATTGCATTGGTCGTGATTCTTTCTAATGGTCAACAATGGATTGGTGATATTTCATATTATGTCAAAAAGTATTTAATTTGTTAAACTTTCAAGGGATCTTTATATGTCATTGCCCATTCCTTCTTATCCATGGGTGGAGATCATGATGGACTTTATTCTTGGCCTACTTCTAATGGTGAGGAGTAGCCGTAGCATTTTCTGGTTGTCATCTGTTCTTGTAGTTGCCCAAAGTACATTGCCTTAACTTGTGGATTGTTTCTATTGGTCGATGATGGACAATGATGATTCAGATTATGTGGAAAGGTGCCAAATTAATCCAAATCTCCAATGGAGGTTTGCAAATGTGGATCTTTGGATGTCATCAGCCCTTTCTTCTTATCCATGGGTGGAGATTTTGATAAAATTTGTTCTTGGCTTACCATGAATGGTGAGAGGTAGTGATAGCATTTTATAATGCTTCATTCTCCAAGATCTCAAGTTCCTAGCAAGTCTTCTCATGATGCACTCAAAGTGGATAACTTTGTTCTTTAAAGAGGTGGTTCCTGACCAAAGTTTGCCCAAGATGGACTCTAGTTCTAGTCTAAATTGAAGTGTTTTTTTTTGGATAAGCAAGAATAAGTGGGAATTATCAGAAGCATATTTTTAGTTACAAAACACTTCGTAACCAATTGGTTTTTTCTCATGAATCCTGTTTTTGATAGGAAAAAACGACTATGATTTAGATTTCTGAGTTTAGGTCTGAGTTCTGGGTTTAGGATGTTTAGGAACAAATTTTGAAGGGATATAACTGAAGGGTAGGAATTTGGAGCTAAAAGGAGATCAAGATGGATGAGATTAGGGTAATAATGTTTGGTTGGGGAGGAAGAGCTTTTCTAGGTGAAAATGCAACAGGTTTTAGGGTAAGAACAAGCTGGTTGTGAAGTGTTGCTTGTGTAGAAGACCTCTCTTCTAATCACTTCTAGATTTTGTTTATCCAACAACAATTGAATTTAGACTAGAACAAGAACAAAAATGTCTGTAATCCAAGCAAGCAGCATAGGGAACAAGTGTGAGCTTGGATTGGATAGGGTGTTGGATTACTAGAAATTAGAAGATAAAATGAAGATTTAAATCTATAATGTTTAGGTCTGGGTACTAAATCCTGCTACACTCAGATAATTATTTATAAATTGCCATCTGCACATTTGGGTTGCAGGATAAAAAATTGACCTCCTAGTCTGCTAGTTCACAGTTCTAGATCCAACAATCAACTTGTAGGAGCAACAATGTCATCTATGTGATCTGGCTTCTAGAGCCAACGTACCTCAGATAAGTAAGGATCATACTTCATTAATTCTGAACTGGTTCTAAACTCAAGTCAAAAGAAAATATGAGATTTAAGTCTTATGCATCCGAGCAAGACCTTATCCCAATTAGGGGTTGGCCACATGAATCCTATTCCTCCATTCCACTTTATTAAATACCATGGTTTTATTTAGTCCCAAAGTTTTTTAAATCTTTCCTCACCACTTCTATCCACGTTCTTTTGGGCCTTCCCCTTGCCCTTTTAGAGCCTTCTACTTGTATTGCCTCACTCCTTCGAACTGGTGCTGTTGTTGGTCTCCTTTGGACATGTCCAAACCATCTAAAGTCTAATCTCCCTCATCTTATTACCTATTGCTGCTACCCCTAAATTTCCTCTAATATTTTCATTTCTAATTTTGTCCTTTTTTGTCTTACCACTCATCCATCTCAACATCCTCATTTCTGTGACGCTCATCTTATGAGTATCATGTTCCTTAACTGGCCGACACTATGATCCATAGAGCATGGCCGGCCTTATAGCCATCCTATAGAATTTTCCTTTTAGTTTGAGTGGCACCCGCCGATCACATAAAACTCCAGGTGCACATCTCCATTTGTTCCAACCCGCTTGGATTCTCTGGATAACCCCCCTCTCAATCTCTCCACTCTCATGGATCAATGATTCTAAGCACCGAAAGAGGTCTTTCACGGGGACTTCTTGGTTATCAATCTTGACTGGTGTTCCACTCCTACTCTCCTTACTAAAATTACATTCCATATATTCTGTCTTAGTTCGGCTAATTTTAAATCCTTCAAATTCTAATGCTTCTCTCTATAACTGTAGCTTTATATTTACACCCTCCCTTGTCTCATCAAGTAAGATTATATCTTCTGCAAATAGCATGCACCAGGGGATCTCCTCATGCAAATGTTTTGTTAACTTGTCCGTAACTAATGTGAAGAGGTATGGACTCAATGCTGATCCTTGGTTCAATCCTACAGTGACAGGAAAATCACCATTCACGCCACTAGTGGTCTTAACATTTGTTACCGCTCTCTCATACATATATTTAATTATGTCTATATACCCATGAGAAACCCCCTTACCACCCAACGCCCTTCATATTAACTCTCTAGGGACTCTATCATAAGCTTTCTCTAAATCGATAAAGACCATATGTTGGTCTTTCCTCTTCTCCCTATATTTCTCTATTAATTGTCTTAGCAAGAAAATAGCTTCCATGGTAGACTTCCCAGGCATGAAACCAAGCTGATTCTCCGATACACTTGTTTCATGTCGTTGCCTCTTCTCAATCGCTCTTTCAAAAAGTTTTATGGCGTGGCTCATAAGTTTGATCCCTCGATAATTAGTGCAGCTCTGAATGTCACCTTTATTCTTATAGATTGGTACAATAGAGCTTTTCCTCTACTCATCAGGCATTTTCTTTGATTTTATAATCTTGTTAAACAACTTGGTCAATCAAACTACCCCAATATCTCCCATATGCTTTCAAACCTCTATTGGTACACCATCAGGCCCCATGGCCTTTCCTGATTTCATCTTTTTCAAGGCCTTTTTTACTTAAGGTATTCTAATCCTATGTTCATATCTATAATATCCAATGTTATTTAGATTTATATTATTTTCAATCCCTATATTCTCAGAGCCATTGTCATTTAATAATTTTTTAAAGTATGTTTCCCACCTTTGTTTGATCTCATCTTCTTTGACTAATACCCTTTGATCATCGCTTCTAATACACCTAACATGACCTAAGTCCTTAGTTTAAACACATCTTTCTCACCTTCTCTTGTTCCTAATTTATTATAGAGCCCATTAGATGCTTTAAGTTTAGCCTCACTTACTATTCTCTTAGCAGCGTTTTTAGCATTCTTATATTGTTCATAGTTTTCATTATTTCTAATCTTTGGCCAAGTTTTAAAACGCATCCGTTTTTCTTTAATAACTTTTTGCATTGTTTCACTCCACCACCATGTTTCCTTTGCTAATAGCCTTTTACCTTTAGATACTCCTAAGACATCCTTTGCCACTTTCTTAATGGACTTAGCCATATTTGTCCACATTGTATTTACTTCTGTTTCATAGTTCCAATTTCCTTCTACCATCAACTTATTTTTGAATGAGGTTATTTTCTTTCCTTTTAAGTTCCACCACTTAGTTTTTGGATGTGTATTAAGTTCAGTTCTTTTACTCCATCTTTTAATATGGATATCCATAACCATTAACCTATGTTGTGAGGTTAAACTCTCACTAGGTATCACTTTACAATCCTTGCATATAGATTGTTCATTATTCCTAAATAGAAAAAAGTCTATTTGGCTTTTATGAAGTCCACTTTTAAAGGTTATTAAGCGTTCATCCCTCTTCTTAAAGAGTGTATTTGCAATGGACAGGTTATATGACAAAGCAAAATTGAGGATATTCTCCCCCATCTCATTTCGTTCACCTATACCATACCCTCAGTGTATTCTATCATATCCTTCCTTATCTTTTCCTGCATGGCCATTTAAGTCTGCTCCTATAAATATCCCCTCAGTGTTGGGAATTTCTTGTATGACTCCCTCTATATCTTCCCAAAATTGTCTCTTGATTATATCTTGTAACCCTACTTGTGGTGCATATGCACTTATAACATTTACAACCGAGTCATATTCATGTAAATTGAATATCTGTAGTAGATTCGTTTGGCATGTGAATTATGGCGAGGTAGCAGAATACAAATAGTTCATAGGTGGATAAGGTTAATTGTGAACTCAATGGGTTGAATTCCTCAATTGACGAATGTGATTAGAGTGTAACAATGGAACAGGAGTTGAAAAGGAGTTAATCTTAAAATTGGAACCGGAAGATTAAAACATGAAAGACTTGGATTAAAACAAGGAAAGCTAAAAAATGGAGAACTAGAAACATACAAAAGTGAATGGGGAAGACTAAAAAGTTAAACATGAAAGAGTAAAGCTGGAGTAAACACAGAATTAAACTAAACATCAAAGCTAAACTATACATGGAAATCAAACTATGTATAATGAAGGTAGGAATGAGATAAGAAAGTCCTCGAAAAGAAATTGCATATGTACAAGTCTATTACAACATCTAGTTTACGCGAATGTGGGATTTTAATTTCTTTTGAAATATATAAATCAGTGAAAGGAACGCAAGAGGTTTTGGCAGTTTCAAATATTTCAGCACTTCCATTTAATGTACCACAGTATTTTATTGGTCATTGTCGAGAAAGAAAAATAGTTAAACGTGGCTAAGGTTGGGTGTCTTCAATGTCCAGGATTAATAGACCTGGAACTGAACTAAATTAGAAGAGGTAGAGGAAGAGTAAGAAGAAGAAGAGAGTTAGAAAGACAGCTATGTTTCAATGATCAACTGAAAAAAATCCCTTACATTGCATTCTATGGATTTTTCTTGCTTCCTTTCATCTTCTAACTAGATAACCTCTAAACTTGGTAATTGCCTTCTAATTTAAGAAAACTCTCTAGCAAACATAATTCTTCTATTTGTAAACAACTCTCTAATAATGAAAATTTTCTAAACTAACATCTAGGAATTCTCAAACCTAACACCTACTGAGGATACCACAGTCAAAGAAACAACTCTAAAATGTTCTCTCTGTTTGAACTTAATGCAAATTTTTCTTTAATCTACATCACATTCTTGTTCCTCCAGTGTTTCCTTTTTCTCCTTTTCATATGTTTGGAGGCTTTTTTGCAATCTCTTCGCTCCATGAATGTTCCAGTCACTTTTATCATAGATCTTCCTATGTAACTTTCTTTAATTATCTTGCTATTTGTCTTAAATATGCTGCCATCACAATACCTTTCTATTTGATCTACTGATGTCCCTCCCAGTTTCCTATGTGTTCATTTCCCAAGGAGTCCCTGGTCCTTCTTGGAACCTGATATTGCAACTGGAGAATGCCTCTTAAATGAAAATATGTGTCAAGTGGAAAACCTTGAGAAATTAAGTGAGAAATGGGCTTTTCACTAATGTTAGATCTCAAGTACAGGGAATTCTTGGGGTGTTGGAGAATTTATTACTCCTATTACCTGTTTTCACCTGTATTTGGTGGTAGAATGACCTAACTGGCACTTGCGAGTACCCTTTGCTGACCACATTTGTTATTTTACTTGCGTAATTCTGTAAAAAGCTTCGATGCTCTTATATTTCCTGCTGGCCTAGGTTCTCACCTAGAAAATAGCTTGAGACCACTAGTTCAGATCAGTAGAATGGATTGTCTATGAATTGCACTCAAATGATAACTTCTTCCATCCTGGCCTAGGGTCTCACCTAGGCAGTGGCCCTTGGAACTACTACTCGCTTCAGGTCAGTAGAATGCATTGACTATGGATGCAGTCAGATACTGCTGTTTTCTACGTGGATGCCATTTTTGAGGCAAGTCTTTTCTAAAGTTCACGTAGATTATTCTGAAAGGAAACCATACTAATTTGATGTAATCTTAGATGCCTTTTGGTTCCTTCCTAATTACTTGTTAGCTATGGCCTTTCTCTTGCTGCAGTACATGGTGTAAAAAATCGTACTTATCTAACTTCCAGGAAACCAATAAGTGATTAGAATGCCCTAGATTTGAAAGCTGGTGAGATGACCTTTCTATGCAATTCAGGTTGGTTTAAGATTGTATCTAGCAGTAGATGTGCTCTAAGATCAGGAACATCTGAACTCGAGCAGCTAGTTGAGTGGCTGAGTTGTGTCAGTCCCAACCAAAGGGTTAAAGATTAGGGAACATCTTTTTTTAGATGTCAGGTTATATCATTTGCTGAAAATTCTAGGTTTAATACTTTAATCATTTATTCTTTTTTGAATGGAGAGTAGGCCTTAACCCTCAGCTTCTTGGTTGGGGAGAGAAGGCACTTAAAGCCCAGTTACTGTATTCATTTAAGCCAAACTATGATGTTATTCACTCATTTAGGTCATCCTGTTTGCATATTGTTAGTTTGAATCTTCAAACTTTAAATAATTCCAAAACCTGGCAGAGAAAATGAGTTTTCTGGTTATTGATGGTCATAATAATAGAGTATGGTTGTATCATGAAACTGAGAACTATCACATTAGCTTTCCCCAGAACGGAGCTGCTAATGAAGTGGTTGCAGGTAATCCAACATATTCTCCAATGCTGTTTTCTTATCTTTGCAGATTAAGAGAAGAACGACTGCTGCGAATTGATCGTTATAGGCACAGGCTCTCTCTCCTGCTCCCTCGGCCTCTCGAGCAATGCAGAAGTGATGCAGCAACTGGAAGCTGACGGAGTTTTACAGATTCTGCGATATCGTTGCTGTACATTGGGCTTTCCTGAAACTCGCACAGACTAAAATAAACACAAAAACAGGAGGGCATTATCTAATAAGGCGTGGAAGTTGTAAAGATGAAAAATTAACTGCCCTGGAGTTACATGGGAGAGTTCGTTTGCTCCTGCAGATTTAAGGCCATTCCCAGTTGATGCTTTGTGCCTGGGAGTTGGTTTGCAGAACCTTGTCTGATTTTCTTATCTATACAGCACATGGAACCTAGAAATGGATGGGGATCAACGCATACTTATGTGGAGGCAGATTAGCTGTCAAATGTGATTAGGACATGAATTTAATGGAGAAATCAGACGTCCTCCTGGTCGAGTTTCACCCCTTTTTATTTTTGGATCTTTTCATTTTATTTTGTTTGGTATGTACTTTGTAGTCTTTGTATAATATCCTACTGTACGTTTTCCTTCATTATATTGTGCTCTCTGATTTCTACCATTCCTCTAAGACTTTACTTGTCGGGCCTTCCGGGTTTGGAAAATAAAGGGTATTCAATGGAGGAGTTTTGGTATTTAAATCTAGTCATCTGGGACAATTCAAATCAGATGAACCGCTTGATGGATCGCTTGGATAACTGAAAAATGACAGCAGGCTTTTGTTTACGGTAGAATTCCTCTCTTGGCGTGGATTATAAGAATTAATGGTTGGGCTGTAGTAAAGAGTCCCAGGTGAGGATGATTTAAAGCCTTCATCTTCTTATTTTTGTCTTGAGTAGGCAATAGTCCCCCAAGAGTGTTTTTTTGTTTTTAAATGCTCAATTCCTCAAGTCTGTTCCATTGGATTATTCTAGCGCTGTTTCTTTTCTTCTTCTCTCTTTTCGAGAATAAATTTAAACCAGAAGGTGCATCACATAGTTCTGAGGTAAGCAACATCCCTAGCATTAGAAAAAACATAAAGTTCCGTAATGTCTGCCACGGAATTCGTCCAAACAAAAGTTCCTGAGTTTGTGATGCATAATTTGAAAGAAAATCTGCGGGCTAGTTACCCTTCCTATATGTATGACCAACTTCGTCTAAAGAAATGCGTAGGAGAACCGTGAGAATCTCTCGTATCATCCTTCGGCTCTCTTATTGTCAATTCAGCATTTGCATCAGCTCAAGAGTCCTCATCCGAAGAGATAGCAATCGGTTGATCGAGTTGAGAGTTGCCCTCCACCTGTAAGTGTGGAAAGCCATGTTCGTGAGTAGCTTGGAGTTCAAATAAAAGGGCATATCATCATGCACAGTTGTGTCTGACGTCCATGGGAGACGCAAAATGCCCCCACGGTTCAGCCCAAGTAGTCACAAAAGATTCCTCCTACAGTGGCCGGGGACGGATTCCTTTGCTGGCACCATCAAAATTGTGTTTAAGTCAGTCCCTTTGAGGTGGTTTCCATAGAACGCAGGTAACTTCAGGGGAGTGCAATCGAAGTCTGACTTAAAGGCAATCATGGGGCATGAAGCTCCTATGTATGGGGGTCTAGGGAAGGGGTAGACCACAAGAGATAATATTAGGCAGCCTTATCTTGTATTTTGCAAGAGGCTGTTTCCACGCCTGGAATCTATGACATCAAGGTCATATGACGACAGCTCTACCGTTGCGCCATGGCTCCCTTTAGAGAGTTATGAACACAACAAAAATTTGCAATTTCCTAAACATATGAGATGATTGATTGCCAGATACGGGCTGGTTGGAACTGTGGTGAGTGCACAAAGTTTCTAGCTGTTCAGAAGGACCATGCCAGGTAAGAACCGGTAAGATGGAGCATAGTACCTTGTCTTTCAAAGAAGTGGTGTTAGAAAAGAAATTGTAAGACTCAAGCTGGGAGGACAAGAGAGGTGGAATGATCTGAAATTCACTCCTCAGCCTATCTCAAAGTGGACAAACAATTGGACAAGAAAAAATTACATCAATGATTGTTTCCTCTTGATTTTAACACAAAGTACATCGTGCAGCATTTGGCCACCGATGGGTGATATTCCGAGCCCTTGTTTCCCATACTTTTGAGTTGTATAATGGACGGAAATATGATATGATGTCTGTTTTCCAACTTGCAAAGGGTTATGATCACTTAGCAGATGAAGTATCTATCTTGGAGGTGATGTGAAAATTAGGGGTCATAAATAGTATATCGAGCTAGAAAATCGATGGAATTGGATTGAAAAATTAACCTATTTTTATTCAATTGGAATGGGAAATATGGTATTGTTTTTCATTTCAAAAAACTTAATCTTGTTGTATACGGTACCAGTTTCACATCCGGGTACCGGACTAGTACTGCGAACTGAAAAAAATATAAACTAGTGAACAAAGTGCCTTTATAATGTTATTTTAAACTTGGAAAATGATATCCCACCCATTGCAACTGACATACCACTGCCCTGTGAATGGTTTTTCGGGCATTTAAGGTTGACTTTTAAGTTTTGTATCCAAAGATTCCTAGCTTATACCCATTAAATGCCCCAAAAAACCATTTAGTGGGAGGGAGGACAAGGGTGGGAATATCATTTCTCATGATTAATTGGGCAACACTTTGGTAAAAAATATCTTAATTTTTATTGGTTATACATTGTTTTTTTGAAATGACAACAACCTTTAAAACCCAATTAAGAAAGGGTAAGATCGAGATTACATTCTTTTTTCCAGTGCAAGAGTTAATATTATAGACAGAGCTGGAATTACAATACTCTAGGCATCCATGTGCATTGCAATCTATAAAAAAATAACTAAGTAAAAAAGTTTGGTGCTTCATCAACCCAAACATTACAGCCCATTAATTCAATACCATAATGGGATAGTTTATCCACTATTTTGTTTCCCTCATAAAACATGTGACACAGTATGGATCTAGCTATTAAATTGGTGGCTGTGGTAATTCCATTTCTCTAGGATCCTTGATAAGTTGGCACACCTTAATTAATGAATTTTGTGTTATTAGGGATTTGACAACCACCTGTGAGTTGCCTTGTACAATCAAATTATGGAGATCTAAATCACTAGCAATTTTTAGTCCTTCCAATAGTGTAAACCATTGTGGTATGTTGCTTGTTTGATTATGCGAAAATATAGCATAACGAGCAACATAGTTCCTCTATATTTTTTGATAATACCTTTGGAAAAAACATTAAAATTTAAGATAAACTATACTTGTTGTGGTGATCGCATTGATTTATATGGTTTTGTCATATGTCTCCTTTATTCTTGTTCAATGTATCATGCTTCATTTTTCAATATTAGTTTGTTATGTTTTTTATTTTAGAGAAACCCACATTGATATCATTAGAATTTGACATTTCAATAACATCAACTCTCCATTTTGGCTTAACATTAATAAGCTTGAAGGTTGCTTGGTCCAAAACGATTTCATTTATGTCCTTCCATATATTCCATGCTAAGAAAGTACAAGTATTTACACTTAATATTATCATTTTTTCACTTTTTTTGTTGCTCTAGTAAACAATTCATCAATGGCTTGGGGATAGACGTCCAGTTCTGGCTGTTCATATTAAAGTATCCATCAATTTGAACCACAAAGGTTTCACCTTTGGGACATGTCAGGAATAGGTTTCAATACTATTGAAGCATCGTGGACAATTGCTATCATTTAACCATGGTACAATATGATGTCTTTGACTCTAGCGTGACATTGTGTTCGTTTCCAAGTTTTGGAATTAAAATATTTAAGATCTTTGATAATGTGATAAGTTGAATTAATAGTAAATTCACCCGAAGGTCATAGGCCAATTTGATGTTATCCTCTTGGAAAAGAGTGAGGTCTTATGCTAAAAATGTTCTCAGCCATCTCACTTCCGTATCTATTAATTACCTTTTCCTATCCCAAGTATGTGGGAATGAATCAATAGATTGACAGCAATCTTTTAGCTTTTTTTTTTTGAGACACTCTGAGTTGGAGATAATCCTTGTGCCTTTTATTTTTTCCTTAGATATGCAAAGATTGAACCTACAAGAACCTTATAAAAATCTGACCTCTAAGATATCTGCCCAAAGCTCTCTCACTCACTCTCTCTCTCCCCGTTGTTTGTAGTATCTGCTTCTCATTGCGCAGTAATCTTTTCACTTGTTTTTCTTTCCATGTTATTTTGCTCCAATTTCCGTGTAGATTTTGGATGGAGTCCACCATTTGAACTAGCATAGATGTTTACCATTTGGAAAAGACAGTCTTAGAAAAATTCCAACAACTTGGTTTGAAAATATGGCCTCGTTGTATATCGCCCAACCTTTCTTTTGGTGAAGTCCTAGAGACCTGCGAGATTGATGGAAGTTCTAATGCGTGTGCTGCCAATTTCTTTAGTTTTTCTTTATTCAAAGAATGCGTTCTCTTTTGGCATTCATCTTGTTCTTTTGTTAGTTTCTTCCTTTAGTGATTTTCTCTTCACATACAACTCCATGAAATATTCGGTTTTACCCATGGAAAGGACGGCTCTGCTTCCCTATGCCACTTTTATTGTTTGCTTTTGTAAAGGGTGACGAAGTGAAGAGAGATGACGAGTAAAGGAGAGGAGTGCTGGAGTCTGAGACTACTGTAAATATTTGCAGTCTGTGGAATTGTTTAGTGGCTGAGCTTGTTGCCTGGAATTTAAACAAAAATCTCGAACTAGAGAGAAATGGAATAACTTGAACATTATATGATTATGCTGGGCTGTAACAGGTACTTCTTCCTAAACAGATGCCAAAGTTATTATTCTTTCTGATTAAAGTTGTCGTAGGATCCAAAAAATCATATCTGAAAGATACGAAAGTAGCAATTCCAACTACATATGTTGATATGTATGGAAGAAAAATGGTGTTTGGGCCGGCCTTTTTGTATTTTTTCATCGATTCAAAACGTTCATCTGATGTGGCCTCAAACAGATGTACAATGGATGATCAATATGCTAAATTACTTGGCATCAGATCGTCCTTGCCATTGGAACAGTGGACTCCTGATGTACTTGTGCTGCTAGATGCAGTTTTCACGGATATGTAGATCCAGAAGCTGCAACCTCTCCGGGAATTAGATGAACATGATCTGGACAGGCGAAGGATGTGTGTGTGGAAGAACAAGGGTCTACATGCACGTACGGCCCATGTATATGTGGGGGTGTCGGATGTTTGATGATAGAAATTGCTGATTTTCCAAAGTGGCATCTTAGGTGGGTTATGCACCAAGAATCTTCTCCACCGATCATAATCACTAGTACGAGTTCCATGTTCCAACTTCCAATCAGAAAGAGAGAAAAAATTCACTTTGGACGACACAGAAGACTTCATAAAGAACAAAGAAGGAGAATACAACCTTAACAAGTGCTGGTCCCAGTATGCCCTCTCTCAGCAGGTTAAAATCATCAAAAGGAAATGATTTAGGTGTATTTTCTTCATAGGAGGATGTGGCCTACAAATGAACGGCTGTGATCACCGATCATCTGGGAACCACTCGTGCTTTCTGTTGATGTACTTCACAAGTGGACACCACATAAATTCTGGTTAAGATAATGGGCTCAAAGGCCTAGAGCAAATGGACTAGGAAACCTGGTGTTCACCTGCATAATCAAGGGCGGGGAAACGACATTGACAAACCGCCTTCAATATACTTGTTCAGTCTTTCCATCTGGCGTCGGTGGTAAAAAACTTAAGTCCCTGGAGACAAATGCATTTAAAGCCATGTGACACCCCATCTCTTCCTTTTGACCGTACCAACCTGTCTTCGTTGCCCTGTGATTATGACTTCATGAATCCGTAACTTTTTACCTTCGTATAACTTGACAAGCCTGCAGATCTCAGTAACCTTTTCCTGCAATTCGTTTGATAGATGAAGATCTTACAATTACATGATTTTCTCATGTCCTTCCCTTTTTAAGCATGCAATAACACAAACACCTTTTTTCTGTTCTTCATGTGATTGTTTTAGCGTTATCCAGATCTTAAATTTTCGTGGCTCAATATAATCCCATAGGTGGGCACCATGGAACCCAACTGTATGTTGTGCCTATCATCAATTGAATGTCTGTGGGACGTAATCTTCGTGGCTCGTTTCCCTGGAGGCGAAGTCCTGCCAGGAAAGATGGAGCTGATAAAGACCTTCCTTTGGTCTGAAGCCTAAGCTACGATGTGTGCCCAACAGAATAGGAAGGAAGCAGTGTGTACGTAGGGTGCATGACAAAAGATTCGGCACCATGAGTAGATGGCTGGGCCTTACATGTGCTAGTCAGAGCTCATAAGAATGGATTTCAGGTGCACTTATGATAGTCTATAATGATGGAACCACACTCAGTTTGTCCTGGAATGCCTTCGGTTTCAAGGTGGGAAACCTGTGAAGACCAAAGAACATTGCCACGGCATTGGTTACTCTTCTTGCTAGTGATGGAGCCTAAATGAGCTATATATCCGATGCTCTTAAAAAGGCAAAAAAGGACAGTTCCGGTGCACGAAGCTTCCACCTTTGCAGAGTTTAGTGAAGGGGTGGACTACAAGGGTTAATAGTATACATCTTACCTTATATTTTTGCAAAATGCTGTTTCCAAAAAAAAAGACAAGACATAAAAAACATAAACTGCATACAAGCCCATAATCTTAGTTATATATATGGGGATGTTTTGAATGCGTGGGTGAAATGTGTAGAGGGGCTCTTTTGGGCAGGTTTTGTTACTTTGGGCAGACCTCAACAACTTGTACTACCAAATATGAAAATTTTGGACCATTTCACTTCTCTAGTATATTTAATGTTGAAAAATATTTAATTTGGATAACTGAATTTTTTGAACCTAGCTTAGAAGTGTAGTGCAAATACCACTTCTTGAAGATAATTGATGCATCTCAAATGTGCAAGGGATCTTAGCAACTTTATCTTAGAGATTCAATCAAGTAAAGCTTAATCTTTTGCCTTTACTAATTTATACTATTAGACTAAGGGCAGTATTTTAGTAACCAATTTATGAATGTCTTTTGAAAACTAAAAAAATTTGAAAATTAAATCTCTTTGTTTCTTCAAATTTCAAAGAGTATGATGATACAAAAAATACAATGAAATCTATTTTTATGTTCAGATCTTAAAAAGTACAATGACTTAGAAAACATGGTCGAGTCTGTCTTTTTCTTCAGCATATTTTCATTAGATAAGTACCTTTAGATATCAAAATTATGATAATTTAGAAAACACATTCAAACTCAAATCATCTAAGAAATAAAACCATAAATCAAGAATCTAACATTTTAGTGAGAAACTGAATGAGTTGAGCATACTATTATTAGTAAACTCATATAAACAATAATAAGTTAACAAGATCGATAACTCTAGAACTAGAGTATCAGAAAGAGATACTCCCATGTCTGTATCTTTTAGCTAGAACTCTAGAATCAAAGAAGTTCACCAGTGGAAGAAGCTTGAAAAAGAATGCCTAACTTGGATGATGTAGAAGAGAGAGAATAATAAATAATTTCTCTAATTGAACAAGATGTAAAAGAGAGAGAGAATAGAAAATGTCTCTATCTAGACAAACTCTAAAAGAACGTGAGAAAAGAGAATGATTTGGCTCAAACAATGGCTCAGGGCGCCTCCTTAGGTTTAGGATAGCTACCCATAAAGCCCAAAAATTGTTATTATGTAACAATTAAAAATAGTATGTAAATTTAAAACAAAAACCATCATAGTATAAGGTTAATAGTTACAAAGAAAACTATTAAAAGAAGTAAATATATTGATTTGTAACAATTCATTCAAGTCAAACTAAATAAAATCTTTTTTAACTTAAAAAATAAATTAACATTTAAGTCTTGGCTTCAAATATTTAACATATTAACTCATATTGGGAATAAATAACTATCCTATTAGAGATACTTAAGTTTTTACCACATTAAAGTCCCCTTAAAACCCAAGAAGTACCCAAGCAATGTCGTAACTTATCCTCAACTTGCACCCTAAATTTGAGGACTTGGTAGAGAAGCAAGACCACCAACTCAATCTTAGTGCTATTGTAAAAAAGATGGGATCCTAATACACAAAGGACCCACAGTAGTAACAAATAATTGCATTGTGTCATAGAGACATGGGACAACCATTTCCACTACTTCTAGAAATTACAACAATTTGCCTAAAAAAGCCTTGTCCCTTAAGCCCAACCAAGTGAAAGCCACATCATTAAATATAATAGGATCTTTTTTCTCTCTTAAGACACCCATTGAAGCCAAAGATCATGATTATTATCTTTCAGGAATGATGACATAATTTGCTTAACATCAACTAGAAAGAAAATTAACAATTGGCCCCCCTTTTCACCAAGGTGATGGGATGCTACCTTTATCTACCATTTATGTTGCTAGTTAAGCCCCACAAAGGAGGAGCACATGGCCCACTTAAGCAGAGGGTGATACCTAGGCATGCTAGAAGTGGAAGAAAGATGGAAAAAACTTGACAACAGTTAAGTAGAAGGATTTTGTAATAGCTGCTGTTGCCTGGGATCAGGGGAGTTTGTGGGGATTTTATCACTTTATCCCTAAGGCCCTTCCTATAACGTCTCTCCGTTCAATCTTGGAAAAGTCAGTCTCTTCCTAAATGTTTCCTAACCCTTTCAAAAGCTGCAGGCCACCCAAAAAGAAGCACAAAACCTCAAAATTTCTCTATTTGTTGTTCTCTTTTCAGTTGTTATGCACATCTCTGTTGGGGTGGTACACTCATACCACCAACCATGTAAAGCCAGAACATTTTATGTAATTTCTTTATTTACATAATTTGAAGCTATCTTGTGTGTAAGGCTTCTTATTTATCCCGATTCTTCATTCTTAGTCTTTATTACCAAAAATCTCTCGTGTATATAGTTGAATTCCATGTAAATAAGAAGGGACAAGCAGCTGGCCCTATGGGTCTTGGGCCCAATAGACCCTTACCTGCAACAATATTCAATTATGAATGGTAGTACAAATGACCAACCATAGTGTGGGTGTGTGTGTGTGTGGATGTGTGCATGCACATGCATGCTTTCTCTTTGATCTTGTTTGTATTTTTTTCTCCATGTTGGTAAAAGAAGTGTAAAGGTATATTCTACTTCTCACTTAGGATGGCTATCTTACTATTCTCATCTCTCCTTCCTCCTAAAATTTCATGCACTAGCCATTAACATGCCATAGAATAAGTAGAAACCACTTTGTGGGCTAAGTCGGCGCATTCCTTGTAGTTACTTTCACTCGATAATGAACATAAAAACCTTATATTTGGAGGAACCATAGACTTTTTAGTACTCTATTTAAATTATTATCAATTTTATTTTCTCTAGGGCAAGTCTAGTTAAAGACCTAAAAAATTGTGGTCCTGTTACTCCTATGCTTACCTAATATTTTTATTTCTTATTTAAATTCATATACTAGCATCACCTGCATCATACTTGTCTAGGTGATTAGTTGGTCCTTAATAATAACATAACCCCATACGTTTACTAGCCACTTTGACCCTCCTGCATCACCTTTAAATTCTACAATTTTATCTTTCTTTACAAAGACCTAGTTAAGGACCCAAGGGTTGTAATCCCAATAGACCACTAACTCTCACTCTGTTTCTTTTCTAGAGTCTAGTTAATCTAAAGCATCTGGTTAAAGACTTATCTCGTTGAAAATTATTAATTGATAAAGACAACCTAAAAGCAAGTGGTACTTTTGTACCACCATAGACTAGATTAGTTAACTAGATTTAAAATTAACAAGGAAATCTTATGAGCCCAACCTATCACGTGCGGAGACTCCAAAAACCCTCTCTTATCTTCAATAGAGCAGCTGTACCACTAATAGGTATGTGAAACTTGTGGACCCCAAAATCAACATCTTATATACCTAGACCTATCCGTTGCTAGTTGGAAGTCGCTGATAAAGGACAAATTATAAGACGTATGAATAGTTTTCTTGGAAAATGTTATCTTCTAGAGAAGCTAATGCATCCATGGATTCTTATTCCTGTACCAAACAGCCTCTTGTCTGCAACTGTAATTTCATGACTGGTCATGTTATTAAAGCTGGGAAGGGCTACCGAGTTTACTCTGTCATGGTGTTAAAAGAAAATGTTTAGGTCAGCAGTACAAATTTAGTACTCAAATTAGGACAAGAAATCGCATACTAGCATTTTTTTTTTTTCTTTCTTGAAAGGTAATCGCATACCAACAGTTAAGGGCCCCATTAACAAGCTTTTATGATCCAGTTATGTGACTCTGCCGGATTACTGCATACAAGCAGCAAAGGAATAACCAGCATTATACATAAATGGAATTATATAAGCCTCGCCAATCACTAAACTGGATATTTGAAAATTAATAAAATATTTAGTAGGTGGGTTATGTGTCGATTCTCAACTGTTTCAACTCTTGTGCGTGCTAACACTCACATGATTCCTCAAGTCTTGTGATTTCAATAATCAGTCTTTGGTATTAAATATCTTTAGACTTTGTATGCCTTCTAAACTAGAAATAGAAATATTGAAGGGGATGGGGAAGTGGGTCTTCGAGCAATTGCTTGGAATTTTTAGGTTTTGAAGGCGGATGAGCTGTGCCCACAGTTACATGTTTCAAAAAGTTAACCATTCCATCTCTGGTCTACATGTCACATTAAATAATAATCATGAGAAACGATAAATTCAAGTGAGCACTTAGATCTTACTTAAAGACCAATAAACTTTAAGTGCTTCTAAGTATTCTCTTTTGTAGATCTAGGCCATCTAGGAATGGTTCAAATAGGCTAATTATCAAATTTCATCTCTATTAGATATTTGTTTTACTTTTCTAGCTTTTAGTTGAGAATTACTACCTTATTTTCTGCTATGTTTGTTTAAGTTAAAAATCACAGTTAAAGAAATATAAGATAAAAGCATAAATTTGATACTTAGCTTACCTGAGTCTTTCTCGACATAGTGAATAACTTAGATCTACACTAAGCGGCAATGAAGATGAATGACTTAGATCTGCAAAGCGACAACCAAAAGACAAAGTGCAACCATACATGTGCTATCACATGCCAGAGAAGCATGGATGAGAGAGAGAGAGAGAGAGAGAGAGAGAGAGAGAGAGAGAGAGAGAGAGAGAGAGAGAGAGAGTTAGGTGCTTGCGTGATTCTAAAGGATTGACATGTAACATGATTCTAAGTGTGGTTGTACAAAGTGAATGAGCAATATGCATGGAAGGCATGAAAACATCGAATGGTTCGTATTTTTAGTGCCTTTGAATCATTCGATGGGAAGTTAAACCAAGGCAATTGACTAGCCTTGCGTGAGGATCTATAACGTTCATGGCAACCACATCGTGGTACACCGACAGATGGTGCATGTGCTGATGCTCATATTTTCATCTACTAACAAAAAATCTTCATTTTCCTAACCCTCAAGTTTCTTTCCTAAAGTCTCACATCATCAACTCTAGCTGATAGCGAATAGAGATATATAATTTGGTTACGTTGGTAGGGTTTGAAATCATGATGGAATCCCGCAGTGTGAGAGTATAGATCAGATGGTGAGTTACCGGCAAGTATCAAGATAACGACTTTTGTTCTTTCATGACGATATAAGACTAACAATAAGAACCATATATGCACCTTTGAATGCCAATTGCACTGAAGGAGCAGGAGTTTACAGTCTCAGCAAAGCTTCCCCTGGGCAGGCTGTTTGTGGATCTGGCAATCGAAATCAGTCAGCCTTCCAAACTAAGTACAGTGAGTGTTATCCACGCCTTGCAGCACCAATTGGCAACTCAGGCAAACCGTGGGATATCTCTATCTGACGCATTAGTGGAGGAGGGACTTGGATCTTAAGTTGGTGGAGACGGAAGCTTTGGGTGGTTGAGTTGGTCTGAATGGAAAGTGAGTCACCTTCTTTCTTGGTCGCAATAATTCGATGCCTTCCCAATTGGCGTTAAACAAGCTCGACGCTCTGCATGGATCACGTACAATAACCAACGAGTATCGCATCGCCGCTTTAGAGTTTACAGTGCTAGTATTTTGCAGATATTGGGGCCCCGTCTTTGATCGAGGACTAGGATCATCTGAAAAAATTCATGTATGGGTATGGCCTATACAGGAGAAACTCTGAAGATAAATAATTGGATAAGTGCTTAAGCAAAATTCTGAGCCCTGCCGGCTCTTTTCCCTGTTTATACCCCAGCCCATAGACCAGCATATAATCTATACAAAATTAAGAATTTCAATTCATCTCAGAGATGGTCCGATACTCTCATGACATGCTTTTATTACTAATATAAATCTTCACAAAAAAGCAAATAATATATGTTTTTTATTTGTATCAGGATAATAGGCTTTTTGCTTTCCTTTTTTTTTTTTTTTTTAAAGCAAAGAGTTATGAATTACTTAGATGCCGTGCTCTAATTCTTAAATCTACTTAAAATCTTCCTAATAAAGAAAAAGTGTCACATAAAACCTCTGACCAAGCGTAACGAGAAGAGGCACTTTGTCATCTGCGACCAACTACGCTCTAGACTTTGGGTAAGACAATGAGCTGTTTGGTACAGGAAAAACAAACTATGATTGAAGTTATTTCTGCTATTCAGGAATAACTCAATCTATGGTCTGTTAATCTGCTGTCAACCCCGAAGGAAGTGAGATTAGTGGCAGTCGCCTGTTCATTTATCCTTCTAATTAGCTGTTGAAGGATATAATGATTCCCAAAAGCATCCACCAGCAACCGCGGAATGAAGTGGAGAGTATTACCCATACAGGGAGGGCTGGTCTCTTCCCATATGGTATTAATATCCATGTGGAGATTGGATAGACTTATCACGTGGCGATGGAGGACACCCAAAAGTGGGGCCTCTGATTTGGGATAATATGCATTAAATGAAAATGGACCATGCAGAAGGGAGTTGGAGAAGGCATCATTTAATAATGATTTGAATGCGCTGCGTTGGATCTTCCTAGCTCCATATAAAATAAATAATAAGCAATTAAAACAGAGAAGAAAAATGGTCGCGGAAAAAATATTTTAATAGATGATTGCTAGATCGGTGGGTGCACTGACCCTAACCAAATGCAAGTGCAAACACTCTCAGTCCTCTAAAAAAGGACTAAAAAAGGGTAGATCAGTGAACGAAGCTCCTGCTTTTGCACGGTTTGGAAAAAGGGTGGACCACAAAGGTCTAAAGTATACAGTCTTACTTTGCATTTGTAAGAGGCTGTTTTCACGTCTTAAATCTGAGACCTCAAAGTCACACGATGACAACTTTTACTGTTGTGCCAAGGCTCCCCTTCTAGTCTCCTAGAAGGACTCTGCCCAGTAAAACCATCTTCCTTTGCTATTAAAATAGTCAGAAATGACTTGTGCTATCATATCCCGTGTTGATAATCATGTGAGGGGCAATGACGTAGAGAATGGGCATGCCCTTTCTTGAGTGATTGCACTAAAATCCCAGTATCAAATTCTAGCAGCTGTGATAGCCTGTTATCTTTTAGCAACTCACAGTAAGATGGCGAGGGTTTCTTTATTAGATGCTAAATTAGATTAACGTCTTAGATTCATGAAAAATTATAAAAAAGTGGGTCTACACAACTAATTTTCCTCAGTATATATTTATATGTATGGAAGAAATTCTAGGGAGAGATCCTAACACCTAAATATGTATTTTACAACAACAAAAGGCCTAAAAAGACATTGTCTATTTTATGACCATAAGGGGCTTAGAAACAAAGGTGTTAGAGATTCTTAATACATGTGAGTTTTGGTACCAAAAACATCTAATCAAGGCCAAATTAGATGAGCGTTTTGAATTCATGAAAAAAATACAAAAAAGTGTTATGAACCCTAGTTTTCTTTGATATATATGTATGTATGAAAAAATTCTAGATGGAGAGATCCTGGCACCTAAAAGTAGAAAAGAAAGAGAGAGAGAGAGGAGTCTACTTCCTATTTTACCATTTTATTTTGTTACATTTGTAATATTGACCATCACATTTTTATAATATATTATTAAAAACTTATTTATTTGTCTTGTTTCTACCTTTACAATTCTTTTGGTATATTGCATAGATTTTCATCGATATATATGGGCAGCCATGTGATAGATGGTAATTTGCAAACTATGTGCCGTAAAATGAAAGTACTAGTCTATCAATAATCCAAATCGACATGCGAGATGGAGCCCATGACAGCTACAAGTAAATTGGTGTTAACTTTAGCCCGCAAACCGCACTTGAACTAAATGTGTCACGGATTAATTGTTCATAACTTATTTAAAGAACAGAGTAATTGAAACTTGCAACTCGGACGACCTGCCCGGCCTGTCCATTTGACACTCAGACATACCCTCTAGATATATAAGCCTTGTTATCGTAGGCCCACTGTCATCATAATGGAAACTAAAATATATCGATTATTTTCCTCCTGCCCCAGTTGGACATGCCAGTAAGATCATTTGGTTTCTTCAATAGACTGTCACCAATAAAGATGAAAATAGTAGCCTGAGAAACGAAAAGAGCAAGCAGGTCGATGTGAATCATCATTGCCGACCCGAAATGCTTTTTCTCGAGTTGTTGAACATTTCTAAGGTATAAAAAAGACTAAACATAAAAGAGTAAAACTATACAAGGTTGTGCCCACCGCCAACCGCTTGGGGGATAAACATATTATTACCCGCTTTAGCAGCCGAGAATTCTACCAGTACACGCGACGATCTGTCGAGAACTGCCCGCTACAAGGATGGTAAAACATTAAATACAAACGGATCGTAGCTTTGTCTATCCTAACCATCAAATTTGGGGCTTTACAAACAGAAATTGACTGACAATGGCTCAAGTGCATGCCACCTTCTATAAGGTTAACGCAAACTCACAGGCCAGCGAGCGGTGCCACCAACGCCCACGCCGCGCATTGCCAGGACGAGCCAGTGGTACTATCAAAACACAAGAGTCAAACAAAATGCCACGTATGTGTTACCCGAAACGTACGGATAAGCCTCCGGGAGAGAATTTCGTCGAGTCACGTCTGACTCTACCATGGGTCCACGCGCAAACTTCTTCCCTGCTTTTGGTTGACCGATTAAGATTTAGATGGTGGTCCCAACTGAGGATCTATCAACGGTCAAAAGTACAATCGGCTGTGATCAAAGCCGTTCATCTGCTACGAAATATATTGATTAGAGATATAGAGCCATACATTTGCAGGAAATAATTGGGGATTAGTGTCGGTTATCTAACAATACAACTCTATGTTTTCAAGTTTCATTCATGCATTGATTTCTTCAAAACCAATTCAAGGAAACGGGTGGAGGGCATCTAACTTGGCTTTCACTAATTTGGCACTTGCAATTTCAACTTCAATTTCACTTCCTTAGTTTGTTTGAAATGTATTTGTCTTAGATTTGGAAACAAGCAATAAAGGGGCATGTGAGAGAGATCCCGAAACAAGAAATTGGAAGATAAATTGGGCCCACTCCATAACTTTGAGGCTCAGCTAAACTTGGTCAATTTGATTAGTGATAACCACGCTTTGATAAGTGACACAAGCGCATGCACTGAGTGGTCGGTGCATACGCTCAACACGGCATCCTTTTGTGACACTTGTTACAGTGGAGAAGCAATAAATTAAAAAATAATACTATATTTTTGCTAAAAAGAAAGAGAGAAATTAGCCGCATGAAAAGCACGAACAAGAGCCCGGAGAATTTTATACGCTGATAGGCCGGCGGTTATTTATCGTGTCGTTCCGAGTGTTATGAGTTTATGGTATCACAGCCGTTCATCTTACAGGGCCCCAAGTGCTCAATTTGATGATCTTAGGCTGTAAACTGGATCGCACAGATCCAATCTAACGGTGTGGAAATCTTGGCCAATCGAAGGGTTAGTACTTATGTGATGAATAAATTGTTGGGCGCAAAATCTATCAAGGAGTATTCGGCAGATGAGATGAACGGCTAAGATGGCACTTTTACCCGTCGATGTAAATTGTGCGAGGGTGATCGGGCGAAAAAAATTGATACCCTTTGCCTTTCCTCCCCAACTGCAACTTCCTCCAGACCACATCTTTCTCGGTTGCTTCTTCCCAGTGACTCCTTTTCCGTTTCTCTCTCGTTTCTTCTCGTCTTCTAAGGGGTTGAGGAAGAGTTCCGCAACTTGTCGGCCATGGCGGATGTAACCAAGCATCTCCCGATCGGTGGAAACAATCTCATAAGTGATTTGAAGAGTTTGGTTGGAGTTCTTAGAACCAGGAGAACCATGATTTTTGCCTATGGTTTCATGTTCGCTTTTGTTGCTTGCACAGTTATCGTCGCCTTTAGTCCAAACGGATACACTTCGCCATGGTTCAGTCGCTTCTTCGGCAGTTCAGAGTCCAGTGCTACTAGTACTGCTTATAGATCTCAGTTCCCCTCTATTTTCTCCTACATTTTCCCTGATTCTCCCTCTTCTGGTACTGTAAATACTGCAGAAAACTTCAACACTTCTGGATCTTCACAACCCACATCCCAACCTCCTGCAGAGAAGGAAGTTCCGGTTAGAAACAAGACCGGGAATGGGACCTTTTCAGGTTCAGATAGGGTTTCCAACTTCACGGCTTCGTTGCTGAAGAGAAACGGGACTGTGGAAAGCCAGAAAAATCAGAGTTCGGAAGTATTGGACAAACCAAGAAATCAAACTGGGGCTACTCTGGAGAAGCAAAAAAGTGGGGCTCCTGGAGTTTTAGAGAACCAGAGAAATCGGACGACGGAGATTTTGGAGAAGCCCAGCAACCAGACTCTGGCGGTTCCTGAGAAGGGGAAGAATGGAACTCCGCTGATTTCAGGGACCCAGAAAAATGACACTTTGGTGGGATCGGAGTTCCATAAAAATAAGAATAAAGCCGATTCAGGTAAACAGAAAGAGAAGAGTAACAAGGTTCCGGATAATCGGCAAAAGGAAAACCAGCTTATAGACTCTTTGAAGCACTGTGATATCTTCCACGGAAAATGGGTGGAAGATCATTCGTATCCACTGTATAAAGAGGGTTCTTGCCCTCACATTGATGAACCATTCAATTGTTATCTCAACGGTAGGCCGGATCGGAAGTATCAGAAGCTCAGATGGCAACCCCATGGGTGCAACATTCCAAGGTACTGAAAATAGAGAAACTTTCTTTTTTGTTTGATGTCATTCGTCTTCTTATGCTTTCCTGAAGTTGATCTGTATGCGTTTCTAAATCTAGATTGAATGCGGCGGACATGTTGGAGAGATTGAGAGGCAAACGCTTAGTTTTTGTTGGCGACTCTCTCAATCGGAATATGTGGGAATCTCTGGTTTGCGTTTTAAGAAATTCGGTGAAAGATAAGAGGAAAGTCTTTGAAGCGTCTGGAAAACGCAAATTTCGAGCCGTTGGTTCGTATTCGTTTATATTTAAGGTAGGATTATCTGCAATTGTAATTGGGGTTTTACTTGTCGGGCAGTTCTCTTCTTCTTTTAGTAACTTTCTACATGTTTTGTAGGATTATAATTGCTCTGTGGAGTTCTTCCGATCGCCATTCCTGGTTCAAGAATGGGAAACTCCTGAACCCAATGGGACAACAAAGGAGACGCTTCGGCTTGACATTATTGAGAACCATTCATCTAAGTACAAGAATGCAGATATCATCGTCTTCAATACTGGCCACTGGTGGACTCATGAGAAGACTAGTAAAGGGTATTGTCCATAATCCTCTTCTTCTCACTGTTTCTGACCTAATTGATTGAAATTTTCAATTCCTCATTATTTCTTTCTTTTAATGGATTGGAACTGTTAATTAATCTCCACTTCTTGTTGCAGTTATTGAAAATCTGTGTGGCAACTGAGAAATTACTTCATCTGTATAACAGGAAAGATTATTATCAAGAAGGTAGCCACATCTATGGACAGCTGAATGTGGTTGAAGCGTTTCGGAAAGCTCTAACGACATGGGCAAGATGGGTTGACAAAAATATAAATTCTCAGAAGACCCTCGTCTTCTTTCGGGGCTATTCCTCCTCCCATTTCAGGTAATTCTTACAAACCCACCCAGAAACAAATGCACAAAATTAAAGCAATGAATGAAAGCAAACCCTCTCTCTCAAACCCCAACATGCTCAGAAACAAGTGGAAATGAAATGATTTCTCTACTGAAACGAAACCCAATAACAAAAGCTCAAAAGCAGAGAAATTGGATGAAAAACCATCACTTTACTGTCGTTGCAATTAAAGCTCTGAAAGATAGAGAAATAAAAAAAAAATCTCATCTGTTTTCCAAATTTATGCTTTTTATAGTGGCGGACGGTGGAATTCCGGTGGCCAGTGCGACAGTGAGACAGAACCCATCAAGAACGAGACATATCTGGCACCCTATCCACCCAAGATGAATGTGCTGGAGTCGGTGTTGCATGGGATGAAAACGCCCATTTCTTACCTCAACATTACCAGAATGACTGATTACAGGAAAGACGCTCATCCCTCCATTTACAGGAAACAAAGCCTGACAGATGAAGAACGTAGATCACCTCTAAGGTACCAAGACTGCAGCCATTGGTGCTTGCCAGGAGTACCTGACACTTGGAACGAGCTCCTCTATGCACAGCTACTAATCAAACTTCATAAATGATGATTCAAACCACAAAAAATTGACAATAAGCTATTAAATTAATTGTATTATATGTGTTTCTGTTCTTTGGAATCATAAAAAATTGAGAGAGAGAGAGTCCATGTGAAAGTGTCTCTATGATTAGAGAGGTGATCTGGGTTTTGTTGGAGAGGCCACGGGAATATCGTTTATATTAATTCTTTTTTATTTTCTATTTAAAAAAATTGTTTGATGTATTGAGAGCGAGATGGAGGGATGTTGGTCTAGATCTGAAGATGATGATCTTGTGCACTGCTCCCTCTGTTATTCTTTAAACCTTGTAGATTGTAAAGATCATTTTTGCTGTTTGTTATTTATTAAAATAAGTGTGTATTTTCTTACCTAAAGAAGAGGTTTTTTTTGTTACCTTTTCTGCCTTTTCTTTTCATTGGTCTGTTCTAATCTCCTCTTTAATTAGTAAGTTAGCGGCTCGATTATTGATTGTGGTGCCCAAGCTCTCTAAAGCGGTGTAGAATGATTAGTATTTTCCTCAACGTGGGCCGAGTGTTTTGAGGTCTTGTAATGGGTCACAACGACTAGCATGCCTAATTAGTCAATGGAGACTAATAGAGTATTAGAGTTTGATTATTATAAAAAGGATAGCATGTGTAAAGTTCGAGACACTGCAAGAAAATGGACAACAATATCAGGTCAATTTTTTTTACACATTTCTAAGCAAGTGTGAGTCTTCATGGTGGTTCGAAATGGAAAGTTTGTGTTTGTACTTATTGCCCAAATTGCTCTTGGAAGGTTGCAGGTTTTGGCCTTTTCAAATTGGTTGGTTATAATATACATCCAAATGGCAATTGGAAGTTGCAGTTTGGCCTTGTTTTGTAGTTATGCAACCTAAGAATGGCCCAGAATAGTAGTTTTAGTACACATCCGAATGCAAGATATAGCTAAGCAAGTTTAGCCCGTAAGAGTTAGACAAATGTAATCTAAATGGCCTGACATTTCACCCAGTTATAAGGGGAAACTGGGACGATATTGCAGAGTTATTTCATCTAATGAAGTCAAACTACGTTCTGAGATCCTGATTATTGTTGAACTTCCTAGTTGTGACACCATTAACTACTATAGAATCCGTAGTACATCCATGACTGTACAACAACTACCAGTTGAAATGCTGAAGTTCCGCACACAAGAGTGATCGGAATTTGAAAATCCCTTGAGAGAGAGAGAGAGAGTAGCATCAGAAAAATGTATCAGCAGATCAAATTCGATGATGCGGATCGACTGCGAATTGAGGTTTCATAATCCGCACAGATGTTCGATCAAAAACATCCTCAATCCATGTCTAATCTAGGCGCTGATTACAAATTTGAAAATAATCAGTGTTCAAGATTACACTTCTCCATTATATTATCCATTGAAGCTCTATCCTATTTCTATTGAGCCAAAGGGTTTACTGTATTGAGTATTCTATGGATTAAAATAGTAAGAATTCAACAACATCAAAGATCTCTACCTAAGAGATCTCAAATTAGAGGTCAAATGTTCTTCAGGAAGATGAACACCTTCACAAACTACCAAGGACTATGTCATCAAGTTTCATGCGAAATTTGTGAGTTATTTTTGGAGATTCTGGAGAAGAATATAGGAGCTATTCTTAAGTAGACATCTACTAATATTATGTACGTATATCTCAAACCAAAGATGCATCAGAAAGATGACTGCATAAAAGTTCAAAAAAGAATGAGAAATTATAGAATGGTAGACAACCTTCTTTCAAGATTTAGGATCTAGAACAAAGTGGAAGATGTAAATCATTTCTTAGTATGTACACTCGTCCCTCTCTCTTACTTGAATTACCCCATCTGAGACGAGAATGTTCCCATAAGTTGTTGGCAAAAAAAAGAAATTTAAAACCAAATATTTTGTAAAATCGTTGAAGGGGCAAATTAAAGATAGACTTCTAGGAAATACTAGAGAGAGAGAGAGATTCTTCCAAAAGGGAAAGCTAGGAAGCCATTAGGGCATTTTGGAGGAGACTGAGAGTGAAGATCAGATCTGTAACTTTGTATAATTGTAAAGCGATTCACATATTAGATTCTTTAGGAATTAGATCCATCAGGCGGACCCAAAAACTATGCCAGAGAAACTGAAGAACTCAATAAGAAACACCTAATGGTAGCCGGCGAATCTTCCAACGACAATGAAACTACGCTGGGGAGAGAGGGAGATTGCACTTGGGGCATTTTGCAGTTTTGTGGATGGGATGCTTCACGATTGGGCCGTTGGCTAGGGTAATAGGTTGGTAAGAGAGGAGGAAAGCCAAAAATGAAAATGGAAAATGTATCATTCGATGCTTAGGTGTGTTAAGTTAGGCTTGCATTTTTTCATAAATTACCATTTAAGTAGATATACATAGATATTTGCAGACATATCCATGCAGATCACAGATTGAATTGATCAAAGAGTTTCAATCCGTTTGATCTGCGGACCACTCTTTGTAGATCCAAATCGTGGATTGAAAACGGATGATGGATATCCTTGAATCTAAATATGTTTTGTCGGCACTAGGGAGGAGTAAGTTGTATGATAGTTAGTGCTGGCAAAATGGATAAGCATATTGAATCAAATCTGATCTATGCAGATATAGATCTGATACATATTGGGGTTTTTGATCTGTGTAGATCACATATGAAAAAATGCTTATCCATATCAGATCTGGGTGTAGATTACAGATTTTCTGATTGTTTATCCATCCCATATAGGTTGTATAGAATTGTAGATATAACTTCTTTTGACAAATCTAAGATATTAATCTAGTTCAGAATGCCTTAGATAGGCTAGGTACTAAATTTCATTAGTACAATATTCATACAACCTAGTTATAAAAGTTGAAAATTAGAGCCACCAATTTTTTTTTTCTTTTTTAGACAAATAAAATAAATAGTGAGGATCATCCAAATACAATAATTCTTGTTAGGTTACTTATTTTCCCAAACAAGATTAACATTTTAGATCTTTCAAAACAAGTCAGCATATGTGGTTTTATATGATATTCTAATTTAATTTTTGAAAATATCCTATTAAATGGATATCCATGAATATATCTATACAAATTGCAGATTTAATGAATTAGATTAATTTGATCCATTTTTATTTACAGATTTTAAATAGATAGATGAATATTCAAGGATTTTTATCTGTTCTACCAAATTTGATTATAGGTGTTAGTAAGAATGAAAAAGCTAACCCTTTTTTTTATGTTTTTTCAAAGATCCAAACGTTCATCTAATTTACCTCATCTCAGATGTCCTTGGTACCAAATCTCATGTCAATGTTTTTGGATCCTTCAATTTTAGACCTTTTTGAAAGCAAAAAAGAAAAGAAAAAAAGAACAATATTCTATATTTTGGAGCTTTGTTGTGTTACATTATCTAATTTTTTGTTTCAAAAGCTCTCAAAAGGGAGATCTTTGAGACATCTAACTGACATGAGATTTGGTACCTAGGACATTTGAGATGAGCAAAATCACTTGAATATCTTAGATCAGTAAAAAAAAACGTGAAAATGTAGAGAGAGAGAGAGAGAGAGAGAGAGAGAGAGAGAGAGAGAGTTTAATGACAGCCACCTCACTACCACTAAAAGGCATGGGTTAGGTGTGGAGGCGTGGATCTTCTCTCTCTCTATATAGAGTATAGATGACGGTGTAGTAGCTATACATCCCTAATTTGAGTTGAGAGACTATCTCACTCCTGTTTTTTTATTCATTAATCTGCCCTTTAATTCTTTCACTGGCTTTCTGGTTGTACAGTAATTTCCTCTCATCAATCAACAGCTTGCGAGTATTATAGTTCCGCAAACGTATAGTTGTAACTGCTGAAGAACCACATGTAAAAGTCTATGATTTTATTGCTTCCTCCTTAACTTAATCCAGCAGTCATTTCTAGAAGATCCGATCATATTTGTTCCTGGATGCCCTTCAGTGTTGTACGCGGCCAATTTTCTTTCCTTAGATTCTTACACATTAGCTTATTAGGAGTACACCTTTTCCTTATAATAATTCAGAGTTTTGTGTGTTCCTTCCCTGCCTATTCCAGACATCCAGTAGCAATGGGATATCCAGCTATCATCAGCTATTTCCGAGCCAAAACAGCCCCATAAGAATTATGCTGATTTTTGTTATTAATCGTTGTTTATTTCTTAGAGTCAGACAAAAATTGCAGCGAGTGGGGGTAGCTACTGAATGAGTCATTCAGTGCCTAGAAGGCTAGAACAACAACTATTTTGGGTAAAAAGAGCAAAAGGCTGGTAAAAGTGCCTTCCGTTGCCGCACACTCAGGGGAGAAGCGAATATCTTAACCAACTAGACTGCGACGGATGGGACTGATAACCTGTTTTTGACTATAAACCAATGGGAGATAATTATGATTCAAAGATGACTCCACCAAGCAAAGCTAATGCCTTGATCAGGTTACGGTCGAACAGTTTGAATAGTTTATGCTCTAGCCACCCGAAGACATTTCTATACACATGGAGTCAGCCTTCGAAGATCGACAAGTGTTAAGGTAATACATATCCTAGCTGAAGATATACCTGGGTTTAAATAGGCTATGCCCCAAAAACCTCGTCCACCTGAGAGCCTTTGACTAGTTAACATTTCTACATCAGCATTGGACCATTGGATAAGTTAATTCACTAATAATAAATCTCGGTGTAACAGTTGAGCTGTGGTCATTTGACCTGAAGGTCATGGGTTTGAGGCATATAAAACAGTCTCTTGTAAAATACATCATGAGGCTAAGTATTATACGCCCTTCGTGGTCTGCCCCTTTCCTGGATCTCCATAGACCTGAATCTCCATTTGTGTGGAAGCTTTGTGTGCACATGTTTGTCCTTTTTCTTTTATCTTACCCCTGACTATTGACAGCTAAGCATAAATAAAAACACTCAAACAGAGAAAAAATAGGTGAACAATCTTGTGCCGTTCGTCATTTAGAAAATTTTATCTCTGCATTCAGGCGGCAACTAGCTTAGGGAGAAAAACGGCAACCATCTATAACCCAATCCATGCGCCAAAGGGTCCATTAAAGTCAATGCGCCAAATCCATTTGCGCTGCTGATGCTAGCTAACCCCGGGCAGTCCCTAACCCATGACTCGTCTTCTCTATCCATCACGACCAACTTCAGCCTCAACTTGGTTGCATCCAACGACTAGGAATGAAGCCCATTAACCGATCGAATAACCTTTTTCTAACTCCAACTTGCCATCACATTCCTTCCCACTATACTACCAAAAGTCGGCTCCAGACCTGCCGACGGGCTGGTCCACTAAGAGCAAAGAGTACCTCTTTCAACAACCAAAATAACTAACTGTGAAACACCAAGGAAGCCTTGCAAAAAACAAACAAATACTCAATCACCTATTTCGCCTTCCATGCACTGCTGAGCGAAGAGTCGGAGAGATCAACTTGAAGATTGACGGAACTGCATCTACTCCTTCCCCTTTCAATCTTTGCTCTGTCTGCCCCGTCGAAACATTTCCCGAGTGTTGTTATATGAACCAAAAATGCAATTAACAAGTTCAGAACTCTTAGATGATATAGCATGATGAAATATCTCAGTGCTGCTATGGATATAAGGACAAGCAACAATGGACTTAACATTCTTTACCCACGAGGGACGTTGAAGCATCGATGAAATGTATCAAATGACCCATTTCTGTCATTTTGTTGCCTCAATTACCAGTTTGCAAGTATCAGAATGATTTGTGTTCCAAGTTCCTTCCCTTGAAACATTGAAGAAAAATATCTTACTGTACCTACAATGGACTTCTCATTCTTTCCCTGTTGCTTGTCCATTATTTCGATCTTCTTTCCTTTGCCTTCCACCTTTCAGTTTTGACAAATAACGCTGTATTTATCCAATAGTTAATGCCATAATTGAAAATAAGCAACCTACTTTTCGGGATAATTCTCATGATATGTCACTAAGAGTCCCGAGTGATTTTCTTGGCTAGTTGACATGGAATAATACCAAGAAAGTCTGGTAAACTTCAACTCCTATACCCCAGGAAGGACAAATTGATGGGTCTGACCTATGATGGTCAAGTACTAGCTGCCCTTGTGTAGCAAGATTCAGGCTAGATTTTCCGTATCAACAAGTGTTTTTCTGCTTCCAATATTTTTCCTGATCAATAAGTGGTTTATCTAATTCCAATATCATTCTTGATCAACAACTGCTCCTCTACCAGAACAAGTTACGTGTTTTTGCTTCATCCCCATTATGATTTTCAAATCCGTACTGGGTGTCTTCTGGTTAATCATCCCAGAATGGGAATATGATAGTTAGAAGGGCATGTCATGAAGGCCTTTGCCAAGTTCAGGATGCTCATTTTTGTGGATAAAATGGTCCCCTGCTGCAGCTTCAAGCAATATCGTGGGTTATCAATCCTACGTAGTACACTTTAATTGATGCACTTCAAAGCATCTGTCGTAGCCAGTAATAGACACTAACAAGGGCGTCTCTACTGGTGTGTCAACCTGAAAAAGAATCATGTAATGCATCCAACATAATAGCATACTATTTCATTGATGATTCTATTGCTTTCTTGAATTCCCATTGGGGAGAAAGTCGGAGGCAATGGATGACATGTGTTCATTCTGTTCAAGAATTTTATGTCACATGAAGTTCATCAGATATTTTGCTTCAGCAGGAAAATATTGCGACACTGTTCATCGCTTTTGTAAATAAAGTAGATCAGTGGCACTAGTCAGGCCTGTAATGGAAGCTTATGAAACAATTACTCCTTGATCACCTTCTACTTAGAACTAGATAACCCAAACTGTCTCAAAGATAAAATTTATATATTTTGCTACAATTTAGTTTCCTAACTCCACACCAACATAACATGAATCGGATCCCGGATGTGGTGAAAAATAGGCAAGGGTTGCTAGGGCATTCTCCTAGAAGCGACGTGCTACATCGAATCCCGGGTGTAGTGAAAAATGGGCAAGGGCTACTAGAGCATCCCCTCGGAAGCAACGCATTACATCAGAACCCAAGTGCAGTGAAAAGTAGACATGGGTTCATACCATGGAGGTCGAGAAAGGCGATAGTAAATAAGGTATCTCCAAAACATAAGATTCGCATCGCTACATGGAATATAGGGACACTGACAGGTAAGAGTTTGGAGTTAGTAGACATGATGAAATGTAGGAGAGTCAACATTGCTTGTGTCCAAGAAACCAAGTGGAAAGGGCCTAAAGCTAGAGAAATAGATGGGTATAAATTATGATACGTAGGAAAGGAAAATAATAAAAATGGCGTAGGAATAATAGTGGATAAGGAATTAAAGGATAAAGTTGTGGACATTAAAAGAATTAGTAATAGAATAATAAAAATAAAAATAATTCTAGGAGAGCAGATTATAAATATTATAAGTGCATATGCACCATAAGTAAGGTTACAAGATATAATTAAAAGACAGTCTTGGGAAGATATGGAGGGAGTCATGCAAGAAATTCCCAACACTGAGGGGATATTTATAAGAGCAGACTTAAATGACCATGTAGGAAAAGATAATGAAGGATATGATAGAATGCACAGAGGGTATGGTATAGGTGAACTAAATGAGATGGGGAAGAATATCCTCTATTTTGCTTTGTCATATAACCTATCCATTGCAAATACACTCTTTAAGAAGAGGGATGAACAATTAATAACCTTTAAAAGTGGACTTCATAAAAGCCAAATAGACTTTTTTCTACTTAGGAATAATGAACGATCTATATGTAAGGATTGTAAGGTAATACTCGGTGAGAGTTTAACCTCACAACATGGGTTAATGGTTATGTATATTCATATCAAAAGATGGAGTAAAAGAATTGAACTTAATACACATCCAAAAACTAAGTGGTGGAACTTAAAAGGAGAGAAAATAACCTCATTTAAAAATAAGTTGATGGTAGAAGGAAATTGGAATTATGAAACAGAAGTAAATACCATGTGGACTAATATGGCTGAGTCCATTAAGAAAGTGGCAAAAGATATCTTATGAGTATCTAAAGGTAAAAGGCTATTAACAAAGGAAACATGGTGGTGGAATGAAATAGTGCAAAAAACTATTAAAGAAAAATGAATGCGTTTTAAAGCATGGTAGAAGATTATAAATAATGAAAACTATGAACAATATAAGAATATAAAAAATATTGCTAAGAGAATAGTAAGTGAGGCTAAACTTAAAGCATATGACGAGTTCTATAATAGACTAGGTACAAGAGAAGGTGAGAAAGATGTGTTTAAACTTGCAAAAGTAAGGGAACAGAAGGGTAAGGACTTAGAGCATGTTAGGTGCATTAGAAGCGATGATCAAAGGGTATTAGTCAAAGATGATGAGATCAAACAAAGGTGGGAAATATACTTTCAAAATTTGTTAAATGACAATGGCCTTGAGAATATAGGGATTGAAAATACTATAAATCTAAATAACATTGGATATTATAGATATGAATGTAGGATTAGAATACTTGAAGTAAAAGAGGCCTTGAGAAAGATGAAATCAAGAAAGGCCATGGGGCCTAATGGTATACCAATAGAAGTTTGGAAGCATATGGGAGATATTGGGGTAGTTTGGTTGACCAAGTTATTTAACAAGATTATAAAATCAAAGAAAATGAATAATGAGTGGACGAAAAGCTCTATTGTACCAATCTATAAGAATAAAGGAGACATTCAGAGCTGCACTAATTATCGAGGGATCAAACTTATGAGCCACACCATGAAACTTTTTGAAAGAGTGATTGAGAAGAGGCTACCACATGAAACAAGTGTATCGGAGAATCAGTTTGGTTTCATGCCTCGAAGGTCTACCATGGAAGTTATTTTCTTACTAAGACAATTAGTAGAGAAATATAGGGAGAGGAGAAAGACATGCACATGGTCTTTATCGACTTAGAGAAAGCTTATGATAGAGTCCATAGAAAGTTAATACAGAGGGTGTTGGGTGGTAAAGGGGTTTCTCAAGGGTATATAGGCATAATTAAAGATATGTATAAGGGAGCAGTAACAAATGTTAAGACCACTAGTGGCGCGACTGGTGATTTTCCTGTCACGGTCGAATTGCACCAAGGTTCGGCAGTGAGTCCATACCTTTTCACATTAGTTATGGATGAGTTAACAAAACATCTGCATGAGGAGATTCCTTGGTGCATGCTATTTGCAGACGATATAGTCCTACTTGATGAGACAAGGGAGGGTGTAAACATAAAGCTAGAGTTATGGAGAGAAGCATTAGAATCGGAAGGATTCAAAATTAGCTGAACTAAGACAAAATATATGGAATATAATTTGAGGAAGGAGAGTAGGAGTGGAACACCAGTCAAGATTGATAACCAAGAGGTTCCCGTGAGAGACCACTTTCGATACTTAGGATCATTGATCTATGAGAGTGGAGAGATTGAGAGGGAGGTTACCCAGAGAATCTAAGCAGGTTGGAACAAATGGAGATGTGCATCGGGTGTTTTATGTGATCGGCGGGTGCTACTCAAACTAAAGGAAAAATTTTATAGGATGGCTATAAGGCTGGCCGTGCTCTATGGATCAGAGTGTTGGGCAATTAAGAAACATCATACTCATAGGATGAGTGTTGCAGAAATGATGATGTTGAAATGGATGAGTGGTAAGACAAGAAAGCATAGAATTAGAAATGAAAATATTAGAGGAAATTTAGGGATAGCACTAATAGGTAACAAGATGAGGGAGATTAGACTTAGATGGTTTGGACATGTTCAAAGGAGACCAACAATGGCACCAATTAGAAGGAGTGAGGCAATACATGTTGAAGGTTCTAAAAGGGCAAGGGGAAGGCCCAAAAGAATGTGGATAGAAGTTGTGAGGAAAGATTTAAAAACTTTGGGACTAAATGAAGCCATGGTATTTAATAGAGTGGAATGGAGGAATAAGATTCATGTGGCCAACCCCTAATTGGGATAAGGTCTTGATGATGATGATGATGATGATGATGACAATTTAGTTTCCTCTAAGAGAATAGGTTTACCTAAAGAGCATTGCCATGAAACACTACCGGTAGTTTTCTCTATAGATAATGCACCTAACTCCCACTATTATCCTAATGACAATGAAACAGTGCTGTTTTTCAAGTGGTACGGTCTTGCCACACCAGGTATTTCACTTCTCATTGTTGATGTTTACTGGTGGTTCTCGTCAGACTTTGTGAAAGGGAGTTTTTCACTCATCGCTCATCCTTTTTTAGTAGAACGTAATATAATCAACAGAGGTGTTGGATTTTTTATAAGTAAAATTCTTTAATAAAATATTATTTTCAATTGTTAAAGCTCTATTTGAAAACAAGTTTGTCCTTAGGTACATTCTTGTAGTATATATTTTATGAGTTTTCTTGTCTTTAAATTTATAAATTTATTTTCCCTTCAAATGATTTTGCAAAGTAAAAAAGTTGCTCAAAATTGAGTCTCACATAGGAGACAAGGGATTTCTACTTGTTTTACATGCGAAGGAGGTTTGTCACAAGGTAGGTAAGAGTTGAGTTTATCATGCGTGCTTGTTGGGCCTAGTAATAGGTGGTAAATTAGGTTCTATAAGATACAACTTTCTATCCTTCAAATTTCTCTCTCTCTCCACTTCTGCACTTTCCACATCTATTTTCTACTATGTTATGCAGTTACATTGTTTCCACCTTAAATCCATAATTTCCAACAAGAGAAACAACTTGCATATGATCAAGAGGCTCTCGTATCCCCCAGGGTCAATGCATTTGCTGGAATTGACGTCTTTGATCTGCTACCAATTTGTCTAGTTCACCATCCAACTTCTTTAGCCGTTGATTGTCCATGTCTGGTTCTAATACCACATTGATATGTGGTTCGTAGTTTTGACGCAGACAACCTGATTTTCTTCTTCCTGGAGCTATCTTGGGTTGCTTCGAGTGAACCCAAACCTCTAACAGTAAGACACTAGCCTTGAAGATTAATTGACGCCAAGATCTCTTTTCTTTATATCTTTCCTGCTTAAATAGATTGCATGCACGGTTATAAGCCTTGGTGATAACCCACAGCTGCACGTCTTTATCCTAAACCCTCTCAAATCTCATGATTCTTTCCTCATACACCTTACACTTTACCAACATGAAAAGCGTCCCCTTAAAGCTCCTACAAACTGTCAACAACTGAAATGCATGTGTGCCAATCCTCCAATGTGATGTGGCAAACCTGACAACAAAAAGCAAATAAGAAACTTTATTCTACAGACAAGAGTTGTGGAACAAATTATTAAGACGCATGTCCTAACTACTAAATATAGTTAGAAATCTCCCTAATAAGGGCAGAATAGCACGTAACCAACTTGTCCCCTACAAAATTTGCCCTTGTCCTCAAGGGCTTTAAAATAGAAAGGGGAATACTGGTACAAAGGCCCTGTAGGGTACTTCCCCATAAGTGTCTCTCATTTTCTCCACAAAAGGGCCCACTTTAAATAATCAAATTATCAGATCTGCTCATTTGATTTGTCTATACCTAGATATTCTCTAAACCAAAATTCATAATGGATGGATGAGCTTAGAACCATAAGAAATATATTCTTTATACTTGAATTTGGACCATTGTTTATATAATGTTTCTAACCATTCATTACTTGTGATAAAAAGCTACAGTTTTTAGATGCCAGAATCATCCTATCTCCTTGGTGTTTGAAATTTTGGATCTCCAAGGCTAGAGAATTCATAGGAATAGGTTTGATCATGCAAAGGTGAGCCATTTTGTGGAGAAAATGAGCAGTGCTTTTAGGAAAGTGCCAATAGGGCTTTGGTCTAGCATTTCTTAAAAATAATAAATAAATAACAAATAAATGAACAAATAAATAATAAAACCTATGCTAACCCTCATCCTTTTACCATCTTTTCGCATGTAAAGCTGATCTTTCTCCATGAGTACATTTCATCTTCCTTGGTGAAGCATACTTCAATAACTAACAACATCTTATAATCTTGCCCAAGGCTAAAGGTATTGCTGCAATTGTAACATAGTCCTTTGTTTCTTCTTTCTTCTAGCTCTGTCAGAGGCAATTTCTTTAGTAATTATAGATTCACTAGTACTTACTTCATTGTTTACCGTTTATCGTGGCATATTACGTGCTTTGTGCAAGCAAGCTAAACCAATAACAGCAAAGAGGTTGTCATGTTTTGAAGCTATATCAGTCATAATACTATTCTTCAATCCACTAACAAAATAGCTGGCCAGTCTATAGGGCTGCAATTCTCTTACTGAGTCCAGTACTCTATGAGAAATCTAATTTGTTAAAGTTTTGTTAAATCAGACCTGGAGCAACAAGTAAAGTTGTAACCTGAGGTCACTAGTTCGAGGGGTGAAAATAGCTTCTTGCAAAAATGCAAGGCTTCATACTATAGACCCTTGTGGTTTGACCCTTCCATGGACCCTACATACATGGGAGCTTTTTGCACCAAGTTGCCATTTTTTCTCTTTTAAATCAGCAAAGAAGTCTTGATATGTGACACCTCGGGCTTTTCTAAACCTTTTTCCAAAGTCATATAATAATAATAATAATAATAATAATAATAATAATATGTGTTAAGAAAAATAGGCAGGATCTTTGAAAACAAAAACTTAAGATTTATAAATCTTACACAGCGTTAAAAGAATTAACTGACAACGAAAACCTCGGGAGTCAATCACATCCCAAAACTGCGACAATAAATAAAATCAATTCCAGATACTCTGAGCATGCTCGATTTAAAATCACGATAAATACACAAGCTGAGAAAAGGCAATAATAATACAAGTCCAAAAGCCACTAAGTTCCGTCCATGATCACCAGCACAACTACATTTGTAAATAAACGTACACTACACAATGGTATGGGTCTAATCTATCCAAATATACAACATCCAAGTAGAGTCCCAAAAGTCTAATACAAGTTTAAGAGAAGTACACTAATATATCTCTGAACACTGAAAGTAGACAGTCCTTAAGTCCTCGCCCAAATTAATGCTACTCCACCCGCTTTCCCTTCTGGCTACTGCGCTTTAAATATGAGGCATTGCTAAACAAAGCAACGCCTCAGCAAGCTATGATTGTGTAGGTGATTTATATTCAATTTGCAAAAACGATATAAAATCACAAGTTGCAAGATGTTAAGATCATAGAAATTCCCATAAGAAGGGTATATATGCACGAAACATCATAATTCATAACGAACAATATACAAAATTCATGATATAAACAAAGCGATATCAATCCTTGCATTTAGACATACATAACATGAGAAAATACGTAGATACATGTATGTAAAAACCAACAAAACATCATTTATGGTTTAGCCCTATGAGTGTCTCAATACACTCATGGCAACATGGGGCCAACTCTCAGTACTTTTTGCATCACCCTTTCTCTCACAACGGGGCACTCAGGCACTCACAAAAAGATGTGTTCCAATTTCGCTTTCACCCTTTCACCCACACGGGCACTCAGGCACTCACGGAAAGACGCGTTCTAATCTCACTTTTACCCTTTCACCCCCACAGGGCACTCAGGCACTCACGGGGTGATGCATCCCATCACAATATCACTTGTCCCAATCGACAAGGCATAGAAACTCCCACATGTCAAAATCTCAACAAGATCCAGTCAAAGATATGGTAGTATACCATCAACCATATGTTCAAATATATGACTAAATCATGTAGAATAAAGAAATTTTCTTGAAAACATATAGCTTAGCCAAGCTGTCCACAATTTGCGTCTGTCTGATGGGGAGGAAATGGGCAAACTTCGTCAATCTGTCAACTACAACCCATATCATGTCGTGTGAGCTAGTAGTCCTAGGCAGGCCCACTATAAAATCCATAGTAAGGTGGTCCCACTTCCACTCTAGAAGGTCTAATGTCTGCAATAACCCCGATGGTCGCTGATGCTCTGCCTTGACCTACTAATAAGTCAAGCATCGTTCCACGCACTCATTGGCATCTCTCTTCATCCCATTCCACCAAAAATGTTGTCTAGGATCCTGGTACATCTTCGTACCTCTTAGTTGAATAGAATATGGGGACTGGTGCACCTCCTAGAGCAAATAATGTTTCAACTGATCATTTGTAGGCACCACCAATCTACCCCTATAACTGACACCTCCATCAAGACCTTTGAAAAAATTGGTCTTATCAGCCATGTTCTATGTCTCAGTATCACTCATCTGTGCTTGAAGGATCATGTCAAGAAACTTGGATCGAGTAGAGAGGTTAGCAATCATCACTCTTGACTTTCTGCTGAAGGCATCAGCTACAATGTTGGATTTCCCTGAGTGGTATTGTATGGTAAAGTCGAAGTCCTTGAGGTACTCCATCCATCTCCGCTGCCTCATGTTCAGATCGCTCTGCTTGAAGAAATACTTGAGGCTTTTGTGGTCAGTCTATACCTCAAATTTCTCGTCGTATAAATAGTATCTCTAGGACTTCAACGCGAACACCACTGCTACTAGCTCTAAATCATGGGTTAGGTGGTTCACCTCATGAGTGTTCAGCTATCTCGACGCATAGGCAATAACCCTCTCATGCTGCATCAACACCGGTCCTAAACCTCTGCCTGATGCATCACAAAACACCACATAACTACTCGAACCTAAAGGTAGGGCTAGTATTGGTGTAGTAGTCAACTTCCTCTTGAGCTCCTGAAATCTCTCCTCACAAGCATCAGTCCAAATGAACCTGGTGTCCTTCCTAGTCAAGGTGGTCATGGGCAAGGCCATCCTCGAGAACCCCTTAATGAATTGTCAGTAGTAACCAGCCAAACCTAGAAAACTACGAATCTCTGTCACTGTCGTAGGCCTCTCCCAATGCAAAACTACCTCCACCTTGGCCAGGTCCATGACCACATCATCCTTGGACACCACGTGCCCCAAAAATTGCACTTGTCCTAACCAGAAGTCGTACTTACTGAGCTTCGCATATAAGCGATAATGGCGAAGCGTGTCCAACACAATGCGAAGATGCTCCCTGTGGGTCTCATGGCCAAGAGAGTATATAAGGATACCATCCACGAAGACGATCACAAACTGATCTAAATACGCTCAGAATACCCTATTCATTAAGTCCATGAACACTACCGGTGCATTCGTCAAACTAAAGGGCATCACCAAAAACTCATAGTGGCTATACTGACTCCTAAACACGAACTTAAGGATATCCTCCTCCCTTGTGACGTCCTAGGTTTTATAAAGAGATTTTCTTTGTATTTTTGAAATATCTTGTCAGGATCGATCCTTATAAAAAAATTACTTTTCAACTTTATATATAATAATATATTGAAATTACTTCTTCTAACCCAAGTACGTCAAATGAATATCCATAATATATTCAAAATAACAGTTCATCTTTTTCAGCTAGTCAAGACCTACTAGTCACAGCCCAAACGCTACTAAGTTAAATCACAATATAAAGTTCAAATATTTAATTTATTACAAATTGACTAAAGTCTTCAAATAAATCAACACTATTTCTAGCTCCTCATACTTTGAAACTCCGAGTTTACTCAATCTCCTTCGTGTCAATTTCAAGCTTTTCCTTTTGCTCTTCACCTGTAGGGTGGTTTGGTGAGTAATTTGAATTACCCAGTAGAAAATCTAAACCTAGCAAAAAACTCTAAAAATCTTGCCATGCAAGTTTTTTTTTTTTAAACACATGCATGTACTACCAAGCATGTCATTGACACATCGTAAGCTCTCAATTCGTATTAACCAGTTATGTAATAATCATAATGACATCATATTGGATAATGCAAGTAATATCCATGCATATAAAGATCTGAGTTAAATTCAATCCATATTTATTGAATGATTAATTCATAAGTAAATACAGTTAATAATAAATATATATCTGGATGGAACTTAGCATCATGTCACAAGCATCGGCATATCCAAAGAAAATATAAGGTTGACTATACGCGCAGCAAAAACCAAAGTTTCAAACTGCGTTCGTTAGTGGGTACCACACTAACTACACCGACTACATGGGATAGTCGGATCAATCCAATACAAGGGTAGTCCTCCCATGTAACATACCCTCGCCAAACATGCCTATTATAGGCTGGTACTTGTTTGGAAGTTAGTGGCCAACCGACTCCCTAGTATAGCAACCATGCGATTTGATATAACATCCCTGAGCCAGGATCAACTCTTAAAAGTCTCCTGATTTCTTATTCAATTTTCATTGCACAAGAGTGTGAAATCATATAAAAGGTATACTAACCAGCAATACAGATATATCGTTCTTATTAATACCAAATCAAGTGTATGTCCCTTCAAATTAATAAAAGAATGCCAATGGATCCATATGTAGCCAAAAAATACTTTCTAATCAAACCAAAATGTACATACACACTATTTTCTTTGATAATTAAGCAATTGAAATGGCATTACTATACCTTCATAAAAGGAGAACTAAAGAAATTCCAATGTAATTCTATGTACTCATGTGTTTATCAATGATACCAACTCTTAAACAAATCACAAAATCAAAGAATATGATTTATAATTATTTAAAAACATAAAGATTATTATTATTATTTTATGCATGATGCAACTGCCAAGTCCAATAACTACACCCATGCAAACCGTCCATTGCATGATGCAATTGGGTTTGTGCTGGTGTACATCACCCATCCTCTTATAGATTTGATCACCTATGGTGTTTTAAATGTAATGAGTTTGTTGCATAACCTTGTGTCACCTATGTATGCAAATTTCAAGTTAGGTAGAGCTTGTTGAAAAACACAGGTTCAAACAACAGGAAAAGCCCAATATGGGCAGTCCTAATTTCATATACCTGCCCAAGGATCAATTAACACATAGAATCCTATATTTCTTTAAATTCTTTCTATGATCAAAGACACTACCCAGCTAAGATGGTGGTCGGTCTATACCATCAAATATCCAGTCCACCTCTCAGATAATTATTACTCGCCCAGTCAAAATCATTTGTTGGGCTATTTCACCAAATGGTTTAGAGTTATTAATCAATCCCAATTAATCAATCCGATTGCATTTCTGTTTGGATAAATTCAGCCAAATGAAAAGCCAAATGTCTTAATTGCAACTTCATAGAGATTCACATGGTATACATGTTTAACCATGTGGACCCAATAAGATCAAGACCATGTGACCCTTTATTGCATTTGAAAGTTTTCAATCTCATACCTATGATATGTACAACCCAAGGCATCATTTAAGAAAGTACTGTTCATTGGATCAATGGTTATAATCATCTGAACGTAGGCCACCTAATGCAAAAAGTATGACTTTGACTATTAAATATAGGTGGATAAAAATAATAATAAAATAAATAAAACAGAAATTAAACTACTTATTTGCTAGGCTTGTCAGGTACGTTTTAAGGCATCTAAACCATTCATTTTACAGCAAGGCCATAAGATGAAATCTCTGTTTAGTTCCATCTTGGGTACATAATTCATCAACAACATGGTCTAGCAGATGGTTGATACTAATCTCTAGAAAAATTTGGGTTCAAACAACTTAAAGTACCTAGTGGTGAAGACTCCTAATTTGTTCAGCTAGTATATTATTTATTTTTATTTTGTTTTTTCATATTCCTCTTAAATGAAAGTTTTTGAGCCTTTGATTTACGTCGCAAGAACTTCCAACCATCCATGTGACATAATCTTAGGTAAAGATTATGCATGCATGGAACCTAACATTTTAACTTTTGATAATTTTGGCTTGTGCATGATTAGGAGTTCATGTGCTTGCACAGTATCAATATGTCTGAATTTCAATAAATTCATGGTATACTTGTTCTTGAGTTTTTCTAGTATTTTATGCATTGGAGTATTGTCTGCTTGCCCGTTGTATGAATCTCACTTGTTGTTTGAAGCAGTTGGAATATACATAACACTTTTATGCCCAAGCCTCACTCAATGCACAATCTGCCTGATCACTACCTGATGTATACATCTACTTACTGCTTGGTATGCTATGCGCCTAGGCAACACTTACTGTACTGCGTAACTGGTCACTGTCTAAACATCCTGCACCTAGGCAACACTTATTGTATTATGTAACTGGTCACTGTCTAAACATCTTGCTCCGAAGCAACACTTACTGTATTATGTAACTAGTCACTGTCTAAACATCCTGCGTCCACTGTCTAAACATCCTGTGCCTAAGCAACACTTACTGTATCATGTAACTGGTCACTGTCTAAACATCCTGCACTCACTGTCTAAACATCCTGTGCCTAAGCAACACTTCACGCACTGTGTCATTGGTGAAATCCAATGTACCATGTTCTAAGCATGACTCGGCAGCAGTGATTATACTAAAATCATACACCTATAACATCTTAATTGTTATTTGAACTGTTTTACAAATTTCAACTACCCTCTAATCATATTTGAAATAGTTAGAGTCGACCCTAATTTATCCCATAACATGGTTCTATTAAATAAAATTTCATCCCATGTTATGCGTCACTACCAATATAGGAATCATAAACAAACTCGATCTTATAATATAGATGTATATTAAAAACACTTCACATTATATGAATCGTGCATCAAATCATTATTGTAAATCATGCTTCTTCTTCTTTCTTCCTTTCTTTTTTTACATAGAAAAAAAAAACATCAATTAAAACATAAACAACATGATTATCTCTCAACTATTCAAACAATAACAAAGATACACACATTTAGTTTCTACGAATATTAGAATGCAAAGTTCATCCAAAATCAATCAACAAAACTTAGTATTTTTTATTTTTTATTTATAAAGAAAAACATGGTCTAGTTCTAGATCCCCTACCTCAAAATGCGATTTCCTCAAATGCAAATTTCTCTGCTTCTAATCGATTTGACCAAATTTCAGATCTCTGCTTTTCCTCTTGATCTTCTTTTCCTCTCTTTTTTTTTCTCTTCCTTTTTCTCTTCCTTTTCTCTTTTCTTTTTGTCTCACGCACTCCCCTTCTTCCACCCCAACTATTTCACATTCCTAAACTTTTCTTTCCATTTTCTTTGTTTCTTTTTATACATACTTTCCTTGTAACTGTTTTTCCCAATTTATTACATATTTGTAACTCTTCAATTTTTTAATGGTGTATTTACTCTCTTTTTCTATAACTGTCAAATTATCATGTTTAGCCATTTGTAACGGTTTTCTCCACATGGCAAACAAATTCGTAATAAATAAAAATTAATTAATAAAATAAAATAACATAAAAAATGTAATTTCTTTATTTCTTAATAATGCAGGCCATTACATCCCTAATCCTCAACTGGTGGTAGCCTGACCTTAAGTCAATCTTCGAAAATGCCTATGTCAACTGCAACTGGTCAAACAAGTCGTCAATAGGACACAAAAGATGCTGGTTCTTCACGATAACACTATTCAGCAACCGATAGTTTATGCACAGCCTCAAAGACCCATCCTTCTTCTTAACAAAGAGGACTGATGCTCCCCAAGGAGATCCATTTGGCCTGATGAAACCCTTATCCAGAAGCTCCTCTAACTATACCTAGAGCTCTCTCAACTCTGTAGGGGCCATCTTTTAGAGCGCCTTGGATATAAGCACTATACCAGGCACCAAGTCTATGGTAAAATCAATCTCCCTGCGTGGGGGTAGTCCTGGTAGTTCATCTAAAAATACATTGGCGAAATCTCGCACCACATCTATGTCTTCAATACGTGGCTGCTCACGGTCAATCGTCATAACGCAAGCCAAAAACACTTGACAACCTCGAGCGTAACATCGAGCTGCTCTCATGGTTGAAATAACACAAGGGCCACTAATACTCCTGCCCTAGACTACGACGACCGGTCGATCCTGTACACTACATATAATCTATTTCTTACGACAATCTATGGTAACCCAAAACATCTCTAGCCAGTCCATCCCTAAGATAACATCAAAATCCATCATATTTAAGAGAATGAGGTCAGCATCCATCTTAACCCCTGATATCTCCATTGGTACCCTCTCAAGGTATTCAGTAGCCTCCACAGTCTCTCCTACTAGCATCGATACGTTTAACTCGAATGCTAACTCACACGTGTGGAAGTCAAGGCATGATGCAAATGTATGCGCAATAAATGAATGGGTAGACCCCGAGTCAAAAAGAACTCTGGCATGTCTATCAGCCACCAGAAAAGTACTTTCCACCACCTGGCTCGAGGCTCGTGCCTACCCCGAAGTAATGGCGCAAACGCATCCCTGACTATGTGGCGCTGCCTCCACGGTAGCATTGATCCTCACTAGCCTGTCTCCCTAACCTCTAAGGCACTCTCTTCTCATATGCCTTATCTCTTCGCAACCATAGCATCTGACAGTTTGCTCGGCTAAAAAGGATGCTGTCGCTACTACTGCTAGTGGGACTGCTGTGGGCCCTAATGCTAACGGCCCTGTCTTGGGAATAGTCGCCCTAAGTGTCGGCCCTTACATCAAGGGCACATTCTCCTACTTTGGTCTCTCCTCTGTTTAAGAGGGTACTGCTGGTTTGGAGCCCCACGGGCTGCGTGGATGAAAAGGGTCTCTTGCCCTTAAAGGGCTGAATCGCCTCACCTCTGCTCCATACAAGGTCTATCTCAAGTACAGAAGCTATGTCTATTGCCTACCTCACTATGGTCGAGTGTGTAATAAGTACCTCTTGTCTCAATTACTGCATCAACCCGTAAACAAATCTATCCATCGCCTCCTGATCTGAGGCAAAAGGCGTAGCTGCGAATCTCCGTAGTCAAGTGAATCGGTTCAGATACAGCTGAACTGTCATACTTCCCTGTGCTGATGTGGTGAACTCCCTCTTCATAGCATGTAGGGCATGAGGGAAGTATTGCTCATTGAAAATTCTCCCATAAAAATGGTGCTGAGGATAGAGGGCACATCTATTGTTGAGTCTTTCACCAAAACCCAACCTCTCCAATCAATAAGTATGTTGCTAATCTGACTTGATCCTCAGGTGGGACTGTTGAATGTTTAACTGCAAGTGCACGGGCTATTGTAGTATAGCTTATGCAAGTACGGGTCAATCCCACGAGGACTTGATTTAAAATGATGGAGTTTGAATAAAATTTAATTATGTAAAATTAAAAAGAAATCACTCAAAATGACTGGAATTATTGAAATGAGAATCAGTGTTTAGATCTAATCAAATTCTCAAAAATACAGAATTTCCAGTTCTGAAATAAAACAAATAAAATCAAATAATGAGAAAAAACTACTTCCCTAGATCAATCTTTATCAAAATCTTCACTTCTAGTATTCTAAAATCTGATCTACCTTCACAGATATCTTCAACATGTTCTTGATTAGTGATCCACCGGTCGGATTTGACAGATTCTTCAAAATGGTCAAGATCTTGGCTAAATTGTGATTTCAAGATTTGGATGACTCAGATTGATTTTTGAATTTTAGATAGAAGATCAGATGCATTGGTTATGTCTAGGGATGTCCTAAGAATGACTCTGTAAAATTAATTTGAATTTCATTAAGAAACAAAGGAGAAATTGAGGATTTGGTTTTGATTAAGGCTAACCCGTTGATTGGGTTAAGCCTTAATTGATTTGTCTGGAATTTGTCTATTCCTGGATAAGAAAAATATGGATAAAACAGAATCGGAATAAAGCAGGACACAGATGTAAATTTTGAAAAAGGACAGAAATAGAATTGAATTTTAAGAGAGGGGCAAAACTGAAATTTTGTTAAAATATGGTTTTTTAGGAAAAACCAGGAAACCCAATGGAGAAAGGAAACCGGAGGAGGGAGAAGAGGGAGAAGAGGAAAGAGAGAAGGGAAAGAAGAAGAAAGGAAAAGAGGGGAAAGAGGGAAGAAGGAGGGAAACCCGACTTGGGTTTCCTTCCTCGGAACGTCCGGAAGCGTAGAGGGAGCTGGGAATGACGGTGAAGAGGGAGGGGAAATAGGGAACTTGAGTTCACCAGTGTCACATCTGGAGTCGCCAGTGATCAAAGGTGGGGAGCAGCAGGGAAAGAGTGAGAGAAATGGGAAAGAGAGGTGCAATGAGAGGCTGAAGATGAGGGTAGTGTGGTGTCGAGAAAGGAGCAGTGCTGGTTCACTGATGGTGGATTGGAGGTAGATAGAGACGGGAGGGGGAGCGGAAACACAAGAGAGAGAGAGAGAGAGAGAGAGAGCGAGAGAGAGAGAGAGAGAGAGAGAGAGAGAGAGAGAGAGAGAGAGAGAGAGAGAGAGAGAGAGAGAGAGAGAGAGAGAGAGAGAGAGAGAGATGGGGAACATCGGGTTTGTTGGTGCTGGACTGGTCTAGAAGTGGAGACGTGGTAGGGAAAAATCAAAGACTCGGTGTAGTGTGGGAAAGAAGATTTGGTGGGTGATGGAGGAGAGGAAGAAGGTGAACAGATTAGCCGGGAAAGGGAGGTGGCTGGTCTGGGAGTTGGGTCATGGCGAGGAAGTGGAGCAGGGAAGGAGGTGCAATGAAGGGTGATGTTGATGCGTTGGAAATAAAACGATTAAGGAGAGAGGTATGTTGGGATGTAAAGAGGAAGGTGATATTGGGAACGTGAGAGAGGGTGGTGGAAAAGAGGAGAAGAGGTGGAATAGTCCTAGATAGAGAGAAGATGGGGAAGAAATTAGAGAAGAAGAAAAAGAAGAAGAAGAAGAAGAAGAAGCTGAGGAGAGGTGTGACACACTGGGTTTTATCAATCTGTTTCCCATATTTATACTCAAATAATAATAATTTATTTATAAAAAATAGATGGGATTCCAGAACTTAAAACTCATAATTTAAAATTTGTCGCAGCGTTAAGCAAATACCATTTAAGAAAACCCCGAGGGTCACTTTTCCTCAAAACCATACTGAAAAATTGAACGAAAAGTAACCATTTTAAGCATGCTCACAAATTAAAACTACGATGAAATTTTGTAACTGCAAAGACACATAATAGTGAAGTTCCAAAGCTCCAGGGTCTGTCCAAGATCACCACATCATCCATGAATAAACACATAACCGCTATACAGTGATATGGGTCTAATCTATCAATATATACAATGACTAAGGAGAATGCCAAAAAGCCAATACCAATCCAACCAAAAGTAGACCACGCTGTAGGTATCTGACAGTCTCTGTCCTCTAGCCCCCCGTCCAACTCCACACTAGTCCACCTTCTTCCCTTTCTGACTGTCGCGCTCTGATTCTGAGGCATTGCAAAACAAAGCAATGCCTCAGCAAGCCATGCTTGTGTAGGTGATATACATTCAAAATAACTCAATAAAACAAAGCATATGGCGCAAGGCATAAAGATCGAAAGATGATCAATAATATATAAAGTCTTAAATCACATGATGAAGGACATACCATGTTCATGCAATAAATAAGATACCATCAACCATGATATCAGGACATGCACAATCCGAGAAAATCTAGAAACATATGAATGCATGTCACGGCAATATGGGGTCAGCTCTTTGTACCCCGAGGGTCACTTTTCCTCAAAACCATACTGAAAAACTGAATGAAAAGTAACCATTTTAAGCATGCTCACAAATTAAAACCACGATGAAATTTTGTAACTGCAAAGACACATAATAGTGAAGTTCCAAAGCTCCAGGGTCTGTCCAAGATCACCACATCATCCATGAATAAACATATAACCGCTATACAGTGATATGGGTCTAATGTATTAATATATACAATGACTAAGGAGAATGCCAAAAAGCCAATGCCAATCCAACCAAAAGTAGACCACGCTGTAGGTATCTGACAGTCTCTGTCCTCTAGCCCCCCGTCCAACTCCACACTAGTCCACCTTCTTCCCTTTCTGACTGTCGCGCCCTGATTCTGAGGCATTGCAAAACAAAGCAATGCCTCAGCAAGCCATGCTTGTGTAGGTGATATACATTCAAAATAACTCAATAAAACAAAGCATATGGCGCAAGGCATAAAGATCGAAAGATGATCAATAATATATAAAGTCTTAAATCACATGATGAAGGACATACCATGTTCATGCAATAAATAAGATACCATCAACCATGATATCAGGACATGCACAATCCGAGAAAATCTAGAAACATATGAATGCATGTCAAAAGTATCAAACCTCATACATAGTCAAGCCCTATGAGTATCTCACATACACTCATGGCAATGTGGGGTCAGCTCTCTGTACCATCCGCTTTCACCCTTTTACCCTTGCACCCTCACAGGTATTCAAGCACTCAGGCACTCACGAAAAGTCTCGTTGCACACCCGCTTTCACCCTTTCACCCTCACGGGCACTCAGGCACTCACGGGGTGAAAATCGCATCCTACCACAAGATCAATAGTCTTAAATATCAAGCCAAAGCGACTCCCACATGTCAAGAAGACCAAAAATCAAGCGGATATCACAAAAGATATCGAAAACAATACATGTAATAACCACCATAAAGATAGTATGCACATGTGAAACTACATGCTGAAGTTAATCTCACACATATGGTAAAGCATAAATCATATGCCTCAAAGACTCAAATCATCAAATCACTATTTGAGAATCATAGAAAAAGTGTGAATGAAATCACCTACCTCAATATCGCAATATCCCCAAACAACAAGTAACCAATATCAAGGGATATGCCCTGATGTACCTGTCATGCCATAAATCATGTCATGGTTAACACATATAACCAAAATCTAAAGCCTGATCATCTATTGATCAGCTCGATCTGAATCATCTAATAGCATTTCATAGTTTCGCTATTAAAAATTTACTCCAAACTAGATTTTTATCCTAAATCTAGATTTGCCTTGTTGAGACGATCACAACGCCTCTTTAGGATCGTGATTTGAACCTCTGTAGCTCATAGAATCAAGGTTTAAAGGCAAAAAGGGTAAAAAAAGACCAAAATCTAGCAAATGGGGCCCGCGGCACGCGCGGCGTATGCCGGGGGCTTCTGTGGAAGCACCTAGCGTCAGAACTCGCTCTGGGTAGCAGGCGCTTCTGTGGAAGCGCTCTGCATGTGGGGGAAGGAACAGCGCGCGTGACTCATTCCAGCCTCTCCACATGGCGCGCACAAGTCACACCACGTGCCCGTGCGTGGCGCGCCCTCATCGCGCCACGTGGCACTCCCTCATCCAAGTATTTCCGCTAGCTATAGTCGCCGTCGCCGGAGACGATGACCAGACAGGTTCGTCATCGCTGGCAACCCCAAGTGCTCCGTTTTTTGTGATTTTTACACCCCTGTGTCCTGTTTTTCACGTACATTTCATTTCCACCATCCATTTTTCCAAATTCTTTCACAATGTGAACGGTCTAGATCTAAATCCGACTCTGTCTCATCCAAATTTTTTAGGCAAATCAGTACGCACAGATCTTTGCAAAAACCCACGTTTTCATGCCATTTTTCGGCGTTTATAGGTAATTAAACGTTGAAATTAACACAAAAGGGAAGGGTGGAGAGATGCTACCTCGTTCTCGGCTATTCAAAGGTGGAGAAATCCGTCTCCACGATGCGTGATGGTCCACGTGAAATAGAGAGACTTGAGAGAGAGGAGAGTGCGTTTTGAGCACTCTCTCTCTCTTCTCCTTACCTTATATCATTTATTCATTTCATAATTTTTTTTATTTTTGTATATTATATTATATTTTGTTATTTATTTCTTTTTCTTGTTTTTTAAAAATCAAAATGTTACATCCTACCCACCTTATAGAAAATTTCATCCTTGAAATTTAAAATATGCATACCTCATGAGAAGAGCTCTAGGTGGGTACACCTCATCTCATCCTCCAGCTCCCAAGTAGCCTCATGTGTCAAGTGATGCTGCTAGAGGACTTTGACCAGGGGAATGGTCTTAGTCCTCAACTCTTGGATCTTGCTATCCAAGATATGTATGGGGCGCTCCTCGAATGTCAAGTCAGGCCGTACCTACGGTGGTATCTGCTCTAGCACATGGCATGGGTTTGGTATGTACTTCCTTAGCATAGAGATATGAAAAATGTCATGTACTCCAGCTAGCTGTGGGGGTAGGACTAACTGGTATGCGATTGGTCCGATTCTGCGCAAGATCTCAAAAGGACCAATGTATCTGGAACTGAGTTTCCCCTTTACACCAAATCTCATCACGCCTTTCATAGGGAAAACTCTCAAAAATACATGCTGTCCGACTTCAAACTCCAAGTCCTTCCATCTCCTATCCGCATAGCTCTTCTGACGACTATGGGCTGCAAGTAATCGTTTCTGAATGAGTCGGACTTTTTCTGCACATTGCTCAATCAACTCTGACTTCACAATCCGTCTCTCTCCTACGTCACTCCAGCACAAAGGAGACCTAGATGGTCTGCCATACAATGCCTCATAAGGCGCCATGCCAATGCTCGCATGATAGCTATTATTATACACAAACTCCACGAGTGGCAAATGCTCATCCCAACTACCTCTCCAATCCAGGACACAAGCCCTCAACATATCCTCCATGGTCTGGATAGTCCTCTCAGTCTGGCCATCTGTCTGGGGGTGGAAAGCTGTACTGAATCTCAATCTCGACCCCAAAGCCTCCTGTACACTCTGCCAGTACTTTGAGGTAAAACGTGTGTCTCGGTCTGAGATAATCGTCAATGGTACTCCATGAAGGCTCACGATCTCCCTGACGTACAACTTCGCCAAGCTGTCCATGGTTTGAGTCTGTCTAATAGGGAGGAAATGGGCTGACTTTGTCAATCTGTCAACTATAACCGATATCATGTCGTGCCCACTGGCCGTCCTCGGCAAACCCACTATAAAATCCATAGTGAGGTGATCCCACTTCCACTCTGGAAGATCTAAAGTCTGCAATAACCCAACTGGTCGCTGATGCCCAGCCTTGACCTGTTGATAGGTCAAGCATCGTGTTACACACTCACCAATATCCCTCTTCATCCCATTCCACCAAAAGTGTCATCTAAGGTCCTGGTACATCTTTGTACCTCCAGGATGAATAGAATACGGGGACTGGTGTGCCTCCTATAGCAAGTCATGTCTCAACTGATCATCTACAGGTACTACCAATCTGCCCCTATACCTGACACCTCCATCGAGCCCTTTAGAAAAGTCGGCCTTATCGGCCATGTTCTGCGTCTCAGCATCGCTCACTTGTGCCTGAAGGATCCTATCAAGAAACCTAGATCGAGTCAAGAGGGTAGCAATCATAACTCTCGACTTCCTACTCAGGGCATCAGCTACGACGTTAGCTTTCCCCGTGTGGTACTGTATCATTAAGTCGAAGTCCTTGAGGTACTCCATCCATCTCCTCTACCTCATGTCCAGATTGCTCTAAGTGAAGAAATACTTGAGGCTCTTGTGGTCAGTGTATACCTCAAAATTCTCGCCATATAAATAGTGTCTCTAGGACTTCAACGCAAACACCACTGCGACTAACTCAAGATCATGTGTCGGATAATTTACCTCGTGCGTCTTCAACTGTCTCGACGCATAAGTAATGACCTTCTCATGCTGCATTAGCATTGCTCCGAGACCTCTGCCTGATGCATCACAAAACACCATGTAGGGCAAGTACTGGTGCAGAAGTCAACCTCCGCTTGAGCTCCTGGAAGCTCTCTTCACAAGCATCAGTCCAAACAAATATGGTGTCCTTCCTAGTCAAAGTGGTCATGGACAAGGCAATCTTCGAGAACCCCTCAATGAATCGCCGATAGTAACCAGCTACACCGAGGAAACTATGAACCTCTGTCACTGTCGTAGGCCTCTCCCAACGCAAAACTGCCTCCACCCTGTTCATCAAATCCATAAACACTGCTGGTGCATTCGTTAACCCAAATGGCATTACCAAAAACTCGTAATGGCCATACCGACTCTTGAATGCAGTCTTAGGGATATCCTCCTCCCTAATCCTCAACTGGTGATAGCCTGAACGCAGGTCGATCTTAGAGAACACCTGTGCCGACTGCAACTGATCAAACAAGTCGTCAATACGTGGTAAAGGATACTGATTCTTCACAGTAACACTATTCAGTAACTGGTAGTCTATGCACAACCTCAATGATCCATCCTTCTTTTTAACGAAGAGGACTGGTGCTCCCCAAGGAGACCCACTCAGCCTGATAAACCCCTTATCCAGAAGTTCCTGCAATTGCACCTGGAGCTCTCTCAACTCTGTAAGGGCCATCTTATAAGGCGCCTTAGATATAGGCAGTGTACCCAGAACCAAGTCTATGGTAAAATCAATCTCCCTACGTGGAGGTAGTCTTGGCAGCTCATCTGGGAATACATCAGCAAAATCTCGTACTACGTCAATCTCCTCAATCTGTGGCTGCTCCTTGTCAGTCGTCGTGACGCAAGCCAAAAACACTCGACAACCTCGAGCATAACATCGAGCTGCTCTCATGGAGAAAATCATACAAGGGCCACTATCACTCCTCCTGCCTTGGACTACAACCATTGGTTGACCTGGTACACTACACATAATCTGCTTCTTGCAGCAGTCTATAGTAACCCAAAACATCGCTAGCCAATCCATCCCCAAGATGACATCAAAGTCCATCATGTCTAATAAAATGAGGTCGGCGTCCATCCTCATACCTAATATCTCCACTGATGCCCTCTCAAGGTACTCAGTAGCCTCCACTGTCTCTCCTGATGGCATCGACACATCTAACCCAAATGCAAGCTTGCTCGTAGGCAAGTCAAGACAAGATGCAAATATACATGCAATAAATGAGTGGGTAGACCCCGAATCAAAAAGAACCCTAGCATGTCTATCAGCTACCAGAAAAGTACCTTCCACCACTTGATTTGAGGCCTGTGCCTGTCCTAAAGTGATGGCGGAGATGTGGCCCTGACTGCGTGGCGCTGCCTCCCCGGTGGCATCTGTCCTCGGTGGTCTGTCTCCCAAACCTCTCGGGCACTGTTTAATCATGTGTCCCGTCTCGCCACAACCATAGCACCTAAATGGCTATATCGGCCGAAAAGGCTACTATCACCTTCTTCAGCGATCGGTGGGGCTGCTTTGTGGGCCACGATCTTGTGACGGCCCTGTATTGGGCAAAATTGCCCCACGTGTTGGCCCTTACAACGAGGGCACACTCTCTGACCCTGATCTCTCCTCTGTCTAGGAGAGTACCGCGAATCATATCCCCCCTGAGATGGTGTGGATGAGAAGGGCCTCTTGCCCTTGGAGGGCACACTCACCTCTCCTCTACTCCGTCTCAAATCTCTCTCAAGCATCGCAGCCCTATCTGCTGCCTATGTCATCGTAGTTGGGTATGCTATCAATACTTCATGCCTCAACTGTGGCACTAACCCGTCGATGAATCTATTTGCTGCCTCCTGCTATGAGGGAAAAGGGGTATCTGCAAATCTGCGCAGCCTAGTAAATTAGTTCAAGTACTGCTGAACTGTAAGGCTTCCCTGTATCAATGTGGAGAACTCCCTCTTCATGGCATGCCGAGCATGAGGAGGGAAATATTGTGCATCAAATATCTTCCGAAAATCCTACCAGGAGAATGGCGCTGAAGATGGGGGACGTATCTGCTCCTGGGTCTTCCACCAAAACCCAGCTTCTCCGACCAACAAGTACGAAGCCAATCTAACTTGATCCTCAGGTGCAATCTCCATCCCTGTAAAAGCCTTTTCTACCTCGAACAACCATCTCTCTGCTGCTGCTGGCTCCCCTTCCCCATGGAATCTAGGAACCATCCTCCAAAACCTCTTAAGTTGCTTCGCTGGTGGAACACACATGCTTAAGGATCCTCCCTCAGCAACTACCTGTGTGGGTGCCAACGATGCTACATGGGACGACTGTGCTGCTGAGTCCTCTGGGACTGCTGCAGTCGCCGCTGGGTGGACAGGGTGTAAGGCCTGTACCTCCACCCGAACCTACCTCGAAATATGCTCTGTGAGGCGTGGTAAGAGGCTCTCAACTACTCGAGCTGCAATGTCTGCCTCCTGCCCCCCTTGCTATGGTGTAGTGGCACGGGTAACAGGGGTGGCAACTGGTGGAGCGGGGGTAGACCTGGTCCTTTGTCGAGGAGCCATCTGTTAACAACACATAACCCATGGTATAAGCATTTCTCCTTTCTCAGTTTAAGCCGACAACGAATGGGCTATCATGCTAATTAGACCCTTAAAGTGGTGATGATGGACTACGCCTGAGCTCTGATACCAAACTATGACACCCCGAGTTTTATCAATCTGTTTCCCATATTTATACTCAAATAATAATAATTTATTTATAGAATATAGATGGGATTTCAGAACTTAAAACTCATAATTTAAAATTTGTCGCAACGTCAAGCAAATACCATTTAAGAAAACCCCAAGGGTCACTTTTCCTCAAAACCATACTGAAAAATTGAACGAAAAGTAACCATTTTAAGCATGCTCACAAATTAAAACCACGATGAAATTTTGTAACTGCAAAGACACATAATAGTGAAGTTCCAAAGCTCCAGAGTCTGTCCAAGATCACCACATCATCCATGAATAAACATATAACCGCTATACAGTTATATGGGTCTAATCTATTAATATATACAATGACTAAGGAGAATGCCAAAAAGCCAATACCAATCCAACCAAAAGTAGACCACGCTGTAGGTATCTGACAGTCTCTGTCCTCAAGCCCCCCGTCCAACTCCACACTAGTCCACCTTCTTCCCTTTCTGATTGTCGCGCTCTAATTCTGAGGTATTGCAAAACAAAGCAATGCCTCAGCAAGCCATGCTTGTGCAGGTAATATACATTCAAAATAACTCAATAAAACAAAGCATATGGCGCAAGGCATAAAGATCGAAAGATGATCAATAATATATAAAGTCTTAAATCACATGATGAAGGACATACCATGTTCATGCAATAAATAAGATATCATCAACCATGATATCAGGACATGCACAATCTGAGAAAATCTAGAAACATATGAATGCATGTCAAAAGTATCAAACCTCATACATAGTCAAGCCCTATGAGTGTCTCACATACACTCACGACAATGTGGGGTCAGCTCTCTGTACCATCCGCTTTCACCCTTTCACCCTTGCACCCTCACGGGTACTCAAGCACTCAGGCACTCACAGGAACTATGCGCACCACTTTCGCTTTCACCCTTTCTCCCTTTCACCCTCACAGGCACTCACAAAAAGTCGCGTTGCAAACCCACTTTCACCCTCACGGGCACTCAGGCACTCACGGGGTGAAAATCGCATCCTACCACAAGATCAATAGTCTCAAATATCAAGCTAGAGCGACTCCCACATGTCAAGAAGACCAAAAATCAAGTGGATATCACGAAAGATATCGTTAACAGTGCATGCAATAACCACCATAAAGATAGCACGAACATGCAAAACTACATGCTGCAGTCAATCTCACACATATGGTAAAGCATAAATCATATGCCTCAAAGACTCAAATCATCAAATCACTATTTGAGAATCATAGAAAAAGTGTGAATGAAATCACCTACCTCAGTATCGCAATATCCCCATAAATCATATGCATCAAAGACTCAAATCATCAAATCACTATTTGAGAATCATAGAAAAAGTGTGAATGAAATCACCTACCTCAGTATCGCAATATCCCCAAACAACACGTAACCAATATCAAGGGGTATGCCCTGATGTACCTGTCATGCCATAAATCATATCATGGTTAACACATATAACCAAAATCTAAAGCATGATCATCTATTGATCAGCTCGATCTGAATCAACTAATAGCATTTCATAGTTTCACTACTAAAAAGTTACTCCAAACTAGATTTTTATTCTAAATCTAGATCCGCCTTGTCGAGACGATCGCAACGCCTCTTTCAGATCATGATTTGGACCTTTGTAGCTCCTAGAATCAAGGTTTAAAGGCAGAAAGGGTAAAAAAAAGACCAAAATCCAGCAAATGGGGCCCGCTACACGCGTAACGCGTGCCGGGGGCTTCTGTGGAAGCGCTTCGCGTCAGAACCCGCTCCAGGGGAGCAGGCACTTCAGTGGACGCAACGGCCACTTCTGTGGAAGTGCTCTGCGTCAAAACCCGCTCTGGGTAGCAGGCGCTTCTGTGGAAGCGCTCTGCGTGTGGGGGACGGAACAGCATGCGTGGCGCATTCCAGCCTCTCCACGTGGCATGCACAAGTAGCACCATGTGCCCCTGCGTGTGGAGGGCCCTCATCGTGCCACGTGGCAGTCCCTCATCCAAGTATTTCTACCAGTTACAGTCGCCGTCGCCGGAGACGACAACCGGATTGGTTCACTGTCACTGGCGACCTCAAGTGCTTCGTTTTTTGTCATTTTTACACCTCTGTGTCCGGTTTTTCACGTACATTCCATTTCCACCATCCATTTTCCCAAATCCTTCCCAAATCTATCATTTTTTCATGCTTTTTGTTTCATTTTTAAAAACTCCCGTATTACTATTTTTTGTGTTTTTCGGTGACCCTAGCCGTCCGATCGTCACGGAATTTTGTGGGTTCTTTCTCCTCCTCATTATACACAATATGAATGGTCCAGATTTAAATCTGACATCGTCTCATCCAAATTTTTTAGGCAAATCAGTACGCACAGATTTTTGCAAAAACCTATGTTTTCATGCCGTTTTTCGGCGTTTACAAGTAATTAAACATTGAAATTAACACAAAAAGGAAGGGTGGAGTGATCCTACCTCGTTCCTGGCTGTTCAAAGGTAGAGAAATCCGTCTCCACGGTGCGTGATGGTCCATGTGAAACAGAGAGACTTGAGAGAGAGGAGAGTGCGTTTTGAGCACTCTCTCTCTTCTCCTTACCTTATATCATTTATTCATTTCATCATTTTTTATTTTTTTAATTATATTATATTGTTATTTTATTTATTTATTTTTCTTGTTTTTTAAAAATCAAAATGTTACAAGAGGAGAGAATAGGATGGTGAGAGATGAGAAGAGTGAAAGAAGAGGAGAAGGGAGAAGTGGGAGAATTGGGTACGGTTGAGAAAGAGAGTAGAGGAAGAGGAAGAGAAGGTAGAATGGAGAGAGATGAGAAGAAGAATAGAGGAGAGAGTTGGGTACGGTTAAGAAGGAAGGCAAAAAGATAATAAGAAAAGTGGGTACTAAAGAAAGAAGGAAAAGGAAGGAAAGAAGGAAAAAGGAAGAAAGAAAAGAGAAAAGGAAGGAAAGAAGGAAAAAGGAAGAAAGAAAAGAGAAAAGGAAGAAAAGAAGGAAAAGGAGGAAAAAGAAAACAAAGGAAAGAAAGAAAAAGAAGAAAAAGAAAAAGAAAAGGAAAGAAAGAAGTGGGGGAAAGGGTTGTCTTTTTCTCCATGATTCCAAATTTAGCTCCATTGTCTTCTAGGAAACTATCACATCCATATTCATGGGTGATTTGGTCCATCCAATCCTCTTTAAGATGATTTGCACCATTAACTTTTGATCTTATTTATCCGTGCATCTTTTGGTTGATCTGCAAAAGAAAAGACTAAATTAGGATCATCTGAACCGTACATTAGTCATCTAATGAACTCTAATGATCATCTGACTGTTGATTTTGAAAAATTAAGATTTGGATGGTCAATTGGATTTAAATTCAAAATCAAGGTAAGTTTTGTAAAATTGAACGGTTAGATGATCTAATTGAATGCTAAATTAGGGGTATTTTGACCAAAATTGAACACTTAACAGGGACCTCCATCCCCTCAAAGGCCTTCTCTACCTTAAATAGTCATCTCTCTTCCACTATTGTATCTCCTTCCCCATGGAAGGTGGGCACCATCCTCTGAAACCTCTAGAACTGCATAGTTGATGAAACACGTGTGCTTGAGGATCCTCCCTCTGCAACTCCCTGCATAGGAACTGTCGGTACTGGCGGCATGACTGCATTGATGTATCCCCCTAGGCTTCTATAGTCATCACCAGGTGGGTAAGGTGTATAGCCTGCATTTTTGCCTGGACCAGCTATGTAATCGGCTCAGTGAGACGTGGCATAAGGCCCTAAACTACGCGGACCACTACATCTGCCTCCTGATCCCCTTGCCATAGTGTTGCAGCAGGGGTAGCAGCTGGTGGAGTGAGGGTAGACCTAGTCCTCCATCGAGGAGCCATCTATTAACACCCAATATCACATTGTATAAGTATTTCTCCTATCTCTGTCTAAGTCATGAACTTATGGGCTGTAACTCTAATCGGACCCTTAAAGTGGTGATGATGGAATAAACTTGAGCTCTGATACCAAACAGTGACACCCCAGGTTTTTCTAAACCTTTTTTTAAAGTCGTAATAATAATAATATGTTTTAAGAAAAATAGGTAGGATCCCTGAAAACAAAAACTCAAGATTTATAAATCTTTCGTAGCGTTAAAAGAATTAACCGACAACGAAAACCTCGGCGGTCAACCACATCCCAAAACTGCGACAATAAATAAAATCAATTCAACATACTCTGAGCATGCTCAATTTAAAATCATGATAAATACACAATCTGAGAAAAGGAAATAATAATATAAGTCCAAAAGTCACTAGGTTCCCTCCATGATCACCACCACAACTACATTTGTAAATAAACATACACTACACAATGGTATGGGTCCAATCTATCCAAATATACAACATTTAAGTAGAGTCCCAAAAGTCTAATACAATTGTAAGAGACGTACACTAATATGTCTTTGAATGCTGAAAGGAGACAGTCCTCAGGTCCTCACCCAAATCAATGCTATTCCACCCACTTTCCCTTCTAGCTATCGCAGTCCAAATATGAAGCATTGCTAAACAAAGCAATGCCTCAGCAAGCTATGCTGGTGTAAATGATTTACATTCAATTTGCAAAAATGATATAAGATCACAAGTTGCAAGATATCAAGATCATGAAAATTCTTATAAGAAGGGTATATATGCACGAAACATCAGAATTCATAACAAACAATATACGAAATCCATAATATAAACAAAGCGATATCAATCCTGGTATCAAGACATACATAACATGAGAAAATATGTAGATACATGTATGTAAAAACTAACAAAACATCATGTATAGTCCAGCCCTTTGAGTGTCTCAATATACTCATGGCAACATGGGGCCAACTCTCAATACTTTTTACTTTCACCCTTTCAACCATAACAGGGCACTCAGGCACTCACGAAAAGATGCGTTCCAATTCCACTTTCACCCTTTCACCTACACGGGCACTCAGGCACTCACGGAAAGATGTATTCCAATCCTGCTTTCACCCTTTCACCCCCACGGGGCACTCAAGCACTCACGGGGGGATGCATCCCCTCACAATATCACTTGTCCCAATCAACAAGTCATAGAAACTCCCACGTGTCAAAATCTCAATAAGATCTGGTCAAAGATATGGTAGTGTACCATTAGCCATATGTTCAGATATATGACTAAATCATGTAGAATAAAGAAATTTTCCTGAAAACATGATAATGCGTAATCATTTTCGATAAAACCAAATCTAGTAAGTAATTCAATATATCAACATCATGCATCTGATGCAACCGAAATATACTAAAAATAGTGCATAAATCATGCATAAAGGAAGTAGTAAGCATATCAACAATAAATGCTGAAAATGATCTCATGCAATATAGCAGGGCATAAAACATACGCCTCAAAGTATAAAATACTAGGTCATGATTTAAGACACCATGTAAAATCAAGAATGTAATCACCTACCTTGATAATGCGGTACTCTAATCAAGCGCGTAAGCTATATCACATCGTGCGCCCTGACGTACCTATTACATCATAAGTCATCGATCACTTGGTGTTCTCACATATCAAATAACAGGTCCAAGTGATAACCTCCCTGATCTGGTAATTAATCCTAGATTAAAGGCCCAGATCATATGATTAACCCTCTATTAAGGTAATCCTGAGTTAGATGTTTATTTTCCTAACATCTAGACCGTCATATGTCATTTTCGATTTCAATCCTACTCCTTTTCGTCATAATTTATTAAATTTCTATTTCTTTTAGTGATTCACATGTATCTTTATGATAATGTGTCAATTTGACCATCAGATTGCTTTCTGATCAGCACATCCTAACTCACCTACTCAGATTAACTGTCAAGATCATTTTTCTTGACAATTCAATGAGACATACTCTTCTAATCTCCTAGATCATCTCATTTTTTATGTATACCAATAAGGTCTAAGGCCTGATTATACATTGATCGGCTTGATCTAGGTCATCTAATAGTATTTAGTAGTTTAAGTATTTAAAAGGTGCTTCTAGCTAGGTTTTTATCTTGAATCTATGTCCACGTTGTCGAGACGATAGTGCCGCCTCTTTTCGGATTTCGATTTGGACTTCTATAGCTTCTAAAATCACATTTTTTGTGAATGGACGAGTCAAAAAAACCCAAAAATCAAGAATAAGCAGCGACACATGTGACATGTGTGTACTCAGTGTGTCGCAGCGTGTCGCGCGTACGCTGACCGCCCAATGCTCCTGCATGTGTTCATCGCTTGAGCGTTGCTTGCGCGCATCGTCGAGTTGCCGCTGCTGGGTGCCTTTACCGGGAACAACGAATGGCTGGCCACCGTTGCTAGAGGTGACGGCTGGACTTCGGTTGTCGCCAACGACTCTCAAGCATCCAAATGGTGCAATTTTTGCACTGTTTCACTTAGTTTTTCGCGTAGATCCCGTTTTTTAGCTCCCTTTCAAAACAAATTCTATCATTATTTCATGTTTTTACACGATTTTCATCACGTTCCTAAAAATCTTCCTCTTACTGTTTTCTTGGTTCTCCGGTGTCCCTAACCTATCGACTTCCATGAAAATTCATGGGTTTGTTCTTCGTGTTACCATGCACAAGATGAACGGTTCAAGTCATGCATCTGATACTGTTTCATTGGTTTATTTTGAAAAGAAAAGTAACATAAAATCACATCACCGAAAAATAGAAATCCACGTTGTTTTTCGGCAAAAAAAATAGTGGAACTCAACGAAAAAGGAAGGGAAAAATAGTGGAGGGTGCCCTACCTTGGTCAGGCCTGCTAAAATGAGCAGCTTCCCATTTGCGTGCACTTGGGAGGGGGCTATCTGTATTGTTGCCGGTGTTTGGCGTTGTCGCTATCATTAGTGACACAGGAGCTGAGGGGGAAAGAGTTTTGGCCATATGGGAAAACAGGGCAAGCTTTTAAAGCCTCATTCGTGGGTTCTCATGCCTAGTCCATGGGCCCCACGTGTATTTATTGTTTTACCCCCTTCTGTCATTTAATTAAACACAAAAATTAAAATAATTAGCTATTTTTCCTCCAATCTCTGATTTTAGCGTTCTTAGTGGTGTTGGATTTCATTTTTCAAGTACATTCCAATTATTGAGCTTTTAACTCAAGATTTCATCTCTTAATATCCAAATGCTTAATTTCCTAATTTTCTAATTTTTCCATAATTCTATGAAATTATGTCTTTTCCAGTACCATGGCTTCATTTAGTCTCGAAGTTTTTAAATCTTTTCTCATCACTTCTATCCACGTTCTTTTGGGTCTTCCCATTGTCCTTTTAGAACCTTTTACTTGCATTGCCTCACTCCTTCTAACCAATGTCATTTTCGGTCTTCGTAGGACATGTCCAAGCCATCTATGTCTAATCTTCCTCATCTTGTTACTTATTGGTGCTACCCCTAAGTTTTCTCTAATGTTTTCATTCCTAATTTTATCTATTCTTGTCTTACCACTCATTTATCTCAATATCCTCATTTCCACTACGCTCATCTTATGAATGTGATGTACCTTAACTGCCCAACAATGTAATCCATAGAGTATGGTTAGCCTTATAGCCATCTTATAGAATTTTCTTTTTAGTTTGAGTGCCACCCACCAATCACACAAAACTTCAAATGTGCATCTCCATTTATTCCAACCCGCTTGGAATCTTTGGGTAACCTCCCTCTCAATCTCTCCACTCTCATGGATCATCGAACCTAAGCACTAAAAGTGGTCTTTTATGGGGACTTCTTTGTTATCAATCTTTACTAGTACTCCAATCCTGCTCCTCTCCTTGCTAAAATTGCATTCCATATACATTGTCTTAGTTTGGTTGATTTTAAATCCTTTAGGTTCTAATGCTTCTCTCCATAACTCTAGCTTTGTATTTATACGCACCATTGTCTCATCAATTGAAACTATATCATCTGCAAATAGCATATACCATAGAATCTCTTCGTGTAGATGTTTTGTTATCTCTTCCATAACCAACGTGAAAAAGTATGAGCTCAATGTTGATCCTTGGTGCAATCCTACAATGATAGGAAAATCACTGGTTTCTCCACTATTGGTCTTAACATTTGTTGTTGCTCCCTCATACATATCTTTAATTTTATTTATATATCCATGCAAAACCCCTTTCTTGCCCAACACCTTGTATATTAACTTTCTAGAGACCTTATCATAAGCTTTCTCTAAGTCAATAAAGACCATGTGAAGATCTTTCTTCCTCTCTTCATATTTCTCTATCAATTGCCTTAGTATGAAAATAGCTTACATGATAAACCTCACAGGTATGAAACCAAACTGGTTCTCTAATACACTTGTCTCATACTGTAGCCTCTTCTCAATTACGCTTTCAAAAAGTTTCATAGTGTGGGTCATAAGTGTGATCCCGCAGTGCAACTTTGTATGTCTCTTTTATTCTTATAAATTGGTACAATAAAGTTGTTCCTCTATTCATCCATTTGGTTCTTGTGAGTGAAAATGAAAATACGAAAAATTAGAATGGGGTATCCTTTGGGTGTCAATATTAGCTTCTTTACATGAAATAAACACTATTATAATGTCAAAAGAGTAGAAACCCATTGAGAGATCGTTCCATGCAGGAATCCCGCCCTTGAGCACTAGCTGTTTCAAAATGAAATAACAGAACTTAGCCAGCAAAAGAGGAAGCATCTAAGCCAAATTTGGTAGCCATCAAGCCAAAAGAACCCTAGAATTTAGTGTAAACTAGGTTATGACATCTTTTAAGCCGTAGTCATCTTTACAAGGTAAATAATGCAAATAGATAAAATATGATATAAGAGCTAGATAGATAGCCAAAGACTCAAATCTAGTGTAGAGCCTGTCTATGGCAATATAACTTCAGTCCTGCAGCTAAACCAACAAGTTTATGGGTATGATTATTCATTTTGTCATTCTCTTAGTTAACATATTTAAAGAGGTCTGCTTATTCATTAACCTTAAAGAGAAGAGTTCAACAAAATAGACATCTGAATATATAATTGAAGCCAAAATGTAATTTTTTTTAGCAATATAAAAGAAATCCACATATAGGTTAGACCGTAATCTTTGAACTTTGGATACTTATGCAAGAAGGTTTATCATGCAGTAAAGTATATCAATTATTCTTTGGAATATATAGATTATACATGACAAAGTTGCAACAATATCAGTCAGTAGTGAAGCAAGAATTGAGCCTGTTTAAAAGGAAGCTACGTCACGAGTTCGGAGTGAAGGATCTCAAGCTTCTAAAATACTTATTTTTGATGGGTCCATACCCATGTGGAGACATCTCCAAAGTCCAAAACACAGCAACATAAGTCAATATTTAGTGCAGATAAATTGGAATTTAGCAACAAAAGAACAATAAAAAATCGACACCAACTGAACAATCAAAATTAGCAAGCAGAAACTGTGATTCGTCAAGATTTGTTGCACTGCAGATCTTGACAATCAGATCATTTACACCCTATAAATAGGGGAGATCCGATCTCTGCTTGTATGGGTGTAAGAAACAGATCAGTTGATCTGAAGAGAGAAAGGAGTGTGAGAGAGAGCAAAGTCAAGTGAGGATCTGATTGTGATCCTCCTCCTCCATTGTATTCCAATTCAATATTGTGACTATTTTTTTCTCTTTTCCCCATGGACGTAGGCCAAATCAGGCCTAACTACGTAAATCTCTTTGTGTTTATGTGTGTGTAATCTCATATTTTCAGATCTGTTGGCTAGATCTGTATAGATCGTTATATCTAGATCGCAATAGTAGCTTCCGCAACAGTGATATCAGAACTGCGCATTTTCAATAGTGGTATCAGAGCTTTGCACATTTCTCAACAGTGGTATCAAAGCTCTGCACATTTCTCAACAATGGTAGCAACTCGAAAACAGAGACTGAGTTGACTCGTGAACAGTTAAACTTGTGGATAGTACCAGGTTGAACAGTACGAGTAAATAGTATTCCCCAAACAGTACTTGAATTTTTTACAATTTTGCCCCTGAATAGTCCCCCCTAAAAATGACAATTATACCCCCAGTACATAAACATTTCTGGGGCATCCCTTAACCGCTTCCAAGGTTTTTGGACTGTTTTGGACTCAACCGTGCACTTCATTTCTCACAGTTAGACTCAAAAAAGTTAGAAATAAACTCCATAACTACATGTAGGAATCTAGTTCAGTAAATGTAGTGACTAGGGTTATGATAAAACTCAATGCCACCAATTACACCTTATGGAGACCTAGAATGAAGGATCTTTTACACTATAAAGATCTTCATGACCTTTTAGATGATGAGGGAAAAAGACCTAAGGGTATTTCAGAAAAGGAGTGGACAAAAGTAAACTTGAAAACTATAGGTTAGATGAGACAATGGATCGATCATAGTCTCTTCCATCATATAGCCCAAGAAGAAAATGTTTATGTTCTTTGGAAAAAGCTAAACAATATGTATCAGGCCAAGACTATAGGTAACAAAGCCTTGTTGATGAAAAGGCTAGTGAATTTGAAGTTGAAAAATCGAACGTCAATAGTCGAGTACACTAATGAATTTCAAAACCTAGTGAACCAGCTCATATCAGTAGAGTTTCCACTGGGAGATGAAGGACAAGCCTTGTTACTACTAAGTTCCTTACCTAAAAGTTGGGAGACCCTGGTAATCTCCCTCAGCAACTCAGCTCTAGAAGGCAAATTGACCATGGCGATGGTCAAGGACACCCTATTCAATGAGGAGGCTGGGATAAAAGAATCCAGAATAGACCAGGCACATGCCCTGGTTATAGAAAAGAAAGAAAGTAGTAGTAATAGAGGTCAAGGTCAGGGAAGAAGTAAAAACAGAAGTAGGGGGAGATCGCAGGATCGTGGCAGATCCAAGAGCCGGCCTAGGGGGCAATACAAGTGCTTCCACTGTAGTATTCCAAGACATATGAAGAAGGATTTTTGAAAACTAAAGAAAAAAATTGGACAAAACAAAACAAAGGAAGGTAATGGTGAAACAAATGTCACCATTGCACAACACATATCAGTAGTGACAGCTGAAGAAGAAGCATGCCTACACGTGGCCAATAATGAAGCTGAGTGGGTGGTAGACACAGCTACCTCCTACCACGCCACACCACATAAAGAATTCTTCATCACTTATAGGGAAGGAGACTTTGGCACCATTAAGATAGGAAATAACAACTGATCTCAAATAATTGGGAATAGAGATGTACAAATCAAGACAAACCTTGGCTGCACAATAATGCTAAAGGAAGTGCGACACATATAAGAACTTAAGCTGAACCTGATCTCAGTCCTAGCACTTGACAGACAAGGCTACACAAACTATTTTGGCAATAGCACCTGGAAACTAATGAAAGGTGTAATGATCGTGGCAAGAGGGCATATATGCAGCACCCTATACAAGACTCACATGAAGATATGCGGAGATAGTCTCAATGCAGTGGAGGATGAAGCATTGCCAAATCATTGGCACAAAAGACTTAGACAAATGGGAAAGAAAGGGCTATTCACACTTGCCAAGAAGAAGTTCATCAAAATAGCCAAAGGTATAACTCTCAACCCTTGCAATTATTGTTTGTTTGGCAAGCAACACTGAGTTGTATTCTCTTCTCTCAATAATAAAATGAAAGAAGTCTCAAGTTTGGTGTACTTTGATGTATGTGGTCTCATAGAAGATGAGTCCTTCAGAGGAAACAAAATTTTTATAACATTTATAGATGATGCTTCTAGAAAGGTGTGGGTGAGGACCATGTATTCAAGCACTTCAAAAATTTTCATGTGATGGTGGAGAGGCAAACAAGAAAGAAATTGAAGTGTTTGCGGACAGACAATGGAGGAGAATATACTTCAAGAGAGTTCGAGGCACACTACACTGAAAGAATATTCGACATGAGACGGTCCCACGTACCCCACAACACAATGGCATTGCCGAAAGAATGAATTAGACTATTGTGGAACGAGTCAGAAGCATGCTTAGTATGGCTAAGCTGCCTAAGCCATTTTGGGGAGAAGCTGTACAAACAGCCTGCTACCTCATCAACATATCACCATCAGCGCCGTTGAATTTTGAAGTTCCAAAGAAGGTGTGGTTTAGTAAGAAAGTTTCCTACAAACACTTGAGGGTGCTCGAATGCAAAGTTTTTGTGCTTATATACAAAGAGTTAAGACAAAAGTTCGACCTCAAGTCAACACAATGTATATTCATCAGTTATGGAGACGACGAATTTGGATACAGGCTATGAGATCCAGAGGCTAAGAAGGTCAACAGAAGTAGAGATGTTGTATTCCACGAGAACTAGCTCTACGTGGACTTTGAAAAACCCACAAAGTCCAATGAAGAAAGTACCAGTGCTCCCAATATTGTTTTAGATCCTACACCAATACACTCCACGAAAAGCTACAGGATCATCACAACAATCAGAAGATGAAGAAATCCCTCTACCAGAAGATCATGAGCCTCATCCAAAGACATCTTTGAGAGGCCGTGTACTGATTCCCTCAAAAAGATATTCGGAATCAGAGTATACGATGCTTACTGAAGATGGGGAGCTAGAAAGTCTCCAGGAAGCATAGAATCATGCAGAAAAGAGTAAGTGGATGCAAGCTATGCAAGAGAAAATTGGCTCACTGCAAAAGGACAAGACTTACAAGTTAGTGAAGCTTCCTAAGGGCAAAAGAACACTGAAAAATAAATGGGTGTTCAAGCTCAAGAAGGATAGCAGTGGAAAGCTAGTAAAACACAAGGCTTGATTGGTCGTCAAAGGCTTCGAACAAATGAAAGAAATTGACTTTGACGAGATATTCTCACTGGTGGTGAAGATGACTTCAATCCGAACTGTACTATGATTGGTTGCTAGCTTAAATTTGGAGCTTGAATAGATGGATGTGAAAACTACATTTCTTCATGGAGATTTAGAGGAAGATATTTACATAGAGCAACCTAAAGGTTTTGAAGTACCAAGGAAGAAGCACCTAGTTTGCAAATTAAAGAAGAGCCTATATGGTCTCAAACAGGGTCTAAGGAAATGGTATAAGAAGTTTGACTCATTCATGACGAGTCATGGGTATGAGAGAACAATAGTAGACCACCGCCCATATGTGCAGAGATTCCCTGATGGGAAGTTTATTGTACTTCTTCTCTATGTAGATGATATGCTGATTGTAGGACAAGATGTGGCTATGATTAGCAAGCTGAAGAAGGAGTTATCTAAGTGTTTTGACATGAAGGACTTAGGCCCAGCTTAGCAAATTTTGGGCATGCATATTGCTCGCGACAGAAAGGGAAGAAAGTTGTGGTTGTCACAACAAAAGTATGTTAAACGAGTGACCAAGAGGTTTAACATGGAGAATGCCAAGCCAGTCAACACTCTGCTTGGTAACCATTTCAAGCTGAGCAAACATACCTATCCTTCTTCTGAATAGGAAAAAGAAAAGATGTCAGCGATACCATATTCATCAGCAGTTGGAAGTTTGATGTACGCAATGGGGTGTACAAGACTAGACATTGCTCATGTAGTAAGAGTATTAAGCAGATTCCTATCCAATTTAGGAAGAGATCATTAGGAAGCAATGAAGTGGATCTTAAGATATCTCAAGGGTACATCCAAGTTGTGCTTGTGCTTTAGAGAATCAGAATCTGTCTTAGAAGGATACATAGATGCAGACATGGCAGGAGATCTTGATGGCAGAAGATCAACATTAGGATTTTCATTTACTTTTGCAGGGGAGTTGTATCTTAGTAGTCCAAGTAGCAGAAGTGTGTTGCTCTATCGACAACAGAAGCAGAGTATATTGCCACAGTTGAAGCTGACAAGGAGATGTTGTGGATAAAGCGGTTTCTCCAGAAACTTGGTATTACACATGATAAATAAAAGGTACAGTATGATAGTCAGAGTGCTCTGGACTTGAGAAAGAATTCAATGTACCACTCATGCACAAAGCACATTGACATCCGCTATCATTGGATACGTGAGGTGATAGAACAAGAACTGCTGAAGATAGAGAAGGTTCACTCTGATGAGAATCCATCAAACATGCTAACAAAAGTGGTATCATACGAGAAGTTGATGATATGTAGAGACATAGCAGGAATAGACTCAAACTGAAGAAGTAAAGAATATTCTCCTCCCATGGGTATGGAAAGGGAGAATTGATGGGTCCGTACCCATGTGGAGACATTTGCAAAGTTCAAAACACAACAACATAAGTCAATATTTTGTGCAGACAAATTGGAATTCAACACCAAAAAAATAGTAAAAAATCAACACCGACTGAACAGTCAAAATTGGCAAGCAGAAATTGTGATTCGTCAAGATCTGTTACGTTGTAGAACTTGACAATCAGATCTGCTGTGCTGCAGAACTTGACAATCAGATCATCTGCACCCTATAAATAGGGAAGATCCAATCTCTGCTTGTATGGGTGTAAGAAACAGATCAGTTGATCTGAAGAGAGAAAATAGTGTGAGAGAGAGTAGAGTTGAGTGAGGATCTGATTGTGATCCTCCTCCTCCATTATATTCTTATTCAATCTTGTGAGTGTTTTTTCTCTTTTCCCCATGGACGTAGGCGAGATCAAGCCGAACCACGTAATTCTCTTTGTGTTTATGTGTGTATGATCTCAGATTCCCAGATCTAGTGGCTAGATTTGTATAGATTGTCAGATCTAGATCGCAACAGTTGCTTTTGCAATAGTGACATCAGAACTTCGCATTTTCAATAGTGGTATCAAAGCTCTGCATTCCTCAACAGTTTTCTGGTAATTTTTCATAGAATAAAAATTGATCACAGAAGATAGACGTCCCTATCTCAAAATTTATGAGATGATTAGAATGAAAATTTCTGTACCAGATGATAGATGTTCCTTTCTCAAACATATGAGAAAGAAAACTGTAAACACGGGAAGCTTCCAAGGAATGAAGAAATGATTCAAGTTGATGCACACCTTGTTAATGCATGATTCAACGAGGCACATGTACACCATCGGGGGACTGGAGTATCTAACTGTTATTAGAATCTAAATCAACTTGTAGATGATTAGGCTGTTCAAATCATTCATGAACTAGATTATCATAGAGGCTATGAATATAAAACACTGATTTGTTTGAAGTAGAAAATGGATACTGAAGCCTCTTTATAGAAGTAGAAAGCTTTATTCACCGATATGTTATTGCAAATTGGCACGGGAACTTCTTAATAGAAGCCCATACTGCCAACACTGAGTCTGTATTCATAGGGCTGGAACACTGAGAGAAGAATGACTTCACTGTGGAAATCACAAGAAATCTCATTTGTCCCAGGTAGCCTAGCCTTCCACATGGTAAATATCTGATACTTCTCTGCTTGTTATAGACAAAACGTTAGCTACCTGTCCAGCTACCTGCCCGCAGCCAAGCCTAATCATGTCAAGGCAAAAACACAGGTTCTAGATATCTTTACAAAAATAGTCTCTGCAGATTAACGGCATGCACTCAAAAAAGGAGCTTTTAGATGTTTCAGACCCCCAATCTCAATGAGACTGCTGATATACATCAGAGGGCAAGTGTTAATCTCTATAATTTGTCTTCTTGAATTTACATGTTGTCACAGCTGGTAAAGCAGTAAATACTGCAACGTACGTTCTGTGACCATTAAATTGCAACCATGCAAATCATAAGTCCCCGTAGTTGTACACACTCAAAGAGCCAGAGAAGAAGTTCACGCCATCATTTTTTCCATGCATGGTCCACCCTTTTCGTAGATTTAAACCGTTCATTATGTTCGCCGTTACCAAGAATATGTAATGCACTTGATTTCAGTGCATTTAGATGATCTTAACTAGTTGTTCTGAATTTATAAAAAAATTAGTACCATTAGTTTTTACTGACAGAAACATACCTAAAATCATCCAATTGGAAAGAAATTTGATATCTTGCCCATCAAAGCCATTCAGACAATAATGTATGGCTTAGATCTATAGAGAAAAAGTCTCACCATGCATGAAAAAAATTGGTGTGGACTCTTACCGGACTCTCAAATAATTATACTGTAAAAGTTCCTTAAACCTCAGACGTGTTGGGCCAGACTGTGTGTACTCAACCAAACTCTAGTTGTCTGTTGGACGGTGAACCTAAGAAGGATGTAACAAGTACTAATGCTGATCAAACTGGCAGTCCTCGTGGTAGATGCCAACTTCCAATTAGTACGCAAGATAAGATTTAGAAATTTGTAAAGCATTGGCTAATCATCGAGACATAGAATTCAGGGATGGTTTTTGACGCCAAATTGCTTGTTAATTGACTCGTCTCCTCTATCCTGTACAGATTCACACAAATAGTTGCTCCGTTGAGAAGGAAATGCAGATGCATTACATGGCATAGTTTGCCAAAAGCAGAGAGAAGTCTTGATTTTCACAGTTTTTTAGAACTCAAAACAGGATTCATGGATTAGGCAGTATATTCTAATTACTACTAGAAGGATAAGTCATTTCAGTAATCACAGAGTTAGAAAATAGTACTACAAAATTCTGACATGATTCTGTTTGGCATACTTGGGAAGATTACAGCTTAAAACCTACAACGGCGGAACTTATTGCTAAACTTTGCCTGTTTAGAAGTATTTACGGAACACAGCATTGAAGTGAATAATCTGTTTGGCTGAGTCAGAGCCCATAATAACTCCAACTTCAACCAAGACTGCAAGTTGGTCTCAAAAAGTCCTAAATAAGAAAACATTCACAAGTTTTGAATGATCTGCAGAACCAATAACCAAGGGGCATTTTAGCCCTTTTATCCTTGACTTAGCACTCCTGAGTTGTTGTACATATGTTGCTGGTGCAATGAATGTAAATCATTCGTTTTCCCTTCTACTATTAAAGGGAGTGTTGATTGCAGCCCACGAATCTTGTGGTGCGTAGCCAATTAATCAAACAGGCCCTGGGCCCTATCATGCATGCAAGAGACATTCACACATTAAATGGAAGCATGCAGGAACTTACAGCATCATAAATGCTTGCAGTAAATGCAATGGTCCAGGAATCATTACATCTACAACAAGATTACAAAATACAAGGACATTAGATGGTCAGGCATGGAGAAATGAAAATAAAATTTTTACATTAGTGAATGTTGACAGTTACCTCCACTTGAATTTTCAGGCTTTGCATTACATATATGGGAATTGGATTTTTTTACCATATGGTTTGGTCTCAGGCAATGGACATGGTAAATGTAGAAGCCATTACAGGGTTATTGCTTGCACAGTTCCACCATTACTAAAGACACAGGAATCCAGTACCTTTCATCTACGGTCTCCTGCTTTCACCCTTATTTTTGTCGTGCTAGTGTCTGGTGGGTCACAGTTGGTAGCTTACTCTGAAACTTGTACTGGTATTTTATCCATCCAGTAAGGTGGAAGATAGAACGTGTTAAGGCCGCAGCAGTTCTCTTGGATTGCCTCGTTTGCTGTGGACATTGTAAAGCATCAGATTGGAGAATTGTTGATGGATCCTTGTTCTGTGTTAGTGATGGCCGTTCTGGTCGTCGAAATCGTTCTTTTGTTGTAGAAGCTAAGCAATGCGTTGCTTATGATTGGACTACTGAATTGTATGCAGAATCATTATCAGATTGATGATTGCATTGGGACTGTTAGTGTTTTGATCAAATGGATGTGTCACACTTGCTCTTGATGTGAAGGTCTTTGGTGGGGTGTAAACATGAAGGGAGTTTTTATCCATATTTTTCGTTTTAACTGGGGTGAGCAATCTCATCCAAACCCAATCCCAAAAGTTTATAGATATTTTATAGTTGCCAACAGCAGGGCATACCGTCACAGTGCCTATGGATGAGATTGTTAACGATTTGTTATCAATAATAGCAAACAGAAGCAAAGCCTACCGTTTCAAAAGAGGAGTCCATTCCTCAAGGACGTGTGAAGAAGTGGACGCCTACCCATCCTTTTAATAAGTGACTATTCTTTTTTAAGATTTGAGCTGTTCATGTTGTTGGACATACAAGAATTAGGAAACTCACAAGAAATCGATGCATTTAGACCTGCTTATCTCAGTCTTTGAAAAAACAAAAATCAGTGGTTGGGATTTTCAATTGAAAGAAACATAGGTTAAGAGGATCCAATGTCTCTAGTCTATCTAAGTCATTCAAGTATAATCAATAGTTCTCATAAAATAAAATAAAAAGCCACATATTATTAAAGTGGGTGTCTAACTTCTTTAGACTCCCTTAATGTTTAATTAGTGATCGGTAACATTTATTTCAATATGGTGTTATAAAATAAGCTCTTATATTATATCTGTCTCTGAGAAAACCTTATATCAAAATGCGACACTTTGACTGGGAACTCAGCTAACTAGATACGATTTCAGACTTTTTGCATTTTGCATTTTGGACTCGTCGACATTAACTTCGGATTGACTCCTTTTTGCAAAGTCCGCATTGTGTCTGAATTTTGAGTTTCAATAGTTTGGAGAAAACAACAATTATGTTTGAAAAAGGCTGTTTATAACTTCTGCTTAATTAGCTCATGTTGAATGCAGAATGCTGTTTGGTAACCTATACTTAATGTTTAGAAACCTGATTACTACTGTTCTTCTCATAAATAGCGCTGATGTAATGTATGCTTGTGACCCATAAGCGGGTAAAATAAGAGTTACCAAAAACAACTTGGTTTCTTCGGGAGAAGTAAAAATTGATGACATTGTCCATTTGAGCAATACTAGAACCAAAGCGCCTGTTTTCCGTTTGAGGAATACTAAAAGCAAAGCGCCCCAATTCTGCATGAAAGGCCCTGCCTTTGAATGATCTACAACATTCATCTGCTTGCTCTTGCTTGGAACATCTGCTACCAAATACAAGGTTCGGACAATTCTAACATGAAGCTCCCACCTATGCATTTCCGCCCTTGGATTTAGACTAAAAAAGGACTGTCCCGGTGCATGAAGCTCCCACCTATGCAGAGTTCATGAAAGGGGCAGACCACAAGGGCTTATAGTAGGCAACCTTACCTTGTATTTTTGCAAGAGGCTATTTCCACGCCTTGAACTCATGACCTCAAGGTCACATGCCCTAGGATTTAAACTATTGTTGAAATAAAATGTCTGATAGTGCATTTTTACTGAGATCAATATAAGAATTTTTCAGAAGCTAGAAGCCTACAACCATCCAATCAGCATGCTTTTTTAGCTACTAGACATCTAAAGTAGGAGCAAATTAAATAAACTAGTTGGATCGTCCATAAGTGGAGCCCTTCCTGAGATAATAGAGTGCCTTGGTTTTGGCCGTTCGTTTGAGCACTTTGCTTGAGCAGTGTTGTACTTAGAAGCTTGAACACAAACAACAAAAATCCCACCCCCACACTTTACAGTGATGTATATGGTTTGTTGGTGATTGAGCTGCATCCGCAGGGATTAGTTCCACGCCTAGAAGGGTGAGGACACCCTGTGATCTCAGAAAATAGAAAAAGAAGAAAAGTTGCCTAATGTAATACGAGTCGTCTCTAGTTAATGAAAGGGGCTTTTAAATGATTAGGTAAACAAGAAGATGATGTTAACTCAAGTGAGTCAAAGAAGACTTACCATCTTTTAAACGATGGTCTCAACAAATAAGGTACAATGTATACGACTATAGTACTGTTGCTGAATTGTCCGAATATGATGCTTAATGGAGACTGATCTCACTTACATTCACAACAAATGCTAGTACTATTTTTTGGCCCCTATCAATCCTCCATTTCTGACCCCAACCAGATTTCCCACGATTCACTTTCATGCCTTGCCACCTTTCTAGGTTCTGGAAAGTGCCCCTACAATCACATGCTATCCTTTTTTCTAGGCCATACCAAGCAATTATCCCTTTTCTGCCACAATCACCATGTCTGTCATCATCTATGTAAGAGTTTTTAGTAATCAGATCTTTCCAAAATAAACACATTACAAAAATCCGGATTACAATTAACACTAGCAATCACGGCAACTGACTAAAAAAAAAAAAACTAATGTTTGATAATGATGAATAATTCCGCTCTCTCTCCTCGTGTTTGGACTTTCTATCGGGCAAGCTGTAAGTGCGGTGTGGCGCCAAATATGAAAAAGAAAAACTGGTCAACAGTGGGGATCAGTGGAGATGTTAGGCTATCAAAATCAAATGGATAAACAAGTGATGTCACGCTAAGCAAAAGACGCATGTTTCATAGGAAAACTTCAATCTCGATATCTTATTTGATTAGAATAATGAGAATTTTAATTAGATTACGAAATGCTTAAATCATGGATTATGATTCAACGAATAAAGCGGATCCAGAAAACATCCATTTGAAGCCCTCAACGACGATTGCTCCCATTATTTCCAAAGTCAAAAAGCCTTTCTTTCTCACATCCCTTCAAACCCCTCTCCATTTCTAAATCTATATTTGGCCAATCATTCTCTTTTGCGTGTGGAGAATGGAACCCGAGGAGGACGACGGACATGCTTTTCCCCTTCCATTCTCAATTTTCTTAGTTGGGTCCTTCACTTTGTTGTGTAATGGCTTATTTCCGTATGAGCAATCACCTCGAATGTTCAGATTTTGATCGAGTGGTTGACTGGTTAGTTCTGGCTGCCAACAATCTGGCCTGGTCATACCCATGCTTTAGTTAAGTGAAAGGGACGTGGCTTCTTATTTATGTATAGATGTGTGCATGAATGAAGCATCAGAGGTCACATTCCCAACCAAGGCATGTATCACTCGCCATGTTATAATAACCAAGTTTGATTCAACTTCCATTTCAGGTCATGCCCCATCATCATCCTACAAGTAAAGAAATGCGACGTTTTAATAAGGTAGAGACAAGGACAGAGATGGTTAGTAGCCGCCTTCCATGCTTAAGAAATGACCATAAGAATGGTCGGCAGTTGTTTAATTGTTTTATCCTTGATAGAAAACCCCCCTTTTATTTGTAAAGAGAAGACGTTGCCTCATGACCACCCACAGCGGCTAAGAGCCTTCCACTGTCCCATCATTAATCCCTCCCCCCATCTCTCTTTTCACTGGTAGAGTTTGTATTGCTTTTTCATTACGATAAAATGTCTCTAGCATTACAAACTTCTACTAGCAGTGAAAAATAAAGGGGAGAGAGAGGGTGAGGGCATTACGAACAATTTCTGAGGCAAAACGTCTATGAGATGACTATATTTGGCACACTATCACTGGTCTTTCAGATAGCCCCATCTGTTGTGGAACTTTGTACCGTAAACGTCACAAGAAACGTAGAAGACGAGAATAATTTCTGTATTTCCAGTAAATTAATACAAAAAACACGAGCAAAATACAAGAACTAGTAATTTGTATTTGCTCTCTGTATCTGGCTTAAACAAGAGGGAATTCCTTTCGATAAAGTAACCAATCTTTAACAATCCCAACCCTCGATAAGAAGAAAAAGATAAACATAAACCTTCAAGTTTCTTGTCAAAATACAAAGGAAAACATGACCCAAAGGTCCCAAAATCTGAGTATTTACAGACCAAACCCAAAGCCACCCACGAACCTAGACGCACGCTATCAAACAAAACTAACCTAAACTGGCTTTGCTGATCAAGAAGCTGCAGATTGGTGGGGTTGAGGGAAGGGATAGAAATGGGGTTTATTGAGGGAAGCAAAAGGAACAGTTTTGTTCGTATTGTCGGTAGAATTTGCAGAGGTAGAAGTGGTAGTTGTTGCCACTCGCTCACAAGAAGGGCACATGGTTAGAGTAGTTGCCGGAAGCTGCATGTAAAAGGGGTGAGAAGATTTCAGTGCTCTCAACTCTTGCAGCTCTTTCTGCAGCCTCCTGTTCTCTTCTGTCAGTGTTTCACAGCACCGCTTCAAGTACTCGCAGTCTACCTCCGTTTGCTTCAGCTTTGTTCTGTTGTTTGTAGAAAATAAGAACAAATTCATAAGGGAAAGAAGAAGATAGTCATGGGTTATGGTGGATTAAAACCTGAAAAAGGTAAAGGATTTAGCACACCTTGCTCTTCTGTTCTGAAACCAGACTTCTACTTGACGAGGACGGAGGTTCAGTTGTTTAGCAAGAGCTAGCTTTTGCTTCTGCAACATGGAATACACCGTTTAGGTGAGAAAATGTGGAAAGGGTTTCGATTGCTTTGACTCTTATGTTCTGGATTTTACTTACTGGGTTGAGGGTGTTGTGTTCTTTGAAGCTTTCTTCAAGAAAAGCCGATTGTTCTTTAGAGAGCCGGAGTTTCTTCCGGGTCAGACCGTTCTCTTCCTCATCGCTCGCTCTAGAAGAAGCTCTCTCCGTTTCGAGTTCATTAGCCGCTGCGTCTCCATCTCTCTTGTTTCCTCCTCTGTACATGCTGAAATCCATCTGAAAAGAAGAAACCGTGCTGTTTGGGGAAGAAACGGCAGTCCCATCATCGTTTTCTTCTGCCGAAGGAAGACGATTAACGTCAAAGCCACGTGCTGTTGACGCCACATGGCCAGAAGAGCCACCTTCAGAATTACCTTTACCATTCAAGAAACAGAATCAGCAAAACCCATCAAAACGGATGTCTCAAAATTTCGAAAACAAGAGAAGAAGTTAATAGACTCACCAGTATCAGGTGCCCATGGAAACCTTAGCTGTGAAGGAGGATAACGAGGAACGGGAGCAAGAGGTAGAAGATCGAGTTGAACGGGAGGATCCGCAGAGACCCCTTTCTCCTTAGTCCCTTCTCCATCCGCACTTCCTCTCTCACCTTTGTCTCCTCCTCCTCGTCCATCTTCTTCTTCTTCATCTCGTCTATTCAACCCAACACCTAAACCCATACAAAACCCTAAACCTTTGCTAGTTCTACTACCTTTCTCCATGAAAGAGAGGGGTTTTGGAGCTTCTCCCAAGCTCAAACCCAGCTCCATCTCTCAACGATAAAGAAAACCCAAATCAGGAAAGCCCAAAATAGAGCAGCCCAAGGAGGAAAAGTAAAAGGAAAGCTAAAGCCAACAAGAATTTAAACAGAGAGGGTGAGAGAGAGAGAGATAAAGAAGAAGGCAAATGTAAAAGGACTAGCCCTTTTATAGAACAAATCAATAGAACCAACCCCAACCCTCTCTCTCTCTCTTCTTTGACCGACAATCTCAGGTTGACAAGCACACGTGAAAGGAAAACAAAGCAAAAGGATTGGAGATTTCATTGTTTCCTTGCTTCTTAATAAAAGGACCCAAAGCTAGAAAGGCACAATCCCATCCCATGATGATCAGATCCGGACGCCCCAACCACCACAAATTCATAGACCCAAATCTTTCTTTCACCAAAACAGCAACGCACAACCCTACCGAGCAACCCAACAACGTTTCCCGCACCCACCTGTCTCCCTCTCCACTCTCATTTACAGGTGCAATTAAAGGAACGAGTTTCCAATTTCAAGCCTCGCCCACTGACCAACCCCACCACAATCGGAAACTGCTTTTTTCAAGCAGCTCATTTATTGTTCTTTCCCTTGTCGATTCACCAACATCGGACGCGTCATTACGAGATCCGGATCCTTTGACGTCCAATCCAAATTTCTTCTCCTACGACCCCAACTTTTTCATAGGTCCAACTCGGTTTCCCCGTTTCTAAATTTAGTTTTCACCGTTCCAGTTTTCCCCCCCACGTAATTAATACTTCTTAATACCGATGCAAATTTCTCCTTGGATTTTGCGTTTGGAGCAATCGGTGGCACGACTCCGATACAAGACCCTTGACTCAGAAACAAGTGGAGGAAATTTCCCTTCAAGCGGCCATGGCTCCACGTTTCACATTCCGACTGGAGCAGAGAGAATGGGTTGGAAGGGGGATTTGGACGAGATTGACGACGAAACTCAACGAAGTGGGGATGGGTGCGGGAGCAGTGTTCTTGTGGTGGTCCCCCCAGAGTCACCGGGTAAGCCCGGCGGAGGAGAGGTTTGGTCACGATGTCATGCTTTTGGGATCATTGCAATTATTGAAGTCATGCGGTACTTAATGATGGGTGTACAAGAGAGACATGAGAGAAGCATGAATTCTTCTTGGGTGGTGGAGTTGGGCCCACCCACCTTCACTTCTCTCGCTTCCCTTTTGACGAAGATAAGGTTGTCCATTTAAATTGTTTTCCTTTCAAAGTCCAAACATGTAAGAAACCAAGCGCCAAAAATGATATTGGCACCCTCGGTCTCGGTTAACCCCCCCGTTCCACCTAGAAAATCTGAAAACGATTAAATTATTAGAAGATCCAGTCCGTACGATATCTTGTGCCCGAAAAGAGATGAAAATAAGCAAGTCCGAAATAGGTATTTATTTGTGTTTAATTGGGAAAATACGAGGTAATTGCTATAAAAATCATTAGGATTCCTTAAAACACGGGAGATTTTTCTTGCCTCCATTATTTGGAGATTTTAAAATCGGTAGCGGGTAAAAATCGGGAAAGATCTTTCCGGATCCGGGCTGAAAATAACGTGACGGGGCGAATACACGAAAATAGCCCTACATAAGGGCTTTAGTCACGGCGGGTCACGTGGTTGGGAAGGTAGTCTCACGTGATCGGTCATTCACTCCGGCTATTAAAAATTTATTTGAAGGAGTCAGACCCAATAACCAGCACGTCAAATCGCCGTGGGCCAGAGGCGTGTTGACAGAAATGTCCGACTGTCACGTGCCCGTACGTGGGAGGATCAGTCTGATTGGGCGAGAGACGTAGAGGGAAGGGCGTCTACCAATGGAAAGGAGGAAAGGGTGCAGGGGTAATGATGGCAGTTGCGGCGGGGAGGGGACATGTTCGCAGCAGCAATGATTAGTACGGGGGATAGTTGGGATGGGGACCACGGGCAATTATTATGGGGTGATTGAATGGTCTCTCCTCTGCCTTCACCCTTTGGCGCTCGTCTTGCGTCCACCACGTCTCCTCCCCCACTTTTGCTCATCATTACCTACAACCTTCCTTCTTCTATTTTTTTTTTCCTTTTCGGCTTTTTGATAAATATTTTTCCAAATGACGTGAATGCCCTTGCGACGGCCTTATTTTCCACCTTCCCCTCGGTCAAAATTCCAAGTCACTTTTGATCAAAGACAAGCGAGACTTTCTGGACCTACGATCCATGCTAATAAACTTGCACTCCATCAGCGGCTGGTTTAGGTGGCTGTTGTCTCCTGTCAAACGTATATTCCGTTGGTAGGCTGAAAATTCACCTGAAACCAACGGTTAAAGTACTCCTAAAAGAAATTCTAAAGAGGACTCCTTGAATGAGGGATTCACAAATGTGTAATTAAGACAAAATTAGTGTCAATGTCATGGCTTTTTCATTATCTACCAGTTTAAGGGATTGGATCGTGTCAAGGTCACATGGGTGGGCTTCAAAAAGTATGCTTTTTCTTTGAGCCAGCGAGGACACTTTCTTAGAATATAAAGTCTTGCAAGTGTACGTGCTCAAGAGGAGAGGGAGTTCGGGGCTATGTTTTCATGCATAGTAAAACTTGTTTTGTAAATCTAAGCTGTTAATCTTGTTCAGATATACAAAATAAAAATGACTATTTAGACGATGCTAGCTGCTCTTTTCGGTCTTCGAACAATATAATAAAAATAAATTTTTATTTCTAGCCTCTCTAAGCCACGAAGAAATGGTTGGATCTAAAACAAAAGAGTTTTACGCACTAAGAAAAGATACCAGACTTCGTCTTCTTCCAAACCTTTTAAGCATTGATTCCTACTAGGATTCTTTGGGTGAATACTTGTGGCAAAATGGTGGGAGTAAATCACAAGGGCACCTAAAACTTAAGAAGGGTTAACATTTTAAGATAACAAAAACTTTGTGTTAAGCATATAGCACTCAATCGTTAGATGATTCTAGTATATGCTTGTTAGTTTACCATTCAACCTAAAAGCTTAAGTTGACAGAAAGTAGGTCAAAAATAATTATATATCCAACATATCACCTCATACAAACGATCAATTTTGAACTCTTCAATGTATCAAAGTTCTTGAAATTCAAACTTACGAAAATTTTCTCAATAAAGCTTTGATATATTATTATTCACCATTTGACATAAAAGCTCAGGTTGATAAGAAGTGAGCCACCAATATTTATGTCTAAGAGTGCTTAAAACTATACTTTGTATCTTTCACTATTTCTATTTCTGGTATTCTCTAAAGCCAGTGACTGATATCCGACGTCTTTCATAATTTTAAGCATTATGATTTTAGAGAGATCTAACCTATTCGTCTTGCTCTCACTCCTTCAAATTATCTACGCACCTTAACTCACTGGGATTGGACTCTCGTACAGTATGTTTCTTCGTTTTCTAAGTCATAAATACTGTCTTAAGAAAAGAACAGGCATTGACTACAGCCAGACATCCCATTGGCAGGATTTTTCTTGTTAGGGAAAACGTTAGCAGCCGAACGAGAGGAAGGGCTTGGATCTAAGAAACATTTAAATCTTGGTCCTGGTGAGCTCCCTTGATGATTTACCAACAAAAAAGGAAAAATCTTCGCAGTACAGTCGACTCCAATCTCGTGATCAATCAGAAAACAGAAAGGAGAGGCCAGATTGGTAACTTTGATCTTGAAGAAAGTGGATAATAACATGACTCGGAATAACAGTTCAGAGGTGGCTTCTGCTCCCGGACCTAGAGAGGAGGGATTGGTTTTGGAGGGTACGAAATGGACGGGCAGAAGATCTACCAATCAGAGATCTGGTCCGAATCCAGGAAGGTCAGTCTCGGGCACCACAAACTCATGTACCTCACCAGACACATTCACCCACGGTCAAGCACATGGTGGCTCTCTACGTCACCCCCACCGCCACCCAGGGAAAGAGAGAGAAAGGTTTGGCTGCATTTCTTCCATCTAATCCTCCTCGTGACAGCCAACTGTCGTGGATATCGACTTCAGTAAATATGAAAGCAGGTGCGTTATTAAGGTACTGGAGGTAGCAGAAAGCCTTGCAAATCCATCTTTGGTGGATGCATGAACGAAGTCCAAACCTATCTGCTGCATCAAACTGTTGGTGGGAGAACAGATGGGCCCTCGCGTGTAATACGTTGGATATTTGGGGGTGTTTTCTTCCTTTTTCTGAGGGCTTTCTTGCATACCAGAAAAGCAACGGAACATACAGACTAAATCGAAGCCAAAGCTTTGCCACAGACAGTATTCGTCATCGGCTTTCCCCATACATCACTCAACCAAGTCTGGACCATTTTGGGGATGTGCTTAGTGGTTGACCAAGACAAATGTTCCCTTCTTGTTATTTTTTCTTTGTTCTAGTGGACATGGATATATACAAGGACCTAGAACAAAGACCTGTGTCCTAAGCACAAGACCTCTTTAACCTAGTTGAATAAGTGGGATGTTTTTCGTCAACATTTCTGCTCCACTTCAAGCCCTGAAATCTTCTTCATCGTTCGAATCTCTTAGTCGTTGCTGCCATAACTTTTGCATCTACCTGGATCAGTAGGTTTCATTCTATGTAATAGAAAAATGCTATTCGGGCTGAGTTTCAGGACTGACTTTGGAATCCTGCCCAGCAAATTCCTATATTTGGATTATATGACCTAATCATCTTGTTCGGTATTCCCTATTTAGGCTATTTACCGAATGCCTTGCCTATTGAATATTTCTAACTACTAGTTTTCTTAGTCAAGGAATTCAATAGTCATTTTTAATAACTCAATATGGCATTGCTAAAATTATCCAGCAGTCGTGGATGTTGGTGTCCAGCAAATCTAAGACAGGCCGGACAAAAAAGATGGGTAGGTGGAGATTTGTTAGGATAGCATTTCTCTTCCATAATACTATGAGTTTGATAATAATTGAATCCTGCAGTAGACTTCCCTTCATGATCTCTTCGTCTTATTGCCATAGCGGCACCAATTTCACCCTAGTTACCTATTGTAACTCCTATGAGAAGTTTAAGGGTAACTTTCTTGAACAGGAGCCAACACTTTAACCGGCAGATTGTAACTTTACATTAAGGCTCTCCACTACAAAAGGCCCGAGAAAATATTCAGATAGACTATAAGTGGAGCATTTTGTGATTAATGATATGATTTTCATATTATCAGTACTGAACAGTCCAACAAAATTTTGGCACTAGAGAAATGCTTGCCAGATGCCGACTTTAGGATTCCACAAGGAGTGTATATGGCGACTCCTGGTTCAAATGGGCTGGTCCAATCCAGGGACGGAGGTTACCGGTTTGCATTTTTCCGTGTATCATTATGATAGTTGATTTGGCATTAGCAGGAGACTGTTGAAGACTGCCTATCCCATGTTTAACATCCCTTTCTAATATGCTACAAATGAACAAATGTATTTTCATGAAATACACATGCAATTGAAATATGTCAAAGCCGCCCATACTCTAGTGCGGTTGTCAATATTAGCACGTTAGGTTATCTGAGCCAATCTGGATAGAAGCCAATCTTCTTGTCATTTTCTTATCAATATGCTGTGACTAAATTTCATGCTAGTGGATTTATTTATTGCTATCGAATGAGAAAAATGATAATAATAATCTTCTTCATTAAAATCATAATTTAATTCAATACTTAGCACAACTGTTGGTTAAGAAGAGGACAAGATAACATTCATCCAGGTCTAATCAAATCTTAAGCGAATCCTATACTTTTCACATCTTTGGGACAATTCCGTGAAGTAGAAAGTAATCTGTTGATCTTGCCTCCAAACAGTTGCGTACTAATTAATATGTAATTGCCAATATCATGATTCAAATGAGTCGTTGACATGAAGTCCCGAAACACTGCAAGATGCTGAAGCTAAGGCCTGTAACCGTAATGACACTAGAAGGGCTTCTCCTGTGCTTAGGACACAGGTTGAGGCGCTCATAAGTTATGGGCTATTCATGAATACCCAGCTTGGCCAGATGTTTAGCTATTGCCTATTGCTTATTGGCCATATCTCACATGCAGACATATCCGTAAAAACCCAGCTTGCCCACTCAGCATGCACCCACCATCACCACCAACAAAGAAACTGTAAGATGTTTACCATTGGTGATCTACAGAGGCATCCAAGCCAGGTGATCTTCAATTCCAATCTTCATTTCCTGTCAACTGTCAACCTCTCTTTTGGTGATTGCGTGCGACCTCACTGGATCCGAATGTGACTATACACTAATCTAGAAACACCACACTTGGTGGGTATTTCAAATGTAGATAATCTGGTTGATTGAATTCGTTTCGGCAGTTTACAGCCCTGATTTCCATTTAATGACACGTTTGCCTATGCTGACCTGCAAGTGTCACATTCACGATGACGGGTCCGGAAAAGTTTCCCACTTTGCCGTTTGCTTTCCCTACTCTCCCTGTCATTCGTATGATTGTAAATGAATATTTAATTCGCACATAAAATATTGAGCAGACAAAATAATGGAAATGGGCAATAAAAGAGAGACAGTATACGGCCCGATGGTCTCTCTCTAGCCCGCGTGCAGCTTGCAAGGGCTAAAGCGAAACAACATCATTGGAGTAATTGGTCCTGCATTATCATCATCGACCCACACGCACACACATATTCATGAAGAACGGGCAAGCCCTAATCAACATGTCCCTATGATTATAAAGTGCGAATAGATTATAAGAGAACAATGATTTTGCAGAGAGAGAGAGAGAGAGAGAGTTGAGGAAATGAGATAGTCTACATGGGGCATCCATGAGATCTTGGCAGATATGAGTCAACCAATCATGATCCTGAGAGCATCCAACTCCAAGGTTCCCCTCCCTTTTCCTCTGCTTTTCCCATTTCAAATCAAACAGAAATACTGGGTGATTTCACGTTGATAACCATATTGGATCACCAATCGTGTAGGCCCTGCATGTTCTTTTAGCGTACGTGTATCGGTGTGTGAATTTGTAAACCGATCCACACAAGCAAACATCACCCAAACGAGTTCAGTTCAATCGGCAACGGTAGACTTGTCCTTACTAATTAGATAATGGAACGTGATTACACGTATGGGTCCCCAAAAAACCACTGCCCTCATAGTAGATCAATACTAACTACTAGTATGTTGTAGATTTTCATTTTTTGGTTTTCAGCTTCTATCAATCTAACACTGTACATTCGTTTTAGCTCTATATTCGTATAATTGACTTTGGATATTTTTATGTGAGTGGATAGCAGATATATCGCATAATAAAGAAGAAATGATTAAGTGAACAGAGATATTCGATGTTCCCTTGTAGTGGATTTGCCATTGCCACATTCGAAATTATCGCTATAATGATTACATTAATTTGGATCACCGATTGTAATATCATTCAAAAACCATTGAACCATACTTCTTCCCATGCTGGTTGTGTCAATCCCGTTAGACCACCCTTCTTAGGTCCATCTAAGTAGTTTGTAGGCCAAAGGCTGTCTGAGAGCGTGGCCAGACTGACCATCAAAACAGTAACATGGTAGATTAACGTAATCCAATGCTACAGTAATAGCAGAGAGAGGGGGGAAGAGGTTGAAAAGCAGCAGCAAGAGGCAGAGGCTGCAGAGCAGAGATCTCGCCGTAATTAAAAAGGAGTAAGTACGTCTGAAAAGGCTATAAATGAAGAGGAGAATGCATATCCAGTGGGGGTCTGCCTGCCCGTAATAGTCACAGAGCTCAAGGGCCCATAATAAACAAACAAGAATAATATGTGAACGTAATAAGAGATCAAGTTTGCTTGGCATATACGCCTCTCGTGTGGTCAATCATAACCCTTTTGCCGAGAAATCATGACCAAAGATTTGTTTATTAGCCCTTGTCAGAATAGCATCATGAGATGCACACCAGGTTGGCTTGGTAGGGTATCTGTTTCAAGGCATGCCATGGCAAGCAAAAGTGAGACAAGACCTGGCTGGTCCAAACCCATCTTCATCCCTCTTTACTTCCTAATTAAAATCCACGGCCAAACCCTCGTCCGAAGCTGGAAACCATCTTATCATTATTAAAGAACAACAAACAAACCAATTGAATAATCAAATCACAACAATCTCCACAAAAGCTAGAACTAACACCTCTCCTCATTTAAAGGGGAGTCTGTCAACTTGTCTGGTGATAAATTATGCTAAAACTTATTAATGTTGTAATATGACGATCAGTGCAAATGGTGCACTTTAATAATATTTATTAGTACAATATCATTACCATAATCAAGGTATCATGTTGACTATATTAATTTATGTCGTTGTGCTACTTATGAGATACCTATATAGTACGGCTCTGCCAACGCCACGGGATCGCATGGCATGATACTTGGCAAAAGAGAGGGTGACAGGTAGCTAGTAGAGAGTTCTAAAATAAAAAATGGCTTGCCAGAGGCTGGATTTTTGTGGTTAGTGCCACAAGTAAGGGTTACCTTGATAGAGACCAAATCTAGTGGTGCGCTTGACGTAAGGAATATGCTCAAGGCAGCACGCCCCAGTGGAGAACTTGGTTTTCATGGAAGGCCAAGCACTTAATAACTAAAGAACAAAAAACAAAGCGCCATCTATCTACAGTAACAACTTAATTTAACAACTAATTTCAAGAACTTATTGCATAAGGCCGAGTTCAATGATAGAAATACGCTCCAATGTATGACATTTAAGGACTTGACGTATGGTATCAAACATAGAATCGTATCCATGTTGTGGGCCATCATCCCTCAAGCACCTAGAAATTGTGCATAGATTGCAATGAGAAGATGTGGCCATGGTAGAACTTACATTGCTAGTAGATTACGTACAGTCAATGGATATACCTCAATAAGTCGACCCCACGAGGGAATAAAGGCCATATTAACAAAGAGTCCAGGCTCAAGCAGAAAGGAAGGTGTAATGACTCAAACATTATCAATTACGTGTTTGTTATTTACTAAATTGATATAGATTAATTATTTTAGAAAATTAATATATGTAATTAACTATATTAATAAGTAGATGGGTGTTTTAGTTTAATTAAAATAAGAAATGAAAGAATTTGTGAGAAGTAGCTGCATAATTAGATTCTACACTCAAAATAGAATCCAACGCCTCAAAGAACACTGAAAACGGAATTCATATAACCAAGCGAGGGTCATTTGAAGATTGAGGGCATATTTGTAAATTGACTACAAAATGACTAAGACCTGAAAACACAAGGGGTCGTTTTACTAACGACACCCCCTCCCTCATCCCCTCCCTCTAACCGACCCAACAACACTGCCTTCGCAGGCTATAAAGCCCTCTTTCCCCTTCTCCCCGACCATCCCTTTCTCTTGCTCTTTTTCTGTAGCTGCTTTCACCCAAAAACCCTGCAGCTAGGGTTTCAACGTGGAAAAGGCCGCACCTCCACCGATGGGCACCGTCCTAGATTGCCAAGGTAAGGCCCTTCTCTCTCTCTCTCTCTCTCTCTCTCTCTCTCTCTCTCTCTCTCTCTCTCTCTCTCTCTCCTTGGTTTCCCCCTCTCTTCCAGCCTAGAGCCATGCCAGATCTGGTATTCCCCGGCCACAAATTGCCGAGGAAAGCTGGGTTTAGATCCGGCTCGTTCGAACCCGAGCGTCCTCGAGACGCAACGCTTAACGCGCACCCGGAACGCTCCCTACTGGGACAACCTTCAGCTGCGCACAGCGTGGGGCGCGGTCTCGGTTTGACTAGGCCGCATGAGCGTCCCACAAACCTTGACACGCGGGTCCGAGCCAAAGATGCATCCGCACAACGCCATCCAGGACACGTGCCCTAGAGCGTCGTTCGGGAGTGCGCACGCATGCGAGCATGGTAGTGGTTCAACTAGGATGCACACATCTTGGGAACCGTGATGCGCGACCCCTGTACGGACAAATCTGGTTCGTCCGTGGATACGTGACACTAAAAATGCAATTAAGGAGGCTATATAACTCCGATCGACGATTTGAAAGAACCGTTGCATTCGTATTGACGACGCGGACCTAATGATACAATAAAATTTAGGATCATAAGACTATTTGATGTGATTATAGCCTAAAAATCATGAAATTCTCATAAATAGACAAGATCAAAGATGATCGATTCTCATAAATTGATCCATTAGGTATATTAGAATGTGGAGATCCTTATAAGTAAGATTATAAGTAAGATTTAATGTGGAGATCCTTATAACCAAGATCACACCTGCATCATACAGATCAACCATTATAAGTAAGATTTAATGTGGAGATCCTTAAATTAGAGATATATAACCTATAGTATATATCTAGCCATTGATCTATTAAATAAGAAATAATATTTGGATTCTTATGTCTAAATAATATCCAGGACCTCACAAAGGGTACTCTAGGACTCGAATTGAAGAGAAACATGAGCTAAGTGACAATGATCGATGTAAGTAGTCTGATACTGCTAAGTTTTCAAATGTATTTCTAAAACTCTAATTGATTTATTTAATCCTGATGATTGTATTTAGTATGCTTTTTGAGATATGATATTCGCATAATGAGTATGCAGATTTTCCTTATGATCAAATGCAATTACTTGTATTGTACTAATTTTTATGAATGCATCGCTCGCATGTTTTAAAACGCATTGCATAAATTGCATGATTTACGATGATTATGACTTGAATTATATGTATCTATATTTTTCAGGCTAATGAGCCTAGTGGGCACTATGTTAAGTAGGTAGATCGCTGGCTGAGGTAACCTGTGAAGGGAACAAAATCTTGAGTTCCAAGTGGGCAGATCGCCGAATGAGGCAACTTGCGGTGGGAACAAAATCTTGAGTTCCAAGTGGGCAATCGCTGAATGAGGCAGCCTATGGTGGGAATAAAACCTTGAGTTCCAAGTGGGTAGATCGTCGAATGAGGCAACCTACGGTGGAAACAAAACCTTGAGTTCCAAGTAGGCAGATCGCCGAATGAGGCAGCTTACAAAGGAGCATAGTTGACCTTATGATTTTAGTTTTATCGATATGCATATAGCATTAAGATGGTCGTATACAAGTACTCTTGACTAGTCTGCTTGGTGTGTTTTACCAAAAGACCATATGCATGATACTTATAGTGATGCCAACATCTGCTTTGAATGACAACTATTTTAAGAGTTTCATGATTATTATATTTGACTCGTTGGTTTGATGTGTTTGCCGAGATCTTTTTACATGAATCTATTAATTTCTACTTTTAGTCATATTTATATAGTTGAATATTAGATTTCGGTATAGGATTCCATGGTTGAAATTGTATCAATTAACTTACGTTTTATACATAAATATGCATGTTTACACAAAAAGGAATCATTGATGTTTCACATGACAAAGCGCATTGAATTATACATGTTGCTTGTCGTGTTTTCAAAATAGTAGTATCATATCACTTACTGGATATGAAGAATACTTACCCAAATATATTATTTTTACAGATTAGCTCCAAAAGGAATATAAGAAGTATTAGAAAATGCTAGTACTACAATCAAAAGACTGAAGAAAAGACAAGTATAAAGGTAAGTATATGATCTACCTTTTGGACATATACTTGTAATTATTACAGTTGGGTTGTGAGCTGTTACTAGATAGACTTATAAAGACATTTATGATTACCGTACTTTTCAAAACTACTTTGTACGTCATGAAAGCAAATGACACTCGGAGTTTTCAAAATGAATTTGAAATAAAAGATTTTTCCATTGCGTTACTTAGTTTTTCTAAAAGTGTTTTCAAATAGGAATTGATCATGCCTTAGAAAGTAGTTTTGCATTTAAAAAAGCATGTGAAAACCCGGATCATCACAAAAGGAGTCACAACTCTTTCTCTATGCTTGATAAAACCTTTTTTTTTTTCTTTTTTTTTTTCTTTTTTATGATCTAAGCTCTTCATCATGTTTTGAATATAAAAATTTTGGGCCTTTCAAAAAATTAATAAGAAGTAGATGGTATTTATAAATTTAACCTAAAGAAACATATGATAAAACATCCAATGGACATGAAATTTGATCTATACCTTATATAAGTGGCTCCTAATGTGATGAATGCCTTATATCTATCGAAAAGTTTTAACATGCATGAAAAAAAGGGTTTGGACTCCTTCCTCTTCTCTTGACCGTGGACTCTTGCCATATGCAAAAATTAAATGGCTTTGTGGGCAATATTAATAGCAATGCATAACCATATGATAAGACCTCATTAACCCACCCTTATTGTGATCTCTGGCTTTTGTTAAAAGCACAATCTTCTATTTTGTATGGAGGCAGCTTCAATAAAAACAGAAATAGTTGAATTATTAATGATTTCTTCATAACTTAAAGAACTTGAAAAGAGAACATAAGGGGCGATTTTTCACTTTGAAATGGTTAAGGGGAGTTACACTTCCATCACTTGGATGGGATAGCATTTTAGTATATATAGTGTTTTCCAGGTTGAGTTTTCTCTAAAAAAACTCCATAACATTATGTACGTCTCTAATTAGTCTCCCACCAAATAGACCAAATAGGAAACTACTTTATTTCTCCTCTTCTCATTTTCTCTTCTTTAATGTCTTTAATAACAAATTTAGTTTTGATATTTTAGGTTTTCTAATTGTGAGCAATCTATTTATTATTAAATAATTCTAAGTGCATTCCAACGACTTATCAAATTTACTAACTTCAGTTAATATTTGACTAACTTGTTAAACATGTCACTAGGTTACTAAGGAGGGCTCCATATATGTAGGCCCCACCAATTGGCCATATGAAAGAGGAATATAATATAATCAAGTTATCCACAGCCAATAATATTATATGGTCTCACCTAGAGGTGGCAAAATATGATACGACACAATAACACAACTTGAACCCTACATGAATTTAGTGGATTAGGTCAATCAATGTTGACCTATGTTAACCTGTTTGACAGGTGACCTATTAATTCATCACTTTAACTCATCTAACATGCAACTTGTTAACCAATCAGGTTGAAAATATAGGATGATTTTTTGCAAATAGTCCTATATTTTTATGGTTTTTAAAAACCCATCAATATACAGGACGATTTTTGAAAAACTAACTGTCTATATTCTTATACGAAAAACCGTCCTATATTAGTTATTTTACATTCATTTAATCGTGTTACATGAGTCATGTCGTGTTCGAGTTATGGGTTCTTGACATGATTATTAAGCGGGTTGTGTTTGTGTCGACCCATATACTATAATGGGTCAGTCTTGACATGACATGAACATGACCTGCCAACCCGTATTGCCAGGCCTAGTCTCACCAAATATAGAAAGTATAATTTAATCATATGTTTTCATGTTTTTATCTTTTAATTCATTTTACTAAATTATCATCTCATATTTTAATATTCACTTATGTATCTTTTGAGGACATGTACATTATAATTAACTAGATGTCCAAACATAAAAGTTCATACAGGCCCCATTATTTACTTAAGACTTTACTAAATCAAATGTAATAAAATCCTTTATCAAATAGTATGCATGAATTTGTCAAGTCTACTTTATGATAGTGCCTACTTAAATATCTTTTCTCATAAGGGTGTGGCCTGTATTAAGTATCCTATATTCTAATTAAGTCTAACATATATTTCAAGGTATTTGTGTATAACTTATAATTATATTGTACCTTTTGAAATCTTAAGAATAAATACTAATACCACTTTAAGCTACACACCTTTCAAGTCTAAGGGCACAAGTGGTTATGCTTTGTCCAAAATATTATTTAATCATGTTTTTTACTCAATATTTCAACAAGTTGAGATCATATACTATGTAAAAATACACTTCCTTGTACCTTCGTGTATGCCTTGAGTCTCTGTTCGAATGATTGACTAAATGGAATCTCATTGGAAGCAGTATATTTAATTGGTGTACTTGAATGTGGATTTTCAGTCTCATTCTCACTTAAGGATAGTCCTGAATTGCATTTCTCCCCTTTCTATAAATCCATCACCTTGACAAGGAATCCCTATAATGTTATCTGAGGTTACAATTGTCAACTCATGACTAACCGATAAGTGCTTTACGGGTGATGGAATTAGCATATAAATAATCTTATTCATAACATAACATACGATAAATTTAATTCTTGGCTTTCGAGGGCATACATTCTCAACAACTATGATAGATGAGTTAGATGCTAATGACATGTATCGTGCAGGAGAACAAGCAAGGTGTGAAGGCTGGGTTCATGATAGGGTCTCAAGGATACTAGGCTTCATGAGCATCTAAGGTTAAAGATCTAAACATCTTAATAGTGAAAGGTTCAAAGCTTGATTGATGGAAATAGGTTTAAACAGGTAAGGTCTGGCAGTTCATCACATTGTTGCGGAGTTGGTTACGGAGGCTGAGCACATTAAAGATGCAGCAGGTGAACAAAGAGAGGAAGTTGCTGGGCACAACGGTCAGCAAGTTCACAATGAAGTTCTTGATTGAAGGGGCAAACTAATGGTTATCGACGAGATATGCACCAAAATTCAACCCATCTAATATTTCAAGGCCCCCGAATAGTTGTCACACTAATGGTTCGAAAGGAAATTACCAATGATTATATTCATCAACTAAACCATTACATGTCAAAGACTTTATAATCATCGAATGCTGGATGATGGGTAACTTTTCTCTCACAAACCTTAAATGCCTTCTCTCATAAGGGTTGTGAGTTCGAATCCATTCACCATTCAAATAAACTATTATGCCTCACTCATCAATTACCAGGTTAATGGTGCTGGATAATTTAAAGGGCAAGTCCATACCCAGCTAGTATTTTGGGCGTTTGACTTGAGCGTATGTTTGAGAAAGCCATTTCTGAGGTTTCTGCTGCTTTTGTTTCTCAACAAACATTAAAGAGGGGCCTGGTAAAGTTCTATTTTGAAGTGCTCGCCTACCTTGTAAGAGCTCAAGTGACTCCGGCTCGTGATTAGCCTCTAAACTCTTATTTTCATTTGCAAATCGCTCTCCAACTCAATAAACTGGTTTGTTAGTAGCCCTTTGGGGGAATAAAAACCTCAGATTTTTCTCCTGTCTTTCTTCTTCCTCTAGACTGGCTGCATTCGAGTTGCGATCCAGCAGATTTCTGTTGTATGTCTCCACCATCGAAGCAAATGCTGTCCTCCACAACCCTCCAGCTCCTTTTGGTCGAAGGCTACGATGATAATGATGAATGAAGAACCAGTTCTTGAATTGATGCCTGGAGGTTATTCCAGCTTTTATGAACTTACCCGCTGCTTCTTTCGTGTTTGCTAGAAGTTTTGACGGAATGCATGCTGTTATTCTCATGATGTGAACAAACTCGAAGACATCATTCTTCTTTTCCTGATCAAGCTCTGAGTTTTACCGTGCCTATTTCTGTTTTGTTTAGCATTTGTTTGTTTCTCTGTTCAAAAGTTTAGTTTTCATTTCCTTATAGAATTTTATAGTGATAGTTTTGGAGATTAATCTAAACCATTGATCAATTATATGATATCCTAGATGGGCATTCGATCATCATGCTGGTGGGGCCAATGAAATGGTTCTGCATGTCGTACAAGGTTAAACCGTTGAGTGTATCGCATGGATTCATCTTCCTAAATGGAAAAACGGTCCAACAGAAATTATAAGTAGATCCGCGAGGGACATTTAAGCGCTAAGATGAACCATCTAGACTGTCCAATTTTCAAGATTGTCATTGGCCAGATGTTTATGGTCACTCAAATTCTATGCTACAACATACAGGTGTTTGACACAAGCCATCTGACCGTTCATTTGCTTGGGTTGTTTTTAGATTACTTACTAAAGTGAAAGCTAACCGCGGATAAAGCAAAGCAGGAAGACAAAAGGCTGCTTGGCATAGGCTTAAGAAGCCATTGGATCTCTGGTTAGTCAGCATGTAATCTCTGCGCAAAGTCATGAGAATCTGAAGTGTCTATGTTGGTTTCTATGTTTTTATCAGAACGCAGTGGACTTGTGGCCAATCTGGACCATCCATTTTGCAAAAGCATGGCGATCTACTTGATCCTAATCAACTGGATGACTTGACCCTTTATGGTTGTCAGAAAATAAGATAACAATCCCTGGACAAAATATCCATGGATAATGGTCTTTGGAGTCTTACGGCTGCCAACTTACCTATACCAGACGATTAAAGTTTCTACTAGATGAGTGGAAGAACATGTATTTTACTCGATTGATAGTCCTTTTATTTAGTGTAGACCAATTGAATTATAAGTTCCTCCTGAATTATAAACATAATGGGTGGGCAGCCCCTATTTTAGTTATGTAGATCCTAACTGCATATTTGACAAGCCCACCTGGCAATCTTTATGACATGGAAATCAAACTAAATTACGTAATATAATTTGCAAGAAGATCAGTTCATTGGATAGAAGGGGAGCCTTGGTGCAATGGTAAAAGTTGTCCTCGTATGACCTTGAAGTCACTGGTTCAAGGCATGGAAGCAGCCTCTTGCAAAATGCAAGATAAGGCTGTATCCTTTAGGCCCTTGTGGTCCGCCCCTTCCCCGGACCCCGCATAGCTGGAGCTTCGTGCACCGGGGCTGCCCTTTTTTTTTTATCAATTCATAGGATAAGGGATTAGGTTGACGTAACACATAATCAACGGACTCACTATTTTCTCCTAGTTATAGAAGAAAAGGGTAGCCCATTGCACTAAGTTCCCGTGTATGATGGGCTCCCAAGGATTTATAACGTGCACTCTTACTTTATATTTGTGCAAGAGGCTGTTTTCATACCTCAACCAATCTTTATCATTATTGTTGGTGTTCATAGTGTACCCACAGCTTAAAAGGGACTCATAAGAGGACGACATTTGCTTCAGTGGCAGCTACAAAAGTTGGATTTGCAGCAGAATCTGCTGGATTCCAACTCCAATGGAGCCCTAGCCAGGAAGAAGACAAAAAAGAGGAGAAATTTTGAGTCTCTGTTTAAAGAAAAAGAGGGTGTTGAATCCTCCAAAATACCCTACAATGCCAACTTAACATTCCATCCAAAACGACTACTTACAGACCAGTGTTTTTAGTTGGAGGCGATTTGCAAACAAAATGAAGTTTAAGGCCCTCTTACAAACGAAAACAGAAGTATAGAGGCTAATTGCTAACCGGAAACATAAATTATTAAAGGAGGTTGTCACACATACTAAGTATACAAGTGAGAAAGAAACCAGAACCACTGCACATTCACGAGGCTTCTTGTTCATCTGAGTTCTCTGGATCCAAGGCAAATGATGTTTAGAGGAGCTGGGAAGGGTTTAGACACTCAACTATTACTAGACCCAAACCCTTTCCAGCGTTGTTTGTTCCTCCTTAAGGCTTACTAAAGCTCAAGTTTGATGGAGCTTGGTTTGGTAATCCAGGAAAATCAAGAGTAGAGGCTTAATAAGGAGAGGGGATTGCCTACTGGATTTTGCTGGTGCTGCAGCTTTTGGGGACTCTCATTCAGCCTAGATAAATACTGCTCTGCAAGGTTTGAGATCGTCTGTAGCACTTAAAGAGTTGTAAACACGGTCGGTATAGGAGATTTTTAAGAATGTCATACGCTGGCTCTCCAAAGCTAAAGACCCGCCATGGACCTATTGGGATAGAGTGGATAACATTTCCTTTTGTTGGAGCACACTCGAGTTAAGTTTCAGCATATGCATGTCTGCAAACAAAGATGCAGATCAATTGGAGTTTCCTATGGATGTAGTTGGAGTTTTGTTATTGTGCAGATGTTTGTAGGTGCTCCGTTAGATGTGACATAGCTCACTCTTATGGGGACTGTTTGCAATGGGAATAAGACTTTTGGTTTACGCTGCTAGGGAATATGTTATGGAATAGTGAAGATTAGGACTGTGAACAAGAACCAAAGAACTGACGAAAACTAGACTGAGAAATTAGGTCCTGGAGCTTAAATTGAAACCAGTGTCCGGTTCTGAATGTTTGTCGACATAATTGAATTAAATTTGGTCCAATTACAATATTACTTCAGAAGAATCAAAATAGAACCAAGAATCAGATCATTACATTGTCATGCTCCTAGCAATTTATATTTAACTTTAGTTTAGCTAAGGTTAGCATTTTTAGCTCAAATTTTGCAAGACCACACAATATATTTGTGGCCCATACGTTATGTTACTAAGGATAAATAATACTTCTCAACCCAAATTTAGTGGGGAAAACGAAAGATACAATTTTTTTTCCAAACTTCAACTCTTTACTGGTCTTTTTCTGTCTTGATTCAAAGTTTGGAGATTCTTTTTTTGTCTTAATCACAATTCGCAAAGCTAGATTGATTTTTCAAGTTAGTTGCTTACTTTCATTTGATTTCATGTGCAATAATTAGTTGGATAGCAGTTCGTCTCACTTTGTTGATATTTTTTTCATTGATTGATGATTACTATGAGAAAATGTCCTAATCTGTCTTTAGCATTTTCGATTTAAGTTTGAAAAAACAATGCCATCTAACTTAACAATTAGCAAAGTTATGTCAAAAATAAGGAAAAGAAAAAGAAAAGAGAGATGGCAAAAGTATGAGTTTCCAAGTCCACCTGCAATTGAAAATTTAAACTTTGATCCAATTCCAATCCTGCTATAAATCAAAATGGTATGGTTCCAATTTTAAGTGAAATCTTTGAACCGAAAAAATGAGAAGATTTTTTTGTCAGTATTTCAAACAGTTCAATCCATGATTCTTATTCCCGTGGCAAACAGCTGTGTCCCTCCAGTTATGATAGGATGGAGAGGTTCTGCGTAACGTTGGTTAAGCCCTAAAGTTGAAGGGCTCCCCTGAATGGGTTGTTACTCATCACTGGATCAATTTGGTCTACTGTGTTTTGAATAGAGTTAGTACACATTACGGGGCATCCAATGATTTAGTGAATTCCAACATGAGCTGGATCCAGGGAAGGGTTTGTACCATTCAACAATGAGGTCCCCCGTCTAAAGTAGGTGCGCTTAATTGTAAGCAACGTGGATGTAGCCCACTGAAAATGAGTTTTTGTGGAAATTTTCGAACTGTCTTCAGCTGCCTCCTGATTGCAAAACTCCAACTTTCTGCCATATACATTATAGACTCAGAGTACTAGGCACGTCATTAGTGAGAGCATTTCACTGGAAAACCATAAAGATGAATGACGAGGTTCTAAGATAAAACATGGTACACATTTGCAGGACCCAATATCCCCACACACTCCTACATGGCCATATCCCACGTAGGTACAGAACTACCAGCTCAACACATCCATATAAGTCAACACAAACAATGACATGATGTCAAATTGGTATGCACTCCACTCAAGTAATGTCTATTTTAATGTTTGGAGGAATGCTAGCGTCTTGTGTCAAAGCTCCTACTTTTTGCATTATGAGTCCACTTATAAATGATCTCCCTAGATAACCCAATTCCTTTGGCTTTAGCTGTTTCCTATGATCCCTATAGTCCAAAAATCATACACATTGAATCATTCTATCATCTAAAGAAATCTTCTTTACAAGAACAGCTAGAAACTTTCTAAACAACTGTCTATATGCAAAAACGAAAAATATGATCTTGTAATACACCAATTATGGGTTATGTTTGGACAAGGAGACATCCAAAGCCAAAAAGATTAGATGAACTAGATATATCATCTACAGGTAGATTCCATTCTTAAACAAGAACTCGAGGGAATCAGAAACTAACTCTTATAGAAGCCATTTATCTACTATGGGCCTTAAATTAAGTTCATTATCTACACGACCCCCATCAGTTCAATTCCTCTCTTAGTTGGCATACCTGTACCGGTCTACTTACAGATCTGGACTGCTGACTGATACATGTAAACTGAATACTTGACAGATACAGATTCAACCAAATAAAAAACATAGAATTAATAGAGATTCATAAAAAATAGGGGGAAAAACAAACAAAAAAAATCCAGAAAAAAAGGGAAAAAACATGACACAGCCAGAACATTCACCATCCAAAAAACCACATACATGAGAAAACAGAGTCCATTCACTCTAATAGTCTCACAGCCACGACATTCATCAAGTAAGAGAGTAAAACACACCATTGAAGTGCCAACACCGAAGGGAGCAAAAATGGTACACTGCCAAGATTGACGACCTCCCACTCATATCCTACAACATGTGTCCTACGAACCGTCCCAACATCAAACTCAGCCCAGGGGTTGAAAGATCAGGTATTACATGCAAGCACAAGTTACACGCTGCACACCTTGATCCAAACATTTGTAACTAGCAAAAATCCCATCCAGTACCTATCATTCACAAGTTAACCAGGGGCTGCATGATAAAGAGTACTGCTTCTCCACATATTTGAACACTTAATTGGCAACAAACACTGAACTGATCGAACATTGAAGCACTAAGATCTCTGATACCCTGAAGGACCTAACTCATTTTTGCAGGCATAAGCGTAAGATGGTAATGCTCATACTTCAATTGAATCCAGAGTGATTACGGCACAGATTTTAGGAATGACATGGTCCATAACATCAAATTCAAAGCCTCTTTCACATAGAAATTGTGCAAGCAACTAACAATCACCTAGACATCTCTTTCAGCCACACATCTAACCATCTTCGACCTAATAGTATGATTCTAAAAGCCTCTAATTGCAGTAAGTAATTTCACAGAAAAAACTCAGTATTAAATTCTGGCTCCGGCTCACTTCATTACTCCTCACCCTCCATTGGAAGTCATTGTTGAGGTATTCCTCAATCCCCTCCAATCGCCAAAAGCAACTCTTCCTTTTTCTAATAGATTTTGGCAGGCTTTCTAGAGGATAAAAAGCCTGATTTTCTCATGGACCAAAATTTTCCTTACTCCAAATCATTAATCTAAATTTCAGCTCCTCAACCGATAACATGAATGGATAAATTGCCACAATTATCCACACAAAAATTTTCACCAGTCACAGAATGAATAAAAAAATCTCAGATCATTTTATGTCATAAAAGTTGAAACTTAAAACTAAAATGCTGCCAAAACCCTAGTCAGACTCAAATAAGATGGGAAGAACATACTCCATTAGAAATGCTCCATAACTCCCAAAATAAATGGGGAATAGGATCATAAACCACCTTTGACATTCAATACAACTCCTCACCAACTGCTTCATATTTGGGCAGACATAAATCCTACAGTAAAAATCGCATTGGATACAAAGACATCTTCAAGATGACTAGAAAATTCCAAGAAACACTCATTTTGGATCCATATTTCACCTTCTACAAAAGAAGGGGAGCTTTGGCGCAACGGTAAAAGTTGTCGTCGTGTGACCTTGAGGTCACGGGTTCAAGGCGTGGAAACAGCCTCTTGCAAAATGCAAGGTAAGGCTGTGTACTTTAGGCCCATGTGGCCCACCCCTTTCCCCGGACCCCGCATAGGCGAGAGCTTCAGGCACCAGGGCTGCAAGGATTTCACCTTCTACAAAATCATTACACACACCTCACATTCAACGATATCTTTCATGATGGACCTTCTAACTATGAATCCCGATCCCTATTATCTAGGACTGGCTCTTAATTTTCCTTTTTCCATTTTAGGAATCCAACATAATCCCCACCCAATTCCACTTTAATAGCTCTATACTTTTGACTTTAAAGATTTCATATATGTAACTGACATAGTATCATACCCTGTATCCTAGCAACATCCCATGTTCAAAATTGTGTTATTGATTATCGTACCCAGTACTACATAGACACTTCTGCTTGCTGCAATAAGAACACAGAAAATCAAGTGGGCAATCACAAAGGATGCCAAGAAGGAAACTTGTGGTATACATATGAAGCTGATTTCTCTTTCTCATTAATTCAACTTTTCATAAACATAAGCTTCATGAATGACTTTGGGTGAAGACCATCTCCAAAAACAAAAGCAGAACAGAATGAGAGAGATGGTTGGTTATGTTAGATACATGTTATGTGCACAATAAAAACCTGATCAGAGAAATTATCAAAATAATGAAATTTTTTATGCAAAAAAGGGTAATTCATGACAAGTTATAATATACCATAACTTATCCATTTTGCAGGAACAGATGATGAACAGTACATTTCCAATATTTGGAAACTAACAAGGTCTATTTCTGATATGGTGTTTATGTCTGTGCACGTGTCTAAAAGGCAAAACACTACAAGTATCTTCAAAACAACTCCTCCCAACTGAGGTAACCCTTTTACTGGTGCCTTTAGTTCTCCACTTTTACATCTTTTTAAGAATCTTAAATAGCTGCATGGTTTCATATATACAGCTCTAAATGGTATGGTTACCATTTAGTGGCATAAACCTTTGTTAAACTTTGTACATTGTGAATTTTTTGTATATTACAATTTTACACCTAGGTAAGTAGAAACAAAGTACAAGTAACTAGGGGAAATTCATGTCTTGTACTACTGTCACAAGTTAATACATTACCTTGCCCCCTTTTCCGTAATTGTGATATGGGATCTTCAAGTTGCTGGAGATTTTGCATGATGGGTCTATATGACAGCAATAACAGAAAAAGCTGGGCTGGACTGAAAATGTCTGTATTAGTGGCATCATTGATAATTTGTGATCAATGAGCACAGCATATCCAAAGCAACATAATGATTCAGAAGGTAGGAATCTATTTTGTACAGGTTAACATATCCACCTGCAGAAGATAGGCTGAGAAGAGAAAAATTAAAAAAGGCAGCCCAGTGCATGAAGCTCCTGCATATGCAGGCTCTGGGGAGAGGGCAGACTACAATGTTTCTAACTTGAAAAGAATAAAAAACAGAAACAAGCTCATACTTTCATGACAGGATAGGAGATGTTGGTGTTGTTTCAAGTGAAAACAACAAAAGGAACAACTGCATGCATAAAGCTTCAGAGCATAATAGGAACAAACCAGTCCAAAAACCCCTTATATAGACTATACACTTGCTATTTTATGACTCCAGAATCTTCAAGGATTCATCTAGTATTCACAACTTCTAAAACAACCTAAAAATCCCATCATAAAACAGACACTTGCTATACTTAAAATTATAAATTCTAGAAGCTGTAGAGGTTCGGATGTGAAATAACCAAAATTGCTTGGAATTTGGACTGGAACCTTTTGAGGTCATATTCCTGTTCCAATTCCAATTTCAATCCAGATACAATTTTTTGCAAATTCCAGCCGTATTGGAATAGAATTGGTAATTAGGATCCACAATTTTCCTCAAAAAATGGATTTTGTAGATCCATATAAATGTATTTAAAATATTCATGAAAGATCATAACAATAACGATGTCTTTTTCCTTCAATGATCATTCATCTCTCTCCAACTTCTGCTTTGAAGAACCTCATAATTTGTTTTGCATCAATTCCTGCCTCGTTAGAGAAAATCCTATTTGTGCAATTTGTACAAGATCCTCGAGCTTTGAAGAAGGATATTGCAGAAACCTCTTACCCCGGTCAACTTATATGGAGTAAGGATCTCTTATATATAGTTGTCGTTGCGTGACGTAGAGGTAATGGGTTCAAGGCATGGAAACAACCTCTTGCAAAAATGTAAGATAAGGCTGTGTACTATAGACACTTCGTAGTCCACCCCTGCTGCGAATGTCACATATGCAGGAGCTTCATGCACTAGGCAGCCCTTTTTTAATTTTTTCCATGCAATCATACATGCTGCGAAGAACAAGTGAGGCCCACTTGTGCAGTAATAAAAAAAATTTCTTCCCAGGTCTTGCTATGAATGGGAAAAAGATGTAATAATCCCTTGTTAATTGATTCTAAGCCCTTCATATCTTGAGGAACCATTAATGGACTATAAACAGTTTGTTCCTTCTTTTTTCTTCTCTAACCATTCATTTAAAGGATAAAAATTAGCTGCTTAGACATGTGAAGTGGCATCAAATTTTGCTAAATCTGTATATTTCATGGACTAGCAGATAAACAGTTTTGATTGTTAAACAAATTTGTCCACTAGTACACATGCCAGCCCATATTCTTCCTCCAAAAAAAAAAAATCACCATCATCAAACAAGAACTCTGTTTGGTATAGAGTCCATACTTCAAAAATCATCCATTCATAAATAACTTCAAAAGTTCTTTTTGGTCAAAAATTTGCCAGATAACATCTTCCTGATAAAAATGCATAAGACTATACCAGGCAACATGTCCATAGCCCTTGTCCATAAGAAATCCATTTGAATACCTGAAACCTTGCAGTCCAGAAATATTTATATTCAATACGACCCTTGAACCAGTGATATGCTCTTCCATTACTATTTTACTTAATCCTCTCCAAAAAAATTGACCAATGTTTTCATCATAACTAGCTCTTAAAAATTTTCTATAGGTCTTCATAATCATCATAATGTTCAATAAAATAAGATTTTACAGGCATTAGCCTCTTCTTCCAAATTATTCCAAGTAGTCCAGATCATAAATTCCTTCAGACATTCTGAATTACTTCTTTGTTGTTGAACCGTGTAGGATGAAGTTAAATTCTTGCTGGGTTGTGTTCTATATTTCAGCATGTTAAGTTTGGGTTCTCAAAAATCCTCCATACTGATTTTTCATTGACCAAACAACCTATCCACTTCTCAGTTGCATTGGGTGTGACTTCAACCTTGCATATTCTCAGGTTAACTGAATTCTTTAATGTATTTCAGCTCCTGTCATTATGGCCTCAAATAATCCTCATTGCATAACTTCATTCATTTACCTCATTAAAATATTTGTTTCCTTGATCTATCAACCTCATTGGTTATAGCATCAAAACATTGATTGATATCCTCTTGGCCTCTGCAAAAATATCCCTGGAAACGTTTGAAGGCGGCCTTGTCCAATACAAGTTCTAGCAATAGACTAGATTTGCAACCATTATCATAGAGAACAAGAAAAATGAAAAAGAAGGTTCACACTTAAATCAAAGCCCGGTACAAAATTATGCACACATTTCAACACCATCAGAAGTCTCAAGCTCCAAGCAAAAATGAAACACAGAAAAACAATAAGAAGACAGGTGCTGACTTGCTTAAGCAAGCTAGTCCATTGGCTGTAAGTTATGTTTTCCCTTGAAGTGGGAGAAAACTTTTCTCTTGAACTTGGAGAAAAGTGAAAACACAATTTCCAAAAGATACTGTCATGTGGCATTCACTCATTTGACTGGCTTGCTTAGCTTAGAAATCATAATCAAACAAAAAACTAAGCACATATCTCATGAATTATTTTTTTCCCCCTAAATTGTGGATGGATTTGACCCACAACTTCAGCAGAAGTTCCAAGCTCAAAACAAACATTGAACAAAAATAAGCAAATAACTCAGTGAATGTCTTTCCTTTTTTTTTTTCCTGAATGGTAGATGAATTTTGACCGACAATCTCTTGGTTGCAAGATTGGGCACATAACCAACTCAGCCAAGTGCTCTAACCCCACAAAACTCAATGAATGACACAAAGAGGAGGTAAATGTAATGCTAATTGAAAAAGAAACTGGCAAAAGAACAAGTAGAACAATTTGCATAAACTTCAAACATGTACCAGTTACAAAATCAATCAAATAAGAACTTTTTTATAGACAGCATAACTGTTGTTTTTTTAATCAGAAACCTTCTTGCTGTAAGGATTCCTAATCCTAGTTATCCTCTAACTTCAAAAAAGACCAGAGGGACTCCTCCATCAATCAGTAGTAAACAATTATAGAAGCCAAATCAGTTCAAATGCTTCCCAAAAAATAGGTTTCCTAATTCCAGAATAATTATCTCCAGAAAGTTCAAATATTAATAAGCCTTTCTTCTTAAACTGTCATACTTAGCCACTCTGATTCTTTCAAGGATATACAAATTTGAGTTGAATAAAAAATATTTGTGGTCTGGAGTTCATTTTTGACTGGAGCTTTTCCTGAGTTCGGTACCATCATGTCCCTCAACAACTTCGAGTTTGCCCTGTTTATCCACATCATATTTTCAGCTAAAAACAAGCTAGGATGTTAGACTGTGCTTTGCAGATCATTTTTTCCAAATATTCGCCTAGCTTTCATGGAAAAGAGATGTATTCTGCAGAAAATCAATCAACAAGTTCCGTCACAAATTTGGACCATCATGGAAATCTAGGATGCCTTTCCTGATTTTGTCAGAGAATTCTGGCCAACCATCCTTGAAATCTCTAGATCAAAGTTACTAAAACAGTTATTTCATCTTTCAGTGTGTGACTTAGTTTCTTGAAAATTGACTAAATTGAATATAGTAAAAGGAAAAGGGCAGCCCCAGTGCACAAAGCTCCCGCCTATGTGGGGTCCGGGGAAGGGGCGGACCACAAGGGCCCAGCCTTACCTTGCATTTTGCAAGAGGCTGATTCCACACGTTGAACCCATGACCTCAAGGTCACATGACAACTTTTACCGTTGCGCCAAGGCTCCCCTTCAATATAGTTTAAAAAAAAAAAGATAGAAGAGGAAATAAGAGAAGTGTATACACATGCATATATGTATATCATTGGCATACATTTTCACTTACAACATTTTCCCAAGGATTTATAATTAGGTTGATATTAGACCTGTAGAGGGCACAGAAGATAAATGAAGCTCAACTCTTGACAATTTGCTCTTATCACAAGAAAGTCAAAAGAACTAGGTTGGCCAAGTGGATCTAGAAAAGAAACAGATCCCCATTGAGGCACATCTAAGCCACCGTGAGGTGCTAATGCAAGGACACTAGTAACCAATTAAAATGTCCATATCTTGATCTTTTTATCTTCAGGAAAGTTCACCTGGTCACAAGCAGTGAATGCATAGCTTTCTTAGTCTGGCATCTTCTCACTATATTTTAGGCTGAAATGTTATACCTCTTAAGTACCTAAGCAAACATCTACTACTAAGAATGGAATGGAGTGGCAAAATTATATTGCATATCATTTGACAATTGTGTCAATAACTTAATCACTTAGACATATCCACTAATGGTAGTAAAAGGAACAATATTTGTGCAAAGAAAAGTTGTTGCAACATCTGGCAGACAAAACAGGTTGTGGCTAAATACAAACAGTAGAAACATCAAAATCCATGGAAGGGAAAAAGAACAGTGCAGCAAGTTTCTCAGAGGTGATTCTATATTTTAGGCAGGAAATAACAATGGAAGAAACTGCTTGGGCTGGCTGCTACAGTTTACTAAAATGTAATAATCATCATCGCCATCAGTACCTGCTCTGGATTAGGGATCTACTACATGAATCTTGTTCCACCATTTCCCTCTATTAAGTGTTACGGCTTCATTTAATCCCAAAGTTTTAAATCTTTTCTCACCACTTCTATCAGCGTTCTCTTAAGGCTTCCCATTGCCCTTTTATAAACTTCAACTTAGGTTTTCTCTTTCCTTCTAACCGGTGCCATTTTTTGTCTCCATTAGACATGTACAAACCATTTAAGTCTAGTCTCGCCCATCTTGTTACCTATTGGTGCTACTCCTAAGTTTCCTCTAATGTTATCACTCCTAATTCTATCCTTTTTTGTCTGGCCACTCATGCATCTCAACATTTGCATTTTGGCAATACTCATCTTGTGTACATGTTGTTCCTTGCGTGCCTAACACTCTAATCCATAGAGCATGGTTGGCCTCTCAGCCATCTTATAGAGTTTTCCTTTCAGTTTGAGTGGCACCCGTCAATCAAACAAAACTCAAAAGGCGTATCTCCATTTATTCCAACCCGCAAAAATACAGATAAGCAAATGCTTTGGAGATGAGGACATATAAATAGGAATGATATAAGTGCGTTGCAGTACATGAAGGTAAACACTTAATTTTCAACCAACAAAAGATGCTTTGGCTGAAAAGTATTTCCTTCAAGTAGAAAACTTGTACAGACTGATATATACAACCAAATCAATCTAACAATTTGCAAACAAGGGGGGGTTTCTACTCACAGAGGTGCAGCAAGAGATATTGCCTGCTTGGAACGCGAATGAGGAGGAACTAAGGAATACATTAATGATATCATGAGATCAATGCTGACTGCTCTTGCACCAAGATAGGATGAAAATAAGACATAGATAACGCTCTAGTTAAATTAGAGCGAGACACACTCAAAGGAATCAGGGAGATAACAAGTAACCTAGGCTCTCAATAATTTGCCTGATCAGTTCAATCTTCTCCTTTTTGGTGGACGGGAAACACTGGCATCCACATCTAAAGATCTGGAAGCAATGTTTCTTCCACTTCTTACAGAAGGAGATATCGCAACTGAATCTGGTTCTGTAGCACTATCTCGTACTGGACTTCCTAAATCTATAAAATCAGGAGTACTTGACACAGAAGCCCCACCATCAACAAATACATGCTCAGGGATTTGTTCAGCACGTTCAGTAACACCAGGACCCAGCCGATCGTCATGTGATATCTGAATTAATGGTTCAACCGGACTTGCCGCAGATAGAACATCACTGCCAGCAGCAGCCTCTCTATCTGGTCTCTGCAGTCGAAGCAGTGAAAGAATACGCATACGGGCATCCCTCCCTCGACCATGCAAACCGTGTCTGGCATTAGACTCACTCCGAAACAATCCACTCCTTCCCAAAGTAGGTGTCCTCTGATTCGCGTCCTCCCTCCTTAACCCTTGAACAACCCTCAACCTATTCCGAATCTGATCAACCGATGCATTGATCCTCTCAAGTGTATCCATAGAGGCCCCCAACAAAGCAGAACTAAGACTAATCCTTCTCGTTACATCCTCCATCCCCAGAGGAATCGGTGCAAGCCAAGACCGCTGCCTCTCGCTCTCAATTCTTTGAGCTTGTGGTCTAGGAGGCACGTTAAAACCCAATTCCCTATCCGCTTTCTCGGTCTTCTCCTCCTCGCTCCCCCTCCCATAAATTGGTATCAAATTCTTGTCAGTAACCTCTCCCTTACACACAGGACATTCTTGCGAATCCGGACGAATGTGAAGCGATTGATACAAACAAGGCCAGCAGAACAAATGTCCGCAAGAAGTGAGAACTGGATCGGTCGCGGTTTCCAAGCATATATTACATTCAAAGTAGCTAACATTTTCCCCTTGGCTGTTCTCCTCATCAGCGTTGTTTTCCCCTAATGCCCTAGCAATCAGATCTGTACCGGCAGCAAGGGCCGTTCTTTCTCCGGCACCGGAATTACTTTCCCCCGCCGCTAATGGCACTTGTAGTTCAGGGGTGGAAATGAACCCCATCGAAATTCTAGGGATTTCAGCCGGCGGCGGAGGTGTTGCAGGTGGAAAAAGAAGTCTGCCCAATCTTCTTCTCCATCGAAACCTAGGCCTAAGTTGGTGGAGATATTGTTCTATCAGCTGATCATCCGTGATCGTGGTATCAGAAAGATGCGGGGCAGATTCAGGTGTTAGGTTCAAATCAACCTCCGTCCGATCATCGCCCTCATTCTCCATGAATAAGATCTCAAAAGAAAGAAAGCCTACACAAAAGGAAGATGAGGGAGAAAGCAGCTATGTTTGGAGAAAATCCAAGCCGATGAGCAGCAGCAGCAGCTGCATCATCCTCTTCTCTCAATCGATTAAGCGGTCAGAAAACATTCATGGGAACGAAAACCGCACTCACCAGACGAAGGCACCAAGAAAAGCCCATCCAGCGTCTGATTCCACCGCGCTGCGTCTTAATTCACCCACCAAACACGTATCCATCCGGTTCAGGATGTTTCCACCTTTAAACCGGCCTCTGTTTTCGTCTGCCAGATATCCCAGATGAACGATATCCCAGATGAACAGGATGAATGGTTCAGATCATCCAACCATGTAGGGCTGGGGTCCACACATTCTACATGGGCTGCTTAGGCTCTTTCCCAATATACATCAGAGTTCACCGTTGTCTTTCGTGCCGTCCCGATCAGATGATCCATCAAGGTTTATCGAGGCTGGCGTAATGCACGGGATGTCGTCTCGACAGGGAACCATGCTAGCCGGCTAATAAAATGAAAGGTTATTATGCAGGCCACCTAAGATCGTGCTCCATTTATTTTTTATACTTTTGAGCCGTCTATTATAAAAAGGGCAGCCCGGTGCACCTAGCTCCCATGTTTGTAAGATTCTGGAAGGGGCGGACCACAAAGTTTAATAATATGTAGCCTTACCTTGCATTTTTCAAAAGGCTATTTTCACACCTTGAACCCATGACCTCAAGGTCACACAATAATAACTCTACTGTTGTACTAAGGTTCCCCTTCTTGAGCCGTCATTATACAACTCATTAATAATTGAACGAGAGATTATCACGAGACATAGGCAAATACATCACAATACTCATTGGTCAGTATCATTGAAACTTTGGGACTAAATGAAGCCACGGCACTTCATAGAGGAGAATGAAAGAACAAGATTTATGTGGCCGACTCCTAATTATTCAGAATACCTTAGACAGACTAGGTACCAAGTTTCAAGAGCCCATAGCTTAAGTTGCAAATGACAAAAATTAGAGTCATTGGCTTTTAACTTTCATTAGAGAAATTAAACAACTGATTAGTATCATCTAAATGCAAAGTTTTTTTATAAGTCACCTATTTTAAGGACGTTAAACAAAATAAACCATTTAGATCTTTCAACAACATTCAGCATTTACTGGTTATATTATTTTTCAATTTAATTTTTCAAAATGCCCTTTTGAAAACGGATGTCCGCAGATATATCCATGTGGATCAGGCTGATTCAATCTATTTTTATCTTTTTATCCACGATCAAAATTATCAAGTCTGTGTCTACAAATTTTTAATGGACCAATGGATATCTGTGGATTTTTATCCATTTTGCTAGCTCTATTGTATACATAGAAAAACAAGAAACATCTACGAGGTTTTGGGATTAGGGTCTCGTTGGATGGAGATAATAATCCTTGGCCTAAGTTAACAATAGTCAGTGACCTACAATAACATATAGTGTATGTGGTTAAAAGTACAAGCAGGTTCCAGATTTCCAGGTGACCTGAACCATTCAAATCTTGTAAGTTCTGTATTAATTGGATACCCATGCTCCAAAAATCTCATTCTAGACCTTGTGTTTTGGGCTCCTTTGACTAGTAAATTGGATATTGTAGGTCGGAAAATTAAAGAAGTGATAGGAGCGTCAAATGAATGAGATCTTTGTGGCATGGGGCCTGCTTGGACTTTAATTTAGCTGTCCATGGAAAATAGTCCGTAGGTCATCATGCAATTTCTCCTGACTTTGTGGCCTCCTATGTGAGATTACGGCATAGCCAATGTCCATATAATGAGATCACCATTTAACCACAATGTGTTAACACTTTTTTACGAAACTGGCGACTTAACTCACCTGCCCTTGGCTGTGAGACAAGGCATTCCACTGAAAAAAGGACAGTCTTGGTGCACGAAGCTCTAGCTTATGTAGGGTCTAGGAAAGGAGTGGACCGTAAGAGTTTATAGTACGGCGTCTTATCTTACATTTTTGCAAGAGGTTGTTCTAACGCCCAACCATAGTTATTATATGTGCTCAAGATCATCAATGAATATTCCTGATCGAAGTATTACGGGCAATTGGCAAGGCTTATATAATCATAATCCACTATATCAAAATGCAGAAGCCTTGGTATTTGACTTGATCAACCCACAAGGTCTCCTTAGAATGAGATGACTTTCCAAAAGATGCCAAGGAAACACACTATCCACACAAAAAAGGCTAGTAGCTTGGAGAGTAAAAAGAGAGTAAGATGTTGGTTTTGCTATTAAGTAAAAGGGGCTAATAATTCCACATTGCTTATGAAATTATAATTTTGTTTTAAGTGAAAAGGAAGACTAGTCCCACATTGTTTGTGAAAGAGAGACAAGATGAAGTAACTCCTAAATAATCTTTAGCCTTTTTGAACTTTACTAGATATTTATAGGGTATGCATTTTGCAATCTATATATGTAATTTCTTTTAGATGTTTGCCTTTAGGGATTTATAGGGCACACATTTTGTAGCCAAAGTTTGAGGCTTCTTTAGCTTATATGAAAGATGTTGGATATTTATTGACTGAGGATTTTGCAGCCCACATCCATAATCTCTCATAGGTATTGGCTTATATTATATATATATTAAGCTTTGCAATACATTTGTGATTTATAATATTATTTAAAGGCATTCAAATTCGAGAGACTAAAGTATGGACTGATTTGATCATACAAATCAATTAAGGTATAGATATATTCTATTTTAGTTGAATCTCATAGATAGAGCTACCATGCCCCTTGCAGTTATTAGGAGGCTTCAACTGCCTTCAATATGCACATTATGATGTATGCCTCTAAGTTAAGGTTCATCAATTTGATTTTGTGCAAGTTCTCTATAATTCCAACCCACGATATATAGAGATTGGATTAGTGTTCAATGAGCACTCAACCTAAAAGCTTAAGTTGATAGGAAATGGGCAATAGTATTTGCATGTCTAATACTTCCCCTTATGTGGAAGGCCCTTTTTCAACTATTGCAGGTAGATTTGATAAATGAGGGATCTTAGGATTCAAACACGACCTCAATAAGGTTTTATATTATGTTGGATTACCATTTGACCTAAAAATTTAAGTTGATAAGAAGTGGGCCAATAGTAGTTATATCTCTAACACACACCTCACGTGCATGGAAGGCTTTTTTGGGATCTTTGCATGTAAAGGGTGATGAATGGGTAGTCTTAGAATTCGAACTCAAGACCTCATGGTCAATAAAGATATGATGCTAGATTATCATTCAACCTAAAAGCTTAAACTGATAGGAAGTGAGCCAACAATAATTACATCTAACGGTATGGTTAGAATAACTCATTCAGATCCAACAATCTAAAGATTCATCTCTAGTTCATGGCATGGATAAGACTACAAATGGATATGTTGAGTTAGCCTGAGTTTACACCCTCATTTGTTTTGGGCTTGGATCCATAGCTTTAAGGTGATCTACCACTGAAAGCACATTCAAAGACATGTAACGCTTAAACATCTACACATTTTTTAGTTCGAATCCACTCCCATTCAAAGACTACAAATGGATATGTTGAGTTAGCACGAGTTTACACCCTCATTTGTTTTGGGCTTGGATCCATAGCTTTAAGGTGATCTACCACTGAAAGCACATTCAAAGACATGTAACGCTTAAACATCTACACATTTTTTAGTTCGAATCCACTCCCATTCAAAGACTACAAATGGATATGTTGAGTTAGCCTGAGTTTACACCCTCATTTGTTTTGGGCTTGGATCCATAGCTTTAAGGTGATCTACCACTGAAAGCACATTCAAAGACATGTAACGCTTAAACATCTACACATTTTTTAGTTCGAATCCACTCCCATTCAAAAGACAAAAAATAAAATAAAAAAATGAACACGTACAAGAGAAACTGAAGCTTCAGCAGCAATGGTAAGAGTGTTTGCGCAAGAGACCACACCAGGGCAAGAGTTATCGACAGCAGTCTTGATACTGTCCACCACACCGAAACCCTTACTGATCTAGCATTGGGACCAGCATCCTTCTCGGATATTATGCTGCTGCTATTGTCCAACAAAACTAATGCATGGCGACCCGAGGCAAAACATTTTGTTTTAGATTAATAACATTGTCACTAAAACATATAAAATCTATATGTCAAATTTGATGTTCTTAGAAAACCTAAGAATACATTATAAACTGCACGAACATTAGCTTCAAGATTGCCAAAAATACAATAAATATTAATTAACTCAATGTTAAATATGGTTAGTAGACAGGAACTATTTTCCATGTTAACTACCACTCACTCCAATTTAGCATTAAGGTTGAGAAATGATATTCCCATCCCCCACTATTCACATATTTCTGTTCCAAGGTCCCTTTTGAACATTTATTGGTAGTGAAGCATTGATTTTTACTTTACAGAAGGGAACATTCATTTAAGCTAGTTTTATTGGCTGTTACACACACCATTAAAATAAAAAAAAGACAGCCCCAATGTATGAAATACCTGCACATACTGCACATACGGGGTTCGGAGAAGGGACAGACTGCAAAGGTTTATAATACGTAGCTTTACCTTGCATTTTTGCAAGACACTATTTCTGCACCTTAATCACATGGCCTCAAGGACACATGACGACAACTTTACTATTCTACTGGTTTAGACAAACACAAGTTCTCACCATTGGATACAACAGTTGACACAGACCGTTTCTCCAAACTAACGTCCAAATTTCAACAACTAACCTCTTAGTTAATCCATTGTCTTGGGCATTTTAAAGCATACATTTGCATATATTATTTTGGGAAAAGCAAAAAGAAGGTGGCTGTCAAGCAGTTTTTAAAAGCCACATTTTGGGGCCAAAGGAGCAGTCACCGAATCTGCTAATTTAGCAGTTTATCACAATTAAGCTGACCCCATTGCTGATGATTGATTTACAGCATTGAGTTGGCCCTAGACCTGTTGATCCATGAAGTTATATCACAAGGTTCTGCCTGCGAATGGTTAAGCACGGAGGTATTGTGACTATATCTTGCAGTGGGAGACTAGAACCACGAGGGTCGCATGCAGATCGCCCACAAGTGCAACACTACTGCTGATCACTATAAGTTACTCATAAAAGCAGCCCCGGTGCACGAAGATTCTGCGTATGCAGGATCCGGGGAAGGGATGGACCTCAAGGGTCAATAGTACGCAACCTTAACTTTCATTTTATAAAAGGTTGTTTCCATGTCTTGAACCCGTGAGCTCAATGTCACACAATGACAACTATACCGATGTGCCAAGACTCACATTCACCTATAAATTACCCATGTAGGCTGGAAAGTTGAGCTTCATTAGAGATACGAATTGTGGTTGCATGCATGTCTTTCCAATTCTGCCCACTGTCCATTTATAGCCCAATAAGCAAATGTTTAGGTTTTCCAATTAGAGCGGCCTCAGAAGTTGCAGCATTCAATTGCATTCCTCAGATGTTTGGATCTTCTGTTGCAATTGTATGCGATCTTCTTGGAAGATTTAATTAAAGTTCCGCATTTCTGCTACAAATTAACACTATTCTTTAGGCTCCTCTCCTTGGGTAAAACACGAGAGGAAAATTAGCAGGGACTAATTGGAGCTTAATTACCAAGAAAAGGGAAGAGGTGGCACTAACCTGAAAGAAGCAGCCATGGAAATGGAGTCGGATGAGGTTAGCAGCGATTCTCGTGTCTGATTGTAGAGGCTGTTGGATAACCCCACGTATAATGCTTCTCATATTTGGACATGTGCTATTGTAAAACGTGGCGATCAACTGACCATTGGATCCCCCAGACAAGATAGCCAAATTTTAGTATACATGGCTAGTAAGAAAGGATAAGACATTTTTTTACCATGAATGAAGGAAATGCCTGTCTTCTTTCTCGTCTAGGTTTGAGCCCAAGTTTGCTAGGTGCTTGAATCTACGCTCCTTTTTATAAAGAGTGGGAGCAATGCCCACGTAATTTATTTCTTTCTTTTCCCTTTCTTTCTTCTTTTTTCAGGTGACAAATTTTTGCTTGATTTCAAATATATATATATATATATATATTGCTTGATTTGACATATAATCAGGAAACTTTCAAGTTTTCATGGCCCCATAAATCTAGAAAGAATCCTTGCATTTGAAAAGATGGTCATTACCTGACATCTCCAAAGATCCACTGTGGATGCTGTCTTCCCATGCCTTACCTTTGGCCAAGTCTTCATATACATGCGTTTGTACACATTAACGTGAAAGACTTATACACTAGCTCAGTTGACCGGGTCCCATCTTTCTGTGCAGAAACTATATGGTACTCTCTGCCCTACTGCAGGGAATAGAGCAGGTCACTATATGGTAATTCCTGATCCGACTTGTTCATATTTAAGCAGTGCATTAAGTTAATCCTAGCATTCTGTCCTCGAGTTTAACAAAAGGATGGTAGAATTGTCCATTTTTTTGTAAATTAAAAGCAGAAAATCCTTGCATCAAAGCACTAGTGGAAGTGGTAGAATAGTACCCTGCCATGGTACATTTTTCTAAAAGCTAGGAAGTCAAAATGATGAAAAGGTAAGAGCTATTTATTTTAGTAATTAGTTGTGGCAGGCAAAGATATAGGATAAATAATTGATCGTGGTCTCTACTTCATCATAAATAAACAACTTTCATTGTACTAAGCATGGATTGTGATGTGGGAGATGGTTTAGTTTGATTAATCTCACTATCTTTCTGCTTATCGTTTGGCATTTGGATCTTCCCTATGTATTTGATTATTGGATTGCTATATGGTGTTCTTCATTGGAAATGAAGTAGGGTCTATGATAGAAATTACTCCATGTAGTCAAAGACAAATCAATTTTGTGCCAAAGGCCTTCTAACTTGGTGGGGGCAGAAATCGGCACTCCTCTGTTATAAATCAGAACTCGAGCACCAAGTCAGTAGTAGTACATCATTTTTCCTTTTTTCTAATCTTGTGGTATTTGTAGTAGTATGTATATCTCAGTGTATGTAAGAGTCGACTATGAAATAGCCAAAATCAGCTGTCTTTTTATAGCAATAGTTTGTTGAATAAAGGCCACTGAGATTTTGGTTTATGGGGCGAAACAAGTGATTGAACAAGTGCCTCTTGAGATGAGTTTGATATTCACTTTCTTTTGCTGCATCTCTCTGAAATTAGTACGTTTTAAGCCTATGTTTTATAATGGGCTTTCCCTTCTCCGTCCCCGCTTTCAATTTCTTACCATGCATCAAGTTGCCACAAATTAGAACCCTTTTAGTATCAGATGAGGTTGAATTTCGGTGGGTGGCACCTCCATTTCTTTAGTGAGATTCATTAGTAAATGCCCACGGAAACCAATAAATGAAAGATGCACACGGATGAGCGTCTGCTGCTACTGGGAAACCAGTCTCGGCCAGCGAATAAGCAGTTAATCACGGGTAAACTCTGCTGGCATGCTCTAGAGACCTGCTAGTGACATCTATAGACTTCGAACTGGTTCTGTTGCTCGGTAGTTTAGAGGTGATTTCCTGCTTCGAGGAGTTTTTGGCGCTTGAATCCATCTTGTTTCTGATTTTGTTTTGAGACTGTTTCGAGAAAAGTTTATGGCTGAAATGGTTGATATGGGAGAGGGTTCATTCTGGCAAAAATCCAAAAAAGACAAGTAGCAATCGGAAAACAGAGTTGAACAAGAGTAAAGCTATGCCCAGAAAGGAGAGTGAAGAGGAAGGAGAGCAGAGGGCGAAACTGACTTAAGACGATGAGGGGTGGCAACAGAGAGAACAAGAAAGTGATGAAAGTGGTTATGGAGAGACACAAATATAAATTTTTTGATTGGGAGTGTGAGGATTGTTTGTATTTAAACTTCCTCTCAAGGTTACAGTGCAGAAGATGCCTTAACCGTGGGCTTTAAGGAGAAGATATCTCGATTCTGCCCCATTTTCAAGTGGCTACCGATGTCAACGGTAGCAGGCGTTGCAGTTGGCCACTGACTTCAATTGTGGCGGGCACTGCCGTCAGCCACTGCCAACAACTGCTGACTTTTGTGAAAAAATATTGAAAAAATAGCCCTAAACATCTCTATAAACAGGGATACGATTAGTGTATTAGGGCAGAATACAGATCTAAAATCCATTCCTTGTCTTCTCTTGTAAATACCCCCTATATTTCATTTTATATAGTGAAATTGTTGCCTCTCCCTTGGACGTAGGCTTATTGGCCGAACCACGTTAAAATCGATGTGTTTTTGTGTGTGTAATCTTGGGCGGGGACTAAAAATTCCCAACAAGTGGTATCAAAGTGAGGTTCTGCAGTGAAACAGACGTAGAAAACGGAATTTCAGCACCGGAGGTCGAGAGGAAGAAGAAAACTATTCATGGTACAGTCTGCTACAATAATCATCATTGCTACTACAGTGAAAAAGCGCGTCATTATGTTGCTATAGTAATCGGCTACAGTGATCGCTACAGTACTACTACAGTACTGAGTTGTCACAGTACCCAGAGGCAGGTTTTAACAGTTGGAGTTTCAACAAGTACAGGGTTACAAACAGTACAGAGTTATAACAGTACAAGTGCAAACAGTAGCACATTTGTACAGTATTTGAGTTGAAACAGTACATAGTTGAAACAGTAGCGCATTGCAACAGTACCGAGTTGCAACAGTTCGAGTGCACAGGTACCTGAGTTGAAACAGTGACAAGTTGCAACAATATTACGATTGGAGCAGACCTATTTTTGACAAGTTTTCGAGAGGGATAGACCAGTTCTTGGCAACATAGTGTTGTTCTCAAATTTGCAAGATTTTCTCCTGAAATTGCTGTAAATACTCTATCTTTACTTATGGAGGCAAACATGAGCAAAATGATTTGCTTAAATGGTACTAACTATCACAAGTGGAAAGGAAAGATGAAAGATCTTCTTTTTGTGAAGAAATTACATCTACTTGTCTTTGCTACTCAAAAACCGAAGGATAAGTCCGAAGATGAGTGGGCTTTTGAACACGAACAGGTATGCGGTTTTATTCGACAATGGATAGAAGATAACGTTTTAAATCATATTCAAAATGAAACACAAGCTAGAACTCTATGGATCAAATTAGAAACCTTGTATGCGTCGAGAACTAGGAATAATAAGTTATTCCTACTTAATCAAGCGATACATTTGAGATACAAGGAAGGGAGTTCTATTTTCGACCACTTGAATGAGTTGACCAGATGCTTTTAGCAACTATCCGACATTGGCGTCAGGTTTGACAATGATATCATGTGTTTATGGCTTTTAAATACTTTGCCTGACTCATGGAAAAATTTTCGAGCTCAAGTTGTCACTACATCACAATCTGAGATTTTGATCTCAGAAAATCAAGGGAGAAGCAAGATCAAAGGACAGGAGAAGAATAACAGAAGTAGGAGTAAATTTAAGTCCATATACAAGAATCTGGAATGCAATTATTGTGGCAAGAAGGGTCACATTAAAAGGCAGTGTTACAAGTGGAAAGCTAAAAACAAAACAGTGAATGCCAAGCAAGAGAGAAGAAATGATGAGGAGAATAATCATGTAGTTGCCACTACTTCAGGCCTTATTGTAGTCTGTGATGAAAATGAAATGAACCTAGCTTTCAATGAGATTGGATGGGTTGTTGACAGTGGTACTTCTTTTCACGTTACCTCGAGGAGGGAGTTTTTCACCTCATACACTCCTAGTGACTTTGGAGTGTTGAAGATGGGTAACGATGGGCTGTCAAAGGTTGTTGGTATCGGATTCATCTGCTTGGATACCAACAACAGAACGAGGTTGATTCTCAAGGACATTCAACATGTACCAGATATTCGGTTGAACTTAATATTAGCCGGAAAGCTTAATGATGATGGGTACTATAGTACCTTTTGCGATAGACAAGGGAAGCTTTCTAAGGGAGCACTTGTGGTTTCCAGAGGAAAATGTGATGCAAGCTTCGATTCCTATTAACTTTGTGAACAAGTTGATGTTAGTGGTTCTTCAGAGTTGTGGCACAGGCAGCTCAGTCATATGAGTGAGAAAGGACTAGGTTGTCTAGTAAAAAAGAATTTGCTTTCAGGGCTCAAAGCTACAAAGTTGAGCAAATGTGCTCATTGTCTTGCCGGGAAGCAGCAACGAGTTTCCTTCAAAAGCCATCCTTCTTCTAGAAAGCCATGCATACTTAAATTAGCACATTCAGATGTATGTAGTCCTATGAAGGTATGCACATTTGGTGGTACATTATCTTTTGTCACATTTATTGATGATTATTCCAGAAAACTCTGGATCTATGTTTTGAAATCTAAGGATCAGGTGCTTGACAAGTTTAAAGAATTTCAAGCTTCTGTTGAGAGACAAACAGGGAAGAAGCTAAAATGTATTCACACAAACAATGGTGGCGAGTAATATGGACCTTTCGATGCTTATTGTAAGAAGCAAGGGATTAGACATCAAAGAATCCTCCAAAGACTTCTCAGCTAAATGGTTTAGCAGAGAAGATGAACATGACATTGATGGAGAGGGTCAAATGCTTGCTTTTTGAAGCAAAGCTGCCCAGCTCCTTCTGGGGTGAGGCGCTATACACAACAGCCTATGTTATTAACCTATCTCCAATTGTTGCCTTGAATGCAGATGTTCTTGACAAGCTATGATATGGAAAAGATGTCTCTTACGATCACTTGCTGGTATTTTGGTGCAAGGCGTTTGTACATATACCCAAGGATGAGAGGTCCAAGTTAGAAGTCAAGACCAAATAATGCATTTTCATAGGCTATGGGCAGGATGAGTTTGGTTATAGGCTATATGATCATGTTGCAAAGAAGTTGGTTAGAAGCCATGATGTGGTCTTTATGGAAGACCAAACCATTGAACATATTGACAAAGCCAAAGTATCAGAAACTCAGAGTTCTAATACTCTGACCCATTTAGATCCAGTTCATGTTTCACATACATCAAGTGTAGATGGCACAAATGACCATGGTGGTGCTCTAATTGATGTTCAAGATAATTAGGGTGAGGGAGAACATGAAGCTGCTAAAGACATGGATGTTTCGTCAGAGGCTGATGATATTCAGTAGGAGGTTCCTACTGAGGAACCAGCAGTTTCATTGAGACGGAGTTCGAGAGCTCGTCAACCCTCCACTTGGTATTCACCAGATGAGTACATGCTCCTCACTGATGGGGGAGAGCCTGATAGCTACACAGAGGCAGTTGAAAGTGAAGAGAATGCAGAGTAGATTGCAGCTATGAAGGATGAGATGAAATCCTTGCAAGACAACCACACTTGAGCTGGTAAGATTACCTAAGGGCAAACAAGCTTTGAAGAATCGATGGATTTATAGGGTGAAGTATGAGAGTGACACTTCATGACCACGATACAAAGCTAAACTTGTGGTGAAAGGCTTTGGTCAAAGAAAAGATATTGATTTCGAGGAGATATTTTCTCTTGTTGTCAAAATGTCTTCAATCCGAGTTGTATTGGGTTTGGCCGCAAACCTTGATCTGGAGGTTGAGGAGATGGATGTGAAGATAGCATTCCTCCATGGTGACTTAGAGGAGGAGATATATATATATATGGAGCAGCCAGAAGGTTTTGTTGCTAAAGGTAGAGAGAATTATGTCTACAAGCTGAAGAAGAGTCTGTATGGCTTGAAACAGGCTCCCATACAGTGGTACAAGAAGTTCTAGCAGTTCATGACCCAACAGGGTTATAGAAAGACTACTTTAGATCACTATATGTTTGTGCAGAGATTCTCAGAAGATGATTTTGTCATCCTACTACTCTATGTCAACGATATGCTTATTGTTGAAAGCAGCTCTTTAAGGATCAGTCAGCTAAAGAAGGAGCTGAACAAAGTCTTTGCTATGAAAGATTTGGGACCCGTAAGACAGATTCTCAGGATTTTTATCATTCGTGACAGGAGGAATAAGCGGTTATGGCTGTCTTAGGAGAAGTACATAGAAAAAGTAATTCAACAATTTCACATGGATAAAGCTAAAGTGGTGAGTACGCCTTTTGCTACTCACTTTAAGCTTAGTAAGAATCAAGTTCCAACGAGTGATGCTGAGAAGGAATACATGCAAAATGTTCCTTATGCTTCAGCTGTTGGCAGTCTTATGTATGCCATGGTATGCACTACACTAGATATTGCATATGTAGTTGGTACAGTGAGCCATTTTCTATCAAATCTAGGAAAGGAATATTGGAATGCAGTGAAGTGGATATTGAGATATCTACGTAGTACTTCCAAGTTGTGTTTGGGATTTGGCACTAGCAAGCCTGTGCTTGAGGGCTACACTGATTCAGATATGGTTGGTGACATTGATACAAGGAAGTCTACTTCAGGCTACTTGATTACTTTTGCAGGGGGAGCTGTGTCATGGCAATCAAAGTTACAAAAACATGTTGCCTTGTCTACGATAGAGGCTGAGTTTATTGCTATGACAGAAGCATGCAAAGAGTTACTGTGCATGAAGAAGCTTATGAATGAACTTGGCTTTATGCAGAAGATGTATGCATTATTTTGTGATAGTCAAAGTGTTATACACATTAGCAAGAATTCTACCTTTCATGGAAGGTCAAAACACATTGATGTTCGGTATCATTGGATACGTGATATTTTGAACTCAAAGTCGTTAAAGCTTAAGAAGATTCATACTGACGATAATAGTCTGGATATGATGACAAAAACATTACCTCGGAGCAAGTTCGAGATTTGCAGAGAATTGACCGGAATAGGCTTCTGCTAAAAGTCCATGCTTGAAGAAACCTCCTTCAGTTAATGGGCCTGGAGGGGGAGATTTGTTGGTCCAACTCCATTTTCAGGTAGCTACCGATGTCAACGGTAGCAAGTGCCGCAGTCGGCCACCGACTTCAATTGTGGCAGACGCTGCAGTCAGTTGCCGACTTCAATAGTGGCGGGTGCTGCCGTCGGCCACCGCCAGCAGCTACTGACTTTTGTGAAAAAATATTAGAAAAATAGCCTTAAACATCCCTATAAATAGGGATACGATTAGTGCATTAGGGCAGAACACAGATTTAAAATCCATTTCCTATCTTCTCTTGTAAATACCCCATGTATTTCATTTTATATAGTGAAATCGTTGCCTCTCCCATGGACGTAGGCTTATTGGCTGAACCACGTTAAAATCAGTGTGTTTTTGTGTGCGTGATCTTGGGCAGGGACTGAAAATCCCCAACAAGATAAACATGTAGTTCGATGCATCAGGAAGGGAGAATAACCATCCCTGTTCTTAAATGAAGGTTACTACGTGGAATGTTAGAGGTATGAGCTCCTCTAGGAAAAGATCTCGGATTAAGGCATTTGTTACAGAACATAAGCAGTGGTTCCTGTGTCTGCCGAAACTAAGATTGAAGAATGGGAGGTTTGAACCATAAATTTTTTTTTGGGGATTCATCATAATTTGAATGAAAACACAAAGTGCTAGTGGGTGCCTCAAGTAGCTTGCTTCTTGCCTGGGATTTTCTGAATATGGAATTCCTAGAGGACATCATTGGTGAGTTTTGCATTTATTTGAAGTTTAAAATTAAAGTTGTCGGAGTTTTGGGAGCTATCTTAAGAGTCTATGGCCCAAACCAAGACTCTATCCAGCACAAACTCTGGGTCGAGATATGTCTATTTTATGATAGTTGAAGTCTTTCTTGGTGTATTATAGGAGACTTCAATGTGATTAAGGAAATAGAAGAAAGAAACATGGCTACTCAATGTTGTTTGACATAAGGAAAGACTAGAGTCCCAAACCATTTAGGTTTGAAGACTATTGGCTACTTCAAAGAGACTTTCTTTTGTTTGTCAAGTCATGGTGGGTTGAAAATCATGTTGAAGGGCCAGCAGGGAGAAGCTTGGCCCCAAAAGTGAAATTTTTTCCCTAGGTGATTAAATAGTGAGGTGTGCAATCTTGATCATTAAAATGATGAAACTAGGAAAATCACTAATGAAAAATGGGAGCAACTTGTGATCGAAGAAGAGACCGTGGGTCTTACCAATGAGGAAAGCCAGGAAAAAGCCAATCTCTCCCAAATACTAGACCAGCATAGTCTCCTTGAGGAAGTTAAGTGGTGATAGAGAGTTAGGTCCAATGGCTCAAAGAGCACATCATAGCTCCAAGCACTTCCTCATGATGACAATATGAGAAAAAGACATAAGTTTATCTCATCTTTCATTGCGCATGGAGAAATACTCGAGGAGCCCAAGGAGTTTGGGGAAGAGCCAGTTAAATTCTTTAAGCATCTCTACAATTTGGAGAATATATAGCTGGTAATGCCTCAGTCTTTGAACTTCTCCACTCTCAACAAGGTGGATAGGTGCAGATTAGATGATCACGTTTGCTTATAATGAAATTCAAAAGCAGTGATGGGACTGCAAACCAGAAGCAGTTCCTTGCCCAGGTGGGTTTAGTTTTTGAAGTTTTCCTTAAGTGGTTGGGACCCCATTGGACATGAGGTGTGCAAGTTTGTAAATGAATTTCATAATTCATAGATCATTGACCAACACATGGGAGCATCATTCACTTCATTGATACCTAAGAAGGGAGTGATTAAAATGAATTTTTTTTTTAGACCTATTAGTTTGATGAGCAGGGGATATAAGATTCTAAAAGTTTTGGAAAATAGATTGAAGATCTCTTAAAGGATTGCATCAAGTCTATTGGTAATGGCTGGAGGTAAATTTCCAACATATTTCATTTTTCTTGCTTCTGCTATGTGTTTCTGATTTATGTAAACATGAAATAGAAAGGTTTACAGGAAGGAGTCATTGAGGTTCCAAAGGAATCTGGTAGGTTGTGAGAGAGCATGTTTGTAGATTGGAGGAAGAATTACTCTAATTAAAGCAACTATGGCAGCTCTTCTGCTGTATTTTATGTGCCAGTTTAAGTATCCAAGCACTGTGTTGGGGGAGTTAGAAAAAATCCAACAATAGTTCCTTTAGAACGATCATGTTGACAAGAAAATAATTTATTTGTTCACCTAGGAACAAATATGTAGAACAATTTTAGAAGAAGGTTTCAGAATAAAAAAACTCTTTCATGAGTAAAGATCTTTTGTAGAAATGGCTATGGAGGTCAACCGATGAAGAATAGGGGCTTTGGAAGTCCATTATCAAGTCAAAGTATGGGAGCAAGACAAATTGCAGGGTGGACTAGAAGAAAGTGAAGAAAAGTTCTAGAGTTTGGAGACACATCTATGAGGATATGGATTTTTTCTATCAACAATGCCTGTTCACCGTGTTTGATGGAAATAAAACTATATTTTGGTCAAATGCTTGGTTCAATAACATCATCATCATCATCATCATCATCATCATCATCAAGACTTTATCTCGGTTAGGGGTTGGCCACATAAATCTTATTCCACCATTCCCCTCTATTAAATATAATAGCTTCAATTAGTCCCTAAGTTTTAAAATCTTTTCTCACCACTTCTATCCACGCTCTTTTGGGCCTTCCCTTTGCCCTTTTAGAACTTTTGACTTACATTACCTCACTCATTCTAACTAGTGCCTTTTTTTTGTCTCTGATATACATGCCCAAACTTTCTAAATCTAGTCTCCCTCATCTTATTATCTATTAGTATCACTCTTAAGTTTTTTCTAATGTTTTCATTTCTAATTATATCCTTTCTTATCTTGCAACTCATCCATCTAAGCATCTTCATTTTAGCTACGTTCATCCAATGTATATGATGTTCCTTGGCTCACCAACACTCTAATTCATAGAGCATGGTTGGCCTTTTCTTTCAATTTGAGTGGCATCTGCTGATCACACAAACTCCAATAGTGCATCTCCATTTGTTCTAAACTTGCTTAGATTCTCTAGGTAACCTCCCTCTCAATCTCTCCACTCTTGTAAATCATCAATTCTAAGTATCAAAAGTAGTCTTTCAGGGAGACTTCATGGTTATCAATCTTTGTAGGTACTCCATTCCTGCTCCTTTTCTTGCTAAAATTGCATTTTATATACTCTGTCTTACTTCGACTAATTATAAATCCTTTAGATTCTAATGCTTATTTTCATAACTCTACTTTGTGTTTACGTCCTTTCTTATCTCATCAATTAAAATTATATCATCTGCAAATAATATGTATAATGAAATTTCCTCTTATAGATGTTTTGTTAACTCATCCATAACCAACCTAAAAAGGTATGGGCTCAATACAGATCATTAGCCCAATCCTACATTGATAGGAAAATCAGTAGTTTCTCTTCTAGTAGTCCGAACATTTGTTATTGCTTCCTCATATATATCTTTAATTATGTCTATATACTCCCGTGAAACCCCTTTCTTGCCTAATACCAACCTATTAACTATCTGGGATCCTATTATAAGCTTTTTCTAAGTCAATAAAGACCATGTGAAGGTTTTCCTCTTCTTCTTAAATTTCTTTATCAATTGTCTAAGTAGGGAAATAGCTCCCATGGTAGACCTCCCATGCATGAAACCAAACTGGTTCTCTAATACATTTGTCTATGCCATAGCCTCTTCTTAATCACTCTTTCAAAATATTTTATAATGTGTCATATAAGTTTAGTCCTCTAATAATTAGTGCAGTTCTGTATGTCTCATTTATTCTTATAAATTGGTACAATAAAAACCTTAAAATGCATTTCAAAAGAGCTTTTAGACTTTCATATAATAAGAATAGATTTGTGAAGAACTTTATATTAGTGGGGGATATTGAAATTGTTTGGGACTTTCAAACTACTAGAACTCTGTTTTCCTTTGAATGATAAGAGTTCAAAACCCTCATGACGGTTCTACAAGATAAGTGCATCGTTAATGATATAGAGGATAAACTATGTTGGAGGTTTCACTCAACTAGGAACTTGTCAACTTGCTCAGCTTATGTTTTCTTAAGGGAGAAACATGATCCAAGTGGCAAGATTTATGTGGCAATCATGTACCCTGAACGGAATTAAAGCGTTCATATGAATTCTATCCCAAGGAAAACTGGTGACATTTGATAACTTGCAGATAAGAGCGTGGTCAGTCCATCTTTTTGTTGCTTTTGCAGAAGGCATGAAGAAATGGTAAGACATTTTTTCCTCCACTGTCCTTATATTTTTAACATTTGGCATTTTGCCTTGGAAGCCTTTCAAATGAGCTGGACATTTCCTGAATTCCCGCATCAGTTAATGGTTAAGTGGAATTTTAGAAAAGGAGCCAGGAGGAACGGAAAATCTCTACCATTGAAATTTTCTGATGCATTTGGAATGATGCAACAAAAGATGTAAGTCCAGCCAATTGTAGGTGATTGTTGAAAAGAGTTTGAAATTTATCAGTTTTTGGGCGGCAAATGCCAAGGATTTCAAAGGTGTGTCAACTGAAACAATCCAAAGAAAGTGAAATGAAGTTAGATTTACAAAAATCAGATGGGACAAAGCTTCTTGTAAAGGGGATCCTCCCCAAATTGTTTCCTCTTCTTCTGGGAACTTGGGTGAACTGGGAATCGAAGGCTTTATTAGAACAAGGATGGATACTGCACTAATGACTTTCTTGGTCTTGGCCCTGCAGAGTTTGGAGGCGCACATCTTGCTAAGTTGAAGGCTCTCTCCCGTGCTACATTCACAGCCTCTCAGTTGGAACTTTGTAATGTGGCAATAGAAGGAGATTCAAAAAAGTTATTTTTTCTCTTGCTTGTGGTAAAGATCCTCTTTGAGACATTGGGAGCAAGTGTATAAGGTTGTGAAGGAAGCGAAGAGGATCCAAGCTCGCTTTCTGCATGTTAAAAGATCTACTAACGCTGAAAGTAGATAGGCTCGTTAGAGAGGGGGTGAGGCTTCACATGAAAAGAGAGATTTTTTTTATTGGATTCCTGGATGTTGTTTTGACCTCATGGTAAGGGTGGGCATTGTAGCCCAAATCTTGGTTTCTACTTTTGATCTTTGATGTGGTCGGTTTTGTAGATTACAGAGAATATTCTGTTTTAGGTACTTTCAAGGTTAGGCCTACCAGTTGTGTTTAACGAGCAGATGAAATAAAAGATGAAAATCTTAAAGTAAAAAATAACAAATGACCCACCTGTAGGAAGGCCTAGTAAGTCATTGTCTTGGATCATTGCACTAATGACTGCAATTTTATTTCTTTCCGCCCATGTTTTTCTTTTGGAAAAACACATCCATCAATTGCCCATAGTTAGATGCTTCTCATCAGCTCTCAAATGTTAGGTTACTTTTCTTTTCACACTCCGCCCACGTTTTGTTCTGTAAAAACAAATGAAGACTTTGTGTCTTATTATTGTCGTCTCCATCTTATCGTTCTTCACTTAGCAGGCTAATAACGATAGGCCTGCTAGCTGCATGCCAGCAAAAGTCCCTTAATAATAGAGGAATCAGGTGGCTCGCTCGAAGAAAAACTTGTCGGCTTCCACGGAAAATCAACTCAAACATTAATGATGAAGGAAAACATACGACTTCTAATCACCTAATTAATAGAAAGACCTTTTCTACACTAGAAATGTTATATCATTTTCTATTTTGATGGAACAGCGTGATAGCAAGGCAGAAAATATGCAAAACTTGAGAAGCGTACGAGGTTGGCATCCTCCACTTACGCGAGAATAACTGTCAAGCAAAGAAGTGGTCCATTTCGTTTGACAAGTTGAGTTTATATTCTTCATCTCCAACTCATTTGATGCACTGGCAGCCTCTTTCGTTTATCTAAGTAAGACTCGGACCCAAATTCTTGATTATATCACACCTTCTGACATGCATTCAATGATTTGACTTTTGTGAAAAACTGATATCCACGCCCATAAATTTAAAAGTTTTTCCTATTTAGACCGACAGTCCAATAGTAATGGGTCCCGATGACACATACAAGTGTAAAAATAATCTATTCCGGTAATAGGTTTAAGGGTTTTCCTTGTTGAATTCACTACCAGATCACGTGTGGTTTATTTCCATATCCTACATTGCAGTTAAATTATCGGTAACCCATTTGAGTTCAAAATCCATCAACCATAAAACATATTCAGCAAGGACCAGCTTTTCTAATGGCAGAATAATTAAGAAAAACTGTATTTCATGGGTTTTGTTGTCCAAATTCTCTTGCAGCAATGATAAAACTTTGAATAGCAGGCTTTCTTATAGCAATAGGAATCTTTGAACCTTGTTATCTCGCGTGTTTTTGTGTCTTGATGGAACATTTTATCCTTCCTTCTTTTGTGATTCACGTTGCATCAGCTGTGAAGTTCATTGGATCTGTCATTTCCACACAAAAAATACAGAATGTCCACTGCCTGAAATATTGATTATGTAGTTTACTTGGGGAGGTACAGACCTCTTGGCAAATGGTGTTGCTACCCACTTTTGGGACTTTCCCATATTATTTAGAACTTTCAGAGATGGGTGAACATTACTTTCTATAAAATGGTCAATTATATTCACAAGACGAAATTATTTGACCGACACCAATTGCTCTATGTACAATGAGGTGCATGAAACGCCTGTCTCTTCGAGAACATTCTATTAAAGCATTTGCAAATCTATGAATGTGAGAAAGTACTTGTAATATCCTTAATTTTTAGGATAAAATAGGAAATTTTTAAATAAATAAAAATAAAAATCTATAGATGGAAATTTTTCCTGAAAATATAAGAATTAGAAAATTCTCGTCGATACGAGTCCAACGCCACTAAGAACGCGAAAAACGGAGCTCAAACGAGGGAGTTATGAGCCGTCGAAGTTGTAAGGGCAAATTGGTCTTTTGACAGAAACGTGTTACACAGGGGTCCAAATTGATAACGGCACCCCTGTCTTCCACACGTCTCTACCAGTCCGGCGAAATCGCCGGAGAGACGTGGAAAGAGACGTGTGGGGAAGAGGAAACTCTTCCCCTAGGACTCTAAACCCTATATCTATGCTCCCTTAGGAGCCAAAACGCTCCACTTTGAGCGTTTTCTCTAAGTTTTTACGCAGAACCCTAGCCTAGAAAGATTGCATTTTTCCGGCGAGTGGAACCCTAGCAACACGAGCAACCTCGGCCAGGTGCAAGGTAAGCCTTAAACTCTATTTTTTCATATTTATTAAATAGGAAAACTAATTAGAAAAGCATGAAAAAATTAGGAAAAATCGGATTTCCTGGGAACCTATGTGCACGCTACTATTGGAGCGTGATTTCACAGATCAAACCTCGTCCGTTTGGAAATCGCACTGTTCAACTAGTGCACAAGAGACCTAAGAGCAAATCCTTTAAATTTGGGAGCGATCCAACGGTGGATTTCTCCAGAAAATGTAAAAACCAGTACCTATGGATGATTTTAGGAACTTGAAAAAAATCATTTAAAAACTATGGTTTTTGGAAAAATCAGTACAAAAAGAGGGCATAAATGAATTTTAGAGAGAATTCTGAAGAAAATGCAAAACGGAGCTCTGTAGCTCCGCCGGAGGCGACCGGAATCCAGTCGTCTTCTCCAACGTCGTCAACGGCATCGGCGCCCTGGTGCTGACGCCAGGACGCACTCAGGACAACATCACACAACGTCGTCGTCGCACGCGTGCGGGAAGGAGCCGGTTGGCGGTCGCGGTGGGGCTGGGAAGTGGCACGTCCTGGCAACCGTGACACACGTGCGCGTCCCGTGCAGCGTCTGCGTCTTCGTGGCACCGGTATAAGCCGATATAAACCGGCGGAAAAGGGCGCCGCCGGTATTCCAGTCGTGACGACATTCAGAGGTTGACTACGTGTACTCATGATCAGGGATGTTAGTGCGATGTGATGGGACCCATTACCTTAGGGTGCCCTTATTCTTGTTGTATGCTCTATTTTATTGATTCATGTCATGTTTTAACTTTATGATTGCATGTTTTAGCATATGGAATAAATTGGCATTTATTTGAACATGGCATTATGATATCACTATTTTCATAAATGTTAGACTTTTCATCAGTGTCGTTCATTATTTCTTTCATTTATTACATTAATTGTCTATGTACCTACACAAGCAATAACTTGCTGAGGCATTGCTTTGTTTTGCAATGCCTTAGATCTCGAGCGCGACACCAGGAAAGGAAAAGCGATTGATAAACCTTGAGAGCTGCTGAAGACTAGTTTTCCCTATAGTTTTAAACAGTAATGTGAATCATTAGAGAGGATTATCATTTAAATTTTATTATGGACTGCATACTTTATATTTGGATGTGAATTGGATGTTTGGACATATGTTGGACATTTATATGGGATGTTATGATGGATAGACCCTTGGCCATATTATTATTGTATTTTGGACATTTATTTGAATTAAAATAAAGACGCCTATTTATTTGATGTTGATTTATACGCGTATTATTTATTTATATTTAAATTACATGTACGCCATTTTGAGAAAGGAAAACTAACACCCGGAGTTTTTAAGATAGGTTTAGTAAAATGTTAAATAAATCTTTTCTCATGAGATCCCAAATGCTCTTTTATATATATATATATATATATATATATATATATATATATATATATATATATAAGTCTTAAAAATCTGGGGTGTTACAGTACTGGTCCTTCTTAGCCTCGTTAAGAGCTAAGGCAATTGAACCATGATCAAGCTGGATCCCAAATAAGTGCATAACTTTCAAGCTAATCGCTATTTTTTTCTTTAAATATTTGAGATGACTTTGCTGAATAATTATATTTTGCAAAGTGGCGGTGAACATTACTTTCTATGAGTGTCCTGATTCTTATTCACGGAATGAACAAGTCATCTGAGTGGAAAAGGCAACTTTGCTGGTGATTCCACGAAACGTCCTTTACAACTCAACGCTGAGGAAGAGATTGAAACAATGTCATTTTCGCAGTAAGAAATAGATCATTTTCTTATACTTGTTTTGAGAATTTTGCCGATACTCCCTGACCCAAAAGTAGAACATACTCGGGTTTGTGAGTGTGCTGCACTGGCTTAAGATCGAGGGTCTCAATCGTTCATGTCATAAGTTGGAGTCTCCTAAGCATACTCCCATGCCCAAAATTTACCAGACAGCTGAGTTAGCAGATGATTTCAAACCTATTCACCAAATTGATTTTTGAAATTTTACATTTTATACTTAAGATTGATGAAGACTTGGTCATCCCTTGGAGAAGATTTCTGTTTACGGCATATCTAGATGAAGCTTGACAGATGAATGTTTTGAAGTACTAAAAGCCGGGCCACTTGTTAGTACCCAATCAGAGCACATTGTGGTTCCTTCGGTAAAAGCACCTTTTTTTCCGGCAAGCGAGCCATGATATAATTCACTCGAACTCGAATGTCCTTGTGCATCCGATATTTTTTTTTACTATTAATTAAATATTTTAACTATAAATTATTTTATCATGGATAATAAAGCTGGTGGATATGCAGTTGGTGTCGTGATTATACTATGAAAAATAATAAGTATCTTAAAATTCAAATGAGTGACACGTTGGGTGATAAAAATAAACTAATAAGTTGAACGGTCACCTAGTGAAGAGTCATTTGGTGAGAAATAACCAACTCCTATTTTACAAAAGAAGACATTCTCCTCATTTTTTAACACAAGGATTTTTTAAATTCTCTTGACTTTACCTCTAGTGTTATTCTAGTAGATTGGAACAGGTCTAATTAGAATTCAAGATATGTCTTTCAGAGTTAATTATGCAAGCCCACACAAGACTTGTAGTATCCCTGAAGTGGTTTTACTAGTGATCCTATAAGCAATATCTTGTTTACAGAGTGGGGGCTTATAACATTTTATAGAAAGTGTATTTATACACAATCAAGGCATAATATTATCCTATTTTCTACTCTATTTTCACTCTTTCCCTACAAAATTTTTGAACAGTTTTAAAGTATTATTGTAACTCAAGTGAGACAATTAGAACATATGAAGATACTCCAAGTGAGGGTTATTTTCTCTTCCCAAAAGTTACATTTGTTAAACCAAAATAGTATAAATTGTGAGGTTTTTTATTATTTATTTATTTATTCTATTCTTAGTTTTAACTATATTTTAAGGAAAAGGCAACCAAATATTTCCAAAATTCTTTGCTTTACGAGGTCGTTTTCAATGCATATTTATCAATCTTACATAGTAGAAGGTATGTCATATTCTTTTCTTATAATATGGATGGAATGCCACATGTCCTTGTTTGCTTAGAAACACCATATGATTTTCTGTGAGAAAAAAAAGTTGAGGTACTATTTATCAATATTTTTTGTTCACAGTAATTTCTAAATAGCAGTCGTGTACGATGGATGGAAAGAGGAAGATAAAAGAAAATTTTTGGTCCAAAAATACTACAAAATCCTCCTCGAAAAGTATTCTGGTCACTCCAAATGAAAATAGGGAAAAAAAAATCTATTGCATGTGGGAAAAAGGGACACATTGCAATAAATTGTTATAACAGGTTCAATCCTTTGACACCCGATGAGAGGGATACAATGAAAACTGCTTAAAAAGAGACAATGCTTGTACCCAGTCAAAGTTGCCACATTTTGACCTGCCAACAGACCACTGGACGGTGAATGGTGAACCATTTGAGAGTCTTGGTGTGAACGTAATCATCCTATTTCCTACCCATTTCCGCTCTCTCTCTCTACAAATATTTTCAATATCTGCTCCAAACCTTTGTTTATTCTAAAGTTTCTAGGAAAAGCTTACAGAGATGGAGCACATCATCAGAATTGGAATAGACTTGGAAAACAGTTGATTATCTAAGGATTGCTGCTTGAGGCTTGATAATTTATTAGGCTTCGAATATATCTTACTGCTTCATGATTATTTAAAACTAATCAAAAGAGAGACTAAGAATTATTATGTTACTACTGAAATTAATTAGCAACATATAGATATGAGAATTGGTAAGAGTCGGCTCTCAAGGTTCAACGAAGTTGACGTTTGATTTTTTTTCATGTACAACGATTTCTTTTGAAAGAGCTAAGCCGTTTATTATCATGGATATATACTTCAAACTTGGCATATTTACTGGATAGTGGTAGTTTATTATTATGGACAACTATCTTTCACTCATTCATGGATAATGTGTATTGATTAACATACATGGACCGAACAATTCATACTCTTGAAAGTGGAAGTGAAACTAGAAGTTCGACTATCCAAATACAGTAAAAGTCTCATAAATTAATAGTCTTGGGTTGAAAGTTTTCTATTAATTTAATGAGATTTCTTCTAATGAAAAGCCCGCATCTCCTCAAATGCTAAGAAATACAAAGAATGGAGGGGCGATGATCGCAGAGATTATTGCACTCATTCAAAATGGAACATGGATACTGGTACCATGCAAGAAATTCATAGATATTATAAGCAGCAGATGGCTTTTTCTGGCCGATTTTTAAACTTGATGGAACAGTTAACAAGCATAATTGCTCATCTCGTTGCCAAAGGATACAACAGACAATGAGGAATTGGCTGTACCAAAACATTTAGTCCGGTGTTCAAATTTAGAACTCTCAAATCAGTTCTGTCTGTAACAAAATCTTTCAGATGGTAGCTATGTCCATTGGATGTTAACAACACATTTTTACGGGGTGATTTATCACAAGAAGTGTATATGACAAAACCACGGTCTTCCAAGACGAGTTGTTTTTGTGTGGAAATTGCAAAAATCCATGTACGGACTGACACGACTCTTGCATCGTTCTATAAACTCAGTTCGCAGCATCTCAGACTTTGCTAAAACAGACAGTTCCCTGTTTATAACAAAAAACATGGGATTCTTCTATACTTCTTGGTGCATATAGATGATACCTTTTTGACGAAGACCTTCAGATTTATTGACATTTTCATCCAAGTTCTTTGAACTTATTTTCATCTGAAATATCTTGGCGAGTTGCATTACTTTTTAGGGAATGAGGTCCCAAGCTCAGATGAAAAAGGAGGAAGGTCTTGCATCAAGTGCCAACCGGCAAGGGAGAAGTTGCAGATGATTTTGTTTTTTATTTCCTTCTTATAAACGAATATGCATTTGTATATTAGTTTGGAACGAAGAAATGAAAATCATCTCCAGCTTCTTAAAATATGGCAACCATTGCGTCAGGTGTCAGCCGACAAGGGAGAAGCTGAAGGTCATTTTGTTATTCCTTTCTTGCTTGTAAGGAAGAAATGAAAATCATCTTCAGTTTTTTAAAACTATGGCAACCCCAATATGACATGAATTGAAAACTAATATTCCCTCAAGCTAGGGCATTCCCCATAAGTGACGCACTGCATCGGATTCCGGGTGCGGTGAAAAATGGTCAAGGGTTGCTAGGGTGTCCCCCAAGAAGCGACGCGCTACATCAAATCCCGGGTGTAGTGAAAAATGGGCAAGGGCTGCTAGAGCGTCCTCTCGGAAGCGACGCACTGCCTTAGAACCCAGGTGCAGTGGAAGTGACATGGGTTCATGCCATTGAGATTGAGAAGGGCACTGGTAAATAGGATATCTCTAGGGCATAAGATTCGTATTATCACATGGAATATAGGGACGTTGACAGATAAGAGTTTAGAGTTAGGAGACACGATGAAACATAGGAGAGTCAACATCGCTTGTATCCAAGAAACCAAGTGAAAAAGGGGTTAAAGCTAGAGAAATCGGTGGGTATAAATTATGGTATGTAGGAAAGGATAATAACAAAAATGACATAGGAATAATAGTGGATAAAGAATTAAAGGATAAAGTTGTGGACGTTAAAAGAATTAGTGATAGAATTATAATAAAAAAACCTTGTTCTAGGAGAGCAGATCATAAATGTTATAAGTGAATACGCACCACAAGTAGAGTTAGAAGATATAATCAAGAGACAGTTTTGGGAAGATATGGAGAGAGTCATGCAAGAAATTTCCAACACTGAGGGAATATTTATAGGAGTAGACTTAAATGACCATATAGGAAAAGAAAAGAAAGGATATGATAGAATACACAAAGATTATAGTAGAGGTAAACGAAATGAGATGGGAGAAACTATTCTCGATTTTGCTTTGTCAGATAACCTTGCCATTGCAAATACACTCTTTAAGAAGAGGCATGAACACTTAATATTAAAAGTGGACTTCACAAAAACCAAATAGACTTCTTTTTATTTAGGAATACTAAACGATCAATGTGTAATGATTGCAATGTGATACCCAATGAGAGTTTAACCTCACAACATAGGTTAATGGTTATGGATATCCATATCAAAAGATGGAGGAAAAGAAATGAACTTAATAGGTATCCAAAAACTAAGTGGTAGAACTTAAAAGGAGAGAAGATAACCCAATTCAAAATTAAGTTGATGGTAGAAGGAAACTAGAACTATGAAACAGAAGTAAATACCATGTGGATTAATATTGTTGAGTCCATTAAGAAAGTGGCAAAAGATGTCTTAGGAGTATCTAAAGGTAAAAGACAATTAGTAAAGGAAACATGGTGGTGGAGTGAAACAGTGCAAAAAGTTATTAAAGAAAAATGGATGTGTTTTAAAGCATGGAAAAAGACTAAAAATAATGAAAACTATAAACAATATAAGAATGCTAAAAAGGTTGCTACGAGAATGGTAAGTGAGGCTAAACTTAAGGCATATGATAAGCTATATAATATACTAGGAACAAGAGAAGGTGAGAAAGATGTGTTTAAACTTGCAAAAGTAAGAGAACAGAAGGGTAAGGACTTCAATCATGTTAGGCACATTAGAAGTGATGATCAAAGGGTATTAGTCAAAGATAATGAGATTAAACAAAGGTGGGAAACATACTTTTAAAAATTGTTAAATGACAATGGCTCTGAGAATATAGGGATTGAAAATACTATAAATCTAAATAACATTGAGTGTTATAGATATGAACGTAGGATTAGAATACTTGAAGTGAAAGAGGCCTTAAAAAAAGATGAAATCAAGAAAGGCCATGGGGCCCAATAGTATACCTATAGAGATTTGGAAGCATATGGGAGATATTGGGTAGGTTGGTTGACCAAGCTGTTTAACAAGATTATTAAATATATAAAAAATGTCGGATGAGTAGAGGAAAAGCTCTATTGTATCAATTTATAAGAATAAATGAGACATACAGAACTACACTAATTATTGAGGGATCAAACTTATGAGTCACACTATGAAACTTTTTTAAAGACTAATTGAGAAGAGGCTACAATATGAGATAAGTGTATCGGAGAATCAGTTCGGTTTCATACCTGGAAGGTCTACCATGGAAGCTATTTTCTTACTAAGACAATTGATAGAGAAATATAGGGAGAGAAGGAAAGATCTCAACATGGTCTTTATTGACTTAGAGAAAGCTTATGATAGAGTCCCTAAAGAGTTAATATGGAGGGCGTTGGGTGAGAAAGGGGTTTTGCGGGGTTATATAGACATAATTAAAAATATGTATGAGGGAGAGGTAACAAATGTTAAGATCGCTAGTGGTGAGACCAATGATTTTTTTGTTACTGTCGGATTGCATCAAGGATCGGCATTGAGTTCATACCTTTTCATGTTGGTTATGGATGAGTTAATAAAACATATACACGAAGCGATTCCCTGGTGCATCCTATTTGCAAATGATATAGTCTTAATTGATGAGACAAGGGAGAGTGTAAACACAAAGGTAGAGTTATGGAGAGAAGCATTATAATCTAAAGGATTTAAAATCAGTAGAACTAAGACAGAATATATGAAATGCAATTTTAGCAAGGAGAGTAGGAGTGGAATACCAATCAAGATTGTTAACTAAGAAGTCCCCGTAAAAGACCAGTTTCGGTACTTAGAATCGATGATTCATAAGAGTGGAGAGATTGAGAGGGAGGTTACTTAGAGAATCCAAGCGAGTTGGAACAAATAGAGATGTGCATTTGGAGTTTTGTGTGATCGGTGAGTGCCGCTCAAACTAAAAGAAAAATTCTATAGGATGGTCATAAAGCCGGCCATGCTCTATGGAATAGAGTGTTGGACAGTTAAGGAACATCATGCTCATAGGATGAGCGTCTCAGAAATGAAGATGTTGATATAGAAGAGGGTAAGACAATAAAGGATAGAATTAGGAATGAAAATATTAAAGAAAATTTAGGGGTAGCACCAATAGGCAATAAGATGAGGGAGATTAGACTTAGATGGTTTGGACATGTACAAAGGAGACCGAAAATGGCACCGGTTAAAAGGAGTGAGGCAATGCAAGTAGAAGCTTTTAAAAGGGCAAGGAGAAGGCCTAAAAGAACGTGAATAGAAGTGGTGAGGAAAGATTTAAAAAATTTGGGACTAAATGAAGCCATGATACTTAATAGAGAAGAATGAAAGAATAAGATTCATGTGGCCGACCCCTAATTGGGATAAGGTCTTGATGACGACGACGATGTGGTACACGAAACAACTAGAGGACTTCTATTATCACAGAAGAAATACATTGAAGATATCCTCTAAAAGTTACACCTGTTACAGTGCAAACCTCTGTCAATACTGATGTCAATCATAATCAAGCTCTCCAAATCAGTTGGCTAGCCACTATTTGATCCATGTGAATATAGAAGCATTGTTGGGTCCTAGAATACGTCACTCTATTTATCTAGGAAATAACTTAATTTCCTAGTTAGCAAAAAAAAAGTCTGTATTTGCTTGATCTTCGACTAAATTAATTTGAGTATGGGGCCATTGCTAATACGAAAGCCAACGTCATTTGGCCCACTTCACTTCTCAAAGAACTTTCTCACTCTTCGTCCACCAATTTTGTGGTGCGATAATTTAGGTGCTACGCATCTTTCAGCCAACTCCATCTTCCATGCTCGCACTAAGCATGTTAAAGTAGAATTTCATTTTGTATGAGATTTCGTGTCCAAGAAACTACTTGATTTCCAATTCATATCGACTGAGGATCAGATAGCTAACATCTTCACCGAACTCTGTCTGCAATCCAATCTAGTTTCTTGAGAGAAGTTAAAAATTCGTGCTTTGAATTCTTTAACTTGAGAGCCATATTAGGGGTAATAGTAATAAATTACTAGGTTATTACTGCATATGTTTAACCCTAAACTTGTATTCAGGTTCCTTAAATACCAGCACATACATCGCTCACAAGTTGAGTGAGCCATTTATTTTAGCAGAGCCCTATGACATACTGGAACACAAACAATAGGAAGTATAAAGAGGGACGGGATGGGGTCATCACGTTGGCGTGTTCTCATCTTCACAGTGGCGGCCATGAAGCACACCCATGTATAGATTGAATCACTCTTAAGGGTTTGGTCGGTGGAAGGTGAACCATGAGAGCTGGTTACATGTGTGGGGCAGAGGGCTCGTAGTACGCCCTTGTCTTGATCCAGCCCTTCTTCGGATTATGGAATTTGTCTACTCGTGCTTAAGCAGGCGTGAAGTATGCATTGGCAAGGTTGAGAAATGCTACAAACAAATAATATAGACCTCTGCGCGAAGTCTGATCCAATCTATGAGAAGGGAACAACTGGGGATAGGAATTGGTCATCTTAACAAGCAAGAGAGAAACTTGCACAAATAGATAGACTATTCATATGGTAGATCCATAAATGTTTAAATGAATAGATCCCAACATGTAACCTATATTTAAGATCTTTTCATACGGTTTAAGTACAACAACTTCCACAGGTAAGAACTGTGTCAAGTTAGTTAACCACTCTACAGATCTTACGTATCTCTCCGTCTGACCCTGTTAGAGGGCTTGTATTCCCCAGGCGAAATCCCTGAAAAAGAGGAAAGAATTTGTCTGATAATTCTCAACGAGGGATTTGGTGGGTGAAGCAGCCTCATCACTTGATAATAAAACCGGATCGGATTGGAGAAGACTTTTTCCATTCATCAAGTTTTGGAAATAGTGATTGTCAAACAAATCAGTAGAGTTTCGGTCGAGAAAAGGGGTCTTATTGCCGTCACCATTCTCCGAGTGAGGCCTTGCAAATCTGTAACCATGGAGTGTCTGGTGCACCTTTTCCAGAGAAGTTAAAGAGCCTCGTGCTGGAGGTGGCACACCTAGCTGAGCCAATTCTATGGGCACCTATACAGTTTCACACAAATTACACACTCTATGTTAGTTGGATCGCCATTTGAATGTGACTAAGTTTCACCTTAGGGGCCCGTAAAGTTTCATGGGAACCTTTTTTTTTTTTTTTTCTGTCCTGATTGGTGGGTGGATTCGGACTTCCAACCTCTTGGTTGCGACTTGGGAGATGTAACTTAGCCAATTCGAACTAAGTACATTACCCATTCTGATAGATATTTTGGACGGGAATATTCCTTTCAACCATTGTTAGCACAAAAACTTTCCACTGCATGTTTGAGTAACATGAAAAGGAATGCTGGCTAACTTTATTTTTCGACTAGTAAAAGGAATGCCAAAAAGGTAGGGCTGCGACCCATTTTCTTTGCGTCCGACTTGTGCTCCTATTTACTCCTAGGAGCACCATATAATTCAGAGAGAGAGAGAGCAGCAGCAGCAGCAGCTGATACAGCGACCACGTCGGTGATGTTGAGGCCAATGGCAGCGAACTTTGCAGCAATTTGAGTCACATTTTCAAAGGGACGAGGAAGGCCAAGGTTAGCTCCCGTCTGGTTCGCCACCAATCCATCTCTTCTTCCCATGAGAACTTTCCAATTGGGACCTCCACTCTACAGACCAATCAACACTTACAGTGTTAATTTGCATGGAACTATTTGATTACTGTCTAAGTAGACAAAAGTATATGTAAAAATGAAAAATACTAAGAGAGTAGAGTCTCTGGCCGCTATTGCCAGTACATCGGCACATGATACTGCTACACTGAGTGCACTCTCTACCGCACTCTTGATGGTGTCCAGAACTTCAAATCCTCTTGCAAAATTCAAGTCAGCTGCGGCAAACTTGTTCCCGTGGGTGCCATCCCGAAGAACAGACGCATCACAACCATGAGAGGAAGAAAATATAAAAGGTGAGCTCAGAGTATTAGAGAAAAAAGATTGTCCACATTAAGAAAAAGACACCCCCCCTATAGGCATTCACTCCATAGTTGATGAAAGCTGGAAAAAGTATCATCAAACCTGCTCAGTACACATGAAATTGGCCCTATATAAAGGTGAAAAGAAAGAAATAATTGGGATTAAGAAAAAGGACTTTTTATATGTTGTTGGCCTATAAAAAGTATAAGGGTACACCATAATTGGCTAAGAATAGAAAGGACCATGCTTTTTCGTTATCCAAACCGTTTTGTCTGCTGTGGCTTTTTCTTACATAGGTTCGGCAACAAAAATCTTCCCAATTAGAAGACCCTAGCTTTTCTGTTCCAACTAAAATGGAGGACTTAAGATGTAAAGTGATAAGCTCTTGATGAACTAACGATTTAACGACATTTTGGTGCCATACATAGATCACCTAAGCTAGAGTCTAGCAGATAATGGGATTCACTATAAAATGGTGCGTCCTCAAGCTAGTTCACTTAAAAAGTAAACGGACAAAGGTACTTTGGTTCTAAAACTCACCCAATTCCCTCCTCTGGATTTGACATGGCTTTTGACAAATTAGTAGGGAGGTCGCTATCAATACCTATAAAACTCAGACAAGGTAATATAAAATATGCAAATTAGCTGAAACTTCTAACTATGAAGAGAATTAGGATTTCATTCATAGCTCGACGTCCTCACTCAGTACTCGCATTTACATATCTGTCATGGAAATGGAATCGAATCAGAGAAGCCGCCTTTCAAATTTCATTCTTCATTGCATTCTTGACCTCTCGGGTACCTAGTATCAGAGGAAGTCGTTGTTAACTGGGAAGTTGCCGTTATGCTTAAGCACAATATTAGGAAGCTGCAAGCGATGGAGAAATACTAGTGATTTTCCATTTGCTCATCTTGATCTTGTGTAGCAATCTAGAGAAGAAGTGTAGCTTTTCCAAGAGTTCTAAAGAAGAATGTGTTGCCCCCTCTTTGGGGGTAGCTTTATTAAGCAGCTATAAATTGATTGATTAAGTATTATCTACTACGAACCAAGTGCTAAGAGGTATGGCGGCCTAACTTCGGACGTATTTGAGCCGCCAACTTGTTTCCAGGCCGCATTAGCCTGCTCCTCTTGTAAACTTTTGAGGTTTATAGTTTAAATATTGCCGCCGAGAGAGATGAGTAACACAGTGATGGTGCTAGTCTTTATCAATTTGCACTGCTGTAACCCCTCCTGTGAATCACCCGCACCCAGAAACCACTAGATTCTACTTTTTTTTGCCTAGTAAGCTTATATTATAGTCGTATCATCTATGTACATCTATTTATGTATTTATCTTTCTTATGTTCTCTAAGTCTATAACTATGGATCTGGTCACTAGTAGATCTCTTGTACATATGCATGCCTTTTCCAGAAACAATGAACCACGTCCATTATGTGATTTTCGTGGTAGTTTTGCTAAATGTGGTATGGTATGAGAGAGAGAGAGAGAGAGAGAGAGAGAGAGAGAGAGAGAGAGAGAGAGAGAGAGAGAGAGATTTACTCCAAGTTTTATTTCCTGCAGTTGTATGCAAAAATTGGATGAATAGATCCCGCAATTCTGATAAATATACTATCTTAACCGGCCAATCAACTGCATCAAAATGGCCACTATCATTAAGGAAACACATTAAACAAGTTAGGATTGCTCTATTGTAGTTGCTTATCCAATGGTGGCCTCGGAGGCTGCTAAACTAATGGAGCTACTCTGAATACTACGTGTGCCAGGAAGATTCAACTGACAGATGGGACGAATATATGGGGCATTCGTCGACATCAGCCTGCTTCCACAACTCTAACTTAATTAAGGGCGTGAACTGATCACTCGTAGTTTCTTCATCCAGAATGAATTTGGTCTAAAATTGAGATGCATCAGAATCACAGGTATGTTCCTGCTTAAGACGCCTCCTTTCCAGTTTGTTTTGACCATTAACAAAGAGTATTTAGGTCCTCTTATGTGCTTTTGTCAACACATTGACCCATATCGTTAATTGTCCACAGGCCCACAACCCATTAACCCTGAAGGCTTTGGTTTGGGTCTTAAACCAAATACCATGTCTGATCATATTCTGAATAGATAATGGGCCCCTTTCCAGCCCAAAATCGAGTATATCCGGCTTCTAGCCAGGCTTGACGTGATGGCGATGGGCTGCTCCATCTAGACCTTATTGGAATCTTTTATTTCCCAAGTCCTTTCTTTACGTTCTTACTAAAACTACTTGAATGTTACTTCCTCATTTGAATTTTATTATATACTTGAAGATACGGGTCTAGAATTTTCCATCATATATTGTTCACAACCAAGAGTTAGGCTACACATTTCGTGCTTCCAATTCCAAACCGGAATTTCTTTGGACTATGGTTAATGAGGTACGCTTACTGTTTGCGGCGGCCCACCTTAGCTGATAACAAGTACTCTGTAGTTGTTTTCTTTCTGGTGACCCACTATTAATGAACCTAGACTGTTACTTGTACCTATGGTTTTGGACAATGCTATTCACAGTGACCCATACGAGACGCACGGGGAGGTCCTATAATGGAGACTATGGATGTTGTGACCCAGTATACAATCGTAGCTCTAGTGCCTGATTAAATTACATTTAGCATATTTGTGCATCACTTACCATTCCTCACAGGTGAATGTTATCCATCTGATTATTTTTGTGAATGCAGAAAAGGATCAATCAATTGGTTTGACTTTTAATCCTGATAAATTCCCATTAGTTATCTAATTCATTGCTATATATTTGATGTTTATCTATTACTTTGATTCTTTCGTAGTTATTTGGCCACATACCGGGTAGAATAGTTTAATCCTGTAAACCGACAAGACATATATAAGGCTCTCTCTAGTTCAAATACTTGCATGTGCCAGTCCTTAATTTGTTTTTGGTCTGGGAGATGACAGAATCAATTAATGGAGTTAGACCTGAAACCTACCCATATATAGTTAATAGAACTACGAGGAAGTCATTTCCCTTGTCCTTTCCATCCTTGGATCCTTTAATTATGTTCTTCAGATCAATAGTAACTAGGTTACATGCAACTCAATTCAACCTGTCATGCAGTGTCTCAACCGGTAGAATGTCTTTGTATCTTCGGTGTGCATCATGTGTGCTGTAAATGGCCGTGTTTAAAGGAATATATTAAAAGTTTGATAAGTAATGTGGGCCAACCTCGTGTAAAAGCATGCTATTGCATGTGCAATTCATGCTGCCAGCGGGCCTCGCATTTGTCTGTTTGCGACTATCCTTGCCTTGTGTTCTGTCATCAAGAAACATTCTCTAGGCAAAGACAAGAGAGTGCATGGTAAAGTGTGAATAAACTTCAAAGTATGAAGATGCTCCATTTCACATCCTTTGGCATCTTTTTCCGTCCGCAGCATCGGAAGGAAGAGAATAACCATTAAAAGATGGGATTTGACAAGCATGTGTGGACTCATCCCATACATCATCTTGGATGGTACAGGCAAATAGAGTACGTAAAAGAGAGGATCCCCACCTCGATTGGTCAATCGAAACTTAATTTTTACTGTGCTGGAGCTTTGGCAACCTGGGACCTTGGTAAATAGTAAGCTATAGGAGATCACTGTGGCATCGATACGAGACCGTATATGGGTCCAGAACTGCCATGAAGCATAAGCGAAGTCCCTATCGTGGGCCAATGGAGAACATAAATGTTGAGCCAAAAATGCAAATCCAAGGAGCCTCAGATATTCTATTGGGAAATTTTTGAATAATGTTGGATCTAATTCATTTTCTTTAATTCATATACTCTAGATAGATTAATTGAACTCCCTGGCTGATTCCCTTGCCAAGTGCCTGCAGTTATTAGCAATTATCAATGCATCTTAGGCAATCTCTACCATGTGATTTTACTCTAAATTGCTTTAACTTGGCATTTTCTTCTTTTCGTTTACAAGAAAAAGATCCAAGATGCAGATGAACTTGTACATCACTATAAAGAGATGAATTAGCAACCTTACATACTAATTGCTCGTGAATGGCAGGGCTATTACTTGGCTGTCAGGATTTGGCAACAACTTATTTTGTTAAATAAGAAACCACCAACGCACATGTACGACCTTAGTAAACTAATGGAAGTGGGAACATTCTTTTCTTTTGGAAAAATCATTCACAAAGCTTCAATTTTTTTTGCAATTTAATATATGTACCCCAAATTTAAGATTTAAGTTGATGAACTTCATATTTAACTTTCTTTAATAGATGCACCTAAAATAGACTTTTTTGTCCCAAAAAATCCTAGATGCTGAAACATAGTGGAATTGTTACCAACTTCTGAAAAAAGAAAAGAAAAAGGAACTGCCCAAAATCTCCATTTCTTCTTCGTCCAGCACAAAAACCATATCCTCTGACTTCGTCAAAGTGAAAATCAGTTATTCTTCTCCTAAAGAAAACCCCAATTCCTCCACTCCATTGATTTTGGGTAATCCATTCCTGCTGGTGATGGTGATTTAGGTTTAGGTTTTGGTATACTGTTTTGTCTAGAGGAAGAGAATACCGTTTTTATATCAGATTCTTCTTCCGCTTCAATGGTTTTGCCTGCTCTACTCTTTAATTTATTTTTATGCATTTAACTCTTTTCGTATTTTTGCCGGGAGGATTTGAGGGCAATGACTTGTATTGGAGTTTTATTTTTTTGTTGTTTGCGGGTTCTGAACTGTTTCTCAAAATGGTTTTTGTTGGTAAATGGGTCGGTGTGATGGAGGGTAAATATGATTTTAGGGAGTTTTTGGCATTTTGGGTACGAGGTTTATCTGGGTATTGGTTTTTGAAAGTGAGTTCTATTGAAAATTGGATTCGGAGGACTGTGGAGAAAGATTTGACAACTAGAGTAAAAATGAGGGTTATTTTGGAGTTTTAGGAAGGGGAGCCTTGGCGTAAACGTTGTCCTCCTGTGACCAGGTATAAAAATAGCTTCTTGTAAAAATATAAGGTAAGGTTGCGTACTATAGGCCTTCATGGCTTGTCCCTTTCCTGGACCCTGTATAAGCAGAAACTTTGTGCATTGAAGCTACCCTTTATTTTGGAGTTTCAAGATACTGTTTCATTTTGGAATTGAATTTTAGGTTCGATGGATTTGAGAAAATTTCATTACTGAGGCTGTTTCAAAGAGGATTTTTTCCTTAGCATTTGGTGTTCTTTTCATTTCTACATTTGGATTCGGTTTTCTTCCAGTTTGCTATCAGGGATTGTCATATCTGGGTGGGGATTCTCTTCCAAAAGAGGAATTTAGTATCTTTGGCAAATTTAGACAGGTAATGATTTTAGTTTTAGTTCATGAGAATATGGTTTCATAGTCGTAAGAAAGGCGTTGGGACCTTCAGATTTCCAACTCTAAGAGTAAATATTGGCCTTTGTGTGAGAAGCAAAAAGCCTGTTCTTTTGGATCTAGAGAATCTGATTGAAGTTTAGAAAGTGAAAGGAGAATAAGACATGTGCCATACAAGTATAAACCCAGACGGTGTATAACCTCAACTGTGTGTTTGTTTAAAGAAAGTTAAATTTGGGGTTTATTTACTTAAATCTCAAATTCGGGGTATAAACAGTAAATTACAAAAATTTTGAGACTTTTTTTAATGATTTTGCTTTTTATTTTTGGTGATTTCTCCAACTCGGACCCTTTGAGTGCACCATTAGAAAGAAAATGAGAAGAGAGGCTCTATAAGGCATTTGGAGTATTCAATTTTATTATGGGGTATAAGGATTAGCATTGAGCCCATACTTTTTCACATTGGTTATGAATGAGTTAATAAAACAATTGTATAAGGAGATTCTATTGTGCATGTTATTTGTAGATGACACAGTTTTAATTAATAAGACAATGAAGGGTGTAAACATAAAGTTATATTTGTAGAAAGATGCTATAGAGGCTAAAAAATTTAAAATTAGCCAAACTAAGATTGAGTATTTAGAATGCAATTTTAACCAGGAAAGGAATGAAAGTAGAGCACCAGTAAAAATTAATAATCAAGAAGTTTCCAAAAGGACCAGTTTCGATAATTGGAATTGATAATTTATAAGAGCAAAGAGATCAAGAAGGATGTTAATCAGAGAATCCTAGTGGTTAGAACAAATGGAGATATGCATCTAGGATTTTGTGTGATCAGTAGGTGCCGCTCAAACTGAAATTTTTTATATATAAGATGATTGCAAGGCCAGCCAAGCTTTATGGATTATATGCTGAGCATTTAAGGAACAATATATACATAAGATGAGCATAGCCAAAATGAGTATGTTGAGATAGATGAGATATAATTAGAAATAAAAATATTAAAGTAAACTCATAAGTAGCACTAATAAATAACAAGAAGAAATAGGGGGACTTAGATAGGTCGAACATGCCTAATGGAGACTAAAAATCACACAGATTAGTAGTAAGTCAATCCAAGTCAAAGACTTTAAAGAAGTAAAGAAAAGGCCTAAAAAAATTTCAATAAAAGTGATAATAAAAAAAAATATTTAAAAACTCTTCAACTAAATAATGCTTTGAAAATAAGGTTTATGTAACTGACCCTTAATTGGAGTAAGACTTTGATGAATGATGTCCAGCAAATGAATGATGTTTACCGATCACGGAACCACTGGACGCATGAATAAATAATCGCAGTTCCCCCACGCAAATGGCCATTAGACAAATCGATGATTTGACAGTAGCTTTGAGCGGGGAGCACGTTGATACAAACACCCTGAGAAAAGCAGTATAGGGCCTCTGTACGTTACATTATCTGAAGGGATAGTGTACCGAGGCAAGGCTCATCATGGAATAAGGAGCCCGTTTGACGGCCCATGTTGTCTTCAAATAAAAGTCATGCTTTTTACCTCCATTTATTTCGCGTCAGTGAGCAGACGCTGAACATAGAATTAGGATATATATTGATGAGCAAGTACAAAGGTTCCATCAAGTTGGAGAGAGAAATTTCTTATTCTGGTAAAACTTCTTTTTCTTTATAAAGAAACCCATTATAACAAGATCATAACTAAAATCAACAACCTGAAATCCTATCCATATCCAGAAGAATTCAATCATCTAAATCGAAAGACGAGGTAACGCATCCCTCAAACTCCCTTCACTATCGTCGGGATGAATGTGATGCCAGTTGCTGAGAGGAACAGATACAGTCAGATCGTCAATAGCCTTGTTATTCATGATAATTTTTCATTCATTCCCCTTCTGGGTTAGTTTTACTCTTAACCTCTCATGAGCTATACTAACAGTGCGCTCAAATCCTTGCTTCATTTGAATGTTAAAAGGATGGTAGTCGACCAAATTACAAAAAATTCTCTCTTTGGAGAAGTCGATGGCCCGGCAGCATGCCAAATTTTCATCTATTTTGCTGATCTCACGAGCTAAGACGCAAGGTTCTTCTTGCCATGCATGCTGCTGCAAATTTTAACTGTTTGGAGGATTAGGAGAAGAGCTTGTGTGTGAGAAGAGGGGAGGAAAAAGACACGTCCAAACTTTGCCCAATGTTTGTTTTCTCCGATTTGCACTCATCGACCAATCAATTCGAGAATCGATTTTGGACTTCAAATTTCATGGAAAATTTCCTATTCATTTACTCATTTGCCTCCGCTTTCTGTAAGCTAAAGTGTATTTGTGGATCCACGAGTACTTGTCCCACGGTGGATGCCACAGCGATGGAGATCAAATTTCAAATAGGCTCATGTGCGAACCATTCCAAAAAGAAAACTGCTAGTCCAAGACATGTTAACTGCGTCTAGGAGTGAGGCACCTTTGTGTCCCACTTTACCAAAGCAAAACCTATTGTGGTTAAACTGCCTTTTGCCAGAAAAAACCAATAAAAATACCCTTGTAAAAGAAAAAAGAGAAAAACCGGTTCCCTTGCTGTGAATCTATGAACATTTCCTTCCCTCTCCATCTTCTTTCCATTCCTCAGTCTTGATCTTAATTTTTCTACTTTCCAGTTTGCAACCCAATGCAAACCTGGAACAGAGACGCTGATGATGACTATTTGCTAAGGTATTTTGTTATGGCTATGCTCTGTACGTGTTCTTTCCACTGTGGAGGCAAGAAGCTCATCAAGAGTGCCTAGATTTGACGCTCAGTCAAGTCCTTTTTCTTTTTTAAGAATCTTTAACCAAGTATCCAAACCTTTCAAGATTTAGTGGTGGGTTTCACAGCTCCCTATTTGCACAGAAATCACTTGGATTTTTTCAGGGCTCTTACTGAGTTGTGTTTCTATGCCATTGGAAATTGGGGGTTCTGGTTATACGTTCTTTCTCATGTTTTGATCTAGAAATTGAGTATGGTTCTTTGAATTTCTTTTGTATTCTACTTTTACTGGGTGTCTCTTTTTTTCTTCAAACTAACAAGAGAAATGAAGCAGTTCAGAAGGCCTCACTGCCACCTTCTTTCCTCTGTTTTGTTCTTATGGTGTGCTATACTAAACAAATTTTGTACACCAGTCTGATCCCCAAACTGTTGCTCTGTTCTTGGAGTCAGAATTTATAGCCGTAGTGTAGAGAGATTCCAATGCAAAGAGGTTGAATCGGACAAAAGGCTCTCAGAGCAGATATTCTAGCAGGAAGAGGAGATAATCTCTTTGGATTTTGCACCAAAAGAAATTCTCTCGGTACAAGATTTCAGTCAGGAGAGGAATCTCATTAATTTAATCATCTCTTTGATTACGTTCATACCATAATTACGCCAATCCAGAAAAAATGTAATCCTATATTGATTAGAGTCCTAATCCGAGAAGGAAAAGGAAAGTAGGATTAGAACCTTACTAGAAAACTTCTACACCGCCTCTGGCCTCTATAATAGGACCAGAAGCAGAGCCAAAAGCAATGGAGCAGAACGGGTGTAATATCTCTCTCTCTCTCTCTCTCTCTCTCTCTCTCTCTCTCTCTCTCTCTCTCTCTCTCTCATTGTGGAAATATTCCCCTTCCCCTCCTCTTCTCGTGAACATAGGCTATACATTGCCAAACCACGTAAACCTTATTGTGTTCTGTGTCTAATTGTATTTATATGATTTTGATCCTAACCGCTATGCATGACAAGTGGTATCAGAGCTTTGGTGAACATAGAAGCATGAATAGAGCCTGGGAAAACAGAAGAAGATTGCCAGAACAGAACCGGTGACGCAAGAGATCAATCGGACTTGGGCCAGGAGCGGTCCAGATCCACATTCAAACTTGGGCCAGGTGCGGCTCAGATCCACGTCTAGACTTAGGCTTGGTGCGGCCCAAATCCATGATCAGAACTAGCCAAAGTGCGGCTCAGCTCAAGTCCAAGCCTAGACTACATTTGGATACAGCCAGGCCAGGCCCAGATCTTGTTCAGATCTAGGTAGAATTGAAGCCCAGATCATAGGGAAACCCTAGATTTGAGAGCTCAGATTGTTTGATCATCAAACGACCCAGATCGTCCAACCAGAGAACGATCCAGGTTATCCAATCAGAGATCAACACAAATCACCCAAGTCAAACGACCTAGATCGCCCGATCAGAGGAACAACCTTAGAAGCTCAATCGGAGAATAACCCTAAGCTAGAGAACCATTCTTCTGTAAGACTTCTCGCCGGAAAAACCAAAACAAAGGAGGGGTACTAAGGTTCAGGGCGGCCAGAGAAAAAAACCGACCAAAATCCACTATTGTTGTAACCAGCTTAGGCAAAGAGAAAGACTGGCTACCATAGTCGGCTCAGACAGGGGGGTGTTGGGTTTTCGGCCAGCTAGTGGAAAATTGACTGAAACCCATTTTTGGAAGACCCAAAAAAAAAAAGAAAAAAAAGAATAGAGGGGTTTCGACCAGTAGGTGGAAAAGTTGCCCAAAAACCCTCTTTACAAATCTAAAGGAGGGGGAAAGGGAAGCGTAGTTTCAACCAGCCGGAACTACCTACTGAACCAGAAGATTTGAAGAGAGAGAGAGAGAGAGAGAGAGAGAGAGAGAGAGAGAGAGAGAGAGAGAGAGAGAGAGAGAGAGAGAGAGAGAGAGAGAAACTCTTATCTGCTCAGAGAAAGGCTGCTTGTCGGAGAATGATCCACTTGGAAAACCCTTCGCCAGAGATCAACACACCCAATAGCAGCGCTGATTACCGCCTCAACCAAGGGAATCAGCTGATCGCCATCTCAACCTCAGGAAGTAGTACAGCAAGCTGCTGCAAGTTGCACCAAGAGGAAAGAAGAGAAAGAGGGAAAACAGGTTAGAGTTTCTGGAACATTACCTTTTATTCTAAGTACTTAAAACTTTAGGCCTTTTTGTGATATCGTCACCCACTTCCTCGGTCTAAATCAATACCGCCTGTAATTACAAAGGGCACCTCGTAAGTGCCACTCCCCTAAATTGATAAAGACACCCCCCCTAAACAAAAAATTTAGGGCACCCCTAAAATTGTCAAAAATAACCCTCTTAAGGGTTTTAATTGTTCTGGAGCACTCCATTCTTCCCAATTCTACTTAGAAAAAGTAGAAATAAAGCTTGAAACCATGGATGAGACCAGTTCTGGAAATATCGTGGCTGGGGCCATGATAAAATTAAACGCCACAAATTACACATTGTGGAAACCTATAATGGAAGATCTTTTGCATGACCCCTTTGATGATCATGGAAAAACCTAAGGGAGTTTCTAAAAAAGACTGGATAAAGATAAATAAGAAAACCATAGGCTAGATCCGACAGTGGATTGATCATAGCGTATTTTACTACGCTGCTCAAGAAGAAAATGCATATATTCTCTGAAAAAAGTTAGAGAATATGTATCAGGCTAAGTCCGCTTGAAACAAGGCCTTGCTAATAAAAAGGCTTGTTAATTTAAAGCTAAGGATCGGAATGACTATGGCTGAACATACCGGTGAATTTCAAAATCTAGTTAATCAGTTAGGAACAGTGGCATTACAACTTGAGATGAATGGCAAGCTTTACTATTGCTAAGTTCACTACCTAAAAGCTAGGAGATACTGGTAATTTCACCTAGCAACTCAGCACTAGAAGAAAAATTGACCATGACCATGGTCAAAGACGAGCTATTCAATGAGGAGACCAGAATGAAAGAAGCTAGCATAGACCAAGCACATGCCCTGGTAATAGAAAATAAGTACACTGGGAGAGACATGCAAAGGGGGAGGAGCAAGAGCAGGCTAAGAGGGATATCACATACTCACAACAGATCAAAAAGTTAACCCAGAGGATAGTTCAAGTGTTATCATTGCCGCATTCCAAGGCATATGAAGAGAGATTGTCGAAAATTGAAGAAAGAGATGGGTCATGACAAGCCAAAGGAGGACAATGGTGGGACACTAGTCGTCATTGCTTAGGACATAGCAGTGCTCACTATTAAGGAAGAGTCATGCCTGCACGTGATCAAGAGCGACCCAGAGTGGGTGATAGACACAGCAGCTTCCTATCACACCACTCCACACAAGGACTTCTTCATCACATACAAAGAAGGGGACTTTGGCACTGTGAAGATGGGGAATGATAGTTCCTCAAAAATAGTTGAGATCGGTGATGTGCAAATAAAGACAAAAATAAGCTGCACAGTAGTACTCAAGGATGTGCAACACATACAAGAACTCAGATTGAACCTGATATCAGTTTCAGCTCTTGACAGACAAGGCTACACCAACTACTTTGGCAACAGTACCAGAAAACTAATAAAAGGTGCTATGATAGTGGCTAAAGGACACATATGCAGTACACTGTACAAGACTCAGGCAAGAATATCTAAAGATAGCCTTAACGTAGTGGAGGATAAAGGATCTCCAAACCTTTGGCATAGAAGACTTGGCCACATGTGAGAGAAATGTCTGTTCATACTTGTAAAGAAGTACCTCATCAAACTATACAAAGGTATAGCTCTTAATCCATGCAATTACTGTTTATTTGGCAAGCAACATAAAGTTGCATTTTCCTCTTTTAGCAGTAAAAGAAATGATATCTTGAGTTTGGTGTACTCAAATGTATGTAGTCCCATGGAAGCAGAGTCACTAGGCGGGAACAAATATTTTGTAACCTTTATAGATAATGCATCTATGAGGGTATGCATAGACTTTGTAAAGAATAAAGAACTGGTATTCGAATGCTTCAAAAGATTCCACATGATGGTGGAGCGGCAAACTAGAAAGAAGCTTAAGAGCCGCATAACAGACAATGGAGGAGAATACACATCAAAAGAGTTTATGGCGTATTGCGCATCATGCGGCATTCGACACAAAAAGACAATTCCACATACCTCACAACACAATGGAGTAGCTGAGAGAATGAACCGAACCATTGTGGAGAGAGTAAGATGCATGCTTAGTATGGCTAAGCTACCTAAGCCATTATGGGGTGAAGCTGTGAAGACTACCTGCTACTTGATCAACAAGTCACCATCAGCACCACTTGACTTTGAAGTTCCAGAACAGAATTAGACTGGCAAGAAAGTGACTTATGCACACCTGAGGGTATTCGAGTGCAAAGCTTTTTGCACACGTATCCAAAGATATGAGACAAAAGCTAGACCTGAAATCTACCCCATGTATCTTTATTGGGTATGGAGATGAAGAATTTGGATACATATTGTGGGACCTTGAGACACGAAGAATCATCCATAGCAGAGATGTAATATTTCAGCAGAATTAGTTATATGAAGACCCAAGAAAGGCTAAAGATACTAGCACTCCAGCTCTAGTACCAGATTCAACACCCATTCAGATCAACTCGAAAGCTACACCAGAAGCTAAACCGGAGGCAGAGGAGTTTGAGTAGGGGAGCATCAGTCCTCTGTATCAGAAGATGTTACAACATCAGATGTTAAATCATCACCTCAGCATGAAGCAGAAGCTCAGCCAAAGATGTCAACACAAGGAAATATTCTAATTCCATCATAGAAATATTCCAAATCAGAATATATCATGCTCACTGATGAGGGAGACCCGGAGAATTTTCAACAAGCCTTGGCACATGCAGACAAGGGCAAATGGGTGCAAGCTATGCAAGAAGAAATTAACTCATTAAAGAAAAATTAGACATATGAGCTAGTAATACTTCCAAGGGAAAAAGAGCACTGAAGAACAAGTGGGTCTTTAAGGTGAAAAGAGGAGGCAATGAAGAACAAGTCAAGTACAAAGGGCGATTGGTTGTCAAAGGTTTTAAACAGATGAAAAGAATAGACTTTGACCAGATCTTCTCACCAATAGTAAACATGACATCAATTAGAATTATACTCAGATTGGTGGCAGGACACAACTTGAAGCTTGAACAAATAGATGTGAAGACAACTTTTCTAAGTGGAGATCTAAAGGAGGAGAAATACATGGAACAACCAGAGGGTTCTGAAGTAAAAAAGAAGAAGCATCTAGTATGCAAGTTGAAGAAAAGTCTCTATGGCCTTAAGCAAGTGCCAACATAATAGTATAAGAAGTTTGACTCATTTATGATGAATCAAGGTTTCAAAAGAATAGTTTTAGATCAGTGTGTGTATGTCAAGAGATTACCTTAGGGTAAATTCATTATTCTACTACTCTATGTAGATGACATGTTGATAGTTGGATCAGATATAACCATGATCAGTAGGTTGAAGAGAGAGTTATCTAAGTCTTTTGACATGAAAGACTTAGGGGTAACTTAGTAGAGTTTGGGGATGAAGATTACACGTGAGAGGAAAATAAGGAAGTTGCGACTGTCACAGGAAAAATATGTTGAACGAGTAATCAAGAGGTTCAACATAGAGAGGGTCAAGCCAGTCAACACTCCACTAGGCAATCATTTCAAATTAAGCAATAAGACGTGTCCCTCAACACCACAGGAAATAGACAGGATGGCTAAGATTCCTTACTCATTAGCAGTTAGTAGTCCGATGCATGCAATGGTGTGCACAAGGCTGCATATTGCTCATGCAGTAGGATTCGTGAGCAGATTTCTTTCAAATTTAGGCAAAGATCATTGGAAAGCCGTGAAGTGGATACTACGGTACATGAAGGGCACATAGAAGTTGTGCTTGTGCTTTGGAAGTATAGATACACTCCTAGAAGGTTACACAGATGCTGATATGGTTGGAGATCTAGATAGAAGAAAGTCAACATGTAATGACTCCAATTTTGAAATATTGAAATTCCAAGTTTAGCAATGAAAAGATCAGTTTTTAAAGATAAGGGCATTTTAGTCATTTCACTATTCACCTTAACTAAACCCAGGAATTTGGTCCTAAAAATGGTGCCATTAGATGCGTCTCGGAAAAAGGAATCCAACGAGACCAAAATCACCCAAAACGGAATTAAAATGAGCAAGATATGACCCTTTGAAGTTCAGGGGCAAAATTGTAAATTTTACAAAAAACGGTTTAACCTGCAAAACACAGGGGCCCGTTTTGATACGGACACCCCTTCATCTTCAACCTTTAGAGGGTTCTAGAATGGCGGTGATTAGAGGAGAAATCACTGCCATTCTGGAGGTTTCTCCACTGCCATTCAAAGGCGGTGAGAGCCCCCTCCAGAACCCTCTCTTAGCTCTATAAATAGAGCTCTTGGGTGCCTCTAATAGCAGCCCAAAACGTTGAAGAAAACCCGTCGTGAAGCAGTGACCTAGAAGGGAAAACAAGGAGAAAAACCCAGCAATGAGCCAGGTATGTCCGAGATCGCTCAAAACCCATCTCCCCCATAGTTCCAAGTTCAATTTCCCTAGGTTTTTGCATGAAAAACCATGCAAAATAGAGCCCTAGAGACTCACCAAGGGCCCAGGGACGTTTCTTGGGTCGCACTGGTGTCACGGCACTGGGTCGAAGTGTCATATGCCCCGTGAAGGTATATGATCCTGTGTCCCTAGGTACCCGGGGACCACACGGCGGTAAGGTTGTGGGCATAGTGGGACCCTATCATTTCATGGATTTATGTGCATTACATATGGCATGATATGAAGTTGGTCAGCCATACCATACTAGAGATCCATGAGTTGGATTCTATGAAGCATCTTATGCATATCATGATGATATGATATATACGTATATGATACTTTCGATTTTGGATTATATGATTCTTTAAGTCGTTAGTGTTTTAGTTTAACAATAGATTTTAATGTCAATGTTGCACTTGAGAATTCAAACATACACATGTTTTGAATGAGCATATGATTTTAAAACATCTCATGCATTATAAAACTAATAGTGATAGGCTCATACTGAGTATAGTATATACTCACCTAATCCTTAACTTTTTTCAGACACCAAGTAAATACTTAAGGGCAAGGAACGCTTGTGCTAGGTGACACCCAGACTAAGTACAAGTAAGTAAACTCCTACCTTATCTTTCTATGTTACTTGATTGTAGTTACTCTCTGATAGCTGGGGCTGTGACTAACACTTTCTTGAGAATAATATTGATTTAAACTTTGTCATGGCTAAATAAATTGAGAATGCGTTTTGACACTCGGGGTTTTTATGAAAGATTGTTTTCTAAAGGAAAAAGATTTTCATGCATCTCATACTTATAAAACAAGAGATCTCGCCTTTTTATCAAAATTGCATCATATAAAAACCCGGGTCGTCACACAACATCAATGTTCATTTTCACTTTTGCAGGGGGAGCTATATCATGACAGTTTAAGTTACGAAAGTGCATAGCTCTATCTACAATAGAAGCTAAATATATTGTAGTAGCTGAAGCAGGTAAGGAGATATTGTGGATAAAACGGTTTCTTTAGGAGCTCGGTATCACATAGGAGGAATACAACGTACATTATGATAGTTAGAGTTCTTTAGACCTAAGCAAGAGCTCAATGTATCATGCGCGCACCCAGCACATTGGCATATGGTATCACTGGATATGAGAGGTGACAGAAGAACATATATTAAAGCTGAAAAAGATTCACACTAATGAGAATCTTACAAATATGTTGACAAATGTGGTAACTTATGAGAAGCTATTGATATACATAGTAGGCATGAGTTCAAACTAGTGGAGTATGTCATGGGGATGGAGGGGGAGAATTGATGACGTCCATCCTCATAGTCACACCCAAAGAATCTTGAAAAAATAAGAAAAGTCAGTTAAATATAATCCTAACCTGATTAGGAGTCCTAATCAAAGAAGGAAAAGGAAAGTAGGATTAGAATCCTACTAGGAAACTTCTACACCGCAAAGCCAAAAGCAATGGAGCAAAACGGGTGTAATCTCTCTCTCTCTCTCTCTCTCTCTCTCTCTCTCTCTCTCTCTCTCTCTCTCTCTCTCTCTCTCTCTCTCTCTCTCTCTCTCTCTCTCACACACACACACACACACACACACACACACACACATAATGGAAATATTCCCCTCCTCTTGTAAATGTAGGCTATACATAGCTAAACGACGTAAACCTTATTGTGTTCTATGTGTGATTGTGTTTCTGTGATTTTGATCCTAACAGCTATGCATAACACTCTTTGGGTTTACATAAAAAACCAATTCCTGGAGAGGAAGAAGAAGATGGAGTTTTCCTAGCCTTTCCATCCCTTTCTCTATCTTGGGACTGAGCACCCAAAGGCTCCACATTTTTCTTCTTGCTTTATTATACTTAAAACTAATTTCTCAATTCATTTATTCAGTCAACAAGAGTTAACTGTATCCTGGTTTAAGTGGACATGATAGGCGGAGGATGAGCCTTGCCCCTAGACACTATTATGCGTCTCAACATATCATTTCTCTTCAAAAAAACATTGTTGAGACGATGTTTTACTACCTATTTTTATTAGTAAAATATTAATAAATGAAAATCAATGAATCCATCTAAATTGTATGTGTAGCCCACCAATGAATGATTGGAGAGGTTCATCTCTTCACTCTTAATTTACATGTATCATACATAAGAATTCATGTCTTCTTCTTCTTCTTCTTCTTCTTCTTCTTCTTCTTCTTCTTCTTCTTCTTTTTAATTCAAAGGATTGACGTGCCATTCAACTAGGCCTCATATTTTGATGATTTGATTCATTCATCATGTCTAGCCTACCCCGTTGAAACTAGTTGCAAAAATTTGTGCCTATTGAATATTTCTACTTACTAAATTTTCCAGTTGAAAAAGTTCAGCGATTGTGATTGAAAATCTAAAAAAGGAACACCATCTAACTAAGCCTCACATTTTGAATAATTTGATCCATTCATTTTGTCTGACATATCTCATTTAGGCTAGTTGTGAAAATTCTACTATTAATTTTTCTATTACTAGTTGAAAAGTTCAATGGTCGTAATTGAAATATTCAAAATGGGATGCAATGAAGCTAGGCCCATCATTTGAATGATATGATTCATTTTTCTTGTCGAGCCTGTCCTATTTAGACTAGTTATAAAAATTCATGTCTATTGGATGCTTCTACCTACTAATTTATCAAGTTGAAAAGTTTAATGGTCATAGTTGAAAAATCAAAATGGGACACCATCTAGCTAGGGCTACATTAAAATATTCTGATTCAATCATCTTGTCTGATAATTTTTCTACACATCATCTACTTTTGGAAATTTTCTTTTTCTGAACTTAGTACCTCTTATTTTTTTATAAACGAGGATTGCATTGGGTAGATGGAAGTAAAATACTCAAACCATCCCATGGTGCACCGTTCTCAACCGTGATCTCATTGTGCATCATCCATTGGGTTCTAAGAAGCAATAGAGGTGGATCTCTGCGAAGCAAGGCAAACTTATTGGTTCCAATGGAACCCTAAACTCGCAGCCCAGATGGCAATAATGCTCAAAAGGAGATCAAAGTTTTGTGTGTGGAGAAGTTCCCAGATCAGAATAATATTACCAACAGTTTGGAGTTGTTTTGGTTGCTTTGGTTTTGAAAAAAATTGGAAAAAGAAGAAGCTGGTTCCATGGCAGTTTCGTCTTTGAATTTGATGAGAAAACAGAAGAAAAGATTACATCGAGTCCTCTCTGGTAATTGGGTACATAAATTTTATCAGTTTTTTAGGAGGCTTAGTCCAACAGTAGTGGTAGTTAAGGGGTCTAATACTAATTTACCCAAAAAAGATCCCACGCTACTAACACATGCCTTTTTATGGACAGTTTTGCCACGAGAAGCCGTCACTACATATAATTTATTGCACTGCCAACACAAAAATTATTTAAAGTACTACTAAACACATGCCTTTTTGTGGTGGATTACATATCTGAGAGTAAAAGCCGCCACTACACAAAGTCATTACAGTGCAACTACACAAAATCATTCAAGGACAACTAGTAAAAGCCGCCACTACACGTGCTAGCCAAGTGAGCAAGAGAGTAGAGCTTTTCATCTTTTCTAAAATAATCCATTAAAAGCCTCAGTATAAAAGAGAGTAGTTTTTTTTTTTTTTTTGAGAAAGAGGGGCAACTTTTAGTCTTCTAAAAATGTATTACTACCTAAACCATATTATAATTTTTTTAATAGGTAAACAAGGGGCAAATTGCTGCCTGACCTAGATTTTCCTTATATATATATATAAGGTAGTTCAATTTCTTCCTACCAAAAAAAAAAGGTAGTTCAATCTCTTGAGGGGTGAAAAATTCTATCCCAAGGTCTTCTCCGTCAGCAACCTCCTTAGCCAATATGTTAGTATAGTCGTTAGCCACGCTCATATTACATGCATCGGACCCATATAACTTCACATGAGTTCTAACTAAACTGCTTAAGTCATAGGCCACAAAAACAAGATACGTGCGCCAGAATGAAGGCTAACTTTTCTGCCATGCTTTGTGCACATTGTCAATGGAATGATATATGATGTACGCGATAGAGAAATTCTGTTGTAGGGAGCAACCACATGGTAAGTTGCTGGGTGGCATCCCACATTTACATGATCCTGCACGGACCATACCTGTTCACTTATCCATCAAACCATTACATCTGAAAAGAAAAAAACAAAAAATTTATATGGGCATTGACAATCTCAATATTTCAAAATTTTGCAAGTACTTGAAGAGGAAAAAGATAGAAAAAGAAAAGGATTACAGTTTACTATCCTTAACTTACATTTGTTACACTATAGGCCCTATGCCTTCTTTTTTTCAGATTAGCCCTTCAACAATTGAGAATTTTTTTACTATAAATCCTTCTGTCCAGCGACTATCTATGGACATTTGATGCAGGCTTACTTGTAATATTTTTCATCCTACGACTATATATGGATGTTTGATGTAGGCCCTACTTGTAATATTTTAATATTTTAAATATTTTTTGTTTTCTTGGATTTATAACAATATTACATATTTTTTCAAAGACTAAAGTGAAACAAAACAATAGTTTAGTGATTAAACTGTTGGTTGTAGATAGTTTTATATCTTGCCTAAGAAGATGACTAGAGCTCTTTTTGTTGGCAAGATTTAAAGTCTCTATATAATATCTTTCTACTTGGAGATTTAGAAAATGGTTTTTAATCTAGAATCTAAAGGTCCTGATTTAAAAAATCTTAATTTTGAACTATTTTTAGTGAAAAATATTCAAATTTTACCAAAGAAGATGATGGGAGTTTTTCATGGACAAGATTTACAATCTCCAAGTGATACCCTTTTTCTTGGAGTTTTTAAAAATAGTTTTTATATCTAGAATGGAGAGATCCCAATTAGAGACCTTAAAAATTAGACGGTTTTTAGCGAGGAATGCATTTGAGGCTTTGGTAGAAAAAAGATTGTTGGATTTCATAGCCAGTAATCTTGAAAACCTTTATTTTTTGAAAAATAAAAATTAGATCTAGGTTCTAATTGATTGGATCTATAAAACACTTATATTTGAGAAACATTTGTAAGAAATGGGTTTAAATCTTTGACAGAAAATGATCACTACAATTCATTCTAGTCAATCTTCTCTTATAAGATACACAACTATTTGCAACTAATAGTTAATTCCCTAAAACCATTATTTTTCTTGTATTGTTCTAGGTGTGCTTGTGCATTTTTGTTTTTTTAATAGGGGACACACGTACTCGCTCGCTCACCCTTGAAGACTTTTGTACTAATGACCTTCATTATTTAAACTCACTCTTGAGTGCCACACTCACGCATCTAACAACGTTATAGAAAATAATAATAATAATATTTAATTATAAATTAGATGGTGAAACTCAAAAAAAGAACGATAGCGTCATAACAAACCTCCAAAGAGCAAAGATTTATGGCTGCCAAATAGATGAGATTTTGGGTCATGATCTATTTAGGAAATGATTTAGACGATTAATGGTTCTATTTAGGGGTAGCAAAATGGATTAAAATTTTCTAATATCTATTTATCCATTTAAAATCAATGGATTTGGATAGAAGAAATGAGATTTGTTTAATAACAAATCAAAGCTATCCAATTTGTTAAATCTATTACTAGAACAAATATTCATTGTAGAGGTAAATTTGAGAAAGTTAGACTTAAGAAAATAATAAAATATAGTCTTTTTGGTTTCCAAGATGAGATATCTTGCTCATCTTGACTATCATTTGGCTATTAAGGGAAGGTTTTTTTGTAAAGATTTGGAAAACTTTTTGTGCCATTACCATTAACTGAATTGTAGGCAATAATCCAAACAAAATTCGTTGCAAGAATTTTTAAGTTCCTCGTGATTGACTATTCACAAACTATCCGCGAAATTCACTGGAAGAATTCAATAGTATATATTTTGAACCCAAGTGAAGTGTGTGTGTCTATATATATATATATATATATATATATATATATATATATATATATATATTCAAGATGGAATTGAATATATCTTAGTTTTATTATTGACGATTGTCTACGAATTCATTATCCAAACTCTCAAGTCGGATATGTAATATTATAATTTTTTTTATCTATTTAAAAAATGTATATAGTGTATCCAGTCCATTTAGATTTGGATTTGCAAAGGATCAAGATTGGATTTAATTTGTCAATTCACCTGACTCTAGTTTTGAGTACTAGAAACATAGGCCTTGCTTATAAATGGCATACAATCCATATGTATTAATCTAATGACCATATATTACAGTTTTACCTAAAATCCAATGCGTGTATAGCTTTCATTTAGAGGGGGAAGCACTATAGTTATGAAAAAAGCCCTATTTTCCCCCACTATTTAAAAAATTGCATCTTCTTTATGAACCCTATCAAATTTTTCAAAAAAACTTGCCTTTCTTAATAAACTTGTCTCTTTTTTTTTTCCTTGTTTCTTTTTCTAAAGCCCCTTTTTTAGAAACACCACTTTTACAATCTCTTGTACATTTTCTTCTTCAATATTTCAACCTTAAACTTCAAGTCTATCTATTATACTATGATTCTCATCGAGGATATAATGTCTAGCTTTGTCTATAATCTGTAGTTTCTATGCTTAAGTTGTTAAATATGTTTATTTTTCTTTAATTTTTAGAATTTTATTATATATTGTAATTTTTTCCTAACTTGTTTTATACTCTTTCATATTTTTTTATTTACGTTTTTTTCCTTGATTTTTAACTTTGTAACTAAGTATGAAAAAAGAGTGGGTCAGGGAATCTTTTTATGTGACTTTGGTCCTGACACCAATGCTTTTATCTTATCCTTAACTTGACCCTAACTAACTTCAGCTCATGAATTTGACTCTCACATTGTGCGGGTCTAAAATTTTCTATCCCTAACCGTGAAGCATACGGGTCAGTTCAGGTCGGTCCCTAATTGACTTGAACTTACTTCAATGCTTAAAAAATAGCTTGCTTACATATTAATTAGAGACAAAAGAATTTGATGTCAAATTTTCAATGATCGCAAGCATTGCTAACGAGGCCCACTATGCATAAATTTGGGACTTTAACTTGCTATAGCATGTAGTACATGCGTCAATCTTGGAGCTCGCTTGACCCTTGAAAATGGTCGGGTAGTCTTCTTAACAATAATTCATACGGGTCAATTCGGGTCACGTTTTCTGTCCCCAACCCAAGGCGAGAATGTCACAAATTTTCTGACCCTAATATGGACCCGGCCGGACTAATATTTTAGAGAGCCGCCGTATGTGGGGAAGCCGAGCTGTCGCGTGCGTTTAGAACTTTCCAGAGAGCGGGGCCCACCATTTTAGTGTGGCTCAAAGTTCATGGAATCGTACTACTACTAGCACCAGATAAATGTGGTATTCGCACTCCTATTTCCAACCTGGCACTCTCCGTACATGTCTACAGCTACCAGCCGGTCGTCCCACAAGTGTCTTTGACGGGATACCTCCAGCTTTTGTGTGCGCGTGTGTGAGCTGCAAAAGAGGGGAAAAAATTAATGAAATAATAAATAAAAAAGGAAAAAGGAGTAGCAAAAGCATAAAAAGACGAGAGAGAGAGAATTGGAGGGGTCTCTCCTTCCCTTTCATTCAGGAGCTAGAGATGGGTTTTGCACTCTCCTCTCGTCTGCCCTAAAACCCCAAATCAATCTCACCCTCCTGCAAATCATCTGCTTTTTCTTTTTCCTTATCTCATCCTTCATCTTCCTGATGAGGATCAGAAAGAGGCCTTCGTTTCCCTTCTCTTCACAGACTCTTCCTCTAATATCTCCAGATCCATTATCGTCGACTCGAAACCCATCGCCACTTGATAGCAAAAGCACATCAGAAGAAAAACATCAACACGCAGTAGAAGAAGCAAGACAAGAGAAAGTACATAAGGACCCAGAAGAAGGTTTCAATCTGAAGATCGACCCAGGAAGGTTTTTTACTAGGCGTGGTTCAGAAGATGGATCATTCGGGCAAAAAAACTGGTGGGTTTCCGATGCAGATCGAACGAAATGCACCGAAGAGAGAGAAGGATATTGCATGTTTGGCATTCCCAGTCCCAAACAGGTAGAGGTAGGTGCCTTTATCAACTAACCCCTCACTCTTCTTTATTTTCCTGATTATTAAACTGCACTTCCTCCTATCCTTCATAATCTCTTTCCCCAAAACAAAACCCACAAAGAAATTTCTCTTCTAATCAACGAAATGGAGTGCATAGGAAAAAGAAAAGAAGAAGGAAACAAAATTGTATGTGATTTCATGATTTTGTGCAGGCTTTGGAAGAAGAAGAGGAGGAGAAATGGAGTGCAAGAGGCAAGGGTAGTAGGAGGTAAAAAAAAAAGAAAAGAAAGACGAAAAGAAATAATACTGTCTTAAGTCATACAGTAAAACTTCTGTACGGTAAAAGGGTGAAGAAGGGAGTACGTCTGTAAGACAGTAATTTCCTTGACATGCTATTTTTAGAAGCAGTAGCATTGCATGCCTTCTTTACTCATCACCATCTAGCATGTAAATAACTGCACTTTAACCCATGCATTTTAGAATAAGACACTTATGGTAGGCATTATAAGCCTCCGGGGGGTGTGTCGTTCTTAATTTCGTGTGTTTACGATTACAAACCAACAGGAACGGGAACGGGAACGGGAAAACCAACCGTTTGAGTGCAGAAACCGTCACTCTTCGATCTCCCTCTCAAGGTAACATGGGTGTAAAATACCGTAGACCCAGAGAGAGAGAGAGAGAGAGATGAATGTCATCGGTTTCTTTAACTGGGTTTATGTTTTTTTTTTTTGTTCTGGATGGGTTAGCAGTTGGGAGATGGCATGAAGCGGATACAGCATTTCCATCGAAGAAAAAGAAAGGAAGCTATGAATGGGGAGGAGAGACGATAATAAAGAGAGATGAGAAGAAGATGAAGTTACAGCGAAAGAAAGCGACAAAAAATGTCGATAAGGAAGAAGAAGATGAGGGACATGTCGTGGATAAGAAACGAAGGAGAAAGAGTGTTGCATTAATGGAGGGTTCGAGGTGCAGTCGTGTTAATGGAAGAGGGTGGAGGTGTTGCCAACAAACACTTGTTGGCTATGCACTATGCGAGCATCATCTTGGAAAAGGAAGATTAAGGAGTATGAGTAGCGTGCGTAGCCGTTCATTTACCGTTAGTAGATCCACCAATAGCGACGGAGATAATCTTGAATTATTCTCATTTTCACAAAAGCCGACGGAGGAGATTATTGTAAAGAAGGAAGCAGAAGAAGATGAGGAGGCTCTTACACTGACGAATAAGAAAAGAAAGAAGATCGGGATGGTAAAGGCTCGATCCATTAGCAGCTTGTTAGGCCAAACCCAGCCTCATCTTATGACAACGATAATTCCACCTAGTAATGCTGCTGGCACTACGAGTGCTACTAACAACGTTATATTATGATAGAAACTTGATGATAATCATTGTTAAAGTCTTAGCAGTGCTAGTGCTAGTATGATTGTTGTGTAAAATATATGTATCTCGTGATCGAGTATGGTCATCAAATCTTCTTTGTTTCAAGAGGGAGAAGAAGAGCATGGTCTTCTGAACTTCTTTGTTTCTTTGATTTATGTGAGTTGATTGCAGAGGAAGACGAAGAAGAAGGGCAAAGGTATGTGTCTTATGATCTTGAGAAAGTGTAATTGTTTGGTGCCTTGCGAGTCTCTCTGTTTTATAAGGTGTAGATCTATAGACATTTTTACTTTAGCCACTATCACCATGCACTGTGATGCATGCTAGCTTTTCCTGGGACAAATGAGAATCGCTCCAACCTTTTTTGGAGTTTGTAACTCAAGTTTCCTTCGAAGTTATAAGAATATAAATGAGTGTGGTTTTCCTGTATAAACTGCTACTTATTCAGTTTTTAATTCCTATTGTTGCGTATATGTTCGTGTGCAGCTCATATTCTTTTCATACTATTTTCAAATTCGTCTGGCCAGAAACTATACTTAGTAGGTAATTGGAGAATTGAATGTGATTATATAACAGGCGACTGCTGCATCTATCAGAACATAGGAGGTGCGTAACGGATCACCCTTTTTCTTTTTTTTGGAACTAGCATAGAGTATCTCTTTATATTTACTACCGAGTAATCTTGTAAAACTGTGTGCAATTTCGCAAATAAATGAAAAGCAATGCAACGATTATTGCATTAAGGTACACTGCAGTTGCACTCAAATATTTCCAAGCCCCATCTGGTTGTAGGCCTTACATGAACGAACAGTGCACGTTAAGTTGCAGTCTGCTGCAGACATATAGTCTGTGTGATAGATGCTCGTGTTTTGTACAGGCGCCATTTGATTTATGATCCTTATGTAGTGTCTTGCAATGGATGGGCCTATACCAAAATTCAATCCCATCTTTATAACTATAGACCTCTCATTTGTGACCCGAAAATGAACGGCTGGAAAATAAGCAATGATCTGTCTACAATAGCGAAGCTTATGGATGTTAAGGGGCATAGAATCATCCTACCGGAGAGAGACTCTCTTTATGCCCGACCCACATAAAAGTACAAAGAAATCAATGGTTTTGATCATCAAACAAACCAAGGCCACTAGCATTTCCAGTTCATGAGTGGCGCCATGCACAAAGATAGAATACAGTGCAACTGCGTTGGGGTTTCCACGAGGCATAGTTACTAGAGGGGGTCCCGTTATTTATTGGTTACCATCTTATTTGATAGAAGATATGTTTAGTCTCCTTTACCCTGAAAATCATGCCATTGGATAATGGTAACAAGTAACTAATGGACTTTCTGTCATAGAATGTGGAAGAAAAGTCTTGATCCCTCTGCTTATGTGTTGAGAGCCAAAAGCAGATTTCCAATAATACTGGAGAAAGTATTGATACAATAATTTCCATAGAACTGTAGGAGGTGCTTATGAATTTGTTTCTTCTATCTTTTATAAGTAAAAGGAAAAATGCTTTCAACAATGGCACCTTCTTCAAAGATTAATTATATTTTTTAAAATTCTTTAAAAAAGAAGAAGAAGAAGGTGAAAGTACATTTTGGACACCCACATGTGCCACGTAGGTTTAATCTAATTAGTTAATCTCACTGATAATAAGGAGCCCAACCCATTAACACTGAATTTTCTTGATGAGGATATTCCGAGACCCTTCATCCAATAACTAATGTTTAAAGTTTTGGTAGGAAAATGTCAACCATAGGATTTTGTTGAATTACCCAATTGGAAATTTCTAGGCACTTCATCCAATAAACCTTATTTATAGTGAATTATAGTGTGTTGATTGTATGACCATTTGGCATGGGATAAAACTCCAAAGCCAAGTGCTTTAGCATTTGATGATGTGCAATTTTAGTGGTATTTATCAACATAGATTTTTTTATGTAGGCTAAAGATACCTACCCCATCCCATCCCATTTCATGATTTATTTTTCTTGACCCCCCCACCACTGGTCACTAAAATTTGCAACCTTCAATGGGTGGGGTAGATTGTGAAAACCAACCTTAATCCACACTATTCCATCAACTGTTATGAGTAGGGTGAGGCACTGTGGGGCAAGTCATATCACCATTTCTACATGGGAATTAAGATTTTTTTTTTTCTACTTTTTTGTAATGTTCTATAAAAAAATTTCTTGCTACTATAATTAAGAGAAGAGATTCCTAAATTAAACAAACTTAATAAAAAGAAACCTATGGTTAAAAGTTTATGGTTATGATTTTATAAAAATGTCCTTTTTTTTATAACTAAAGCATAATAATAAACCATGGACACTTTTAGTATATTAATATTTGAGAATAATGTGGGTAGACCTACCCTAACCCATGATCCACCTAAGGTCACAAACTTTTGCCCCATCACAGGTGGATGTCATTGACTTACTATCCCAACATGACCAGGATGGGTCAAGTCATGGTTTTAACCTAATCCATTGTATCCTTACTCCTAAAGTGCACATCTTCCTCTAAGAAAGTGCCCTTTTTAGTAGTCAAATTGAAATAAAGGTCACAAGATTTCAAATATAATGGAAAGAGCCTTAGTTTATCATTCCTAGATGGTAAATAATAAAATAAAAGAACAAGAAAAGGTTGAATAATTTGTGATCATACTTAGATATGCAACTTGCTCATGTGAACAGAGGGGCCTCTAGGAGTGATATAGGACCCTTGCATCCTCATAGGACTCATTAATTCTACTAGTGGACCATAGAGACTATGTTTTCAAGTGCGACTACAAAATGCTTGAGAAGAGTAGATCTCATGTTGATGGCTATCATTATAATTGATAATCATTAGAACATCAGAGGACAAGGATTTTCATGTTTAAATTAATTTCATATTTCAATTTGTTTTACTGAATTTAAAACACGGTACTAATAGTCTCACTTTTTTCCTATAATTTCAATTAGCATCACTAAGCTAGTAAGATAGCCACTTCCACGCACTTAATTGGACAAAACTTGCTGGATCCGCAATTTATGTGGGTTATCCAATGACCAACAATCTCTAATGATCACTTTTCGATCAACAAGCTTCATTACACTCTGACAATCACTACACATTCTTATGTTATTCACAACCCTGATTAATGACCTTTGGCTTGTGCTAATGAGCCCATAAGCCACTACCAATTTCCCACTATGAAAAAGTAGAGATTATTCTTTTTCCATCTCTTTCAAATCAAGCAACACATCTGATGTCTATGGTACATATCCAACCTCCTTTAACTGACTGAAGAAGAATAAACAATCATGGTGTTGTTACAAACACCAATAGCTGAAATGCAACTCCTGGTTAGTGGAGCTCAAAATACAAACACTTAATAACAGACAAAGTACCCAAAGGTGCATTCCGGGTCAGGCGGGGCCACAAAAGAAATGGCTACTACTTTTTGATGAATATTTCCCATTTTGATGAATAATTTATTTTTCTTGAGGAACAAAAATAGTGTCTATTTTAGCTTCAATTTTGCTGTGGCTTCGCCCGACAAAAGGAAAGCGGAATTAGCTACTATAAGAATATATGGACATATAATCTTAAACTTGTTCTCTCAATAAATAAGTGAATTTCAAGCTTGGAAAGAAAGCAAAATGCACCATCAATTTTCTTTGTTAAACTAGAAGAAAAAGATACACTACAAGAAAAGAGGCCTGTGGAGGCTAGAAAAGTAATAACTACAGGCTCCTACAAAGGCTATAAGTCTAGCCACAAGAATAGCCGCTATAGATCCATTGCTATAGATTATGGAGTTGTAGATGCTACAAAATAGTTATGATCATTGCCGCTATAGGCCAAATAAACCTATAGGGGCAGCACTTCCATAATCGCTAGAGATACTTGCTTTGCAAAAGAAAAAATGCCAAAACATGAAATAGCCAGCAGTACTAAAATTGGAAATTTTGAAGACAGCAAAAATAAGACAGTTTAAAAGCAACCGCCTTATTAAAATTGATAAAATATGATTTTAAAAAACTATCTTATAAAATATAACTTAAAAAAGCAATTTGTATAAACTGTTCCTACAAAAGATACACACACACACACACACACACACACACACACACACACACACACACACACATATAAGATAGTTATTTATATATAAAAAATACATCTTGTTTTTGCAATTTTTTTGTATAAAAAAATAGTTATTGGAAATTGTCTTGTGTTTTTTAAATTAAAGAAGACAATTTCTTTGAAACCATCTTTTAAAACTTCTTCATAACTTTAAAATAGCATAAAGTTCAACAAGTATTTTTTTTTACTCTGGCTAGCTTTGAGAAAAACTTTGAGGTTGAGTTGGATTTAAGTATATTTTGTCCCGAACTTATATATTCTCGGCAGATATTAGAATGGGTATGTGTTATTTCTTGCCTTATCAAGTTTAATTTATTTGGCTAATTATGGGTATAAATTTCCTTTTTTAAAGTTTTCCCTTCTTGTGTGCATGTCATTCGTGTGCATGGATTAGTACGTCGATCATTCATATATATAGATCAATCATGTTTTTGCATCAATCTTTCTTATCCCAACCTAGAGTTAGAAAATCAAATTTTCTAATATATATATATATATATATATATATCAATTGCATATACATTTTCTTTGCATACCAAGTGTTTGGTCAAATGCATAACCCAATAGTTATTAATCTTTTTATGTCTTGAAAGTCTTCACATGCATCTGAACTTTAATTTTTGATAAAATAGACAAATATATTTGGATGACTAAAAAAAGATCATCAAGAGAATATGAGGAGGGAATAAAAAGTTCATAGAGTTCTTACTTAGGGCAAGTGGTGATTGTAATTGCATACAATGTCCATGCTCGATATTTGAAAACTTCAAAAAGTTAACTGTAGGTGAGTTGAGAGAACATTTGTGCTTCAATGGAATTGATGAAAGTTATCATCACAGGAGATGGACTTCTTCGTAGGTCCTCGATAAGTGTGGAATGTGTACATCATCATGAAGACAATGAAAGAAATGTTGTAGACAATATAGCTACACCTATGTTTCGAGACTCATATGATGACTTTCAAAACGGTCCTAAATAATTCTAGACTTCATTGGATGAAACCAATGAATTGTTGTACATTAGGTATACATATTATACCAAGTTGTCTCTAGTAGTAAAACTTTACTATGTGAAATCATGATTTGGTTTTTCAAATGAAGCATCTACATAATTGTTGAAAGTGATTAGTAAAATGCTGTTAAAGGAGAACAAACTAGTTAGGTTTACATGAGGCAAAGAAAACCCTAGCTACAATAGGGTTTAAGTATAAGAAGATAAAGGCATGTCCCAATGACTGCATCTTGTACAGGGAGAAGCATAAGATAAAACTGCATGCCCAACTTGTGGACATTCAAGGTAGAAGTTGAAGAAGAATTCAACTGATCAATAACTAAATATTCTTACAAAGGTCCTATGGTATTTCTCCCCCTCCAAAGTTCAAAAGAATGTTTCTTATTAGAGAAATAGTGATGAAACTAGTATGGCATGCATAAGAGGGTAGGTAATAACTATTTACACCATCCAATAGATAGCTCGGTGTGGAAGCTCGCAGACTTTATATGGCCCAACTTTGGAGAATTACACAGAAACCTACAACTTGTAATATCTATAGATAGGATTAATCCTCATGATTCTACGAGCAGCATCTATAGTTGTTGACCTATTATAATAGCCTATTACAACCTTTCACTGTTGTTGTGCATGAAGTAGACGTTCATGATATTAACTATGTTAATATTGGGTCCCAACAAACCTAAGAATGACATTGATGTGTACTTGTCTTTGTTAATCAACTATCTTAGGACATTATGAGACTTAGGGGTTGAAGCTTATGGTGCATATAAGAAGAGACATTTGCTCTTAAGTTTGTACTACTGTAGACAATAAACGACTTTCTAATGTATTATAATTTGGCAGGATGCACAGTGAAAGGATATAATACTTGTCTTATTTGTAGTGACCAAACCTATACTATATGGCTTCAACATGGCAAAAAGATGATATTCCTAGGCTACAGAAGATGGTTGCATATAATTTTTTGTACCATTTTAAAAAGGAGGAATTTAATGGTAGTGTGAAGACTACAATACCTCTAAAGAGGTTGATTAGATGGCAAGTACTGGAATAGGTTGAGAACCTTAATGTTTCATGGGAGAAGAAGAAGGTAACATTCTTTGAACTTGTGTACAGGAAATCCTTACACATGCAGCAAGTACTTGATCTCAAGCACATTGAAAAGAATGTCTATGAAAGCTTGACTAGTACTTTGCTCGACTTGCCATAAAAATCAAAGGATGGACTTGCAGCTCGAATGAATCTTATGACAATAGATTTAAGAGAAGGTAACATCCATAGAATAGGGGCAATTGAGGAGCATACTTATCTAAAGCAAATTATACACTTGGCAGAGAGGAGAGAAGAATAGTATGTAAAACCTTGTCAAAGATTAAAGTACCAAACATGTGCTCTTCAAGCTTTAGGAATGTTGTCTAAATGGAAGAGATGAAATTGTTAGGGATCAAGTCGCACGATTGTCGAGTATTGATGCAACAACTTTGGCCCGTAGCAATATATTCAGTGTTGCTAGGTAAAGTTAGAGGATCTATTACTAAATTCTACTACTTATTTAATGATTTATGCAAGAAGGTAGAGGATGCTTCGAAATTACAAGAAATCTAGGAGCATCTAATGACAACCTTATGCGATCTTGAGACAATCTTCCCACCATCCTTCTTTGATATCATGATACACATAATAATACACCTCATTGATGATGTCAGGCTTTGTGGACCAATTTATTTGTGATGGATATACCCATTTGAGAGGTACATTAAAGTGTTAAAAGGGTATCTATGAAATCATAATTGGTTGGAGGGGTGTGTCACCAAATGTTACATTGCAAAAAAAGCGGTGGAGTTTTATACCTAGTATTTATCAAGAGTAAATGTTATTAGAATCCTAAGAAAGAAATGATCATGTGGATTAAATGATCTAAATGTCAGTGAACCTCTCTTTAGTGGTAGTGTATCGACCATTGATCATAAGGAATGGACCTAGACACAACTTTATGTCTTTTGAAACATTAATGTCAATAAAGTTCAGCCATATATTGAGTAAGTAATTAATGCTCTTTATTTGAGGGTTCTTTCACATTTTACTATATATGTTGAAGGGTAATATATTGCATGCATGTTATATATAATTTTAATCTCTTCATTGTAGCAAGCACATGGACGTCCTAAAAGAATGGTATCAAAGAGAAGCAAAGAATTGAAAGTGGTTGCCAGATGAGCATTTTTGCTCATTCACTACTTGGCTTCATTAGAAGGTAATAATTACAATGAATTAATGCTTCATTCACTTGTTATTATTAAATTGCATATGTACATTAATCATATCACATAAGCAATATTATACACAGGTTTTAGATCAGCAAGATGTTCCAAGTCATAGTATTTCTGAATCATTGGGCTGAATGGCAAGGGACCTCGATTGAAAGTAATAAAGCATGATGGATATTGAATTAATGATTATCTCTTTCACACAAAAGACCGTGATAACTCAAGAGCAAACCAACATAATGGTGTTAGCTTAGTTGCTAATGTTACTTTCTTTTCCAGTTCAAAGGACAACCACCCAATTGTAGCAAATGATACTTATTATGGGGTTAAACGTGAGATGTGAGTATAGGATTATACTTGTTGAATTGTAGTTGTATTTAAGTGTGAATGGATGAAACACAACAAAGATAGCATAAAAACCAATACCCTTGAATTGACATTGGTTGACCTCAATAAGATTAGCTATCAAAATGATCATTTTATTTTGGCATCTCAGGTGAAACAAGTATTTGATGTACAAGATGAGCACAAACGAGATAGTCAACTATTTTATTAGCCTCCCTGATGGACTTTTACGATGATGACGACTTAGGTGACATTATAATTAATTACCTTTGTATCACTACAATAATGTCAATAATCAATCTAATTAAGAAGAATGAGATGGATTACATGTGTGATGTTGGTGAGTAAGGTACTTGGATTCGATCAAATCAAATACGAGGGAACAAATTAAAATGCATGTAACATCTGATGTATGTAATTGATGGAGTTATATAATTAATTCATGGCCAGAAAAATTAAGGATGTCAATGGGCCCCCTCTACCCTTCACATTTTACATACTAAGAATTGTAACCCTTTGTGTAATAGAGCAATGTAGTAGATTCAATGTCAAAAAAATAAACTGGTTAAGGAAAGACCATATTATTTTCTTCAAATAAATAAGGGATGGAGAGATATATAGAGTAGTTGTAATCTTTTAGAAATTTGATTAAGTTTTATAGAGAATATTAGACAAGTTTTGAAAAATCTTTTTATATTTTAATACATATAAGACTATTGTACTATAACTCATCTTATATATAGGAACGAATATAACATAATTTATTGGAAATAATCTTATTTTATTCAAATAAATAAGGGAGAGAGAGAGAGAGAGAGAGAGAGAGAGAGAGAGAGAGAGAGAGAGAGAGAGAGAGAGAGAGAGAGAGAGAGAGAGAGAGAGAGAGAGAGAGAGAGAATAGGGGTAGCCTATTTGAAATTTCATTGGGTTTAATCATAGAGAATATATGATGGTTTCTAAAAAAATTGTCTTATATTTTAATACATACAAGATAGTTTTCCTCAAACTGTCTTATATATCAAGGAACAAAAATAAAATAGTTCACTGAAAAATGTCCTATATTTATTACAATATATAAGACAGTTTCACACAAACTGTTTTATATTTGCACCTATATATATATATAAGATGGTTTGTGGCAAAACTACATTATATGTATTAAAATATAAGATGGTTTTTCATAAAGTGTCCTATATTCTCTATTAATATATAATATTAACCTAGTGAAATTTCAAATAGGTTACCCTTGTTCTGTCTCCCTCCCTCTCTCTCATTTTCCTGCCTTATTCCCTTCTTCGCTCCCTTAGCTGTGTCATAGCTTGTTTGACCCCATTGGAGAGTTGATCATCCTCAACTAGTCCTATGCCAAACTGCATTGATGCATCTAGTCATTACAACCATTCATCCATTGTTAGGTGAAGAGCAAGGCAAGAAGACTAGAAAACCCATCTCTATCTCATGAGTTTGCGATCTCTATCTCTTAATCTAGTGTTCCAAAACACTAATTTTGTTTATAGCTTTGTGGTTTTGGGATTATTTTTTGTAATCTGAATCATGTTGTCTCTGTAATCTGAATGGTTTTGGGCTTAATATTGTCAGTATGCTTTCTTGGCATGGCACACCACTTGGTTTGCCCATTTCTATTCTTAGACCAAGGTCTAGAGACCCTCATTTGACCAATGCTTGCTCCTGTTCTTACAAACTAGTTTAGTTGCAGACGTGTTGTTCTCTCATATTTGTTATGACAGCCTTTCGGATATCCATAGTTAGTAGATTTAGGGCTTCTTAGAAGACTCCAGAGAAGGTATTCAATAAATTTTAAAGACTTGAACATCAAAAACCCAAAGATTTCATACTGTTAATGAATTATGCCCAATATATTTCACATCAAGCCACTCACCATCATCAATAATCTAATATTTGATGTAGTTTGAGTAGAATAAATCACAGATGAAAGTTATGTCTCAAAATTAGTGTGCTCCTTCCACTTTTGGTATTAAGGCTATGGAAGAGTAGCCAAAAGCTTCTCCCATGTTTGTACCAATTTAAACTATTAATTGCACTACTCTAAAAAAATATTGCCTCAGTAACTCCCAAAAATGTTGGTAAAAAAAAAACCAAACAAAAACTATCAAGACTAAACAAAAATTGGTATTTGAGGATCCTCCACCCATTGATTTTGAACTTTTGATTTGAAAATTCTATTATACCTCTATTGAGTTGAAGCTAGAGGGTGAAAGAATTTAGTGTTTCTATTGCTCTCTTGAATCTATTGTATCTTCTACTTGTTAGGTCCTAAGAGAAGGGGTAATTGAATTGGGTCTAAGTGAAAGTTTAAGACCTTTTTGCAAGTTCGGCAATTTATATAAGGCTTATGCTTTTCTCAATCCAATCGTAGAAGTTATGCCACTAATAATTATGCTCTTTTTCTAACAACCCTCAACTTGTCCAAAACTCTGTTCTACCTTCCTCACCATTTGGCCTGTAGACATTAGTGAAAACCCTTGCTTCAACAGTTAAATAAACTAGGGTGCAAATGACAACATGGAAATATGAAAGGACTCATCTTTAGATGATGGCCAACATACAATCAGTAACATAAACTCATAATGAATTGCATGATAGTTTAGAATTCCCTTTCACTAAATAAGAAAAAATATGATAAGAACTAGACTGGTCTATTGCAAAGTAGTAGATGTAACTACAAATATAAAATAGAAATGATGGCAAAAGAATTGCGTTCATGATTAAGACATTATACAAGTTGATTCCATAGGCCAATCTCTCATTGCCACTCATGCAAGTTTGTCAACTATACCACTAGCAATCTACATCAATGCAAATAGGAAGCTTAAGATGATAGATTCTAGAATTTCGCATTGAAATGACCAAAAATCACTCCTAAGTTAAGTCTAAAGTCTCACATAGATATTGCTAAGTTTTTGGCTTCTGTTCATTTAATATAGATCTAATAATTGTCCTAGACAAGGAAAGTGGAGAGAGAATTGTGTGAAGGATGCATGATAATGCCAATAAACTTGAGCAAAAGGTAAGCAAACACTCAAGCAAGTAGTAGACTACCCTCAATTGCTCTGTTTCAAGTTTTAACCCCATTCTTCAGTAGTAAAAACTTTGTAATTCCCCATATAAAATCATTTCTTATTTAAAATGATGCCTAAAAATGTAATCATGACTTAAAATAGAGTGATTCCTTAAGGACCCATATGAAAATTAAACAAGAAAAAAGGATAAAAAGAAAAAGAATCATATGCTAGAGTTCTTGAGTTTGTACTTACAATTTTTTAAACAAGTACAACTATTCTCTTTCTTTCATTCTTCATGTTCACTGCTTTCATTAGTAGTTGAACCAATATCCACATGTACCATTGAAGTAGAATTGCTATTATATTGCTTATTAATGTTGTTGGTGTTACTGTTATTGTTTTTGGTATTGTTGTTTTGGTTGTTTGAATTTACTCTTACCCAGTGCTACAAATAGATAATAGTAGGGACTTCCAAGTGAAAAATATAAATGAAACTTTTTCTTTCTTTACCACCAACTCCTATAAGTTTAGTATTGAAATAAGAACATGCAAATGGATAGTAGAGATTCAATTAAATGGTTCTGTCTGTTACTATAGTTGCAATGGTGGAGTTTGTTTCATCCATAAATAAGACATGATAGAATTTTTCTTCTATTTCTGTAAAAAAAAAAAAAAAAACTATAAAACAAGAACCTATTTGAACCTAAAAGAAATTTCTACCTTCATAAACTCATGTAGAATCTATATCCAGCTAATTAAAAAAATATCACTAACCAACTACCACTACTACTTAGTTAAAAGTTATCTAATCAGAACCCAAATAAGTCAAAAATACATCACTATCTATTTTAGAAAGCTACATATTATATGTCATCCCTCTTGATTTTTATCTATCCTTTTGCTACATTTGTTTTAAATGTATTGTTTTTACTTGTGCAGGAAATATGGAACATGAAGAAAATCCACAGCATGATGAACAATCTAGACCAAGTACTCTTCTTAGGACAAAGGACAAAGGGCTAACAAAAATGTAGCATATTATTAAGAGAAAGTCAACAAGAATAAAAGATAGAGGGCAAGCGATAGGTGTCTGTGCATATTCCTATATTAATTTCATTTGTTGCACTGTAAGAAGCTTAGTGCCAATCACAATTAGTGATTGGAGACATGTCACCATCAATCAAAATGTAATATGGGAGATTTTAGAGGTATGTAAAAGCTTCTTATATATAATATACTATGTATCTTATCTTATTATTTTCAAATAGAGTAACAAGCTTGTTTTTACTTTGTAGTTTGCCTTTGACATTACTATTGACTGCAAGAAGAATACTCTACAAGGAGCTGGTGAACAATGGAGGAAATGGAAAAGTGGACTTATAAAGAGGTACATACTTTCAAATGCCATTGATCCATCAAGGCTTCAGACTACCCCTAAGTTGTATTCTAACATCATTGACCAGGATATAAAAGGGGTAGCCTAGTGCACGAAGCTCCCACGTATGCACTGTCTAGGTAAGGGTATATAGTACGCATCCTTACTTTGCATTTTTGCTATAGACTATTTCCACCCCTCGACCTTGTGACTAAAATATATGGAATAAATTTGTACAAACCCGCATGTCTTCTATTTGAGGTAACAATCACCCCAAGATTTGATTCCTTTAATTATGAAAGTCGATTATGCTTAATTAAGTTCCTTTGATGCGTAGTCTAAGCATATGAAAAGCAAATTGTGTGTGTGACTAATTATATGCAACATCACCTCTCTAATATTGATTATGCCTAGTTAGAAGAATAAGAAGTAAGTGCATATTATATTTCATTTGTATCTAATCATACCAAAATTTTATTTCATTACCTCTAATTTAGTGTCCCTCTTTACAGCAAAAAGAGGTTGGGATTGCGAAGCCCATCAACTGCATCATCTTCTAGAAAATGGTGCATTCACAGGGTCATAACATCAAAACCTTTGTGGACAAAAATGTTGTCGAAGTTGCGTTATGAATTGTAAGTGGTTCTACATGTCTACTTTTGTATTGCTTGAATTATATACATGAAATTGATCAAATTTTGATAACTAAATTGTGCAGGAAGAGTTGACCCAATAAAGCTCAACTACAAAGGCTCTAAGCAGCACTACTACAAAGGTGAATATCCTATACCGTGCTATGGGCAATAAGGATGAGCACCTTGGCCAAGTAAGGGCCTAAGGCTACAGTGTTGTTCCTTTGAAATTCTTCCCTATAACAAGGAGGAATGAAAAGAGAAAATGAAAGGGTTTCTTGAGAAGGTAAAGTAGGAAATTGTAACATCCCACAAAAAAAAAGAAGAGAACAAATGCTTAATTGCAGGGGGCGTATTTGATACATGCACCCCCTCACTCTAAAGTGGAACCCAACAATGTCGGGTTTATCCTTCCCAAAGAGAGAGAGAGAGAGAGAGAGAAGAAAGGGGAAGAGACAGTGGCAGGCAATGGCATAGATGCCGGTGACTATGTGAAAAATTCAATGAAAGGGGGGAGAAAGAGGGCATTACAACAGCAATCCTTGAGATACTTTGACTGTGGAGAGTCAAAGTATTTTACTAGAGTGATAAACCACCATAGTAGTGGTAATAACATCGATATCTATCATTGCAAAGGCAAACCTTAAGATACTTTGACTGTGGAGAGTCAGCACAATGGGTCAGATAAGTTGACATTGAAGATAAAATAGAAATGACCCGCCTTGGTAATGATGAGTATTGCCATTACTAGAAGAAAGTACAAACCTCAACTCATGTTATGAAAGATACTCTTTTGATTGTTGATAGACATACCAGGATCCTCCTAGATTTAGGATCCAGTCATCCTCGTAGTTTGAGTGTTGGCACTCTGATAAATGTATATAACAATTCTTGGGTTAGAGGTTATGACACTAATTAACAAGTTATTGGAACTTGTAAGTACTTCAAGGGAGTACTGGTGGAAATGATGACTAGTGAGAGGATAAATATTGATTTTATTCTCCTCAATTTGATGGATTATGATATCATCCTTGGGATGGGTTCTATTTTTCGAAGGATAGTTAATTGGAGTGAAATCATGTTAAATTAACTTTTAATAAAATAAGTGAATTGAATTGGTGCTTGATTTCGAGAAAGATCCTCGAATTATTTATTTTGAAAGATCAGATCTGATATTTGAATTGTATCTGAATTTGAGACATTCCATCGATTAATTGATTGATGGACTTCTAGTTTATTCCACTAGCTTTTGATCAATACTATGAATTTGGAATCTTCTGATGAAGAGTATTTGTTTATATATCATAGGTTAGGTGATATAAACCTTAATACATAAATGAAGTGAGGGAATTCATTTGAATCGTATGCCAATGGAGAATATTCTAAGCATTTATATTGTTATGTAATGATGAAAACGTTTTAGTATCATTATTTAGAGTGAGATGATACAATAGAGATATTTGTGAACACCGGTGGTGTTAATTAAGTATCCGAATGTGATTGCACAGTGCGATTTCAGTTGTTCAATTAATGCTATTAGTTTTATATATGCAATTGAGAAACACTGCATATATTATTCTTGTATTCGAATTTGAATTCACCCAAGGATGTGAATTCAGATATTAGTTTTAAATCATATGTGTTATCTCCTGTATTTGTAATTGAATGTTTGTATCTATAGTTAAGGAGTACTATTTTCGATTATCTGAATCTAATGTAGTAAATGTTTTGACAGTAAATTGAAAATTGAGGATGTCAAAGATGTTCTTTGATTGAATGGTTATCTTTTTATTTTGGATACATATGTGAAACTTGGATGAATGAGTTGAAAATTTTGTTTATGATTACAATTGAAATGTTAGAATATAATGGATATTTATTTGAAGAAATGAAAGAGCTATCTGTCTGAACATCTGTTGAAATGATGGGAGGTTATGTGCGCAAGGGTTATGATGTTAAAGCTAAAGTAAGATGCATTGTAGTTATTGAATGTTTGATTTGTGATTAGAAATGTGAGCCTTAATGTAACTAAATCAATGCAACTAAGGATGGATTTTTGATTAAAGATTGTGAGATGATATGAAAATCTCTCATTATATGTATATGGTTGTGATGGTGATGCAGGTGTAGTTAAACAATTATGAATTGATGATTTTCTAATAAGTTTACACTGCTATTGAAGGATTTGAATGTTATGTTTGAAGTTGTGAAGATGAGTAAGTTGTATTGCATTACAATTGTCAGGTGAGGGTGTAAGATTACTTCCATAGTAATGAATGTTGGAATATAGTGAGACAAAGTCTCTTAAATATATTTTGTATGAATGTATGCTTTATTAGGTGTATCGCAATAGCATGCGTTAAATGCGAAAGTCCGAAAAACAGAGGAGGCTCTGTCTAAATTTCGTTAGAAATGTGATACTTGAATTTTCAAAGAAAGACAATTTATCGAGACTATGATGGCTAAGATTAGCCAAATTGGTGATTAAAGTTCATAGTTCCTTAGTCTTATGAATTGCTAGCGTCGAGTAATTGAGTTTCACTAAGATAACAGTGATGTATAATATTATAAGAAATTGTTTTCTTATGAAAAATTAGAATTCAATTTACAATCAATACTTGTGAGGAGCTAACGAGGGGGACCTAAGAGGGCAGGTGTGAGAGGCACTGGCAAGCTTCTAAGTGGCGAGCTTCTAAGCGGCAGGCTTCTAAGTACTTACAGTATGATGGTGTTGTGGATCTGATTTTAATTGGCATGTAATTGCCTGTTATTGAGTTGGTATGCTCTGATTATGATTGGCGTGTGATTGCCTATTACTGAGCTGGTATGCTCTAATTTTGATTGGCATATGATTGCTTATTAATGGGCTGGTATGCTCTGATTTTGATTGGTGTGTATTGCCTGTTCAAGAGTTGATATGATATGGGTTGATTGATATACATTGCTTAAGGATGAGGTAATAATGCATTGGAATAGATTTGGCAGACAAGCGCTTATATGTAAGCTGTGGCACTTCAAGTTTTGTCGATATGATGATTTACTTAAGTTAAAGTTGTAAATGAATTATTAACTCCTGGATGAGAGTGGTTTATGTTAATTACATTATGCATGGTTATGACCCATTCTAACCATAATATGAGCTATTTGATTGGAATGGCTTGAAATATGCATTGGTTTATATGTACGAGTTGTTATTTGAGGAGATAACAGGGCATGAAGTTGTTGTTGGCATTGACTTGGGAGAATTTTGTATATGATATGTAGATCTTATGATATGAGGATGTTTTTAGGATTGTTGAAGAATGACATGAAAAAAATTTCGGGGACGAAATTCCTATAGGGAAGGAAGAATGTAACATCCCAAAAAAAAAAAGAAAGAACAAATTTTAAGTGCAGGGGGGCTGTATTTGATACAGGCACCCCTTACTCTAAAGTGGAACTAGACAACGTCGGGTCTATCTTTCCCAACCCGAGAGAGAGAGAGAGAGAGAGAGAGAGAGAGAGAGAGAGAGAGAGAGAGAGAGAGAGAGAGAGAGAGAGAGAGAGAGAGAGAGAGAGAGAGAGAGAGGTCAGCAACGGCGTGGATCCGGTGATTGTGTGAAAATCCGATGAAAGCTGGGAGAAAGAGGGAATTTTTAGGCAGGCAAATTGTAGGGAGCAGCCCAGAAAAATTATGACTTGGATGGATAATCTAAGCCGATCATTTTATTCTTCACAATCTCATGATCAAAACATCTTAAGAATCACTTTGATCAGGCAAGTAACGTGGAAGAAAAGAGCCGTTGAAGTTGATGTCAGTGAGTGATAGAAATTCGACGACTGGCAATTGTTTTTCAAGTTTTTCGGCATAAAACGATGTCAGATCACCACCAAACTTTAGAGGATAATAGGTGAGCGCCTGATCTACAATACCCATATTTTTTATTTGAGATTCATTGAGAAATGGGTTACCGACAATGACCAAAATTCAGTCACCTTTTCCAACAACGATGACATTTTTTGGTGAACCTCTAAAAATGTTTAAAAAATAGAAATTTTGTGATTATGATAAAAAAAAAACCCTGATCTTTTCATCCATCAATACAAATATTTGATTAGGAATCAATTAGCCCTTGAAATTTTTGAACAAAAATTTGATGGTGCGTTGGGAAAAAAACTGAGATCTCAGCATCTGACCGTTAAAAATACGATCGAAAAGGTAGGTCTGTGTAAAATGTGACTTCAATTACCCATCAATAATGAATTGTGATAAGAAAGACAGACCAATTATGGACTATTTGATGGAAGATCCGATCTGATTGTCCAAAACTCAATTGGTGATGATCGAAGGTTAAGAAAGGCGATCAAACCATGGATTATGGTTAAAAACATTGGAATTGTTGAATAACTTACCTTAAATGTTAGAAATTAAAACTTTTAAAGGTACGCGCACAATCTGGATAGTCGATTTGATCATGTGCCTTAGGATTGGCTGATCAGAGAGCGATCAACCATCAGATCGATGTGTAACCCTGAACATACATTGAGATTATTAAATAAACATATAAATTAGATTAATTATGACGAAGATTATCTGAATTGATGATCAAATATCATATTTGAGTAGTAAAGAACGATTCAACAGTTGGATCGTCTCCAAACTTCATCAGATGAAAGGGATTGACCTTTATTATTATTATTATTATTATTATTATTATTATTATTATTAAAAGACATTACTTGAATGAATCATGACATAGATAGATGACTTATGATGTGATAAGTACGTTAGAGCGCACGATATGACATTGCTTACGCGCCTGATTGGGGTACTTTGTTTGTTGAGGAAGGTGATTACATTCGAAACTTTTTCTTGATTTTATGATCATAACTTCTCATTTGAAATTCTTGAGGCATGTGTTTTACGCCCTATCGTGTTTATTAAAATATTTTTATTACTTCACTTTTGATAGCATGACATTTGATTATACAATTATCTATGTTTTTACATGTGATGGTTTATGCTTTATCATGTATTTTTTATTCAACCTATTGATGTTTATTTCACTTGGAAGTTTTCTATGATTTATAGCATGTTTTGCTATTTTATGACGGGTGCTTGTACCCAATGGGTACTATGTTAGGAAGGTTGTATGGTTGGCCACCTACCCTCTAACTTTATGATGATGATGATTAGACACCGCCCTTGAGTGGTACAGGGCCAAGTACGTAGGTGGTGGTATCATAGGTAGTCCCCCTACGGGTCCATTTACGGCCATGGGGACAGAGAAAGTCTTCCGTTTAGGTATTAACGAAGAGTAGCAGTGGTTTAGATCCTTGTATGATTGCCACTACAACATAATAGCCCATACTATTATTATGTATGTTCATGTGATATTTATCTGTGGGGTGAATCGGGGTAAGCCGGGCCTAAGCTATGAGTGACTCTGGGGGCTAATACGGGTTGCACGAGAGGGACCCAGGATTGGTATGAGTACTCATTACCTGTGTTTGAGTGTTGTGGAACACTCTTAGGGCTTATTGTATACAGTGCCCTGGTTATTATAATATTATTTTGTGGACACAAATTTTTATCTATTTTGATAGATGCTAATTCACGTGTTGATCATGCTTCTCATGCCATGATGTTTTGCTTTGATATTGTGTTGCCTTAGACGAAAAGCATGTTTTGATCCTGATGTTTCGTTAAATTTATGAGATTCATGAGCTATATATTCTGATTTACTCTATTGATACTTGACATGATATTGGTACTCTTTGTAAAGTGTTTATTGCATGTTTTATTTCTTGTAATCACCTACACAAGCATAGCTTGCTGAGGCATTGCTTTATTTTGCAATACCTCATATTTGGAGCACGATAGTACTAAGGGTAAGCAGGTGGAGCATCATTGATTAGAGCGAGGACTTGAGGACCATCTACCTTTTGTATTCAAAGACATATTAGTGTACATCTCTTAGACTTGTATTAGACTCTTTTTGGGACTGTACTTGAATGTTTATATATTTGGATAGATTGGACCTATACCATTGTATAGTGTACATATACCTACACATGTGGATGATGTGGTGATTATGGATGGAACTTGGGGCTTTTGGACTTGTATTATCATTGTCTTTTCTTAGCTTACGCAATTTATTGTGGTTTTGAATTGAGCATGCTTAGAGCATCTGGATTTGATTTTGTTCCTTGTAGCAGTTTTTGGGATGCAGATGACCCTCGGGGTTTTTGTTTTGGATATTTCCTTTTAACACTGCGTAAACTTTATAAATTTCGAGTTCTACTTTTAAGGATCCCGCCTATTTTATAAAACAAATTATTTATATTATTATATGTATTGGAAAAAGGTTTAAAAAACCTAAGGTGTTTCAGTTTGGTATCAAAGCCAGTGTTTATTCCATCATCACACTTTATAGGTCCAATTAGATTGATAGCCCATGAGTTCAAGATGAGACTGAGATAGGAGGAATACTTATACGAATAGAGATTGAAATATTGACAGATGGTTTCTCGGTAGAGGACTAGGTCCACCCTTGCTCCACTAGTTGCTACCCTGACGAGTTATCAGGACAAGGGGGGGATAGTGGAGTAGACTAGGTGGCCTGAGTGGTGCAGGCTTGTATGAATTATAGAGATATGATAATTGTGAAATAGTTGATGCCATGAGGATTAGCATACTTTCTTTAGTAAAGATGAGACTTAAATCCTTGCATGATTATGAGGAAACACACTTTTGGGAAAAGTGTGTGATTCTTATAATATAGAATCTAAATGAAGAGCATGATTGATGATTGCAAATGAGAATTTTATTATACTATTTACATGGACTATCCTATGAGAGTTCAAGTCCCAATTTGGGCAGTACATATGAACATGGGAAGAGGCATAACAACTATTATGCGTCAATCAGGAGATGATAATGGAAAAAGGATCAGAAGTGATTACAACTAACGAGAACTCGAGAAAGTGAACAAGAGTATTGTATAAATTTAAACTTGAAGTGGAATTATTTGTTGAATTAATTGTAATGTAGTGAAAACTGTTAAATTTTTTTTTTTTTTGACGAGGTAAGATCTTAAGGTTCTATGGATGAAGATGAACTGTGAGATGAAACCAATAAAAGAAGATGGTTTTCCAAAATTATCTTTTACTATGTACAAATTTAGATGGTTTACAATATAAACCATCTAAATTTGTTTACCTAAAATAGGATGGTTTTCAGAAGTTGTCTTATATTTTTATATAAAATAAGATGGTTTAAAAAAAATTATCTTCTATTTTTTAAAAGTAAATAAGATGATTTATTATAAATAATCTTATTTTGTTAAAAAAAAGATAAGATGGTTTTAGAAACCGTCTTTTTTTATGTAAAAAAATAAGACAATTTTGGAACCATCTTATTTTGTTCTAGATTTTATAAGATGACTAAGTATAAGATGGTTTAGTAACTATCTTACACACACACACACACACACACACACACACACACACACACACACACATTTAACTATCCTAAAAACTCTTCACTGTACTAGTGTAGTGCCATATGGTGCCCCCCTTTTGTTGATTCCAGACCATTTAAATGATTGCCTCAGCTTTAAAGATCTTGCATATCAATAACCACAATGATTAGACAAATTATAAAATCGTCCACTCATCATATTTTTTACCTACGAGATATCCAAACTTGAGGAGATGATGTGGATAGCTTGAATCAACCAAAGGCCCACTCTTGAAAGATAAAGCTATCAATTCATTAATAGTCAAAATTTTCATTAAAAAATATGCATTTCATAAGTATAATAAACACTCGAAAGAGAACTGTTCATGTCCTTGCCATCAAAACAAAATAACAATCTTACATTTCCAATGTTATTGCTTCTCTAACAAACTCTCTCTATGTAACTCCCCTAAAATTTTAATTCACTTCATGTAAATAGAATAAATAAAAGAGGAGAAATGCAAAATTCAATTTACAAGCTTTTAAATTTTAAAGGATAACTATTGGAAGACATGAAATTAAGCATTAAGACATTAATATTAGTGATCTACTCATGAAAACGAGTCCAACAATTAAGTACGTCAAAATCAGAGTTCGAACAAAAATCTCATAATTATTTTAATTAAATATTTAATTAAATTAATTAGTAATTAAAGGATGGAATTAATTGCAAGTGAGACCACATAATGCAATCATGAATAGTCATGTCAACCATAAATGTAAAACCAACTTTGCATGAAATTAAGGGTTATTACCTGTAGTTATGACAGGTAATGATTAATGAAATAATAAAATAAAAAGACAGCATTAAAGCTATCTCCCCACTTCCCTACTGGTTTTCTTCCCCCCACTACTCTCTCTCTCTCTCTCTCTCTCTCTCTCTCTCTCTCTCTCTCTCTCTCTCTCTCTCTCTCTCTCTCTCTCTCTCTCTCTCTCTCTCTCTCTCTCCAACCTACAGCATCGAGATATGCTTGGTTGGATGCTGATCAACAGCCTCGAGCCCCATGCCCAACGATGCTGTTGTCCCTGTCACCCACTTGTTTTCCAGCGACCCCTATTTCTCCTTCGACCACCATTCCTGACGACTTCTTCCCTTGTTTTCTCCAACTTTTCCTATGGATTTCTTATTCCTCTCTAGCAAATCATTCCTCTCCAGCCAAGTAATGTTCTTTGCCTCTATTTTCCTTCTCTTCCTCCCTTTATTTTGCCCTACTGAATTAGTTTTGCAACGAGGATTCATTAGTGAAAGGATCCAAACTAACGGGCTAGAACCGTGTCAAAAACAACTCAGATGGGAAATCCAAACTATTAGGCGAAATCAGAACACCTCAAATCCTAGGAAACCTAAGTTACAAGAAAAATTGGTGATATAAGTTGGAGATTTGGACATAAAATGAACAAATGGTTGAGATTCTATCGTCTGAAAGACTTCTGTTAGACTTGTGACCAAGACGCACCTTCAAGATGCACAATGGGAATGTGTGCTCCTAGTGCATCTTTGAGCACATGAGTGCATGTTCTCCAATCATCAAACACAGGATGCATGCATGTCCTAATGACATCATTTTTTGACCCATTCTGAGCTAGACTTAATCTTAGCCATTGAAATTTATTTGAAACTTAAAATTTTAATTCTGTAAGCAATATAACTCCAAATTTAGATCAAAAACATCCTATGGAATTGTCTCAACAAGATGGGCCTATTAAAGCAATAAAATTTAGATTTTGGACAAATCTTGAATACTAGTTTTGAGTCATAGACTTCATATGGCTTCGATCTGCCAAATAAGAGGCAATCAAACTTCAAATATTTTAATAATTGGTTGATCTAACACAATATATATTGATTTATAGTCAGACCATCCAAATAATTTAAAATACTAATATTTTACAATAAGAAAATCTAGAATCATTGATCTGATAGATCAAAATTAGATTTGATTGTCAAATCACCAAATTACCTTTGGATATACAATTAGATCATATAAACACTAAAGACATGTAGGGTTGAGATCTATTAGACCCAAATATAGATGATTAAGACATTGAAGGCAGACATTAAGAGTGATCCACTGGCAAGATCGTCCTAGAAACTTTGGATTAAATAAGATTAGACCATGTACACCCTAAATCTACCCATCATAAGTATCTAAACCTTAATAAATGACTAAATTAATGATGTAGCATGGTAGATGAAATGATCTAATGGTTAGAATATTTTAGTAAATTGAAATTTATAAATCTGGATTGTATGATGAGACAAGAAATATAGATCAGTGTAGGATTTGATCGTCAAATCTGAACAGCAGCTAATGAGAGGTTAAGCTATGTGAAACCTAAAAAATAAATGCAAGCAAGTTAGATCAAACTTTAAAATGGATAATTGAACTAATCTAATGATGGGATTATTCTGATTGCCTTAGCTTAGGAAATTGGACATTAGGATGGTTAAGGATTATTAATCTGATTGATCAGAATTCGATCAACCATTGGATCAATAGATCAAACTTTGAAATATGAAAGAGACTATATGACAAGCTCAGATCTATAGAAATTGAGAACAGGTAGAGAATCTAAATTATTGATCTTTAATCAATTGGCAGGATCTGAGGATATTATAAAAATAAAGAGATACACCTAGGATTGGAGATTAGTGAGGGCAAGATCTTAATGTTGATCAAAGACTAGATGAGTAATAAATGAAAATTTGTGAATAAGTGATTAACTTGAAATGTACGTATGACTTGATAAATTCACTGATTGATATGACATTGAAACAATTGGATGTTCTGAGGATTTGGATTTGCCCATATTCAAAGTAGGTGGAATCTAAGATGCTAATTTTCTAAAAATAGCATGATCTTTTAAAGTATCACAATATGATTTTGATAACTGCATGAGATTTGAATTGCATAATATATTCATAAAAGGTGATTATTATGCAATATTATACTTGCGATGTTTATGACGTGATTTATGAAAGAAAGATGTGATATCTGTATATATAAAAATTGTTATATTATGATTCATGGGTTGAAAATGCATGTCAGTCATTTAAAATGCATGATTTAAGAATGTAATGCTTATTTTTCATGCACATGGTTTGTTTTAAAAGCCAAATGTGCTTAATATTGGTACAGGATACCCACTATGCATACAATATAATGTTTTTGTAGATTTGATATGAAATAGACATGTAACTTGGTATTATTATTATGTTGTATGCAATCATAAAGGACTGGTAAATTTTGTTTTCGACCGACATAGACCTAAGGATGCTATGCTAAGAGAGTTATGATGGTTTGACCACCTGCTCTCTAAAACTTATGATATAAACACTATGCCCATAATGAGGAAAAACATTAGGTGGTGGCAATTATGGGAAAGCCCCACTGTAATAGTTTGTCTCCCCATATAGATATGATGATACATTTTTTCACCTTAGTGTTAGTGGAGGATGGCAGTGGATCCTGGTGCACGGGATGTGCATTGCAGCATAGTAGTCCTTTACATATTTTGCACTATGTGTGTGAATTGTGATGATATGTGGCATAATAATATGCCTAGTATGAGCTAATGACTATTATGTATACCTAGTGTTGATTGGATGGATATGCAAACCCCGTAGTGGCTAGTAGTATGTGGTCCAATGATAGTTGGATTATTATGATTATTTACTATTATTTCATGAGTTTAACATTATTTAACTTTCACAGCTATTCAAATGCTTTAATTGATATTTTGAGTGTGATTTGCATACAGCTCTGCATCACTGAATCTATTTATGATGTTTACATCTATTCATAAAATTTATCTAAGATCTGAATTGTGATTTGAACATGATATTTTGTTGTTAGATTTACTTATGATATTTATATGAAATGATTTAAACTTTGACATTTTAAAGTTTTAGATTATCTTAAATTTAATGGTGCACATTTTTGATGTAAAATGTTTTAATGTATTGAAATGAATATTATGTTGTTAAAAGAAATGTTTTATTTTAGTTTTCACATGCATCGTATTCTCCTACAAAGCATAGCTTACTAAGACATTGCTCTGTTTTTTGCAATGCCTCAGATATTAAAAGACAGACATGATTGATGAGAAATCAGACAAGTGGTTGATTAAGACATCAAGAAAATGGAGGGTATGTCTTAATTCTACTTGGACTGTATATGTACATACATAATATTTGAACTTGATTTGTAATGATGCAGGGATTGTGGCTGTCAACTGGATGGGTCCTGAAGAAGTAAACTTATTTTTAAAAGGTTTACTTGAAAAATAAAAAATTCAATTGAGATTTTAAAATTTAAATATCACACTAAGTTATTAATAAATTATATAGTGAGTTGATGGTGGATACTCAGGGTTTTTTAAAATGAATTTCACTAAAATGTTTTCAGTTCTTTTGTTTTTGAAATTGTTTTCAAACTTGGGAACCCACTTTTGGATAAGAATTGTGAAAAATTATCTTAAAAACCCAGGTCGTCACATTGTATATTCATCTACGAATGCATCTAATGAGTGTAACATTAGCAATAGAGAATTAAAAACTGTAGGAGTTCATAAGAATCATACACTCGCTGCTGGTATAAGTTACGGACTATACAAATTCATCCATGTCATGAAATCCCGTAATTGTATTGAATAAATTATAACTTATATTGTAGACTAAATGAATATCAGCAGTGAAATGACCAACAATTATTTTCTAAAAGTTAGGATATACCTTTGCTCACCATCTGGAGCACCATCACTAACAACTAAGTTCGCCTTCGATCCATCAAATATTTGATGACCTGATAAATGGAGCTGCATCATGTCCAACAACAATATAATAAATTTCACCAACAAGGCATTTTAAAACCAAAATGCATGAAAGAATGGGAAGAAAGACTAGCCATCTAGCGTGTGTCCGAGAAGGAAGCATTCAAATGTTAATGCTTAAGACAGGTCCACTCTTCTTCCCAAACTTCTAAAACAAACTAGTTGCGGAATGCAAATGACCTATACAAAGATCCTACTGAGAAAATTTTGGCCGAAGCCAGGCATTGGTGATATCACTTGCACTTGAACAATACATCTTATTACAGCTGATCAGAAGCTGATGAATAGATGCAAATCTCTGATGAATAGTTCAACACAAATTATCACTTTCGGTTCAAAGAACAACCATAAAAGTGAGATTCGAAGTTTGAAATATAAAACATCTTAATTTTCCATTATTGTTTCAAACACCATCAGTTGTACATAGATAAAATCACCTAGAGGCAATTGACCTGAAGCTCTAATGGTCCGGTTCTTTTCGATTTTTCAGTTCTAGGTTTACCATTTACCACCAGCCTGAGAAAAGCTTGTTTTCTATGCACATGCCGACGAAGACAATTAAGCCTGATGATGTGCTAAAATGGTGAATGATCAAAACCGTCAATCTTATGAGCCATATATCACATAACTATATATTCTCAAACTACAATCTTTGTATCATGTTAAGCCTCTCAATCTTTTGAATTGCTCTAAGCCATAAAAAAAAATTATGATGAGGATCAGCAAATGAAGAATACTTTTGCAGCATGATGATCTACTTAAGATGTAGCCTAGAACCTGACTAGTTTTGAACCACAAAACATATCGGACCCTTGTGATGTCGCCCGGAACCTGACCAGTTTTGGACCACAAAACATATCGGACCCTCATCATTTACACTTGCGTACACAAAATAATAGATCCAATTATAAAAGGCAGCATATAGATGGACCAACCTCAAGCACAAACGAAGAGGCTGTATTAATGAAAGATTATATGATGTTGATTGGATTAAGTGCGAATTTGATTAAATAATCATGTCGTATGCACAACATGAAGTGATTGACGATGTAACACCAGAAAGGGGTTCTTTTGGTGCTGCGCAGACGCATGAAATTGTGGTTTACGTCCCGCCAACCATTGGTGGAGGTGCTGGATCTATGCCATCTCATGGAGGTCCGAAATTGCAATTGTGCGCATTCTCTCTCTCTCTCTCTCTCTCTCTCTCTCTCTCTCTCTCTCTACGAAGGAAAAATTATAAATAAAAATGTTAGGATTTGCCAATATATACAACAAAAGTTGATCAATGACCAATAAATTAATAATCAAGCTAAAATAATATAATGTTTCTGACTTCAACTAGCGTTAATATGGCAAATTGATCATCTAAGGACCAGGGTTAGAGAAAAACTAGGGACCAGGGGCAGGAAAAATACACATTTACTTGAAAAAGAAAAAGAAAGAAACTGAAATTTTTGGTAATTTGGAGAAAAAAGAAGATTGAGATTTTTTAATAAAATAATACAACAACAAAGGTTATACATACATACATCAATTTACATAGATTTTTATAAAATAAAATCCTACAAAATGACAGCCATGGTGTAGGAAACTCCTATGTATGTGGGGCTTGGAGAAGGGGTGAATCACAAGGATCAATATTATTACATACATACATACATACATACATACATACATACATACATCAATTTACATAGATTTTTATAAAATAAAATCCTACAAAATGACAGCCATGGTGTAGGAAACTCCTATGTATGTGGGGCTTGGAGAAGGGGTAAATCACAAGGATCAATATTATGCAGCCTTACCTTGCATTTTGCAAGAGGCTATTTCTACATCTTGAACCCGTGATCTCAAGATCACACGAAGATAACTCTACCATTGCACCAAGGTTCTCTTTCAAAATAAAATCTTAGAAGCTAATAAAAATCTTGGTCAAGGCTATTAATTTAATGGACCTTTACTACGCCAAGTTGTATCCACATTTTTTATACTCATGGCTAACCACCCCCTCCAGTAAGTCAAAATTGTATATTTTTTTAAATGCAAGGGCATTTGGTCGGTGTAGTCATGAGAAGATCCCTTTGGCCGGTAATGCGTAGGTAGAAATAGGAGGAAAGGTAAAGACCAATAACGTCTCTTTCAAAGCGAAAGAACAAAAGGGTACGAGGCCATGGCATTTAGAGGGAAAGGACGCGAAAAATGACATCCCCTCTCACAAAAGGTGACCTGTCAAATCGTAAATTAAATGAAAAACAGGAAAGCACAAGAACTTCCCCCCTATTATCACAAGATATAGCTGTCTAAAGAAACTGCTACGGAGGATAACATTTCAGGCACCGGAAATGCGTCCCTACCCGCAGGGATGCAGACACCCATGTCGATACTATACGTGCTGATCCACTTAATGATCTATCATCTATACCGTCCACCTTGTGCACCACTTTCAAACCGCACCAATGGACTGCGTTGGTGCCAATCAGTGGCTGAAGAACGGCATTTAACACAGGAAAATATTGATGGGTGTGCGGCTGATTCATTCGATGTAGAACAGCTAGAAAATAAGATATAAATCGATCCCTTAGCAGTTTAGATATGTTTATCCAAGTACAGAAATTTCGCCCGGTCTTTCTAATGAGACAGGCAGGTCAGATTCTAATCTCAATCTCTTTGCATGATGCCATCATTAAAGAAATTTAGTAGCTCTTACTTCCTCACATTTCCTTTTAATTGTCCAGAACGGTCATCCTCATTAATTGTATAATATTATCCCCGAGTCCAATTGTCTGCTTTGTCGGCAAAGTCAGGGTCAGAACCCTTGTTTAAAGTAATGTGTAGAGTTTTCTGCATCTTCCACAATTTATGCCAACTGCAAAAATTCATATCCATTTAATGTTTCTAGCTACTAGTTTTCTTTGTTTAAAATATTTAAATCACAATCGTTGGACATTTCAACCAAAGAAACTAGAGAAAACTAGTAGCTAGAAGCAACTAATAGATATAAGTTGTTGCAGATAACCTATCTCAGAACTATTAAATTTGAGTGTTTTTAAGATGGTTGAAAACATATATCTAGAACTATTTCAAAATCATCCTCTAGTCTACCATCTTAGAAAAGTTAACAAAAATAAGATAGTTTTTGAAACTATCACAAACTGTCTTTATAATCTACTTATTAAGATAGTTTACGAAAACCAACTTTAAAAAAGTGCTTTTAAAACGGTTTTGTGAAACAACTATCTTAGAAAAGTTAAAACAAAGACAGTTTTAAGTAATCATCTTCAAAAAGCATGTATTGTCAAAAAGCTACAAAATCTTATTTACTAACATTAATACAACAAACTTCATGTTATTTCAATATTCATTTTTACTTTATTTATAGAATTATTGATTCACACTTCTAACATTCACATTCAATATAAAAACTTCACAGACATAAAAGAAAAAAACTTCACAACCACTAATAAAAAAAAGTATTATTCATTCCACACAAACTTCTATATATATATATATATATTTATTTATTTACTTTCACACTCCAATATTCCCACATTCTTATAAAGTAAAGACCTACATCTAGCATAAGTTTCTTCCTGGCAAACTTCAACATCCCTCATTCACATTAAAAAAAATACCACACAATCTCATCATTCAAATAAATAAACCACATATATACTTTAAATAAATATCTTCCCATTCAAATAAACAACCCACACAATCCTTATTCATCCACACTTCCAATATCCACATTTAATATAAAAAAAATTCACAGACATATAAGAGAAAAACTCATATCCACTAATTAAAAAGTATTCCATATACACTTCTCAATACACATACATTTACTTTCATACTCCAACATCCTACATTCTTATAAAGTAAAGACCTATATCTAACATAAGTTTCTTCCTCCACACAATCTCCACATTCAAATAAACAAATCATGTATATGATTTAAACATATGAAAATATAGCACACATCCACATTTGATATTTAAATAAAGAATTTTTGTGTTATTGATCATAATATCAAGTCAAATTAAGAAAATGTTATATATAAACACAAGTGTTAATGGGGTGGAAGTAGATCGTTCATATTTGAATTTCAATACAATCTCGTTTCTTCAAGTTCTAGTTGGGAGTAATCCTTGCCTCCCCAATCTAACAACACCAATGCCTACAAGAAAATATATTTAATTTAGTTTACTACTTATATATCGACTACATACTTAAATGTTATTTCATGTAGCTAACCCCAAAGACTATGAACAAATAGAAGAGGACAATCAGTGAAGTATTTCACATTTCTCAATTGTTGGGGCTTAACACCATCGTATATAAGGGTTCTCATGTAGCTTAAATAAAGTATTTTCACTCCTAATTCAATTGCTGTTTAGGGTACTACGCAATAAAGAAAACAAAAAGTATTAGTAAATATCATGTATTATTGTAACTTCAGTTTATATATGGAATAATTAAGTAGTTTTTCTTACTTTTACCTTCTTCTAAGTGAGTTTTGGTGAGTTCATAGTCTTGATTAGTTCAGCCCATTTATACCATACACTTTAAATTTATAATTAAATGCATGTCACTTATAAATAAAATATTAGTTATAGATTATTAAACTAGTATAAGACATACATATTTATGATTTTCATCAACAGGATATGAATATGCACTTGATATGAATAAAAAAATAATGCATGCCTACCATACACATTAAGAACTAGCAATATCTAATAAGACCTATATAGAAAATCATATTAATTATAATGAAAGTTTACAATCCTTAAAAAAGTATATATGTGTAGAACATAATTTGAAAGAAAAACTAGTTAAAACCTACACATTATTATAGGGAATCATTATGGCCTGCCACTTTGAGATTCAAAAGAACTCTAGTAAAATTTCATCCACATGCCTCTATTGAGTCATTGCTTTGTCAGTCCAAAAACTATAGCAGGTTCAAGGAATTTGTAAACATCATTGATCTCTAATCTCTGTATTTTATCGTACAAGTAGAAGAAGAAATAATTATTACTTATCATTACTAATTAATATATAATATCAAGGGTTCTTATTGAGGTAGATATTTTCATACTCAATATAAGAGATAATATACACATATTCGAGTTCATTCCATGTACCAACTCTTACAAGTCTTCTCTCATGAATGATATTTCAATTCTTGCATCTACAAGTGCTTCGAGCTCTATCCATCTAAGGTTGATTACCTTATTTTCATTAATAAACTTGTAAAGGGCCTTTAGGGTTAGAGTCATATGTGATGCAACTTTCAATCGATCACTAGACTACTACTATAAAGTCAAAGAGATTATTAATCAATACAAAAATTTTTATTGAAGACTTATTCAATTTTATCATGAAGATAAACATAAATACTAATACAGAAATGATAGCTGGGATGACGAGTACTTGTGAGGAGGAAGTTAACATTAGATGTAGATAATAAATTATTAAAAATATGTTATTGAAGATGGTGGTATAGCAACATATACACATTGTATTTTCAGTCAATGACATATCATTTCAACCAAGCGTTATGATATCCAATGGCTTGCCCAACAATATAAATATTGTCAACTTATATTTAAAATTAGTAGATGGGCATCCTATTAATAAATACTAGCAATACACACACCCTTGGTGTGTGCTTCAATGATCCTCACAAAAGGGGATAATGGGTCTCATACAAAGTATTAAGAGCAATAATATTTTCAATGTCATCCAAGCCCAACTTACATTCACCCATCTGTAAATTAGAAATACTAGATACATAAGAATGAATTAGGTAGCACAATTAATTGAACAATGAAAAAGTAAAATGTGTGCATATATACCTCCTTGGCCAGATTTTCCTAGTCAAATGGTGCATGTAGTTCTTCTTAATTTTCTTTAGTAGGAGAATTGCATCTAGTGTGTGATTGTGGTTTAGGGTAGCAAGAGCTTGCTGTTGACTATAACCTTTCATATTATGAAACTCATCCATTAAATCCTAGTTTAACTTCTCATACATATCTTTTTCAAGATTCTTTGTCACTTTCACTTTTATCTTTTTGTAGATCTCCTTCTCATCAAGTTTAGATCATTGTTGATTCTTTTGACCAAAGTATTTAGAAGTAGTAAAACAACACCTTGGTCCCTTATCCAACCATAGTGTTCCTCCTTGTTGCTGAAAGCCTTATACATGATATTATCCTTTTCAAAAGTGTTGCTTAGAGTCCCTATAGATGCATATGCCTGGGTCAACTCTTCCTGCACAATTTATAAAAACATACTCAATTCTATAAATATTCCAAAAATATAACAAGGGTAGATACAACCACTTACTATTTGAGGAACAGCTTGTGTAATAACTTTGTTTTTATAGGTTTGAGACTTGTGCTACTCTGAATGCACCATTCTCCATTGAATTGCACAATTAATGGGATTCGTAGTCTCAACTTTCTTTTTTTGCTACCAAGAGAGATACTAAAGTTAGGTAATAAAATATAGCTAAGGTATAATTAGAAAGAAATTAACTCTCACAAATACTTACCTCATGTTCTTCTAACGTACAATAGCTCAACCTAGAGAGGTAGTGATGCACATGGTTGATACCATGCGCTATTATCCATTGAGTACCCTTTATCTATATACTTGATGCAATTAAATATAATTAAGCAAATTAAATGTTATAATTATTTCAATCAAACCCATTTTAGCACTTACCTCAAGTTTAGGATACAAGCAACATTGTACAAATTCATTCCATACACATTAGTCAATGATGTTATAATAAAAGTTAGGAGCTATATAACCTCAACAGATTATCTACAAATGGATATATATATATATATATATATATATATATATAGTTGCTAGCAAGGTAAGTCTTCTATTTTCACTAGCATTCACTAACTCCTTATAAAACAAGCTTCTTCTTGTCATTAGAGATGTCAAAGGTTGTCAAATCCATGTCCTAAAATTAGGGTAAAAAGGTAATTGATGCATTGATTCTCTAAAAATTTGTGAAATAAGGCAAGTAAGGATGAATTGAGTAGTGGGCCCCATAGAGTCAATGTCTCCATTGAAAATTCTAAACCTTGTTGAATTGTGTATTCTACTAGGAATTTAATGACTTAAAACTCCACTTTGGATTCATATAAAATTTTGAGCAATTTTGCTTCAAATTGAAATGTTTATAAAAAATCAATTAATTATAAAAGAAGTTCCAAAATTAATTTAAAATTTTGAAATTTGACAATCGAAGGTCAATTTCTAGATTATGCTTAATGAGAGCTTTCCAACAACACTAAGAAAGCGTGAAATGGAGACCAGAGATAAAAAATCTAAAAATTTTACAAATGAAATTAAGGGGTGTGAAATTGATAATGGCACTCCCTACATTCAACTATTCTAACATGGGTGGAAGCGACTCAACACGCGGGAGTCAAACTCACTACATGGACTTAACCCTCCTCCACACATCATCGTTAAGGAAACAAGAGAAAAGTCATCACCCGATGACTTTCCCCTGCCATTTCTCTTTCCTCCCCCACTGATCATCACTCTCTTTGATCACTGCCCCTCTAGCCACCCCTCATCCAATCGAGCTTCTTCCCATCATCACTTTCATGTCATCTCTCTTCTTCTCAAATTTTTTCTCTCGTTCTCTCTTCTTCCAACCAGAATTTCCTCTCGAGAACCACACATCACTGGCAACTACTCCTCTCACTAGATCCTCATTTTCTCTCTAGCCATCTTTCCCCTATGGTCATCCCCCTTCCATCTTCTAGTCCTTTCTCTATAACTCACCTCACAAGCAACGTGGTGCAGGCGACTTGCCGTATCACACTAGACTAATCGATGAATGATAAACATTGGGCAAACTCGACATAGGTAGGCCATCAACTCCCCTCCCCTTCCTCTTATTCTTTTTCTACTTTTCCTTTCAATTTTCTATTCTTTTCTCTCTATCCATTTCCTTTTTTTTATGACCTAGGATGGTGAAAAATCCGTCGGGTTCAATGACTGCATTAGAGGGAATGATGTTAGATCAATGATCCAAACCATTTATGTTGTTCTTCATGAAATTTCAAACAAAACCCCTCGATCTTACAAAGATCAACTAAGTAAAGACACCAGAATCTAAGAAAAATATAAACTTCTAAAAGCAGTGATAAATCCAACTAAAAACCCACTTTCGATGACTTTTGTAAATGAAAGTTATAGAAAACTCTAAATTAGGAAATTTTGAACAATTCCATGCATTTTAGTAAAAGTTCCTCACTTTGTATGTTGCTGGCAATGACCAGAATCTAGTCACCTTCTCCGGCAGCAGTGACCTTTTCCGACAAACCCTTAGAAATTGGAATTAATTTTTTGTGAATTGGATGAATCTCACCTAATCTTTTCATCCATAAAGAAGATCATCAATCATGAATCAATTGATCCTTGAAATTTTGATCAGAAAATTTAGTTAGGTGTAGGAAAAAACTAGATCTTTTCATCCGACCATTAAAAACATTATTCGAAGCAAATCTATGTTATTTGTGACTCTAATTACACATCAATACTAAAAAGTGATAATAATAAAAAATGACCGATCAATTATGGGATAATTAATACGATGTTTGATCCAACCCTTTATAACTAGATCAACGAAAATTGAAGGTTAGGAAAAGTGATTAGACTATGGATTATGGTTAAAGTAATTGAAATAATAACTTAGCTTTAATTATGGGAATTGAAATTTCTATAGGTATGCCTTGATATGGATTGTCGATTAGAGAACTATGGAGCTGATCATTAATAGTGACAAATTGGTGTCCTTATTATAAATTTAGATATCAAAGGTTAGATCAATGACATTATGAATATAAATCTTGAAGTAATCATAGTAATTTATATAGAATTATGAAATTTACTTAGAACTGATATTCTCAACTCAGGCTTCGAATACAATCTAAATGACTTTGGTAATTGAATCATGAATTGTACCTTGAACAGAGGTAAGAATACTAAAATCTTGCTTTATACTTAAGTCCTTATTGATATGGTAACTTCATAATTATGATCGTGGATGTGTGATGCATATAAATTGTCATAAAGATAGCATGGATACTATGATTTGTAGTCAATTGTTAGAATCATCATGTTATATTCTAATTGGGCATGTTTGATTATGATTATTATGATAACTATGATAAAAATGGATCAATCCTAAGATAGTAAGCTCTGAGGGCCGTCCAATGGACTATGATGATGCCTCCCAAGATGGTCAACCCTGAGGGAAAGGGCTACCTGGTTGATTTGAGTTGAGGCAAAGCTGCCCAAGATGGTAAGTCTTAAGGTATGGATTGTTAAATATTGAGCCTCCCTAGATGGTAAGCCTTGAGGGAAAGGGTTGTCTGGTTTATTGCAACCAAGGTGAAGTTGCTTACGGTGGTAAATCCTGAGGGATTAGTTATCAGGTATTAAGCCTCTCAAGATGATAAACCTTGAGGGAAAGGGCTACTTGGTTCTTTTGGAAGCATGGTGGATCCATGCAATATGATAAACCCTAAGGCAAAGGGCTACCTAGTTCCCTAGAAGCATGGTGGAGTCACCTACGTTGGTAAATCCTGAGGGATGAGCAGTTATATATTGAGTCTCTTAAGATGGTGAACCCTAAGACAAAGGGATGCCTAATTGATCATGACCATGGTGGAACCACCTAAGATTATAAATCTCGAGGGAAGATTGCTTGACCTGGAATCGCCAAAGATGGTAAACCTTGAGCGAAAGGCATGCCTGGTTCTTTGAAATCATGGCTGAGCCACCCAAGATGATAAATCTTGAGGATCATGTTGCCTATATATGATACTTATATTGGGGCGCCTAAGATGGTAAACCTTGAGGGAGATGAATACTTGATCAGTGTGAAGATATCAGACTTGTTTATTATTGCTGAAAAAATGATAAAAGGAAATACATTCCTTTACATTTGTGTCTGAATGCTATGCTTATTGCCTTAGAGTTTGAATTTGGAATAAACTATAATTTTGGTTAGTTACTAGTATGTTACACGTGATATTACATGTTCATGGCTTTGTTAATTATATGTTGAAATGGAAATGAATGTTTTGTGATTGGACATGAATGGGGAGTTGAGTTAAGCTCAACAAGCATGGTAGGATATGCATGGGTTTAGTTCTTTTTTTTTACTAGGTTTTAGAGCTCATATTATTATTTTTCAAGTACCAGTCAAACTGACAAAGGGAAGGCACGTGTTGGGAATGAGTGAAGCTTGACTAGCTTATGTTATCATGTTTTGTACTGTATATGTATGTGTAGTAATGAACTTGAGTTATTCTTTATGATTTGATGACTAACCCTATGCATATGGTTCTAACATTATGTATAATTAAATTGATGATGCATGCATAAGATTTGTTTAGAACTCCAAGTTAGTAAATAGAGTTGTGGTGAAAATTACTATGGTAAATTATGTGGAGGCCAAGTCTCCTACAAACATTTTTAAACTATGAAACTATTTATTAAGTGAACTGCATCGCATGCGTTAAATGCGCAAGTCTAAAAAATCAAAGGAAACTTTGATAAAATTTTGGTAGATTACATGTTTAAAATTCTACAATTGAAACCATGCCTTGCATAGGATAAGAGCATATAGCTTTGTCATCACTTCCGCTATGATATATATATATATATATATATATATATATATATATATATATATATATATAAAGGGCCACACAAGCCTTACATGAGCCAATCAGTACATTTAATTACAATAGTCTGTGGCCTCGAGGAGCAGGGTTGCGACAAAGGTAGACTACAAAGTAGAAACAAATATGTTACTATATTTGAAAATAACAAGATAAAGGTGCTTTAGATTCCTACAATCATGTATATAAAGCATCTATATAACTTCACCATTTTGCATATTGAATCTTTGATTGATAGCGACACATGTCTCCAATCATCAATAGTAAGAAGTTGTGCACTTCTTACTGTGAAGCACATTAAACTTATATAATTGGCTGCATGGTCACCTATCTCTTGTCTCTCAATGTTATACTCAACAGTATCTTTTATTCCCTTTGTCTTTATCTTAATAATGTTTTATATTGTTGTTCACCTCTATCCTTTATCTTATAAGGGCTAGTTAGGTTGGGCTATTTTTTATATTTATGCATCATAACTATAGTTATAGAAATATTTAGTAGATTACTACTAAATAGTCCCACATACATAGATAAAAATAACATAAGAAAAAAACTACAGATATACCAAAAATAGAAGCTTAGATGTGTTACTCAACCATGAAAATTTATGTCTTAAATACTAACTATTGATTGTTTTACCGCAAGTGCACGGGCTATTGTAGGGTAGCTTATGCAAGTACGGGTCAATCCCACGAGGACTTGATTTAAAATGGAGTTTTCAATAAAATCTAATTATTTAAAATTAAAAATAAATCACTCGCAATTACTGGAATTATTAAAATGAGAATCAATGTTCAGATCTAATAAACTTCTCAAAAATACAGAATTTCCAATTCTTAAAGAAAACAAACAAAATCAAATAATGAGAAAAAACTACTTCCCTAGATCAATTTTCATCAAAATCTTCACTTCTGGTCTTCTAAAAGCTGATCCTCCTTTACAGATATCTTCAACCCGTTCTTGATTAGTGATCTACCAGTCGGATTTGACAGATTCTTCAAAATGGTCAAGATCTGGGCTAAATTGTGATTTCAAGATTTGGACGGCTCAGATTGATTTTTGGATTTCAGATCTAAGATCAGAAGCATTGGTTATGTCTAGGGATGTCCTAAGAATGAACCTGTAAAATTAATTTGAATTCCGTTAAGAAACAAAGGAGAAATCTAGGATTTTGTTTTGATTAAGGCTAAACTGTTAAGAGGTTAGGCCTTGATTGATCTGTCTCAGATTAGGCAGTTCCTGGATAACAAAAAAGCAGATAAAACAAAACCAGAATAAAATAGGACACAGATGGAATTAAACTGGGGACACAGATGGAATTAACAGAAAAGGCCAGAATTGTAATTGCTTTTAAAGAGGGAGGGCAAAACTGGAATTTTGGTTAAAATCTGGTTTCTAAGAGAAAAACCAGGAAACCCGATGGAGAAGGAAAGAAACGAAGGAGGGAGAAGAGAAGGAAGAAAGGGAAGAGAGGAAGAAGGAAATGAAGGAAAACCCGTTTTGGGTTTCCTTCCCCGGAATGTCTGAAGGTGAGAAAAAATGCCAGAGAGGCCAGTGATGGACTGGAGCTATGCAATGAAGGGGCAGACAAAGTGCTGGAGTAGAGAAGGAAGATGGGGGTCGACGGTGAAGGTGTAGAGCCAAGGTGGAACGAGCTGTACTGGGCCGGTAAAAACGACGCCTTGCTGGACAAGCGTCCTAGGATTTGGGTGTCAGGTGTGAGCTTGATGTAGTGAAAAAAACGACGCCTGGCTTTGTCTGAAACAGAGCCGGCTCTTGACTGGCTATGCTATGGTTGCTGAAGAATGCCTTGGAGATGGTGATTGATAGGGAGAAGGAAGGTATGGGTAATGATGCGGGGGTGGAGAGAAGAAGAGAGCAGTGATGAGGGAGATTTGGGAAAGGCTGGGAAAGAGAGGAAGATGAGGAGAGGAGAGAATAGAAGAGAGGGAGAGAAGGGATAAGGAGAAAGATTAGAAGAGAGAATTGGGAGAATGGAGAAGGAGAAGAGCAGTGGGTACGGTTGGGAAAGAGAGTAGAGGAAGAGTGGGAAGTGGGGGAGAAAAAGAAGTTGGGTACGTGAGAATGAGGAAAGGGAAAAGAAAAGGAAAGAAGGAAAAAGAAAGAAAAAGGAAAGAAGGAAAAAGGAGAAGGAGAAGGAAAAGGAAAGAAAGAAAGGAGAAAAAGAAAAAGAAAGAAAAGAGAAAAGGAAAGAAAGAGGAAAAAAGAAAAGAAAGAAAAGGAGTGGGAAAGGAATGAGAGAATGAAGGAAAGAAAAAGAGAATAAGGAGGGGAAGAGAAGGGAAAGGGAAAGAGGAAGAAAAGGAAAGAGAAGTGGGGGAAAGAGTTGCCCTTTACATGTTCTTTCCATTTTGTCCATGATTTCTATTTCATCTATCTCCATGGGTGATCTGGTCCATCCATTGCCCTTTAAGATGATCTGCACCGTTATCTTTTAATCACAGCCATCCGTGCGTCCTTTGGTTGATCTGCAAAAGAAAAAACTAAATTAGACTCATCTGAACAGTACATTAGTCATCTAATGAGCTCTAATGATCATTTGACCGTTGATTTTGACAAATTAAGGTTTGGATGGTCAATTGGATTTATATTCAAAATCAAGCTAAGTTTTGTAAAATTGAACAGTTAGATGATCTAATTGAACGCTAAATTAGGAGAATTTTGACCAAAATTAAACACTTAACACTAACCCTCTATTTGAACCTCCAAATGATACTCGTGTTGAAACAAAGAAACCTATGAAAAATTCACAGAAGAGATAAAACTACTAGAACATGTCTTCTCCCATTCATGAATCCTAACTTAGATATTATATACAAAGAATAAAAATTTCAAAGTTAATGTATGACTCAATTGTTGCTGCATATGAAAATATGTGAGAATCTTACATGCAATTATAAATTAAAATTTTTAATTTGACTAGCATGAGAGATGATAAGTCAATAGTGGACCATGTGAATATAATAGTAGCAATTGCTTAAGAATTAGTGTCAATAGGATATAAGAAAAGATGCAATTATCCACTGTACTACACATTCTCCCATCATCTTTGAATTCTATAATAGTTGCAATTTACTTCTCTACTTGAGAAGTTAATATGAGAAATATACCCCTAATGTTGAGTGCAGAATATGAAATATGACAAAAGAGAAAAGAGAAAATTTTCTATGAATGTAACACCACCTTCTTACAAAAAAATAACAATCTTAAGCATAAAAACTTCCCATGAAGATAAAGGAAAAGAATATTGCAAACCTAAAAATAAAAAATGCAACATTTTTTGAAAAATGGTATAAGTGTGGAAAAACTAGACATTAGAAATTCTTGTTATCCTGAAAAGAAAAATAAAGGATATAAGCAAATTAGAGACAAAAGGACATAGTCTATGTAAATTCTGAGTTCCTCGTAACAAGTAAGGACAGCTAGACTTAGTAGATTAACTCTAGTTCCACCAAAAATGTGACAATATCACCAAAAGGCTTCATAGAGATTAAGGATGTTAAAGCCCACAAACATTGAGTTTATGTGGGTAACAATATTTACTGTGACATTACAATTGTTGGGACACTTCAATAGAAATGCATGGAGAATATAATGTTTTGCTCTCTGATGTCTTACCTGCTCCATCAATATGACAAAATCTCTTTTCAGTGTTATAACTATATGGACATGGTTTTTGAGTTTGTTTCCAATATGGGAAAGTTTCCATAGGTGAAAATGGATTGGTTTTGGGGGAAGAAAGAAGATGAACTATATAAATTGAATGTAATAATGATCAATAAAGTTCTTCTTTCTGAGTATCTTAATTAGTCCTTTAACTTAGTTGATCAATACATATGACATATGAGGTTAGGTCACATGAACGAGAAAAAATGAAAAGAATGTCTGAAAATGGTATTTCACCTCAAATGCAAGTTAGGTTCGCCACTTGTGAACCTTGTCTAAGTGGAAAAATGGTAGGAAAACCACTTCATAAGGAAAAATTTTAAAATTCATCAATCTATTTACGAGGCATAGATCTTGCATAGATGATAAAAAAAAAATCACCGATCTATTTTTTAACTATAGATCAGCATTTTTAATAATGAAAGATATTTGGAAATAAGATTCTTTCTTTAAAATTCAAATCAACAAAAGAAAAATGGTCGAAAATCTTGATCTTTCCTTTCAACCACTAATTGATGAACAAATTGGGAGTTAAGGTCAAAAATTTAATGATCTCCTTTTTTTTACTATCGGTCGTCATGTATAAACTATAAGAAGTATCAAATGCGTATAATAGCAAGAGAGAGAGAGAGAGAGAGAGAGAGAGAGAGAGAGAGAGAGAGAGAGAGAGAGAGAGAGAGAGAGAGAGAGAGAGAGAGAGAGAGAGAGAGAGAGAGAGAGAGAGAGAGAGAGAGAGAGTGTGTGTGTGTGTGTGTGTGTGTGTGTGTGTGTGTGTTGCTAGTAGAAAACAATTCTAGAGTGTGAGACTTGCTATAGAGAGAGAAAAGAGGAACATGAGGAGTACCAATTGTAGATTCGTTCAGCTAGTTATCCCTCTTATCCTAAATAGTCCCTTTTCCTTTTATATTTTTATCTAATAATTGAGTACATAGTATATTTTAAGATGATTTTTTCTAACTATCTTATTAAGTAGATTTATTTTTTAAGATCATTTTTCTAATCATCTTTTAATTTTATTTTTTTAAGATGGTTTTCTCTAACCAACTTCTAAAGTACATTATATTTTTAAGACATTTTTTTTAACCATCTTTGCATTGCATTTTAAAGATGATATTTCTTACCTTTGTTACATTTCATTTTTTAAGATGTTTTTTATAATCATCTTCTTAAGTCCATTGTAATTTTAAAATAACTTTTTTCGGACCATATTTACATTGTATTTTCAAGAATTAAAAAAAAAAAATCTTCTTAAGTTCTTTTCACCAAATTTTTAAGCATATTTTGAGAAAGCATCTTATTAAATTATAATATAGACCATATTAGATTTATTTTAATATGACAATTAATAGTTTTCTTCTTTTTGTTGCAATAGAAAACACTAATTATAGTTGAAGGTTTCAATAAAGGGGTTATGAATTTAGTCTGGAAAGATAACTTCATATAGCATTTCTCCCTAAGAAAGGAGTCATATGTGGCATTATGAGATAAAAACATGTCACCAAATTGCTTGGTGCAGTTTCTAGCACCTCATGTCACTACAAGTAGGATGTTCATTGACTTCATATATTGTTTGTTTGTTTTTTGGATGATGATATCATTAATTTGTATCTGTTCATATTATCAATGATCTCAAATTTTACAAAAGTAACACCTAAGTATATAATACAGAATTTGTAGATTAGACTAGTCCATTGGACTTTACAACTAAAATCATAGTTATTATGATGTCAAACTAAATTTTTTTAAAGAGAGCTTTTACTTAGTCATTTTTGTCTTTTTCTTCATATTTTAAGTTGTCTTTGATCAAGACATCATCTTACTAAAATTTTGTCTCCAGTCTCTCCGCACATCTACTTGTATACCATTATAATATCAAGAAATACCCCTTTGGGTTCTGATATCTATCCACTTGGTTCTCTAGCAACCACATTGCCAATGGTGATAGCATTGGTTTCCTTTTCATAAACCAACCTTCTAGATACCCTTCATGAGTTGTCCTTAGGATCACATGAGTTTCTAGACCCATGAATATCTAATAGCATTCATATATGTGTCAGATCCAATCTTGGGTTGGCATACCTCAAATAACTAATACATCAAACAACTCTAAATCTTTAACCCAAATAAGACTTTAGGAACGGAGAAATACGATTTTCTGCTAATCCTATGTTTCATTTTGGACAAATATTGTGGAAGAAAATTTTAATTTTTTTAGAAAAGGGTACAAATATCAATATTTACTATGTAAAAGTTAAATCCGTGGTGCTTTTATTAATAGGAGTTGACAGACACTAAAATAAAGCAAAAAGTGAACGACTCTTCTTGAAAATATTGTAAGATGCCTCAAAAGTAGTGAAGTGAGTCGAGGTCCTTAAGAGAAAATTCTAATTGAAATTGAGAAATGAGTTCTAGAATAGAGTTATTATTGTCAATAATTATAATTTCATCCACAAAGAGCTATACCCTCACATTTGTGTACAACAAACAAGGATGAATCCATGAAACTGCGTTAAAATATGATTTTGAGAAGATATGTGGAGAATCTATCAAACCAAGAATGAGGTTATTAATTCAATTTAAAAATGTCCTAGTTTAATCTACATGTTTGGCTAGGCTTTTCAAGACCTCGAAAGGCAAAGGCTTCTACCATGTAAACAGTTTCTTATGGAGAAATGTGCTCTTTACATCTACTTGATGAATACTCCAATGCAGAGCAGTTGTTATAGAAAGAATAAATCAAACCAAATAGTAGTTGAAAACTTGAGAAAATCTTTGAGTTACTAGTCTCGCTTTTCATTTAATAAGATTGCCATCTAGATTGAATTTATTTATTGGGAAGCCATCAGCAACTGTAGTGGGGATTTTGGACCCTAATTAGATCCATTTTTCCACCTTGGCAAATGTGTGGTAATTTTTTATGAGATCAGGGTCGAGGACTATTATTGATTGTGTATAAAGTCACTCATAGAGAAAAAGGCTCTAAGATTTTGTATTTAAATACTAGAGACTAAGTGCTTGATTATAAGGATGGGATGAGCAATACACCAACCTAACCCAGTATAAGACTGGTCTCTACTATTATTTTGATAATCAATATATCATGAGATGAATTAAGGAGTGACAATAATTAACTCACAAGATCCTATGATGCATACTTAATTCTAAAAGAATAATACTAATTAGAATTTTAGAAATATATAGGGTTAAGTAAGGATCTCTAGAATATATTAAGAAGGGAAGGGCCCCTTTGTCAAAGATAGAAGTTCCTTTGGGAACAAAAGTTATTGACTCTCTTTCTTTCCCTCTCCTTAAGACCTATCTAATTACAGAAAAGAAATAAAGCTACTATAGAAACTAAGAAAGATATTTAATAAGAGAAAAGAGAAGATATTACACATGAAGAGGTAAGACTACAATGATATAAAAGACTAAAAACCCAAAGGACTAGTGATTCTAATAAGCTGCCCCTCTAGAGTATAAAAATGTATATATAGTAAACTCTGATGTGGTTTAAATAACACTACAAGTGGACCTGTTCATTATAGCATATACAAGGCAAGTATAGGTCAATCCATAGGGAATTTATTAATAAATAAATTTTAATTAAAACCTATTTTAACTACTTAACCTAGCCATGTAATTTATTGAACTAAATTAATCAACTAAAAATGCTAAAATCACATAAACACATAAAATTGTTTGTAATTAAACATAAGCCTAGGAATTAAAAATCCAATATATTAGACATCAAATATTTTAAGAATTAGGCTACCTAGGTTAGTTTTACTCATGTAATTAGAAGCATGATGTTTATAATACACAAGACATAATTCTTTTAACGCTATCTTTTTATAACTTTCTTAAAATCAATTAACGACGCGGTGATATACTTATTCAAAGTATAGCCAATTTACGTAGGACACCAACTATCAAAGATTCTCTTATAGCCCCTCTTCTTACTATTTGTTGTATCCCTTTATTTCAAGCAATCACCAAGTATGTAAGTTTAGAGTACTATAAACCAATATTATTTTTTTGTTCTAATTTAACCTAGAACAACCTAATCTTAAAACTATTTTATTCTAACATATTTTTTCATTCCAATACCCTAAATAACTAATGACATAAACATGAAAGCATAAAGTAAATCTACAACTACTCAAGCAAGTAAATATAACATAAAGGAAATAACACTTAAAGCAAAGAGAAAAGAACTTTTATGATATTGAAATGGGAACATCAATTAATTATAAAGAAAGAAATAACAAAAGCAAATACAACTAATCCTATGAGTTAGAATACATTTACTTAGAATTTCTAACATGTCACTGGAGAGATCTTTCGATGAATCTCGTTAACCCGCACATTACAACCTTTCTTTTCTGTTGTCTACTTGTGATGTAACTCATGTTGTGTCACTCAACATAGCTATGGATTACCAATCACTCATGCCACAACCCTTGGGAGAAGCACTTGCACCTAAAAATTTGCTTTATGCATATAATACCAAGAGAGAGAAAGAGATTCAAAAAGGCTTGTAAATGTAAAAATCTTGGGAAGATGAATGGACAAAATGATCGATGATAGGATGGAAGTGTAGGGACATAAATGCTAGATCCAAAATATGAATAATTTTTTTTATAAAAATAAAACAACATGGAAAAATATAAAGGCATGATAATGAAATTGAAATTTAACATTAAAAGGGCTGAATGGAAGAAGAGATTAAAGACAATGATTTTTTATTATTATAGAATTTTGTGGAGAGCATAAACTATGAATTTTAGAGTGAAAGGATAGGTATAAAAAAATGGTGGATAAAGGTCAGAAAATGGGTAGAAAAGACCAAAAATAGAGTATGAAATGGATGAATGAATGAAAGGGTTAGAAATGAGTTTTGGGCACCTCTTTTTGTGAGTAATACAGGATAGAATGGAGGGATAGGGGCATAATTTTGAGAGTGATATAAAGTGTAAAAGAAATGGAATAAAAATATAGAATGTATTGAGGTACAACAGAAGAATGAAACAAACATTTCTTACTCTCCTCTTCTCCTTGGCTATTCCTCCATTTAAGATTCTCTCTCCTGGTGTTTGATAACTTTGTGTGGTCCTCTAGGTTGAGAACTTCTCTTGTTTGTCCTCTCTTTCTTCATCTCTTCTAAGCTATGGGGCAAGTGTACGGAGAAGTCGAGAATGGAATGAATAATCCCTTATGTTTAGATTTTTAGAGTAGAAGCCCTAGGAAATAGAGGGTGGAGATCATATGGGTTAAATGATAGATAAATGTTATAGATTTAAGTAAGGAAAAGAGGTTAGAAAGAGGAGGAGAGGAGTGAAATGCATGGGGATATGGGTGTAGGTGAGAAGGAAGGGGATAAGGTGGAAAGGAAAGGAAATATAGGAAAATGGGAAGCAAGATAGGCTAGGAGAGGAAAATGGATAAGCAGGAAGGGAGAAAATCTATAAAAATAAGTGGAAATAGGAAGGAAAAGATGTGGAAGGCATGGAATGGCTTTTTGGTTGTGTTAGAGTTTAGAAATCCGACATGAATCTAAGCCATTATATTGAAATGAGTGGTGGAAATCTTTTCTACTTAGGATTTTGATTTGACTTTTCAACAAGGTGGCTAGGATTTCATATTTCTATGCTCTTTCTCTCATACATTGAATCATGCTTAAGTCTTAGGATGGATGGTACAGATCTCTTTGAAGTCTCCTACAAATAGGATGTACTTTAATGCTTCTTTTCTTCTCGTCCATCAGATTGTCATACCCTAAGGTAAACAACTAGGATTCTATTGAGATTTTCTTATCCAAACTAATTCTATTCCTTTATTCTCTTATCAACCATCTCTAGCCAATGAGATTGAGGTAAAAACATATTTTTGCATTACTTAAAATTACATTTTGGTCTCCTTAAAATTTTTGGGTAGCCCACTGAAATTTTCTCCACTAATCGTGCTCAATCTTCTCTCAGTTGTATAGCTACTTTCTATTGATCAATCCTAACTTAAATGAATTCTCATTCATGGTTTTAGGATAGTCTTGGATGTAAATGATCTCAGCTTCTATCTTGAATTTTTTTTATGATAACTGACTGTAGATTCCCTTTTTTATCCCTCATCTCACCTCCTTATTTTTTTCACCAATCATATAAATCCCTTCATGTATTTCACATGGATTTGAGTGGGATGCACAATCTTTGCATAGAAAATTTGTAGTACAAATGTGGTGGTCCCCATTCTGAAGTGTCGAGAGAGAAAGTGAGAGATTTAAGTCTCCTATGGGCTCCGGCGTAAGTGTACTTCACATGTATGCTTACTTTGATGCGTGTGGATCTCAAATTTCACTTAGAAACCCCCCAAGGGTGGTGGAATGCATGCATATCTGCACGAAAGTTTTGTTAACTCTATGTTTTGATATTTATAGCCCATTTTATGTATATAAGGTTTGATGATGCTTCTAGGGTTTTTGACTGTACTGAAAATCAAAATGACACCTGTTGTGCATTCTAAACTCTCAAACTTTGTAAATTTTGTAGGTAGGAGCATAACATTGTGTAGACTCTCGATTATTCATGTTTTAGGTTTTGAAATGCTAAAAAATACTCTTTTTTACAATTGTACTCTAATTCTGTAAAATATGAAAATAACCCTAATTAATAATCTTTATGATAAAACAAGGGCTATACCTATCAAACTCCCATTAGGTGCTTCTAAGAAAGTAATAACTCTTTTACTCTCTATGATAACAATTTTCAAGAATGGAGTCTTATGACTACTCCATGCTCTCTATCAATGATTTACTTTTTTTTATATAAGTTATATTGAGCAATAAGGGAAAAGCATCTCATAGAAGTTTATTCATAACATGAATTTTTGGTCCATATGCTTGAATTATTTTACCATACACATGAAATTTGACTTTTATGAATAAATATTTGAAAGATTTGCTCCTGGTAAGTTTCTAGAGATGGATAGATGTATAACTACTATTTTAAAACTTTCCTTTTTTGGTGCATATATTTGAGAAAATTTCATGCATGCAGCAAGCCAATTTGGGGTGCATACATTGATTTTCATATGAAAGACTCGAGAACACGTCATCATCAAGGATTGAAATTTGGCTTGAGTTAGGAGTGGCCCAAAATTGGGTATATAAGGTTAAAGCTAAAGCTAATAAAATGATACCTTTTTGAGGGTCCACCGTCTTATCTCAAGCTTAAAATCCTTGATCCATGGGCTTTAAGCCTTCTCTTAGAACTAATCATTAACTCATTAAGAAAAAATACTCTTCTAAATGCTAAAGGAAAAAATAGAAGGTATTTGAGAACTTTGAGTATTTGCTTTTCATGTAGGCGAGAGTTAAAAAATGGATATTGATAAGAAAGTGTTAAAAGAGAGTGCAAAAGGTGAGTGTTGAAAAGCACGTGCTCAAAAGCAAATATTGAAAAGCAAGTTCAAACTTAGAGTACCTCCCTTTGGTTTGAGGTGAAACGGATGCCTAAATCCTAGCTTAGAGTCCTTCCACTTGGTTTGAGTGTCAAGTGACAACAATTCAAGTCCCTCCTCATGGTGGGATCTTTTGGGGAAGGAGAAAATAAGAATCCCATCTTATGTTAGGACTCGTCTTTGAAGGGAGGTTTGGTCGTAGGAGATTTGTCTTGTGACAGGACTACTAAGGTGAACTTTGATGATGAAAATCTAGGCTGTACCTCATGGTGGAACCATTGGGAAAGGGTACTTTTCCTGAAGAATCTAAGTTTACCTAATGGCAAGCTTGCCTATGAAAAGAGGGTTTCAATCCAAAATCTGGGTTATGCTTTATACCTTGTCTAGCTCAGGAGAAGGAAGTTTTGGGCAAAGATGCAAACTTATCTCATGGTGGGCCTGCCTCTTGAAAGAGGATTTATGTAAAATCTGGATCCCACCCCATGGTGGGGCCATCCTAAAAAAGAGGGTTTGCGCAAAAATTTGGATCCCACCTTTGTAGAGAGAAGTTGTTTGAAATTCAAGTCTAACCTTTTGAAAAGAGATTTGTGCAAAATCCATGTTTTGCCTAACGGTGGTCCCACTTTAAAAAGAGGGGTGCAAAATCCATGTCCTGCCTGATGGTGGTCCCACCTTTGGAAAGAGGATTGTATGAAGTTTTGGTCCTATCTCATGGTAAGCCCATCTCTAAAAGAGGGTTTGTGTAAACTTTGGACCCCTTTGCATGGTGGTCCTACTTTTGAAAAGATAGAATGTGTAAAATCTGAGCCCCACTTGAAAGTTCAAATGATTTGAGATGTTGGTGCATGGAGGCACACATGCCTAAATTTTGTCCTTCTTTCTTTGAGTTCTTTTTTGCTACATGACTTTTTTAATGCTTGAAAATCTAGGATAATATATTACTTTGGAAAATCTGGTGCTTTTTGCTTAATTTCCTTTGATTATTTAAGTCTTTAGTATATTTGGACTTTTCACATTGTAGATTAGGCATAAAAAATGTCTAAAAAATTCTATGATTTGGAGGTCATGTGACATTTGAATAACCCCAAAATGGGGCTTCTTTTACTTTTTAATTATTGGAAAGATGATCAGAGGAATTGTTATCCTCACGCACTCGACACTTTGCATTGGTGGGTTCATATGCTTGAATTTTTAGGCATGTGAAATTCTAGATTTGATTTTTCAAGCATTAGCCCCTACATGGATCCATGCTTGGAATTTTTGAATGTGTAGCATCTTAACATTCTTAAATTGGAGAGTAGAATACTGTAGCTTGAATTTTGCAAGCATGAGTGTCTCCTTTTCCAAGTTTAGGTCATAGGCCTCTCTTCAACAAAAAAAAGGGTCCCAAAGATCAATAGCCACAGCCCAAGCTAGCATTGGTCATACAAGTTCTAGTCCAAAGTGGCACTAGACAATCTAAAGAGACACCAGTGAACTTGGATACTAAGGTGGCTTCGGTCACACTTGATAGCTTTAATTGTAATGTTAATCACTTAAAATGTTATTTGATTGAGGAAAATAAGTCCTTTGTACTATTCTCCACTAGCAAGCAACCTTTCCTTTGAAGATAAAAGTGGTAATCTTCTCTTTTTCTCTTCTAGAATTTTCATAGTTTCAAAGGCTTTCTCAACCTGGTATATACATTCTTTCGCTACTTCTGGTTCTCAAGGAGGGAGGGCTTGCCAATGATAATGTTGAAGTACTACTTATGGCAGAGGACCTATTATGAGTTTGCCTATGAGATCAACTCAAGCACCCTCACATTGTCTTCTACATGGGATATATGTGCATATTTGTTTATAAAAATATTTGACATTACATGTTATATTTTTATGGTATAGGTAATAATTATTTGATGTAACTAACCTTTTTGAGGTTGAGGGTATACTTTACCAATTTCTTAACATTGGCATCATTTGTGGAGCATTAGAGCAATGGCCAATAGAGAGGCATGTTGATGACATTTTACCAAGCTTCTTTTGATGCTTTAAGGGATAGGGCTTAATGATTCCCTACTATAGCGGGTAAGTTTTAATTTTCTTATTTTCTTGTCAACTTATCTATACATAGGGATTGTCAAATTTAATTATAATTCATATGACTATCTATATATGGCTCATTTGATGATGCTTATTTTGGATGTGCACGATGGGCATGCTTTCATTTTTTATTCTTATGGATTGCACATCCATCTTATCATCGCAGAAATTATAAATAAGTAAGATTTTATTCTTTTCATGTATTATGTGTAGATAAATAATTTGTTATTCATATGTAATGCATTTGAAATTTATATTTGTAGAGCATGGTTCACATGGGCTAATATGACGAAGACTGCACAATCACTAAAACTCACTTGGAAGAATGTCAAGGTATAGAAAATGGTTAATTACCTTATTTTGCCACTAATTAAACTTACAATATTACAAATGATATTTTATGGATAGTTTTATTTTCTTATTGCACAGTGCCCTAGACAACAGTTTGATTGGGAGTATGGGTAATATATGTTGAGATATATGAGGACCCTAATATTCGATGGTGTTGGTGTTTCCCAATTAAGAAAGGTAAGACACATTTTACTTTTCATTATCTTATATTTTTTAACAGTTTTTTATGAATCTAGCTAAAAGAATGTGACTTGAATTAAATAAGTTATATTATAGGATGTTGTGCTTTTTGTGTGGGCAAACAAGAAAGTTACTCTAGAGTAAACCTTAACAAAATACGAAGCAAATGGGCTGAATATATAATGAGTTTGAATTAGCGTACTTGGACTAACTACATAAATGTGAAATACATAATAAAGTATTTTTTCATTCACTTGTATAGTTTTCATTATTTTCTTAGATATATATATATATGTTTTAAATGATGAATAAGTGAAAACTTGGAGTGTGGGAGTAAATGAATAAGTATGAATGAAGTGAATTTAGATCTTGTAAATAAAGTGAATATGTGAGTTGGCTTTTATTATATTCATTGAATATGTGAAAATATCTATGGTTCTGTTCAAAATTTTCTATTATTATATTTTTTATTTTTATTTCTTCTTCCTCTTTTCCTTCAGCCACTTCCTCTTGCATGACTACCTCTTATATATGATTCTCCATTTTGGTGTTCTTGAGATGATGGTACATTTATCTTTTAATTAAATTTAGCTTAAATTGAAGAGCACTTTCAATATATTTTTCAGTGCCTCAACAACCTTTTCTCTTGAGTTTGTAATGATGCCATCAACTCTTGAAAACTTATATTGGAGATTTCTTTTATTTCTTCAATAACTAAGAGCATGGATCATATTTTTCTAGCAAACTAATCAAAATATTTTTGACAACTTTCTTATCTGTTATAAATTCACCATATATCCCTATTTGATTTACTACTTCAATATTCTAGAAAAATATTCTTTTAGAGTTTTAGATTCTTTCATATGTATATTCTCTAACTTGCTTCTAAGAGCTTGTAGTGTAATCATTCTCACCTTTGTGCTTCCTTGAAACTGCCCTTATATAATACTCCATGTCCCTCAGCCTTTGAAGCTCTCATGATTCTTACAAATAAATTATTTGAAATTGCTTGCTGAATGAAGAACAAGGCTTTTGCATCTCTCTTTTTGGGCTCCTTCAAAGCTTCTCTTTGAATATTCGTAAGAGTTGCTCATTGCTTAGGTTTCTCATAGCCAATTTCAACCAAATCCCATAAATCTTATGATAGAAAGAGACTTTTCATCTTCATTCCAAAAGTCATAATTTTCTCTAAAGAATAGAGGAATAGAAGACTATTTGTTGCCCAAACTTTGATTATTTGTTCTGACCATTGTATTTTGCTACTATGGTGATGATTTTTTTTTCACCCACCTTCAAGTCTAGCCACTAGTGTGAAGATTTATTTTTACCCCAGTTTTTTCATACCTAACCACTCTGATCGAACATGTTATGTTACCGATTTGTTAGTTTTTGTAAGGTTTAGAAAACAAATATAAAGAGAGGAAGAGTAAATATGTCCTTTTAGTTTTCATTATTTTCTTTGAAATATATGTATATATATATATATATATATATTAAGCTATGAATGAGTGAAAATTAGGAGTGTGGGAGCAAATAAGTATGGATGAAGTGAATTTGGAGCTTGTAAATATAGGGGTTGGTTTTCATTATATTTATTGGATTATATAACTTTTATGGAATACTAAATGAGGGGAACTTAGTGTGACGACCCGGGTTTTTATATGATGCGATTTTGATAAAAAGGCGAGATATCGTGTTTTATAAGTACGAAATGCATGAAAATCTTTTTCGTTTTGGAAAACAATCTTTCATAAAACCCCTGAGTGTCAAAACACATTCTCAAATTATCTAGCCATGGCAAAGTTTTAAATCAACATTATTCCCAAGAAAGTGTTAATCACAGCCTCAGCTATAGAGTGTAACTACAATCAAGTAACATTGAAAGATAAGGTAGGGGTTTACTTACTTGCACTTAGTTTGGTTGTCTTTTGTCACAAGTGTTCCTTGCCCTTACGTGTTTACTTTGTGTCTGAAAAATGTTGAGGATTGGGTGAGTATATACTATACTCAGTAGGAGTCCATCACTACTAGTGTTATAATGCACGAGATGTTTAAAATCATATGCTCTTTCAAAATATGTGCATGGTTGAACACTCATGTTCAAGATTGGAATTAAAAACCATTGTCAAACCGAAATACTAACGACTTAAAGGATCACATAATCCAAATCGAAAGTATTATTTATATATATATATATCATAACATTATGATATGCATAAGATGCTTCATTGAATCCAACTCATGGATATCTAGTATGGTATGGTCGACCAACCTCATATCATGTCATATGCAATGCAAATAAGTCCACGAAACCATAGGGTCCAACTATGCCCACGACCTTGCCGCCGTGTGATCCCCGGGTACCAGAGGACACTTGGTCATAGCCTCAACGGGGCCTATGACATGTCGACCCAGTGCCGTAACACCAGTGGTAGCCCCCTGTACCACATGCAGTCGACGTAGGGACGTTGCCCTTTTTGGGCGTGGTACCCATCCACCTAATAGTGGTAGAGGTTGGAGGCCAACCCAAACCTCTCAGCATAGCGCCCACGAGCTTATCAGCCCAAATCATAATCTGATCAAACAAGCGAAAACCTCTCTTTTTTTCAAAACTTGTCCTCTTTGGGTTCCTCACAACTGCCTAGCCCTTGGCACTCCAGCGTCTTTTGGCAACCCTCAAGGACATGCAATTTTTGCAAGAACTTAATGCTCACAAATCATGCAATGTATGCAATTGTTTGCAAAACATATCTATGCATAATGTATATGCAATTATTTACAAAACATGTTTATGTATAAAGCATTTATCACATGTATGCTGAATTAAGTCATGCTAAACAAGTCATATACTTAAAACATGTATTCTCAAAACAATCATAGTTCTTTTAAAAAAAGTCTAGTAGCGATAGAGCACCTACCTGGCTAGGTCGCCCTAACTCCTTTGTCCTCGTATGCTCCTAAACATGGTTTGGGGAATCAAGGTTAGTTTGGCCTATCTTTTATAGGTTTTAGAGTGGTTGGTCTTATTACTTAGGCATTAAGGGTTCATCGTCATGCCTATGGGTGTCCTAAGGTCCTAATTGGGCCTTGGTATCATCAGTTTTCCAAAGGTCTAGCGGCCACGCGCCACCATCCTATTCTAAGGGTCGTTCCCACCTTTGATTGGGCCTTGATCAAGGATTTTATATTTTAGGTGTGTCTGTGTCGTCGACATGGATACAACGCTTTTTGCGGCGCCTCAATCGGAGCTCTAGATCTCGAGTTATAAGCCTTTTAGTATCACATGTACATAAGGGCCTTTAAGAGGCGAAAATCCATAATGCTAGCGCGCTGCGCGTCAGTGGCATGCGCCCCAACAAGTTTTAAGAAGTGGAAATCCCAGACTGCTAGCGCGCTACGCATTAGGGCGTGCGCCCCAGCTGGCGCATCTGCAGACGCGCTGGATTTCCCGCCCGTCTTTTCCTTTTGCGGGCGCGTCTGTTTGGTTCTCTCGAACACGGTCGACGTGTTCTGTGCGGTAGGGAGCGTTTCACTCATTGGGGGAACGGGGCTTCCTTGGGATGCCCTGGTTTGACCCTGTCGAACCAGTGCGGCCCAGGGATCGTCCATGGGTCCTTTGTGACGTTCTAGGGCCCGTTTTTGCATGATTTTTCATGCAAAAACTTAGGGAAACTAAGCCTAGGACTACTATGAAGACGGGTTTTGAGGGATCTTGGGCTTACCTGGCTCGTTGCTGAGTTTTTTCTCCACGTTTCTCCTCTTGGTTGCTTCTCCAAAAATGGGTTTTTCTCATGCTTTTGGGCTGCCATTAGAGGCGCTCAAGAGCTCTATTTATAGAGCCATAAGAGGGTTCTGGAGGGGGCTCTCACCGCCCTTGAATGGCAGTGGGGAAACCTCCAGAATGGCGGTGATTTCTCCTCCAATCACCCCCGTTCTAGAATCCTCTAGGAGGTTGAAGATGAAGGGTGCCCGTATCAAAACGGGCCCCTGTGTTTTGCAGGCTAAATCTATTTTTTAGTGAAAATTATATTTTTGCCCCTGAACTTCAAAGAGCCATAACTTGCTCATTTTAACTCTGTTTTGGGTGATTTTAGTCTTGTTGGATTCCTTTTTCCAAGACGCACCTAATGGTACCATTTTTAGGACCAAATTTCTGGGTTCAGTCAAGGTGAATAGTGAAATGACCAAAATACCCTTATCTTCAAAAAGTAAACTTTTCATTGCTAACTTGGGATTTTAATGCTACAAAATTGGAGTCATTACATTATTACCCCCTTAGGAGAATTTCGGCCCTGAAATTCTACTATATATACAGTCAAAAGATCTCGGGGTACTTTTCTCGCATTTTTTACTCCGGTTCCCAAGTCTCTTCTTCCATGTGTGCATTTCTCCACAAAACTTTGACTAAGGGTATGTCCTTGTTCCGCAGCTTCTTACTCTTACAATCCCAGATCTCAACTGGTCTCGTCTCTAGCTTGAGATCCTCCGTCAACTTTATGGGTACCTGGTTGATGACATGAGCAGGGTCAAGCACGTACCTCCTTAGCATAGATACATGGAATACGTTATGCACTTCATATAGCTAAGGGGGTAGTGCGATCCTGTAGGCCACTTTTCCCACTTTCTCCAGGATTTCGAAAGGTCCAATATAACGCGAACTAAGCTTGCCTTTGATACCGAACTGCATAACTCCTTTAGTGGGAGATATCTTCAGGAAAACATGCTCTCCTATGTCGAATTCCAATAGTCTCCTCCTTCGATCAACATAGCTCTTTTGGCGGCTTTGAGCTGTGAGGAGGTGTCTTCTTATGAGTTTGACCTTCTCGGCGCATTGCTCCACCAGCTCGTACTGGAGCACCCTAGACTCTCCAACTTCACTCCAACTGGTGGGTGATCGATAGGGTCTCCCATAGAGCGCCTCGTACGGAGCCATGCCAATGCTCTACTGAAAGCTATTGTTGTATGCAAACTCGACTAGCGGTAGGTTTTCATCCCAGCTCTGCTTCCAATCGAGGGCACAAGTTCGCAACATATCTTCGACTATCTCAATTGTACGCTCTGACTGTTTATCGGTCTGGGGATGGAAGGCTGTGCTATAGTTCAAGGAAGATCCTAAGGATTTTTGGACGGACTTCCAGAGTTGTGAAGTGAAGCGGCTATCCCTATCTGAAGTGATACTAAGGGGTATGCCATGTAGATTCACTATCTCTTTGATGTATAGCTGAGATAGGCTATCAGTGGATTGGGTATGGCGTATAAGAATGAAATGGGCTGTCTTAGTTAATCTGTCAACAATTACCCAGATCATGTCATGACCCTTAGAGGTCCTGGGTAACCCTACGATGAAGTCCATGGTAATAAGGTCCCATTTCCATTCGGGTAACTCAAGGGGTTGTAACAATCCCGCAGGTCTTTAATGTTCAGCTTTTACTTGTTGGCATGTTAAACACTTTGCTACAAACTCCCCTATGTCTCTTTTCATGCCATCCCACCAATATTGTCTCTTTAAGTCTTGATACATCTTAGTTCCTTCCGGGTGTATAGTATACTTAGACCGATGAGCCTCTTTTAAGATTTCTTATCTTAACTCTTCATTAGTTGGTACCACTAATCTTCCTTGCATGTAGATGCTACCATCTTCCTCTTTAGTAAACCCTAATTTTCCTATGAAAGCTTGTATATCCGGATATCCTTTCTGTTCTTGGTTAACCTTTTCATTAATAGTTGACTTTATTGTTAGGCCTGCCATAACGATCTTGTGCTTTCTTATATCTGGTTTCCATGTGATTACTTCTTGTAATAGCTTCCATCTCTTAGTTAATAAACTTGCACACATCCCTTGGGTTTTTCTACTTAATGCATCAGCTACCACATTAGCTTTTCCAGGGTGATAATGAATGGAGAAGTCATAGTCTTTTAAGTATTCCATCCATCTTCTTTGTTGCATGTTTAAGTCTTGTTGGGAAAAGATATATTTAAGACTCTTGTGATCTGTAAAAACTTCAAACTTTTTCCCATATAAATAATGTCTCCAAATTCGCAAGGCAAAGACTATGGCCGCTAATTCCAAGTCATGGGTTGGGTAATTGGCTTCATGCTTCTTGAGTTGTCGAGAAGCATAAGCAATTACCTTCCCATGTTGCATAAGTACGCAACCTAGTCCTTGTTGCAAGGCATCGCTGTATATCTCAAATCCGCCACTTCCTAAAGGTAAGGTAAGGACAGGTGCTATAGTTAACCTTCTTTTTAGTTCCTGGAAGCTTTCCTCACATTTACCAGTCCATTCAAAGCTTGTGTCTTTCCTGGTCAGCTTAGTTAGAGGTAAAGCAATTTGTGAAAAACCCTCGATGAATCTCCTGTAATATCCGACAAGCCCTAAGAAGCTTCTTATTTCTATGACTGTCTTAGGTCTTTCCCAGTTCTATACTGATTCAACCTTAGTGGGGTCAACTGCTATGCCATCTTGAGAAATAATGTGTCCTAAGAAATTAACCTCTTCCAGCCAAAACTCACACTTACTGAATTTTGCATATAACTTATGTGCTCGTAGGGTGCTTAATGTTATCCTTAGATGTTCCTTATGGTCTTCAGGAGTTTCAGAATATATTAAGATATCATCCACAAACACTATGATGAATTTATCTAAGTACTCCTTGAACACCCTATTCATGAGGTCCATAAATGCGGCTGGAGCATTAGTTAAACCAAAGGACATCACTCTGAATTCATAATGGCTGTATCGAGTCCTAAAGGCTGTCTTGGGAATATCTTCTTCTCTAACTCGAAACTGATGGTATCCAGATCGCAAATCAATCTTAGAGAAGACTCTGGCTGACTGAAGTTGATCGAAAAGATCATCAATTCGGGGAAGGGGGTACTTATTCTTAATGGTGACCTTATTTAGCATCTGATAGTCTATGCACAATCTCATGGAGCCATCCTTTTTCTTAACAAAAAGGACTGGAGCTCCCCACAGAGATACGCTAGGTCGTATGAACCTTTTGTCAAGTAGTTCCTGTAACTGGGTCTTCAGTTCTTTTAGTTCTACAGGAGCCATTCGGTAAGGAGCTTTGGAAATGGGGGAAGTACCGGGTATAAGGTCAATGATAAACTCAATTTCCCTAAGTGGAGGTAGACCTGGTAAGTCCTCAGGGAATACATCAGGAAATTCTCGGACTATCTCGACATCCTCTAGCTTTGGTTAGGGACTCTCGACAGATTCAATCTTGGTTAAGAAGAAGGGGCATCCCTGAGCAATGTGCTTAACTGCTTTCATGGCAGATATAACACATGCTCCAGAATAATCCTTTCTCCATTGGAGGGTGAAAGTGTCTCCATTAGGTAGGGTAAAAGTGACATGTTTCTGGTGGCAATCAACAAAGGCTTGATGAAAGGCTAGCCAGTCCATACCTAGGATGATGTCAAAGTCATTTATATCTAAGTGGATAAGATTGGCATGTAGCAAATGGTCCTTAATCAAAATGGGGATATCCTGGAGATAAGAATAGGTGGGAAATGCCTGGCCTACAGGTGTCATGACTTCTAGAGTGAAGTCTAGGTCCTGTGGTATAATGTCCAAGGATGATGCAAATTCCCGGGATATGAAAGAATGAGTGGAGCTTGTATCAAATAGAACTTTAGCAGGTGTATCATAGATAGAAAGAATACCTTCAACGACTGCATTTGAATCTTGGGCTTGACTGGAAGTGAGGGAAAAGACAAGTCCTTGGCTTTTTGGAACTCGATCTTCTTTACGCTCTTGTACTTTCCTTTTTGGACAGTTATTAGCAAAATGTCCTAATTCTCCACAACTATAGCAAGTGATGTTGAAAGTGGGACATGGTTTGCTTGAATGATTTTTGTTACACCTAGGGCATGCCTTCTAGTCTGGTCTTCTTCCTTTGTTTTCAAACGGCTTCTTGAAAGGTGGTCTAGGTCCACATGAGTGAAATGGTCTCTTTCCTTTATTTCTCATGGTGTTGATATTCTTAGTTTCTTTTATTGCCTGGTTCCTTTGATAATCCTTTTCGTATAGGGAGGCCATCTCTATGGCTTTGGCTACTGTGAAAGGTTGGAAACCTAGAACTCTATTCCTGAGTCCTGGGTTAAGCCCATCTACAAATTGTTCTACAGCATCTTCCTCATCAGCACAAGAACGTGGTGCAAATCTTCAGAGGTTGATGAATCTAATTTCATACTATTGGACAGTCATATTTCCTTGTTCTAAGTCCATAAATTCCTTTTCCTTCTGTTTTCTTATGTGTTTAGGATAATATTTGTCATTAAAGACCTTTTTAAACTCTTCCCATCCTATTGTTTCTCGCTGGTCAAAAGAAGTCCTTTCTGCTGTTTCCCACCAAAAAGTAGCCTCTCCTCTAAACACAAATGTGGCCATGGGTACTTTTCTTTCTTAAGCTATGTTCATGGCTTTAAATATATTTTCAATGTCAATTAACCATTTTTCTGCTGTAGATGCTTCATCTTCTCCTGTGAATAAGGGAGCTAATTTCTGGAACCTTTCTAACTGAACCTCAGTCCTATCTATTACTTTATCAGGGGAAGGATCTCGGGTGGTAGGAGTTTGGCTTTGACTACTCATGTATTGTCCCATATGTTGTAGAAATTGTTGGAATAACTCAGCCATCCCGTTGCCCGACCCAGTGGAATCCACTGGTGGGGCTTCAGGTCTTGGAGCATTGCTTCCTTTCTTCTTAGGCATCTGCAATCACAAGGTAATTCACCAAACCTTAGTTTATGTTATCCTATTACCCCTTACTCTTTCATGGATGAAACTTTATTATAAGTTATTCTCCTCATAACTGGGCTGTGAGTAATGTTAAACCGTGCTCTAATACCAACTGTGACGACCTAGGTTTTTATATGATGCAATTTTGATAAAAAGGCAAGATCTCTTGTTTTATAAGTATGAAATGCATGAAAATCTTTTTCGTTTTGGAAAACAATGTTTCATAAAAACCCCGAGTGTCAAAACACATTCTCAAATTATCTAGCCATGGCAAAGTTTTAAATCAACATTATTCCCAAGAAAGTGTTAGTCATAGCCCCAGCTATAGAGAGTAACTACAATCAAGTAACATTGAAAGATAAGGTAGGGGTTTACTTACTTGCACTTAGTCTGGTTGTCTTTTGTTACAAGCGTTCCTTGCCCTTAAGTGTTTACTTTGTGTCTAAAAAATATTGAGGATTGGGTGAGTATATACTATATTCAGTAGGAGTCCATCACTACTAGTTTTATAATGCATGAGATGTTTAAAATCATATGTTCTTTCAAAATATGTGCATGGTTGAACACTCATGTTCAAGATCGGAATTAAAAACCATTGTCAAACCGAAATACTAACAACTTAAAAGATCACATAATCCAAATCAAAAGTATCATATATATATCATAACATTATGATATGCATAAGATGCTTCATTGAATCCAACTCATGGATATCTAGTATGGTATGGTCGACCACCCTCATATCATGTCATATGCAATGCAAATAAGTCCACAAAACCATAGGGTCCAACTATGCCCACGACCTTGCCGCCGTATGGTCCCCGGGTACCTGAGAACACTCGGTCATAGCCTCAACGGGGCCTATGACACATCGACCCAGTGCCGTGACACCAGTGGTAGCCCCTGTACCACATGCAGTCGACGTAGGGACATTGCCCTTTTTGGGCGTGGTACCCATCCACCTAATAGTGGTAGAACCTGGAGGCCAACCCAAACCTCTCGGCATAGCGCCAACGAGCTTATCAGCCCAAATCATAATCAGATCAAACAAGAGAAAACCTCTCTTTTTTTTCAAAACCTATCCTCTTTGGGTCCCTCACAACTGCTTGACCCTCGGCACTCCAGCGTCTTTTGGTAACCCTTAAGGACATGTAATTTTTGTAAGAACTTATATGCAATTATTTACAAAACATGTCTACGCATAAAGCATTTATCACATGTATGCTGAATTAAGTCATGCTAAACAAGTCATATACTTAAAACATGTATTCTCAAAACAATCATAGTTCTTTTAAAAAAAGTCTAGTAGTGATAGAGCACCTATCTGGCTATGTCGCGCTAACCCCTTTGTCCTCATATGCTCCTGAACATGGTTTGGGGAATCAAGGTTAGTTTGGCCTATCTTTTATAGGTTTTAGAGCGGTTGGTCTTATTACTTAGGCATTAAGGGTTCATCCCCATGCCTATGGGTGTCCTAAGGTCCTAATTGGGCCTTGGTATCATCAGTTTTCCAAAGGTCTAGCGGCCACGCAGCACCATCCTATTCTAAGGGTCATGCCCACCTTTGATTGGGCCTTGATCATGGATTTTATAGTTTAGGTGTGTCCACGTCATTGACACGGACACAATGCCTTTTACGAAGCCTCAATCGGAGCTCTAGATCTCAAGTTATAAGCTTTTTTAGTATCACATGTACATAAGGGCCTTTAAGAGGCGAAAATCCAGAATGCTAGCGCGCTGCGCATCAGCAGCATGCGCCCCAGTGGGTTTTAAGAAGTGGAAATCCCAGACTACTAGAGCATTGTGCGTCAGCAGCATGCGCCCCAGCGGGCGCGTCTGCAGACACGTTGGATTTCCCGCCCGTCTTTTCCTTTTGCGGGCGCGTCCACGGACGCGCCTATTTGGTTCTCTCGAACACGGTCGACGTGTTCTGTGCGGTAGGGAGCGTTTCACTATTTGGGGGACCGGGGCGTCCTTGGGATGCCCTGGTTCGACCCTGTTGAACCAGTGCGGCCCAGGGATCGTCCCTGGGTCCTTTATGATGTTCTAGGGCCCGTTTTTGCATAATTTTTCATGCAAAAACTTAGGGAAACTGAGCCTAAGACTACTGTGAATACGGGTTTTGAGGGATCTTGGGCTTACCTGGCTTGTTGCTGGGTTTTTCTCCACGTTTCTCCTCTTGGTTGTTTCTCCAAAAATGGGTTTTTCTTAGGCTTTTGGGCTGCCATTAGAGGCGCCCAAGAGCTCTATTTATAGAGCTATAAGAGGGTTCTGGAGGGGGCTCTCACCGCCCTTGAATGGCAGTGGAGAAACCTCCAGAATGGCCGTGATTTCTCCTCCAATCACTTCCATTCTAGAATCCTCTAGAAGGTTGAAGATGAAGGGTGCCTGTATCAAAACGGGCCCCTGTGTTTTGCAGGCTAAATCCGTTTTTTAGTGAAAATTATATTTTTGCCCCTGAACTTCAAAGGGCCATAACTTGCTTATTTTAACTCCATTTTGGGTGATTTTAGTCTTGTTGTATTCCTTTTTCCGAGACGCACCAATGGTACCATTTTCAAGACCAAAGTTCTGGGTTCAGTCAAGGTGAATAGTGAAATGACCAAAATACCCTTATCTTCAAAAAGTAAACTTTTCATTGCTAACTTGGGATTTTAATGTTACAAAATTGGAGTCATGACACTTAGAGTGTGAAAGTAAATGCGAATATGTATAGACTTACAAATAAAGTAAATGTGGGTATTATAGTGAATGCATGCATTGTGATTTTTTTTATGAAGTATTTTCAAGATAGATGTGGATGGTAATAATGCATTTGGATGTTTTATACCTAATGCGGAAGTGAATGTATGTTTGTTTTTCATGTGTATAAAGATTATAAGAATATTGTATCAGGTGTTACATTGAATGTAGAAACACAAATAGTAATTGCAATGTGAAAAAAAATGACTTTTAAAGTTGTTTAGCTAAACGAATTTTAAAGTATCGATTTTCAAAGATGGCTCATTAATAGGCTTCTATTAGCAAATTATATTGACTTTAAAAGCCACATATGTAGTAGTGGCATCTTAAGTTGACATTAAATGGGAGGAATCACTCATTCTCTGCTATAGTCTTAGAAACGTTAGTTCTATCAATTAGCCCCAAAAAATAGGAGAATAGATATGCTTAGGAAAGAATATATGTTTAGAAAAACTAAAATGTGTGCAACAAGAAGTATACATGAAGCCAAGCATTTGGTGAAAAAAAAATATTTCTCTACTAGAGGTATCTTATTTTAGGACATGCCACTTAAGAATCTTCAACTTTTAGTCATCCTAAGGCCCAAATAAGCAAGATTTTGGCACACAACGTTTTGAACTTTCGAAGCTGCAATTTTGTAACCCCAATAGAAAGAATAGCATAGTGGTTAGGATCATCTTATTGAAGGGAATCATTTGGGGCATGGTCTGAGTTTGGTTAGTAAATGACAATGTTGATTGCCAAACATGTGGAGCCAAAGTGTACTACAAACTCCACAAACTTAACCCTTGCAAACACCATATTAAAGCTTTTCCCTTTTATGAGAAAATAATAAAATATGTACTAAGATGAAGAGGAAACGGCCCTTTCTAGGAGTGCATGATTCATGCGAAAGAGGTAATGATGTCATGTACATCATTGGCTACCTTACTCTGATTTGGTGTGAGGATTGACTTCATGCTATAGCCAATTAGCCCTCATATTCAATACATCGGCCTAAACTCAAACTTAGTATTAGCCATTCACCAATCTATTTACAAAATAAATTATATGTTTTTCCCCATGAGATCTCTTTTACGTCAACTCCATCTTCCATCTTTTTCTGCACCTGCACCACCAAATGAATTCTTTTGTGAAACTAAAGACATATGTATTATTTTCTGCATCCTAGATAGTCATTTGAATAGTCATAATCTTTCATCTTTTAGATTATATACTTAGTTCAACTAATTTTTTTAGTTTTGAATTTTTTCTAGTCCAAAAGTTAGTCATCTAGATTCTATACCTAGTTCATCTAATTTTTTTAGTTGTGAATTTTTTCTAATTCAAAAGACATGTAGATTGAATTATTCTAACATATAAAGAAATCTTCTTTTCATGGACGACTAAAAACTTTGTAAGCAACAATCTATATTCAAAAAGAAAAAACACAAACTTATAACATGCCAATTTGCATGATTTTTTAACTAGGAGATGTTAAAAAAAAAAAAAAAAAAACTAGGTAGAATGTAAAAGTCGAGGCTCCAACAATGCAATATTGTCCACTTTGGAAGATACACAATTTTAAAATACATAGACACCATTAAAGATACTCAAAACCTTATAATCAGCCCAAACTTCTTCTCCATAGGTAATGTGGGGTTATACTCTTAGGGTCACTTGTAGCTCACCACGCAGTAGCTCAATAGCTCCTCTGGCCTGTCCACAAATGTCAGCCACCAGGTATACCTCTTCCCCCCTTAGGGAACATGCATCCCCGTGTGTGACCAATCTTTGGGTTCACAACTTGTCGCCGGCATGCAATCTAGCTCCCACCATCATGAGGGATCTAGCTCTTATACCAACTATAAAAGTCAGGACTCCGACAGTGCAATATTTTCTGTTTTGGCCAAAGCCACATGGTTTTAAAATTCCTTGAATGTGGGACAAACTTTCAAGGTCACTTGTAGCTCACTGCACGGTAGCTCGACAGCTCCTCTAGCCTACACACAAATGTCGCTCACCAAGTACCCCTCTTCCCTGCTTGGTACCTGGTGGGCAGCATTTGTGGGCAAGCCAGAGGAGCATTCAAGCTACAGGTAACCCTGATAGTTTAGTCCTACATTACCTGAGGAGAAGAAGTCTGGGCTAGTTATAAGGGTCTGGATATCTTTAATGCTATCGATGCATTTTAAAACCATGCAGCTTCAGCCAAAGCAAACAATACCGCACCGTTGGAGCCCCTATTTTTACTTATAATCTATAAGTGGACCCCATTATGCAAAAGTAACTTTTAAATCATTTCCATTTTCTAAAAGCAATAAGAGAGCAACCATGAAGGGGAGCCTTAGCGCAATGGTAGAGTTGTCGCCACGCGACTTTGAGGTCACAAGTTGTTAAGTGTTCAATTTTGACCAAAATATTCTTAATCTAGCAGCTAATTAGATCATCTAAGCAATCAATTTTGAGATTTTACATAAAATTTTATATTTTAGCTCTAATTGACCATCCAACCATTAATGTACAAAATTTAACTATCAGATGATCATCAAAGCTAATCAGAGGTGTAATGAGCGGTTTAGATTATTCTAATTTGGTCCTGCGTGTTGCAGATCAATCAAATCAAAATTGAAAGATCTTGATCAACTTGAATGTATTAGATCAAGATGAGGAAACTTCCTTGAAAAAGAGGAAATTGAAGATAATTAGGAAACATAGATGGATAAGGAAGAAGAAGAGGAGTTTGAATAAAAATCAAACTCCTCTCGAAGATCTATAAAAGGGAAAGATAATTGAAGAAAAAAAGGCTGGAGGCTAGAGGTGGATTCCTCTCTCTCTCTCTCTCTCTCTCTCTCTCTCTCTCTCTCTCTCTCTCTCTCTCTCTCTCTCTCTCTCTCTCTCTCTCTCTCTCTCTCTCTCTCCTTCTCCTTTTCCCTTCTCTCTAACACTCCTCTCTCTTCTCTTTCTCACCCTCTTACTCTCCCTTCTCTTTCCGTGCACCACCATCTTCTTTGCTTCTCATTCTCCCCCTTTGTTTCTTTCTCTTATTCCTCGAACTCTGTCACTAGCCTTTTTCTCTCCATTCTCTCTCTCTTCCCATCCATCTTCTTCACTACCAGCAACACCTCTGTATCAGGCAGCCACCCCTGTCTTTTCATCTCTCTTGTTCTATACCTCCTAGTCTAATCCCTCTTTTTTGCAAGCTAATAAGCACACCAGCCGAATCCTCTTCACTCTCCCTTCCCAATTCCCATCACTACCCTCTCTTCTCTTTCTATTTCACAGCACTGATCAACTAGTGCTAACTCTTTCTCTCTACTCTCTCTCTATCTGGCTCACCGTCAATAGCTGCACTGTAGCCAGTTGCCTACTTTATCCCTCATCTCTCTTAGTGCCAACATCTGCTTCTTCCTTTTCTCTCACCCTCCATCTATTTTCTAGTACTGCATAGAGCTCACTGGCTAGCATTCTCTCCACCTAACTAGTACTTGCTTTGCCCAGCTTCTTCTTCTCTTCCCCTCTATCTCCTTCTCTTTCTTGTTCTCCAGCTTCTTCTCCCTTCACCGTGGAACAAAACCCAACTTGGGTTTCATTCAATTCCCCCATTCCCCCTTTTGTTTCAACGTTTCAAATAATAAGGAGCTATTTAAAATAGCTCCCTATGTTTTTTTCCACTTACAATTAAGGGAAGGAAAAGTAGAAAAGGAATTTGTATGCAAAATTCTATTTTTACTCTTTAGCCTTTAGTTCTAATTCCTCATACATTCCCATTTTATCCTTTAGTCTATTTTGTCTTTTGATTTATTCCTATTTTGTGTTATCCAGATTTTGCTTGTTCTCAACAATTCCAGGAACTATTTAATCTAGACCTTATTTGATTGAGGTTTAACTCAATCGATGATTCTGCTTTAACAAACAAGATCTCCTTATTTCTTCATCTATTCCACATCAGATTTTCAATCAACTCTTAGATTTAGATCTCAGGATACTTCCTAGCTTATCCATTGATTCCGATCTTCAATCTAAAATCCAAAAATCAGATTTAAGCAGTTCAAAACCCAAAAACACTCTTAAGCCCAGATCTTCTAAATTTTGGGGAATCTAATCAATCCAACCATTAGATCTTCAATCAAAGCTATTATAAAAGATTGATAAAGGCTGATCAAAGTTTTTGATATTGGATGTGATGAATTTTTTCATAATTAAGCTAGGAAAGTATATTATAATTATTTTCTAGTGAATTTTTTATGTTTTTGAATTTGAATTTTTGTAATTTTCTAAAGTTAAATAAATTTTAGTTTATAATTCATTGTTATTTAATTTTTTCCATTTCTTTTTATTTTTTGAAAATTAAATTTTATTAAAGCTCGATCTTTTTAAGTAGAGTCCCATTAGGATCGACCCATACTTGGTCGATCCCATGGGCACTCAACTTAAAAGGATGGAGTTTTAATAAAAATTAATTATCTAAAAATCAAAAGAAATGACAAAAATTAACTAACAATGAATTATAAACTAAAATTTATCTAACTACTAAAAATTACAAAATTCAAATTCAAAAACACAAAAAATTCACTAGAAAACAATTAAAATATACTTCCCTAGCTTAATTATGACAAACTTCATGACATCTAATATCAAAGACTTCAATTGGCCTTCATCAATCTATTACAATAGCTTTGAATGAAGATCTAATGGCTGGATTGATTAGATTCCCCAAAATTTAGAAGATATGGGTTTAAGAGTGTTTTTGGGTTTTGGATGGCTTAAATCTAATTTTTGGATTTCAGAATCAATGGATAAGCTAGGAAGTATCCTAAGATCCAAATCTAAGAGTTGATTGAAAATCTGATGTGGAACATATGAAGAAATAAGGAGATCTTGTTTGTTAAAGAAGAACTGTTGATTAGGTTAAGCCTCAATCAAACAAGGTCCAGATTAAATAGTTCCTAGAATTAGTTGAGAACAAGCAGAATCTAGATAACACAAAATAGAAATAAAGAAAAAGACAAAATAGTCTAAAAGACGAAATGTGGATGTATGAGGAATTAGAACTAAAGGTTAAATGGTAGAAACGGAATTTTCAATACAAATTCCTTTTCTACTTGGAGAAAAATGCAGGAGCTGTTTCAAATAGCTCCCTGTTGTTTGAAATGTTGAAACGAAAGGGGAAATAGGGCAATTGAAGGAAACCAAGTTGGGTTTTGTTTGACATTGAAGGGAGGAGAAGTTGGAGAAAGAGAAAGAGAAGGAGAGACAGGGGAAGAGAAGAAGAAGCTAGGCAAAGCAGGTGCTGGTCGGGTGGAGAGAATGCCAGCCAATGAGCTCTACACAGTGCTAGAAAACAAACAGAGAGTGAGAAAAGAGGAAGAAGCAGGTGCTGGCATTGCATGGTGGTGGAGAGAGATGAGGGATAAGGTAGGTGGCTGGCTGCAGTGCAGTTACCGACAGTGAGCCAGACAGAGGGAGAGTAGAGAGAAATAGTCAATGCTGGTTGATCAGTGCCGTGAAATAGAAAGAGAAGAGAGGGTAGTGATGGGAATTGGGAAGGAAGAGTGAAGAGGATTCGACCAGTGTGCTGGTATCGACCTGCAGAAAAGAGGGATCGGACTAGGAGAGATAGAATGAGATGGAGAAGGAGAGAGAGGGAAAGACAGGGGGTTGCTGCAGGATACAGAGGTGTTGCCGACAGCGAAGAAGATAGATTAGAAGAGAGAGAGAATTGAGAGAAGAATGCCATTGACAGAGTTGGCTGGATTAGAGAAAGAAATATAGGGGGAGAATGAGAAGCAAACAAGATGGTGGTGCACGAAAAGAGAAGGGAGAGTAAGAGAGAGAGAGAGAGAGAGAGAGAGAGAGAGAGAGAGAGAGAGAGAGAGAGAGAGAGAGAGAGAGAGAGAGAGAGAGAGAGAGAGAGAGAGAGAGAGAGAGAGAGAGGAATCCACCTCCAACCACCTCCAACCTTTTTTTCTTAAAATATCTTTTCCTTTTATAGATCTTCCAGAAATCAAATTCCTCTTCTTCTTCCTTATCTATTTGTATTTTCTAATTATCTTCAATTTCCTCTTTTTCTAGGAAGTTTCCTCATCTTGATCTAATCCATTCAAGTTGATTAGGATCTTTCAATTTTGATTTGATTGATCTGCAACACATAAGACCAAATTAGAATCATCTAAACCACTCATTACACCTCTAATTAGCTTTGATGATCATCTGACAGTTAAATTTTATAAATTAACGGTTGAATGGACAATTAGAGCTAAAATGTAAAATTTTATATAAAATTCCAAAATTAATTGCTTAGATCATCTAATTAGATGTTAGATTAAGGTTATTTTGGCCAAAATTAAACACTTAGCATAGGTTCAAGGCATGGAAGCAGCCTCTTTCTAAAAGCAAGGTAAAGCTATGTCCTATTGACCCTTGTGGTCTGCTCGTTCCTCGGACCCCACATATGAAGGAGCTTCGTGCACCAGGACTGCCCTTTAATAAGAGAGCAATCATAAGCCCTAATAAGACCTTCTTCAGTAACACAAAACATTGTCAAAGGTCAGATGTTTACAATTGTTTGATGGGATGACATAGCGTGACCTAACAGATTAATGGTTGGGATCACTAAATAAGTGGGCACACTTGTACTTTTCCCTACCTATAAAAATATAATCATCAATCATTTGAAAAACCTAAGAAGAACCAAGAGATTTAATTCTTTGTGATCCCAAAGAAGCCGCTATGAAGATAAGCTTGAGACCTGAAATCTTCTTCTCTTCAAAGTCCTGCAATTTTGTAGACAAGTTCTGGTGCGCGCTAGTGCACAGAAGAGGAGCTAACTTTACGCTGCATGCTTTTCTTTTTCCTTCTATAGTTCACAAGAATAGATCAGCCCTACGTCTCCAGAACATGGCATCTTATTCCATTGAAAACCAGAAAACGATAGCAACCACAACAAAAGCAGATCATCAAGTTTGAAATGCAAGATGAATAATACTTTGAGATATACGGTCCTATCCTATCAACACGCTTCTGCAAGGGCCATTATCGGATGACTCCAGGCAAAATTTCGGAGAATATAAAGGTACAAGCAGGGGGCACATTTGAGCGATTCAAATCGTTCATCTTCAGGGCGAAGTCTTAGTCATGACTGCACCCAAATTAAGTCGTGGTCCCCCTTCTACTTTAGGATCATATGGTTCGACGAAAGTCGGAGACCATTATATATTATCATGCTTGGTTTGTTTTTCAAGGTGGACTGACTCCATGGGGACCCCCATGCTGGAACTCCACGTACTTGGCCTGGCTAATACTTCACAAGTGGATGAATATTTTCCTGAATGGTTTGAAAATTTAGACTATTTCTCGATTTGTACATGTACTGTTTACTATTGGGGTTCGCCCTTTTTCTGAACCTTGTATACGTGAAAGCTTGGTGCACTGGGTTGCCCTTTTCTATCCTTGAGGAGGGCCATGCTAATATGTCTACAAGATACAAGTAGGCTAATCTCCGCAATGAAAGTAGAGCATCCGTCCACACTGTGCCCTCCGTTTAACAATTCGGTCATTTAACGCGATAATTTCCAGTCTATAATGACCGGATGAATAATCCCATAGCCAGGTTTGGTGTGCAAGAAAACTCCTATGTCGCAGCCTAGACAGCAATTGCACCACAAATTGGTTTGGGCCGCACATCCAAATTGACCATGCGCGTGGGCAGGTCAGATAAGTAGGTAGATAAGTTAATCTGATCATATCAGACCTAGACCATCAATAAAACAATAGGCCAATGAAACGAAGGTATTAGCTGTTATTCTTGTTCAGAAGTTGATTTGGAGGAAGCCATTGTCACGATTGTGGAAAATCTACGTGTTAATCCATAATGTTAAACTTGTAAGCCATAATGATTTGGAGGATCGACGTGATTTTGGTCTATGCCAAAGGGATATTTCATCTTCAAGATATAGTCGATCCTACTTTATAGCTCAAGGATATAAGATCATCCGATAAACATGAAATCAGAAGACCATGTGGGTCTTAAATAGTCCTTGTTGTATACCAAGGAGATTAACCAGACACCTTTCTTCTTACAAGAATGCGAAACTAACATCAGTCTAGGGACCGCATTTTTTGGAGCCTTACTTTTGAAGATTCAACCTTAGATGTCTTATAGATTAAGAAAGTGTAAGTGACATGGGAAGACCCAACAGTCTAAAGTCGAACATAATGCATTTGAGAGGATGGCTACTTTTTATGATCGAATTGTCTTTGGCGTCATCGAGTAGAGAGCGCATACACCTCAAGCTTTTATGTTTGTCACACTTTCTTCTTCTTCTTCTTTTTTCTTATTTGTAATTTAATATACGGTTTGACCCCTTCCTTTCCATGTCTTTTTGGACAAATCTTGCTACCGAGGTATTTCTGGCGCTTACTTTTTTTTTCTTTCTTTTTAAGCATTTTATTTCACATCTTATGTTGTTTTCCTTGGGGCGCATATACTGTTTCCACAGTGTAGCCCGGTCCAAGTCAAAAAAGTTGATTTCTTCCCTTCATCTGTTATTTGGTCCACACACAAAAAAAGAAGAAGGCTTTTCCAAGTGGCGAGGGATGTTTCAGAAGTTCGGCTCCATTTTTCGGCTTTCCGGCTCCATTCAGTTTCTAGTTTACAGCTACTTTTGGCAAGAAATTGCACATATCACTATATTTTTAGTTGCTGGATAGTTATAAATTAGTTTCCCATTTTCCAGCAATTCTTAACCTTTTTCATTAAAGACACGGACAAAATAATGTTGTTAACTGGTCTTAGTTTTGGACTTTTCATTTTGATTCTTTTGATACCTTCGACAGGGCTGATTGTTTGGGCCATTAGTAAGGGCTGAAAGCAATTCAAAATCATAGCGAAGTTTGTGAAGTGGCAGCACAAATTTGCTGAAAAGCGCTTCAAAATCACAGAAACTTCCTGAAGTCAAATGAAATATGGATTATAAATCTCTGCTGCAAACTCTACTCAAATGAAATAACAGATAGTTAAGACCACTTTACTCAAAGGCTACCTTTGGAAAGTCAAGGAAAATCCAAATCCTAAAGCAAATAAGGATAACCACATCTCCCAAAATGTAACAGCCGGGGCCCAGTAAAATATTGTCCGCTCTGGCACAAAGTGCTTCACGGTTTTAAAATGCGTCATACTAATTAGAGATTCCCAGACTCTTATCAACAACCCAGCATCCCCTCCCCAAGCGATGTGGGACTAACTCTCAGTCCATCCCCGCCTTCATCCCCTCAGGCTATCTTGGTCTGTTGCCTCAGACTATCTTGGGGCCTCCCTCTCAAGCCATCTTGGCTCACCCTCAGGCCATCTTGGAAAATGGCAATGGGTTCACCTCTCCCCCTTAGGGGACACACGTCCGCGCATGCGGTTAGCCATCCACCATCATGAGGGGAACTGGCTGTAATACCACTGTAACAGCCGGGGCCCAGTAAGATATTGTCCACTTTGGCACAGAGTGCCGCATGGTCTGAGGGGATGAAGGCGGGGATGGACTGAGAGTTAGTCCCACATCGCCTAGGGAAGGGATGATGGGCTGTTGATAAGATTCCGGGGGCCTCTAACTGGTAAGACGCGTTTTAAAACCATGCGGCACTCTATGCTAAATAGGACAATATCTTACTGGGCCGCGGCTGTTACACAAAATCTTATCCATTCAATGATCCTACGGTCTACTGAACATCTTAAAAAGTGTTAAAGAAATTGGAAATATTTATATTCTGTAAATTGAACATATTAAAAAGTTTTAAAGAAATTGAAAATTTGAGCGATAGTCCAGAGAGAGAGAGAGATTTACTTAGATGCAGAGTAAGCAGGAGATGCTAGTAGAGAAACCAAAAACTGACTCAATACTCCTCTTCAAGTATGGAGTTACCTTTTTGTTCTTGTTTGAAAGATGATACAGTAGAAGTTTCATTAGAAATCGAGGTCAAATACAAATCACTACAAAAGTCTGCCTTTCTTCACGATAAAAAGTGACTCAGAAATAGTCTACAAATCAGTGGTGTTGATCATTGAAGATGTTGATCTTTCTTTTAAGCTCAAAGCAGCTATAAGCCTTTTTGTAATTTATACTTGTTTCTAACTATTAACATCACACAGCCAAAAGAATATAACTGTTATATCCGTTTCATAAGAAGTATACAATTATTTTATCATATTAACGATACTTTTATGTAATGGTTTTGGTTTTATTACACTAGTTGTTATATACTTTATAATGGATTTGGCTTTAAGGGAAAGCCACCCCGACAGCGATATAAGGGACGCCCCTAGGCCATTATCCTTACACCTTTTCCTCCTCTTGTCTCCCCAAAGCTCTTAGATTCTCTAGTTTTTCTACTCCCTTAGATTCTGCCCGTTTTTCCATTCTCTCTTCAAGAGTTCTACCAATAGATGTTCAAGAGTTCTTGTTAGAAGATGAGACCTAGGTGGGTGTGTGTGTGTGTGTGTGTGTATTTCTAGAGTTTCTGAATACGTGAGGTTCATGTTGTTATTTTTATAGGAGTTTATTTGATCTTAGAATTCTCTTTTTGGTTGGTTTCTCATTAAAACTTTTATATTCTTGATCTTTTGATTGTATTTCTATAGTGATCTAAGTTCAAATTCTGATTTTCCATCATATCATATTTCTTTATATTTAAGACTTGAAGGTAATTATCTCGCTTGGAGATTTTTTATAGTTATGAAAATTTTAATGGATAGAAAGGAGAGGTATGGTTTTTTAATTTTATATTTTTTGGTTTTTTAGGGCATTGATAAATTGGAGAGTAAAGTCTTGGCCTTAGTCTAATATTGCAAATCAGTAAAGAGAACATAATGAGTTTGGCTTGGTTGAATTTTAAATATAGAGTTATTGAGATCCCTTTATATTTGGGAGACATCAACTTTATTTGAGAAGCATCATTTGTAACACGTCTTTAACATAAGTACAATAATTCACTTTGTGCAAGTTAAATATTACAACAACTAGAAGATGTAGGCATTACCCTCACGAATTTTGTGAATTTAGAGACAAATGTAACAAGTCCACTTAGTGAATAGGATCAATATCGAAGATGATACAACAAAAGAAAAGTTTCAAGTTGAAAACTACACTACCAAATTTGGGATTTTAGAAGACCACAAAACTAAAATGGTTTAAAACCAACCATCTTATTAAAATTAATAGAAGTTGGTTTCAAAAAACTATCTTAGAAAATATAACTTTATATATATATATATATATATATATATATATATAAGAGACAATTCAAGTGAACCCTCTTATTTTCTTTATATCAAAAATGGATTTTTATAACCATCTTATTATTATATATAAAAAGATAATTATAGGAAATCATGTTATATTTTTTAAACTAAAGAAGATAATTTCTTAGAAACCGTATTTTAGAACTTTTTCATTTTTAAATAATGTCAAGTTCAACCTGTAGTTTTTTACTCTGGCTAGCTTTGATGAAAAACTCCAAGATTGAGTTGGGTTTACGTCATTTTATCCCAAACTAGTATGTTCATAGCCAATGTCAAAGTGAGTATGTATTATTTGTTATTTTTCTCATTTTTAATATATTTGGCTAATTATGTATATAAAATTCCTTTCCTAAAGTTTTTTCTTCTTGTGTGTGGATCGTTCATGTATATAGATCAATGTGTGGATCATTCATGTGTATGAATTGCTCATGTTTTTGCATCAATATTTCTTCTCCTAACCTAAAGTTTGAAAATTAATTCTCTAATATATATATATATATATATATATATATATATGTTTTTTCAACTGTATATATATTTTCTTTGCACATCAAGTATTTGGTAAAATGCCTAACCCAAGATTATTAATCTTTTCATGTTTAAAAAGTCTTCACACACTTTTGAACTTTATTTTTGACAAAATAAACAAATATGCTTGGATGACTGCAAAAAGATGATCAAGAGAATATGAGAAGGGAATATAAAAGTTCATAAAGTTCACACTTAGGATAGGTGATAATTGTATAATTACATTAATGTCCATACTCAATATGTGAAAACTTAAAAAAGGTAACTATAGGTGAGTTAAGAGAACATTTGTACTTTAGTAGATTTAATGAAAGCTATCGCCCTTGGATGTGGTATGGAGAGAGACTTCCTCATGGGCCCTCAATAAGGGCAAAATGTGTATGTCATTATGAAGACAATATAGGAAGTGTTTCAGATAGTAAAGTTGTTCTGATGTTTCAAGATACATACGATTACTTTCAAGACGATATTTAATAATTTCATTCTACATTGGAGGAAGCTTATGAACCATTGTACATTGTGTATACAGATTTTAATAAGTTGTCTGCAGTGGTAGAACTTTATAATATGAAATCGAGATTTGATTTTTAATATCAAAGTTTTACAAAAAGTGATCTATAAAATACTACCAAAGAAGAACAAATTGGCTAGGTCAACATGAGAGACAAAGATAACCTTAGCTATACTAAGATTTAAGTATGAGAAGAAACATGCTTGTTCTAATGACTGCATCTTATATAGAAAGGAGCACAAAGACAAAACTGCATGTCCACTCTTGGCATGCAAGATGGAAGTTGAATAAGAGAATTTAACTAATCAATAAGTGAAAGATGTTCTTGTAAAGGTCCTATAGTACTTTCTCTTATTCCAAGGTTCCAAAAAAAAATTCATATTACATAAACATCAAAGAAATTAGTATGGCATGCCGAGAAGAGAAGAGGTGATAATTATTTATGTCATCCAATAAATAGCCTAGAGTGGAAGCTTGTAGACTTCACGTAGCTACACTATGAGCATTGTTGCTCCTTCACTACTTGGCAAATCTTAAGTGCCACAATTTTATTTCATTGTATGCAAGTTGGAAATTAATGAGATTTACATATTAGAATGTTTCAAATAAAGATAAGAATTGGTTTGAGAAAGCTAATATTGAGGCTTCTAAAGATCCATCTTTCAAACTCATTTGGTACTTTAGACAAAAAAGGTCCAATGACAAAAAATTTCTTTCAACATATTATAGCCGATATTAGTCATGAAATATTCCATTCTAAAGGAAAAGTAAGATATGCCCTTGTACTTGCCTTACAAAAGTAGAGATAATAATATAAATAAAGACAATGAGAGCACACAAACCATGGGTGGTTGCATGTACCATTGTTTATCATCAAGCGTGACATTCATGAGACAAACCCAAAACTTGTAAAGCCAATTGCACATTTCTTTTGTTTCTCATGTGGATGACATCTCTCAAGGAAAATTCTTTGATTGGTCCTCAAATATTCACACATAAAGATTATGGCAATTTGTGACTTATTATCCAGAGATGCTTCATGTATGTACCACCTACATAGGGCAGTGTGGATAGTAAAGAAGGGGTAATTATTACATGTGTTCATGTTCACTCTTGGCATACACAATTGGATTAACTTAGAAACATGATGGAGATTTTTCGAAATGAAACAACTTACATGCATTACAATAATGCTAAAATAACACAGTTCAAAGGTGGTATGAGTGTAACCTACATAGGGTTACCTGGCAGAAACATGATGACAAATTTTTTTTATGGGATATGGTTTATTTCTAGACATAAAAGTTTCCTAGAGATGGCAAGGGTTTTAAAGAAAGTGCCTAATAAGATTTGCCCAAAGAATGATTGAAGGAAGAGTAAAAGAGGGCCTTAAGGGTATTTTGTCATTTCCTAAGAGGGCATCTCCTTCTTCTAAAAGATCTGGAAGTACTCATAGGCTTGAGACAATATTTGTAGTCTTTTCTATGATTTTAGTGCATTTCACATAGATTTCAAGTTATGTCCCTTTTGAGGAAGTCTCTTGCCTTCTTATATTTGAAAAGGGGGATAAGGTGGCACTTTAAGGATAAGGCAGCTTTTCTCCATACATGAAAGGAGAGACATGTCCCTACAATAGTAGCTTCCAGCTACATGTGGGATCATTCTTAGTGAAATCTCATGGGTCTTAACTATTTGTCTTCATACTATTAGATATGTAGAGGTACCCTATCTTTGGTAATGTAACATCCTAGGTTCCAACAGTATATACATTGTCCACTTTGGCCTAAGCCTCATGGTTTTGCTCTTTTTTGTATGAAAAAGACGTATATTTTAAGAGGAATACCCAAGCCTTATAACTAGCTTAGATTTCTTCTCTTCAGGCAATGTGGGACTAAACTCTCAAGATCGCCTAAACCTATCATTCTGTAACTCGACATCCTCCCTTTGTGACCGCTTACCAAGACCACTCTCTAGGCTTTCTCTTTCCCTGTAGAGAACACGCATCCTGAGGTGCGACCACTCTTTGGGTCTATTGAGCAACCACGTGCAATCTAGGCCCACCATCACGAGGAGGTCCAACTCTGATAACAGGGACCCTAAAAGGTAGTCTTGGTGGGCATTCCTGAAAGGGGATGTTGAATTATAGGATGGTAGACTTAGGGTGATCCTAAGAGTTTAGTCCCACACTATTATGGGAGAAGAAGTCTAGGCTGGTTATAAGAGTTTGAATATCTCTAATTGTAACAACACATTCCAAGGGATGAAGTTCAAGAGGGGTGGAGGACTTAAGGAAACAAAGCACTGAGGAACAACACATGCACTCTAATGCCAAGGAACAATGCATTTTCCCTGTGGGGGAAAGCAAAACCGTGAGGCTTTGACCAACGTGGACTATATTGTTACTGTTGGAGCCTTGCCATTATAGGTAATGCCATGAGTACTAACCTCATTAGATTTTAGAATCTTTTCAAAATAAATAAAATTATTCTCCATTAATTAAGCACTTTAAGTAGTTAATTACCCTAGGGGCCACCTTCTCATAGGCTCAAAGGGCAAGCATGCCACCACTTGGTATCCTCTAGAAGAGATATATGTGGCTTTTTTTCAGCTTATCTGATAGAGAATTATTCCCTTGGCCAATTTGATAGACTATTAGAAGCTTTACCTCCTAGCAGACATTCCTGTGCCAGCTCCCCTAAATCATTCTTGCAGGGAAAAGAAATATAGTGGTTAACTCATTGGCATTTTGTGCCGCCTCGACAAGAAACAGCCAATATTGGAACAGAACTTGGTGGTCTTTGTTAATGTATTGTGAGAAGATAAGTAAGACATGCACCATGGTGTCAAGAAGAATATCTTAGTTTTCTTCTTTTGGCTTTTATTGGGACTTCTTCCACTTTCGCTTTCCTTTGAATGTTCTTCCCTCAGAATGTGCTGTCCTTTCTACTTACAGAATCTCATTATGATCACAGAAGAAAGAATCATAAACAGCTCTTAGAAGTGCTCAATTCTAGTGACGCCATTATCAACCTTGTTATATATCCATATCATGCCAATTAGAAAAGCCTGGGTAACTAACGACTTCTTTTTTATCTTTTTGCTTCTTTGGATGGTAAAAGAAGGGCGTAATCGATTGATTGATCATTGCTATTAAATATGAACTGAAGTTTTCTTCACTTAGTTCTCACTTTGTACACCAGCAATCAAATGCGCAATTAAATCCGTTTTGGATTTCCAGATTTAGATACAAGAAATTAGATCCGTTTAAAAGACTTGATCGAATCAATGGGCCATTAAATATGTTATCCAAGCGGATTTATCCACATATATCCATTTAGAAGGACATATTGAGAATTAGAAAATGAGGATAAATTTAGAACATGGGTTTAAAAGATTTAAGCCATTCATCAAGTTTTGAATGACTGAGATAGGTTATATATCAAATTTCATGCCCTCTCAATGATATTAGCTTATGTTTCTTTGAGTTCAAAATCTGAACCATAGGTTTTTCACATAAACAAAACAAGAAGTTCAAGCCCTTTCGATGATATTAGCATATGCTTCTTTGAGTTCAAAATCAGAACCTTTTTCACAGACCCAAAGCAAGGGGCTTAAATAATTCAAATGGGTTCATTTTTTTTTTTTAGGCTAACTAGTTTCTGTATGCCAAAAATGATGAATGGCTTAGATCTTTCAAACCCATACTCTATGGACAAAATCTACACCACCAAGTGCTGGTGAGCATCTACTCTTTACCGGGACCCTTTTTTTTAAAAGGTTATCAATAATTCCTTATTGTCCAATGATTACCTGGGAATCTATTGTCCGCAGCGGATTGGATATGAATTTGAATCTTTTGATCTGTTATCTATTCAGATTTAATGTCTCTAATCCATTTAAACTTGGATCCATGGAAATTGGATAGGATTTGATACGCTGATTCACTTTGCTGGCTCTATGTCCAATAGTAACGGACGGTTCAGATTTTTTTACCACTGGCCATCCCACATGGACCAAGCCACTGAACCACTGCAATCTACATCCTGAAAAGCTTGCCTAGTTTATATATCAAGTTTGTATGTCTAACCAATGAGCTAATTGCCATAACTTTTTTCAATGAAACATGTCCCAGAGTTTGAGCCATCTCGAAGAATTGCATGTACAGCTCTTCTAAACATGTACCCGTAGTGTCTGTCTTCTCATAGATTTATTGCAAGGACACCAAACACTGGTTAAAGAAAAATGGAAAACGGAGCCTCGACTGAGTAGGGGTAGCTGCTTCTACATGAAACCGTGAGGCAAGCAATTTTGGCCGAGACGCACCCAAGAAATACAAAAAGTTCTCTGTCTCAACGACATGGTATTGGGCGATAAAGGAGTCATGGAGCTGGTCCCAACTTCAAGACATCAAGTTTGATTGTAGAGAAGCTGAGTCTTTTGTTTTAACTTCAGATTTCAGCTTGCTGCAGCCTAAGAAAATGCACACATCCAGCAGCCAGGTTGCAAACAAGGGAGAAACAGTATCTGTAGCCAAGGACTGATAAAGAAGTATCACCAAAATGCTGCTGAATCAGTATGGTTCGAGTCTTGTTACTCACAACTGAAGCAAACCCTTTCAGGGGGGGGGGGAACTGTACCAGAAGCACCTTTGTTGATAAGACACCAGTCAGAGAAAATCTCTTCCCTTCTTGTCTTTACCTGAGCTACATCTACCATCTTAGGCAGCAACTGATCTACTGTTAAACCTAAGTTAGGCTCGGAGATCCAAAATGTAGCTGCAACTGTAACCACAAACCATTATTCTATTTGGACCATAGAAACGAAACGGTGCAAACATTATCAAAGAAAGTACTCCCTCATCCCTCTGGCTGGAGCCCCATTATCTCCCTTAACTACATAATTAACATATTATCAATGGAAAAGGATATCTCCACAGCTCTGGCAGCATTTTCACCCCTTCTGTTTGTTTGTCTGTCGTATCCAGCAGAAAGGTTGAAATCCTGGGAAAGGGTGGGACTGTTGTTTCCTGCTCCTGCTAGATAAACGCTGTCATGGAAAGGAGTCAACAAATATAGCTGCCTATTTGTTAGTTTGTCCCTGACAGGGGCCCTATCCCTGGCAAGGCCCCACTCTCTTTGCAATGCAATATGGCATCTCTATTATAACATAGTGAGCCCCACATCTGATGATTTGTACTGATCATGACTATGCCAGATCTCCTATAGCAAGCTGATTTGTCAATTTTAATGTCTTACAACATGCAAGAGTTATACTTGGGTCACTGGATCCAATCTCAAGTCTCCAATTAATCCAATGTGAGATTAAGTTACACTATGATGTAACTAATAAACATGTACTAGTAGGTTTCCCACGCACAATCCTCTAATTCTAGTTACATGTAACTATTACACACTGCACAAAACTCTCTCCTCCCTTTGGGCGGAGTTGAGTTGAATACCTCGTTGGTCAATGAAGAGGTTGTGGGTTCGAATCCACTCGCCGGTCCAAAAAATAGAGAAGTAAGTGGGGAGAACCCTCTCTACTAGTGACTGGCCCACTAAATCGGACGTACATTGATAAGCTACATTATTTTGTCAAGAGAAAGTGCAAATCATGAAATGATTACTCATTAAACAAATCCTTTCAATTACCCGCAATTTCTGAACACATAAGAGGACAGCCCCTGGGTGCGCAAAGCTCTTGCCTATGCAGGTTTTGAGAAAGGAGCAGACTATAAGAGCTTAACGTATATAGCCTTATCTTGTATTTTGAACACCATCTTAGTCCTACACAAAATCATACAGGGCCCACAAAATCCCAGTGCATGTGGTAATAGATTAGAGTTAGAAAGTTGTGTCAGTGATTTATTTACTAGCGCTTGTAAAAAAGAAATAAACAAATAATCACCGGTTCAATTGTTGTGAATATGATTTGATCACAAAGATTGGGCCCACCTGTCAACTTACTGTTTGTGGAAGCTAAAGAAAATACAAGAAAGAAGATGTTAAGGCGACAGCCGCGAGACACACAATTTGGTGACGCCCAGAATTCCACATATCCTCTGAGTGGCTGGCAGAAAGTCACCATATTTTCATTGCGGATAAAACTTGGGAGCGAAGCCGAGCTGAGTCTGAGTTGAGCTTGGCAGCTTTTATGGAGCTTTGAAAAGTATAATGGGCTACTACCGCTTTTACCCGTCCGTTGAGAGCAATGACACCTAGGACGTGCATGTCGTAGTAATGGACCCACTATCAAAAACAAATTGAAAATAGAAAATCAAACCCTCTTCCTTGATAACCACACTCCTTCCCCTTGTCCTTTTCCGTACACCACCACCTGGTGTAACCAGTAAGGAGGTGACAGAGAGCCCCTCCACCATCAGACTCCATCCACGCCACACGTGCCGACCGGTAGGCAGTGTACGTACGTGCGTCTCTTTTGTGAGGGAGGAGTGGTGCAGCCAAAAAGCAAAGGGAAGGAAAGAGAGAGAGAGAGGAGTCTTTATATTATTTTTAGGGGTTTGCACTCTCCCAAATCCGGCCTGCAAAAGGAAGAGAAAACGCACTCAACCCTCCTATCTATTATCATCCGTCTATTTCTCGATGAGGATTCGGAAGAGATCTCTCCTTCCTTTCATTACCTTAACCCCTGCTCGTCCACTTTCAGATCTGTTGCCACATAAAAACCCATCTCAGAAAGAGCAAGAAACTATCGAAAGAGGAGCAGAAACGGCGGTGGAAGACCCAGCAGCAAAAGCAGATGAAGGAGATGAAGTGAAAGGGTTGCACCCAGATGAAGATCTCAAACAAGTTCAAAGTTCGCGTGATTTCGCACGCCAATCATCTCTCCGACGACCCAAAGCGGTACCTGGTCGATCCCCTTCGGATCTTCAGTTGACGATAGTTAAGAGGAAAAATCAGTGGATTTTATCAGACGACAAAGAAGAGAAGCCTGCAAATGCAAACCAGGTGAAGGTTGGTCAAACCCATCTGTTTTTTCTACTTTTCGTCCGAATTTTTTTTTTTCCAGAACTGCACTTGTGATGTTCCTTTCATGTCTTTGCCCCAACCCCAAAACGAACCCTCTTGTTAATTGTACCCATCTAGCTCATATCAGCATATTTCCCCTCTTTTTATGACTGGGTGCAATGGTACATCTCTCACATTAACCCATAACTGCTTGATTTTCTCAGGTCTTGCAAGGAGAAGAAGAAGGAGATGTGGACTACAAGACTAACCGGAGGTAAAAATATAGTATTTTCTTCTCGTTTTCTCTCTTTCGTCTGCATCTCCCTGGTGAAAAAAAGGAAGACAGAAAAAGGAAAAAGGTAGCCCACCCGTTAATTCACCAACCTGATGCTATTTCGGGACTATTCGTCTTCCATGTATGTGTCTTTCTTTACCACCAAATCATGCCATGCTTTTATCATCATCCATACATATACCCATCAATCCTTTCCCCACTCTTTCTTCTCCTTATCTGCTTCTTAAATAAAATAATAACTACCCGGTTGATGGATGCATAGCAAAATAAATAGGTGAATTTGCTGGTTCTTAGCTTGTGGGCTAACTGCCTGCTAGTGGAAGTGCATGTTAGCAGCAGCGTCTATTACCCCAGTTGTGATGCGCCTATGCTGTGATACGCACTCTCTCATCGACATTATTTTCCTTCCTTTTTTTTTTCTTTTTTTTTTCTTTTTCTGTTTGTGGCTTCTGGCTGACTTCAATCGTACGAACGAACCAAAGGGACGGAAACAGCTCAGGTGCAGAAGCGGCTGCTATGCTTACCTTTCCTTCTTCTTCCTCTCCTCCTCATGGTACACATCCATTCTACTTATACTTTAACTTGTATTGCTTCTCTTCTTTTTCCTTTTTCATTTTTGCTCTTGGATTGGGATATATAGCAGTATTAGTCCGGAGATGCGATGAAGGAGAAAGATCATTTCCATTAAAGAAAAGAAGAGGAAGCTTGGGATATGGAAGTGGAGGAATGATAATGGAGAAAGAGAGAAAAATGATGAAGATAAAGAGACCCAAGAAGTTGAACGATAATGATGGCGATTATGATTATGAAGAAGAAGAAGAAGAAGATAACGATGATGAAGAAATTGATGTTGGCGTGAGAAAACGAGGCAAAGGCAGTAACGGTGGTGCATTAATGGAGGGTTCAAGGTGCAGTCGTGTCAATGGGAGAGGCTGGAGATGCTGCCAACAGACGCTCGTTGGTTACTCTCTCTGCGAGCATCATCTTGGAAAAGGAAGGCTACGGAGTATGAGTAGCGTTCGGAGCCGTTCATCTGCAGTTACTAGACCTACCAGTCACGACAACGATAATCTTGGATTATTATCATCGTCGGCACTAAAAGGGACGCTGGAGGAGATGAATGCAGACGAGGTAGACGAGGAGATTATTACTACGATGAAGAAGAAGAAGAGAAAGAAGATTGGGATGGTGAAGGCTCGATCAATAAGCAGCTTGTTGGGTCAAACCCACCATATCAAAACCATTGCACCCGTCACCAGTGCTGCTACTGGTGATGTGTTAGTATGATAGACGATGAAATGGGTTTCTTTCTTTCATTTTTCCCTTGTGCGATACATGATGGAAGTTGCATATAGTGTGTGTTATTGCCATCTTCTCAGATGCTTAAAAGAATTTCAAAACTCTTGATATTTTAGTGCTGGAGTTTGGATTGTGAATGTTGTTATATTGCAGGCGTAAAATGAGCAGGTTTTGAATTTACAGTCCGGCCTGCTTCTACCCATCTATTTGAATTTGCAGCCCTTTCTTCTCCGGACTTTGTTGGTGCTCATTAATTAAGCCTCTATCGTTTCAGTCAGAGCAACGCATTTCATTGGCGCAATCAGCTGCATCAGGCTCTGGAAGAGGGGTGGATTATTATTTTACATTTTACAAGAGGCTGTTTTCACACCTTGAACCCATGTACAACTATACTGTTATGTCAAGGCTCCCTTCAAGAGATGATAGGACATGGTATTTCCGGCCACTTGCGACACATAATCGGTGCCGGTTGGATGGATGGTTTGCATGAAGAAAACAATGGGTGTCATTCAAACGCTGGGGGCTTGATAAAGCATCCAGATTATGCTATTTTTTGCAAGTCGGTTGCGTTTAAGGGATCATTTTGGCAATCCCAGCGGCAGCTCTAGCCTGTAGTTGTAGCACTAGTATTTGTAGTAATGGTAGGAAGTGCAATGGAAAGCGTTTTCCCCATCCTTCACCCTTTGCCCTTCTTCTGTTATCCAATGAGAATTACCAGCAACTACTATCCAGCTCACACCATATTCGTGTGGTGGATGAATGGCAGCTTTAATGGTAGGAAAAATGGTCTTTTAAAACTCTTAGTTGTTACGATATGCGTATACTTTTCATTGGGAGAAGATTTGCATGGTAAACAAGCGTTGCAGAAACGCCGTGGGGTCCACCTGTTAAATGATCCAGACCATTTGTAGTGACCTTATGATGGATCAACTGTACGCATCAATTTCTTTCTCATCGGATCATTATGTCGCTTTAAGCCGATGATTATGTTGTTTTTTAATCTCTTTGCCGATGATTATTGGATAATGCTTCTTTGATATTTCATTTTAGAAATTATTCCATTTTTCTGGGTTACCATTGAGAAATTCACTGTTAGAAAGCGCTCTTTACAATTGCAAATTGGAGACAAAAGGTTACTTAATAAATTATATTTGCTACCGAATTCTGGTGCATGAAGTTTTGAATCCCTGAAAGATGACTCTTGTTTGCTAGCATGGACATGCAAAAATACTTGCATCACTGCATCCTTATCTTGATTATATATATTTACATTTTTTTTAGCAATTTGGAATTAAGAGGATCAGTTGCAACGTATTATCAATGGCTTGCAGATAGCGAATTTGATTAAGTTAATTATATGATGATAATTATATCCGGCCTTTTACATGGTCACTCTTGAATCGTTTAACGGTTATTATTATGTTTTTCTACTTATAATCCAAAATCACTATAAGTGGAAAAAAATATTTAATCATATATTTATGAATAGCATCGATGTGGAGTGGATGGAGGGGAGCCTTGGCGCAACGGTAAAAGTTGTGGTCCTATGACCTTGAGGTCACGGGTTCAAGGCGTAGAATTAGCCTCTTGCAAATTGCAATGTAAGGCAGGAATTTCGTGCACCGGGACAGCCCTTTTATCGATATGGAGTGGATCTCTTAAATCAAAGGTCCGGATCATATTGGCCTGATCATGGACTCCCGTTAATTTTGGAGTGGATGATTGGGTGAGTGGCATGGAGGATGGTTGTGAAGAAGTTGTTTCAGGGGTCGTTGTTGCGGGGTGATGGGAGCGTCGTTTCTTTTGTTTCTCGTGGGGGCATTCCCCTTTGCCTTTTTAAGCCCCATTAACAACTACATGACCCGAATATTCCCAACTTTTTTCCTCTCCATGAATTACATCACACCATTGTTGGCTGAAAATTTCGGTTTCTTCCTCGTCTCTGGCTCTACTACCATACACTGCTGCTGGGCCGAGTGGGTAAAAAAAAGACACGATAGTCGACATTTGGGTATGGTTCGGTTTCCAAAGATTAGAATATGCTGCCCGGCTCTAAACCGTCTTATTCTGAGTATATGGAACGGCAATTCCGAAAGTAGCAGCAAAACACAAAAGACGAGGGGAAAAGGTACCAGTGGGGCCTAATTTTTGTGTATCCAAACTGTTTAGTTTCCCAGCTAAGAGAGGCCTGCCCCAAGTATCTGATCTCATCCGGTAAATGTTCTTAAAGAAGGGAAGCTTTAGTGCAAGGGTAGAATTGTCATCGTGTGACCTTAAGATCATGTGTTCTAAGCAAAAAACAGTCTTTTGTAATAAACCCTTGGTGATCTAACCTATCCCCTAACCTCGCACATGTAAAAGCTTTGTGCACCATGCTGCCTTTTATCTAGTATTTTTATTTGGGCTTGCTGAATGCTCCGATATATTTTTGAGAGCGCTACAACTAAAAAGAAGAAAAACACAAACTAAAACTAAAAAGATAAAAAAGATGAGAGAGAGAGAGAGAGAGAGAGAGAGAGAGAGAGAGAGAGAGAGAGAGAGAGAGAGAGAGAGAAGCCCCCATATTTAAGGTAATTCAAACCATTGACTAGTGCAGAGGGTTAGTAGTGCTTGAAATGAGATGAGATGAAATAATATCTCCTCATCTCACTATTAGTGGTGCTTGAGATGAAAATAATCTCAATTCACAATTAAATTGAATTTTCTCTTATTTCATGCCAAATTTGGTCATCTAAAGCCAAGTTAAGTCATCTCAAGCTAGATCTCATATCATGTCATCTCGCATCAGCTCATTTCATCTCAAGAACGAATAATACCATGGTAAATAATTTTTTAGATAATTATGCCCAAATTGAAATCCTAAAAGGAAAAGTTGTGTTGTCCAAGACAGGGCAAGAAGATTAATGGCTTCAATTACTTAAAATTTGACCCCATTTATGCACTTTATTTGTTTATTCTCAGTTCTACTAGACCTCACTAATATGCTTACTGCCATAGGAGCTAGATGTTACTGGTCACAATTTCACCTTTGTTAAACCTGTGTAATACTTGTGTGCAACTCCTTTGTAAAGAACAAGCCAGCTTTTAACTCTTACTCTCACTTGCTAGAGCTACACTCATTCACCCACTAGAGCAATAAGAGAACTCAAAAATGAGATTTACTCAAAGAGAACATGTTATCCCTTACTTGAACTCAATTGAGTTGTTTATAATGAACTTGTCTCATTACAAATGAAGAACTAACCCCTATTTATACTAGCTCTCTTCCATTTACCTCCTCAATAGATGACTAGTGTATTTGTGAACTCTATTACAGTTTAGTACTACAATATTTTCTTCCAAAACCTGCAACTCCTTATGGTTCATTCTTCTGAAGTCAAAGTGGACACTATTCTTAAAAGGTCAAATCAACTAAAAGTTTTCCTGTCCTTTTTCCCGCTATACTTCAGAGTCGTATGTTGAGTTGAACTTGAAATTGACTTGAATCTCTTCATTACAAAATCTTAAGGAGTTCTCTAGTGATCTATGAAGTTCAACTTGATTTTATAACTGTTTCAATCTTTTATTTTCCCCAAAGCAAATTTCCTTAAACCTTGTGCAACTTTTTGTTTCATAATAGGTACTTTGTTCATCATACATCAAATTCTTGTAACAAGTCATATAAAATTCAGTTCCTTGTTTGATCTTTCTCCCATCTGCTTTTGTTATTTGAAAATGTGTACTCTGCTCTTACAGTGATCCTCTGTTGTTCTATAGCAGTCTATTTCACATTTTACTGCCTCTCTGTCTTCCTTGATTATTTAACATAAGAATCATGAAGGATCATTAGGGTATTTTCATGGTTGGACACCTTGGAGCTTCAATAGGAGCAGGATGAGAGGGATCATTGTGGTGATGCTCCCCCTTCTCTGTATTTCATTTGATAAGTTGCAGCATTAATCATTTTCATAGATTAGGGGAAGAGTTATATATTTGGAGTCAACACTTCTTCTTCTTCTTCTTCCTTAGTAGATTAAGGTGAGGAGAAGGGGAACCTTAGCGCAATGGAAAAAGTTGTTGTCATGAGACCTTGAGGTCACGGGTTCAAGGTGTAGAATTAGCCTCTTGCAAAATGTAAGATAAGGCTGCCTAATATAAGCCCTTGTGGTCTGCCCCTTCACCAAAGCCTGCATAGGTGGGAGCTTCGTGCACCAGGGCTGCCCAGTAGATTAAGGACAAGGACCAATGTGTTTTGTTTATGAGTGGATATGATAAAATGTTATACATTTGTTAGTTCTCCTAATAAAATGGCTCTTTGTCCCAACTCTTTCTCCAATATTCCTAATCATTCACATTAGACGGGAAAACTGTTTACAAAAGATCACCCCGTATAAGAGGACTCCTATTTGAGTAACTTGTATGAAAAATGTGTTACAATTGTATTGTTCTCATGTCTGAATTACAGGCCTTTCTATCATGTGAAAAAATTTGCATCAAGCAATTACGGTGACACTTTCCCCTTATTGCTTCATAACTCTTTGTATAAAAAACAAAAGCATTTACATCAATTCTACAAACAAGCATGTGATGCAATTATAGGAAAGGTGTTGAGTTATTTTCCAAACATATATGGATGTGCTTTAGCCTTGGTGCAACAGTAAAGTTGTCGTTGTGTTACCTTGAGATTATGAGTTCAAGGCATAAAAGCAGTCTCTTGCAAAAATGCAAGGTAAGGCTGCGTACTATAAACCCTCGTGTTCCACCCCTTCCCCGGACCCTGCATATGCGGGAGTTTTGTGCATTGGGGCTGCCCTTTTTTTTGTGGACGTACTTTCCCAACAACCAAGTACTCCTTTCACTTGGTAACAAGCAAACGAAGGTTTGGATGACTAATTGTACTTTTGATCTGGATGTTGCCTCACTCTTTGATGTTTCGTTAACCATGTTCTCCCTTTGTTAAACACCTCTTTTGGTACTAATGTCACATACTCCTTTGGAGCTATATTCATACTTTTATCTAAGGCTTCGCTTTCATGATAATATCAACAATATATCGAGGCTGATTTTGCAATAGATGAGGTCTGGCCCAAAAATCACATGCATTAGATGATTGCACTATAAATTTTTTAAGCTCTAAAATCAACAAAAGAAAAACAAATGGTCTTAAAAACATCTGAAAAAATCAATGTTAGGATAGTTTATATTATGTGGTTTTTGAGGCATGGCCTATCTATAGTAAGATGCTTAAGATTACTAGTTTGCTCACCAAAAAAATTAGACGACGCATGTAGTTTTACTTTAAAACCTCAAAAGAGAGCGTTGTACTAGTACCAAAGAGGCGTGGGAATATCAGCTTCCTATATCTATGTATGTATTCTTAAAAGTTTAACAAAGCCAAGTGAAACATAATTGTGTACCTTGATTATGGACATAAGCGTTTTTACCAATTTCATTTTTTTTATTTACTTCTAACTTATGTCATGCAAAAGGACCAAGTTGAAAGATGAAATAAGAGACTTGGTATTAGGCGGATGGTTAATTTGGTTATTTATTTATTTTTTAATAGGGTGAGGTTTTGGGGGTTCTTTTAATAGAATTTTTCCTTCCCTATTTATCGATTCAGTATAAATAATTTTCTTACTTTGTCCAAAAAAAGAAGATGGTTCTCATTTTTACTTAGTTCTCGTCCTAAATCTTCTTCTTCTTTTTTTTTTCAATCTTTTACGTTTTAGGTTCAGTCGCTTATTAAAATTGTGAGCTTATAATTACTAGATATTGAAGTTTGTAATTTTAGTAAAAATTTCCTTTTTTTTATAGAAAATTTTGAAAGCTTTTTCTTATTTTTATTGTTATTTGCCCAAGAATGCTAGCCGAAGGCCTTACAAGACACTTTTCTAGAAGCAAGTCTCTCAATTTTATTTTATTTTTTTCCATGAGAGGGCCTACCTTTGAATGATCATACCCATTTATCTGATTGATTTAGTCTTAGACATCTAGTATTTTAAATTGCAAGCACACACGACATTTCTAATAGCTGAAAAATGTATCTTTTTATCACAAGAAATGACCGGTTAGAAAATTTACATTAACAACGGTCTAGATTCAAGCCTCAAAACAAATGGATTTTACCACGTTAAGCTCATGCAACGTTGTGATTTTGTGGTTTGTGAGATGTCCAAGGCTACAAACAAAGAGATGAGCGGTCCGATCATTCAAAGTGGGCCCCCCTTGGATAAAATCAGTAGGAAAGCACGCTGCAAAACCTTCGGCTCAGCATTCCCCAGTAATGGCACTTACGTAATTTACTGTTACTAAAGGGGCATAGGTATCACGCGCACTCATCCGCTTCCCATTTCCCGCCATTTTCCCCAGAGGGAACGGCCGCCATTTCCGTTTTCCCGTCCACCAAGGGGACAGAGAAACTAGGGCGAAGGCGAAGAGAAAATGGCGATTGGAACGAGGAAAAAGGTGCAAAGGAAGTTCAAAATCAGAGGTTTTACCCTTAAAGTGGAGGCCCTGGATGAGGTTCCCTCCTTCTTGGCCCATTTCGAAGATGCCGAAGATGAAGCCCTAGAACTCCTCCTAGACGAAATCGAGAAAGAATCCCGTCCGTAATCAGCTCAATCTTTGTCTTTCTTCTTTCTGTTTCTGCAATTTGCTTACTTCCTACCTTCTGATTTTGTTGAGTCTGATCCGCGTTCCAAATCTCGATTTGCAGCCAAGTCCTCCAGCTTGGACAGGGAATCCGTTCATAGCGTCTTTAGCCTCTTATTGGAGACTGACGCTGCGGTGGAACCTGCAAGTACCTGCACCAGCAACAGATCTGCATTGCGCATTATTGACGCTTTTGTGAGTCCTAAATACTGTTACGACTCAATCAAAGAGGTCTTCTACCAGTAAGTGCCCTCAAACTTAACTCTTTTCCCGATCGAATCCTTTCATTGATTTTGACAATGATAACAATTCTTTCGTATCTTCACCATTTCTATGTGGAGAATTTGGTTTATTTAGCCTTGCTATGATTTTAAATGTTTTCCTGGATGTTATATTCTTGTTTGGAGATTGCTGCATATTTTTCTGCAAGCTTAGGTTGATTTTGCTTTTCTGGACCCTTCATGACTGATCTTAGAATCCTCAATACAGCCATTAATTTTACACTGGAAGGAAAATTCTTAGCACTGGGCAGTCAATTGCTTTTTAATCTGTTAGTGTTATTTGTTTCCCTCCCTCTGTGTATATTGGCAGCTTCAGAGTCCATGATTCTCTTATCGTGATGAGTCACCATCTTCCATGGATCTTTCCTTTCTAACTTTAAGGCATCATCACGCAATGTGTGCACCTACTTACTTAGAGCTTTGAGTGTACTACTGGTTCAACATGCTACCTCTGTGTGTCTTGCATCTCCCTCATGCCAATTAGGTCATCATCATCATCAAGACCTTATCCCAATTAGGGGTTAGCCACATGAATCTTATTCCTCCATTCCACTCTATTAAATACCATGTCTTCATTTAGTTCCAAAGTTTTTAAATCTTTCCTCACCACTTCTATCCACGTTCTTTTGGGCCTTCTCCTTGCCCTTTTAGAACCTTCTACTTGTATTGCCTCACTCCTTTAACATATGCCATTGTTGGTCTCCTTTGAACATGTCCAAATCATCTAAGTCTAATCTCTCTCATCTTGACCTATTGGTGCTACCCCTAAATTTCTTCAAATATTTTTATTTCTAATTCTATCCTTTTTTGTCTTACCACTCATCCATTTCAACATCCTCATTTCTGCGACGCTCATCCTATCAGTATGATGTTCCTTAACTGCCCAACACTCTGATCCATAGATCATGGTCGGCCTTATGACCATTTTATAGAATTTTCCTTTTAGTTTGAGTGGCACTCGCCAATCATATAAAACTCCAGATGTACATCTTCATTTGTTCCAACCCGCTTGGATTCTCTGGATAACCTCCCTCTCAATCTCTCTACTCTCATGAATCATTGATTTTAAGTACCGAAAGTGGTTTTTTATGGGGACTTCTTGGTTATCAATTTTGGCTAGTGTTCCACTCCTACTCTCCTTGCTAAAATTACATTCCATATATTTTGTCTTAATTTGGCTAATTTTAAATCCTTCAGATTCTAATGCCTCTCTCTATACCTCATGCCAATTAGGTAACAGTATTTATTACTGAGAATTTCTTGATTTCCCAGTTTGCTTGGTTCTAATTTCTGACATACGAAGGGGACAATTGGCACAACAGTAAATTTGTTGTCGTGTGACTTTGAGGTCACTAATTCAAGGCATGGAAATGGCATCTTGCAAAACTGCAAGGTAAGGCAGCCAACTATGGACCCTTGTGGTTCACCCCTTCCCTGGACCCTGCATACGCGGGAGCTTCGTGTACCGGGCTTCCCTGTGAGTGAAATCTCCAGGGGTTTGGGGAGCTACTCTTTGCATATTTACGTCGTCAACAAAATAAAATTTATTAAGAGCATTACCTAAAGCATTTATTTTACTGTTTGTTCAAGAAGGAGACGCTTTAATAGTTTAATGTCAATTATACTTGCATTACTCTTTTTCTTTGGATGGTTGTGCTGTTCTTGTTTAGCCTCAGTAATACTAAGAGTAATCACATGACTTTCTTTTGAATACTAGGGAATGACAATGGGTAGTATTAGTTGCAAATGAACTTAAGTTTTCAAGGCAGAATCCTGTGCCTCTTGGGTCCTGTTGGCACTTGGCATTGTGGAATCTTCTCATGCAAGTTTAGTTGACACAATTATTAGCTTCAAAATTGTACCACCATAAGACCTTAATTACCTTACTATGATAATTGAAATCTTTTATCTCCTATCATTCAACCACTTGTAATGCTTCTTTTTAGGCATACGGGGAAGCTGCCAATTCATGGTCAAGCCAGTGCAAAGGCTGCTTTGTAACGGGACAGATTTCAATTGTTGTTTCAGAGGCTTTCTCGTGATCGGCATTTCTCAAAACCTGCATTTGATGCTGAAAATACACATTCTGGGAGATGCGAGGTGGATTTGTTCAAAAGCTTTATATTCACTGCTGTTTTGTACTGCATGATGGTTTTTATCAGCAGTCTAATGTCTGCTATAGTATTGATTGGATGCTATTAAAATATAGGTTCGCATTCTTTTTGATACTTGTCGTGTTTATATGGCATAGTAGGCTCCTGAAATATGTTCATCATTTTTAATTCTTTTGGGTGCAGATAACCCCAATAGAGTCTCTGATAGGATGCACCGATATGAGATGGATCATGGGGATAATATCTCAATTGGAACATGGTCGTTTTTTTCTTAGAATATCTAACCGCAGCTGTACCAATCAACTTATCCAATGCAATATCCTTTATGAAGCTAATGTATTCATGGTTTCCTTTGGATTCTTGTTCATGTAGTTGAAGGGTATCTAACTTTTACCTTGGATTTTGGTGTTTTTCTCAGAGCAGTTGATGTATACCACTTGCCTTCTCTCTGTTTACCGTACATTTTTGTTACTTTGCAACTAGTCTTTGACATGATTGAAGTTAAGTGAATTCTGGGTCCTATAAACTATCTACATGGATTAGGTCACTTGGTTTTTGTCTGCAATAAGTGCCGGAATTGATAATTTATGTGTGTGACATAATTCCTAAATTGTTTCTTTGACACTTCATACAAAATCACTTCTGGATTTTTTGTGGAGAACACGGCTATTGTTGCAGAAGGAAAAAAGCTCACAAATGATGTTTTCGAGGTCAGTTCCTTTTGGCTTATCCTCTAATCCCATATTTACATGCTTATTTGGTATCCTTGTAGCATTTGTTAAGCACCTAATGCATCTAATCCTTGTATCCTCTTTTATTGCAATTGGCTGATACAAATATAAGGTCTACTAAATGAAATTTGTTTTTAGCTTCCACAAGAAGACTTACAGCACGCAACTGCATTCTGATTATTGTGTAGGTCAGTACATGCAGATTTCCTCCTTTGGAGGATAGATATGCCTCACTTGCATTACTTGCGGGCCTTGATATTTTTGGTGGAGGATGTCTCACAACAGAAGAAACTGTATCCTCAACTAGACCAATCAATTATTTATGCTTCAGTTGCCAAAGGTGATCTGCTTAGCTAAGAAGTAATGCTACTAGTTTTCCTTTTAACACCCAAAAGGAAAAAGGCAGTGAATGACATGTTTGTTATTCTGTCAGACATTTGGCTGGACAGTGAAGAAATAATTCAGTAACTTGCATTTTCAGTTGCTTCTGATCACCTTTTGTTATCCTGAATGACCACTAACGTTGTTTTATCATAGAGAAGACTATGGCAAAGCTAGCGCCAGTCTTGGATGGGTATGAGAGTGTGGAGGTAGTTCCTTCTTTGTTTGTTCTCATGGGGAACTTTTGCTCTCGTCCTTGTAACCTTGCATTCCATTCATTCTCAAGTCTAAGGTGAGAGATTGTATTAGATCCTAGTCAACCAGGTCTTAAGATTAAGAGAGAAAAGGATTAACGCACTTGGTTGGAGATTGCAGTTTGGGAAGCTTGGGGAAATGATTGCAGCCCATCCATGAATAAAAGAGCACAGCCGGTTCCTGTTTACTCCTGGACCTGATGATGCTGGTATTTCCACTTTACTGCTTTGTTCATTTTCTTTTGTTTCTTGTTTTACCTCTTGTGATTAGCTGTATGGTTTGGTGACTTGCCTTATTAACTAATTATCACCTTGTTCATCCCATATTTAAGGAATCTTTTAATTTCTTCATTCCAAGTGAATCCATTAAGTTCTAATCTTGGTTGTCTTCCTGTTTCTGTTATAATGTTGATGTCACTAGTGCTCCCCCAATACATACTGTTGGGTAGGTTTATAATGCCTCTTTCCCAAGCATAGTTAGTGACAACTCTGATAGTTTTCATCAATTTAGGACACCGAATCAGGAAATCATCTCTTTTAAGTTGGACTGTAGAATCCTAGTGCTGTTAGTTCAGGGGAAAATATTTGTAAATCTGTCTAGTGTTTTGGAAGCATGTCTGTATTATGCAATTATTTTGATGTTTTTTGTTGTTGATAACTTGATAGAATGCCTATCAATTGAAAAGGTATCATCTTTAGATTTAAGGAATGCATACACCTCTCAGTTCCAAAGCGTAGGGCCTGTTTGTGATATATAGTTATTAAGTAGAAAACGATCTTTGATAAATAAGTTACTTGAAATTACCTGATAAGTTAACTTGCTTAGTCTTGCCAGTGCTAGGGTACTGCAGTGTGATGTATATTTTACATGTTTCTAAGTAAAACACTCTGTAGATATATACCTTGAAAGATCTGACAGCAGCAACCTAACAGTTCCCAGAGGAATTCTTGTTGAAACTATACAGTGAAAAATGTGTTATTGACTCTTAAAGAGTAAGGATGTGTGATTACCAAACAATGATAAAAAGTGACGGCAGTCATCATACTGGTGTAGTCCTTGTTCGCTGTCAAGGTCTATATACCCAAAGGGGTCATGCTAACACCATACTTGCATCTTACGCCAGAAGAATGCAATAGCAAGCATTCATTGCTAAAGTTTGTGAAATTTCTTACGATTTGTCATTTGCAGGTCCATCAACGGTGCTTCCAAGGGATGCCTTGCCAAAATTTCTTATAGAGGAACTCCAGAAGCACCTTCCCACTGCCATCTTCTCTAGTAATCCTTGCAGGTTATACTCTCTGACTCAAGACCCTAGTTATACACATTGCCAGGCTAGAAGCTTTTAATTTTAATTTTTCTACTCTATAATGGTATACCTATCATTTCATAATCAAGCAACTAAATTAAATTAACAGAGAGATTGTAAGCCCGCTGACAGATGACATTTTGCTGTTGGCATCAGATTATATCAGCATGTATTCTGCAATGGAGAATGAATGTCAGCTTAGGTTTTGGTTTAGTATAGTTACATTAGGAAATCCAAAACTATATGCTTTCTATGCTGTTATATATTTCATGCCAGCGGGACATGCTTGTTGCAGTGAGTGGCAGTTGTCTTTCATAGATGGTTTGAGTTTGGTGATTTGTATAAAAAGGCTTTTGAACTTGTCGTACTTACTTCCAAAGAAGTTTGTGTCATGATTTTCAGAATCAAATTCTATACCCAAGAAAGCATATTTTCCCTGCAAGATCTGCTTTATAGAATGCAACGCTCCTGTCTGATTCCTCCTTCAAAAGAAGAAACCAGCGATCATTTTGAGCATGTGAGTTTTGAAAGTTTCTTGACATTCTAAACTCTGTTCTTGTCTCCTTTAAGAAGTTTCCTGAGACTCATGGTTTTTGTTGGCTACAGCTTGTCGCCACCATTACTCATCAAAGTCATCTCTGTCCCCTACCTCTCATGGTACAGCCCATTGTCTGGAACTATGAGCATTGTCTTCAACTTTCTCCGACTCCACACACGGTAACATTATATCTCCTGTTTCTGTTTACAGCATTATCATAAGTACGTTGAATAGCACAAAGGGCCCATTCACTTGCCACCAGTTCCTTAAAATCAGTTGACCAATTATTCTTTTGGAAGTTGATGGTTGAATGGACTTACACTTGCAACCTTTTGGTTATGAAACAGCGCTCCTAACCACATGACTTAGTTCTCATGTTAAAAAGAGTGACCAGTTTCCTGATGCTGAATTTGAGTTTGTCAGGAGGCAAAAATGTCTTGGTTACATTTGTCTATGCACCTTCAAATGTAATAGGTGATTGTAGTGCCATCATTGACCTTTATTCGTTATTCAAGTAACTTAAGTAATAGGTTGTGGATTCTACCAAGCTTATGTCGCTAAAATCGTCTGATTTTGGAAATATGGCACATGGAATCTCCACATGTACTAAGACGGTTAATGCTGCCCATGTGCTGCAGATAGTATTGGGGGATAGAAGTGAGCAGAAGGCATTCAGGTACACAGGAATTACATGTTTCAACCCGAGTTCCTTCTCTATTGACAGCACACTTGTAGCATACCGCCCGTGCACCCAAGAAGTCGAATTGTCAGCGTGGTAAATGTAACAGCTCAAATTATTTGTATTCTGTCCTGCCTCGAGGCTTGGCTTGTGAAATGAGTCTAGCTGATCCACTGATTTTAGCCTGTGGGTGCAGTCTCATTAGCTGATTGTGCTCCAGAAACATGGGTTACCCAAGTTCAAGTAGATGTCAAGGGCCTGCAAGTCAAGGCTTGACAAAATCAGGTCCTGCAGATTGGAAGCATAATGGCGCAGAGTCGACAGAAATTGATCATGCCAAAGATCCAAGTTGTATCTAATCGAAGTTGTTATCCATCATTTATAATTGTTGTACGCAATTTGATTTCAAGAATTTTTGTCATAAAATGCATTCTTCCATCGGAAAACAGGAGGATTCATATGAATAGAATACAATTACGGAAAACAAATTATGAGGCAGAGATCACCAATGCACCTTCCAATATGATCAAGAGCACCTCTAAAAGATTTCACCGAATTCATGACCTCTTCAATAACATAACCTGGTCTTCCGGACTCCTCTTGGCGAGTCAAATCTCCGAGTGCGACGTGGTTCTTTTTCTTGGACTTCCGTTTTCCTCCAACCAATTCATTAATTTTACTATTACTAGCTTGCTCAAGCAAACAAGTGCCTATATCCGTATCATTTTTCCATCGGATTTTACCAAGCAAGTATTACAAGATACTGATCACATTTGAGCCTGTACAAGAGCATCAGCATTCCTCCATACCTGCATGTCAGCCTCGTGGTCAACCATCTGCTCATTTCCACTTTTGTATATTGTTACATGGTGGATAGATAGGTGACTTGAAACTGAGAATTCACCCGTTTGAAATGAAACCTTAAACATCGCCCCCTCTTTAATCTTTTGTCGAGTGAATGCCTGAAAGCGGGTCCCAGATGCCTGGATCATGTTGATAGGAACGCATAGCTAAGAACTTTCGTTGCAACTCTTTTTTCTTTTAGAAAGATGTAGACTAACATAATGTAACGGCTAAAACACGTACAAATTAAAAGATATTATAAACCCTTATAATTAGCCTAGCTTACTTTTTCCTATGCAACGTGGGACTAAGCTCTTAATATATTCTGAAGCTTACCATCTTGTAGCTTGGCATCATCTCTTGGGAACTACCCACAAAGACTGCCCTCTAGGCTCACTTCCCCATTGGAGATCACGCATCCTCACTTGTAACCACTCTTAGGTCAATTGAGTGACCACGTGAGGACTGGAGTAGCCCCTGGAGTGGTATCCACAGCTGATCATAGTGGGATAATAGTCCTCTACGTGCATAGTAGACCCTATTATTACAAAACATGGACTCACAAATCAGATGCATTATATATTTCAAATGTTTTAAAAGAAAAAATCATGTAGGAAAGGTTTTTTTTTTTTTTTTTTCCAAATTTTATTTTAAAATTCTTTTTTGAAAACCCAAGTCACCATAAAGGGAGCCTAAAAGGCGGTCTTGGTGGGTAGTCCTAGGAGAGGATTATAGGCTTCGGATGCTCCTGAGAGTTTAGTCTCGTATTACCTAGGACAAAGTAAGCTAAGCCAGTTTATAAGGGTTTGGAATATCTCTCAAATGTGTCCGCATTTTTCCTACAAGGAAGAGTAAAACTATGAAGCCTCTATGCTAGAGCGAACTATATACACACAGCTGAAACCCTGGCTGTTATAATTGGTATCCGAGCTGGATCCTCTCGTGATATTGGGCCTAGACTGTATGTGGTCGCTTGGTGGATTCAAAAGTGGTTGCACGCCAGAACTTGTATTCTCCAAGGAGAAAAAAAAAGGATCGTAGAAGGCAGTCATGGTGGGTATCTCAAAGAGAGGACGTTGAGCTACTGGATGACAAGCTTTGAGTGATGCTGAGATTTTAGTCCTACACTGCTTGAGGAGAAATAAGCAAAGCTAGGATTTGGAGTATTTCTTAGTGTGTAAGCATTTTCCCTGTAGAGGAGCAAAATTGAGAAGCTACTATACCGAAGCAGACATTATATGCACTACTAGAACCTTGGCCTTTCGCTCATAGATGTACGGTTGATAAACTAGAGGAACTTCGCAGGTCCTCTGCTACTGACATGAAAATTGGAACCACATTGTCAGAAACTTTAGATATTGTTTCAGCTGCCTCTGCATCTCAAACTTCTCTTGTTTGTAAAATCCCACTCCAATTTCCTTTCTTTCTTGGGTTTCTTGAAAATATTTCAACTTCATCTTCGACTATTCCTTATTCATGGTCTTCTACAGATTTTGGCGTCTTGTTCTTAATTCTTGCCGTTTCAAGGAATTTTTTAGTTCTTCTATTCTAATTTTTGAGATTTTTCTGCAGTTCCTCAAGAACTGCCAACAAGGGAGAAAGAGAGGTCTAACTGCTTTAAGTAATTCTCACTTTGAAGTGGGTTTTCTCTTCCAGTAATATTCAATTTCTAGTGTGGGTTTGGAGTTCTTCTAGCAATATCTTTTAATCATTGAAGTGACAATGTTCTATAGTTATTTTAGTTGGAATTTGGAAAAAAGGCACTCTGCAATCTGGGGTCTCAAATGGTAGAATTGAAGAGGATTTGGCTCAGAGATTGACAAAATGTAGATTTCCGGGCAAGAACATACTCGAGTTAAAAGGAAATTACGGAGAAGAGTCGGTTGGGTTGTAGCTGGGAAAGAAGACTTAGGAGTATTATGAATACTTTTTCACCCTCGGTCCAAGTCACTCAAGTTGGTTGGCGCATAAACTGCAAGTACACGCGAAGGACTAACACTGTGGCTAACAATCTACGATTGGAGTGCAAGTGCAATGACCTTTAAAGCAAAGGGTACAATTGATCAAAATTGAAATCTGGGGCATAAATGAAAAAAAAAAAAGAAAAAGGCTTCTTAAGTAATTAAAGTCTTTTTAAGTTTTAGGGAAAATACTAAAATTTGTTGGACAAATGCCTTCAAGGGCAGCAGCGTAAGGGGTTGCTTTAGATCCCAGAACATCTAATCACCAAATTTACACATGCCTTGCATGCTAATGGTTAGAGCTTATGTCAGAGGAGATTTTAGGTAGATTTAGAAATTAAGATAATAAGTTCTACGTGGTTTGCTTCTTAATTCTTTGCTGTAAAAAAAGAAAAGAAAAAGGATACTGCTCCCTCAGAAGTCCAAACAACAATTCTACATTTAAGTGTTTTTTCCTCAAGAATCAGTTGCAGCAATCCTGATGTAACATTTACCACCAAATTTATGCTGAATATCAAATTGATACAATCGTTTTGATAGACATTCCTGAAGCCTGTCTTCCAAAGCACAATTTAAGTGTCCATGATAGAAAGAAATATATACATATTTTCATTTTGGAAAGTTTGTACAGCATATGTACAATAGTGTGTCATACTCAGAGAACTTCGGAGTCACGAACGAGAAGGGAAAGCTACCAGCCACTATTTCAACAGGCATGCTGAGAACCAACTCCAGGCAAAATCAAGAAGCTCTCTTGCTTTTATACCTCCCAGCACAAACAACGTAAACGAGCAGGTTCAAGAAGCTTAGTCCAGCTAAAAGCCAGAAGAAGTAATCAAGGTGCCCCTCGTTTAAGTTATCCGGGATCCACCCCGTTTTGCCTCCTTTGGTTGTTAGAGATGTCACAATGGTTAGAATCAGGGAACTAAGGTAATTCCCTAGTGCAGTTGTAAGAAGGGAAAGCGCGCTGCAAAGACTCCGCATAGCATCAGGTGACTGGTCATAAAAGAATTCAAGCTGACCAACGAAGGTGAACACTTCTGCAGCACCAACCAAAAAATATTGAGGTATTTGCCAGAATATGCTCATTGGTACTGCAACACTTTCGTGTACTAAATTATGGGCTTTCGCAACTTGCAGACGCCTGATCTCTACTAATGCAGCAGCTGTCATTGATAGTATGGATATGAATAGGCCGATGCCCATCCTCTGCAACTCTGAGAAGCCTCTTTCCTTTCCTGTGAACTTTCTTGCTATTGGAACCAGTAACCGATCATAGATTGGAACCCAAATAATAACACTTAATGTATCAAATGTTGACAAGGATGCAGGAGGAATTTTGAAAGAACCAACTCTGGTATCTAATACCGTTCCTTGTTCCACAAACATGGTAGACATCTGTGCATAAACAGCTGAGAAAACTATGCCAGTAGCCCAGATGGGGAACATCCGAACCAGTATTTTCAGTTCTTCAACCTGTGTGACAGTGCAGAGTCTCCATGAATTGGAAAAGTCTCCAGTCTTAATATCATGATCAGTCACTGTGGCAGCCTTGTCAAGGAACCTGCAAATGATGTCAATTGTTAAATTTGTGAGCCTAAACATAATGTCAAAAGAAAAAAAATACTCATCTCATTATATATGTGTGTGAATGACTGATTGCGTCAGAATCCAGGAAGAAGAATATATGGACGGTTATTAGTAGTCCTTGCTACACAGAAGTGAAGCCCCAAATTACAATCTTAAGCATGTGGGAATTCTCAATTTCAACAAGGTGAGCACCATGTGGCACCAGTTGATACATTACAAAAACCTCTACAGATTAGAGGAAGTACTTATTGAAAATAGAGAAACTTGTGAATTCAGTGGAGAAGTTAAGAAAACAAATTACTTGAATTCATCGGTGTGATCCAGCTTCCGGCTCCCTTCAATTGCTGAGGTTTTGTCTGGTAGTTCGTACAGAAGAGAACTGTCATGAGGGACATCAACTTTCAATTTGCAAAGAGATGCAATGACAACTTGACACATTCTCGTTAGAGGACTTCCTCCTGGTTTTTGAAACCTATAAAGGGGTGTTCCTGAGAGAAAACTCCCTATTGCCAGGCCCATGAACAATGTGGGGATGCCAAACCCCAAGCCCCATCCTTCGTTATCCTGGATCCATACTATAAAACTGCTTGATATAAGTGCACCAATGTTGATGGAGAAATAAAACCAATTGAAGAAAGAACCCTTCTTCATTCTCTCTTTTGGATCAGTGTCATCAAACTGATCTGCACCAAAAGATGACACACAAGGTTTGATGCCACCAGTCCCTAGTGCAATCAGATAGAGACCAATAAAGAATATGGCATACTGAGCTGAACTTGCGTCAGGACAAACAGATCCTATGCAGGAGGCTGGCTTGAATGCAGGAACTGAAGCTGAAAGAGTCAATGTGCCCATACCCTATATAAAGTACAAGAGTATGGTTTACTTCATTATATGGAATACAAAAAGAATTTGTAGATTAGACCAACATATATACACAAAGATCAGTGTTATATAGCTCCTTAATAGTTGATAGAAAATACTGGCTGATGGTTTATTACGTACAATGAAGTAAATTGTTGAGAAAACTGCTATTGTCCAGTATCTACCCCAATATGCATCTGCTAAAACGGCACCAAGTAGGGGCATGAGGTAACAGGTACCAGACCAAGTGGTGACATTTCTGGCAGCAGAAACGTTTCCTTGATGTAGAATATTGGTGAGGTAAGTAACAAGATTTGTTGCAATTCCATAGTAAGCCAAACGCTCACAACATTCAGTTCCTGCAATTCATGTACAATGTTTAGAAGAACAATTGGTTACCATAAATGTAGTGGTCTGAACAATGGTTAACCAGATGAATACCTAGAATGAAAGGGCATGCTCTCCAGTTGCCAGTGTTGTGCCTCAAGAGAGGCTTCCCATTGATGTCAACTGATCCATCTCCTGTATATAGATCTTCACTTCCACTCTGGAATTAAAAACGAAGGATACCAAGCCAAAACACCCAAAGGAAATGTTACATGCCAGTGGCAATTATCAAACCTTCTGACTCAGAAAATACATTCACGCACTGACCCCATAAAAAATAAAAGAACTGTTAGAAACATAGAATTAGTTGAGAAACAAGGAAACCCTTGGAAATCCCCGAGGTTAATCAGCTCAGGATTCATACAACTTCTCACATGAAAATCAGTAAAAATGCTAAGCTCTAGATTGGCATGAGAGAGATCGAAATTGTATCCAAGCACTCAGGAGGACCAGTCATTGACCAGGTCATTTGTAGTAATTAATGTATAGAGCTCTATGTGCCACATTTTTGCTTGTATTACTTTCCAGTGGACACCAGAATTTATAAATGCAAAAACAGCAAGCTCTCTGATGGAGGCAGTGAAGAGATAAACCAAGATAAATGGAATGTAAATGGGACATAATACATTGGAGCAGGCAAATGATAAAAACTCAATGTAGAAGTATCTTGCAAACCTTCTTCAGTCAGCAGATCAGCTGCCTTGTTACTGGTCTACTGAAAATGCTGGAAGGAAGCATTTAACACACGATGTTTTCGGACAGATCATCAAAGATATAAGCAATTGCTACACCACTAACCATGTAATAACATGAAAAGAGTCCCTCCACAATCACTTGTCAGCATGAGTGCAATCCATGAGGCTTGTTGCCCTTGAAATGTCAATCAGAAGCCTAGAAACTTCCCCATGATCTTTAATGATCCTATTGATGCCAACGGTTCCAAGGAATTTCACAACCCAAGACATAACAAGCAAATTGTAAGATTCCAACTCAGATCTGGTGTATAAAGTCAACAGAATGTGGATGGATCAGTTAAGCTGCCCCTCTGGTAGCCACTTTCCCTATCTTACACCCCACTATGTTCCCACTCCAAGGTTGTTTTAACTCCACCTCATATTTATTTATATCGACTTAGTAAACAAATATCCTACAGGATTTATCTAACTTTGCTTAAGGGCTGAAAAATGACTGTTACAAGGGCATGTTTCAAAATTGGGAAACTTCTTGCTGGAAACTTAAGAAATTCTTTAGTTGTAATTAAAATTTTCTAAGCCACTAAAATTGCCATGATAAGCTTTAGCTCACTAATTAGAAAACAAAACAAAATTTATCCTTTGTTATAGTTAGAGATGTCTAAGCTACCGTGATTCAAATTATAAGCTTTAGCACTACCAAAAAATGAATCTCTACAATACCCACACATTACAAGAAGTTGTCTCTTTTCTTTAACAATGCTTTGAAGTTTGTACTTTAAAAATTAAAATTGAGATGCTATGAAACCTTCTTTGAATTCATCAAATTGCCAACAGGATAACTACTTGCTAATCAAAGCTAAAGTTTCAACTTAATCTGATCTAGTTGCCACAGCTTACTTGCTTTGTATAACTCAAACTCAGTCTCACTAGTTGCTCTAAATAGCAGAGCTTCTTACTGAAAAAAAAGCGAGCCAATATTTCAATTTCAAGAGTAAATATTCGCCCACAAACCCTTCCTTATTGGATTACAAAATTTTGGGCGATTTGAGAAAGGCCAAAAGAAAATTTTGTTCTAAAAAGGAAGGCATCGACCAAGCCCCATATATTTGGCTTGAACAATAATACATAGTACAGCAAAGGCTGTGGCCACAGATGCTGCACTCAGGCCAAGGTCATACCATAACAAGGCTCCATCTTTTACACCAATGTATCATACTCTCATGACCAGTTCATGAATAATAAATACTGCCTAGTCTTCCTGAGGTGAGAAAACGGAAGAAAGGGTGTAGCCTAGTGTGCTACAACTAACAGAGCTTAAGAACATTAGCGTGCCAGAAGTTATAAGCAAGCATAAAGCAGTACAGACACTTCTGGAAACGGTCTAACACCACTTCCATGCATCCAAAAGTGATTTGTATCTTAAAGTACTCATAGATGTCACAGAGATAAGGGATGGGGGGATGGGCATAACTTAGCCAGAAGTATAATCTGTACATATTACTGATACGAAGTCCCCAGGCATGATAACCAAATCAAACGATTGCAAGTACATTGCATGCACCTCAACATTTGAACCTGTTCAACTAAGGAATACATGAAGATCCAGCCCACAAAGTTGGGGTTTGATTTTCATATACAGTCAAAGGAAAATCAGAGGCATCTTTTTGTTTTTATTTTTATTTTTATTTTTTCTTTTGGGTTGGTGAGAGAATAGTAGAAGACAGAAGTATCTTGCTCAACCCAAATTGAATGAGCATGCAAATAAATCTAACTGAACCAGGGAAGCTACACATAAAACAATAACCATCAGATTTCAACTAGAGCACAAACAACTTAACAAGAAGAAATTAATGCGACATTAGTGTGATTAATACTAGGTCAAGCAGACTAACTTAGCTTCTTGAAACTTGCTAATTGCCACTCTCTCAACATGCATGCTGAGTCCCAGAAACTAAAAAGGAAACTTCAATTCCAAAGTTTCTCAAGGATTACTTCATGACATATGCATAAACATGCCAAACTTCTGTTCATTTACCATAAAGCATTATACTTCAAATATGTAGTACACATTTCTGCTCCCTTTACCTTAGAAACTTGGTCCTCATTATTGTTGTAGAAATATGGACCAGAATTGAGGTCAAAATAGTTCATGAAAGCTCTCTATATAAGTCATTATACATTAATGAAGTGGTTCTCAGCTAAAGGTAAAGGGCACATTCACGCTTAAAATGACAGATTTGAAGTGGTCACCATAGCAAATGACACACTTCTGCAGGCAAACTTTTGCATATTAGGGTCAGTTGTGTTATTCTAATCATTAGAATAACCAAGATAGAATGGACATATATTCAGAGGAGTAAGAAGTTTGTGGAGTTGCAGCAAGCTTCCTAATTTTTACAGGATAATTCCTCATTGTTGATAGGAAAGAAACTAAAACCTCTCTCTCTTGTTTCATCAATTACCTGCTTTGTCTTTGGAATTCCTCTTGAAAATGAGAAACTCATCAAGAAGAATGTCCTGATTGGTTGTGTTTAGCTTGTCTAGAATACAACAACTCGAAGCATTTGGCTACCTCCTAAGAGTTTCCAATGAAACAATCCATTCTAACTGCTGGTTGCTCAGAAATTTAGTCGTACCTTTCTATTGACTACTTGTGCAAAGAAACTTTACGTAATTCAACCACAATATCCAGGTTAGATCCTGGCCAAAGGTTAGAGATTGGTAACAAGCTTACCACATGAAATTTGATGCATAATAGTTATCCAATACTACCAGGTAACATCCTAAAACCTGCGTTTGGAACAGGAAAAAATACTGGAAATGACTGTTAAGACCTCAGGGTGGTGCTAATAAGGGAATATGTAACTAAGGAAATGATCAAATCATGGTGCTAGGGCTGACCAACCAAACTACATCTATAGTGTGACCCTAAACTTAACAAGGGATATCACAGGAAGGAAAGCCTAACATTTAATAAAGCAACACCATGTAGAGGATGGAAGAATCAAAAGGTACCCCAATATATTTAGATTGCATAAGGGAATCAAAGGGGATTACACTAAGTTTCAGAAATTCCAATAAGATCAGCACTAGATAACGGGGGAATCAAAGTAATGAAATTTAAGAAAATTCAAATGAATCAAACCCCAAAATACAAGGACTAAAATGTATAAGCTGGTAATGCAGTGAACTGAAATGAGTAAAACAAAATATATTGATATGTACACAGATTAATCCACTGCAGCAAGGCTATGAGCAAATAAAATGTCTCTGTTCAGGGAGAGATGATCTGAAGAAGGAAACTGAAACCATAAGTCAATGCGAAAAGGAACTACAAATTAATTATGTCTATGTCTTTATGCTGTAAATTTCTGGAATCCAGCACATAAATCACACACAGAAGATCAAACAAATCAACACCGAATGGAAATAGAAAAAGAAAAATACATCAACACCCCAGGGATGAAGAAAGATTGCCAACAAACCTCTGGAACTCCATCTTCCAACAATAGCCTCTCCTCCTCCTGAGAACCCATCGACTGAAACTAGCGGCAGAGCAATCCAAAGAGTTCCCCCCAAAATTTGGTATCTGCCAAGGCAACGAGGAGATGAGATTCGTCAAGATTATGTATGAATCTGCCACACCACCTTATGATTATTTGATATTTCCAAGTGGGTCCCAGATGCCAGAACTTTTCGCCCAAAAGACGGGCGATATTTTTTCCTTTTCGACTATTGGAGTCTTATCCGGTCGGTATGAACCATGAACAGCCAGAAATCCAAGTTGACACACATTCAATGATCGCAACCATTGAATTACTAGAAATTCCTTCGGTGGGCCAACCACCTCAAGGTTCTTCCTCCCGATTCCATCCATTTCCTTTCATTTTCAATACTTTTGTAGCGGCCAATTCGAGACTAAAAATTCTTACGTCGATGAACGGATCGCCCGGTAAACCAAACATTTAAAACTCCTTCCTATTGGTAGGTGGCCCCAAGCATCTACTCCTATGTGTGTCCCCTAGAATCTATGCCTTGAAGATGGGTAGGTGCAGTTTATAGGGCGAGGACATTTTCTCTGAGGTCCGGTTGGGGCACTTTGGCCTAATTTGAATTCCAATTTACTATTATCGAACTGTGACCTATGCCTTCCCCTTAAAAACAGGAAAGACAACTTGCCTTCACAAAAACTCTACAGACCTAAATTACATCACCCCATGACCAAAGCCCAACTGCTTCAGGTAAGGATTTAGTGGATCTGAGGACCATGTGCATTTGTTGTATTTTCTCAGGGTCCATGTGCAGGTGATCTTAAGCTAAATAACTACATCTATTGTCGTCAAATACGAGGGCCAAAATTTCCACTGCCGATCAAAACATAAGAAGTTGTAATCCTAAAGTTAGGAATCAAACCCGTCATCACTGTAAGATGTTCTGAACTTGAGCTACGACCTCTTGGTTGCAAGATAAGGCACTTAACCAACTCAGCTAAGTGCTCAAGTCGAAAAAATTAGAGAACTGCCCATAATATGGATGAGCTTTGTTCATCACGGCACCGCATCAAGCTGTTATCTGCTTGACGATATTACGCCTTAGTTGCAGCGCCTATGTAATCGTTTATGGTCTTGATGGAAGAACTGTTTGTTGGACTATAGGTAAACCATTGAAAAATCGTTTAAAAAGAAATTAAAGTTGTATAATGTTTATTTGTAAATAGAAAATTTCAAAAGCATTAACCAATCAGAGTTGTAGGATTGTTTAATGCATTAGATGTTTAGACTATTCCACCTACTACTTAGATTGTAAGGAAGCTGGAATGAAGTTATAACTTCCATCAATGTATTTCGTTCACTGTGGGTCTTCTGTTAAATGCATCACTTCCTTCCATCCAAACAGTCCTCCCATGGAGGTTGTTCTTTCATGTGAACCTAGACTTGCATGTATTTATAGGTATCAACTTGGCAAGTGTTAGGCATCGGACATCACATTCAAAGTCCTTTAATGGAAGTGTTCTTTCGTGTGAACCGAGAAGCTACATGAGTTGAAAGAACGAGAGGCATCTAATTTGTTTAAGTGGTAGGCATTCTTATCAGAAAAATATCATTTAGACTGAGCTTCCATGACTCACTCAGGCCATAACTCACTTAGTGACCCCTCCATCGAGAACCCACCTATGACTGTTCTGAGCCATTCATCTTCTTCACCTTCCCCTATAGATAGGCTACTTACAAAAACTCGTGCCCATTGAGCTACTAGTTTTATCTATTTCCTCAGTTGAAAAGTTCAATGTTCATGGTTACAATGAACTTTTCAACTAATGAAACTAGTAGGTGTCCTAAATAGGATAGGGCTAAGAAGATGAATGGAACAGATGATTGAAAGGTGGCGCCCAGATGGTGTCACGAAGTCAATTCCCAAAGCTCAATTTTGAGATATAATTTCTCTTCTTTTAAATTACCAAATGATCCAGATAAGTTCTTTGGGAAATATTTACCACATTTATTCTTTTAAGTACCTCACAAGTTCTAATGTTTATCCTTAAGGAGTTGAAGATTGGGTGTATGGATGAGGTGCGGTGATGCAAGAGTGAGTCTCAATCATAAAGGTCACGAATTTGAAACTCCTCAAGGGTGTGTGTCTATCATTCAAAAAAAAAAAAGAGGAGTTGAAGATTATTAGTTATAGCAATTGTTTATAATGTATCCTAATTTTTAACTCTTTTTTTGAAGGAGTTGAAGTTTATTTAGTTCAACATTTCTTCTACTCTTAACAATTAGTGGTGGAATTATGGAAACAACACTCCTTACATAACAATTAGCATGCATGAAATTAACTACATTCCTTCTTTCTTTCTTTCTTTCTTTCTTTTTTTTTTTTTTGAGAGAGAGAGAGAGAGAGTCATTGACAAATCCCCATGAGGTCTTTTCTACATTTCTAAGTGTTGAGTGTTTTCCGCAAGTGCACGACAGTTGTAGTCTAGCTAGTGCAAGTCCGGGTCGATTTCCACAGGGACTCGACTTAAATGTGGAGTTTACACAAATTTTAATTAATAACAAAAATACAAATAACAGAAATAAACTAACAATAAAAGAAAATTTCATATTTATTTAACTACTGGAATGTACAGACTTATTTATTCTAAAAGAAAAAAATAGAAAATGAAACTAAATAACAATCATGGACAACACTATCCCTGAATAGGCAGAATAAGGATAAAGCAAAAACCAGATTAGTCAGGGATACAAACGAAATTAAAACGAGGACACAAATGGTATTAAAATGAGGACAAAGTTGGTATTAATCATATCTGAAGAGGGCATGATTGGAAGTTCACTGGATTTCTGGTTTTAAACAAAAAAAAACCAGAAACCAGTGTCGGAGAAAACTGGAGAAGAAAGGAGGAAGAGAGAAAGGAGGAAGGAGGAAAGAGAAGAGATGGGACGCGGGAGTGGAAACCCGACTTGGGTTTTCTTCCCTAGGATGTCCAGCAATGCAGAGACGTTGTTTTTCGGCGTCTGAACTAGAACCCGATGATGCTAGGGCAGACGAACGATGAAGGGGGTACGATCTGGGCAGGGAAGATGGTTTAGGCCTAAAATCGGAATAGAGAAAGGGAGTGGGAGAAAATGAGAGAATGAAGAGAGAGGCGATGTAAAGGAGAAGTGCAAGAACTGGAAAAAAAAAAAAAAAAGCAGAGAGAGGGGAAATTCAAGGTAAGGATGAGGGACGGTGAAGGAGATGCTGGAGAAAAGGAGATCTGGGTTTGCTTGAGTTGGCCTGGTAGTGATGGGTTTCGTGTGGACAAGGCAAAGGATGCAGAGAAGCTAGCCAATGGGGTTGGAATGGTGAGAGGTCTGGGTGGATTATGGGCATTTACCGGTGATGAGGTGGATCAACGGTAATGGGTGCAGACGGGTTGTGAGCTAAAGAGAGATGAGAAGTTGGTTTTGGGTGGAACGATGGAGGATAAGAAAGGAGGATTCACTAGAGTGGTGACTAAGAGGAAACTTGGCCGGTGGAGCTGTTGATCCGGTTGTGTCAAAGGAACGAGGAAGAGAGAGTCAGAGAAACGGAGAGAATGAGATGGGTACGGTTGTTGGATGGTGAAGCACGATCAGGTCTGGTGCGCCATTCTGTTTGGGATGCAGAGGGGGATAGTGAGAAAAGATGCCAGAGATTTAGGAAGAGGGAACGAGGAGCTGGTTTTCTTATGGAGCGAGGGAGAAGGAGAAGGTAGGTCGAGTGAGAGTGGGGAACGGACGAAGAGATGGAGAGGAACGATCCTTCCGTCTTTGTCCGTGAAGGGGCAGAAGCACGAATGCCTGGTGCTAGGTTTGGTGGAAAAGGCCAGCTGGTAGTAGCTAGCCAGTGATTGGGTGAATAGGGAGAGCACGAGAGGGAGGTGGAGAGGAATAGTCCTTCCACCTCTTCTCTCTCAAAAGGAGAAGCAAGAAAAACGAAAATGGGAAGAGGAAAGAAGGGAGAAGAAGGAGAGGAGGAAAAAGAGAGGAGAACAAGAGAGAGGTGGAGAGGAAGAGTCCTTCCCCCTCTCTCTTCAAGGAGAAAGAGTGAAAAAGAATAGAGTGCCCTAAATCCAACCCCTCCTTCTTTTTATAAGGGGATTTGTCCTCATTGGTCAACTTTACCTATTATTGCCAGATTTGCCATCAATGCCCAGATTTGTGGCGTGGGACCCATCAAAATAAGTTGATCTGAACCATCCAACGTACTTTGGCTTACCTACAAAAACAAAATACAAAATTAGAATTATTTTATGTGAACAATTAGCTATAATGATCATCCGATCGTTAACTTTTCAAATTAATGATTGGATGATTGATTAAAGCTAAAATTGATTTAAAATCACAAAATTATCTTATTAAATTATCTAATAAAATAGTAATCTAATGTTATTTTTGACAAAATTAAGGACTCAACACTAAGCCATGTTATAACACACTTCGAATCTCATTAAAAAATCAATAGATGTTGAGTAACATCTTTACAAAGAAAAATCCCAATCTTTGTTGCAAAAACCTCTACATGTTGGGATCTTTTCTTCCAAGTGGGCTAGAGAGTTGTGATATGATTTTACTTCATTATTTCTAACAATGCTGCCAAAACTTGCGTATATGACATTGCATTTGAGGCATCCTCTAATAGGAGCCCTCCATTTAGGTTTCTTTCCTTTTTTTCCTACGATCCATCATATCAAACATGCACTCCCCCCACCCCCACCCCCCGATCTAGACACATTAATAATTGTTGAATGCATTTGAGTTAGTCATCCAAAAGATAGCCACATCAAAGGGCTTCAAGTTTAGCTATTCCACTTAACATTTTTATTTTGGAATATAGCAACATTTCTTTGTAGCCAAATCATCCAAATTGTTGCAAAAGGAAACTTTTCCACATGATTCTCTATGTAGACTTGGTTGCGAAGGCTCCATTATGATACAAGCACATTAATTGTCTCTGGCATAACCCATTATATGAACCACCAAATATCATTAGCAAGAGAGAGAGAGAGAGAGAGAGAGAGAGAGAGAGAGAGAGAGAGAGAGAGAGAGAGAGAGAGAGAGAGAGGGTCACTATTTCGGGTTGTTCACAACAAAATAGTCATCTTCTAAGCTCCAAACACTTTGCACATGATTGTCCAATGTTAGCGTCTTGCTATGGACAATGAGCCAAGAAAAGGTTGAGACTCTTGGAAGGATGTTGCTATTCTAAACCCATAAGTTGAAATTGTTTGTGCCTCAATTTTTATTTTATTTTATTTTATTGATGTAGAGAATATAATAGTATATACTCTACTATGATTCGACTTCCAAACCCTCTTATCTTGTTTTAGGGGAGAAAGGAAGTATCACCTTGGTTTTTTATGAAAAGTATTCAATTAGTGTTGTTCAAAAAGTGTAGATATTCTAGTAATGCCAATGTCCCAAGCCACTAAATTATTAGTGAGGGTGTAAAAGCTACTCACCCATTCTTTTCCTTGTGAGAGGCAATGTAAAATCTCTCAAATTGACATTGAAGTGTAGACTTGCCTATCCAAACATCCACCCAAAAGGATATCATATCACCATTTCTAACATGGTAACAAATACCTTCATCAAACTCTTGTTTGAGTTTAGACATATCATGCTAAGCCAACACCTTAGTTATTGGTTTTTATCTCTCGAGTCCCATCCATTGGTGGTATTACCAAATTTCTTCTCAATAAGCTGCCTTCAAAGTCTGTTTTGGTTCTTCTCCAAAATGCCAAAGCCACTTTGCAAGGATATCTTTATTCACAAGTTTTAAGATTTTAATTCCCAATCCTGCAAGATATTTAGGTAAACTAATATCCTTCTATCTTGCTAAGCAACAATGACTCTCCACTTGCCAATCATTCGAAAGAAACCTCTGGATCTTTCTAGAGCTTGAATAATACTTGTAGGACACTTAAGGGTGGATAAAAAGTAAATGGGCATATTACAAAGTGTCTTGTTTGTGAGGGCAATTCTTCCTCCAAGTGAGATAAGCCTGCTCTTTTAAGAAGCCAATCATATGTGTATTCTCATGATAATGGGATCACACATGCCTTTGGATAGTTGACCAATTCATAAGGGCAATCCAAGGCATGACATGGTCAAGGATGCAATGGAGCAACCTAGGCAATCCATAAAATCATATACCACCATTGGATTGATGTTGCTAGACGCAATGAGAGATATTGTTAAATTAATTGTTGACCAAGAATTATTTCAAAAGCTCTAATGATGACCTTAAGGTAAATGGCTTCGTTTTCTTTGGCTCCAAAAAGAAGGATTTCATTAGAACATTGAAGTTGGCAAACCTTTGATCATACTAAGGTCAATTTCTCTCTTAATGAATTTGCAAAAAGCCTCAACAAAACATGACGAAGATCAAGGAGGAGAGAGGGCTAGGAAAGAAGTCTTTTAGCATTCCATTGTTCATGATTGAGAAGCAGGTCGATCAAACGAACATAATTCTAAATCCAAAGCCACTATGGACTTCATGTTTCTCCATTGAAGCATATAGTTAAGAAACTCCCATTCATCCAGATCATATGCTTTTTTGAGGTCTAGTTCACACACAATTCCTCCTTTTCCATACTTATGATAGAAGTATAGAGCTCATTAACTATAAAAGGAAAATTGTTCGTCCGAAATATGCTTGCTTAAGACACTCTTTAGTCTTGTTGCAAAGCTGTTGCCCATAGCTTGCAAATATCTCTTAAACGCTAGAGACCAAAATAATTAGGTTAAGGTCTTGAATAGAAGTAGATACTTCAAACTAGGGTATACGTATATTGAAAGTAGCCCCCATTGCTTTTCTAATGGGAACATCCAAGAATAATTCATTGAAGGCCTTCAAGAGGCCTCCATGAGCATGTGTCATAAGTGTCTATAGAAGGGCCCATCAAACTTGTCAGGTGTAGGAGTGCTATCACCTCTAAAATGTTTAATTTCCTTCTCAATCTCCTCCATATTGAAGGAGGCTTCAAGCCCAACTTTGTCCTCATTAGAAATAGAATTAAAGTGAAGGTTAAATAGTCCTTAAATGAGAATGGGAGAGAATTTACAATTTGACATGCTTGTTACATATGATGTTACCATTTATATAGAGATGTTGTTTTCTTAGTCATCTTTGGTAGAGACCCTAGATATGCATTATGGTATGCAAAAGTGTCTTGTATATAGGACATGGTTGCAGAGTGTTTCTTAGATAAGCTAAACTATATATTACCCTTAGACTTGAGGGACATATGATTTGGATAGTGCCAATGCTTAGCTTTGATGTATCAATCTATAAAGTTCATTATGAGCCATATTTGGGTGCTTTGGGATATGTATTGAATTCATAAGAATCATAGGATGCCTATTAAGGGATCCACCCCTATAGGAAATGACATTTAATGTGCGATTGCCATTTGTTAATTTTGTGTAAATCTAGGGCCTTGGTATTGATAATAATTTGTCAAAAGTGAAGATCACATTCATTGGTGGGGATTTATGAATAGATTATATTTAGGAGTGTCTAATTAAATTCGCAAGTCTTAAAGACATAACAAAATATGGAATGGTAGGAGTCATTATAGTAATTACTCTAATGGATGACTAGTTAACATAAGTAATTTCTCATTAGTGGGCTACATGTGATGAACGGTGGTGGATAGATTGGCATCAAATATTTCTAAATCAATGAAGATTGCTTCCCACAATAGAAAGGAGTTCTATTTGAATTGAAATTACTCATTTTTAGAAAGCGAAATTGAATTAGAAACTTACTAAAGAGAAATCCTAGAGAGATTACACCTTGTGGAGTGTGTGGGCCATGAGGATATCTACCTTCTTTTCAAAAAAGAAACTTGGAGAGAAAATATCCTTAGGGGGAGTGTGCATATGAGACTGTCTCTTCTCACTCTTAAAAGTGAGAAAAAACCCTTATTAAGTATTAATTATAGAGTTATTTTCAGAGCCACCTCTAGGCAGAAGAGAGGAGCAAGGGTTTAAGAAAAGTGCTTATATCTACGTACTCTAGTGGATTGTTCTTGGCCTTCTTAACTTAGAGGATGGTAAGATGTGATCCCTTTAAGATGGAATAAGTAGATGGTACTTCGGGAATTTTTTATGAATTGTGAAGGAGTGCATGTTTTTTTATAAAGGTTTAAAACAACTTGTCTCATCCACAAATATGATGATTTGATATTTTTCGTTATAGAAAAAGTTTCTAAAATTGGTGATTTTCTAGATAGTGGCTTTAGAGGTTGAATTTTGAAATATGATTTTATGGAATGTTTTCCACACAAAACATGCATTTTTTTAATTTTATGAACTTTGAACAAGTATCTAGAGAGATATTACAAACCCTTGATTTTTTTCATTTTATAAAAAAATTTCTAAGAAATTTGAAATAAATATTATTTCTTGGAATTTTTTTGAAATTTAAAAATAATAGATATCATAAAATGATATCAATAAGAAATAAATTTTACTTTCATATTAAAGTGTCGGATATGAATTTTAGTTTTTCTTATTTATATTTGATTACATCTCATAAAATTTGCATATTTATTATAGGTATGAATTTAATGATTCCGTATATGTTAATAAACAAATGAAAAATTTTATATGGTTAGATCATATAAAATTTTTTTAATACAATGATGTTTGGAATTATATGAATTTGTGAAATCAAGTATTTAAAATGTTAGATATTAGGAGGTTATTGATAGGAGCACCATTTCAAATATCATGAACAGTGATTTGACACATCTGTGAGCATTCTTGCTATTTGAAATGGGTGTCCCTATCATCTACCTATCAGAATTGTTTCCAAATTAAATCTAAAGACTCGATTATTAGATAGTTATTAGACATTTTTATTTGTATATTCATTGCTTATGGTGTGAATATATGAATTTTTTTTAATAAAACTAACTTGTTGGTTTATTTCAAGAGTTGAGATGGGTTTTTATGATGATCTATAGTCTTTGAATAAATGTTGTAGAACAATGATTAGTTTCCCAGCTGAGGTTTTTGAGACTAGTTGATTTGGATCCAAGTGGAGCAATTAATGCTTCTTTCAGTCTATGAGGTGAGATATACTATTAGATATAAGATGATTATGAAAGTGGAAGTTCTTGTAGTAGCTTATGCTTACCAAGCCTAGTTTACTAAAAAAGGGCTACAAAAAGCTTTGCCCCTTTGTTTGTTGTAGTTTGCGCTTCACTACAAGCACTAGATGAGTGAAGATCTTCCTTCCCTTGAGGGCTCTCTCGGACTTCATTAAATCCAGGACAAGAAAGTAAATATGATTTTGATACAGAAACAAACAAAAGTAAAAGAGGACATCATTCATCTCTAGTAAGCTTAGTAAATCAAAAGTTTTGTATCATCGAAGAAATGTTCTACACTTGTATTTTTAGTAGCTTTTCTGCATCAATAAATAGACCATTAAAATATCAAAGGCCTTTTAAAATTTCCATGTTGCTTTGTTCTTTATTCTTGATCTGGGAGCGACGATGTTTTTTGTAGAATCACATTAAGGAAGCAATTGTCCATTTTCATGTAGAATCCTTTGGAAAATATACATATGGTCCATGTTAGTTCCAGAAAATTCCTATAATTCAGCATGTGCATCATATTTTCCAATGAACAAAAGATACAAAGGAATTAGAACAAGAGGATGTTCAAGCTACTTTTTATACAATGCTGGTTAATAATATGAGAGATCCTTGGTTATCATTTTAATATCGTTTTGTTAGGTACCTTCCCACTTATTAGTGTGAAAATTCCATATTTAATTAAATCCTGACATAATAAACAAGCAAATTAAATGTCTTTTCCTATGACCAAGAGGCTGTGGGTTCCAATCCACTGATCATTCTATAAGAAAAAGATGAAGATATTTTAAGTATTCTTGCAAATTCCAAACAAGTTTGCCAGCAACCTTTCTCTTCTTGAATGCATACATGTTTGTTTATTTTATTTATTTTTTGTATAAATGGTTCCACCCATGGTTATTACATGCCACTTTCCGGTACGTAGTCTTTACACGGGGTGCTTAGGTCTATCTTGTGGTACTTTAGTTTATTATCACCTATCCTCTTCTTATATAATATGAAGGAAGGGAACTTTGAATATATAAACCATAAATAAGAAGAAAACATTTAGTTTATTCAAAAAGAAAATGTCTAATAATGACCATTATCACATTATTGTTTATATATTCAAGTCTTTTCACTTTGTTAGAAATTTTGGATATCAACCCATATAAATGTTGTCTTTATTTTAAGCTTCTCATTTATCTAGATCATATAATTTCCAAATATAAGGCCAATATCTAACTAGAGAAGTCTGAACAAAGGGTGATGTAAGGATGATAGACTGAAAAATTGGCAACCTTCTTTTCACTCTAAAACAAAATTCATTCTCTTTGTCTTATAAACCCAAACTCTCTAAATAATTGAATTTTTCTTTTTCAAATGCCCAATTTTTTTATGCTCCAATTTAAGCTAAAAAATTTCAAATTTCTTACAGTTTCAAAATCAATGCAAATCTATGGAAATTAGCATGAGTTTATCAAATTAATCTCAACTTATATGATCAATTTCTAAAAATACGATTAGTGGAATGGAATGCATCTCGATCATCTTGAAAACGTGCATGCTGCCGCAGTAGGAACCCATATTGACAAGTCAACAATATCCAATTGAATCAAGTTAGAGTCAATTAATTGACCGTCACGGGATCGCTGAGAAAAATACTCTTAATTTTTTAATCGAAATTCTCTTTTTCTTTTCATTATTTCTTGAACTTGATTACAGTGTTTCTTTATTCTCTCTCTCTCTCTCTAATCCATAATGAAGTGACTTATTTAAGACTACAATTTAATAATCGATCATTCACATTGGTTGGTCTTTAAGTTTAGTGTCAAACTTGACCGTCCATAAATATAGTTCCTTGTCTTCCGTAGCTTATTATTTGGAGACATGCTATAATGCTGCACGACAGTACCAAAGACCACAGTTGCTTGAACAGAGCCTTCATCTGATCCCTGACTTTGAGATCAATTGTCCCATACATCAAGCAACGAGCAAAAAACAATTTTTTCGGATATCTAAAGGTTGGAGAAATCAGATGAAGGTGATGGATGAACCAGAGGTGTAGCCCTTTATCTAAAAGTGAGGTGGCAAAGAGTAACTTGCCATGACCATTCATCAGAAAAAAAAACACATAAAAATGAAGAAGAAGAAGCAGGAAGTTGCCTCCAGATAACTACTGTAATGTTCCTTATAAATCAAATAGAGGAAAAACTATCAACAGTATGGCAAGGCCTTTTTCTTCCGTGCAACAACAGTACAGAAAGTTAGCATATAGCCTTCCCACTTTTACATAATGGACCTAAACTTTGGTCGATCAGACCCTTGAATTCTCCAACTCTAGATGACTACTAGTTCAAAATAAATGCAACTAGCAAAAACACATTTTTTATTTTCTTGAATATCTATCAAAAATCAAAACTGGTTTTTGGGTAGTAGAAATCGGGGAGATCAGATCAACTAGTCGAATCAACCAACGATTGAGACCATGAATCTATTTTCTAGCCGTCCAGCTGAGGGCTACCAATTTAGGGGCGCCTATAAGGTGCATCTCGACAGACCATGGAAAAGACCTGTCGCCTATTTCCCACCTCACGGTCTGGTAAAAATCGAAGAAAGTAATCACTCCAATTTAGAGGTACAAGAACTAACAAATTTTATCCAAATTTTTGTGCACGGTCTCATACATGACAAAACCTTCCGGATTTATGGGTTGGATTATTGAATAAGTGGGCCTTACTTGTATGATTAGACTGTCCGGGCTCACATTCATGGAGGAAAGTAGGGCAAGACTGATCGACCACCTTTTTTGACATCGTATTTTCTGTTACCCCTTTGACCTTAAGAGCCAGGTCTAGAAAGAGCTGCGCTTTTTGTAACACGATGATGGCCTCCAGTAAGCCTGCCTAAGATACATTACATGGGCCGCTTATATTGATTGTGTCTATTCCTAGTCCATCCAGTAGCCTCCTAGCTCACTGAAAAATAATCCTGAGCCGTTTGACCATCATCTAGAACCCAGTGTATCAAACTATGGAATCCATTCATGTCAACCTAAATGTCTTGCCACAATCTAAACTGTCGGATTTTCTAATCGGTTGATTAAGCCAAGTAGGTGATTACACTCATAATCTAAGAGGGGTTTATTTAATCGCGTATCTTGAGCATTTTGTTAGCATATCTTCTGTGTTATTTCCTGTGCTATCCTCTGTGATATCGGAGATATGTTATGTTATCTTCTGTGATATTTTTTTTATGCTATCTAAGATATGTTCTAAGAGATATTTTGATATTTTTTAATAAAAAACAATACATCAACCAACCATAATGCAATAATGATAACACTGTTTGACATGATATCTTATAATAGATGAACATAGATTGTTGTCTTTTACTTCTATGTCTGTCCTTTAGAGCTAGGCCATAAATCAAATTTAGTGATGGACACTTCAATTATTGGTAAGTCCCGGCTCTACTTATAACTTGAAATCCTAAAGAAAATTTGGGTCATTCTTTGTTTATTTTTTGAGATTCTCTTTTGCTATGTCAAGACACGTTGATTATTACTAGGAATGAGTTGAACTACCAACCTGGCAGTTAGTTATGGGAAGACTCATTTCTGGTGGGTCTAATGATTTTCCACCATTTTTGAGTTGATCCAAAATGTGGGGCCCATTGTGAAAGAGTTTGCAGTGTGTCTATTAGTAGTGAGAATCAATTCATTGCCACATGGAGATAGCTAAAATAGATCAATTACTCTTATGACACTTAAAGATACATGTGGAGCAATGATTTTTAGCGATGAACCATTCATCATCCAAGCCTTATCATATCATAACCCTTGTTGTTATCTAGTGGGGCATACCTTTTTTTCTCTTGTTGAAAGGGCATTCCTTTATTTACTAACATTAGTGTTGTACCATTATAATAAGAGGGCTCACCCACTTGTCTAACCATTTTTTCTAGATTCATTGTTTTCCATGTTTTAATTTTTTAAATAATTTGGTTTTTTAATTTATGAGGTGAGGTTATTATATCTTTCTCCTAATTCATAGATATTTTTATCAAATATCTGCTGCTTATATGTCAACAATCTATATTACATGGTGAGATATAAGAGAGAGAACCCTGAAGATGAACTGTTGAGATGACCTGAAACTTGGACCCTATCTACACCTTTATCGTCAAGAGAGAAGAGATAGCCATTTCTTCTCTCTTTAAAAAAAAACTTGTGTTGAAGTTGATTTTTCTCACTCTAGAAACAAGTAGATTTTATACTATAAAGAGAGGTTGGTATATTACTGATAATATTAAATATATTAATTATGATAATGTTAAATAAACCTGATATCTCACGATGCTCAAGATATCATAATTAAATAAATCTGATGTCTCACGTATGTCCAAAATATTATAATTAAATAAACCTGATATCTCACGATGCTCAAGATATCGTAATTAAATAAATCTGATATCTCACGTATGCCCAAGATATTATAATTAAATAAATCTGATATCTCATATGTGTGTAAGATATTATTGTTAAATAAGCTGTATATATATGAGATATGCTATAATATCTCAAAAACACTAAAAAAATGAAGTTAAATAAACCTCCCTAAGTTAATATTCTAAGCTAGAATCCGATTCTATGGTTTAATCGATCTCTAAGGCCATTGACCGCTCGTTGTATCCCACATTGAGAAGGATGTTTTGACAGTCCCTTTCAAAGATCACTTCGTTTATAACAAGAAATACTGAGGCCGTTGAGCGTCCTGGACGGCGCCCCAGCCACGGTATATTTAGAACAGGAGTAATTTGTTTCCAGGCTCGTCAGCAGTTGTCTCCAACATCAAGTTCCGTGAGGAAGCGTCCGCCTATTAGATATTTAGAAAATACGGAGCATCCAAAGACTTTCTGTCCTTGAATATAGAGACAGGCACTTCTGTTGGACAGTGCTGATCAGCTTGAAGCCATCCTAGGAAATTGCCATCAAAGGGTCCAAAAGGTAGCCTTCTAAGGGAACACTTCCCTCTGGAAGAAGGCGAGCGGAGGTGCTTGTCTCCACGATTCCTTTGTGGTCACCCAAAGACTTGCATGCAATTGAGACCGTTAATCATGCCGACGTCTGAGACATGGTCCGGTTCCGTGCCCAGACGCTCAACTCAAGCATCCATTGACGTCTGTGGGGCCATGTAACATCATATGGTTAAGAATATCTACCTTGTCTAGGCTATATGACCAACTCCGGTTCTAATCTCGTGACATGAAAGATCGGGAAATTTCTTCGATTATAGAATAAGCGAGTGCTCTAGGCATGACTTGTGGATGCTGACCGCAGCAGCACCGCTGGTTGCGGTCTACATGGAACGCACGACGCAGGGAAAAAAGCATCTAATGGGATTCCATCCCCATTCCTGGAAAAAGACGGGACTAAAATGCGTTTAAATTTTCCAAATACTGTGAAGCAAATTTTTTTAGGTCTGATAAATTAGAAATGAAAAAATTAGAGAAAACCTGTGAGTAGTGCCAATAGGTAATCAGACGAGAGAGACTAAATTTAAATATGTTCAATATAGACAAAAATGACACCAGTTAAAAAGACAAGGTGATTCAAGTTGAAGGTCCTAAAAAGGTTAGAAAAGGTTAAAAAGAACGTAAATAAAAATAATGAGAAAAGATTTAAAAATCTTGAAGCTAAACAAAGCCATAATACTTAATAGAAGAAATTGAAGGAACAAGATTGATGTGAATGATTCCTGATAAGGTCACGACGACGATGACGACCATGACTGGGAAATATGTTGTAGGCACACAAACTACCTCGAACCCCATTAGACACATAATTTCGTTTCTCACCAGCCGATAGCTTCCTTGCTCGAAGTCCAAAATCCCTTCACCCTGTTTCTCTAGTCGGTAGTTTATTAATTTGCAGCAATTGCCAAGCTAGAGTTGTACCAAACAGACCCAATAAGGCTTTCTACCAAACAAACACTCACGGGAAAAAAATCACTAAGTTTCGGAATTCAGGATGCCCACTCCACCTTCTTCGATAAAATTGAAAACTCATCTCCCGAATCTACTTTCCTACCAAACCCACTAGTTTCGGAATTTCTGGGCTTTCAGAGGATCCAGGGTCATATCCCGGCACATGTAGACAAGATGGACCCGAGAGAAGAAACAAACAGTTGTTTTTTATGAATCGTGTAGAGAAATTTTCACTTGAAAACTACATTTTTTGCTTGGTGATCATGGATACATGAGCATCACCGTGGAAGCCCATTCAACTTTCTCCAAGAATGAAAGTTGGCAGGATTTGGCTTTCGTTGCACAGAGCTACGTACATAAGAGTCTTGTGGTCATCTACTAAAAATTGAAAAGAACCTTTTCAGTGGACGTTTCTGATTAAAAGACCTTTTTACAAGTTTACGGTGCTTGCTGACTGTTTCTTAACGGGAACGGGTTCCGTTTCCCTAGTAGGACTCTCTTAATTATAATCTAACGGTTGAAATTTGTCATATCTTCATACATACATTTGTCCATTGGACTCTTGAATATTGAGCGTTAAGATAGACCTCAATGCTACTTGGTCCCTATCAACAACTTGATGAGAAGTAATTACATATTTAATAGTATAATAAAGATTACTCATTAGTCATAATAAATTATAATTATCCAAGAAACGAGGAATGACAGATGAACAGTAGTCTTTTTCTTTATAAAATTCAATGTCTAAAGAGTGATTGGTTGGTATTCAGGAGATTGATGGAGATTGGAAGGAGCTAATGTGAAAGGATGTAAAATGGGATCGACTTTCAACCTGCTACTTTAATGGCCGGAGAGTCAAGAAGCGGTAACCAAGTTACTAATTCATTTTAGGTTTTTTTTTTAGATTTTAAAATCATCATTTATTATTTTGACTGAGCAATTTCTAAGGAGACTTGGCCTGCATGCATCACGCTAACAAGCAATGGGCCCCAAATTTTGGTAAATTATAATTTGCATATACAGGAGAAGAGGGGTGAAGGGACGCAATGGTAAAGTTATCATCGTGTGTATTTGAGGTTATGGGTTCAAGGTGTGAAAATAGCCTCTTGTAAAAAATACAAGGTAAAGCTACATATTATAGACCCTTGTGATCCGTTGTTTCCCTAAACCTTACATAGGTGGAAGCTTCGTACATCGGAACTGACCCTTTTTAGGAAAACAGGGGTAAGCTATACTACTTTAGAATGGCATGCTGAAGGGCACCACATTATTTTGATGTAAGGGAAACCTAGCCGAGTGCCTTTGGAAACTTTTTTTGGAATGATTCACCAAAATTTTCCTCGGAGAAAGAAAAAATAGAAGAAAAAAGGATGCCTGATTTGCACCAATCTTGGATTATCTTAAATCTTTGAGGTGGGAAAATATCACTTTTGAGTTCTTTCGGATGGGAACAAGCGTCATTTATGTCGATGTTTTGTGGCCGTATCTGATTCCGAGGAATGCGTAATTGATGGAGTTGACAGGGAAGTTCCACAAGGAATGCGTGTATAGATGCCTAATTAGCGCCTCTAGGCTTGGCATAACTGTAGTGGTTTTTTTTTTTTTTTTCCCCTCCTTTATTCCCCTTCAAGTTACTACTATATTATGCTCCGATCCTAGTTCCTGAAGTGGAGAAATTCTGCCAACCATGTTGATTGAGAGCTGCATTAATGTGTTTGCTTATGTAAATCAGTAGTTCACATATTGACACCCTAAAATGTGTGGACCAATCCATTAATCTTCTAGCCACTTCTTGGATGTGCGACACCACAAAATCCTTCTTCACTGGATGAATTTTAATCATCCTTGGATTAGAGCCATCCATTTCTGTGACAGCAGTTAGGATCATTTGGTAGAGATGGTTTTTGATGTATACAAATACATTACCTTACAGCAAAGAAGACCGAACCATATGGACTCTGGGCACATGTGAATCTATATAGGGGTTTAGGGGTTTAGGCCGGCAGCTGGACGTTATATAACAGCTCGTTAGCTTAAACCATTCTTGTGGTATACCTCATGTGCCATAGCTTTAATTAGTAACAGAAATGCTTTCTAAGAAGAAAGTACCAAATGGAAAATCACCAAAGGACAGTGAAAAATATAGTAGGCTTGCAGCAGGAGCATGTGTTATAGACTTATACATTTTATGGGCTTTAAGCTTTAAATTTTTAGGTCGAATGAAATTTAAGACCTTACATATTAAGTGCTTGGGCGAAGGGGAGCCTTGGCACAATGGTAAAAGCAGTTGTCATGTGACCTTGAAGTCACGGGTTCAAACGTAGAAATAGCCTCTTGCAAAAATACAAAGTAAAACTGCATACTATGACCTGATTTGTTCCTTTCTCAAACCAAAGCTGTCCTTTATATTAAGTGCTTGGGTCTATGTGCCCAAGTAAGAATTGAGTTGTCTTACCCAAAATTGGCACCGATTAAGGTATGTATGCCTCATGTGGGTGGCCGACATATGAAAGACACCAGGAAATGATTTGCCGTACCAAAAATATCTTCAATTAGATGATCTAGATCTTTGTTGGTCTTAACCTAAAATGGACGGCTCAATTAGATGATCCTGATCTATGACAACAAGTGTGGGATCCCACAGCGATGTGAGTTTGGGCCATCCCTTGTAAAACGCAGGACTCTCAAGATGAATAATCCACTGGATTACCAAAATATGGGCGGCAGCTGAACTTTTTACCAAAATTCCCTCTGCTGCTGCTTGAAAGTTACCCACCAGATTTCCTTATGACCAGGCCAATTAGTTGACGTTTGTCCAACTCTGGTTAAGGTCTCGAATTAGCCAAGTTCTGTGGGTTAAGGTCTCGGATTGGCCAAGTTCTGTGGGTTCAGGTCTTGACTACTTCCTTTACAAGAAAAACATAGACTAAGAAAGTTATTTCCAAATCCAAAGCTTCTTTATTCGCACTGCTTTCTTTATTCTTCAAAAGAAGAGGAAGAATTTTCTTGTTACCTTCCAAATAAATAAACATTTCTGTCACCGTCAACACCGTTTCCTTATATAAACGTCACTCTGTTTCCATATCCTTCATTCAAGCTCTTCAAAGCTCAACCTGTTTTTTTCTCGCGTTAACTTCCTCTCTGTGATTTGTGACCATGGTTCTCTCAAAGACTGCCTCAGATACCGATGTATCTGTGCATTCCACCTTTGCCTCAAGATATGTCCGAGCTTCACTTCCCAGGTGATTTTTCTGCTATATATAGGCTCTTCTTTTATTTTTATGGGTATCATTCAATCCTTGTTGATCGGTGCTGAAGCAACTGCTGATCGAAGATGTGTTTTACGTGTTTTAAGATTCCAAATGGCAGATAATTCGATTCCCAAGGAGGCAGCATATCAGATAATCAACGACGAACTGATGCTGGATGGAAATCCACGGCTAAATTTGGCCTCCTTTGTGACAACCTGGATGGAACCTGAGTGCGATAAGCTGATGATGGCTGCCATTAACAAGAACTACGTCGACATGGACGAATACCCAGTCACCACCGAGCTACAGGCAAGTTGTCTCTAATCAGGCCATTAGTAGTACACCCCCATTCACATTGTTTTCATGAAACGCCATTGACTCGTAAATCGGAAATATGGATGGCGAAGCAGCCGTGGCAAAGCTTTCATATACTTTAATTTTTATTTGCAGTCCAATCATGAATAACTATCTTTTTCTCGTAGTCTAAGGTCCACCAATTCCCGTGCCCTATGTCTTGCTTAGGAGGGGTTGGTGGACCTTCTGAATACAATGAAACCATTGTGCCCGATCACGTTGGTTTTCTTTCGTTCTTCTTCTTCGTGAGATCATGGGCTCAAAGTATGGCAATAAGCTGCTGCAAAAATATAAGATAAAGCTGCCAATTATAAATTCTTGTAGTCCATTCTTTCTTCAAACTTTATATATACACGAGCTTTGTGCATGATATATATATATATATATATATATATATATATATATATATTGCAAGTAACCTCTCTCTCTCTATATATATAGGGGTATTAGTAATTGTAAATTATTGCAAGTAATGTATTGGCTGAAAAAGTAAAAAGATATAATTTTTTTTGTCTTTTTTTCTTTTTTTTTTAGCCAATGGATGCTAGCGTGGATTTGTCATTAACTCTAAAATTTTCATGATAAAAAGTGGGCAAATAATACTTACACGTAACATACTTTGTCACTTGCAAAAACTTGAAGTTACAACCTCTCAGTGATAAGAAGAAACCTATCGTGGTCCAACCTCCTGGTAATGAAAGCGACGGTGATAGCAAATCAAGAAATATATTTATAAAATGAGAAAAGATTACGATCGCATGCCCAAGTTTGATAGAGGCACGCTTTCTTTTTTTGTCTTTTTAACCTCTTCCCCCTGTGGCTGATGATAGCCCTTGTGGCTGATAATAGAACGTTGAAGACTGTGAAGACCTCCACCAGCCAGAGCGTTACCCATTCACATGGTTCATAACATCGGTTAAAAATAGTCGATACGTTGTTTGGAGCCATTGGTTTCATAAAAATATCCACATTATTGGCTGACTACACAGCATAATATAAGGTCCGGATTGGTTTCTATTTTTTCCGTAATAATTCATCATTATTTAATGCTTGTTATTTGTCTTTTATATATTTATAATTTAGCTATATCTTAACTAATAATTTTAATTTTTTTACTTATTTATATTTTTTCTGTTGGAAAGTCATATTGCCCACCCTTTTGGAGTAATGTCCCATCCTCGCAGAGATGAGCACTCTCAAAATTACAGGTGTAAAGTGCAGTTGGCTGAGAAAGAGTTTTAATTGCCATTTTCTCTCTTTTTTTTGTTATTTTTTAGCTAATCAAATATAACATGCCCCTTGCACCTGCATGAAGCAGCTGAAATTAACACACTCGTTCCTACTTTGTCAATAAATAGCCAGAAATCAGCCGGAAAAGATAGCTGCCGATAACTTCACTTCAAAAGATGTATAGGCGCCTCTTTTAGATTATTATTCTAGTTTGTTTGATTAGTAGGACCTTTCTTAATTTAGATATAAGTCATTTCAAACTCGAATAATCTGTAACAGAATGAGGCGAAGAAGTATCATCACCTCTACAAAAGAAATCTACAGTCATAAAATTCTCTAATTTAAAAATCTTGATTTGGCATGTCCCTGTTTTTGAGAACTTAGCCTTTTAAAATTTAAACTTCCAAATAGAAAATAATTGAAGATTCTCTTAGTTTTCAAATCCAACTTTGCTGTATTACACCCGACAGTGCGAAACCAAATTTGAGAAAATATTCATTCTCACATTACTACTAGTTCTGTCTTCCTGAAAAGTCCATAACCGAAATTCTTGCCTAGTTAAAGTTTAACTAGTATTTCCTTCAAACCTCGCAGAAAGTCTGAAGCTGAGATGAACCAATATGTCGGGGCATCAGTTCATTGCCCAAGGAGTCCATAATATCCCATCAACCTTAAAGAAATGCCAGCTTCTTTAATTTATAGCTGCCCCCATGTGAAGTCGTCCACTTGCACCTCGTCCTTTTGTTTTATACTACCGAAGGTTAAGCGGATATGGCCTATACGCATTATTGGTAGTAGACTTATAGTGGTGAACCCATAAAAATGCAAGAGACGACCTTTCGGCTGTCCTCCCAACCACCATTTTCACTGAGACGCTAGCCCCGTGGCCACAGAAAGTGTTCTGCTTCTAATTGAACTCTGTCGGAATGGACACTAGAGGTTAAGGATATTCAATGGCCGACAAGGAAAAGGAATGGTGCCATCTTTTCTTCTTGTTCTTTTTTACCACGGCTACAGATTCAAGCACCACTCATGCACTTTAACCTTGGTCATCTAAGTGAGAGACTCCTGTGCCACAGCACTTAGAGGCTTTGGTGCACATAATACGCTATCTTTATACAAGAATCAAGTGCAACGCCTCACTTTTACATGGTGGAGCCAACTTCAGTTGATCAGACCCGTTTATCTAATTTCCCTGACTTCCTAGTTCCTACGTCTTTTTCCAAAACATCTCACTGATTGGATATTATCAGGTGCCCTAGGGCAACTTCCATCCTGTCACGCAGGATATCATCATGGCTCACAACGAAATACCTTCTCTCTGCCGTAAGGATAACAAAATTGGCTTTTCCAAAATGGATAGCATCAGGTGCCTTTAGTCAAGTGTTCCTTGTGGATACATGCAGCAGGCGGCACGGTTAATCTTGAATTTCGGTCCTTGAACATGTTTTTGTTGTAAGAATTCCTGACCATAAATATGAGGAACTAAAATGTACTACAAACAGCATCTTAACTTGTGAATTGTGTACTTGTTGTATAGAATCGATGTGTGAACATGATCGCGCGTCTCTTCAATGCCCCTCTGGGAGAATCGGAGGCTGCAGTTGGAGTGGGTACGGTTGGTTCATCTGAAGCGATCATGTTGGCGGGATTGGCATTCAAGAGAAGATGGCAAAATAAGAGAAGGGCCGAAGGAAAAGCCATCGACAAACCTAACATCGTTACAGGGGCCAACGTTCAGGTACAGATATGGGCTTTGTGCCGCGCAATTTTTAATTCTAAAGCCACAGATTTTACTGCTCATGTTGACGATGGCATTTGTGGAGTAGGTTTGCTGGGAGAAATTTGCGAGATATTTTGAAGTCGAATTGAAAGAAGTGAAACTTCGGGAGGGTTATTATGTTATGGACCCCGCTAAAGCAGTCGAAATGGTCGATGAGAACACAATCTGTGTTGCTGCGATACTGGGCTCTACCCTTAATGGAGAATTCGAAGACGTTAAGATGTTAAACGATCTCTTGTCGGAGAAGAACAAGGAAACAGGGTCAGTCCCGCAAATGCAGTGTTTCATGTAGTTGATTGCGTGCACTTTATCCTCTGTGACTTTCGATTTTAACACCCTTTTTGCCTTTCAATAGATGGGAAACACCAATCCATGTGGATGCGGCGAGTGGCGGATTCATTGCTCCCTTCATTTACCCGGAATTGGAATGGGATTTCCGTCTGCCCCTAGTGAAGAGTATCAATGTTAGCGGGCACAAGTATGGTCTGGTGTACGCTGGAATTGGGTGGGTCATCTGGAGAAGCAAGGAAGACTTGCCTGAGGAACTTATTTTCCACATTAACTATCTTGGAGCTGATCAACCTACTTTCACCCTTAATTTCTCCAAAGGTAATCAACTGGTTACTCCACTTTTTCTGAACACCCATTATTAGATTCCATGAGTAATCATTCATAAAAATATGACAGTATTTGAAGTGGGTCCAGCAGCTTATTTTAAGTGGGGATGTGGTCAAAGTGGACCCTTCTTCTCTCACCTTTTCCTTTGCTAAATTAATGGTAAAACGGGTCCAATTTATTTTAAGAGGATGTAACCCCCCTGCTTCCAAAATACTGCATTTCCTGCTTTTTTTCTTTTTTCATACTAGTTGACAGGACAAGGATTTTTCCTCCTACTTGCAGAACTGAACTTACATTTGTGTCTGTGAAAATGCAGGTTCAAGCCAAGTTATTGCGCAATATTACCAACTGATTCGCTTGGGTTATGAGGTGAGCCTCCATATACAGCACTTTTTAACTGTTACATGACTAAGTCATAAACTCTTCAATGACTTGCTACGAAAGGAGCAGAGACCGCTATCTACTTAGAAAATCTACAAACCTAAAACCAAAAAGAACTTAAATTGATTCCCAATCTCTGGAAATGATCGCAGTGCGGCAAAAGTTGAAAAGAGAAAACACTGACAATGAAAATTTTTGGGCACCTTTGCAGGGGTACCGTAACATAATGGAAAACTGCCGGGAGAACGCGTTGGTGCTGAAGGATGGTTTGGAAAAGACTGGAAAATTCAACATTATATCAAAAGATGACGGGGTTCCTTTAGTAGCCTTCTCCCTCAAGGACCACTCCCGTTTCAATGAGTTCGAGGTTTCCGATTTCTTGCGCCGTTTTGGTTGGATCGTGCCTGCCTACACAATGCCCCCTGATGCACAGCACGTCACGGTGCTTCGTGTTGTTATCAGGGAGGACTTCAGTCGGACTCTGGCTGAGCGTCTTGTGGTCGACATTGAGAAGGTAATTCACGAGCTTCGTTCTCTGCCTTACAAGACGTGCGTCACCTGCGAAGTCAAGAATGGCAACGGTGCCGTTCTTGTCAAGAAGACTGCATTGGAGACGCAGAGGGAGATAACTACCATGTGGAAGAAGTTTGTTGCACAGAGGAAGACCAACGGTGTCTGCTAGTCATAACTGCTGCTTTGTGACCATTCCTTTTTTGGTTTATATATTTGTTTTGGCTATTGAGTCTTGACTATTGAGATCGAGATTACTTAGCAAAGAGTATGTTAATTAAGTGGATGCCAAGTGTGTCTTTTCTTCAAATACATGCCCGGTCTTCTTTCTGTTCTGTCTTCTAATTGAAGAACATCAGCATGGAAGACGTTTTGTTTATCGGAGTTCTTGATTTTTTTCTCTTTAAACAAAATGACTGTCCGAGTTGTTGATTTCCACTAGCTTGGAGTCCTTTCTTTAGTGTCCTACCCAGCTATCTTTTTAACAAAATACTTTAATTGATTGGGACGCCTAATAAACGTATTTGCAGATAAATGGAGTTGGCAGCGTCTATGGTGCCGAAACAATGGGTAGAAATACCCAACCAGTAGATATGGCTAGCTAGAAATCTTCAACTTTGTGAATTTTATCATTGAAAAGGACTTTGTGAAAACTTTCATGCGACCACATTGGTGTTGGGTCCACACCCATGTGAGGTCAACCGCATAACAGTTGATCTGTTTGGCGGATACGTGTGAACAGTTACCTGAAAAACAGCAGCCACATGAGAAACTTCCACAATCGGTGCCGGAAAAGTTGAAATTGGCATTGACCACTCTAGATATTCAAAATCTGACAATAGATCGGATCATCCGAACCCTATATATAGGGGACAATCCGATCTTTGCTTGTGTGAAGTGTAAGGAATCAAAGAATCTGAAGAGAGAAATAGAGGGAGAGGGAGAGGGAGAGGGTAAAGTTGAGTGAGGATTTGGCTGCGATCCTCCTCCTCCTCCTCCATTGTAATTTGCTTCATTTAGTGAATGTTTTCTCTTATCCCTGTGGATGTAGGCCAGATCTAGGCCTAACCATGTTAATCTACTTGTTATCTCTATGTGTGATTGTGTCCTCATTCAAATCCTCTGATATGGGAGACTGATCTGAACAGATAGCTAGATTTGTTTGCAACGATGGCATTAGAGCTACACATCTCAACAGTGGTATCAGAGCTGCGCATTCCCAACAGTGGTATCAGAACCTTGGTTCACACCAAGGATTGCCGGAATAGAGCTGGTGAACATAGGAGGAGTGTTGGAGACGAACGTGTACTGGAGTAGAACGCAGATTACGTTTTGATTCGGGCTAGGTGCGGACCAAGTCTAGTCCAGACCCAGGCTAGACCTAAGCTAGCTGCGGCTCAGTTTAGAGTAGGCCTAAGCAGGTACGGCCCAGATTATAGAATCCTTTCATAGGTGAGATTCTCATCGAAAAAACAACAGAGAAGGTAGAGAGAGAAAACCAGCGTTGACAACTGGCCCTCCCAAGAAGATCACAGCTGGCGATCCTCTCTGAGAATAGATCAAGTCAGCGAACTCGTTGCTGGGAAGAAGAAGAAAGGAAAGAAATAAGGGTTTTGGCTGGCCGATGGAAAAATGGACTGAAACCCCAGTTTCGACAAACCCAAAGAAAAAAAGAAAAGGAAAGGAAAGGGGTAGATACTTATCTGCAGATCTTGCCTGTTGGAGATTTCCACACCCAAGAAAACTCTGCCAGAGGATACCGCAGCTAGGAAGCAGCATTGGAGATCGTCGCATTGAAGGTAGCCTGATGACCGCCTCAACCAAGGGAGGCAGCAAGAAGCTGCCTCAACCTTAAGAAGTAGCAAGACACTGCCGCATCAGAGAAGCAAAGGGAAGGGAAGGAAAGAGAAGAAAACCTAAAAGAGGTTAAGGTTTCCCTTTGTATTCCTTTTATATAAAATCCAAAAATAACAACTTGTAAAATTGATATTGCCACCCTCATGAACAGTACCGGATTTTCTACAGTAAGGTACTATTTTGACTCATGAAAACAGGATTGTACCAACTCAAAAATAGAGACTAAGTTGACTCCTGAATAGTACTTGAATAGTGCCAATAAATAGTACCCCAAATAGTCTTGAATATTTATGACTGTGCCCCTAAATAGTACTTTCTCTAAAATGACAATTATGCCCCCATGTACGTAAAAATTTCTGGGGCATCCCTTAACCACTCCAAGGTTTTTTTTTACCATTTCAAACTTAACTGTGCATTCTCCAAGGTTTTTTTTGCTATTCCTGACTCAACCGTGCATCCCTTTTCTCACGGTTAGACTCATAAAAGTTAAAAATAAACTTTAAAAATCCATGGAGGAATTTGGTTCAAGTAATGTTGTGGCTGGGGCTATGATAAAATTCAATGCCACCAATTATACCATATGGAGACCCAGAATGAAGGATCTTTTACACTGTAAAGATCTTCATGACTCGTTAGATGAAGAAGGCAAAAGACCTGAAGGGATTTCAGAAAAGGAGTGGACTAAAATGAACTTGAAAACTATAGGTCAAATCAGACAATGGATCAACCATAGTGTCTTCCATCATGTAGCCTAAGAAGAAAATGCATATGTTCTTTGGAAAAAGCTAGAGAACATGTATCAAGTGAAGACTGCACGCAACAAAACCTTATTGATAAAAAGGCTAGTGAATTTGAAGTTGAAAAGTGAAACATCAATAGCTGAGCATACTAGTGAATTTTAGAACCTAGTGAACTAGCTTGTATCAACAGATTTTCCACTACAGGATGAAGGGCAGGCCTTATTATTCCTAAGTTCCTTACCTGAAAGTTGGGAGACCTTAGTAATCTCCCTTAATAACTTAGCTCTAGAAGGCAAACTAACCATGACGATGGTCAAGGATGCCTTATTCAACGAGGAGGCAAGGAGAAAAGAATCCAGAACAAACCCGGCACATGCCCCTGGTTACAAAAAACAAAGAAAGCAACAGCAAAGGTAGAGGTCAAGGTCGAGAAAGAAGCAGAAGTAGGGGGAGATCTCAGGATCGTGGCAGATCCAAGAGCCGACACAAGAGGTAATACAAGTGCTTCCACTGCGGTATTTCTAGGACATATGAAGAAGGATTGTCGAAAACTAAAGAAAGAAATGGGACAACATGTCACCATTGCATAGGACATATCAGCACTAATAGTTGAATAAGAAGCGTTCCTACACGTGGCCAATAGTGAAGCTAAGTGGTTGGCAGACACAACTGCCTCCTACCACGCCATACCACATAAAGAATTCTTCATCACTTATAGGGAAGGAGACTTTGGCATTATGAAGATGGGAAACAATAATGCATCCCAAATAATTGGGATTGGAGATGTGGAAATCAAGACAAACCTTGGATGCATAATAATACTAAAGGAAGTGTGCACATACAGGAACTCAGGCTGAACCTAATCTCAGTCCCAACACTTGACAGACAAGGCTACACAAACTATTTCTGCAATAGCACCTGAAAACTGACGAAAGGTGCAATGATCATGGCAAGAGGGCATATTTGCAGCACCTTGTACAAGACTCACACGACTATATGCGGAGATAATCTTAATGTAGTGGAGGATGAAGCATCGCCAAATCTTTGGCAAAAAAGACTTGGACACATGGGAGAGAAAGGGCTATTCACACTCGTTAGGAAGCAGTTCATCAAAATAGCCAAATGGATAACTCTTAACCCTTGCAATTATTGTTTGTTTGGAAAGCAACATAGGGTTGTATTTTCTTCTCCCAGTAATAAAAGAAAAGGGATATTAAGTTTGGTATACTTTGATGTATGTGGTCCTATAGAAGAGGAGTCCTTAAGAGGAAACAGATATTTTGTAACATTCATAGATAATGCTTTTAAAAAGGTGTAGGTATATTTTGTAAGAATTAAAGACCATGTATTCGAGTACTTCAAGAAATTCCACGTGATGGTGGAATGACAAATAAGAAAGAAATTGAAGTGTCTTTGGACAGACAATGGAGGAGAATACACTTCTAGAGAGTTCAAGACATACTATATTGATCGCGGTATTCGACATGAGAAGACAGTCCCACACACCCCACAAGATGTGACGACTCGAGTTTTCCCATGCATTTTTCAAATGTAATAATTAATGCCTAAGACGGGATCCCTATTTGAAAAACAATGCAATGCAGCGGGAAAATCTTTTTGTTTTAAACTTATTCTGAAAACCCCGAATGTCATTTGCTTTCACAACAACCAAAGTAGTTTTTGAAAATTTCTGTACTCATAAATGTCTTCCCAGGTCTATCCAAATACAAACTCACAAATTTAACTGTAAAAAAATACAGATACATGTCCAAAGGAGTAGAGAGTTTACTTATATTCATACTTGTCTCTTTTTCATTACTTGATTGTAATACTAATAGGTCCTGATGCTTCTTCTACTCGTGAGTAGAGTTATCCTGAAAAATGATAGAGTTGGGTGAGTATTTTCCATACTCAGTAGGTGATCTGATACTACTATTTTGAAAACATGTATGCATCATGCATGGTTCCAAGAGCTTTTCATATAAAACATCAATGATTTCTTTTGCGTAAGCATACATAGTTATGCATAAAACATGAGTTCATGGATACAAATTCAATTATGAAATCCGTATGAAATTCATGTTATATAAATATGATTAAAAGATAAAGCAATAGATTTATATACGTAAATCTTGGCAAATGCATCAAACCAGCAAGCCAAATATAATAATCATAAAAATCTTAAAGTAGTCATCATTCAAGCATATGCTAGTATCATGCACATAAGTCTCTTGGCGTACATGTCACGCCAACTGATCACGACTACTCGTATACGACCATCTCAATGCTATATGCATGTCAATCACACCAAAATCATAGGGTCACTATGCTTATGACCAGAACCACTTTGAATCGTGTGTCTTTGGCATCTAGAGATCAGTCCACCATAGCCTCCATGACGACTATGGATATGTCCCCGAAAGGGTGCCGTGAACACCTCTAGTGGTCGTCCCTGTTTACCACAACAGTCAGGGAGGGACAATGCCATTTTTGACAGCGATACCATCCACCTTTTTGGTGGTGGAGGCCGGGAGGCCAAACCCGTACCCCTCAGCATAGTGCCCACCGTGGACTGCCTCATCCGACGATCTGCCCACTAAAAACATATATACCTAATCTCAATCATTGAATCATGCAATTTATGCATTTCTTTTCAACCATGCGAGCAATGCATGCAATTCGTTTATGCTAATCTTGCCTTCAAAGCCATGAAATATGAAGACAAGAAAAAACATCACATCTCAAAAAGCATGCTAAATCTGATGATAGAGGAAAGTGCTTTCAAAGATATAAATCATGATGGCAAATCTGCATACTCTCATAATAGCATATAAAAACATGCTAATCACGATAATAAAACAAGTCTAAGTTTAAGATGTGTTAAAAGCGTAGCAGTATCAGACTACCTATAATTTAAGTATATTTGAAAAAATATAGTAGCATCAGACTACCTACCTTGTGCATTGTTACGTAGCTCGTGCCTGTCTTCACTTCGAGTCTGAGAATATCTTGGTAAGGTCCTGAATGATGTTTAAACATAAGATCTAAGCTTTATTAAAGGTCATATGATGTTGGTTTCTAGGGGCTATTCTATGATATTTTTAAGTTGCTCTTTATCTAAGAATGTCCTGCATTTTATTGTATAATTGGGTCCATGTCAAAATTATGGACGCAATGGTCCTTTTAGCTCGTCAATCGAAGTTATATAGGCTCTAAAATTGGATTTTACAAGGTCGCACCTTAACGGACGACCTAATTGTAGTGCCTAGGGTCCTGCGCACCACAGTTCTGAATGAGCGTTATGGTTTCTAGTATACGTGTGCACCCTAATTGCATTGCAACCAGGCTCATGTGCATTCGTCCGGATAGTGTGCCAAGGTGTGCGCTATTACACGGATGCGTCTTAGGCACGGCTACGGTGTGCCTCAACTCCCAGGACGTCCCATGCGTCCCTGTCGAGCTAAGACAACTATCTGCACGCAACGCATGCGTGAGGATAGCCCCCAGGGAGCTTGGCACGGGTGTGCGTCAAGCCAGGCACCTTGGACTGCGCCATGCACCTCTCTCTCTCTCTCTCTCTCTCTCTCTCTCTCTCTCTCTCTCTCTTGATGGGTTTTCACCCATCTGATTTGGTTCACGAAAAGCCGGTGATGTCCGGCCGGAAGAGCACCTAGATCCGGCATGGATTTGGGCTGGGAAGGAAAGGGAATGAGGGCCAGTTTGGGCAACCTGAAACGGCGCCTTAGTTAATGGTTTCGGCTCCTTGTCGGAACCATGGTTGGTGGGTTGAGGGTTCTGGAACGAACCCTGCTTACCAAGGCATTCTCCGGCCGGGAGACGCCCAGATCTAGCCCAAAACCTGGGGGAAAAGAGTGAGGGAAGAGAGGAGAATGAGGTGGGGAAGAGAGACGTACCTGGGGAGCCCTACATGCGACGCAACGAGGCCTTGAACTCGCCTCCAAACCCCTATTGCAAGATCTAGTTTTGGGAGAAATTGGAAAGGAGAAGCGCGATTTGGGAAGAAGGGGTGGAGGGTATTTATAGAGGGAAGAAGGCAGTGCCCCTCAATGGCGGTGCCGTTTTTCCATCACTGCCCTACAGAGGCGGTTTTGGAACGTTCAAGAATGGCGGTGGCTGAAGGAGGAAGAAGACGGGGGTGCCGTTATGAAAACGGCCTCCTGTGTTTTCTGTCTTTTTTGTTTTTAATTTAAATTACATAAATGCCCCTAATCTTTAAATGGCCATAACTTGGTCATGTGAACTCCGTTTTCAGCGTTATCTGAGGTGTTGGATTCCATTTTTTGAGTAGAATCTAATGATACTGATTTTACTTACAAATTACTTTGTTTACTATTTTAAATAAAATAAAATATTTAGGATAGTAATTCCCTCATATAAATGTCTAAATTTTGTAAAAGGGGCATAAAATGTTTGGGTCATTACATAACATAATGGCATTGTTGAAAGAATGAATCAAACTATTCTGGAATGAGTTAAAAGCATACTCAGTATAGCTAAGATGCCTAAGTCATTCTGGGGAGAAGCTGTACGAACCGCCTGCTACCTCATCAATAGATCACTATCATCACCATTGAACTTTAAAGTTCTAGAGAAGGTGTGGTCTGGTAAGAAAGTTTGCTACAAACACTTGAGGGTATTTAGATGCAAAGCTTTTACGCGTATATCTAAGGAGTTAAGACAAAAGCTCGACCTCATGTCAACATAGTGTATCTTCATCAGTTATAGAGACAAAGAATTTGGATACATGCTATGAGATCTAGAGGCTAAGTAGGTCATCAGAAGTAGAGATATTGTATTCCACGAGAACCAGTTCTACGTGGACTTTGAAAATCCCACAAAGTTTGGTGAAGAAAGTACCAGTGCTCCAAATTTTGTTCCAGATCTTACACCAGTACAGCCTGACATAGACAACATGCAAGATAACTTTCTAGAAGCAAAAGAAGAGGATGTAGAGAGTGTTGAGCAGGGGGGTTACAACCCCCTCTGCCAGAAGGTGCAGGACCATCACAACAACTTAATGATGAAGAGATCCCTCCAACATAAGATAATGAGCCTCACCTAAAGATATCTTCGAGAGGCCGTGTACTGATTCCCTCAAAGAGATATATGGAATCACAGTATATCACGCTTACTAAAGAGGGGGAGCCATAAAGTTTTCAAGAAGAACAAAATCATGCAAACAAGAGTAAGAAATTGACTCACTACAAAAGAATAAGACTTACGAGTTAGTGAAGCTTCTTAAGGGCAAGAGACCACTGAAGACCAAATGGTTGTTCAAGCTCAAGAAAGATGACAGTGGAAAGCTAGTAACGCACAAGGCTTGATTGGTTGTCAAAGGCTTCGAACAAATGAAAGGAATTAACTTTGATGAGACATTCTCACTAGTAGTGAAGATGACTTCAATTCGAACTATACTCTAATTGGTAGCTAGCTTAAATTTGAAGCTTGAACGGATAGACATAAAAACTACATTCCTACATGGAGATTTAGAGGAAGATATTTACATTGAGCAACCAGAAGGATTTGAAGTTCCAGGGAAGTAGCAACAAGTCTGCAAGTTAAAGAATAGCCTGTATAGTTTCAAACAAATGCCTAGGCAATGGTACAAGAAGTTTGACTTGTTCATGACGAGTCATGGGTACAAGAGAATAGCAGTAGACCAGTGCGTATATGTGTAGAGATTCCATGATGGAAAGTTTATTATACTCTTATATGTAGACGATATGTTGATTGCAGGACAAGATGCGACTATGATTAGCAAGCCGAAGGAGTTATCTAAGTCTTTTGGCATGAAAGACTTAGGCCTAACTCAGCAAATTTTGGGCATGCAGATTGCTCACGACAGAAAGGGAAGAAAGTTGTGGCTATCATAATAGAAGTATGTTAAACGAGTGATCAAGAGGTTCAACATGTAGAATACCAAGTCAGTCAACACTCCGCTTGGTAATCATTTCAAGTTGAGCAAGTAGACATGTCCTTCTTCAGAACAGGAAAAAGAAAAGATGTCAACAATACCACATTCATCAGCAGTTGGAAGTCTGATGTATGCAATGGTGTGTACAAGACCAGACATTGTTCATACAGTAGGAGTAGTAAGTAGGTTCCTGGCCAACCGAGGAAGAAATCATTGGGAAGCAGTGAAAATGGATCTTGTGGTATCTTAAGGGTATATCTAAGTTGTGCTTGTGTTTCAAAGAATCGGAACCTGTCCTAGGAGGATACATAGATATAGACATGGTGGGAGATCTTGATGGCAGAAAATCAACATCAGGATTTCTATTCACTTTTGCAAGGGAAGCTATATCTTGGCAGTCCAAGTTGCAGAAGTGCATTGCTTTATCAACAATAGAAGTAGAGTATATTGCCACAGCTGAAGTTGGCAAGGAGATGTTGTGGATAAATCAGTTTCTCCAAGAACTTGATATTATACATGAGGAATACAAGATACATTGTGATAGTCAGATTGCTCTGGACTTGAGCAAGAATTCAATGTACCACTCATGCACAAAGCACATTGACATCTGCTATCATTGGATATGTGAGGTGATAGAGCAGGAACTGCTGAAGATAGAGAAGATCTACATTGATGAGAATCCAATAGACATGATGACAAAAGTGGTACTATATGAGAAGCTGATGCTATGTAAAGACATTTCAGGAATGGACTCAAATTAAAGAGATGAATAATGTTCTCCTCCCATGTGTATGGAGGAGGAGAATTGTTGAGTCCACACCCATGTGAGGTCAACCATGTAACAGTTGATTTGTTTGACAGATATGTGTGAACAGTTACATACAAAAGGAGAAAACAGCAGCCACATCAGAAACTTCCACAGCTGGTGCCCAAAAAGTTAAAATTGGCACCAGCCATTTTGGATATTCAAAATCTGACAGACAGATTTTTATATCTGTCAAGATTTGCAGCACCACAAATCTTGACAGATCAGATCATCTGAACTGTATATATAGGGGACGATCCAATCTCTGCCTGTGTGGAGTGTAAGGAATCAAAGGATTTGAAGAGAAAAAGAGAGAAACAGAGAGTGAGGGTGGAGTCGAGTGAGGATCTGGTTATGATCCTCCTCCTCCATTGAATTTGCTTCATTTAATGACTAGTTTCTCTTATCCCCGTGGACGTAGGCCAGGTCTAGGCCGAACCACGTTAATCTGCTTATTATCTCTATGTGTGATTGTGTCCTCATTCAGATCCACTGATCTGGTAGATTGATCTAAACAGATAACTAGATTTGTTAGCAACTGTAACATCCCAAGATTCTAATAGTCACAATATTGTCCGCTTTGGGGCACCCATACACCCCTCACGGTTTTGTTCTTCCTTAGTTTCCTAGGAAAAATGCATTATGACCATTAGATTTTCTTGAATTATTATAAAAAGCCCAATTTCCTCTCCCCAGGCAATGTGGGATTAACTCTCTGTCATTCACCCCAACCTAGAAGCATGCTAGCCTTCTCTTAGCCTGCCCTTATCGGCCTAGGCCGTCACATCTTCCCCCCTTAAGGAACACGTGTCCCCACATCATAGCCACAACCAGGCTCCTGCGTGAGGCTAGCCACCACCCCACGAGGGGAACTACCTCTGATACCATTTGTAACACCCTGGGATTCCAACATTCACAATATTGTCCACTTTGAGGCGCCCATACACCCCTCACAGTTTTGTTCTTCCCCAGTTTTCTAGAAAAAATGCATTGTGACCATTAGAGTTCCCCAAATTCTTATAAACAACCCAGTTTCCTCTCCTCAGGCAATGTGGGACTAATTCTCTATCCTTCACTCTAGCCTAGAAGCCTACCAGCCTTCTCTTGGCCTACCCTTATCGGCTTAAGGTTTCTGAAAGGAGAGATGGTTGGCATCTCCCCTGACAGGGACGCGAACAACCTTCGGGCTTACCTATTACCACACATCATGGTTAGGCTGGGGTCAAGGACAGAGAGTTAGTCACACATTGCTTGGGGAGAGAAAATTAGGCTGTTTATAAGAGTTCGGGGAACTCTAATGATCGCAATGCATTTTTCCTAGGAAACTGGGGAAGAACAAAATTGTGAAGGGCGTATGGGTGCCCCAAAGTGGATAATATTGTGACTGTTGGAATCCCGGAGTATTCCAAATGGTATCAGAGCCAATTCCTCTCGTGGTGTGGTGGCTAGCCGCATGCGGGCGCTTGGTTGTGGCTATCACGTGGGGACACGTGTTCCTTAAGGGGGGAAGATGTGAAGCCCTGGGCATTTGAGGGTGGGCCAAGAGAAGGCTGGCAGGCTTCTAAGCTAGGGTGAAGGACAAAGAGTTAGTCCCACATTGCTTAGGGAGAGAAAACTAGACTGTTTATAAGAGTTCGGGGAACTCTAATGGTCACAATGCATTTTTCCTAGGAAACTGGGAAAGAACAAAACTGTGAGGGATGTATGGACACCCCAAAGTAGACAATATTGTGACTGTTGGAATCCCGGGGTGTTACAGCAATAGTGGCATTAGAGCTATGCATCTCAATAGTGGCATTAGAGCTGCACATTCCAAACAATTGGAACACATGGCTCTCTTACAACGATCTAAGGTGGTTCATCGTTCATGCCCTTAAGTCTTTCTAGTAATATGGATATTATGACCCGACTTTCTTTTGATTATTTCATCTTATTGATCCAGTAGCAACCCATATTAAATTTCCAAGTGAATTTCCCTTAAGACCTCCCAATAGTACTGCACTATTAGGCCATAAACAAAATAATGAAATTAGATATGTCACGTTCAAATCCCATGAAAACTAGATCTAAAGCTTCCCATACAATTAACCATGGATCTAAAATGTTTAAAATTTTATTTAATATAAATCTAAAATGTTCTAAAAATTTAGACTAGATTTGAAAATTAATTATCAAATCTGAGACCTTCACTCAATTAAATTAGATCTACAAATCAATATCAATTCAAGATTGGATCTGCAACATCCATCCTAATTAAATGATAGTCCAAATAATGTCTACCCTTATTTTTTTGTAAATACTACCCTAAACTTGAACATTTTAGTATCCTACTCTCTCATCCTCTCAAGAATGTTTCTTCTCTCTCTCTCTCTCTCTCTCTCTCTCTCTCTCTCTCTCTCTCTCTCTCTCTCTCTCTCTCTCTCTCTTCAATTCCAAGTAATAGCAAGTCTAACGAAGATCAATAAAGAGAAATTCCAAATATAAGGAAAATGATCATCACAAATCTCAAAGTAAGTATATTATCTTATTACTTGTATTGAACCTAAGATTAACACTTCATATTCTGTTTTATAAAGTTTGATTACTCATGATTCGATCCAAGTCTAGAATCTCATGTTTTGGAGGTATACTTGTGTTATTCAATGTTTTAGATTCAATCTCATTAATTGTAATTTACATTTTGTATTTTTGTAAATAAGTCATGTTTTTGCTTAACTTAAAATATTCATATAAGTTTCGTTACTTGATTTTGTGAGTGTAATAACTTTCATTTTCATAATATAAATATTCTTTTGCATGGAATTGACAACAAAAAATGTAATTACTCTAATGGCTATAGAATGAGTATGCAAAACTCTAGAACTAGAGTTCAAGTCTCCAAAGTCAATCTTTTTGGAGAAATTCCCTACCCAAAACCAAGGAATGTATCTAAAGATATGATAGGAGAGAGAGAGAGAGAGAGAGAGAGAGAGAGAGGTTGCACCAAGGATTAGCCACACCTCACGTTTTTGGAAAAGAAGATTGTAGAAGATGTATTTGCTTCTAAGAGGTAAGGGAGTGTGGGTTATTCTAGGATAGATTGATTTTCAACTTCACAATTTTCGATCAATCTTATTTGTTTAATGGCAGTATGTGTGTTCTTACTATTGATGTATCTTGGACTCTACTCGTTGATCTCATGGTAAATAAGTATGTGATATTCTTTTATCCTCAAGATCTACCAAGAAGTGTAGTTGTTCCTTATTTTATCTTAGGATCACATGATTTAATAATTAGGCGCAATCTACTATGTTTGGAAGAGTTACCATGCGCAAGGTTGATTTCACATTTTCATTCATTGATTTCATGAAAAAATGACCATGTACACCTAGTTATTTCCTTAAACCAGAAATTTGTTCCATAGGTTTTTAGATCGAAGCTCCATATACATGGATATACATGATTATGTCCCAATACTTGCATGCCATGATTTATGGCACCAATGCATATGCACATGTTCTCATATGTCCAAATACTTATACGTCATAATCTATAATAGAGGTGCATACACGTAATTTTTTGAAGTCTTAAAGATGTAGGTTCATGCACGCATATACATATTAGGTCCCACTACTTGCATGCCATGATTTATGGCACTAATGCATATGCACATGTTCTCATACATCCAAATACTTATACGCCATAACCTATAATAGAGGTGCATGTTCATGTAATTTTCCTAAGTCCTAAAGATGATAGGCATTTGATTTATGGATGCACACAATTCCATTGTTTCATCTAACCATATATACAAGATGATGGTTGGTCCAAAAAGGTACACAAATCCCCACTTGACCCATATCACATGCATCGATTTATTGTTAAATCTAGGCCATGTGCACAAGTGATATTATTTCATATTTCATTATTGATCAAGCGTTGCCCACTGATCTCATGCTAAATAAGTGGGTGCACTCCTTTCCCCAAGATCTATCAAGACGCATAATATATTTTATGCTACAGCCATTGATTTCATAAACATGCACACTCCGTCATTCCCTAAATCCATCGTAGTGCAATGTTGATTTGTTTTGATCTAAGCATACACAACCATGGATTAGATCTATTGCGCATATGTTTGGCACTTAGTTTGGTCTCCATCTAAACCTTGCACACTGTTGATGTGTTATTAGATGATCAGAAATTCATTGTTTAATCACATTTCAACTCCATGAGAATTATTCTCCTTATAACATCTTGCATCCAGCTTGTCATGGACGTCAAAACACAAATCATGCCATTTTTCAAGTGAGGCAATGCACTCTATTTATTACTCGTCTCAAATTGTTTATCTGTGCCATCCCTCATGTGATGCCTTGCGCTCTTATTATTACCTATCCCAAAAATATTAAGGCAAGTAATCCCCAACACATCATCCTATGCGCACATGTTACTTTTGATTTCCAAAAGCATCTAGGCGTGTTCTTCTACATGGTCTCCTGTACATTAATTATCTTGGGCATTCCAAAGTCATTAAGGAAGCCATTCCACCAGTAATATGATGCGCCCTGTTGCCTCATATGCTGATTGGGTTGGTTGATTCATGCGCACTATTAACACACGGATGATCCAAGTTATTGATGTAGGACCATGAAAATCCCATCTTTGGAGTATGAGCACACCAGATCTTTTGAATTTAAAACACGTATACTCTTGATTTCCAGAACGCTACGCATTCATCAATGTGTTGTCAAATGTGCATTGGCACATAGACTGATCCTAACCATGCGCATAAGTTAGCTCGGATATAAAATCCAGGACTATGAGTTTGACTGTTTAATGCAAATCATGAGCATATCATTTTTAAACGCTCCAATTTCCATTAATTTAAAATCTGTCCATGCGCATTTTAGTTTTAATTGCCACTGCTATAGTTGTATTTCCTTGAATTACTAATGTGCCAAGTATTTTGCCCAAGGGCATGAACATCCGAAAATACGAAGATTTGAAATGATATGTGCATTGTATGTTTTGATATAATTATTGAGATTTCTTTTTTGGAAAGGTCACTCCAAGGAGTGCCTGCTTAACTATGCATGGAGGCTGTGATTATGCTATTTGAGAACACTTTGGCGTTAATTGTGAGGGGTGACAAATTAGACCTTAGTAATTTGCTATGCTAGGAGTGAAGTTGGCCACTGACACTCTAAAATGAAAATTAGATACTTGCTGAGGTAAAGGCTTTTATGCGTTTGGAAGAGTCATGGGACTTTCCATTCAGTGTGATCTGTTCTCCCCATGAGGACCGGTGTCGGTTGTGCGGTATCCACGATCAAGTGTAGGCATGAGATATTGGTTCTCTCTACGTGCATAGCAATTAAGATTTGTTATGGACGTATATGTATATGTCGGTCAACCTCAAGGGATTCAGACCATTTGCCTTTATGGCTTCAACAAGACGCTATTGTCTAATCAGTTTGATATTATACGACATATTTCAGATATTTGGTACAACTTTTAATACTATGTACTTTTGATTGAGATTTATAGCACCTAATGTAATTTATTGTGGACTTCGAGATTTAATCATTACCAAGGTTTGATATTGATCGTGTTTAATAGTTTGCATTCTAATATCTCTATGCATTTATGTGTTTTCTGCATGTGTTTGTCTAACTTCGAATTTCTCATTGAGTGGTCGTACTCACCCCCATCAACAATTTTAGTTCAATCTTCTGAGTGGGACTAGAGAATTGAGGCAAAATAAGAACTTTAGAGCAGATGAGTAAAAGTATGATAGTGCAATTGGTACTTATTTCTTTTAGAATAAAAACATTGAACATCTAGAACAATGATGTAATGGGACAACTAACTTTGTTATGAATGTAAGGATTTGATTTACTTTAAGTCATGGTTTCATTTATGATTGTTTGAGCTGTGACCAGTGGGCCTGGTAGTGCTTATTCTTATAAAATTATTTTGACTATATGTGGAGTTTTGAATGAGACATCCAGGCTTGGAATGGCAGTTTTGAAAACTACTATATATGATAGTTAAAAAAAATAAAAACAAAATTTACTCAGGATCCTAACCATTTCAAAATGAATTTTACAAAGGTTGTTTCAAGAAAACTCGGGTCGTCACAATGAGTACACTACTTGAATTCAGATATAGATGTTATTAAATCCACATTTTGATCTACGAGGATAGTCATGTTTTGAAATCTAGGATTTTATAGCATATTATCTTCATGTTTTGATCTATGCGACTAACTATAGTTTAGATCTAAGCTATTCTATAAACATGAAAAGTTTAATTTTCCTAAATCTTATAAATACTAATACATACTATAGTTTATATTTGAAAATAAGTGTTATGAATATGACATGATCATGTTTATATTTAATTTTATAAGTACAATAAAATCCATGTTTTGAAACTAGCCTAAAATTAACTAACATTTTTGCTTTAATGAAAATATTTGCAAAGTGTAGGGTTTGAATGAAAAATATAATTGATGGATTTTACAATTTTTTATTTTTACAATAAAGGTATTTTATTAGAAAGTTACTTGTAGAAAATAATTTATAAACCAAAATTAAGTGACTTGACTTTTATTACATTATTAGGCTTTTGTAATTATGAAAATTGATTCATGAGGAAAGGAACAAAAGTGTTTAACTCAATTTTAATGGAGGATAATCTAACATATTTAGATGTACAATTTTCCATTGAAAAGCACTTGATTAAAATAAAGTGATCTTCAAAGAATTTAATGACACACACTAGTTTTTGTTTGAATCTAGCTAAACAAAAAGTCCTACAAATATTTTTTTATTATTAAAATACCTAGTAAGAAGTTATTAGGAAGTATTGGATCCACTCAAGATGTTGGTGAAATTTTGTAATGAGGACTGTTTAATCCAAGTTAACAAAACATTTGCACGAGGAGATTCAATAGTGTGTGTTATTTGTAAATGATATAATTTAAATTAATGAGACAAGGGAGGGTGTAAACATAAAGTTAGAGTTATGGAGAGAAGCATTAGAACTTAAAGGATTTAAAATCAACAAAGCTAAGGCAGAGTATATGGAATGTAATTTTAACAAGGAGATGAGCAGGAGCAGAGCACCAATAAAGATTGATAGCCATGAAGTTTCCCTAAAAGACTACTTTTGGTACTTAAAATCAATGATTCACGAGAGTGGAGAGATTGAGAGGGAGGTTACCCAAAGGATCCAAACTAGTTGGAACAAATGGAGATCCACCTCTAGAATTCTATGTAATTGTTGAGTGCAACTCAAATTGAAAGGAAAATTCTATGTAATGGCTATAAAGCCAGCCATGCTCTATGAATTGAAATGTTGCCAGTTAAAGAACATCATGTGCATAGGATGAATATAGTCGAAATGAGGATATTAAGATGAATGAGTGCCAAGATAAGAAAGGATAGAATTAGGAATGAATACATTAGAGGAAACTTAGGAGTAGCACTAATAAATAATAAGATAAGAGAGGTTAGACTTATATAGTTTGGAAATATCCAATAGAGATTGAAAATGACATCATTTAGGATGAGTGAGGCAATGCAAGCCGTTGTTTCTAAAATAATAATGAGAAGGCTTAAAAGATGAATGTGGATAAAAGTAATGAGAAAAGATTTAAAAACTTTGGGATTAAATGAAGCCACGATACTTAATAGAAGAGAATAGAAGAACAAGATTTATGTAACCAACTTCTAATTGAGATAAGGTCTTAAAAATGATGATGATGATTATTTTGTCTAATCCATGGTTGTCATTGTGGATTGAAACTCTGACGTGATTGAAACTCACTAATGATTGAAACTTACTTTAATAAAGTAATAGAGAACAAGGACTTCTAACTCATATATGTAATCAAGCGTTGATCAAAGCTGGGATAGTAACTCATATATTAATCTCATTTGATCAATGAGGTGGTTGACTCATTGAATCATAAGTTAGCTGGTACGGTTATAGGTTGATCATGTTTGGACACACAAACCGCGTTTTCTTTGGCAACAAAATTCAACCTATACGTACCAATTTGTATTGAATTTTTCAGAATTGTTTTCATATATAACATATTTCTTGAATTATGTCTTTCATGAATATTGAAATATGAAATAGAGGTTTTTGTTCAAATGAATATTGCATGCTTACATTGTTTATTGTTAGAATTGTATAAATGTCAAAAATTGTGAACCATGACATACATATATATTAAATAGACTAAATAATAATTAATATACTTACCAAATACAAAGTTCATTGAGATATTGTTACATATCTCATATGAAAGGAAAATGATAGTGCAATTTGAACAAGCTACTAAAACATTCGAAGGCTTAGAGTATCTTTGTTTATTTATATTTCTTATAAGGTATATTGATGTATGAGAAGACTTTTATATCAAAAGGTTTTGTAATAACTTATACATAGAATTTTATTGTAGACTTTTCAAGCTATGTTTATAGAATTATTAAAGTATTATTAGATTAGTATCTTGCCTCATGATTAAATACCTTAAGAATCTATTACGCTTATATCCTTATAATAAATATTTAACATTTTGGGCATGACAAAATTACTATTTCACAACGGTGTACTTGATAAATACAAGTGCCCGCTTTTTATTCATGTCAAGTGCATATTATGCATTCACATCATCCTAAATTTCTAAAATTTGTTGAAAAGGATGATGCATACTCAGTGTTGGGGTGGGCTTGCATGTGGTCCATAGCCATGTGAAAAAGAAATAATACATACACACATATATTATATATACATATGTGTGTGTGTGTGTGTGTGTGTGTGTGTGTGTGTGTGTGTGTGTGTGTGTGTGTGTGTGTGTGTGTGTGTGTGTATGATGTTAGGTTCTTGTAAATGTGAGTAAGAGAAATTGAGACATATAGAAGTCAACGGTTGAAGGAGGATTTTAGCTTCCTCCTCTCATTGTAATATGATCAAATAGTGGATTCCTTATCTCTGGTAGATGTAGGCATGATAGTCGAACTACGTAAATCTTTGTTTCTCCTTGTGTGTTTAATTGTCCTTATAGATCTATGATCTTGATTGTCAGATTTATCAAACAACGATAGATCTAGCACAACAAGTAGTATCAGAGTCTGTTTAGTGTGATTGGATGGTCAAGATGGCCTCATTGAATTAGTTTGTTGCTATCAGATCTGCAAATGTCATCCCAGATCTAAGTCTAAACCATAGTGACGGAGGTACGATGTTATAGTTGCATTGAGATCTAGTACGATTGATGGATCATGTTATTTCTGTTGAGTATGCTATTCATGATGATGGTGATGAAAGAAAAAACAGGTACAACCTTGATCAGAGAGGCCGAGGTAGGTTCCCTAATAGAAGAAGTCGTGATCGTAGGCGTTCTTCAAGCCCTTATCAAAGAGGTGCTAAAAGGGGTAGTCCCGACTACGATCGTGGTCCCAGGCCATACAACAAGCCTGAACCAAGGGCTGGTGTAGACTATGGTAGAGAATTGTTGAAGAAGGATAAAATCACATCATACATGTGATTTCTTCTTACTAGAAAACCTATGCCCAAATCCCACAGAGTAGACTTGGAGTCATCTAGATGATTGAAAATCGATAAGTAATGACTGGCAACACAATCCCATTTTGAAGAAGAAGAGGTACGAGGGACCAGGATTTGGAGCTAAATGGAGAAATAACGAGGTAGTACTTGAGAATCACCTTTGGGATAAACCAAAAGGTGGCAATTATAACCTCCCACGTCAAAGTAACGACTCTACAGTGCCCTATTTTTTACTTTTGGGAATGAAAGATTGTACATCTGTAAACGACTGAATGCTCACCTTGTCGTTCTACAAATATCAATTCTTGAAACTCACCTGCTTGTCTATTGTTGATAATGAATTTTTGACAAAGTCACTAGAACAATGTTAGAGTTATTTTGGTATTGCCGTTCAAGGGACGCCTCAGCCGGTAATAGATGGTGTAATGGCAGTGTGGTGAATCCCTGTTATTTGTTAGCCTTTTTTTTACCTAGCAAAAAGAGAGTTGTTGATTAGCTTGGGCGATTGGGATAGAGATTGGCAGCTAGGTTGCTGTGCCCACCATTTGGCAACTGAGTCGCTGGACATTGGAGAGAGAGAGAGAGAGAGAGAGAGAGAGAGAGAGAGAGAGAGAGAGAAGGGGAAAATGAAAAGGAGGAAGCAAAGGAAAGGAAAGAGAAAAAAGGGAAGGAAAGAATGGGGAGAGTTGTTGGTGGAGACAACTGAAAGAAGAAAAGAAGAAGTTTATTTTAGCAATACCCCGAAATTGACATTGGCAAGCACCCTCAATTCTGATAAGGACACCTCATGGGAACAAAAATAGCACCCCTCAAAATGATAATGTCATACCCTGTTTAGAAAACCAGCAATCAACAGTGCACTTGGTAACTACTGCAAATGGATGACTTATGAATAGTAGTGAGTGGATCACTTAATGAACAGCTGGCAAGTGGACTCAGTAAATAGTGTAGAAAAGTAGACACAATGACTGATTAGAATATCCTTGATAACAATCGTGAATGGGTAGACTTGGGAATAGTAGTGAGATGCTTTGGAAAGAAGTACGTACAATTTCGAGTAGACTTGATAATCATTTTGAATGGACTCAGAGATCATTCCTAATGGACATGACCATTTTGAGTGATATTTATGAACAGATAATGAAGGTGACCAATGAAAGAAGGTATAAAAGGTATTGATAGGATTCTAGGTGATTATGATATACTTGATGACACGTTAGCATTTTGACTTAGCAAAGAGTATTGAGTTGGAAGAATAGCAACCTTTATAAGAGAAATCGCTGGTACATAGACGGTTATTAGAGGGGGAGCTAGATCAAAGTTGTGCTTGTATTTTGGGAGAGTTAAACGAAGTTGAAAAGATTTAGTGCGCTTTCCTCACATGGGTATATAGGGAAAGATTATTAGGATAGGCATGTCGTCTATACCAATATGAGAAAGAAATAATATATATATGTGTGTGTGTGTGTGTGTGTGTGTGTGTGTGTGTGTACTATTAGGAATATTGTAAGGATAAGTGGGAGAGATTGGGACATAAAGTTGCAAATGAGGGTTAAAGGAGGCTTTTAGTCTCCTCTTATTGTAATCTGATCAGATAGTGGATTCTTCCTCTTCCGTGAATATAAGCATGATAGCCAACCCACACAAATCTCTATTTCTCCTTGTGTATTTGATTATCCTTATAGATCTACAAGCCTAATTGTCATATCTGTCAAATGACGGCAGATCTAGCACCACACTCAGTAGATTGCAACTTCGTTCACTCAATAACCGCTATAATAGAGGAGATCAGCAGGGACAGGAGAAAATAGGGCCCATGAGATCCCCATGGGAGGCAAACCAGAGCAAACAAGTGTTTCAAATATAGATGAGTAAAGCACCTCGCCTTACGGTTAGGAAACAAAAGCTAAGAAAAGGAACCAACTCATAGCAATTCAGAGAAAACAGAGCCACAAGCCTTACTCTTACTTGTAGAAGCTCCACACGTTCTCTGGCAAGTTGGTTTCCATTAGCAGACCCACAACAGTGCTGAAACGAAATCTGAAACTCAGATAAGATCATCTTAATATAACTTGATCCATCCAATCCAAAATCACCAACCGGGTCAACATCGTGTTGCATCCGTCTGATGACTTTGGGAGTCTCCCTTGATTACTTGAGGGATCAGGCCCCTTTCTGCTGCAGTCTTGACACGTTCCCAAGAGCAGCGACTTCAGCGAAGGTGAAATCACCAAAGCAGCTGGTCCTATAAAATCTGAGAGTTTCTGGTCATCAGATTTTCTAATGACGTACGACTCCAACACTAGTAAAACCAGGGTTACCAACGCAGGCGCCGCCGAAGTTAAGCTTCTTTTGGCCTATAACCTTCTATAGGGTGTTGCCATCTCGGAAAGAACTAGTCCTTGGCTGAGAATTTGACGACTTCCCTTGTTTAAGGATGGTTTCAGGAGAAAAGCCTTTAAATTCCTCCGTGCATTATGGAAAACAAGATTAAAAAGGACTTCTGGCGATCTCTGCTTCCCTTCGAAGGACTTTAGGTTTGTCTCCATCCATAAGAACCAAATAGCAGCAATGCTAGCCATCATTCATATATTTTTATTTCTCCTGAAACTTCTGAAGTTTCTCAGATGAGAAAGCATCCGATCGTAGGCAACACCCCAACTGATCCCGACTTTCAGCTAAATTCTAGCATATGAGCAGAGCAACATAATGTTGTCCACAGACTCACAGTCCATAGAACAGAAGTAACAAATGGAGTGCCCTTATTGGATGATCCTTTCAGGGCCTTATTAGTGTAATATGGTTGAGACTATTATGCTGAAGAAGTTAGAGAAGACTCAATCGTTCCATAGTGATGTAGTTTCTGGCGGTCAGTCTGTTCAAGGAAAAGGTAACACTCCTTGTGATGATATTTTATGTCGATGGCCTCGTGTCTTAAAGCTTGAAAGGAGACAACAAACAACGGACAAATGATCACAGATAATTAGCACAAGCCCCAGAGCCACAGCGTGATTTGGACATGTCCGGTAAACAAGAAGGCTACTGGGGTCAAAATCATTATTCAAGTAGGAACTCTCTCCATTTTGCCGGTTCTTTAAAGGATCATAGATTTCGTGGATACGATGCTGGTTCTGCTTTAGGCTTAGTGCGTTTGTATTTTACATCAAATCATGACAACTCGGATATTTTTTCAACAATTCGTAATTATTTAATCTTCTTTCATGAGAGGTTTTGGGCTAACTTATTGAACGAATTATCTCAAATATCACGCGCAGCAATTTCTTAGTCACAACAATATTACACGAAATTCTTGAAACATATCATATCATAAAAAACAGAAAAGACGGGGGCCATACGCCCAAGATAAAGCAACACATGGACCACAAAAGACAGGCTCCAGAAGCCTCCAACGCGGCCAAACAATTAGTAGCACAAGGCTAAGCTTTGGAGATGGCGGCCCCCTTGACAACTGTAACCGGACACGTCGCATTCGTCACCGCGTAGTTGCTTACACTCCCAAGCAATACCCTATGAGACAGACAAACACAAGATGAGTGGAAGCAGATTGAAGGTTTGAGAGCAAAAGCATTTCAGGCATTAATTAGCAAATACTTGTATTGTTGTCACAATTAATAATAAGACCATAGGCCCCTGGTGTCACGCGATGATTGAAGAACAAGATTGATGGCTACCAAGCATACAGCGAGAATGGTTGCGCAGGACAACATTCATATGAAGGATCTATATTCAGTTCATTTTGTGGATATTTGAGACAAATTCAAGGCAGACCAACGAAATGTTATGTGGTAAATTTTGCTTCTAAAACACATCAGCAAGCCAAGTTTTGGTGGGGTAACTGTTTGATGATCATGCTGACCATTTTAACTTTAGCATGCGTGGCCAAGGCTCTGTAGATGGGGTTTGTTTAACATAAACTTGTTTCCATTAAATGATCTTAACCATCTACTTAATGGAGAAGAAGGAATTTTTAGACTAATTCAAATTTACGGAACCCACAGGTTGATGGGTAGGCTTTACCGATCCGTTCATTTTCGCGAATACGTCTTAGATTGGGCAGACATCAAAACTCTTGAAGTGATCATAACCTCTTTCATTGTGGGCTTGGACACGAACGGCTCAGGAAGTCCGAGATCAACGGCAAAATGGTTATCGCCTACTGATGGTTATGATCATCAAATGGATAAGAGTTCTGGTACATTTCCCATTTAAGATGTAGCCACAAGATGAATCGTTACAGTTGCCCAAATATGAATCCAACCCGTCTATACTTAGCTAGAAACTAGTCCAAATCCCTAAAGCTCGGCTTCACAGAAGGACACAAAGAAAGGAGGAAAAAGGCGTGTTATGGTGTATAACCTTTTAAGCCTGCCAAGTCCCCTGCTCCCGAGCACAAGTGAGTCCAGCTTGAGATCTTCAACGGCATCGCAAAGCTTTTCCCTTGGATCACCCCAGTAGATTTTTGATACCACCGTCACCTTCTCCAAACAAATCGTAAGAGATTGATGGGAATGTTAAATAGAATACTAAACTGAGCTATGGTCTGCATAAATGTCCAGAAAGAGAGAGAGAGAGAGAGAGAGAGGAGGGGAAGGAGAATGGAGATGATATATACCTTCTTGGTCTTTGAGACAGTATCAAGAATATCTAAAACTTCGGGATCAGGAGTGAGTCCATATTGCTTTGATAAATTCATCTCTCTAAATTCTTCAAGAGGGACCAAAGCTGGAAAATACAAAGAAAGAAAAGCACGGCCAATCAACCAAAAGAATGTCAGAAGAAACACGAAGTTTTGAGAAAACAAGACGTCAAGAGAACAGATTTAGAAGATGTAAAGCTTTGGGACTAACGTGATCCTGTGTCTTCCCACAGCTTCCTTTGGGCAACGTCCGATTTGCTCGACTGCACATGGATTAGGATGATACGATCTCCAGCGTCCACGAGATTATCGACGGCCCATCGCAGAGCTGATTTGCTGCTTGGAGAATTGTCCATCCCAATTCCCACCGTTCTGTTCTTTCCCATCTTTGCCTCTCTCTCGACGGCGAAACCAGTGGCTGTACTTTTGCTAGTCTAGTTTTTGTTTGTCGTTTTAAAGGGCAAGAAAAGCCTCTCTATTCGCTTGCCACCGAGCGCGTGGGTGGGTTTTGTTCCTTGTCGCCTTTATTCCTCTGGTAGAAGAGAGGAAAAGTCTTTGGGATTAAGGATAAGAGAGGTCAATTGAATAAACTGACTGCCTGCCTGTTTGGCATAGATATTTAGCTCTTACTTATTCCAGGAAGCAGCCAAGAAAAGTCTAGAAGGCTTCTTAACAGTAAACGTAGGTACAAGCTTCTCCAAGCTTCTAGATTGGACTGGATTTGAAACAGAGTTACATTTGTGTGATTGGCAAGACGTGTCTGAAAAAGGCAAATTTAGCTAAGGCAGCTGATAGTTCGACAACCCTTTACCCCTAATGCTGCATCTTAATCATATTTATATTTACGAGATTCAATCTCAATTGTTCATTTTATTTATTTTGACTCAGAAATCACATATATTAGATTATTATTATATGATTGTTTTTTGAACTCTGTAATCAATCGTACAAAGATTAACAGTATTAAAAATAGTTAAAAATAAATGTTTAGATATCTAAAATAAATTACTTAAAAAAGGATATAATACTTTCACCATAAAATCCCAGAAGAAGGTGTAACATTAATACCAAAGCCGTGTGGAAGTGGCTATCTGGCTCTCTTTCCTTTAAACATTTTTTGGCCCATTTTCCAACTTTGATATTGGTCTTTCCAATTGCTACTGATTTTACCTTGATCTAGTGATTTTTGGACCCTTCAAGAAGCCTTGTTTAGGAGTCCGCTAACAAAAAATTAATAATGATTTTTATTGGACTTCATCTTCCTAATGCTGATGGTATATTATTCCACAATAATGAAGAGGCCAGAACATGTGGATTTCACGTTGATCTTCCACAGGTTCAAAGGTTGTGAGCACGCATACATGTGCAATGTAACGAAGGAAAATTCAATTAATTTGTCCATGACAGATTTTGTTTTCTTGAGAGTTCCTTCAGACAAACTTCTGGCCTGTGACAACATTTTACCAAATATGGTGGGTCCTCAAATGCATGAGAGATAATATTTTTCAAGTGAAAACATATCATACTTTTTCAATGGATTCTCTTAATTCATAAAGGAGGGGTAAATTCGTGGACCTTCTACATATGGAGGGTCTAGGAAAGGGGCAAACTATGAGGGTCAATAATAGGCAGCTTTATTTTGTATTTTGCAAGAGTCTGTTTCCATACTTTGGACTGATGATATCAAAGTCACACAACGACAACTCTACCTTTGAGCTAAGTCTCACTTGTACATGTATATAGCAAACTCTCAGCTCTGCTTGATGGTAATCTTTTCTTTCTTCCTTTTCGCGATGCCATTACATTCTTAAAAAGAAACAAAAATAAATAATAAATAAATAAAAGAATGGGCGAGCATTTACAGGGGTTGTTTGCCATTGATGTGCATATCTTCAGGACCAAAAATATGAAACGGTATTAAATACAAGTGGGACCAAAAATATTCAATAATTTCAACATTTATTCTTTCCATCCATCTAGTGATAGTTGATAAAAGAAAGTACTATGTCATTGGATGATTGTAAGCATTGAATTTGTGCAGTTTTATAGATAAATTAAGAAGATAATCCCTAGATCATTGATCAGTTCTAACCACTGGATTTCCGCAAGTTTGTTGATAACTTCAGACACATCCACAATTAGGATGTTGTGCCAGGCATGAGTCCTCACTAATCACGCAATTAGGATGTTTTTTTTTTTTTTTGGCTAAGAAGACTTTTGACGCCTGTGATGCATTGGAATAGAAGTTCTGAAGAGTCCATGAACTCGCCAAACTCGTCAAATGATCCTGGCCGTATGCTTGGTGAATTTTTAATAATTGACATTGAAAGTCGTCCGTATGTATCCTTTGGGCTTAGGCTATCTTGAGCAATCAAACATTTTCTGAGGTCCTTGAGTCTCTGAAAGCTTTTTCTAGTAGAATTACCGCTATGTTTTTTTTTAAACCAAGTTTAGTTTAATTAGACATATGTCACTAAAGGTGTAAAATGTAGGCGGGCAGTATCGGCTGTTTTCAGCAGCATGTATATCTATTTTTTAGGTAACCAAAGTCATTCATCAATTAGTTATTTTTTAGGTAGGCTGCATGCTAAAAGTTACGACCATTGGATGATCCTAGTGCTCTGAGTTGTAAAATCCGGACTATTGATTTTTCAGTACTAGAAAAACTGGTGGCCCCGTTTGGGAACTGTTTAAGAGGTAGATGGACATATTTTATTACCAGGCAGGGTTACATGGTATCCTACCACATCTTGAATTAGCCTCATTTTTGCTCTTGTTTTATCTTAATGGTTGTACCTCGATCACCTGGATCTCTCTGTAAGGCCACCGCTTTTCTCCCCATATCAATAAATTTACCTTTTGTTCAATATATATGAGAAGTGAAATGTAATTCCGGAGCTTATTTGTCAATCATCAAAACCATTGACTTATTAGGCCTCCTATGGATGGGTTTTACATAGTATCTCCTCCCTCATCCAAGGGCTCTGAGCTTTCTATTTGTTGAGGTCTTCTTAATGGTTGAGGACCACAGACCACTCCTCTTTTAATATTTCAAACCAGACAAGTAGCGAGTTAACATAGTCAGGCAAGTTCATAGTTGAGGAACCAACTTCCTTAGTAAACTGGCAAGGAAACATTTCAGAAATTTTGAAACTGCTCAGAAGAAAATTCGTAGGAGGAATTACTAGGGAAGCGAATTCAAGTTTCTAATTTTGGGCATTTGTGGCAGGACTTACAAATGTTACATCCACGAAAATCATATTTAATTCATTGAATTTGTATTAAATTGTGTAGATGCAAAAAGTTGTAAACTATTCAGCAGATCGAAAGGTTTATGTCTTTTTGGGAAAATTCTCTGACCATTCGGAGAATTTGGCTGACAGTTAATAAGTAAATGGTTCGTCCATATGAAGTCATGAACTACGTCCGAGTAGAGAAATGCTATGGACTATTAAACAAGTAAGCCCCGCTTATATTCTTCCAAAGCAAAATATGCGCATAAGCATATAAGAACTGCTTAGAATACATAGGAAAATGACTGCACTTTTGCAGGCACAGGGATTAGAATCATGGATGCCTTCATAATCCTATAATTTTCTGGTAAATAAGAAAGGAATAGGCTTTCAGACCGAAGAGAAGTAAGAGTGAAGATACTGAATCAAAGAGGACGAAAACTTAGAGAATACAGTCGAAAAGGAGTCTAATCACATCGGTGACTCCTCTAAAATGCGAACCCGTAATGTATGTTGGCACTAGGCCATACAGACACTAAAAAAGCCAAGATTAGTAATAAAAAACGATGGGTGGTGATGTTAGCACCTAAATAAGTTCCTTTTTGGACCACTAACTTTATCGTGACTAGCTTTAGAACATCTTTTGGGGAATCTCTTTATAATGTGAATGTTAAGGTAATATATCTTTAGTATTGCAACCTACAGGTGTAAATAAGGTTAGATGGTTTGATGGATGTAAAAGATGTGATCAAAATAAAACATGACTTGAACATAGCAAGTTAGTCCAACAGATCTTTCGTCGATCCTTTTTGTAACATCTGATCAATAAATTAGCAGACATGATCAGAGAACTTAACCTGCAGGATGATCTCAGATCAGAGAACATATTCTCGTTATTCAGATGTGTTATTAGGTGCAGCCGATTCTATGGATATCGAAACTCTTTAAGATGATGATAGACTCTAGAATATGAGATTGATATGTGTTTAATTATTACTTTACCATGCTTTTTGTTGGATGGGATATACAATATTTGAATGATGGAGAATGAACTTGCCTTTTAGCTTTTTATTTGTATATAATTACTATTTTTACAGAGGGAAATAATATTCCACCCTTCTGTTTCACATTTCTCCTATCACTTGACACTGGCTTTCGAGAAATACATCACTTGCAGACCACGACTCCAGTTCTCTCTCTTTCTCAAATTTCTTTTAGGCTCGAACTCAATTTTTCTTCAATGCATACAATACATATATATGTATAGAAGAAATTCTCCTATCTCTCTCTCTCTTAATGGTAACCTTATACTCGTCTCGGTGCTGCAACTCTATAATCAAAATCCATTGCACCTCCTTTGATCATTTCCAATTTTTAAGTCACAAAGCAACATAAGATCTACTTTGATGTTTGACATATTCTTCACAAATAAAATAAAAACATTGTCTTTCTGATTTTTGTTTCTTATTCTCTATATGAAGTTTCAAATACCCATTTCATTAGCTAGAAATTTAGTTCCACTAAATGCTCATCCTGGATTGCATGTAATAGACGTTATAGATCACATCGAGGATATATGGAAGGAAACTTTTCTCAGCGTTATCAATTGAACAAATTAGGACTTGGGGTTGCAGGTTTCTTAGATAGAGAAGCGAGGGGAAGCGTGAGAGAAACAAAAGACCTCTGATTCTCTTTGTACAAGGATCAAGAAGATGGAAATGTTATTCCCACCCCATCATAGTTTTTTTGGGCATTTAAGGTTCACATTTTAGTTTTGTAGCGAAAACTCAAAGCTTAAAATTGCTAAATGGCCAAAAAACCATAACGATATAAGAGTATGTAAAGTGCAAGAAGCTCCTGCCAACCTTACCTTGCACTTTTGCAAGAGGCTGATTCCACGCCTAAAACCTGTGACCTCAAGATCACATGACGGCAACTTTTACCATTGCACCAAGACTCCTCTTTTAAATTACAGGAGATAAAAATATAATTTTCATAAAAAAGAAAAGAAAAGAAAAGAAGTTTATTCTTTCTTTCAGCTGTCTAGTTTCCTAGCACACACGGCTAGCATGCTTCCCAGTGTCAAATGTGCTAAAAGGCAACAATTCGATGAATCGATGGATATATTTGCATCGTTCTTAGTAGACATGGCTAGCATGCTTCTTGGTGCCAAAAGTCAACAATTGGAACAATCGATTGATAGATTCACGTAGCCACCTCTAAAGAGGGCATTCTACAAACTTTTTGCTTGTACCCTGATAAAGCATATTCTCAAACTATGATGTCCCTAAGCCAAATATTTGTCTTTATCTACCTTCAATGGCAGTCTTTAGATTTTCATAGTTGTGAAAATTCATACGTCTACGGCAGGAGCTAGGATAGGAATGATTAATTATTGATTTTTTGTCTTTATGACATTTCTTTTGAGAGAGAAGAGGTGGGAGAGAAATATTATTACCAATTAGTGGGCCTTCGCCAATTAGTGTTCTCCACAGCTGGTCAAGAGGAGGGTCTAGGGAATGGCAATAGGGTACGGTGGGGCGGCTTTTCACATGTCTTGCTTTGCCCCACCACGGATCATTGACTTGTCCTCTCGGCGCTGCCCCCTCATAGATCATTGACATCCACGTTCTATTGCAAGACAGGCAGAATGTGAAGAGCCCATCATAACCCACCCACCCATCAATTATTATGTGTGGGATGGGCAAATGCATGAAGCAGGCTGGCAGGATTAATGAAATATATGTAGTGTTTTGAAAGATGTGAACCTAATTCTTTGAAAAAATGCCTGTAATTCTTTGAAATGTCAGTAAACACTTAAAAATTCACATATTTGACATTTTCTAGCAGCAATTTCTAAAAATAATTTTTTTTTAAAAAAGAAAAGGATATAACAATGCACAATAGAGAGAGTGGGAACGTTCAGGGTGGTGGGCTGAGCCTCTAAAACCATGTTTCTAGAAAAATTCATAAAGAAAAGATACGGCTTTATAACCCTTTTATGTGTCTAAAATTAAATTAACAGAAATGCCCTTATTTATTTAACTAAAAAACTAATAATACGTGAGCATACATGTGTGTGCACGAGCGTTTACAGTGCGGATTGCGAGTCGGGTCGACGGGTTTTCCCTCTCGCTTTTCCAGGAGTAGGGATCCGTACTCCAGCCACAAGGTCTTGATCCTGCCACTAATGGATATCCCACCTGACATCCCATATATAAGTTTAAGACTCATGGGAATTGATCTATACCTTGTTACTGACGGCCCCAAAACATAGACGAGAATGTTTTGTCTAGCCGATTGTTCTTTAATAACTTTATCTCTGTCCTCCTACTTGTAGTAGTGATAAGATTATTATCCGTGGATACGTGATAGTTTTTTCTAGCCGGTGGTGCCTGAAACTTGAGGTCACGGGTTGTTTTTACATGACCTTGAGGTTAAGGGTTCAAGGCATAGAAACAGCTTCTTACAAAATATGCAAGGTAAAACTGTGTACTATTGACCCTTAATGCTCACCTCTTTCTCAAACCCTGCATACGCGAAAGCTTCATGCACTGGAACTATCTTTTTTGTAGTGCCTGCAACTCTAGTTTTTTAATCTGATTAAGAACGTTTACATTCATAATTGCACATGAAGGATCCAGAGAACTGTGAACAAAATTCCTTGGTAAAGCTTCCTGGTAGTCACCTTAAAATAAGATTATTCAACTAAACTGCACGTCTGATTACCTGATATCTGCAACCTTTCTTAATTATATGTTACCACCCATATGTTTTACTTCTTTCCTGTTGCAATAACAGGGAATAATGGTGGTTTTGATTAACCAGAACCAAGTGGGATGCCACCTTTGTACCTTCAAAACCTTCTTTAAGAGAGGATACTGTAATTACTGTATCCTACTGAAAATTCTGCACCTAGAAGATTGAGTAGAAATGTGGACGGAAGGTTCTTTGGTATTGGGTCAACATATCTATAAACGTACATACAGACAACAGTTACAGTAGTTGCTATTTTTTGCGTTTCTTTTCTGGAAGTTCTGATCGTAGCTATTGGTAACCAGAAAAGAAGATAAAATTAACTCTACCGACGGCTCATGTTTTTGGGTTTGTATTATGATACATTCAAACCCTCTTAAATATAGAATCGACTGCAGCAAAATGTATAAATTATTGCGTGTTATAAGTTGTCACGAATTACCAATTCTTTTCGTGGGAATGGTGCATGGCAACTTTTTATCTTGCCACTTTATAAATTATAATTATTTTCTTCTGATTTGTGATATTCAAATGGGAAGGCTAGAAAATAAAAAATCAACTTATTGTATGGATCGGAAAATAAAATCTTAATAAATCAACGACAACTAAGAACTTTGATGAGTAATTTATCACTGTGATGGAACTATTACCACACCTGCCAACAACAATAATACAAATATTTTGATAAACATTTACTAAAGTGCAACACGGTACACAAAACTCACTGGAGACTATTTTCACACTTCAAGGTCACACGATGACAATTTTACTGTTGCACGAAGGCTCTCCTTCTTGACAAACATTTACTATATGTTAATTTCTTTGACAAGGTACCAATCATATGTGCCGATAGTAATTTAATACTACTCGCCTTTGAGTTTGGAACCATATGACTGTATGAAGGGGGTTTTATCTTGGTCATTGGTACCCAAAACTATAATACAAGATGTTTTAGTAAGTAGCAATATTCAATGTGATATTAATTAAAGTATTAATTGGCATATAAGTTTAGGAAAAGGACATGAGAACGCCGTGGAATACAACAATTGGAATGCTACCATATAGAGGAAAAGAGATCAAACATTGAGGCTACGCAAACAAATGGATATCAAGCCTGTAAAGCATATTGTTGATGAGAAACATTATGAGCAATGCAAGAGGGCCCGATCTGTCATTGTGTAGTTATATAAATACCAAAAATATCTATTTTTTATTTTTCTTTAGTTAAAAGGCTAGGACATTTTTTATATATTAGACATACAAGGGAAGAAAAAGAAAAATGAAAATCTGATTCTTTGGTTGTTTTAAGAACGATCTTATATTAAAATGAAGTTGTTGATAATAATCTTGCATACAATGCACAACAATTATGCGGCAGCACAGTTGAAAACCCCGCCCATTCCTATAACACGAGGGAACATTGTATAAGACGTCTTGTTCATTGAATGAGTTTCCAAACTGTGGCCAACTGACCACCATCCAAGGGTAACAGCAACTAGGACTGTCATTGTCATGATCAAAGATCCAAACCGTTCATCAACTGAGCCCATTTTAGATAGGCCATCTCCTCCACTGGATGATCTTCCCCTTTTTTGTTCCGAGGTGTACAAATGGGGCTCTTATTCGTTGAAAAGGATGTTCTGCCTCTGAAAAATATGAGTAGACAGAGGTATCGCTGAAGCCAGTTTCAGCGTTCCAACACATCTCCACTTAGAGGTTGCTATGGTATGGACGGTTCTAAGCCTTCTCTTTGTGCAGGGTAGTGGATGGTTCTAAGCATTCTCTTTGTGCAGGGTAGTGCTGTTGAATGTATATTGTTGCATTTTGATTTTCTATCCCTTCTATTTAAGGCACCCCTGATTTTCAGCCCTACAATTGTTGCATTTTGATTTTCCATGCATCGTCACAAGAAAGATAGAAAGAGGAGGAACGGATTGGCTTTTTAGACTCGTGGTCCTATGGTGTATATTATCTCAAAGGCTATTTTCGCTAATATTTAAGTCATATAACTTAAGTTACAACTATATTGGATATTTAAGTCTTATAAAAGTTATCAATCGGCAATCGCATCCAATCTCAAAGATTAGTCTCCAAAAGAAGATAGGAAAGGGAATCACGTGGAAGAATGCTAAAGGACAGGGGCTCTCTTCTTTCTGCCACTTCTGCTCTCTGCTTGTATCGGCCACATGCACATGAAAGAGCCCATACAAGGAAAAGTTAATAGCATGCAGCTTACTTTGTATTTTGCAAAAGGCTGTTTTTATGCTTGAACCCGTAACATCAAGGTCATGCGAGGACAACTCTATTGTGCCAAGGTTCCCCTTTTTAATAAAGTTTTCAACCATTTCAAGGAAAAGAAAAAGAAGATGCTACATCATTTCTTTCCTAATACGCCATTATGATTCCACCAAGCAAAGCTAGGAATTGCTGTTTGATGGTTCTATACATAAGGAGTGAATGCCTTCAACACTTATTTATAGATAATTTTGCGACTAACCTCTTCTAGTAACTACCCTCTAAAATAACTACTTAAGTAACTAACCCATGATCATTCCACTACAATAATTACCCAAACCATGATCATTCCACTGCAATAATTACACAAACCATGATCATCTCATACATGGTGTTATTCAAAGATTAAGATCTATAGACACTTCGATACATAACATTCCATCCCCCATAAATTAACCTTGTCCTCAAGGTTGAAATTCAAGGATTCCAAGCAAAATCGTCTTTAATCAGTTGGAGCTGTAAAAAAAGAATCATCTTAGACAAAGGTAACTGCTTTGAGGGGGTCATCCTCCTAACGATCACTTCAAGGAGATCTTCCTTAACTTGTTTGGCTGCAACTTTCTTTTCTTCCACGTCACCCATAATCTTCATTTAGCAACGTGGCTCCAGTATCAATTGTTATGTATCTGCCGTAAAAGAAATAAAAACAGAAATTATACTACTAATATTTCATTGATGTAGCCACTTTGAGGGGGCTAAAACCTCCATTGATGCCACTTCGAGGCGGCAAACCCCCTTACAATACATAAAGTCTCATGTCATTTCTCCTCTCCCTTTTTTACAGTACTCCAACATCACTTATTTATAGATAATTTTGTGACTAACCTCTTCTAGTAATCACGCTTTAAAATAACAACTTAAGTAACAAACCCATGACCATTCCACTACAATAATTACCCAAACCATGATCATTCCACTACAATAACTACTTTAATCATGATCATCTCATACATGGAGTTATTCAAATATGAAGATCTATAGGCACTTAGATACATAACACATTGTGAGCCTATCCTGATGAATTCAAACTTGAAGTGAGATCAAACTAAATTTGCTAATTGTCACCATAATACTTCTAAGATTGAATTTAACTGCCATTCTAATGACAAGGTATAGTTTGACGATGAACCAACTGATAGGGCCTCATTTAAAGCATATTGGAATATCAAACGCAACATAAAATGGACAAAGGGTGTTAGATATGTTTGCCCACTTCCTTAAAATCAAAGATAATTAGAGATATAGAGCTCTTTTCTCTAGAATGTCCTACCATCTTGGTTTTGAGCCTCAATGAACTTTCTTTAAATTGCCCCAAGCTAGGATCTGCTCTGTGACCCACGAAAGTTAAGAGGAAAACAGTATTTATAAGACGAAATTAGTGAGAGAAAATTAGCTATCTTCTAGGTTTGTTATTTGAAGGGAGGAAGAAGAGGTTTAAATTTCTTGGCCTCTGATAGGGACTAATTAGTAATTTATTTATCTATATGGTATTATTAGGAGAAATTGCTAATAGGAGTCCAAGTCTTTCCATTCAAGTTATTACTTATTAGAATGGATTCTTATAAGTTGTTTTAGTTTCCTATTGGACAATAAATTTAGGAAATGATTTCTTTTTTATTAAGACTTGTCATTCAAAGTTTCATACAAAGATGTAAGCATCATAAAGAAAAATTAATGAAAAAAGATTTATTTGGATCCATTGTAAGTTAGGAGATCTAGCTACTTCTCAAATTGAACTTGAAATAGGAGGTTTGATTTGTTGAAGTGATCATCTTCTCCCTTCATCTCTTTCATTTTTATTTTTACATTTCAATTCATAAGAGCCTCTTTTAGAATGAGTGAGCCATTGCTTGGCTTTCAAGAAAATTCGTGTCTATTTGATAGAGAATTGGGATCTTCTAATGGTATAGTTAACCAATGAAAGTTCTTACCTAGAATTTTAGAGGAATGATTTGCCCTAGAAAAATTTCATTAATCAAAAGTTTCCTTTTGGACGACAAACTAGAGGTGTGTAGAGACCATATTTGATTTCACTATGATCGTCACAAGCTAAAACCAAAAGTCCTTGATGATGACCTACATTTACTCCTAGACATCTCATTTATATATAATTCTAAAGCAAGTTCAACTAGAAGCCCTTGTGACATTTAGATCATTAAAAATATTAATATGAGACAAAAAAGGCATGTGACCACATGGCATAAGTTCATGCAACCATATAACCCACATCCTGCTGACGCATCACATCGATATGTGTCTCTCCTAAAACAATGCATACTATAGCTGCATGATTTGAAAAGTAGACATGCAACCGCACAACTCAAGAGCCATGTACACATGCTCCCTTCTAGAAGATGATGAAAGCATCTATACGAGGATGTACGTGACATGACCAATTGTCATTCCACCACGTGACCCAAACACCTAAAAAAGATATAGATGTGCAATTTGATTGGTTGGAGGTATCCCTTGAAAGCTTATATAAAGATTTAGGCAGGCAAGGTTCATGTAAGCAAGGGTATGGCATTGAAAATGTTGCTTCACTCTTAAAAATCTCTCTCTAGGTTTTTATAGCCCTAGATAGGTTGAGAAAACTTTGTTTGAGGGTGAAAGAGTGAGATATCTTTTCACTTTACTTCGAGGAGAGTTCTAATTTAAGTTTTAGAAGGAGGATTTCCTTCTAGATTATTTCTAGGAGTTGAAGTTTTCTATATTATTTTTTAGTATTTTGGTCTTCATATTTCTCTATAGAGTCAATAATTTTGTATATTATAAAATGCTCATTACATGTAGTTTTAAGTAAACAAAAGTATAAAGAAAGTGGTTCAAATATTTTCACTGGTAGATTTTTATTAATAAGATGAAAGTGAGTGTATAGTTTCAACCCTTAGGTTTGTTTATTATAAAAGGGAAGCCAACTACACGAAGCTCCTGCCTTTGTGGGGTTCAAGAAAGGGGCGGGCCACAGGGGTCTATAGTACACAACCTTACCTTGCATTTTTGCAAGAGGATATTTCCATGACTTGAACTCATGACCTCAAGGTCACACGATGACAACTTTACCATTATGCCAAGGCTCCCCTTCAGGTTTGTTAATATATATGTTAATAATAAAAGGCAAAACCTTTGATTATCCATCACACTCTTTGATTACATGCTATAGGCCTCAGGCTAGATTGAGCCTTGAAGAAGGTCTTATGTGAGCAATGGGGGCTGATTAAGGACCATAGGCAAGATATGGCTAGCCATAGGATGTCCAAACAATAATATGCCACAAGTCTCCCAAGATGGCCAAGTCATAAGCCTGTGTGAAGGTCAACATGTATCCTAGCTACAGACAAATTAGGAGACCATAGCTTACATCTACTAAGGCATAAAGGCTTAGTCCTAGACCTGGTTATGTGGATAATATATCAACATGAACCATGCCTTAGTGTTTGGCCAATGGTTGGCCAGACTTAGATGGCCTAGGCTTGGCTAGTCAATCCCTTAGGTAATAATATCATGGCTAAGACTAAGGTGGTCTAGGGTTCATTATGGTTAATCATAGGCATCATAATAAGTGGATGAGGACCTAGATGGTCCAAGCTAAGGTCCAGGGGCATAGATAATAGTGATCACATCCTTGCCCCTAAGAGACCAATGCCAAGTCCATGTGTTGAAATGGGAAGTGTACATCATAGATGTCATAGCTCTGACCCTGGATGAGAGGGCATGGCTAAACCTAGGCTCATATCTCTTGTCAACACCTTAATCATCAAGAAAACTAAAGAGTTTTATCACCTTGAGGAGGGAGAGAAGTAAAATTCTTAAGGAAGAGATTCTAGAATGGAGGGGGAGAACTCCTATTTATAGATTTGGGTGCCCAGGGAAGCTAGTGGGATTGAGAAACCAAATCCATAATCACACTAACAGTGGAGCCAAACATAAATGACCTTGTAAGTAAGTAGTGCTAGTAGTAACATATGGTGGTATCAGTCAAGGACAAAGTAGGAAAATTCCTTAGTGTAGTTATGTAGCCATATTATGCCAAAAAAGCTCATTTGTTAGGTTGCATCAATTTGAAAAAAAACATCAGAAGTCATTCTTGAATGTCCAATGCCAGCACTAGAGGGAAAGTTATCCGAAAGGGAGAATGAGTCAAAGTTCTTGACCAAGTGTAAATCAGAATTTTGGAGGTTGGAAAATTTTTTTGAATATCAAATTATGAGGTATTTCTTCATTGTTAAAAGAATAAAAATTCTAAAGTGTCTATGCTAAAAATTAAAATTTTAGTACAAAAACTCCAAATTTAGGTCTGAAAAATAATTTTATCAGCAAGTGGCATTCTTGTAATTCTTTAAAAAAACTTTGACTATAAGACATTGTGTCTAGTTCTGTATTTTCCTTTTCATAAATTTTTGAGTAGCTTAAACCACTTAGAATTATAGTTTAATCATGAAAACCCTTTGAGTACTTTCTTGTGTAAATATGCTCATAAACTTGGATTAGCCAACCTATGCCAATCTACCCTTCTAGGCCTTGATCTTCGGGGATCACTTTTTCCATTTCAACATGTAAAATTTCTCTTCTTTCCTATTTTAATCTATAAACTTTCTTAAATTTAAAATAATTCATATAAAGTAAGAGTTCAATTATTCGCTACTCTTAAGAATAGATTTCTTGTTTTATATTCTTTTTTTAGTAGAAGAGTAAGAATTTCCTTTAGAGGAGAGGAGAAGGGTGAAAAAATATCCCTCTTTGCCCCAAAATCCTCCTTAGCTTGTTTTGTGATTCTCTCTACTCTCATAATAGGAAGGATTCCACTAGCACAAAGCATAACATGATTATTTTCCTTACAATGTAGTTTAGTCATCTTAGTATTTGCCCATAAAGTTGACTTCTTTACTTTGAATAGTAGGAAAAGGTCCTTCCATGGCCATATATTCTATGCATATTTCCTTTATGCACATTTTAGGTATATTCTTCTAATTCTATATGCTAGCATGTCTTACATTTTCAAAATATTCATGTATTCATTCTAGAATAAAAAACAAAAAAGGTAGATGAACCATCTTCATCTCTTCTAAACCCAAACTAAGCTAACTCATCTAGTAGAGATTGGTTTACAAACTGGGTAGGTTTGGTGCCCAACACCTTCTAACCTCATAACCAAGTTACGAACGTAATATTTGGATCTATTTATGTATGTATATATTTGTATGTATATAGTTTTAGAGCTTTGTCTCTAGGGAGGGACTTTGAGCTATCAACAAAGGATGAAATAGTTTGGTCCATCCTAAACCCCCATAAATAAAAGAACACATGGCTAAAGAGAAAGGAGGCCTGAGGGCGTTCACCTGATCCAGGTTCTAGAGGAATGGGATCCACAAGGTGTTGATTGATAAGCATCTAATTTATATAAAATCACCCAATTAGTTGCCCTTGTTTTATAACTTATAGCATTAAATTTGGGTTTTGGGTTGAAAATTATAACACATGCATTTATGACCTAATAAACTAAATATTTGATCATTTACAGGTTTAGAAGCTCATCCAGGTAAGTATATGAATAATCATATTTTTCTAGGATTTACTTAGAGTTTTTGATCTTTTGTAAGAATCTAGATAGTGATCAAATGGTAGAGATCGATCAAGATGAAAGAAGATCGAGTCAAGGCTTAAATATAATTAATTTAAGTAAGATCAAGGATCAAGACTATCTTAAGTCAAGCATTGGAGAAGTCATGGGAGGCTAAAGTGGGCTCATGCATAAGCTATGCAAAGTCCATCACCTTTGCATGGGATTCACTCAAGCCATGAAGGAGGTGATAAGCTAAGAGAGCTATGAAGTCTAGCCAAGCCATCGAAGCCAAAGGGGTGATCTAACAAGCCAAGCCAAATGAATCCACAAAGCAAGCTATCAAGCCATTTATTTATGGAAAGCCATGATTGGAGGAGAATCCAAAGCTCAAGTCAAACAAGTCATGCCCATGGAGTGCCACAATTAGAAGAAGAACTATGAGCAATTATATTTCTCTCTTTCCATTATTATTTGTCTCCCTCTTTTGTCTCTCATCCCACCTACAACATCATTTCTTCCATAGGATTCTCCACGCAAGGGAGAGAGGTGGAAACATCTCTTACCTCTTTTTCCATCTTTTTCCCCCCATGATTATCCTAAACAATCATCACACCTCATCCTACCCATCCAATCTTTTTCCAAACCTCGTCTCACGTTTCTTTTTCTATTAGGCCACCTTAGAATAAGCTAAAAACATGTATAAATAGCATCCATGAGGACTTCCACGAATTTTAAGTGGTAGGGGGCATCTCCCTCTTTCCCTTCCTCCATCAATGCCCTCCATCTCTTGTTCTTCTCTAATCTTCAATGTTTTCCCCTTTGGGCAGCCATTTCCTCTAGCCTTTCATGTGTTCTTTCATGCTTGATTTCTCCTTCAAAGTTTAGGCTGGTTGTAGCTTAGTTCTTTATTTAATTGCCTTTGATTTCTTGTTTTGTTTTGATCTTTGATGGCATGCTTTAAGTTCATTGTTGTGTTACTTTGTTTCCATTGAGTGTTGCCTTTTATTTTACACCTTAGATCGTTGAATCTAAGGGCTAAAACTCTCTTGTGGTGACAACCAAGAGAGTGTACTTCTTAGATTAAGTTCTTGACCTTTGAATCTCCTTAATCTCTTTACTCATATCTTGCTTTCTTTCCCAATTTTTTTCTTGAGTTCCTGTTAAGTATTTAATTTTGGTCAAAATACCCCTAATTTAGCATTCAATTAGATCATCTAACCATTCAATTTTACAAAACTTAGCTTGATTTTGAATTTAAATCCAATTGCTTATCCAAACCTTAATTTGTCAAAATCAACGGTCAAATGATCGTTAGAGCTCATTAAATGACTAATGTACGGTTCAGATGATTCTAATTGAGTCTTTTCTTGTGCAAATCAACCAAAGGACTCACAGACAGCTACGATTAAAAGTTAATGGTGCAGATCATTTTAAAAAGGATTGATGGGCTAGATCAACCATAAAGAAGGATTGGATAGTTTCCTAAACGATAATTGAAGTCAAGAGAGGGGACCCAAATTAGCAAGGAGCAAAAGGCAACCCCTTCCCCCACTTCTTTCCTTCTTCTTCTTCTTTTTTCTTTTTTCTTTTTTCTTTTTCCTCCTTTCCTTCCTTTTCCTTTTCTTTCTTTCCTTTTCTTTTTCCCTTCCTCATTCTCACGTACCCACTTTCCTTATTCTCTTTTTGCCTTCCTTCTTAACATACCCAACGTTTCCATTCTCTTCTCTTCTCCCCACCTTCCTCTCCCACTGCTCCTCTTTCTCTCTTCTCATCTCTCTCCATTCTACCTTCTCTCCCTCTTCTACTCCTTCCTACACACCTCTATCCCTCTCGTTCTCTTCTCCTTGGGTCACCGTCACTGGCCCCTGGTTCCATAGCACCAGACGACGCCCCTCTTACTCTCTCTCGATTCTCTATCAAACCAGGCATGCACCACCCATTTTACGTGGCATCTGCTCCCAACACCAACACCACCACCACAACCACGTTTCACCAATTCCCCCACTCCTGTTGTTTATCCTTCACCTCTGCTACAACCCCGTCCAATATCGGTGTCGTTTGCTAGTTGATGCATGATGCTCATTCTCCCATTGCTTCTACACCGACCAGCCCAATCCCATCTATGTTCCTTCTCTCCCACTCGGCTCACAATGTTTGTACCCTAGCCTTTCCCCCAACCGCACTCTCTCTCTCTCTGCCCATCTTTCCCACTGCCAAACGACGCCCAGGACCTAGCACAGGCTACTGCACCAAGCCCAATCGGATCGCACCCCCTCCTTAGGCAGTCTTTCTCTGAACCGGATGGCCACGGTCTCCCCACCTTTTTTTCTTTCCCTTCATTTCTTCTCCTCTCCGAGTCGGACACTTCGGAGAAGAAAACCCAAGTCGGGTTTTCCTCCCATCGCCCCTTTTTCTCCTCCTTCTTCCCTTCTCCCTCCTTCCTCTTCTCTTCTTCTCTCCTCCTCCTTCTCAAACCCCACCGTTTTCCTAGTTTTCGATTAAAACCAGAACTCTGATGATATTACAAATCTGCCACTGGCATATTTTAGAAATACCAACTGGGTCCCCTGTTTAATACCAACTGTGTCCCCTGGCAGATTTCAAAAATACCAACTGGGTGCCCTGATTAATACCAACTATGTCCCTTGTTTAATACCAACTGTGTCCTCACTTTAATTACGTCTGTGTCCCTATGCTATTTTGGTTTTGTTTTATTCACATTTTGACTATCCAGGGACAGTGCAATCCAAGGACAAGCTTATCCAGGACGACTTTTAGTTTTATTTTCTGTTATCTTTTGAATAAATAATTGTGCAAACTACAAAAATTAAATAAAGTTGGATTTTAGTTTATTGTTAGTTTATATTCTTTTATTAATTGAATTTTATTGAAAACTCCATCACTTCAAATCAAGTCCTCATGGGATCGACCCGTACTTGCATAAGCTACACTACAATAGCCTGTGCACTTACGGTTAAACAATCAACAGTTCCTTTAGATCTCTTTTGGATATTACATGCCTACTTAGAAATTGAGTATGAGAAGATGGATGATCATTATTTTTGGCTATAATATGCTCATTGAATGGTGTGCACACTCCATGGAGAGTGCGTACCACATTTGTAAAAATCTTTCATCAATAAAATCCCATTTCTTCTCATGTTAATGATCTTGAATGTGGCGCAATATACATGTATGTTTTAATTTCTATCAATCTTGTTTTCATGGTTATGATTCATGCTCTTTATAATAAATAATTCATGCACACCTTTGCATTTTATCTCTTACATATGTATTCTATTGTTTCATGCATTCCATGTCTTAGTTTCCATGCATAGTTTTAGATTAGTTTGCTTCAAATTCTCTTTAATTCTTAGCTTAGGTTAAAATTACTTTCTTTGGCTAAGTTAAGTAGTTTAAGGAAAGGCCCACTAATCACACAAACCATTTGATTCGTCATGGTATTGACCTCCTCACATGAATTACTACAACTAATTTGTGCACTTGAGAATTTTAACTTAAAAATCATATCATTGATGTTTGAAGAAACAAAGCTCTTACAAAAATTTCTAGGTTTATGAGTGTCTTAGGTTTGAATAGAAACTTTGAGGTGTTTGTTTAAACCAATTACTAGGCCCTCAGGTATCTATTGCTTAGTATGGAGGGAGGATGTACTTGATGTCATAGAAACAGGGGAGTGGTTGGTGATAGCCAACTTTACTTTCAAAGAATTAAGTTTTCAAGGAGTTTATATTTGTTTATGGGTATAATAACAATGGGGTTAAGCATCTAATGTGGAATGATCTCACCAATAGAATCCAAAGGTGGAATTTGTTTATTTGTCTTGGAAGGGATTTTAATATCATAGTATTCCCTTAAGAAAGATCCACTATAACTTCTATTACCATGAGAGACTTTTCTTATTTCATTGAGGAATGTGAGCTAGTAGATCTCCTAATGGTAGGAGGTTGTTCTTTTGGTGTAGCAAACCATAGCCATACTATTTTAGTAAGATAAATTCTTACTATTGGAGATTATCTCACCAATAGAATCCATATGTGGAATTTGTCTATTTGCCTTATAAGAGATTCTAATATCATAAGATTCCCTTTAGAAAGATCCAGTATAACTTCTATTAGGATCCCATGAGAGACTTTTCTTATTTCATTGAGGAATATGAGCCAGTAGATCTCCCCCATGGTAGGAGATTGTATTTTTGGTGTTGCAAATCATAGACCTACTCTTTTAGTAAGATAGATTCTTACTATTAGGAGATTGGGTACTTCAATTTAACAATTGCTTCACAACCTTGTCTCAAATCATAGGTTATTGATTTTGGTCCTTAACCATGACAATTGGGCTCCATTATTACCATTCAAATTTGAGATTAGATGGTTGCAAGAGAAAGGATTCATGGATCTTGTAGCTAAGCCCCTAGAAGAGGTAAAAAGAAAGTGTTCTTCCAAACAAGTTCTTTCTAAAGAAGAAACTTATGGTATGGAAGCATTAATACATGGATGGTGGGAGAGCTAAAATTGATAATTTAATTTAGTTCTCTAGGTCATCTGGAAGAAAAGGAGGAACAATTAATGCTGAATGAGGAAGAATGGGGATTGCAAATTTGATTTAAAAGATGAGCTCATTGGTGAGTAATTGCTTCAAGAGATTTTTTGGAGACAAAAATCTAAGACTCGGTGGCTAACAAGAGGGGATTATAACATTGCATTCTTCCAATAAATTGCCAAATTTAGATAGAAGAGGAGTAGAATATTTGCTCTAAGAAGCAATCAAGAACTCAATTATGATCTAAATAGATCATTACTACTCTTGTCTCTCACTTAACTCATTTGTTTTAGAAAGCTCATTCCTTAGACCTCCTCTCTCAGATATGGCCTTTGACATTATCCCCCAACTAGATGCTTTTTCCCGTGAAACAACTTTTTCTTTAGAAGAAATTAAAGTGGCCTTGTTTTTATTGATAGAGCCTAAGGGCTAGAGGGGTTCTATTTCTCACAATCTTTTTCAACAATGCTGGCCTATCATCAAAATGAATATGTTGCATTTCTTCCAAACATTTTTTGAGACCAGTAAAATTGATAGAAAAGTTGGAGCCTCTTTTCTTATTACCCCTAAAAAAGGAGTTGTGGAGGCAAAAGACTTTAAACCCAATTTTTTTATTTCATGCCTATTTCTTTTCTAAAGTCCTTGTCAATAGGTTAAATGAAGTGGCCCATAAAATCATTTCTTAAAACCAATCTACATTTGTTAAGTCTATGCAAATCCTTGATGAGTTTCTAGTTGATCACGAAATCATTGACTTTACTAATAAATCCAAAAAGGATGGGATGTTTGTCAAATTGGATCATCAAAATGTTTTTGACCAAGTCGATTGGGATTCACTTCAGTTTTTACTCTAAAAAAAAAAAAAAGGATTTTGGAGATAGATGGAGGAAGTGGGTGGGGTCAATTCTTAAATCATCTTAGCTATCTTTGGTGATTATTAGAAGTCTTAAGCACAAAGAGTCCCTATCTCCACTAGTCATGACTATAATAGGAGAGCTCTTTTCTATAATGATTAAGAAAGCTACCGAAGGAAAAACGTTTCAAGGAGTGAGTGGTAGAAACTATGTTATTGTATCACATCTTTTCTATGCTGATGGTACTCTTTTTTTAAGTAACCTTCTAGTTCCCAAATCAGATATCTTAAAAAGGTGAACCTTTGTCGTGAAAATGCCTCAAGACAACTTGTTAATTTGGGATAAATCTTTTATTGCGGGAATCAACGTTGGAAAATAAAACTTACATCATTTGGTATACCAATTTGATTGCCAGGTGTCTCCATTCTCTCATAGCTACTTTGTATTCCCATTTCTCTTAGTATTTCAGAAAATCTCTTTGGTCTAATGTTACTAAGAGTATTTAGAGGAAGCTTGTTACATGGAAAAGAAAAGAAAGCTTTTCTTCACTTTGGGGAAGAATCACTTTGATCAAATCTTCCCTTGCTAGCATGCTTATGTATAACCTCGCTTTGCTAAAGGTCCTTCCTAGTATTATGAATGAGAATGAAAAAGAATCCAATGCAACTTTCTTTGAAAGGATGAAAATCCATCTTATCAATTGGGCCACAATTTGCACACCAAAAAGAATAGTGGATTAGGCATTAGAAGAATTGAGGATATTAATAACACCCATATAGAGACATAGTTTTGGAGATATGGAGAAAACCCTAAAAGTTTGTGGAAATGTGTGATTGATTGCAAATATGGATATGAGAGAGAAGCGTCCTTTCATCTTAAGCCAAAAGCCCCCCACTTTCTATGGAACATGGAAGATAATTGCTAGTGTTACTAATTGAGTCTTTGATAAAATTAAGTTTTTGGTTATAAGAGGTGATTAAATTAGTTTTTGGCATGATAAGTGGTGTAGCCATTGTCCTTTAAGTATTTTTTTTACAAAGTTCTTTGCATAACACAAAATTTCTTACTCTTGTGCAAGACTACTACTCAAAACTTAATGAGAGAGTTACTTGGGCCATCTTTTTCCAGAGGAGACCATTTCATCATGAAGAATAGTAATATTAGGAGCTTCTACATTTTCTTAGTTATTTCAAAATCTTCTCAAATAAGGACCTTAGAATTTAAACTCTTGGCTCATTAGGAATTTCTCAATTAAGTCTTTTGTTTAGTTATCTTTTTCTCAAAATCAAGTTATTTGGTTCTCTATTTGGTCTTGTCTCACTGCCCCTAGATTTTTTGCTTTATCATGGCTGGTTGCACACAACAAGTTTCTATCAGCTAAAAACTTAATTAGAAGAAGTTGGTGCATTGTTAGTAGATGCTTCTCTTATTTTTTAGCTTTAAATCAGCTGCATGCACTACCTTATGCAAGGAAAGTTGGTCTAGGTCCTCAACCTTTTCAATTTAAAGTGCATCACTCTTGCTAGTCCTCAAAAGTTACTCATTCAAAGTCATACTATTCCTGGAACTAGTCTCAATAAAACCATATAAAAAGTTAAAATCCCTCAGTGTTTTGCTCATTGTGCAATGAAAGAAACAACAATTGTTTTAATGCTAAAAAAAAGTCATCTACTACCATTTGCTTCTTAATCAAATTGCATGTTGTGTGTTGGACTAAAGCTTACAAGCTCTGACCCAATTACTCGTATTCTCAATTGCTTAAACTTTGAAATCTTATTTCCTCTCTTTGTCCTAGTAAATCTTCTCTCAAACCTAATTAGTTCCCCCTCCCCTCCATGCCTTTAAGCTAAATTTTGATGGTCCCAGCATAGGGAACCCTAGGTCTCTAGGACTGGAGCAATTCTTAGTAATCATATTGGTGATACCCTATTTGATATTGCTATGAGTGTTGGAATTGCTGACTCCTCTATGGATGACTTTCATGGCAAAAAGTTTGGGCTTTTCACAACACAATGCCTCTCAAGAAGCCCCCACTTCGGAGGCTTATGAATATAATATAGGTGATCCTTGAGTGGATTGAATGCAAGGATGTCAAGTTTCTGCATATTTTCAAATCTACAAATGCAACTACCAATTCCTCAACTGAAGGAGGAGCATGATAAACCAAATATAAAACCATGTTCCATCATCAATTTTAAGACATTTTGTGGATAACCAAGTTCTTTTATCTAGAATGATCTATTTTTCTGTTGTTGTAGTTGTCAACTTTCCCATTGCAAGCAAGCTTAAAGAGACTTTTTGAGGAGCTCAAGTGGGGAATGTGACTTTTCTATGACTATCTTATGTTCCTTTCACACCTCTTGTTGTATAAGAAAGGCCACTGCCTATTTTGCTCCTATTCTTTCCTAGGTTTTCAAATTTGTCTACTTTGTACTATTGTTTTGTGATTTTTTTCTTGCATTCTTATGCACTTTCTATCTTATGTTATATTGCTTACTTCCTTTGTTTGCTGCATTTGTAAATTGATAACATGATGGTTGCCTATATATATATATATATATGTTTTATAATGAAATATGCATCTCAATATTTAAATAAGAAAAAAATCATAGCCAAGCCTATGGCCAACTAAGAAACATATTGAAAAGAGTCACAGAAGGAGTAGATTGTGTGAAGAAGTAGATACCACTTATTTCTCATGCATAATGAAAGTTTGTGTAGATCTAAGCCATTCATCATGTTCAAAATGGCTTAGATTGACTAAATATAAACTTTATGCCCATTGATGCTTTCTTCCTATGTTTCCTTGAGTTGAAAATTATGGCCACCAAATTGTTTTCAAAAAATTCAAAGAGGCAAAACAAATGGTTAGGATTGTCAAATTTCATTTCATGTAACCTAATTTTTGCATGCCAAATGTGATGAATGGCTAAGATCTTTCAAAAAGAGCTTTAGAGTGGTGTCTACTTCTTCACACAATCTAGGGAATCTACTAATTTGAGTTCAAAACACAAAAGAAAATACATAAATCAAGGAGTTTATTAGGAGCACATACAGAGTAAATTGTCATAAAATGATATTTTTGAAGTCCTCTCAGTCACTTTTGTGTGGATGGTTAAGGATTCATGGACTAAGGAGTTAGGCCTATTTCAAGAAACTCATGGAGGTTTGGCAAATAGAGAGGCTTGTGGTTTATGCCCTGACTTTAGAAGGTTCATAGTCTAAAACGTGTGTGGAAACTTCCATGTAAATATCTTTAGTCTAGGTAATTATAAATAGTAGTCTAAAATGTAGAGGAAGGGAGAGAGATTTTGTAAGAGTACTATTCTAGTAGATGATCTAAAATATTAGTTTAGTGATATGTGTAATTGTCTATTTAGGAGGTGGAGGTCAATACAGAGGGTGGACTCATAGTTTAACTAGAGAATAATTGAAGGAGCATTCTTGAGTATCTCCTTGCATGCTTTGGTGTAGCTAAGTATCTTGGATGCTTAGGATTAAGTTGGGCTTGTAGCTTGGCTAAGCTAACTTTGAGTTAAAGCTTAGAACTTAGCAATACTTCATAACGATCTATCCCTTGGGCAAGCCCTTACCCAAGTATGGCTTGTTGCTTCCTTTTGCATCAAGGATGTAATATTTTTTCCATACAATCACAGTTCACACAATATCAAGAAATGTAAAGTTCTCATTCAAATACATTTCTCACTTCCTTCAAATAATTAAACATAAAAGAACCTTAGAAAACATAGTTTCTCCATCTTTATAGATCAAAATATCATTCATACAATCAACTCAAATGAAAATATAAATCCAAATTCCCAATTACCATGACATGAGATGTCATGAAAACAAAAGATAAGTATGTTGAACTCACGTAGAGTCTAGTTCTCTACTGTCATGTTGTACATGCTCGAGAGGTGTATTGGTTCAATATGCCTAAAGGGGTGGAGACGTGAGTTTTTAAGGAAAAACTTGATGAGAGGCCCTTGAAAAGTAATTGTAGAAGTTCAAAACAACAAGAAAGGCATTTTCGTAAGAAATTAAGCAACAACTAAACATTTCAAAATTAATACAAAGCTTCCATAAGCAAGTTACTTTAAGCGAGAAGTAAATAGTTCACAGTCATGAAAACCTAATTAAGTGATTAATGGTACTCATCACTCTTTAATAATCACAATCAGTCTAAATTCGCATGACCACATGCCATAACACCATCATAGGAACACATTATATCCTCTCTTAGAGCTCAAATATTATATGACACTGCCCACGTACAATACATCATGCTCATGCCTCAATGCTATTACACAATGGTGATCTCCACAATGCAACTATCATCATTATCTTCACCATTAAACCTCAATTTCTTGACACAACATGGCCACAAGATGGCAATCTAATCACTCTTTGCGTTCATCACTCCCAGAGGCCTCATACAATGTGAATCATATCTAAGCCCGCATGACGATAATACCAATCTCTGGGATCATCACCCCTAAAGCCTCCTAAATGGTCTGAAATATATTCGAGTCAACATGACAACAACCTTGCTCTTTAGGTTTATAACTCTTAAAATCCCCAAAAAGTCCAAAATATTTAAGAGCCATTCCTAGCCTTAGTATAATCACTCTTTAGAATCCCATATCATTTGATATTTTTGAGTCAACATGAAAACAACATCGCTCTCTTATTTTGTAACAACCCCAAAATTTATAAATACTATTCTGGGCTTTATTATGTGAAATTAAAATTTTAGAATATAATTAAAAATTTTGACCCAAAGAAAATAAATTTTTATATATAAATGGAATTTGGAGTGGAAACATGAATATTTAGAATGTACTAAAAAAATTGAGTTCAACAACATAAAGAATACTGAAATCGGAGTTCGGATGAATTTCACCCAAAAATTTTACTATTCCATGATTGGGTTATGAGTTTTTAGAAAATAAAATCCAACGAGCCAAATAACGCTAAAAACAAAGTCCGTATGAAGAAGTTATGGGACTTCAAAGTCACGGCTATTTCGGTAATTAAAAGTCAAAGCCACACCTATTTTGGTAATTAAAAGTCAAAGTCATGGCTATTTCGGTAATTAAAAGTTAAATATAAAAAAAAAACATAGAAACATCAGGGGCCATTTTGATAGTGGCACCCCCTTATCAGACGATCTGTTCTCAAAGAGAATAGATTTGACAACCCTAACCCTAGCACCAACCATTCTCCCCACTTCTCCCAAATTCTAGCGTACCTTTCCCCTCTACCGGCAACCAGTAAGACCCGACGATCCAAACCCAATTTTTAGCATTCCCAAGCGCAAAACCCCTAGATTCTGGCATACCTTTCCCCCTACTACCAATCTGCAAAACCCGACAACCACAACCCTGATCTTCGGCGTCACCAAAAAACCCAGATCTCTGGCATACAACCCCTGCTCTGATCTCTTTCCCCATAGCTGGCAAACATTTTGTTTGAGCAGATCCCCATTCCCACTCACAGGCAACGAGCACACAGATCTCCCCCATCTCCAGCGTGCCCAAGTCTCAACGGATCTCACTCTCTCTGCACTTTTCTCTTTCTCAGATCTGTCCCCCATTTTCTCTGTTGTCGAGCTCAGCCAAACCCATTGCCTAAAACCCCAAATTTCTCCTTTCTTTCTCCTGCGATGATGTTGGCCGTATCTGAACGCCTATAAAGGAAAAACCCTGATAACCCTCTTTCCTTTATCTTCTCCACAATACTCGCATGGCCAAGCCTTTAGGCTGGCCGGCCTGTTCAAACCCACTAGAGATAGCTAGATTTTTCCCCTTGGTCTTCGTTTCCCCTACAGTTTTCAGAGATGTAGAATGGGCAATGCATAATCTGACCACCACCATCCCTGCCAATCCCCTGCATTTCCCTGTCACTAGCACGTCCTGGTTTTCAGGTGTGCTTAAGATTTTTGGTGGCTAGGATCGGACAACGCTAGTCCAGCCACCAGTCACCATCCACCCCTATTTTCCCTGTTGTTTCACAGTCACCCAAGTTGGTCGCCTTTGACTTGGTTGGACAGGACCCAATTTAACCCTTGACCTTCAAAACTGAATTCTGAACAATCTAGGAGGAGTTTTGAAAATTTGAGAGTACCATCATGATCCTTGGGATGCGAGGAACAAAACCCATCTTTCCAAATTTTGATCTGGGAAGATCTGACTGTTGAAATTGCTAGACCTTTCATAGGAGGTTAGATCATCTGATCTGTGATGATCTAACTTTGTTTTTCCTATCCAATTAGTCTATCATGACAATTAGGAAGTGTAGATCAAGAATCTGATGAGAGATTTAGGATCAAAAGCTTGATTAGAGAAGATTTCACTAATCTTGATCAATGGTTGAGATTGATCTAGGATTCAGGTATGAAAATTGATCAAGTTCTATGATCGTGATCAATTTAGCTTAGTCAACTAGATCGTTCAGTTAGAAGTTACTAATTGATTGTTTGATTTGGAGGGTCTAGGTAAAAATGAAGACCTTACCAACATGAATGGATGGTGATCAATGCTAGTGGAATTGAAGAATGCGTCACACGAGGTAGGTGAAAATTTAAGACGGCATGTCTAAATAATAAGATACATGTTCTAAACATGATATTATTTCTAATTATGGATGTTATGAAACTAAAATGGTATGATTGATATTCGACATGCTTTAGATTGTAATGATGAAAATAATGTTAATTAAAAGAATTGCATGTTATAATTGATGCTTATGACTTGTACATCATGTATGTGAATTGTGAAATTATGTTTATGGTACATGGGTACCATGTCAGTATTGATGATGTATGAGTCTAGGTTTATAGGATATATCATTGGTGGGTTATCACCAAATAAGTGAAGATGTTATTCTTGCTATAAAATATATGAATAGGCGAATTGCCTACTATTATGATTATTTTACATTCGGACATGGAGACTCGAGAGTTTTGTTTTAGATAGGGGTAGGCCTAGGGATTCTACGCTAGGAGAGTTATGAGGGTTTGGCCAACTATTCTCTGAAATTTATTATGTTATGGATACCAAGCACTATGTGTTGTTAAAAGTCAGGCGGGGGCAATTATGGGAAGACTGCCACTATGACAGCCATAGTCCTCCCATACGGACATGGATATTGTGATTTCCGCCAACGATGGTATAGGTGAATTATTGAGCAATTATTCGGGTACGGATTCTAACTACATGCATAGTAACCTTTATATTTGATGCACTATAGTGCTTATATTATGGCATTATGAGATACCTTATATGATATGACATGATGATATGCCTTATATTATTTTCCTAGCAATGGCTAAAGGATTGTGGACCCCGTATGGTGAGGGGCATGAGGATGATATTGATATACTAGCAGAGGCTGGATGATTATGAATCCCATGTGATGAGGGGTATGATTCTAAAACCCAGTATAGTTTGGGAATGTAAATTAGATGATATTGATTATATTCATAATTCTGTATGTCTTTTAACAATTTTCATATATGTGTACGTATGCTATATGTATGTGATTGAGGGCGTAGTTTCATATAAGTTTCATATGAGCATATGAATGGGTAGAATTGTTATGCAGAGTATGGTTCATGGATTTGGATTAGTTTATTTAGATAACAAATAATAATTAAAGATGTTTGATAAATCAATGGATTACTTATAATTATGAAACATATACATATCGATAATTATGAAACATGTTAATAATTGATTCATCAATGGATTCTTAATGATTATGAAATGTGTAGATATTTGGTTTATAAATGGATTATTGAAATGTGAAATATATAGTAAATTTCATTCAATAAAATTCCTATGAAAATGAATATTCTAATTACTATGAAATAATTAATGTATCTGAAGATTTAGCATGCTTCTTAAACTCCCATACAAAGCATAGTTTGTTGAGATATTGTAAATGTTTTATGTTTACAATATCTCAGATGTAGATAGACAGGAGAAGATGTATACAAGAAGAGGAATCCAACAACCATACTTCTGCGCATAGGTATATACTTTATTTAAAGCTTTTGTATTGTGTAGTTAGTAATTTGAATTATGATATTGGACATTTAATATAATGCTATAGGAGTTGTACAAGTGAACCACTGGATAGGTCCTATTTTAAGAAATGAATTTCTATCTTCTAGAAAACTATATATGTGTGTGTGTGTGTGTGTGTGTAGTGTGAGTATAAAGGTGACATCCAAGTTTTTGGAAAAATGAATTTCAAAGAAAAATCTTCCGCTGTTTTTGTATGTTAAAATTTAGAGGCGCACCACCTTTTGAAATAAACGCAAAAAAATTTCATGAAAAACTCGAGGTGTCACATGTTTTGTCACTTTTGAAAGCCTTATATAATCTATAATATATCTAAGCTATTCCTTGTCTCAATATAATCACTGCTTGGGTTCTCACTTTGAGTGGCTCTGCATAGTTTGAAATATAATATTGGTTAGATACCATAGTCTATACCAATTTGTTACTGATATCATCCATAAGTCTTATCTGGTATCATATCCAAATCACATCATACTATAATGCAAGATAATGATAACACAAAAATGTAAACTTTTACATGTTTTCATTAACTCAAAATTCTCAAGATTAGTCACATACTAGTGACAAAGCAATGCATACACATTCTATAATTTTATTTCATTGCATTTCCAAAAAATGCAAAAATGCACATAATGCATTGTGTTCCAACTAAGTCAAATGCTTAAAACATAACATATATATCATATCGATGTTGAAAAATACTTCTTGTATACCATGATATAAATTTCTCTAGCTAGATCATAGATAAGGCTATCTAACTACAACAACATCATAAATAAGACTATCCATCTACAACAAGATCATGGATAAAAATATTCAACTACATTAAGATTATGAATATGATTATCCTAGTATAACAAGATCTTGGATAAGACTATCCAACGATAAAAGAAATCATGGATCATACTATCCAATAAGAAACATGAATAATACCATCCAAAAAACATGCATAATCATGAATAAGAATTTTTGGATCTTACTGTAATAACCTCAAATTTTGAGAATAAATTTGAATTATTGAAAGTGAGAATTTGAAATTTTAAAAATGGAACTAGAAATTGAAGTTTCAAGAAAATCAACTTTTTATAGAAATGAATTCAGGAGTTGAAACATAGATAATTGGAATGTACTCAAAAAAATTGAGTCCAGCGACTATAAGCATGCTGAAATTGGAGTTTGGATGAAAAATTCATATTTTTCTTAATTTTTTAGATTTAAATTTATTAAAAGGGTAAAATGGTAATTTTACTTTTGTACGTGGTTTACAAAAGTTAGGTGAGATGTGTGATGGTCAGTTCAAGGAATCTAAAATGATGAAAGTGAAAATAATGGAGAATCCACTTTCAATTTACTAATAAAAGTGAAATAAAATGTAAATTAATTAATTAATTAAAATAATCAAAATTAAACTTATAAACACCCCTAATTTTCCCACAAAAATTTCATAAAAATTCTCTCCAACTCTCCTTCTCCTCTTTTTCTTTCTCTTCCCTTTCCCTTTCCCCTTTCCCCTTTCTATTCCCTTTTCCTTTTCCCTTTCCCTTTCCCTTTCTCTCTCTTTCCTTCTCCTCCTTTTTCCTTTCTTTTCTCTTTTCTCTCACCTATTAGGTGGTCTACACGTCCATAGAAGTACTCGATGATAGAACCCCAAGATGACTTACTTGCGTGTCCATAGACACGTTGTCCTAGAACTAACCCAAGGTTCTGTCTGATGGTCTTTTCCAAGGAATTCTAACAATCTTCCCTGTTATTTAGGCGATCGGAGCCGATCACCTTCTCAGGCCCAATCCATTACCTCTTTCCCTTCTATTCCTTATAAACCTCTAGCGACATCACCGTATTTTTCCTCCATGTTCATCTATTCCAACACATCACATTTTCTACGATGAAGTTCATCCCCCTTTGGCATTCTTCTTCTCTCCAGTTGGTCCAGGTAGGCTTTTCCCCTTCTCCCTCTTTCTTTTCCAGCATTCCTCTTCCAATTTCTGGCTTTCCTCTAGTCTCTCCAGCTAGTGATTTGTCAGTGAGACAGATCCAATGGCACAAGTTGAGACCCACACCAAAGACAAATCCGATGGAAGATCTGAGCCGTCAGATGGAATTGTGGAACCCCAAAACCCTTAGATAATCACAAACAGTGAAATTTTCATGCATCCTAGGCGTTGATCTGGAGATGGGTGATCTGATGGTCTAGATCAGACTATCTCACTGATCTCTAGATTTCTACATCCAAGATGCAAGTTGGAGACACACCCTCCAAGTGCGTCCATGTGCATGCGACCTGGTTGTGAAATAACCATGACACCAAAGCATCTTAGTGACGAAAACACACCATGGTGGTTTCTGGAGCCCAAGACATACCTGAGCATTCTAGAATGAGCATTCCACTCCAATGCATCACGGTAGCATTATCTTGATGCATTTTTGATCCAGAATTAAATATGGACCATTGAAAATGTCAAAAACTTAGAAATTCAATTTAGAAGTCAATACAACTCCAAATTTAGATATGAAACATCCATTGGATTCATCTTGACAAGAAAAATCTAATAAAATGATAAAATTTATGGTTTGAAGACTTATTAGATTGATCAAAAGCCAAAAACTATAAAATTATCTTACATTAGCTAGATCAAAGATAATCATATTATCTAAAATCATTGAATAAGTGATATATTAAAGAAATAAGACTAATCAACTAGTTTGATCATCTATACATGTGACCAATTATGATATGTACCATTGATTAAGATCAGAACCCTAAATCTGAAAGATAAAGATGAGATCTGACTATTAGATCAACATGGAAACTTTAGAAATATAACAAGATCATTGAAAGTGTTACATCTAAGTATAAATACATCTGACTTCATTATAGCTTGGATAATTAGACTTAATCAATAGTTGGATTTAGAATAATATGAAATAATTGGGAAGTAACTTAGAAAATAGTCAGAAACCCAAGATTTGACTAATCTAAAGTAAATTTGCATTGTATATTTTCAAATTTATGGTGGAATGGAATTAATATTAGTAAGAGCCCCACAAGAACCCTTATAAGATAAGGACTGAATTTCATCACCAAATCCTTGACTAACCTAGGAATCAATCTACATCCTTGTATGTCATGATTTCAATCCTTGAACATTAATTTAGAATCAAGTAAAAAGAGACTTAGGTTGTCGAGCTCATAGGACCTTTTTAGTAGGATGCGATTTATTGTCACTCCAATGGCATCTGAGCATTATTATTAGTGGGTGTTTTAAAATCCAAGTGATTTTCTCACACCTTTTATTAACGTTAGTTGAGGTCTAAACACTTCTAACACGAGAATTGTATTAACCACTTTAGATCAGAATCCAATTGGCAAGCAATAGTCAAATCTAGAAATAAGGAGCAATATAGATTTAAGTTTAAGAAGCTACCACTTATGCACTAAGGAAATATAATCAATACACTACTTAATTAGCAACATACTAAGATTGGATGTTCATCATTTACCTTAGGAATACTATTTACACCATAAAATACTAAGTAGTCAAGATAAGATGTATCAAATGATCTAGACCATAAATTGACAATCAAAGGCTAGAATCTAATAATCAGATGGAAGATCATGATGATTAATGATAATCAAAGGTAGATCTAAATATAATATTAATGGATCAAATCTTGAAAAATGAAATAAATTATATATCAAACTAAGATCAATGGAAACTAGAAATTAGATGATCTAAACTGTTGATCAATAACAATAAATCAAAGGTATCCAAAGTAAAGAGATCAATATAGATCAAAATCATCATTTTTAAAAATAATCAAAGACCAAACAAGATGTATATGAAGAATTATGATTTAGGAATAGTTCAAAAACCTAAAGTTGACAAATCAAAAGTAATCCAACCATCAGATTTATAGATCAACTATTATAAAATAAGAATAACTATCTATAAAATATAGATTAGTCAAAATGAAGAAATAAGGAGCTTAGACCATTAATTGTTAATTAATGGTCAGAATTAAATGATCATACAATTCCCAAAAGAGGATAAATGTGATCAAGGAAGAACAAATGCAAGATCATCCAAAGTTATGATGATCAAAAGATAGAAAATGACATTGATAGGTACACTAATCAATATGCCAATTAAGACTGTTGATCATTCTAAGTATTAGAAATTATCATGTTCGAGGTATGTGGAACCTTAAGAATGCATTTTTTTTTTCTTTCTAAATTGCAAGATCTATATTTTAAATATGATCTTATTTAATATTATAAAAATTATAGAATTAAAATTATTCATCAAGTAGAATGATCATAAATTGGTAGGCTTTAATTATTTAAGATGTCTAATTATTTAAGTAGAATGATATGATGATCTTATGCTTAGAATTATATGATCATTATATGAAAAGTATATTCTAGAATTACATTATCTGCTTAAATTGAGAAATTACATGCTTGGTACATGAGTACCATTTATACTACATGTTTATCCATAAACTTAGATGGAGAAATTACTTCCTTGATACATGAGTACCCAATTAATGAGCATGATGATGTTACTATAAATTTTATATATGGACAGGCAAATATCCTACTAGTATTATCATTATTTTTCATAGGGGCATGGAGGCATGTGAATTTTATTTTCTACAATTATAGGGCTGGGGATACTATGTTAAGATAGTTGTAAGGGTTTGACCACCTACTCTCCAAAATTGATGATGATATATGGATACCATGCCCAAAGAGTGGCTAAAAGTTAGTGGGGCAATTATGGGAAAGTCGCCAATGTGAAAGTCCTGTCTCCCCATATAGGCAGTGACATTATATATTTTCACTGTGGTATCAAGGGATTACTTAGACAGTCATCTAGGTACATTGGTATGGATTGAGACTGCAGCAAAGTAGTCCATGTATTTTGCACTATAGTATAGTTGATAGTGGCATGATGAGATGCCCTATGTGATGTCATGATAATATTCCTTATGTGATGGCATGATGAGGTGTCCAGTTTGAGTTTATAATCGATGTTCCTTGGAAAGAATATTTTTCAATAGAGGTTGGATAATTATGGACCTCGTATAGTGAGGAGTGTGGATATTGGACTCGGTATGGTCTTGGTGTGAATATTATGATATTATTATTGATGACATTAACTATTTTTACAATTTTTACAATTTACATATATATGGTATAAATATATATGAATTATTAGATAATATATTCATAGAAGATTTTACATAAGAAATTACATAACGAATTTGCTATACATAGTATGGTTCATGAAAATTTGAACTAGTTTATGGAATATGATGAATATGGGTATTGAAATTATCAATCAATTATTGGATTATAAATCATGTTTTAAAATTTCATATGATTCTTAAATCCCCTACCAAGCATAGCTTGCTTAGATATCATGATTGTTTGAATGTTTATAATATCTCGATCTAGATAGAAAGGAGTGGATGGATATAACAAGGGGATACTGACAACTATACTACTGATCAAGGGTACATACTCTTATTAAAATTCTTGTATTATATAGTTAGTTATTTGGATTGTGAACTTTGGACATTTCATGAAATAGATATTAGGAGTTATGTATGTGAGCCATTGGATGGGTCATGCTTTGAAGAAATGAATTTCTATTGATTAATTCAGTAGAAATATATTTTATAAAAAAAATATATATAAATATGGTAAGAGAGTAAAAGTGACATATGGGCTTTTAGAAATGAATTTTAAAGAAAATATTTTTTGCTATTTGATTTTTAAAATTTTCAAATTAGTGGCGCCATCTTTTAAAAATAAACATGAAAAAGTGTTTTAAAAACCTGGGCTGTGACATATACTACCCAATGAGAAACATGAATAATACTATTTAACCAAATACAAATAATGAACAATCATTTTGACATAGATTAAAGTAGGATAGGCATGTCAGTGTCACTTTCCGAAGTGAATGCTAAACAAGAGAAAATTGGTTCCAAGTTTCAAATATAAGTAAATGGAGGAACAAGGATAACCAACAGAGACTAAGCATACCATGTAAGCTACAATTTTATTGAAAACAAGCCATTCAAGCATGGGATTTCTTATGCACCATAAGATAGATTCATTCAAAATGGAAATAAAGTAATTTCATCTTACAACTACCCAAAATGTTTTGATAGGGTGAAGCATAAATATAGCTGCTACTAGATAAATATAAATCATGTTTTACACTGACCCTATCAGCCATGATACAAGAGTTCTGACAAAATCAAACGAGGTCAGGTAAATCTCATCGCTACCCATGGCCCAATCTTCAACACACTAATCTGCTTATGGAAGTGCCTTGGCTACTTGTAAGCTTCATTCTCATAATTACCAAATTGATTCACAAGCATGCGCTCAACATAAAAAGAGATATATTTGAACTCGACCATTAGGAAATAAAAGAAAATGTCACCAAATCTAAAATCTCTTGGTGTAATAATTCAAACTTCAAGTTACTCCCAACCGTCCAATTTTAAGTAGATTGAAATGAACCTAACAATTCCATGTTTCTCATCAACCACTAATTGAGATAAATTGAGCATTGCTCTTTCTACCCAAAACCATGGTCTTTTCACAAACATCTTGCATTCACTTTTTCAGCCCAAAACCACGCCCAAGACAACCCTAATCGTGTAATGTAAATCTAGGTTTTTGTACTCACACATTTCCAAGACTGCACCCACTTCCAAAACATGAGAAAAAGGAAATATTAAAAAAATAAAGAACAAAACTAACAAAATAACTTTCTAAATTTTTGGGGAGTGGGTTTTTAAGCTAGAAATTCAACAAGTCTTCAATGTCTGACAATAAGCTAAGAAAAAAAACAAAAAAGAAAAGGAAAAGAAATCTCAAGGAAAAGTAATTGGCTAAAAAGAATGTAGGAAGTTACATGCTAGATCTAGCATTAGAAAATCATCCTCTCATGGTACCCTACCAAGCCCACTTGATTAGTCATGTATAGTAAAAATTAGTTACCATATTTGGTTAATTCAAAGTCCAACAACACATTAAAATACGTATTTAGGTAATCCAACCAAAAAGATAGATACCCACTTCATTTCCAAGCTAAAATACTTTATAAAATTCATTTTTCATTGTTCATAACCCAGTCAAAGGAGAAAAAAATTGGCTAAACTTTAATTAGATAAAAACTTATTTAGATCTAGCCATGAACTCATAGAAACAATATATTCCTAGCTATTTCTAGAAGATCTAAATGATAAAGTTCAAAGGAATCTCACCCAAAGCCTTTAGCTCATTTACCTAGGAGCTTTTTCCAAACTTTCTTTCTACAGATCACAATTCAAACCCTTTGAACCTTTAATCTTTAATGAATAAGAGAAGGTTTTGTGTGGGGTAAAGAAATTTTAAGAATGGTAATGGAGAATGAAAGTGAAATAGGAGAAAAGGTAAGAAAATGAGTTTTAGGAAGCTTTCTATATGGCTACCCTTTTTCTTATAGTGAGAAATCTCCTCTTTTATAAGGATGCCCCTTATAGGGCTCTCAATTTTTGCCTTTTTGATAGTATTGGCCCTACTCTCTAAAAAATGTAAAAATGAACCTTATGTCCTGTTGATTGTTTAACCGCAAGTGCACGGGCTATTGTAGTGTAGCTTATGTAAGTACGGGTTGATCCCACGAGGACTTGATTTAAAATGATAGAGTTTCAATAAAATTTAATTATGTAAAATTAAAAATAAATCACTCAAAAATACTAGAATTATTGAAATGAAAATAAATGTTCAGATCTAATCAACTTCTCAAAAATACAGAATCTCTAGTTCCTAAAGAAAACAAACAAAATCAAATGATGAGAAAAAACTACTTTCCTAGATCAATCTTCATCAAAATCTTCACTTTTGGTCTTCTAAAATCTGATCCGCCTTTACAAATATCTTCAACACATTCTTGATTAGTAATCCACCAGTCGGATTTGACAGATTCTTCAAAATGGTCAAGATCTGGGCTAAATTGTGATTTCAAGATTTGGACGGCTCAGATTGATTTTTGGATTTCAGATAGAAGATCAAATGCATTGATTATGTCTAGGGATGTCCTAAGAATGAACCTATAAAATTAATTTGAAATCGGATGAGAAACAAAGGAGAAATTGAGGGTTTGGTTTTGATTAAGGCTAACCCGTTGAGAGGTTAGGCCTTAATTGATCTGATTCAGATTGGACAGTTCTTGGATAAGAAAAAACTCAGATAAAATAAAACCGGAATAACTGGGACACAGATGTAAATAAACTGGGGACATAGATGGAATTAATGGAAAAGAATAGAAATGCAATTTCGTTTACAAGAGGAGGGCAAAATCAGAATTTCGTTAAAAATCTACTTTTTAAGAAAAGACCAGACTAAAACCAGTGAAGAAAGGGAGAAACGGAGGAGGAAGAAGAGGGAGAAAGAAAGGGAGAAGAGAGGAGGAAGGAGGAGATGGGCACGGGAGACAAAACCCATTTCGGGTTTCCTTCCCCTAGACCGGTTGGATGTGTAGAGTTACTGGCAGCGGTGATTGGAGGAGGACTGGTGGAGGCATGTCCAGGCGTGGTGAAGGAACGCCGGTGCTGGTTCAATCAGGAGCTTTGGTCGTGAAGGACAAGGGTAGATTGGGACGTCATCTGGGTGGTGGAGCATTACCAGTTGTGACAGAGGAAGGTCGTCTGGTCTAGTGCGATGGTTGATGCAAACAAAGATCGAAGCAGAGAAGGAAAAACTGGGTAGAGCAAGTGCTGATTGGGTGGAAAAGGAAAAGCAGAGGGGAGCTGGGCAAGAGAGAGAGAGAGAGAGAGAGAGAGAGAGAGAGAGAGAGAGAGAGAGAGAGAGAGAGAGAGAGAGAGAGAGAGAGAGAGAGAGAGAGAGAGAGAGAGAGAGACAGAGGGAGAGAGAGAGAGAGAGAGAGAGAGAGTGAGAAGAAGAAGAAGAAGAAGAAGAAGAAGAAGAAGAAGAAGAAGAGGGAGAAAAGGGAAGGGGGGTTGAGAGAGAGAGAGAGGAGAAGAGAAGAGAAGAGAAGAGAAGAGAAGAGTGCGGTGGTCTGTAGAAGGAAAAACATGGTGTTTGGTTGGGAATGGTGTGGAGAGTGGTGATGGGTCACCAATGGAGAATAAGACTCGAACGATGAACTGGGTAGGTGATAGTGATGGTTGGAAATAGGGGTTGTGGAAAAGGAGGTGAAGAAGAGAGGAGAAGAGGTGGGTAAGAAGGAGAAGAAGAGGGAGAGAAGGTATGAGGGAGACTTGGGAAAGGTTGGGAAAGAGAGGGAAATAGACAGGGAGGTGGTAGAGTTGGAAGTAAAGCAGAGAGAGTTGGACAGAAAGGTGGCGGTGATGGAGTTGAGTTGTGGGAAAAGAGAGAACAGGTAATAGAGAGAGAACGAGACAGAGTGTGCGGGAGTGAAAGAGAGAACGAGAGAAAGAGAGCTTGGGATGAGAAGATAGAAGTGGGAGAATGGGAAGTGGGGGAGAGTTGGGTACGGTTGGGAAAGAGAGAGGGAGTAGAAGGAGAGGAGTGGAAAGTACGTTGAGAGAAGGAGAAGAAAAGTAAGGAAAGTGGGTGTGTGAGAGTGAGGAAGTGAAAAAGAAAAGGGAAAGGAAAGAAGGAAAAAGAAAGAAAAGAGAAAAGGAAGGAAAGAAAGAAAAAGAAAAGGAGAGAAAGAAGTGGGGGGAAAGAGTTGCCTTTTTCTCCATGATTCCAAATTTAGCTCCATTGTCTTCTAGGAAACTATCACATTCATCTTCATGGGTAATCTGGTCCATCCATTGACCTTTAAGATGATCTGCACCATTATCTTTTAATCATAGCCATCTGTGCGTCCTTTGGTTCATCTACAAAAGAAAAGACTAAATTAGAATCATCTGAACCATACATTAGTCATCTAATGAGCTCTAATGATCATCTGACCATTGATTTTGACAAATTAAGGTTTGGATGGTCAATTGGATTTAAATTCAAAATCAAGCTAAGTTTTGTAAAATTGAACAGTTAGATTATCTAATTGAATGCTAAATTAGGGGTATTTTGACCAAAATTGAACACTTAACATGTCCCCACTCTCAAGTAAAGCTAACTTTCTTATTCATTTGATTTGTTGACCCATTTAAAGGCCATGAGACTTCATGAAACTCTCAAATAGTCAAATTTATGTCCATGTTTGTAAAATTTGGCATACAAATGTTATCCCAATGGTAGGTCCTATCAAAACAACATACAAAGCAACCAAAATTTAAGAAAAGCTAGGGGTGTATCTAATAGTTGGACAATTGGGAGGTTATAGAATTAACTAGGGTTGCGATAAGACACTCTAAATCAATATAGAAAGAAATATTGAAATTCATTCTCACAAATACATTCATATGCAAATACACAAAAAAATATGATTTAGTATGAAATTTAGATTTATAAAACCATTTAGATATTGAAAACCTTCAAAATAACAAGATGACCTACCTAGGAAAAAAATAAGTAGAAATAGCTAAAAAACTCCTGTTTCATATATGGTTTCCTATGCAATGGAGGCACATAATATTCCACAAAAAATAAAAAAGGATGCATGCAGCCCCATCTCTTTATTTGTTGGGTGATCCATTCCATTCATTGGATTTGCTCTCTCCCCAATCAGAGGATACCAAAAATATCTCCTAAACGGATATCCTTACAGTGGGCCCCTCTCATTGAATTGTAGACAATACTCAACAAGGATTCTACCTTTTTTTTTTACACTATTTATACTTCAAGAGGACAATGCCACCTTGGGGTTATTGCTTGGCTGAGATTTTTGGTAACCCCCATCTTGGAAGAGGGAAATTAGATAAATGGAATGGATCACTCAGAAGGTGAAGGGACAAGCCCTAATTTCCTGCTTCTATTTTTCAAGACATATTAAGCACGTGCTCACTATAGGAATCCTTCTTCTACATGGGCTAGTCAATTGGTTTGTTCATCTTGGGTTTTGTTTGAAATTCAAGAATCTACCCTACTTGGTTTGAGAGAGAGAGAGAGAGAGAGAGAGAGAGAGAGAGAGAGAGAGAGAGAGAGAGAGAGAGAGAGAGAGAGCATGTAAGCCAATGTCATAGAGAAAAAAATGACAGGCACCCATCAATTGTGTTTATGTAATATCCTTAATTTTAAAGATAAAAATAGGAAATTATTAAATAAATTAAAATAAAAAATTATGGATGAAATTCTTTCCTGAAAACATAATAATTAGAAAGTGCTCGTCGATACGAATCCAACGCCACCAAGAACGCGAGAAACGGAGCTCAAACGAGGGAGTTATGAGCCGTCAAAGTTGGAAGGGCAAATTAGTCATTTGATAGAGACGTATTAGACAGGGGTCCAAATTGATACTGGCACCCCCGTCTTCTACACGTCTGTACCCAGATCCGGCAAAATCGCCGGAGAAGCCATGGGAAGAGGCGTGAATGGAAGAGGTTCTCCTCCCCTGGGACTCTAGGCCTATATCTACCCTCCCTCAGTTGCCAAAACGCTCCACTTGAGCGTTTTCTCCGAGTATTTACGCTAAACCCTACCGCAAAACTTGGATTTTCCCTAGCGAGTGGAGCCCCGGCAACACGAGCAACACCAGCCAGGCTCAAGGTAAGCCTCAACCATATTTTTCGTATTTATTAATTAGAAAACTAATTAGAAAAACATGAAAAAATTAGGAAAAAATCTCGATTTTTTAGGAACCCGTGTGCACGCTACTGTTGGAGTGTGATTTCACGGATCAAAACTTGTCCGTTTGAAAATCGCACCGTCCACCTAGTGCACAAGAGACCCAAGAGTATACCCTTTAAATTTGGGAGTGAACCAACTATGGAATTGCCCAAAACTCAAAACCAAGACCTAGGGAGGTTTTTAGAACTTGGGAAAAATCGTTTTAAAACCATGGTTTTTGAGAAAATTAGTGAAAAAGGAGGGCATAAATGGATTCTAGAGAGAATTCTGAAGAAAATGGCGCAAAAAATCATGCAAAACGGAGCTCAGAAGCTCCGCCGAGGGCGACCGGAATCCCGGCCGTCTTCTCCGGCGTTGCCGTCAATCTGCGTCGCGCCCGCGCCGACGCCAAGACGCACTCCCTAACGCCCGAGGGACGACGTCACATGACGTCGTCGCCGCACGCGTGCGCGGGCGCGCGCGTGCGAGCGTGCGTGGTTGGCCGTCGCGGTGGGACCGGGGACCGGCGCGCGTCCCGCGCGGGTGCCCCGCGACGCCGTGCGCCCTCGTGCCAGCAGCGCCGGTGTAAACCGAAGCGGAAGAGGCGCCGCCGGCTTAAACCACCTTATGGTGGTCCGCAGCCCCATTTGAGGGTAGTTTTCACTAAAACTTGATTTTTGGGAGCTAGAGAGGTCCAAATCACGATCCGAAAGAGGCATTGTGACCGTATTGACGACGGACCTAGTTTTAACTTAAAAACTTGGAAATGACCACTTTTTATTTAGAAAAATTTTAAAATAGTGATGTGACATGTACAGTGCACTTGAATATACCAATTAAAGGGAGTTATTAGCAAGCTAGTGATCTCAATAATCTGAGGTAGGTGACTTACAACTAATGTTTTGACTTGATTTTAAACCATGTTTAAACATAGCATCATGTGTGATTGTGTTTTAAATTGCGATTTTTATTTACCATGGATTTCATGCGACATTGCGTACGTGATGATTATTCCAAATTGAATTCTTTTATCGAATAAACTTATTTAAAATGCTTTTACAAGCATGATGTTAATTAGTTATGCTTAATTAGAGATTTATTTCTTATTATATATATATAGAAATGCATGGATTTACATGGAAATGAGTATAGAGGCTTAAGAAAGTGGTCCTTTTATAGCTAACCCCGTGATGAGGGGCATGTCTTGGGGATTACAAGCTATAAGTGCTCTTGAGTTTTAGCATATACATATGATTTCCGTGTTTTATATTTGATGACGGGTGCTCTCGCTTGGCGCCATGCTAGGAGGGATAGTGGCCGGCCACCCACCTTCCGAGATTATGATGTGATGAGTTTGTGATATGATAGACACCGCCCATAGATGGCATTCGGTAGGGGTTTGGTAACATGGATAGTCCACACTACCTGGCCCGAGCCTTTCCATGGGGACGTACGTTAAGTCTCCCATTATGGTGTCGACGGAGAGCTGCTGGTTGATACCCATGGAGGGTTGCCACCTGGGCAAAGATGATGGCCCATATTCTTGTTATGTGTGCATGTATGATGAGCATGATTATGGATGGTATGTCTCGGGTGTGACGACACCTCGAGGTTGACTATGTGTATTCCTCGATCGTGGATGTTAGTGTGATGTGGTGGGACCCATTACCTTAGGGTGCCCTTATTCTTGTTGTATGCTCCATTTATTGATTCATGTCATGTTTTAACTCCGTGAATTTCATGTTTTAGCATATGGAATAAATTGGCATTTATTTTGAACATGGCATTATGATATCACTATTTCCATAAATGTTAGACTTTTCATCAATGTCGTTCATTATTTCGCATTTATTACATTAATTGTCTATGTACTCACACAAGCGATAGCTTGTCGAGGCATTGCTTTGTTTTGCAATGCCCTTAGATCTCGAGCGCGACACCGTGAAAGGAAAAGTGGTTGATAAACCTAGAGAGCAGCTGAAGACTAGTTTCCCTATAGTTTTAGAAAGTAATGTGAGTCATTAGAGTGGATTATCATTTGAATTTTATTATGGACTGCATACTTTATATTTGGATGTGATTTAGATCTTTGGATATATATTGGACATTTATATGGGATGTTATGATGGATAGACCCTGGGCCATATTATTATTGTCTTTTGGATGTTTATTTGATTTAAAATAAAGGCGCCTATTTATTTGACGTTGATTTATACGCGGATCATTTATTTGTGTTTAAATTACATGTACGCCATTTTGAGAAAGGAAAAATTAACACCCGGAGTTTTAAGATAGGTTTAGTAAAATGTTAAATAAATCTTTTCTCATGGGATCCCAAATGCTCTTATTTAAATTGTCAAAAAAAAAAAAAAATTTGTCTTAAAAATCCGGGGTGTTACAGTTTACCCCCGTAATATAGTTATGGGTGGCTCTGAATGGATAAAGCTAGCATGTTAGGCATGCATAGGACTTTTTGGGCATTTAGTTTTGAGACTTGGTATTGAAACACAGAAAAGATGCCCACACCTAAAACTTCAAATGGTATAATATGAATTAATGGAGTTTGTCAGTTAGTGCAACTCACCTTTCAATCTTGGCCCACTATTTGGAGAGAGGTTTTTGTGTCTCCCTAGTGATAGAGTACTTTGCATGCATTATTGATCTCTTGGGCTGAGCAAGATTATGGATCAAGCAGGCACTGAATGTAGGAGAGAACATGTCAATGAGCCAGGTGGTAGGATATGGTGATCATTTTAGGTTGCAGTTCTTTCATATTAATCATTTTTTAAGGCTCCACTCCATGTTTCTTTTTGTTTTAGATTCTAAATTCAACCTCCAAGTAGAAACACAATGTGTGTTTTTGCCTCTCAAAAAATATCACAAATACCCCTACTCTAGCAAGCCCTACTAGGAAAAAGGGTTACCTAAAGGGTAATGTCGAAATGAAAAGCTAGTTGAAGGAAATTTTAAAAGTTGTGGGTCACTTATAAGTGCACATCAAAACATAGTGGCTTCAAGAACTTACTACCCACTTATAAAGCACCCCAATAGGGTGATTCTAACTACATATTGAGTTTTAGAATCAATGCTCATGATCTTCAACCCAAAGAATGATAGGCTAAGTTTGTCCAATCTACATGATTTTTGGTGTACATATAATGATGGTGAGTGTGAGCTCAGCAAATTAAATGGCTTGATCACCTAAAAATCATGTCATCACCAATAAAGAAAAGGGATGTAACACTAATTGAGGATATCTACACTACGCATTCGAAAAATATGTGACAACCCATTAGGCAACAAAATAACATTACTATGTGGAAATAAGCAAAAGCAAGCACAGATAGTAAGTTCTCTTTTTTAAAACTGGAAGACCAACTTCCTCCAAGGTAAAGCATAAGTTTTCCAAATCCTATTCCTTACTATTGGCAACAGTAAACAATTTTAGCTATGCTTAAGCACTAAGAATAGCAAAAGAGAAGATCACTGCCCATGGATAATTGAATCCTTATATTTATGCTAATAGCAAATAACGTTCTCGAGGATCCTACGTCAGCTCAATATTTTTCTCGGCTTGAAGTGTACCCTCGTATAAATGTTAGACTTTTCTTTTTTGATCACAATCAAAGAATTACAAATTAGACCACTAGCCAAAAAAAAAAAAAAAACCGCTCATGCAATCTCTTAGATCTACTGATCTCCTAATCGGATGGAGCATGCTACCTCGAACCAGTGACCTAGTGTCAATGGTAGAGGTACCCCTTTTTCCCAAGCCACTCGGCTACCATGCTTCTTTTTTATTTTTTGGTGAAATGTGAAATTAGGTAACTAAACTAGAAATCAGAGTAATATAAATATCTTGGCATATAATTGTCATTACAATCCTAAATTAAGTAATCAGATAGAAAGTTTAGAGTGGCATTCAACCATATTAAAGGTCTTATTATTGTCCATACCATAACTAGCTAATATATTGGCCACTCTATTCTTATCCTAAAATGTATGTGTTAGGCTTTAGCTAGTCCACCTCTCAAGAAGCCTCATGCTCTTGTATTTAATTAAGTGGTTATATCTACTAGGTCCATGAACTCAACTCTTGATGGTGCAACAAGGATTGGAGTATCGTTTAGGAGTCTCTTTAAATGTCAAGTATTAGTTCTTGCGTAACTACCATCCATTCTAGGTAACTATTCATATGTTCATATAAATAAATTGCAAGAGCCACTATAAATTTTCCACTCCAATCCCTAATAATACCGCCAAGCCTTAGCCAGGCGTAGTTACCTCTAGCTTCCCCATCAAAGTTGAATAAAATGTCTACCTCTTATAGGTGATTCCCACTTAACCCAAATTGTCCTCTTCACCCTTTCCTCAATAGATTTTTTTTTTTTTTTTTTTTCATTATTGGTTTCTCTTTAATAATACAACTCTTGTTATTTCACTCTATCCATTTATGTCTAAGCATATTCAAATTAAAACTAGTCTCCTTAAAGATAATCGCATTCTTGTCCTACCAGATAGTCCTTCTATGATAGCTACAAGCATTCCTACTTAAAGATATTAGTCTACTTTTCTTATCATGTATTTAGAACCAGCCTTGTATTAATTGCCATCATGGTATTTCCCTGTGAAACATCAATATGAAAATTTTGTTTAACAATTTAATTTAAAATTCAAGTAATGAATGTTTAGTGGTAGAAATCTCTTCTATGTGCCCACCTCAAGCACTTCCTATCTTTCTCACACATCCAATTTACATTACTTCTAGTAGGCGCTCTCTTATGGGTAGCTACCCACACATAGTTTGTAACTTTTGCTATGCATTTTGTGGACCATATCTATTTCCATAGATTTTTATTCATTGGTGGTGAACCCTTAATCAAATGATAAATAGACTTAGAGATGAAAACTCTCCTGTCTTCTCCATTGTCCATTTTACATCATCATTGTCCAATTAATGGCTTATTCAAAAAAATTCTTGGCAATCTCATCACCCCATCTTGTTGTAATCTTCTCAACATCCCACTATCCAGCTTTTTGTCTAAATAACGACTCAACTTTATTGATCCTATTAACCTAGCCTTTAGGAAACTCTCTAAATTCATACATTCATATGTATTCTTTCTTTAGGACTATCCAAATGACACTTGCACAAGTAGCCATTTGATTGCTAAGACCAAGACGAGACGCTGTAGCCTAAACTTTCACTCACTAGGTAATCCAAAGTATTGAATCAATTAATGCAAATATGTATGTATGTATGTATGTACACACACATAAGTATTATAAAAATTTACCAAACCTCTAGTCAAATGGCTTGAAGCTATGGCAGTCATAGTTAGATTCTAGTACTCCTAAGATTCCTTAAATGGGGAGCATAAAGTGAACAACCCAAATCATCTTGGAATTTTAGTGGGTTTATTGATCCCATCTACAAAAGCCATGGATATTCTATTGCTACTGGCCAAACCAAAGAGTTAGTGGTTCAACTAAGTGGTATCTTAGGATTACTCCTTGTTGATACATGTATTAGGATTATTTTTGTTGATCTATTAAGTTAAGAGGAATGCTAATGTAGAGCTCAACCACACAATAAATTTCCTTGTTGTCATGTGCCACGTCTTCATGAAGGGCCTTTTCTCAATCCCATCTAACTGTTCATCTAATTTGTCCACCTTTCACATTGAAGAAGAATCTAGTGGACCCATTCTGTTAACTAAATGTTCTAATGTGTGAAAGATTATTGTTAGTCATACATAATATGTATGTTCTAGTTGCTAAACTAGTTTTCTAGGTTAAGTTCCTATTAGATGGAAACCACTCCACCCAAGCTGAATATTTGGCATTTTTATTACAATAATATTGAGAATTTACCATAGTAAACCTCTGATTTCAAGCCTCCTTATTTCTAGTTTCCTTTTCACTTCATGACTCCCAGCCTAACCTATGGCACTGTCTAGCTTAAGGTGTGTGGCTTATTGTTAAGGAATTTGATGGATAATCAAAGGTCTTGCCTCTTCTTTTTATTGATATATAATTAACAACCTAATGGTTTAGAGGGTTGGAAATACATACACACTTTCATTTGATTAATAAAATCCCATTTGAGAAACTTTTATTATTATTATTATTATTATTATTATTATTATTATTATTATTATTATTATTATTATTTCCTTTTATACCTTTTCTTATTGGAAATGTATGAAATGAGCATTTTTGCTCCTACAATATCACCAATGCTTTGTTTAACGAAGGAGTTCAACTAGCGTTTATAGAATCCATTTAATGCAACAGAATGTTAAATTTTCTTCCATCCTGGAACTTCATTCCTTTTTGCACGCAAACTAAGTATGGATCACCTCTTGCTATGCGTGAAGTCTCCTTCTGCATGGAGTTTGGCTTAGTGTGTATGTGATTTGTTGATGTGTTTCTCATACCATGATTGTCATGTCTCTATCTTTGGATGTTAGTGTCCTAACTTTAGGATCACCTTGATCTTATGTGAGTTCCTTATCTTTAATAAACTTTCACCAACGTTCACGCATGCAGAGAGAGAGAGAGAGAGAGAGAGAGAGAGAGAGAGAGAGAGAGAGAGAGAGAGAGAGAGAGAGAGAGAGAGAGAGAGAGAGAGAGAGACAAGTCAATCAACTGCTCTCTTTAGCTTCCCTCTGATAGGTGGGTCAAATACACTAGAGCTAAGGAAGCTTGGAACATGTCCATAGACTTGTTCCTTTTCGCATTGGATAGTGCTAAGCTCCTCCCATGAGTGTTCTTTCTGTCTTTTCATTTTCAATTTTTTATTTTTATTTTTAATAGTAGGTCGTTCTTCTTTTTCTTTTGAGTGGTGAGGTGTGTTATTAGTTAGAACAAATAATTACGAATCGAGGTCTGCTCTTACATGAGATATTGTTCTTGGTGCCAAGAAAAAGAAGAAAAGAATAGTATGCTTTTTAATCCATTCTCTTGTTTTTAAAAATATTTTCTTTTATTTTTTAACATTTATTTTCGTGACTGATAAATGGACTTCAACCGACAACCTTTTCCTTGTGAGACGTGGCACTTACCCAATTTGGTATGTGCTGAAAGCCGCTCTCTTGTTTTCTGCTTTTTAATGATTTATCAATTATTCTCCAACAGAAACAAAAACAAGTATATAGCCATCTATCAAGCTATTAGAGATCACTGTATCGTTAAGGTCATTATTGTAATTTCATCATCTCTGTGGCCCTAACACTTTGCAAAGATCACTATAAATACCAATACAAATCACTCACCAAGTGGGCGAGATTTTGAATTCGACATGGCATCAAAAGCCTAAGCGATCAGATCCTGACTTTTTTTCTATATCTCTCCCTCCCATTGTTGACCTTTCTTTTCAGCGCATCTTCTTCCTCATCTCCTCTTCCGATCTCCTCACCGTGGCTACTCCGAACGCCATTACTTTCTTCCTCACCTTCCAAAACCGCCACTCAATATGTTACATATAAACTAACACCGGATACTTACATGCTCTGGCAGATGCAATTTCTTCCGGTCTTAGAGGATCGAGGTATGTTACCGGCACACTCACACCACCACAAAAACAACTTCTCACTGATCCAAATCAAGTGAACCCCAAATATGTTCTTTGGCATTGAAAAGATCAGCAGACGCCGAGTCTAATCATAGCAACCCTATCAGAAGACGTCCTCCCAGTTACCATGGGCATCAAATCGGCTGTTGATGCTTGGAATATCCATAAAGAATCGTATGGCGTGTTAAATGATGCTAAGATAGTTCAACTGCACATGCAGTTGCAAAATCTCAAGAAAGGAGATCTAAGTAAAGGCAAGGATGATTGCAGATACCCTCAAAGTCGCTGGCCACCCAATCTCACAACAGGAATTCAACGCGATTATATATAGGAATCTCATCTCTGACAACAACGACATTATTGCTACTCTTTCTACTCGATATTGGGCCTCCAAAATTTGCTGATTTACAGAGTTTTCTAAACATTCATGATATCAAGTTAGCCAAGAATTCTGCACCTTCATCAGTTCCTCCAATTGACAATATTCATCACCATCATCATCATCAAGACCTTATCCTAATTAGGGGTCAGCCACATGAATTTTATTCCTCCATTCTATTCTATTAAATATCATGTCTTCATTTAGTCCCAAAGTTTTTAAATCTTTCCTCACCACTTCTATCCACGTTCTTTTGGGCCTTCCCCTTGCTCTTTTAAAACTTTCTACTTGTATTGCCTCACTTCTTTTAACCGGTGCCGTTGTTGGTCTCCTTTGAACATGTCCAAACCATCTAAGTCTAGTCTCCCTCATCTTATTACCTACTGGTGCTATCCCTAAATTTCCTCGAATATTTTCATTTCAAATTCTATCTTTTCTTGTCTTACCATTCATCCATCTCAACATCCTCATATCTGCGACGCTCATCCCATGAGTATGATATTCCTTAACTGCCCAATATTCTGATCCATAGAGCATGGCCGGCCCTCCAATTGACAATATTGCTAGCCACATATTGAATGGCAAAAAACAATATCAAACAAAGCTGTTCATCTCAGCGCTCTCATGGCCATTCTAAAAAATGTACTCTAAACAATAAGGGACGGTACAGACAACCATCAACTTCGTTCGATTCAAATCCATCATTTTCACCTCCCAAATTGAAAAGCCAGTTTTGTCATAGAATGGATCACTCGGCTAATCGGTGTAGATCTCTTGTGAATACAAAGTAGGAAATCCTAGGTTAAATCGAAAGCATCACAAGAGACTTTCTTTCTTGAATTCAACCATAAATCGATAGTTCTTTGGTTCACTGTCCTTTTAGTTAAATCGCATGTGATCTATTTCGATAGAATAATGGGATATGTTGATATTTAAAAAAGAAAAAGAAAAAAAAGGAATATGGTTTATACATTGAATAATAAACTACAATGTACGCATTTATTAGTGGCAATAACATAAAAACTATAGGATATATACTCAAATCCCTATTTCTCCACTATAGTCCAGTTAGTTATTATGAATCATGATTTAGCTTAAAATTAAATGGTGAAGTAGTTCCAAGGAGTCCCCAAATACTACTTAGTTAGTACATGCGAAAAATTACACTTACTCTCATGTTGGAGTTATTCTAAAACCATCACCTTTGTCCAAAACATTCATGTGTCATCCTTAAAGAATTTCAATCTGCTTCATATGAGAAAGTTCCAAACACCAAATTATGATTCTAGGACTTACTAAATGCTATTTTCTTGGGATACAGTTGATATAGTATTTAGAGACTTTGTTTTTTAAAGCTACTATAACTCTACCTAGCAATATAAATAAATATAGGTTCAATCTCTTTGTTGTTTCTGGTTTACATGACTAAATGGGATACTACTTTGTCGATGAATATTCAATCTAAGCACAAGATACATAGAAGCTTTATACCAGCTCAGTTTATTTTTTGGACTTAAGAAAGCTGAGAAAACAAGAGTAATGTGTTGGATGAATCTGTCATAAGATTCAGAAGACAAACTGAACACTTAAGATAGTAAATGACCAGGTGAAATGGCCGACCATATGATTATACCACCACTAATATCCAATAATCCTTTTAAGATTAGTTGAAACTGTCCAAGTTAATAGAGCATATCGTGAGTTACTTGTAATTGACACAATGAAGAAGCAAATTCGTGCTTTCGGTAGCAAAGACTTTCAAACGATCAATTTCATTGTCCCAGCTATATATTTGAGTAGTTTAAAGTCTTTTCGCTCAAGTTATTTAAATTTTTTAGTTATATGAGGCTTGTTTCTCCAAGATGTAATCATTGTTATCGCAATATCATTTGAAATTGACTGAAGATTAAAAGAGATGTGAACCCTGAGCATTGCTTTGGTGACACGCATGCGACGTGCATACGTAATTCCTAGATTTAGGAATTACAATTGATTCCTAACAATTTCAAGTTTTCTAATTTGGTACTTGTATATAGAACCCTAACGATTTCAAGTTTTCTAATTTGATACTTATATATAGAACCCAGCATACAGGTGCGGAAAGAGTCAGCATTTCACTAACCATTGCCCGTTAATCATATTTCTCTCCTGAGAAATAATAAAAAATTTCCCTCTTTTCTCCCCAGCGATTCTCTCAGGAAGAACTGTTATTTGTCAATGATATCTATGTTTCTTTTAGTCAATTTTGATTTAGACAAATCGCTATAGTCATCATCATTTGTGACTCCCACCATGTTCGTCAACACTTGTGCCGAAAGAAATGACCACATCTAATGCAGGTCATAGATCCTACATATATTTATTATACGATTTCTTCATATGTACATTTGTTACATTTTAGAAGCTTTCTGCGTTGTGCGACACATAATGAATTGAGAAAGATGGCTCAAGATAGTAGGCAATGGCAGTCATGAAGTGCAGAAGCACATTGATTTTAATTTGTTATGAGCCAGCAATTTTTAAACTATGGAAGTTGTTAAACTCCACCAGACATAATTTTAAAACTAAATTTAAACTTTTTGCCACTCTTGATGTGTATATACTACCAACATGGTGAATAATTTGTCAATCACATTTAGAATAACCAAGATATACTCTTGAACACTATACCCAAGGATACCAAAATGAAAAGCATACATCCTCCAAATTTCCATACACGATATAAGGGTGATAGGATTCCATCAATGAGAGTATGAAATCCATTGCAAGGCATGTATCCTTGTCAGTTAAAATACTTATATCCTTATCATGTACCTAATACCAAAACTCGATGTAGGTTACACAAAAGGAGCAAATTTTCTCGCGTTCTCAACTTTCCACAACCTCATCAGCTATACAAGGAACTTGGATTATTATACGTAAAGATACTGAGTCGTCGGGCATTTGTTAAACAGTAAACGGAAGATGATAACTATAGGAAAACAACAAATAAGGGGTGTCAAATCCAAAGGCAACAAGTAGGGATAATAAGAGTACGAGTTAGGTACGGTAGGTCTCCTGATAGAATCAGCTTAAGAAACAAACACATTCGTCTTCAGCAGTTCCAACGTTGGCTTCGAACCGTTTTTCAGTTGGGAAGTTTAGATAACTTCCGCATCCGTAAACACATCACCTAGGAGATTATACATAAGCAAAAAGCTGCAAAACCAACCGTCATCTTTTTTCCAAAAGCATGAGTTTTAAGGACTAGTTGTTACTTAGAAAGGACGCATAAAAAAACAAAGGTGATATTGTGTCACGTTTGACCATGTCAATGGTTTAGATTGCATGGCTCTCTCTCCTTGTAGCATTCCACTTCCTCGTTGTTAGGAAGTTCCATAACATAAAAACCATCAACCTGTCATTTCTGCTACAAGAGAGGCATTTCGATTTTCCGTTTAAATGACTTCAAAAACTGTTCGATCATGATCAAGTGGTTCCCACAACAATTTAAATCAAGATCCGATGGTTTTATGCAATGGCTTACTTCGAAAACCCTGCAGAAGGGATCACACCATATCATTTCCTTCAAAGACAATCAAAAAGAGCTTTCCAAGGTGATGCATCACCGAAAACATGAAGAGCCTGGTACACCGGCCTTTATACTAAGAAAAAGGGAGAAAAACGGAAAGCTGCATTCATAAAGGAAAAGAGATAGGTTACCCAAAGCATCTTTTCTTTCTAGGTCTGCCAGAGGGAGAAAAGACCTATGCAATTGACAGGGACCTTCTAAGTACTAACACAAGAAAGATGAAACTGCAATACCAAATTGATGCGACAAGAGCTCTTATTTTTATGACTCTCTCTCTCTCTCTCATAACAAAAGAAACGTTAAATTGATGCTACAAAGATCTTTTACATGGGAAGTAAAAGAAACCATGTAATGCAAAGGAAGACTAGAAAGATGACTGGAAAACAGAGAAGAACATAGAGGTGAGAGAAAGGGACTGATATCTGTCCTCTTATGGATAGAAAACTGCTAAATGGCGATGGTTACCAATCTCGTTTTGCTGCTTTACTTTACCTTCAGACAAATGGAAGATAGCCATTTCTTTCTTTCCAAGCAATTTCTCTTACTTGTGTGCAAGGGTAGGCCAACGGTTAAAGAAGATTCAGATCCCTCGAGCGTATACCCAAATCAAACAATTAAACTTCTTTCTTGGTGCTGTTGAAGAATTATTGGTAAGTTACCAGTAATTAGTTCCAAGAATGTACAACTCCCACGTAGCTAGCCAACCAGGAGTTGGTTGACATAGCGCACTGAGACCCAGGAGACGATCTAAACCGCCCAAGCAGTTACTTGAAACTGAAAGATAATGAACAGTTAAGATCACATGAGTACTTTTTTATTTTAGCTATTGCTCTAAATTTAAAGTTTCTAGGGATGGAAATCTATGCGGGGCCAAAGGACGAATTCCAGGATAGAGTGCATGTCTAAATGCATGGAAGTTGCATGATAGTACAGTGCATTAATGTTGCAATAGATCACGACCCTTTCTTCTTTGCTTTTCTTTCTTTCATACTTCAGGAGTGAGATTCTAGTTCTGGTCACAAAATGCAGCAACATTTCATACTACCACAAATATCTGTTTCGGGCCTAAGCTGCAAACCTAGTTAGTTTACCATTAAAAAGAAAAAGAAAAAGAAAAGGAAAACCTACTGGTTTATCTCGTTTCTTCCAAGCATTCTCGTATCCGTAAATTAAAATATGAAGTGCTTATATCTGGAGGAAACATACGTTTTAGTTGACCAGTTGCACCAAAGTTTGAGTTAAGCGATATTAAAATTCGTCACATGTCGAGACCACTAAATGTGATATCGGTAAGGAGTGAGCTGATTTGCTTTTAAGCGGTGATCCAGTTAGGTGCTAATAATTCCAAGAAAGAATGAGGCTTATGTTGAATTTGTTTACACCAAAGATTTTGTAAGTCTGATCAGAAAAGATTTTATCCCTGACCTTGACATTGGCCCTAGTTTTATACCAATAAGCTTTCATGTCTTTGATCTTAGTATAAGCAAGACTGAGCCATTGATGTGGATACCGTGACAACATGCTAGCGAACGGAAGGACACTCAGTGGCGTGTACGACATTCATTCGTGGAGAACTGCTTAGCGTTATATTACCATAAATAGCTTAGACTAAGAGATTATAAGGGTGCAGGATACATATTTGTTTATGATCATCCCAATAGCTAGCTATTTGTTTTTGTGGATTCCAATCTGAGATGGGGGCCACGGAATGAATGGTCTGATTGTGGCGATGGCGTTGGAAGAAGAAAAACACGAGGTCACATGTGTAATTGCATCATGATGAGGGGTATTTTGTCACGACAAGGTAGAGCCGCAGCTTTGACTTTCAACAGTAGTTTTCCGAGTTTCCACGTGCAGTTCTGGAGCAGTAAGCCAACTGTTGGTTAGGTCTGAGAGCGAACGAAAACCAGAAACGCTGGATCATCTCTCTCCTTTAGTCTACAGAAATACGTATTAATTATTACTGTAAGAAAAGATCAGCTTTGTACAAGCTAGCTCAGGGTTTGATCCTGTACAAAGAAAGCAGCTTCTGGAAGCAATATAACCAGGTGGGTATTTAACGTCAAAACGAACATAAAAAAAGGTGTATGATAATAAAGAAACGAAAGGGGAGGTGGGTTATAAGTAGACGTTGTAGGTTAGAAACTTGGAGAGACGTTGAAAGCAGAACGAAATTCACCCCACCAAGCAACCTATCTCATCTCCTCCATTCCCTTCTCTTACTTTATTTTGTATTTCTACCTTTTTAAAAATATCCTTTGTTAGCCTAGACGTACCATCAATCGCTAGTGGACGTCTCTGCAAACCTTCTCTAACGGAAAACTAGTCCTCTCTCTCTCTCTCTCCATAAATCATGTCCCTTCTTCTTCCTTTTTCTCGTTGCCTTCTCCACATGCTTTTTGTCTCCATATCCTCCCATACTTGCCTAAACAAACTGTAATTATCATTTTTGTTTCTCCTTTTCGAGTTTCTAGCTCTGGGTCTCTCTTTGATCTCTTCTTTTTAGCTCTTTGATTCAGAATCTTAGGTTTTCTAAGCTATACAAAAGAGTACTGTTGATCAGAAGAGGGTTTTTTTTTCCTCTCACTTAGGTCTGCCTATCCAGCCAGTTATCTGTCTCTTTTTCCTTTCACTTAAGGGATCAAGATGTGCACCAGAGGCCATTGGAGACCTGCAGAAGATGAAAAACTCAAGGAATTGGTAGAGCGATATGGTCCGCATAACTGGAACGCCATAGCTGAAAAGCTACAAGGAAGATCAGGTGCAATTGGAATAAAATTTAACCTTTTCTGTTCTAGAAGAGTTTAATCTCGGATTATGTAAGTCGATAAGTGGTATGATAACCTTCCAAAGGTTAAAATATATGAAAAGGTTAAGGCATGCGATTAGTTTACCAAGTAAATTTCTGTTTTGGTTTGGTAACTAACATGACATGTAAAACTGTACGCAGGAAAAAGTTGTAGGTTGAGGTGGTTTAATCAATTGGATCCAAGAATCAACCGGAGCCCATTTACAGAAGAGGAAGAAGAGCGGCTTCTCGCTTCTCATAGGATCCATGGTAACAGATGGGCCGTAATTGCCCGACACTTCCCAGGCCGGACTGATAATGCAGTTAAGAATCACTGGCATGTGATCATGGCTCGAAGGTGCAGAGAGAGATCCAGATTTTTTGCTAAGAAGGCCGCCCAGAGCTTGATTAAGGAAGGGAAGCTGAGATCTGATGAAGGTGTGCACTCCAGCTCTGAGACCAGGAATTTATATTCTATCGTTGAGAAATACTATAGAAGAATGGAGGAGCCAGTCATTCATAGTCATACTCACAATATCAATGAGTTTTACTCAGTTTCAGATGGTTACAGCCCAACTGTGCTCAAAGGTAACAAACATATCAGAACTGATTCAATCTTGCTTGTTATGTTCTGTATCATCTTTTGAAGGTAACAAAAATATCTGCAGTGAACTGAGTCTTGCTTATTCTGTTCTATATCCTCTTAGGTTGTTTCATTTAAATTACTGCAGATAGGGGTAACCAGATCGAATTCTATGATTTTCTCCACGTCAACTCGGATAAAAAAGACGAGGAGTCGAAGGATAATTCAAGAGGTGATGAACAGTGGGAACATCAAGAGGAGCATCAGAATACACCCAGAGTTCCATTTATAGATTTCTTCGAGGTCGGAAACTCATCTTAACAAAGGATACAATCAATGATTTAACAAACAGAGAAACAAATATACATATACTTCGCACACAAATCCTAACTTCTTAGAGCCCATTTTATATTTAGACAGGGCTGGGACTGCTATAAGAGTAGGAAAATGTTTAGGGATAGAACAATTGAGTAGTGCTTAGTTAGCTTCATGTAAAGAAGATCGAGCATCTATTATGTTATTATGGGCAGATTCTCATGAAATGAATGAGAACTCCGGTTATGCAATATACTTCAATATGTCATAAGTAATATCTCTTGTAGTTAGATACATGTGGAGAATACAGTTCACCTTGTTATGTTTGGTTATCCAATACCACGTGTTGCAAATTTCTCCCATTCATAGGTCATGTCATGAATCTCTCATTCCGAACACTTGACTCTAATATTCTGCCTACTAATTCATGCGTACAGCAAAAAGGATCAGTATTATTACCAAATTCTAAGAACTTCTGATTGAGTAATATTGTCAATCTGAACACCATACATGTTAAAATGCTATTGACCTTGTCTTTACAGAATAAAGCAGTATTCAGAGACTAATTTCTTCTATTGTTTGATTTTAAAACCCCTGAAGTTGCAGTGGCGGAGAATCTCGTCCATTTGCTGAAAGCAATAAGCTTTTAAATTGCATTTAACAACTCAACAACCTGGAAGTGCTATTGTAAAGAACTGCAAAGCTACACACACACACACACATTCCTATGCTGAAGGTATAAGATCTTTTTCTTTTCCTAACTTTAGATATCCCTAATCCCTATGATACCAGGATTTCATTTGTATTCAAGTGTACCTCTTCCTTATTGTATCTTTACCGCTTTTACTCGGCAAATTCCCCAATCTAAGTAGATCTTTTCGGACTCCATCTCCATCACGGATAATGTGCAAGGGTTCTATCCTTGTCCTTTAATGCTGCTTAACAGAGACTGGAAAATGATACCTACGGCCCTAACATCTTGGCAGAACCCTTGGTACTTATTGGCATTCTTCGTTTGGTTAAACACATTTTGTTAATTAGGGAGCTTTCTTGAGGAACAGATTAGCTCTAACAGATACTCATCAAATATTGGCCTACAGATACCAACACCCTGGAATGCTTTTTTGTCATTATATTAACAAAAACAGATGGACAGTTATTACCCAGTTGGAAGTCTACAATCATATGACCAGTTCGTCCCTTGACGCCCTCAGCGGAGCTTATGGATGAGTCGTCATTTTATCCATATCGGCTTCTCCCAGATGTATAGTAAGAATCTTTTCCTTTCCTAATATGAAACTCTTTTGTACTGTTCCATACACAAAATAAAAATGGAAAGAAGAGCATTAGGGGAACAGTACATGGATCACCTACTTAGAAATCGATGAAAACCTCTATAAGTGGCAATTCCTGTAGGTTGAGATGTCAAAAACAAACGAATTGTCATCTACATGTAAGCATACTTTCCCATCATCTATTAAATGTATGAGTTTCGCGTGGAGAATGATGTATCAGTCAAGTTTTCCTCTTCAAAATCCTTTCGCCATCTATGAGGTTAAAATGAATTGTCATTTCAGGTATTTTTCATGAGCTGACGTTACCACAAGAGTGTGATATTAGCCAATGCATTCTTGAGAAGATTTTTAAAGGAACGAAGATGTCTAAAATGTTAGACCATTTAAATTCAATCTTAAACCTTAAATGGCAGCGTTAGTAAATTTGTCACCCCCCTGTTTACCCAAACTAACCGTGTCACCGTCATGGCGTGCAACTTAAGCTGATTAGAAGAGGATGGCCCACTGATAATCACCTAGGTAGGCTAATTAAATAACTTTGTATGTATTGGAGAGTTACTACGCTTATCGTATAATCTTAATTTCTACTTCCTGTAATATGGTTACACCAATGGTTTTTTGTTGAATTCTCCCGTCCAATTAGTAGAAAGAAACCACAAAGCCGGAAACTATAGCTCCAAAAAATTGGTAGTTCTAGCCGAGAAATTCATACCATTGGCATTGCCATTATCTGTTGAAGGTGACCCTAAAGTCGTTATTGGGTGGCTAAGAGAACCTGACTCCATCAGACCTCTTGCTGGTTCTGAGTCTAACTCCTTGCTAGTTTCATCTTGATTCTTAGGGAATTTTCGTTCTTTTTGCGATCTTCTAGATTGCTAGTTATAAAATTCTATTTGCCTGTTAAAAAACGGTTTTTCTTTAAAAAAGAAAGAAGAAAAGAAAATTGTACACATGGAAAAGTGCTTGAGTATGCATTCAATTGAACCTTAACATTAAACTGTAAATTATATTAACTGGGTTAGTGAGAAGAACTAACAAAGAAAGAATATGACAGCTATAATAAATTATCCTTATCTTAATTTCATTCCATCCATGTTGCTCGTTGCTTCAATATGCTAATATTAAGAGTTTCATGCCAAACGGTCCCATTCCACTAGGTAAAGCTTCATATCAAACTTCTTTATCCTTTTTTCTTTTTATTTTTTCATTTGACTCTAAAACCTGATTGAGTTTGAAAACTTCTCTGAAGCTATAACATGGAGATTATTAAGATGCTATCTGATGCTTATAATTTAGGATGTACTCTCTCTCTCTCTCTCTCTCTCTCTCTCTCTCTCTCTCTCTCTCTCTCTCTCTCTCTCTCTCTCTCTCTCTCTCTCTCTCTCTCTCTCTCTCTCCCCCCGGAACATTTTATGTTTTTAGATGAGCCTGACAGTAACCAGTTCAGGATTTTCATTTATAGTATTTAACCAATTAAACAAGCCTCAAGAATGGTTCTTGTCCCTGCACGTGCATGCATGTCATATTTCTAGTATTAAAAGTTATAAAGTTGGTCGGCGTGTAAAAACAGTAGGTCTTCATAAGCTATGGGGTGTTGTCACGCTCTATATCAGCATTCCTCAACTATATAATATTTAGAAGAGAACAGTTGCATTTTTTCCAATATTTATCAACCGAAGCATTAGCACGTTTTGATGCTTATCATATATACTATTTGTTTAGAAGCGTGGGAGACTAGATCCACCATAATTCACTGCACTTCAACTTAAACAGGTCAACCAATTCCTAACAATCACACTTATGAGGCGAGACAATGTCATAACAAAAGTTAGTAATAATTAATAGACTCCGACCTAAATTGAGATTCCAAGGTCGTGTCAGCATCCTGCTTAATACGTGAATTTAATTACTGAGGATGTTTAGAAAAGTCGTGGATAGTGGTTTGGTAATGCATCTCGGGGAGGGAGAGAGAGTTTGGTATGTGCGCTTTGGTTGGGAGGTCAAGTATTTGGTATGTAATTGTTGGAAAGTTTACACTCAAATGGACTGGGACCCTTCTGGGTAGTGCTCATATAACTTGGCTGTCTTTAGCCCAGAACCCATTTTCCAGACCCAGCTCTAACTTCTGAAGCAATTCGTTAAATTTTGAACCCCTTTTACCTGCTGTTAGGGGATGGTTGTTAAAGTCGTCTGCAACCATTTATTTCTAGTATCTGATATTTTTAAGGATCAAAGAGGCGAGGGACCGAGTCTCGGTTTCCATTGAGGTTATGAAACTGTGGGAGAAAAGGTGGAGGTTGAAGTAATAAATTCGATTCAGAAATCGGAAATACCTCAGTTGGTAGCTTGTGTACTATGGGTCGACGAGAAATGCAAAGAAAATTGTAGTCATTTTAAGGTCGGCAAATTTGATGCCCATTACCTCGCAAATGAAGGTGCTCAATTAGATAATTTGCTAATTGTAACTTCGTAATTCTGCCGTGCTCGCTGCCCGCTGGTCTGTTTGCTTTTTCTCTGTGCTCGATCTAGCAGTGTGAGTTTCTTTCCAAGATGAATATTTTCTTTCATCTGTCGAAAAGAAATGAAAGGAAATACAGTATGGAAAAGATCGAAGAGAAAGATTACATCTCTCTCTCTCTCTCCCCACTAGTTGGGCATGTATCTTTTCCTGCAAAGCAAAAATCTTTTAGTTTGCTGCTGCTATAAAGATTTGCACCTTTCAGATAAGTCATGATAACAAGCAAAGCAAAAGAATTAAGGTGACAACTAATGGTTTCTACCATACGTCTAGGAGGTGATTTTTTATTTTGGAATGGTGGTATGTATCAATCAATGTTTTTGACAGATACATGAAGGAGTGATTAAGAAGATCAAGCAGATGTCAACAAACAACATAGGACTGAAAGGCAAGCAGCATCAGTAGATGCAGTAGAAACAAGAGCTAAAAACCTGTAGAAAATGCAGCAGAAGTGTGAGAGATGCCTTTGAGAATCCCTATCAAAAAGTCTGCAGAAAGTGATACCGAAGTGCCAGTGCAAAAACCTGCAGAAAACAGCTGAAGAAAATCAGCAAGAGGCAAAAAGAGACTCAACCCAGATAAAAAACAAATGAAGCAATTACATAAGACTGCACTCTGTGTCCATTTGCCTGATCGCCTTCTTTGTCCAGATCATCTTCTTTGTTATTCTTCCGAACGTAATCATCAAAACATTGATAGGGATAGCAACTAGTGAGCCTCAATCCCAGAATGTTAGAGCCTTCTTTGGCCAATACATCAGCAGCAGAGTTTGTCGTTATAAGAACATGGGAGAAGGTTATATTCTTATGCAAGGTCTAAGAAAGGACTTTATCTTATCAAGAAACCTCCAAGATGGCTGAATAATCTATCTTTGCCACTTGATGATATTAGCAGCGTAACCTTCAGCAATAAGAGGGACACGGATTTTGCTTCCAAGCTTTTATCCCATAATATTCATCCATCACTTATACTGTAGTAGAGTCAGCAATACCTATGCTACCAGCAAGTTCAAGCGGAGTTTTCCCCTCAGGATTTCTGAGTATGGCACCAACTCTAGCTGGTCAGCCATTTCCTAGGATAGAACCATCTAAATTGAGCTTGAAAGAATTTGTAGGAGGTTTCCATTTAGATATGGGAGGGGTAGAACTGAAGGGAAAAACAATGTTCCGATGTGTCATTAGCTGAGAGAGAGTAGTTTGGATAGTTTTTGTTGACTTTAATCCACCAAATAATTTAAGATTTGATTGAAGAGTACAGAGTATGGCAGAAGTCTCTTTTGAGGTGAAACATTTCTTATATTGCTCCTTCCTCAAGGACTAAAGAACAGAAGGGACAGTAGCTTTCTAAAGTTTCTCTTAAGCAAAGGGTTGGAATAGAAGGCACTGATAGATTATATCTTTAACTATAAATGGCCAAGCCCAGACAAGGTTAAAGAGTTTAAGAAAGTAGGACCACACTATAACCGCAAAAGGGCATAATAAAAGGATGTGGCAGAGGTTTGAACAGCTTTTGAACACAGATAAAATTTAGCCACTAAACTTTTGAAGGTTCTTAGCTAACAAGAACTCATGAACTGCCAGCCAAGACAGAGAGATCCAGGTTGGGTGGAGCCAAGTATGACCAAACTACCTTAAGAGGCCACAATTAAGAAGGTAGAAGAGTAAAAGATTTATAAAAGGACTTCATCACAGAAAATTCCCCTGATGAGCAAGGCTTCCAAACTCTAATGTTGTTCATCAAGGGAAAGATTTTGATAGTAAGAAGGAATTCAAGAAGCTCTAGAAGTTGGTACTGTTCATGAAAGAAAGGGGTTCTTCTAAAGGGGATTATTTCCCACTTCACACTAAAAGAACGAATAAGTCTCTCAAGAAAATGAGAGAGCAGTGACTTATATTTATAGTGTTTAATGATAAGATTTGCATGTGTAAATATAAAAGTATCCCTGAGTCTTGTAAACTCTAATACACTCCCTCAAGTTGACGAGTCCGGCAATTTGACTATCAACTTGTGATGTAAAAATACAAACCAAAGAGCTGACATTGGCATGGTGAGAGCATCTGCACTTTGATCGTTCGTTCAAATGAACCGAACATCTAGCCTTCCCTTTGCAACTAAGTCACGAATAAAGTGAAAGTCCACTTCAATGTGTTTAGTCCCTGCACTAAGGGATTAGACATGAAGTATGTGGCACCAAGGTTGTCACACTGTAGCACAGGTGGTCGACGACGAGAAAGGCCTAATTCATCGAGTAATGATTGAATTCAGATAACTTCAGCAGTGCCAATTGCTAGAGCTGTGTTACTCGGTTTCAGTGGAAGATCTAGCAATTGCTGTTTGCTTGTTGAATGACCAGGGAATGACATTTGCGCTCAAATAAATTGCATATCCACTGGTGGAGTTTCCATCATCAGGCCATCCTGCCCAATCCACATCAAAATATACCTATATGGATGAAGATTTTAATTGACCAACATGTCAAGCTATGCCTTCAAGTAATGCGATATTTTTTTTATCGCCTGCCAGTGGTCCTCGGTTCATGCATGTACTAACAGACGGTTGACAACGAATCAAATTTCAGGTCTGGTTAGTGTTACATAATGCAAGGTACCCACAATGCTTGTGTTTGTGTGGATCATCAAATGAAGTACTACTTTGATGTGACAATTTGGTAGTGCTAGACACGGGAGTATCTTGCGGCTTCGCATTCAACATGTTGGCCCCTTTTGGAAATGTCTCGAATGTACATCCACTGAGAAAGTGTTAGACCGTTGGATTGCTTAGAAACTTCAATGTACAGGTAATAATTTAGATGGAGCAAATCTTTAAGTGCAAAGTGTTCATGAAGACGGTGAACGAATGATTGAATCGCATGGGAATCATTGCAGGTAAGAATTATATCATCTACATGAACCAGAAGGTAGAGAATAGTACCCCGGACGCTTGTAAATGAAAAGAGAACTATCTATCATTGAGCCCACAAATCCTACCTCATGAGTTTAGGGCTTGGGCAAGCAGTTTGGTTGAAATTTTGTAATTGTTTACCGCGACCTTTGGAAATGAAGTTTGAATTATTTTCGTTGGTATTGGATTGTGGCATTCAGCGGCCCCTGTAAGAGGAAGATCGGTTGGCAATATATGCAGATGGATGATGGATGAGACAACGTTGTTTTAAGCCAAACTAATCTTGGGGCTGATAAACATGCTTTGAAGATCAGAATAGTTTGGGGTTGGATATCTCTGGTGGAAACAGCCTCTTGCAAAATGCAAGGTAAGGCTGCATTCTATTGACCCTCGTGGGCTGCCCTTTTTTTTGCATTAAACTTTTGTTGTCAAATGGGTCTTCCTGCAGTTGCTAGAGTAAGATTTGCTTTTGCGGAGAAAGGTAGCAATGGGCATGTTGCCTTTCTTCATGTTTTGAAACTGCATGTGCAGTTGAATTATTTTGGTGTCTCTGAGAACTCCATACGATTCTTCAAGAAGCAACCAAGCTTCTTTGAATGTTTTGACAACAATGAGTGAATGTTATACATCCTTGGACATTGTGACTATGATTATACTAAGAGTCTGCCGATCTCTTCTTTTCGATGCTGTATAACTCGGGATTGATCTTTTCAAAAGCATCAAGTTCACTTGGAAGAAAATCTTCAGGTGGTTCTAACGTAACATCGATGTATGGTATCATTCCCTGATCTTCTGAAGCATTCATATGCCATAATATGTAGTTATTGGGTGTGAGTTTTAGAGTCATGTAATGGTGGATCGTGCTCATATTGAAAGGAGAGGGGGTAGCAAATAGATTTGAAGTTGATGAATTAGTTGGTGGTTGACTAGTGAAGGACATGTTAGTAGACACGGTTAGGACGGAGTAGAGATTGGATGATAAGATGATCGATCCAGGAAGAATAAGTAATTTAATTTTCAAATTTGAAATGAAAAAGAAGATTAGAATCGGAACCAAACACTATGATACTATATTAGAAAGTTGACTCTCTCAAGGAAATGAGAGAGTCGTAACTTAATAGTATTTTGATGATTAGATTTACATATGTAGAGACAAAATTATCTTTGAGTATTGTATAATTTAATCCACGCCATACGCTAAAAGGGAGTCATAGTAAACAATAACAGCTTGAGGGTTCTTGGTAACTGAGAAGAGTTTATTAAAGTTGTTGCAAATAGGACTTAAATTACACCACTTCTCAACCAAAATCTAATAGAGTTACCATTTCTAACCAGAAATTTCTTCTACGTAATTCCTTTCTTCAAAAATTCTCTTCCAACAACCAGAAAACAACCTAAATTTGGGTTCGGTAGGAAGCCACACATCTCCAATCCTTCTTATTTCCAATCCACCATGCTTCTTATGTGTACATACAGTTCGCCTCCTAAGTGAATTTTTTTTGCTAATACCATCATCTCAGAGAAAGTTTTGCTGTATTTTTTATCACATCTCTACCGACTAGCAGGCATATTAAAGAGAGGAGGAAATAAACAGGCATATTACCAATAGGACTTGATAAGGGTGATTCTACCTCCAAGGGAGAGGTACTTCCTTTTTCATATAGCCAATTTGAGGTTCATTTTCCCAATCACAGACCATTAAGCTTGCTTAATCACTTCAACTTGAATGGGAAGGCCCAAATAGGTAACAATGAAGGATTCAACCTTACATCCAAGTTGAGATCCAAGAATAGAAATAACCTGGGTATCAAGGTCTATCCCGTGATTGAGGACTTGTCCTATTTCACTTGCTACACAAACACTCTTCCATAGTAAACGATGATCTTCTTAATGTTTCGTGAATTGATTGCTAGCAAAAGAAAAGTGTATTATCTGCATATAGCAGATGTGAGACTTAAAGAGACTTTCTAAGGTAGATACCATGAAAGAGGTCATTCTTATTGACACTGAAGATCAGTTTAGAAAACAATTCTTTGATAATGGCAAACAATAATGGAGAAAGAGGATCCCCTTGTTTGAGCCTCCTATCAATTCTGAAGATACCTTTACTAATTTTGTTAATGCTAAGCAATAGCTAGGAGATTTCAAAGTAAACTTGATTCATTTAACCCATCTGGTACCAAAACCCATTAAGGAGATGAAGGATTCCCCAATCCAGGTAATCAAAAGCCTTTTGTGTTAGTTTAGGATCATTCAACCACTCTAATCACATACACACACGTAGACTGAGAGACAAAATTTTACGTGGTTCAGCCAATTCGGCCTAGATCCATAGAGAAAGGAGGAAACTGTTTAACTACAAAGAGTATGTACAAAGGTTACACTGAAGATGGGATACCCTGTTCTCTTGCTCCAATTTATAGGAGTCTAGAGAATCCAAAATTTGGATCTTGATTTTCTAATATTTTCAAAAAATCGCATCTTGATTTCAACCTTGATTCTGATATTTTAATGATTCCATTTTTGTAACATTGAAATCCCAAGTTAGTAATGAAAAGTTCACTTTTTGGATATAAGGGTATTTTGGTCATTTTACTATTTACCCTGACTAGACCCAGAAATTTGGTCCTGAGAATAGTACCCTTAGGTGTGTCTCAGAAAAAGGAATCCAACAAGATCAAAATCACTCAAAACAAAGTTAAAATAAGCAAGTTATGGCCATTTGAAATTCAAGGGCAAAAGTATAATTTACATTAAAAAACGGATTTAGCCTGAGAAACACCAGGGCCCGTTTTGATACGGGCACCCCTCTTATTCAACCTCCTAGAGGGTTCTAGAATGGCGGTGTTTGGGGGAGAAACCACTACCATTCTAGAGGTTTCTCCACCGCCATTCCATTGCGGTAAGAACCCCCTCCAGAACCCTCTTCGAGCTTTATAAATAGAGCTCTTGGGCGCCTCCAATGGTAGCCCAAAAGCTTGGGAGAAACCCATCGTGGAGAGGCAGACAAGAGGAGAAAATGTGGAGAAAAACCCGGCCACGAACTAGGTATGCCCAAAACCCCTCCAAACCCATCTCCCCCTTAGTTTTAGGATGAGTTCCCCCAAGTTTTTGCATGAAAAACCATGCAAAACTGGGCTCTAGGGAGCCACAAAGGACCCAGGGACGGTGCCTGGCGCATACTGGTTCGACAGGAATGAACCAGGCGTGTTCGTGGACACGCCCACAAACGAGAAAATGGGCAGAAGGCCCGGTGCGTTTGTGGACACGCCTTGCGGGCGTTCCATGTATTCTGAATACTAAAACGCCCATAACTTGAGTTCTAGGACTCCGATTGAGGCGCCGCGAAAGGCGTTGTGTCCGTATCGACGACACGGACACACCTAGACCATAAAATACCTGATCAAGGCCCTATATAAGGTGGGAATGACCCTTAAACTATGATAGTGGCATGGGGCCACTAAACCTTTGTAAACCTGATGATACCAAGGCCTAGTTAGGACCTTAGGACACCCATAGGCATGTGAATGAACCCTTAATACCTAAGTAATGAGATCAACCATTCTAAAACCTATAGAAATAAGCTCAGCTAACCTTGTTCCCCTAAACCATGTTCAGGAGCATACGAGGACAAGGGGATTAACGCGATCTAACCAGGTAGGTGCTCTATCGCTACTAGACTTTTAAAAAGAGCCCATGATTGTTTTGAATTCATGTTTTAAGTATAAGTTATATGACTTGTTTAGCATGACTTAATTTGATAAATGAATTCAGCATGCTTATAACAAATACATTATGTATAGATATGTTTTGCAAACAATTGCATATAATTGCATGATTTGTGGTTATTGAGTTTTAAAAAAATTGCATGGCCTTGAGGGTTACCAAAAGACATTGGGTAGGCAGTTGTGAGGGACCCAAAGAGGACAGGTTTTGAAAAAGAGGTTTTTGCTTGATTGATCGTATATGATTTGGGCTAGTAAGCTCGTGGGCGCTATGCCGAGAGGTCTGGGGTGGCCTCTCAGCCTCTACCACTATTAGGTAGAAAGGGTACCATGCCAAAAAGGCATGTCCCTGCTTCAACTGCATGTAGTACAGGGGCTACCACTAGTGTCACGGCACTGGGTCGAAGTGTCATATGCCCCATGGAGGCTATGACCCTGTGTCCTTAGGTACCCAGGGACCACACGGCGGTGAGGTCGTGGGCATAGTGGGCCCTATGTTTTGAGGATTTATTTGCATTGCATATGGCATTGCATAAGGTTGGTCGACCATACCATATATCCATGAGTTGGATTCAGTTGGGCATCTTATGTATATCATTATGTTTATGATATATATGAAACTTTTGACTGTGATTATGTGATTCTTTAAGTCATTAGTATTCCAATTCGACAATGGTTTTTAATATCGATGTTGAACATGAGTGTTCAAACATGCACATGTTTTAAAGAGCATATGATTTTAAACATAGCATGCATTGTAAAAATAGTAGTGATAGACTCCTACTGAGTATAGTATATACTCACCCAATCCTCAACATTTTTCAGACACAAAGTAAACACTTAAGGACAGGGTACGCCTGTGACAGAAGACACCCATATTAAGTACAAATAAGTAAACCCCTACCTTATCTTTCAATGTTACTTGATTATAGTTACTCTCTGTAACTGAGGCTGTGACTAACACTTTCTTGGGAATAATGTTGATTTAAAATCTATGCCATGGCTATATAATTTGAAAATGTGTTTTGACACTCGGGGTTATATGCGAAGGATTGCTTTACAAAACAAAAAGATTTTCATGCATTTCATACTTATAAAACAAGAGATCTCGCCTTTTTATCAAACTTGCATTATAAAAAAACCCGGGTCATCACAGATTTCACGATTGATTCCATCAATCTCAGTGGATTGGTCTTAATATGGTAGTGTACAATTATGTAGTATCACCAATTACTTATGGGGATGGATCTTATTGATTCTCCCCCTCAATCCCCATGGGAAGAGAATATGCCATGTCTCTTCAATTTGAGTCCATCTCTGCCATGTCTCTACATAGCGCTAGCTTCTCATACATTACCACCCTTGTCAACATCATCATCATCATCAGGAAGACCTTATCCCAACTAAGAGTCATCATAAATCGTGTTCCTCCATTCCCCTCTATTAAGTATTATGGCTTCATTTAGTCCCAAAGTTTTTGAATCTTTTCTTATACTTCTATCCATGTTCTTTTTGGCCTTCTCTTTGCCCTTTTAAAACCTTCAACTTGGATAGCCTCACTCCTTCTCACCGATGCCCTTTTTGGTCTACCTTAGAGATGTCCAAAGCATCTAAGTCTAATCCCCCTCATCTTGTTACCTATTGGTGTTACTCCTAAGTTTCCTCTAATGTTTCCATTTCTAATTCTATCCTTTCTTGTCTTACCACTCATTCATCTCAACATCCACATTTCGACTACACTCATCCTATATAGATGTTATTCCTCAATTGCAACATTGATCCATAGAGCATAGCCGGCTTACAACCATTCTATGAAAATTTTCATTTAGTTTGAGTGGCACCCTCTGATCACATAAAACTCCAGAGGCACATGTCTATTTGTTCCAACCCACTTGGATTCTTTGGGTAACTTCCCTGTCAATCTCTCCATTCTCATGAATTATCCGTTCCAAATATCAAAAGTGTTCTTTTATGGAAACTTCTTTAAAATCAATCTTACTCCACTCCCGCTCCTCTCTTTGCTAAAATTGCATTTCATATACTATATCTTAATTTGACTAATTTTAAATCATTTATATTCTAATGCATCTCTCCATAACTTTAGCTTTGTGTTTACACCCTCCCTTATCTAATCAATCAAAACTATATCATCTGCAAATAACGCATACCATAGAATCTCCTTGTGCAGATATTTTGTTAACTCATCCATAACCAACACAAAAAGGTACGGGCTAAATGTCAATCCTTGGTGTAATCCTATAGATATGAGAAAATGACCAGTCTCTCCCCTAGTGGTCCTAATGTTTGTTACCACTCCCTCATATATATCCTTAATTATGTCTATATACCCCTGTGAAACCCCTTTCTCACCCAACACCCACTATATTAACTCTCTATAAACCCTATCATAAGCTTTTTCTAAATCAATAAAGACTATGTGAAGGTCTTTCCTCATCTCCCTATATTTCTCTACCAATTGTCTAAGCAAGAAAATAGTTTCCATGGTAGACTTCTCAAGCATGAAACCAAACTAGTTCTCCAATACACTTGTCTCATGCCGTAGCCTCTTCTCTATCACTCTTTCAAAAAGTTTCACAATATAGCTCATAAGTTTGATACCCTAATAATAAATGCAACTCTGTATGTCTCCTTTATTCTTGTAAATTGATACAATAGAGCTCTTCCTCCATTTATCTGGCATTTTCTTCAATTTCACAATCTTATTAAATAATTTTATCAACCAAAATACCATAGTATCTCCCATATATTTCCAAACCTCTATTGGTATATCATCAGGCCCCAAAGCCTTTTCTAATTTCATCTTTTTTTAAGGCCTCTTTTACTTCACCACTAAGTTTTCTTTGTTGGTTGCCTTTTACCTTTAAATACTCCTAGGACACCTTTTATCATATTCTTAATGGACATGGGCTTTTTAGTTTACATGGTGTTTACTTCTGTTTCATCATTCCAATTTCCTTCTATTATTAACTTATTTATAGATGATGCTGTCTTCTCTCATTTTAAATTCCACCACTTAGTTTTTGGACACATATTAATTTTATTTCCTTTATTTTATACTTTAATATAGATATCCATAACCATTAATCTATGTTATGAGGTTAGACTCTCACCGGGTGTCACCTTACAATCCTTACACATTAATTATTTGGCATTCCTAAGTAGGAAAAAGTCTATTTGGCTTTTATATGGTCCACTTTTGAAGGTTATTAAATGTTCATCCCTCTTCTTAAAGTATGTGTTTGTTATAGTTAGGTTATAGGCTAAGGCAAAATCAAGTGTAGCTTCTTGCATCTCATTTCTTTCTCCAATACCATACCCCTCATGTACCATATTATATCCCTCTTTTTCTTTTCCTACATGACCATTAAAATCGGATCCTATAAATATTCCCTTTGTGTTGGGAATGTCATTAGTGCATACCCACCTTTGTCAACATATCTGCTAAATTCTCATTAGTGTGAATCTTCTCCAGTTTTAATGTGTTACTCTATCACCTCTCATGTCTAATGACAATGAATGTCAATGTGCTTTATGCGTGTATTATACATTGAGTTCTTACTCAAGTCCACAGTTCTCTGACTATCACAGTATACCATGTATTCTTCCAATATGATACCAAGTTCTAAGAGAAACCATTGCATCCGCAATATCTCCTTGCCCTGTTCTGCTGCAACAATATACTTTGCTTCTATTGTTAATAAAGAAATGCACTTCTACAAGTTAGATTGCTAAGACACACCTCCTTATGAAATTGAAGAGAAATCCTAATATTGACTTCTTCCATCAAGCTCTCCTATCATAGTTGCATGTGTATATCCTTCAAGGATTGGTTTTGCTCCTCCAAAACACAACCACAACTTAGATGTTCCCTTCATGTACCTTAGTAGCCACTTCATGGCTTCCCAGTAATCTCTTCCTGGTTTAAGTAGGAACTTGTTCACAACGCCTACTGCATGAGTGATATATGGCCTTGTACACAACATTATATACATTAGACTCTCAATTGCTAATAAATAAGGAATCGTATCCATATTTTCTATCTCCTATGTTGATGAAAGACAAGTATGTTTGCTCACCTTGAAGTGATTACCAAGCAGCATGCTTGCTGGCTTGGCATTCTCTATATTGAACATTTTGATTACCCATTAAATATATTTATATTATGACAACCATAATTTCTTTACTTTTCTATCACAAGTGATCTTCATACCCAACATCTACTAAGCTAGTTCTTAGTCCTTTATTTCAAAAGACCTAGATAATTCCTTCTTCAACTTACTGATCATAGCTATTTCTTAACCAACTATCAACATGCCATTCACATAGAGTAGAAGTATGACGAATTTACCTTCTAGGAATCTCTATACATATATGCAGTGATCTACAACATTCTCTTCATATCCTTGACTCATCATGAATGAGTTAAACTTCTTATATCACTGCATTAGTGCTTGCTTATGACCATAGAGACTCTTTTTCAACTTACAGACCAAGTGTTTCTTCCCTGCAACTTCAAACCCTTTTGGTTGTTCAATGTATATTTCTTCCTTCAAATCCCCATGAAGAAAAACTATGTGATGACTCAGGTCTTTAAAACACATTTTCATAAATATTTGCAAAGGTAGGGCCCTAATTTTGAAACTCTTTTAAAATACAAACAGCAGAAACATATTTTCTGTAAAATTGATTTGTCAAAAACTTGAGTGCCACCTCAAATTACTTATCATATATAGATTTTTGTATAAAATAAAATTTCTATTGCATATCAATAAAAATACTTTTATTAAAATTATGATCAATCTAGTGGTTCACATACACAACCCTGGTAGTCATTACATTACATGCCTAGTCCAAATATTACAATTCAAATTATAAAACAATCAATATGATCTTCCTCAAAGTAAATACCCTGAGCAGTAGTTTAGTGATGATTATCCTCAAGTCTTGAGCTTTTAATCTTCCTTAATTGTATCTAAGATATTGTAAACATTCAAACATTTACAATATCTCAACAAGCTATGCTTGGTAAGAAATTTAAGAAATATAATCAATTTATCTCAAAATCAATAATTCTTTATATTCATGATATAAATCAATTTATACATTGAATAACAATTTTATCCTTCACTCTTCATATGAATTATATTTATAGACTACAGATAAATAAAACCACTTAAAATTGTAAATATAGTCAATATCATCAATAATATCCCATTTTCAAACTATTTTAATACTAATATTGGTGTTAATATATAATCATACCGTATTGGGAATCATCCTCCAATACAACATCAGTAATAACTTTTACTGGGCATCTCATCATGCCATAACATAAGGCATTTCATCATGACATCACATAAGGCATATTATTATGCCATAATCAATTGCATCATAATGCAAAATAATCAAAGGACTACCATACTTGCAATCTTAGTCCGTACAACGCACCTAGATAACTTCTCAATACTCCACTGATACCACGATGGAAAATATAGATCCTTGTTCATATGGGGAGAACCATGGCTATCACAGTGATGACCATCTCATAATTGCTCCACCCAACATTTTGCCTCTCTTTGGGCACGGTATCATTATCATAATCAGTTTCAGAGAGCGGGTGGTCAAACCCTCATAACTCTCCTAGCATTGGCATCCCTAGACATAAGCCTGTCTTAAAAACAAAATTACAAGCCACCATGTTTGTATGAAAAATAATAATTCATACTTATAGATTGTGTGGCTAGTTATAATAGGACATGCCTATAACTTCTTTCCTTAAAATTTGGGGGTCCAATTTATATATCTCAAATCTTCTCATTCTACCTATTAAGTAATTTCATAATTACTTAATCAATCCCTTTGTATTGATTTCCACATCATTATTGCCTTAAGTAATTTTATAATTATTTAATCAATCACTTTGTATTCATTTCAACATTATTTATTGATTCATAAATAATTCTAAGGCAATTATAATCAATCTTTAGTTATTATAATAAGATAATGTGTAAAATACATGTATCTTCTACATTGAATATATTTTTAAGGTCCACCTACCTTCACTTTCAACAATCCATCTTCTCATTGATCTTGATCATTGCATCTTTCAAATATCTGTCACATCATACGTATATAGTCATTCCTCAACTCATTTATACTTTCTAGTTGTTTATTTTACCATCCTTACATACGATGACTTAGATCTTTTTCCTTGGATCATATTGATCAAGGATCTAATCTATTGACCTACATTTAAATCCAACATCTATACAAAATCAAACATCTAATCTAAATTATAATTCTGTTTATTGCTCTTTATCATTCAAGATCTCATCATGGATCTTGTTTGATCATCCTTATCTTACTTACAATTTTTATTACAATTACATAATTTGCTATCTTTTATGTTATTATTATTATTATTATTATTCAACTAGTTAATGTCTTATTGGTTGAAGATAGTTTATTTCTTTCCTAATACTAGACAGCTCCTTATTTTAGAATTGATTAAGGCTTACCAGTTAAAAACTGCTAACAGAGTGGTTCTATTAAAGAACCCTTGTAACCACCATGTTCAGCATTCACTGGGGTTGACCTTAGCTCAACATTCATAAGGTTCTTAAAAGCATTAAACTATAAGTACTCTTGTTATTTGATTTTAATTAAATCCATGAACATTTAAAATATCATTCATGGGATTTATTATTCTCCTAATTTTGTCCAAGAATTTATAATCTTTATATTGTCCTACTAACTATAGCCCTTACTACCATTAAGTCCAAGTCCATCATTTATTGTAAATGTCCATCTATATTTCATTAATTACATTTTTCATGTAATTTACATTATAGGAAAGCATAAAGAAGTAAATTTAGATGTAAATCTACTAAGCAAATAAAGACATTCACAATAATAGTAATTCCAATGCTCATGTTATGCTTCATAATGATCCTCTTTGTTTTTTATTTATTAGATCTAGGGTTTTCATCCCATCAAAGGCTTAGATCTTGATCTTTCATATTTTTGTCACATCATCTCATATAATCTCATCTCTAGATCATTTATTGATCTTCTCAAATGATTTGATCTTTCTTGATCAAACCAATCAAGAAGATTTTAAGCCATTTTGACAAAATTAAGGGCATAAATCTCAATCTATTCCAAATTAGCCACATTAGGCTATTCATTTCTCATGATCTTATCATTAGATCATCATCCATACTGATTCACAATTCTTGATCATCCTTGATCAATCTAATCAAGGAGATTATTATGTATTTTTAAGGATTTTGTTATTTTTAATGGTCAAGACCTTAAGATCTACCAAATCAATTACAATCAATCCATTTATTCAAGTTATCACATCATTAGGTCACTAATGGATCAACATTCTAAGGTCTGATTATATCAGATTTGACCAATCTTGGGAATGAGTATCACCTTTTGTGATTTATAAAAATTTACAGTGAATAAAACTTAAATTTTATGTTTCCATTAGATTCTAATCTTTCCCAGGAATTCAAAGCTTCTTTATTATCTTGATTTGGAGTTAAAATAAGCCTTGAATTGAAGTTTTAAGCTTTAGATCTGTTTTGAAGGTCCAGATTTGATCTGGACTGTGACAAAACTGGGAGGACGACGTTCTCCATCACCAGGACACAGGCGGCGTCTTAAGCAAAAATCTCTCATGTCGCACACACAGTGCGCTTGCAGAGACACTACCGTAGGGAGCGTCCTTGCATGCGTTGTGGGTCCACATCTTTGACGCAAATCGACGCGGCCGTCCAGATCATTTGATCTAGATGATCCATTTTCTTTTAACTCAAATCTATGTCCCAAATATAACAAAATTTTATTGTGATCACCTGTCCTAGGGTTTTGGAACCCTCTAAATCCATCCGACGGTTCAGAATTCCCAAAAAATCTCATCTCATATGTGTTTTCAAGCTTGATCACTCGTACTGGATTCACCAAAAAAACATGCCATAAAATCCAGTCCAGTGATCTTTATACATGAAAATTTATTGGAATAAATAGAGGGGGATAAGGGTACCTACCTGTAGTATTCAGAATTGAAAAATATAGCTGAAAAATCAAGATCCATGCTAAAAAATACAGGGTCACTGGACTTATATTTTTCGGTGATTTCACTGGTGAATACACCTCTGATCAATCTGAAATCTTGGGGCTTTTGAAGATGCGGATGATCTGAATAATATTAACGGTTAAGATCTTATTTCAAACACTGAAATTTGATGGCTAATTGAAAAAGAGTACCTAAGGTGAAACCCTAGGTCCGTCAGGGACGACGTGTCTGTGGACACGCTCGACAGATCTAGGGGAATATTCCCCTCAAGTGCATCCACAAACGCACTCTATGGCTGTAGAGAGAGAGAGAGAGAGAGAGAGAGAGAGAGAGAGAGAGAGAGAGAGAGAGAGAGAGAGAGAGAGAGAGAGAGAGAGAGAGAGAGAGAGAGAGAGAGAGAGAGAGAGAGAGAGAGAAATGGAAACTTAGGAATTTTGTGTGAATGTTAGGAGAGGTATTTATAGGCTTGTTTTTGAATTATTTTAATTTAATTTTTAATTATTTAATTTTAAATGATTTTTTCACTTTTCTTATTAAATTCAAAAGAGATTCCTCATCATGTTTATTATTCATCATTGATATTCCTTATGCTAGCTGTCCCCCAGCTCACCTAACTTTTGTGGACCCACACAAAAGTAAAATGACCATTTTACCCTTATAGGTAAATATAAATTCACAAAAATTAAGAAAAATAGGAATTTTTCACCTAAGCTCAAATTTTAGCATGCTCACAGTCATTTTGACCTATTTTCCAAGTATGATTCCAAATATCTATGTTTCAAGACTTTATTCTTTTTCTAAAAAATAATATTATATTAAATATATTATTCCACTTCAATTTTCATAAAAATTCCAATTAATTCCAAATAATTTTAGAAAAACTTAGGTTTTCACAATCTTTATGTCCATTTATTCAAGCTTCAAGTTCTAACTACTCGTCTCTCCAAGTATAGTCCGAATTGATGTCATCTTCACTATGGTAGGAAGATCTTGTCAAAGTCAACTTTATTCATCTATTCAAAACCTTTGATGATCAATCATACATTTGACTGGTTCTCCATCGTTACTTCTCTTTAACTTGGATATACATTTATTCTTCAGTGCTCGTTTGCCCTTAAGAAGCTTTGCTACCTCATACGTCTGATTCTTCTTTAGTGAGCTAATCTACTCTTGCATGACTTGCATCTACTTGCCTTTATTTGCATGTCTGGGCATCTTGAAAACTCTCTACTTTCCCCTCATCAATGAGCATAATTTACTATGATTCCCCATATCTCTATGAAGGAATTAGTAAGTAACCTTCTTATCAACATTTTTTGCTAAGACTCAGCTTCTAGCTGAGTTACTTCACCATTTGATGGTCTTGAATCCTCTAATGGAGGGGGTTGATGCTCCCTCCGCTCAATACCTCTACCTCTTCTTCTTCTATTCCTATCATAGCTTCTGTGTCAACCTAAATGGATGTAGGATCTAGTATTAGATTTGGAATACTGGTACTTACTCCATTGAGCTTCTTGGCCTCCTTGTAGAACTAATTTTAATAGAACCCTACATCCTTACTTTGGATGATTCTCTTATCTTCAGGATCCCACAATCTATATCCAAATTCTTATCTCCATATCCAACAAAGATACAAGGAGTAGACTTTATGTCGAGATTTTGTCTCATCTCTTTGAATACAAGTGCTAAAGCCTTGCACCTAAAAATTCTTAGGTGCGAGTAGGACACCTTCTTTCTAGACTACTTATGTTCTAAGAATTCAAAGTCTAGTGGTGCTTGAAAAGTGTCTAATTTTATATAAAAATCATCCAATTAATTATCCATGTGTTACGACTTGACCATCCAATTAGTTACCCATGTGTTACAACTTATAAGGGTAAATTAGAAATTTTGTAACACATGCAATTTTTCCTTAATGAAGCAAAAGTTTGATATTTTGTAGCTCCAAAGGTTAATCCAAGATAAATATGTCATTAATCATATTTTTCTAGGATTTAATTAGTGGTTTTACATTTTGTAGGAAGCAAGATGGTAATTAGATGGCCTAGATTGTCGAGATGAACATTAAAGATCAAGATCAAAAGATCGAGTCAAAACCTAAGAATCATCAATCCAACATTAGATCAAGGATGAAGATAATCTTTAGGACCAACTATAAATGCAATAAAAGGAGTTAAAGGTGGCCAAAGTAGGCCCATGAAGTAAGTCATGCATTCCCACCATAATTGCATGAGTTGCTTGCAAGCCATCTTAGCCATATAAGCCATGAGAGACGATGACAAGCCAAGGAATTCAAGATAGTCAAGCCAAGGGATGGAGATGTGAAGCAAAGCTAAGAGAGTAATCTAAGTTAGCCATGAAGTTTGGCCAATGGAGCCCTCAATGTTAACCATCAAAGCCATTAAGTGAAACTCACAAGTGCATGAATCCATTGTAGTATTCTCAAGCGAGGAGGTCAATCCCATAAGGAATTGAATGAATGTGATGCTAGTGGTCCCTACTTTAAACTGTCTAACCTAGCCAAATTCAAGAGATTTTTCCTATACTAAGAATGAAAATTAACACATGGAAATAGAAATTATGCAACAAAAAAGGGAAAAAAAAAAAAAACCTTCGAACATGCTAAAATTAACAACTTCCCTAAGACATGCTTTCTAAAAATAAACCTTTACTAAATGAAAAATTTCTACATATATGACTTTCCTAAATTAAGAACTTTCTAAAAATGCAATTCTTAACAACTTTCATAAATAATGCAAATCTAAGAAAACTAAGCAACCAAATCAACTACTTAAGCAGTTATGAAAAAATTAATTACTTTACTAACTACAAGTTAGAAACTAACTAAGAGCAAACTAATGAAGTCTAACTACTATTAAGCAAGATGAATAAAGGAAAATAATCACTAACAATCAATGAAAGGAAAATTACCTAGGTATTATGCATGCGACCATGGAATGGTACACATGATTCATTGAGTAAGAATGAATCTAACCTATTAATCTGAAAACCTAAAGCATGCAATCTTAGCCTAACATTAACTAAACTATCTAACAATCTAATTGGGATTTAAAATTTCAAGTAAGTATAAAGTGTATGGTGTTGGAAATTAACATAAACAATCCATCCACACAAATTCTAACACCATGCTATTTGAATCATTCACTTAAAGGAACATAGAAAACAGCCCAATTAGTTACCCATGCATCACAACCCAATCCATGTTTTCCATGTTCTTTTAAGTGAATGATTCAAATAGCATTATGATGGAATTTGTGTGGGTGGATTATTTATGTTAATTTCCAACACCATACACTTTATACTTACTTGATTTTTTAAATCCCAATTAGATTGTTAGATAGTTTAGTTAATGTTAGGGTAAGATTGCATGCATTAGGTTTTCAGATTAATAGATTAGATTCATTCTTACTCAATGAATCATGTGTACCATTCCATGGTCGCACGCATAATACCTGGGTAATTTTCCTTTCATTGATTGTTAGTGATTATTTTCCTTTATTCATCTTGCTTAAAAATAGTTAGACTTCATTAGTTTGCATCTTAGTTAGTTTCTAACTTGTAGTTAGTAAAGTAATTAATTTATCATAATTGCTTAATATTTGATTTGGTTGCTTACTTTTCTTAAGTTTGCATAATTTAGGAAAGTTATTAAGAATTACATTTTCAAAAATTTTGAATTTAGGAATGTCATAAATTTAGAAAGTTTTCATTTAGGAAAGGGTTATTTTAGAAAGAGTGTTTTAAGGAAGTTGTTAATTTTAGCATGTTTTAAGGGTTTTTTTTTTTTTTGTTGAAAAACTCAACTGTATGATGTAACCTAATCTTTGTCCTTGTTTTTCATTCCCTTTAGGAACATGAAAAATATGAATTTAATCAATTATAATGTAAGTAAACATTCACTAATAAAGATCATCAACTGCTAGACATAAGTATGAATTGAAAACTCCAAATAAATTTATTGAATCACATAAAAAATTCATCAACATAACGCCCAATACATGTAATTCAAATCTGAAAATTAATAGATAATGAAGTTCGCTTACTCTTAATCAATCCACAACTATAAGCTAATCCTTCTTCAATTGTTTCAACAATCATCATAAATAAGCATGCTTGAAATCGAGGGAAAATTTCACTAGAAACTAAAGTTAAACTTGAGAAACATTAAGGAAAGCAAGAAGGGATTGGAATGAAACAAAAAGATATCTAAAGGCAATGAACAACAAAGACAAGCATTGTCCTCAAAAACTTGTGATTTTAAAGTTACTCATAGGCACACGAATCAATGTAGTATTTTCACATAAGTGAGGTCAATCCCACTAGGAATCTCATAAATTTGAAAAGAGAAGGGTTTGGATTGAATTATTAAATTAAAGTACTCAAATTAGAAACATGTATAGAATTAGAAACTAAAACTAAAAAAGAAACTTTCCAAAATTAAACTAAATAATGAAAATGAAAACATACCTAATGAACATGCACTTAACTAAAGGAAACTATAACACTTTAAAAAGATTCAAACTAAGCAATGAAACATAAGGAAACTACAAAATTAAAAACTTACCTAACCTAAAACCTACTAAAAAAAACTTTCTAAAATGTAAAAAGGAAACTTTCTACACCTAAAATAACATGCAAACAACTGATTAACAATTTCTAAAACAAGATCAAGCAACTAACATATCCAAAAATTAAATAAGTAAGTGGTCTAGCACCATATGCATGGTCCATGGACTGTGTGCATGGTTCTATGGCCCAAAAGATGACTATTTTTCATGATCTAACAATAAACTAACATACATGCTAACTATAGAATGTCATAAGTAACAAGAAAATCTAAATTGGTACCTAAGGATTCAAGCAAAACAATGTTTAGATGGCTGGAATTAAAGCACAAAGTTAAGGGAAAAACAATTTATTGATTTCTGTACTTAAGAACATTCAACAAATATCACATTAAAATGTTATTGAAACAACAACTTTTATGCAAGGAAACAACCCAGATCTTAAGTACTTTGATGAAATAAACAATCCATGACAAGAATTCCCAAATAACTTGATTGAATCATGTTCAAATTACACTAGAAAATCAGACGCATAAAGCTATCTACAACATATGTTAAGTGTGCACTACTCTTGCTTGCAAAAGTGACTATAAACAATAACAAAACTTCAATATAAAGTGCCTAAACTAAAGTAGAATGAATGAAAATAAAACCCATGAAAGAATTTAAGAGAAACAAGGGTTAAGTGGGTGAACTAATTAAGGGAAAACTACCCAAACTAAGATCCAAAACAAGGAGAAAAACGTGTATGACTAAGTGGAAACTCAAGGTTCTAAGGTATCTCCTCTCTTGGTTGTCACTACTAGAGTTAAGATAACTTAGTTCTTGAAGGAATAAGCAAAGAAAACTAGATATTTGAAAGCACGAAAGAATGGGAACAAGGTGAAACTAGGCTTGGAATTCAAAGAAGTAAAAACAACATGAAACAACTATAAAAGTAAGCTATAAAAGTAAATTACTAACCTAGAATTGGAGAATAAAAACACCAACAAAGTTCCAAAATCCAGTAACAACTCAAGCATCAAAGGAAAGCTAAAAGTCAAGGTTGTGTCACTCAACATCTACTTAGAAAATTCGTATAGAATATGGGGCCATATATAGATGAGTGGTTTCTTAACTTAGGGAGTGGTGAAAACATGAGAAAAGTGTCCCTAAGGTTAGGATATTGAATGAGGAAGGTTAGATGGGAGATGAATTAGCAAGATGATGTAAGAAAGAAGAGTGGAAAAATGACATAATAGATGCATGATGGCTGGTTTCTAATTTTTAACAAGAAGGGAGGGGGCGTCTTTTTCATGGAAGAAAAGTGGAACGCTTTCCTTCAAACTTGATGATGTTTGGTGGACAAAAGTTATGGAAGTGGTAATGAATGTGTTTAGGAAAGATGTGTAAAGATCTAGGGATTCAAAATTGTTTTGATTGAAGTAAATTTAGATTTTCTATTTAGGAAACCCTTAATCACCAAATAGAAAAGTGGGAGGCGTTTTTTCCATAATGATATGCCTCCTTCAATTTTTAACCCTATCTAAAAGAGTGGGAGATGGAGTTGGAAAGAAACTCTTGATGGGTCCACCAATGCATAATTATCTTACAAATTCAATAATTCTTTCAAACTTTCTAACTAAACTTTGAAAATCCAAATTTAAAAAGTGAGTCAATTCTTGAATTCTCCTCCAATTGTATGACTCTATATGGCGTTTGGCTTAATTGGCTTATGTGGCTCACTTTGCAAGCTTATTTGGCTTGGCTTCATGGCTCACACCTTAGGCTTTAATGGCTTGGGTTGAATTCCTTAAATTGTCACCTTTTGTCTTAGTTTAATTATATGGCTAAGGTGGCTTGAATGGCTCCCATGCCAAAGGTAGTAGAACGACGTAGCTTACTTCATGGGTCCATTTTAGTCAACTTTAGCTATTCTAATTAGCTTCGTTGCTTGAATTGACCTTGATCTCATGTTGAATTGATGATTCCTAGGCTTTGACTAAATCTTTTGATCTTAATCTTCAATGTTCATCTCAATCGATCTCGAATGTCAAATCACCATCTCACTTCTTACAAAAAGCGATCTCTAATTAAATCCTAAAAAAATATGATTAATCACATACTTATCTCGAATTAGCCATTGGACCTACAAATATAAAAAAAGTAGAGTCATTAGGTCAAAAAATATATGTATTATAAATTTTGGTCTAAAATCCTAATTTAATCTTATAAGTTATAACACATGGGTGACTAATTGGGTGGTTTTTATGCAAGACACTTATCACACCACCCAACTAGTATTTTGCTAGTCCTAAGCAAAACATGCAAAAAATTATTTCACAAAAACCAATACAAAGTGCCACATTCATAGTTACTCATAATTGTATTTAGCATATGCAATAAGCTCTTAAACCCCTAGGTTACCTCTAGTGGACAAGTTATGCCTTATAAGAGTTTGCAGTGAATATACCCACAAATTTTCATAAGGTTGAGTTCCTTATTTTATCTCAAAGAATCCTCATTCATTAGCACCCTACTAGTTTTTCACAACTTAATGGAGAGAATTAACAATTCTATAAATTATACACTCATTAAAGACATCTTATTCTAGTTATGTCTTAAATAAGGGATTGAACATATTTCTCTCATTATGTGACCGAATCCAACTAGCTAAATGGTTCATATAAACTTTTAATATTAAATAAATAGAAAAGTGTTCCTTAAGAGTGGATGCTATTACTAAGAAGGGTTTTTTTACCTTAATTCCTTCTTTTTATGCCCTCTTTTAAGTCTATGTTCCACTGAAGATCAATAGGTCTTTAGATAGGACGAAATGTAGGCTTGGGTAGGGCTCTAAAAAGAAGGGTATAAGAATTTCAAAGGTTCAAAATTAAGTAGAGATCTTCTTTTTTATTATTGGACAATTGATCCTTGACTATACTGGAATGAATTTCCTTTGTATTCTTGTCTTTTCTTTTAATTCTTCTTATCTTTTTTTTACATCTCTTTCTTTTGGACTTTCTTTTTATTTTGACTACTTTGAAAGAAATATTTTTTATGTCTCTCTTCACTTCTTTAACTTTTTGTCCTTTTTGAACTTTTTCTACTAACTCTACTAATTTTAAAAGTGGGTAATGGTTATTTATTTTTCTGGCTAATTCTGGGTTAAGGTAAATGGGGTTTAGGAAGAAAAGCTTAATAATAGTAGGTTCAAGGGGCTAACTAGTGGTACAATACATTGGATCAGTTTTATGTCTTTGGGGTAAACAAGAATGGCCTATATTATTCCCTAAGTTTTCTAAAGCCTATCAGATTTAATAACTTTCTAGAAAGAAAGCTATTACTCATATTTATTCTTGATAGCTAACCAAAACAAGGATAATAGGATCACACTAAAATATGCATGATAAAGAAACTGTAGAATTACTTATAACTCTCTTGAAAGAAGATAGTCTATAAGGCTTAATAGGTTATAGGTCTCCACTAATTTTCCTCAAGGTTTTTAAGTCATACCTTTCTATAGTCTTGACCATATGCGCTGTGTGTAAATATTTTTCGAGAATTAACCTTCATTAAATGCTTCACCACATGAGTACTATGCAAAACTAGCCATATACACTTACATTAAGATGTGAAAATAATAGAATTACTAAGTTTTGAAAATCCAGTTCTCATCACAATAAGGGAATTTTACCTTAAAAACTTCTTTTATCTTTCTTTATTTTTTTTTTCAAAACATTCAAGAAAACTCAAGAAAATTCAAAACCTCTGTGTATATCTACAACCCCAACTTGAATGAAGCATTGTCCCCAATGCTTTGAAATATAAGACACTTAAACGATAAAAGGTTAATGCATAATAATGAGACTTTCTAAAAAAGATTCTTGGGTTGCCTCCCAATGAGTGCTACGTTTAACATCTTTAGCCAAACATGGCTTATAACTAACTTAACTATCTAAACTTAGACCTAGATAGTTCAATGAAATGTAGGCTTGGGAAAAGTTCAGAAAAGAAGGGTATAAGGATTTCAAAAGTTCAAAATTGAGTAGATGTCTTTTGTTTGATTGTTTGAGTAACACAACCTTGAATTCTAGCTTTCCTTTAGTGTTCAAGTTGTTGTTGGACTTTGAAACTTTGTTGGTGGTTTTCTTCCTTTGGTTTTCTAATTATTCTCTTGGTCATTGCTCTCCAATTGTAGGTTAGTAATTTACTTTCATAGCTTACTTTCATAGTTGTTTCATATTGTTTTTACTTCTTTGAATTCCACTCCTAGTTCCACCCTTGTTCTCATTCTTTCTTGCTTCTAAATCTCCAGTTTTCTTTGCTCATTCCTTCAAGATCTAAGTTAACTTCCCTCTAGTAGTGATAACAAAGAGAGGAGATAGCTTAGAGCCTTGAGTTTCTACTTAGTTTGACACATTTTTTTCCTTGTTTTACATCTTAGTTTTTTGTAGTTTTTCCTTCGTTAGTTCACCCACTTAACCCTTGTTTCTCTTAAATTCCCTCATGGGTTTTATTTGCATGTTATTCTAACATCTCACCTTAATTCAAACATGTAGCTTCAACATTGAAGTATTATATATAGAAAGAGCTATTGTGCTAATATCTTCTTTTTGATTTTCTGCTTTGTCATACTTTCAACTTGAGCTCTACTGGGTAAAAGTTTCATTATTGATCTCTCTTTTCTTCAAATGCCCAATTTTAGCCTCTCTTTTTTGTTATCAATTAAGTCTTCTCCATGAAACCTAACTTGATTGATAAGGGCAACGCAACAAGCTTCCAAATTTAAGAAAGCATTTTTTAAATCAAATTGAAGAAGTGGCCAATCCTGGTTAATTGCTAAACACAAGAGCATTCTAACTGTATTAAGCTTGTCAACTAGTGCAAAAATGTCTTGACAGTCAATCCTATAAGACTGTGTATACCCTTTCGCAACTAATCAAGCTTTGTACCTTTTAGTGGTCTCACCCACCTTATGATTAACAGCAAACACCCATCTACATCCTATAATCTTCTTTCCCTTGGGTGGAAGCACAAGCTCTCATGTAGCATTCTTTTGAAGTGCTATTATTTCTTCTCCCATGGCTTGGATCCATCTATCATCTACTAAAGCTTCTTGCATTTTACTAGGAAGAGAGAGACAATAACTGTAGCACATATATGACTTGAACAAATTTTGGGAAGACATATGATCACTAATGGAATATTAGAATCAAGCTCATATTTAATGGGTGGTATACATCAGTTAGAATAAACTAAAAGACGATATTGAGACAATTATGATTCAAAATTAATACAATAAATAATCATAGAATTAGGATTAGTGGGTAACTCTAAAGGTGTCTCATGAGAAGATTAGCCCAGTAGTTGTGTTGGATTGTTAGGAGACATTGTACTATCATGGAGAGAATCATCTTTGTTGTTTGGACTTGTTGGTTCAACAATCCACCGATTGCTCAGTGGTATCACTTCTGGTCATCCATTTGTCCAGTTGCTCAGTGGTATCACTTTTGGCAGTTCGAAACAAATTTGAGATGGAATCTTTATTCATAAATTCATTGTTCATCTATTTTTATTCCTTTAGTCATCCAATAGCATCTTCGGACGTTAGGTTCCCTTCATCCGATTAACCAATAGTATCACTTTTGGTCATTCGGATATTGGAGAAATCCAAATCTTTAAGAAAAATGCTTGCGGTTCTTCATGATAAATAACATCTTCTTGATTCGCCCCCTGAAGTGGTAAATTAGTGGTCAATGGCATATAGAAAAGTTATTTCCCATGACAAATAACATCCATGGAAACGTAAAACCTCTAAGAAGATGGATCATAACACTTGTAGCCCTTTTGATTGATCCCATATCCCACAAAAACACACTTCAAAGTACATGACTCAAGCTTAGTCCATTAATGTGAATGCAAGTTTATGTAAACCTCACACCCAAAAGTACCATTGGCGAAAGAGTGCAATGATAAGAGAGAGCATCCAATGATCTTCTAAAGTTGAGAGCAATAGATGATGTACGGTTTATTAAGTAGGCTGCCGAATTCAAGGCTTCATCCCACAAGTGAGAAGGGAACATGATCTCCAATCATAAAGGGACATGTTGTTTGGTGAATAATCCTAATTAAGTTAATGAATTTTGTTAATTTTTCCTTGAAGTATTCTCCCCCATTATTAGAACAAAGGACTTTTATTAGAATGCCAAACTAAGTAATCACCATTTGATGAAACAAGTGAAAAACCTAGCAATCACTATTGTGTTAAAGTTGATAAACCTAAGTCATTCGTGTGCAATCATCAACAAAAGTTACAAACCACCTTATCCCATTGAGAGTAGAAATTGGTGCTGGTCTCCAAACATCCGAATGAACTAATGAAAAAGGCAGATTTGCTTTATTAGCTCTCAAATGAAAAATAGTACGGTGACTTTCTGCCATTACACAAGTTTTGCAAATAAAATAAAATAAAAATTACACCCCCTAAACAAAGAGGGAAATAATATCCTAAGATAGCTAAAAGAGGGATGTCCTAATCTTCTATACCATAGCCAAATTTTCTCATTTTTCTTCTTCATCAAATCTTCATTCACCAATTGAGCTTGCCCTTCTCTATTGGAATGTTGGATCCATCCTCCAAATAATACAATCCTCCATGTTATCTACCACTACCAATCTTCTCCTTAGTATGGATGTTCTGAAAAACACACTGCGTAGGAAAAAATAGAGCAACACAATTATGAGATTTGGTTAATTGATTAACAAAGAGAATATTACAATTTAATGATGGCATAAATAAGCTATCTTTAATAGCTAAGGTGAGGGATAATGAGAATGTACCAACTCTAATAACTGGAGATGATACACCATTGGCATTTGTAATGGTAGCTTTGGAACATTTAGGGGATAAGTAACTAATCTTATAACGATAATGTCATATGGTCTGCTGCACCAGAGTCAATTATCCATTCACTAAAGGAAAAAACCAATATTTACCAAAGTATTTAATTAATCTTCTAATTGGTCCTACTAGTAATTTTAAAAACTAATTTCTCTCTTCTCATTCTCTCTCAATTTTGATTTAATCAACAACTTATGCCTTTTCTTTTTTATCCAGGTAGTGGTCAAAACCCTAAGTTAGAGAGAGATCCAGAAAGGCTAGGTTTTTCCTTTTTCAATAAATTTTATTTTCTATTTGAAGCTCTCTTTCTCAAACAAGTATCCCTTATTGCTTTGAAACACTCTTCAATTCACCAAAAAACCAAAAACAAAACCACTTGTAAAAACCTCCAATACATGATTCCAAACAAAATCTAATTTTTCTCAGTTCTTTTCAAACTCTCATTTCATTCATAAGATTGTATAGAGAGAAAGCTTGAAACTTAAGGTAGTTGCATCATTAAAATGTTTTCCCTCTAATGGGTTCATGTTGCAATCCAAATTCCATTTCAGTATCGGTCTTTGATTGGAAGAAAAACAGACCTTGAAAGGGTGTTAATGAAAACTAGGAGCTAGATTTCCTAGACCCAGCAAAAATAGGCATCTCTCTCTCACCCTAAAGCCCGATTACTTGCTCACTCTTTCGTAGTTCTTTCTCTCTCCAAATCAGAACCAAAACTCTGCCCTCTTCTTTTTCTCTTGTCATTATCCCCACTCGGTTCCCGATAGCGCCCGTCCTTACTTTATGCTTGCATTCGTGGCTGGTTTACACTTTGGAAGCGGTTCATAATTTTGCTTCAGAATTGGCTTGGAATCGGACTTGTTTGTTTTGGGCGCGCTTGTGAATATTTACTGTTAATCAGGAAGAGTTGAAAATGCGCATCGGTTGCTTGACGAGATGTCTGACAGAGATGTTATATTACGAAACTTAATGCTTAGGACGTGCACATATGGGTAACCAAGAGGAATTGGCGTCAATGTTTTCAGAATTGCACAGGAGTGGGTTGCGCCCTGATGATGTAAGTGTAAACTGTGTTCTTGAGGGATCTGAAACTGAAATGGAAGGTTTAAGGGAGAGCATTGAATAAGTTCGTGCTTATGCAGTTAAAACATCTATGTTAAAAGATAATCTGGGATCTTATAATGTAATTATTGTTGGGAACTTTGATCTGATATGAGAAAAGAACAAGTACACAACAAGCTGGATTTCAATGACTCGAGTTTTATTGATAATAATGTTGGCTTATATAGCTGTACAAAATATAATCTTAACAGAAAATATGAAAACAGCTCACTTTAGCAAAAACACAGCTAAGTGGAAATAGAAGCATGGAATACATCAAATACAACTAAGTGTCCCTAAAGAATAGGACTTTATTCTAACAATAAAATCTGCATTAAAACTCCTTCATTCCCTCCCTTAAACTAAATGCTGTTTAAGCAATTAGTTTATGCGTGAAATTTCGCAAACACCCAACATTTTTCGAAGCTTCTGAAAAACTTCAATCTTCAATGGTTTAGTCATTATGTCAGCCACCTGATCTTGACTGCCACAATAAACTAACTCAAGTGTACCATCCTTAGTAAGATTCCTTAAGAAATGAAATCTCACATCAATATGTTTACTACGACCATGCATAACAGGATTTTTTGACAACTTGATGGTTGAACTGTTGTCACACATCACAGTAATACAGCCTTCTTTAGAATATCCCAGCTCTTTTAAAATTCTTTTCATCCAAATTCCTTGACAAGCACAAACTGCAGCTGCTACAAACTCAGCTTTTGTGGTGGATAAGGTTACAATTGGCTGCTTTTTTGAACACCATGAAACAGCACCTGAACTCATCAAAAACACATATCCGGATGTACTCTTCCTGTCCTCCATATCTCCAGCATAGTCACTATCTGTAAATGCCAACAATTCACCTTCTCCTTCTTTCTTGTAATGAATTCCATAGTTCACAGTCCCTTTTAAATATCGAAGCACTCTCTTAGCAGCTTGTAGATGAATCTCCTTTGGTTTTGCCATATATCTACTTATGAGACAAGTGACAAACATCATGTCAGGCCTCGTGGCAGTGAGCTACATCAAATTCCCAACTAGTTGTTTGTAATAAGTTTCATCAACAGAGATTCCATCTTCATCCTTGTTTACTTTAAAACCTAGAACAATTGGACTCCCTACTGAATTACTATCAATCATGCCAAACTTCTCCAAAATTTCTATGGCATAATTTCTTTGGCATATAAAAATGCCATCAGATTTTTGTAACACCTCAATTCCAAGAAAAAATCGCATCTTTCCCAAATCAGTCATATCAAACTCTCTCAACATAGAGTTTGTAAATTCAGACATCATAACTTCATCATCACCAGTAAAAATTAAATCATCAACGTAAACACTTAAAATGATAATTTTTCCTTCCCTGTTTTTCTTTGTGAACAATGTCTGCTCGCTATCGCACCTTTGGAAACCTTCTTTACTGAAGTGTGCTTCAATTCGACTAAACCAAGCTCGTGGAGCTTGTTTTAATCTGTACAAAGCTTTGTGTAATTTATAGACCAGATGCTCACTGCCCCTTTTTTCATATCCTCTTGGCTGTTCCACGTAAACATCTTCACTAAGTTCACCATGGAGAAAAGCTGACTTAACATCCAATTGAAAAATCTTCCAATCCTTCTGTGCTGCTAGAGCAATGATCATCCTCACTGTATCCATCCTTGCTACTGGTGCAAAAACTTCCGTGTAGTCTACTCCTTGTTGTTGAGAGTACCCTTTCGCAACCAAACGTGTCTTGTGCTTGTCAATGTTTCCATGTTCATTGTACTTTGTTTTGTAAACCCACTTCACACCAATTTTTCTTGCTCCAGCTGGCAGGTCAGTAAGAATCCACGTTTTGTTCTTCTCGATGGATTTGATTTCATTGTCCATGGCCATCCTCCAATTTGCACTTTTCATCGCTTGCTCAAAGTATAATGGATCATTTGATACCAGTTGAGCTATATGAACCTCATCTTCAGATAGGCCCTCTCCACTAACATAATCACTCATCCAACCAGGTGGTCTTCTTACCCTCTCTTCACCCTCACTACAGTTAGCTTCCTCTCCTCTAATTTCCTCACCACTAACTTCTTCATCAGTACTAACTCTATTCTCATTTTCACTCACCCCTTCTTCACTCTCACTCCACTCTAGATCTGCTACAATGTGTTTTTTCAGACTCTCATCCCAATCCCATTGTTTCCCTTCTTCAAAAATTACATCTTTACTCACAATGACTCTCTTAGCAACAGGATCAAATAATCTGTAACCTTTTGATTCCTTACTAACCCCCAATGGCACACAAGTAATGCTTCTATTATCAAGTTTTGTCCTCTCTGTTTCTGGAACATGGACATGTGCTATGCAGCCAAAAACTCAAAAATGTTCTACTGATGGCTTCAATCCACTCCAAGCCTCCTCTGGTGTAACGTCTTTAACTGCCAATGTTGGACACCTGTTTAGGACATAGATAGTCCAGTTTACTGCTTCTAGCCAAAAGGTTTTGGGAATGCTTTTGTTAGACAACATTGATCGGACCATGTTCATTATGGTCTTATTCTTCCGTTCAGCCACGCCATTTTGCTGTGGCGTATAAGCAGTGGTCAGTTGCCGCTTTACTCCACTTTCTGTGTAGCATTCATTGAACTCATTTGAATTGAATTCACCTCCTCTATCAGTGTGTAGACACTTGATAAATAGCCCTGTTTCTTTTTCAACCATGGTCTTAAAACATTTAAAATAATTAAAAGCCCCTGACTTTTCTGTCAAAAAATACACCCAAGCTTTTCTAATATAGTCATCAATGAATAACAAGATGTACCTCTTATTGCTATTAGAAGTAGGAGTGATCGGGCCGCAAATATCCGCATGAATGAGGTCCAATTTCTGAGATGCCCTCCAATTACTCTTCTTTGAAATAGGATCACGATGTTGTTTCCCATTGATACAGTCAGTGCATGTCACACTTGATGTTGAGAGTTGAGGAAGTCCATGTACCATCTCTTTATTCAGCAAGGTTCTCAAACCTTTGTAGCTTAGGTGCCCATATCTTCTGTGCCAAAGATGAGTCAAGTTCTCAGCTTTTGTGTGAAAGCATTGACCAACTTGCGTTAGAGAAGAAGCTTGTGACTGAGTTAGCAAGATAAACATTCTATTGGTGCTCATATTGGTTTGAATAATCAGGCCCCTCTCTGGATGAAAAATCTTGCACATTCCTTCTTTGATCAGAATAGCCAAGCCTTTTTCCTGCAACTGCCGTATGCTCAAAAGATTGTTTCTTAACTCAGGAATATAATATACTTCAGTAACAACATGACTGACTCCATTCAGTAATAGATTCACACTTCCTTTTCCCATTACATTCATCTTTGTGTTATTCCCGAGTTTCAACGAATGCCGAAATCCTTCATCAAGTTCACTGAACATAGCTCGGTCACCCCACATGTGATTTGAACAGCCTGAATCAATGAACCATGTATGTTCTTTTCTGGCCCCATTCAGCTCTACATAAGCCATTAGAAGCATTTCATCTTCCCCACCAAATTCTCCATAGTTTGCTTCTTTATTCTCAGAACATTCATATTGAAAATGTCCAAGTTTATGACATTTGTAACACTCCACCGTTTCCTTGTTGAAACTTGCTCGGCCTCTCCCTCTTCCTCTTCCTCTATAGGCACCACGACCACGACCTCTTCCTCCATCATGTGTCACTTTCAGAGCCTGCTCCTCTCCACGATGCCTCTGAAATTTCTGTTCATGAACTATTAATGAGCTTTGTAACTCATCAATAGTGAGAGCATCAATATCCTTTGATTCCTCAATAGAACAAACAACAGAGTTAAACTTCTCAGTTAAAGAGCGTAGAATTTTTTCTACCACTTTGACATCCTGCATATCTTCTCCATAAGTTCGCATCTTGTTTGCCACTGTCATGACCCTTGAGAAGTATTCTGTTACTCCTTCACCATTCCTCATCTCAAGAGTTTCAAATTCTCTGCGGAGAGCTTGAAGATGAGATCTCTTGACCCTTGCATTTCCTTCATATTTTTTTTTCATGGCATCCCAAATTTCTTTGGCAGTATTCTTTTTGAGAATGGTGTCAAGAACTGTGCGATCAATGGCCTAAAAGAGATAGTTCTTGACTTTCAGATCTTTCAGCTTTATCTCCTCATTCTTCTTTCATTGTGCCTCTGACTGTGATGCTTCATTTGTTGGTTCAACATAGCCAGGATCCACCAACTCCCAATATTCCTTAGAATGCAAAAAATTTTCCATTAGCATGCTCCAATGATCATAGTGACCATCAAAGCGAGGAATAGCTGGCTGTATGAAGTTATCAGTAGTCATTTTCTGAGTCATCTTCTATGCTGCTGCTAGAATTTCTCAGGCCCATTGGGGGCTCTGATACCAGATTGTTGGGAATTTTGATCTGATATGAGAAAAGAACAAGTACACAACAAGCTGGATTTCAATGACTCGAGTTTTATTGATAATAATGTTGGCTTATATAGCCGTACAAAATATAATCTTAACAGAAAATATGAAAACAGCCCACTTTAGCAAAAACACAGCTAAGTGGTAACAGAAGCATAGAATACGTCAAATACAACTAAGTGTCCCCAAAGAATAGGACTTTATTCTAACAATAAAATCTGCAGTAAAACTCCTTCAATTATGTGGAATAAGACCATGTCCATGTATTCACAAAGCATTGATAACGAGGCAGCACTCAAGTCCTTTATGAAGATGAAAAGGTTTGGTGTACATTGTGATAGTGTAACAAAAACTGGTTTTGATTCAGATGGTTATGTTGCAAATAATCTCATCAATATGTACGCCAAGGTCCGTTGTTTGGCTCATGCAAAGAGGGTGTTCGATGAGATGGAAGAAGTAGACTGGTCATGTGACAGATGTTTTTGTTTTAATCTACCTTATTGATGTATATGAACATGGTGGAAGCACAATATGTTTTCAATAACATGAAGAGGTTTGATTTAGCTTCTGGGAATGCAACGATTGCTGGGTTCATAACAACAATCACTGTATTAGGGCGTTGAATCTGTTTTCCTTGATTCAAAAGATTGGTGAGAGGTCAAACCAATTTACATTAGCAACTACGATTAAGGCCTGCAGTTGCTTGGTTGCCCTGGAACAAGGTAAACAAATCCATTCTTATGTAGTAAAACTAGGTTTTGATTCCGACTTATGGGCTACTAGTGGGATTTTAGACATGTATCTCAAATGTGGAGATGAAGGGGAGCCTTGGTGAGGTGGTAAAAGTTGTCATCATGTGATCTTGAGGTCATGGGTTCAAGGCGTGGAATCAGCCTCTTGCAAAATGCAAGGTAAGGCTGCATACTATAGGCCCTTGTGGTCTGCCCCTTCCCCGGGCCCCGCATAAAAGGGAGCTTCGTACACCGGGGCTGCCCTTTTTATCTCAAATGTGGAGATGCAAGAGATGCATCGGTTATTTTTGACAACATATCTGATCCTCATGAGGTTGCTTGGACAGCCATGAGTTCTGGTTGTGTGGAGAATGGAGATGAGTGCTTTGCGCTTAACCTCTATCATAGAATGGTGAACTTGGGATTCCTGCCTGATGAATTTACTCTCGCTACCCTTGTAAAAGCTTGTTCATGCTTACCTGCATTAGAGCAGGGAAAGCAAATTCATTCAAATGTTATTATGTTGCAGCGTGTATCAGATGCATTTATCAGAACTACAGTTATAGACATGTACGCAAAATGTGGGTGCATGGATGATGCTTATTAGTTGTTGAAGAAGATGATTGCCAAAACTATTGCTTCATGGAATGCCATGGTTTTGGGTTTTGCTCAATGTGGTAATGGTGAAAGAGCGTTTGATCTCTTTAGAAAGATGAGTTCTTTGGGTATTGAACTTGATAAGATCACTTTCATTGGAGTTCTTTCAGCTTGTAGTCACTTTGGCTCAGTTTCAGAAGCTTATGGATATTTTGATTCAATGCATAAGGATTATGGTATCGAGCCAGAAATCTAACACTATTCTTGTCTAGTAGATGTTCTTGGTTGTGCAGGGCTTGTGGATGAAGCAGAAAATGTCATCGAATCTATGCCATTTGCTGCTTCAGCATCAATGGATGGAGCACTCCTTGGTGCTTGCAGAATTCAAGGGAATGCTGAAACTGGGACGCGGGTGGTTGATTGGGTTTTGAAATTGGAGCCATCTGATTCCACATTCCATGTTCTTTTGTCAAATATCTATGCTGCTACAAACCGATGGAATGAAGGAGCTGGTGCTAGGAAGATGATGAAAGTGAGGAGTGTGAAGAAAGATCCAGGATTTAGTTGGATTGAAGTGAAGAACAAGGTGCATCTGTTTGTGGTGGATGATCACCAGGAAGCAGCCGATACATACAACAGAGTGGAAGATTTAATGACAGGATTCAGGATGAGGGCCATGGCCAATACTGATTTTGTGCTTTTTGATGTACTGGAAGAGGAAAAAGAACACACACTGTTCTATCACGATGAAAGGCTGGCAATAGTTTATGATCTTATAAGTATGCCTCCATCTTCAAGTATTCGTCATAAAAAACCTTCATGTTTGTGGTAATTGTCATAATGCAATCAAATTTATCTTTAAGATTGTCAGTCGTGAGGGCATATTGAGGGATGCTATATGTCTCACTGTTTTAGGGATGGAATCTGCTCTTGTGGTGATTACTGATAGTGTAAAATTTATTCTTCTGTATAATACTTTCTTCTCAACTCCTATAATACATTTGAGTAGCAGAATGAGATTTTCCTGACTTTACAAGCATGCAATTCTCTTATTTTTAGTTATATGCTTATCTGCGAAGAGGGTTTGAGCACTACCTAAGTACTGTTGTTTTCCTGTTGGTGTATCTATCATGGTCATTACTTTTGTCTGACAGTGACTGCAGAAGTGGGTCAGAAAAAGGACTTCAAACTGTTTCCTCATTGATTTATTATAGCATCCCTCCTGCACTTCTTCTATGATAGCTTAGCAGTTTAGTTAATCTTTTCAACTAAGAATGCTGTAGCACCATAACAATGTTGAATATGAAGATTAATAGGTTCACTCCTGGCCATTGTAAGCAAAACATTGTTGCCTGAATAGAAGTGTTGGAGCTTTTCTTGGAAGCTTCCATGAGGTAAAAGGACATGCTTTGGAGAAAAGTTATTGTTAATTTATATTGTCTTTAGGAACTATAGAACCTTTGTGGTCCGCCCCTTCCCTGGACCGCGCATACGCAGGAGCTTCGTGCACCAGGCTTCCATTTTTTTTTTTTTGCAGAAATGCATGCGGTCATGTTATTTGGGTGGTACTTGGGTAAAACCAGTGACAATGGATGCAGATGTAATTGCTTGTGGTATATGGATAAACAATGAGGTTACATTTTTATTTTCTCTCACACCATTCATTGCAAGGAAAACCATGCAAGTGACATTCTCAGAAATGTTTATTTGCAATAACAAAAAAGAAACTTTATTTGAGTGTTTGAAATGACATGGACTGTCTCTCCACTTTGCGGTCACATTTTAGATGCTATGACCAAAACATGACTTTATAAACCAAAGCCAAAACTGCATGCAATTATTGTTCATTTCTATTGCTTTTTGGAATATAAGTTGATATTTTGTTCTAATATTTGCAAAAGTCTATGCAACTGTGTAAAACCAACACTGATATGTGAATGCAGATGTAATTGTATATGTATAAACAATGAGGTTACTTATATTTTATTTCACACCATTTATTGCAAAGGAAAACCATGCAAAGTGACTTTGTTAAAAAGGTTTATGTGCTATAATAAAAAAGAAACTTATGTGAATATTTGAAATGACATAGGCTATCTCTGCACTCTTTAGATGCTATGACCGGAACATGACTTTACAAACTGAAACCAACAGGGGCAAATTTTTTCTTTTGTATTTTTCTTTTTGAATGGTAAGTGGGGGTCAAACATTGACCAAAAGGAATTCCTGGTATCTGTGTTGAACAACATAACAAACAGTGATAATGGATTTAATTGTAGCTGCTTTTAGTATATGGATAAACAATGATGTTACATTTTTAATTTCTCTCACACCATTCATTGCAAGGAAAACCATGCAAGTGGCATTCTCAGAAATGCTTATTTGTAATAACAAAAAAGAAACTTTATTTGAGTATTTGAAATGACATAGGCTGTCTCTCCACTTTGCGGTGACATAGGCCGTCTCTCCTCTTTGCGGTCACATTATAGATGCTATGACCAAAATATGACTTTATAAACCAAAGCCAAAACTGCATGCAATTATTGTTCATTTACATTGCTTTTTGGAATATAAGTTGATATTTTGTTCTAATATTTGCAGAAATCTGTGCAATTATCTTATTTGTGTGCAATTGTGTAAAATCAACACTGATATGTGAATGCAGATGTAATTGTATATGGGTAAACAATGAGGTTACTTTTATTTTATTTCACACCATTTATTGCAAAGGAAAACCATGCAAGTGACTTTGTTAGAAAGGTTTATGTGCTATACTAAAAAAGAAACTTATGTGAATATTTGAAATGACATAGGCTATCTCTGCACTCTTTAGATGCTATGACCAGAACATGACTTTACAAACTGAAACCAATGGGGGCAATTTTTTTATTTATTTTTAATGGTAATAGGGGATCAAACATTAACCAAAAGGAATTCCTGGTATCTGTGTTGAACAACATAACAAATAGTGATAATGGATGCTGATGTAACTGCTTTTGGTATATGGATAAACAATGAGGTTACATTTTTAATTTCTCTCATACCATTCATTGCAAGGAAAACCATGCAAGTGACATTCTCAGAAATGTTTATTTGCAATAACAAAAACGAAACTTTATTTGAGTATTTGAAATGAGATAGGCTGTCTCTCCACCTTGCGGTCACATTTTAGATGCTATGAACAAAACATGACTTTATAAACCAAAGCCAAAACTGCATGCAATTATTGTTCATTTATATTGCTTTTTGGAATATAAGTTGATATTTTGTTCTAATATTTGCAGAAATCTGTGCAATTATCTTATTTGTGTGCAATTGTGTAAAACCAACACTGATATGTGAATGAAGATGTGATTGTATTTGTATAAACAATGAGGTTACTTTTATTTTATTTCACACCATTTATTGCAAAGGAAAACCATGCAAAGTGACTTTGTTAGAAAGGTTTATGTGCTATAATAAAAATGAAACTTATGTGAATATTTGAAATGACATAGGCTATCTCTGCACTCTTTAGATGCTATGACCGGAACATGACTTTACAAACTGAAACCAACGGGGGCAAATTTTTTCTTTTGTATTTTTCTTTTTGAATGGTAAGTGGGGGTCGAACATTGACCAAAAGGAATTCCTGGTATCTGTGTTGAACAACATAACAAACAGTGATAATGGATGCAGATGTAACTGCTTTTGGTATATGGATAAACAATGATGTTACATTTTTAATTTCTCTCACACCATTCATTGCAAGGAAAACCATGCAAGTGACATTCTCAGAAATGTTTATTTGCAATAACAAAAATGAAACTTTATTTGAGTATTTGAAATGACATAGGCTGTCTCGCCACCTTGCGGTCACATTTTAGATACTATGACCAAAACATGACTTTATGAACCAAAGCCAAAACTGCATGCAATTATTGTTCATTTCTATTGTTTTTTGGAATATAAGTTGATATTTTGTTCTAATATTTGCAGAAGTCTGTGCAACTGTGTAAAACCAACACTGATATGTGAATGCAGATGTAACTGTATATGGATAAACAATGAGGTTACTTTTATTTTATTTCACACCATTTATTGCAAAGGAAAACCATGCAAAGTGACTTTGTTAGAAAGGTTTATGTGCTATATAAAAAAGAAACTTATGTGAATATTTGAAATGTCATAGGCTATCTCTGCACTCTTTAGATGCTATGACCGGAACATGACTTTACAAACTAAAACCAACGGCGGCAATTTTTTCTTTTTGAATGGTAAGTGGGGGTCGAACATTGACCAAAAGGAATTCCTGGTATCTGTGTTGAACAACATAACAAACAGTGATAATGGATGCAGATGTAACTGCTTTTGGTATATGGATAAACAACGATGTTACATTTTTAATTTCTCTCACACCATTCATTGCAAGGAAAACCATGCAAGTGACATTCTCAGAAATGTTTATTTGCAATAACAAAAATGAAACTTTATTTGAGTATTTGAAATGACATAGGCTGTCTCTCCACTTCGCGGTCACATTTTAGATGCTATGACCAAAACATGACTTTATAAACCAAAGCCAAAACTGCATGCAATTATTGATCATTTATATTGCTTTTTGGAATATAAGTTGATATTTTGTTCTAATATTTGCAGAAGTCTGTGCAACTGTGTAAAACCAACACTGATATGTGATGCAGATGTAATTGTATATGGATAAACAATGAGATTACTTTTATTTTATTTCCCACCAGTTATTGCAAAGGAAAACCATGCAAAGTGACTTTGTTAGAAAGGTTTATGTGCTATAATAAAAAAGAAACTTATGTGAATATTTGAAATGACATGGGCTATCTCTGCACTCTTTAGATGGTATGACAGGAACATGACTTTATAAACTGAAACCAACGGGGGCAATTTTTTATTTTATTTTATTTTATTTTATTTTTCTTCTCTTTTTGAATGGTAAGTGGGGGTCGAACATTGACCAAAAGGAATTCCTGGTATGTGTTTAACAACATAACAAAGCAGAAGAAGGAGAAAATTGCTCTGACAAATCCGATTTAAGGAAATAAAAATGCAAATTGGACCAATGTGGTTTATAATGGCACATGCCTACTTCCACAAGCAAACTAACGGGACAATTTGATGTAGGATGACTAACATGGATACTAGAATTGACAATAAATTGCAGAAGCTGTTGAAGAACTGACTTTGGGATCAACAGGAGGTTGAGAAACAGTTGAAACAAACTGGGACTAGATTGGGAAATGGTTGAAACAAACTAGAATTCCAACAGAACCAGAAATAAGCATTTATGAAATTTCTGGTAAGAAATTCCTGGTTTTAATTCCAAATATCAGTGTCCTTAAGAGACAATTGTGAGTAGGCTCATAAAATTTCAGAATATGCAAAGCTGAGTAGAAGAATCTTAGACAGCTTCTAGTCCTTGAGTCAGACTGTTTGCTTTACTAGAAAATTGATAAGAGATCGCAAAATTTCACAAACTTACTTCAGATCTGACATATGAATTTTCTCAAGTTTAGAGAATTTGCCATGGTTTTATCAATCATTGGGGATAAACTCAGAAATTGAAACAAAAATAAGAGAGGATTAGGCAAGAGAAAGAATTGGAAGAGATTATCATCAACTAGAAACAAGAAGAAGAAAATAAATAACTACAGAAGGCACTCAGATAAGATGTGAGGGAACAATTTGAAGTTGCATTGACCAGCTTGAAGGACACAAATAGTGTCTCAATAAGGTATGTGGTATATATATAAAATCCACCAATCATCAGGTAGAGGAGGATTAGATGAAGGTGCATTTCAAGTTTCAGTCTCACACACCGGACTGAAACTTGAAATGCACCTTCATCTAATCATCCTCTACCTGATGATGGGTAGATTGCTTCGTGTGTTCCACTTGTGGGTGTGGGAATGAACAACAAATAACCTGCATTACTGCATAATTGCCATTCTTGTTCCCATTTCAGTGTGTCTTTAAAGGCTTATTTTCTGGTGATAGTCCTCATCACAAATCCATTCTTAAAGAACTGAGTTACAACACTATTTAGATTTAGACATAGAAGGTCCCATCATTGCCACTGACATTTTTCTCTCCCTTTTACCTCATTAAAGAACCCTAGATCTTCTGGTTACCACAATTGCAGTTTAAGTCACTAAGAATGATTAATCTACCATCAATTTTGACTAGAGCCGTCGATCCTACTACGTCTTCTAATCAAGAGCCCTGTATCCTCACCTTTCAAAGCTCAAAGCATTCCAATCATCATCGACACTGTCCTAGCAATCAAGAAACATGTCTTTGAATTGCGATGCTGCCATGATTCTATAGGAAACTTAATTTATTTGCAGAGATGGCTCTGTTTTTGTTTATATTTTCAAGCAGAAGTGTCAAAAAGAACTGGGAAATTTCAGATTTTAGATAACTATCTCTCCCACTTTGCTTAAATCTTCCCTTAGAAATAGTGAGAATCACTGACATATTGAGTTGGAGACCTTTTGCACGATCAATGCTCATAACCAAATAACTTGGTCATGGGTTGCTGAATATTGTCGTCATGTGACCTTGAGGTCACGGGTTCAAGGCATGAAAACAGCCTCTTGCAAAAATACAAAGTAAGGCTGCATACTATAGGTCCTAGTGGTCTGCCCCTTCCCCGGACCCCGCATAGGCAGGAACTTAGTGCACCAGGGCTGCCCTTTTTAGCTGTGAAAATTCTGAGATCTTCTGACAAGTCCTGCTAGTTCACCTGCCTTTGAGGTCTTCTTTCCAGAAACAATACAATTGTGCTCTATCATGACAAAGTAAGTTATTCTGAATCTTTGTTTCCTGGCTTTCATTTTCATTCTTGAGTTCTAAAAAGGGGTCTGAGTTTGAATCACAGTTTAATTCTTAGTGAGGTTTTACGATCTACAGTCCACGGGAGTCCTAGAGTAGATACTCTTTTGCATTCTGAGAGCATATCACTGGTGGGGTGTTAGTTCACTACTCATGGCTTAATCAATTTTTTGCCTCCAGAAACGATGCTTTTTGCGATCTAATTCCTCTCAGTTAAGAATTGTTTTCCTCACTAGATTTAAAAACCCACTCCTTCAACTTGATATTCGTATGTTTTGTCACCAAGCACTGCTATTGCTAGCTAGCTGCTGCTCATGTTCTAGTATACCAGCTAAATTCCGGTTTTTCAACTTCATTCTGTAGTCATCTACCCAGGATGTAGAACATTGGATGAAATTACTAATCTAACAACACAATGATCATTGGCATCAGTAGATTCTTCATCGTCCCTAAGCTCTCACCCTAACCCACAATGATGAGTGAGCTGTTCTTGGTGGCTAGCCCCTTCGATCCACCACCATTAGTAGTTTGACTTTTAGTAATGTAGATAATCAGAAGTGGTTAAACATGCCAACTCACAGGTCTATAGCTTCACAGGATTGCTTCCCAGTGGGCTTGAATTCTTCGTGCGTGATGCCAGTGCATTATCCACTGATCTTAGTGCTCATACAGGTTGTTATGGTATGTGGTGATGCTCATTCGGGGGTTTCTGCATACTAGAATGTGGAACAGTATGATATGAAGATGCGGTTGGAGAGATCCTTAATCCCCAAGGGAAATTGTTGAACTAATCAATATTCCCCTACAGGGGCTGTTTTGCAGCAGGATACAAGCTGTTGAACGATTGAGGGAGCAGATGTGCAAATTTGACAGTCCAACTTAATTATTTGTGTTCAAGATGATAAATTAGATCTACCCATCTAATAAATTGTAATGACTAAGTCAAATGAAGTTGCATAGATGCTGCATGCTCACTTGTAAGCCGCCACTATCGAATGTCTACGAATGCATGATACCATAATTTTCTGGATTCAATCACATGGGGCCACATAATCGAGATCAAGGACTTGCATGTGTGTCTGGTGTAAGGCGTGACCAATTTTGAGATAAATACTTCTCCATTACTAGTTATTGTCCGATGGTCTAAGATCACTTGGTGAGCATAGTGGTAATTTTATCATTAAGTAATGATCCGAAAACCAGCCGCCGTCCAATCAAGCTAGTCCATTTCGTTGGTCCGACAATCCTTCGGCCTCAAAGGGTGATGAAAGGTTCCTTCTGGAGGAAGAATCCAACACCTTAATTGTATCTGGGGGCATGATCCGACGGAAAAGATCGGGTCCCAGCAAACCTGGCTTGTCATGAAAGGAGTTATAGGAGGGTAATGTGAGGCATTTGGAGATGATATGAGATGAGGGTACACTGCAGCCACATGGGCGGATAGGAGAGGAGGAAGAGTTTGTAAGATAAAGACTAGATAGGACGTCTCTCTCTCTTGTAGCTTTTGTTTTACTTTTGCTCTTTAATTCATGTCTTTTTGTTCTGACTTCGGACCGTGGAAACAAGAGAGAAGAATAAAGCGGCATCTCTCTCTCTCTCTCTCTCTCTCTCTCTCTCTCTCTCTCTCTCTCTCCCTCCCTCTTTTTCACTCCCACAGTCCTCGTTTCCCGTGCTTACCGAGACGCATTCCACATCCCCACAAGACCCAGAGATTTTGCTGTGCAAGATTCACGCCTGCTTGCGTCACCTTGGCGTTGATATCACTCCATTCGGTGCATCTAACGTGGCATTCCATTACGGGGCCTCATTCTTTTAATTCTTTTTTTTGTAAATTAAAGAAATAAAGCCCTGATACGAGAGAAATGGAAGAATAAGATTTATGACTGATCTATGATTGAGATAAAGGCTTGATGATGATAATGTCTTAGTCGATTGTCTCTTATGTAGCCACTGTATACCATCAGATGGTCGGTTGCTTCCTACATGTTACTTACGGTGTGGCTGAAGTTTGAACAGCTGAACTGCACGTTTTGGAACAACGTGTTACGGGCTCTGTACCAGATTAGTCCAGTCTCTTCATCCACCGCAAAGAAAAATGGCATGCACAAGATGCATTGGCACAGCGAAATAAATCCATGCATTGCCTTATCTAGAGCTGGACTTTCCTAAAAATTAAAGGAGCCTGTAATCTGTGCATGTATCCAACATTCAGAAAACGAAAATCCTGGCTTTATAGTACAGTACGCGAAAGCATGTCAAGCCACTATATTAAGCGAAGCTAAACCAAAGTGACATAAAAAGTAGAAGGGCTGTGTCATTGTCAAAACAAAGGGATCTCCATATTTCATCTCTCAAACCCAAATCAAAAGTGAAAACTCCAACGGCAAAAGATGATTCGGAAAGAACAAGAATGCTAGATTATGTGGGCCCAATGCAGGATTCACGTCTGTCACCGTAAAAGATTAGAGAGCAAGCAGAGCAGCACTCTGTTTGGCAAAGACAAAGCTCCTGACATGCGGGCGGAACCTGCCCAGGATTAGGTGTAGAATGCAAGAACGCAAATGTATAGCAAAAGGCTAGCTGAAGGTGTAGCATTCAAGTCCTCAAATATATAGCAGAAAAGCTAGTTGGTTGGCACGGGCGAGAAAAGAAAAGGCCGAAATTTGAATTTGTCGAGCACGTCCTTCTCTTACATGTTCTTTTGCCTAGCATCATCACTCACCTTGGGCAATGATTCACTAGTCCCCCAGACCCCACCATAACTTAATCGAAAAGGACCAAGCACGAAGTCTTCATATAGTCGTTTCAGAGTACAAATTAATTGAAGTATTCAGCCCAAGTTCCAACCTGCCGTAAATCCGGAGATATATAATAGTAAGACAGTCCAAATTAACTGGATTAATTCACTTTTTCTTTTGAAACTTGAACTGGGTTAATCCTAACCGGATTAAGGATTGATCCACTTTTGCCTATTGATCATTTCCATATTACCTCGAGTTTTCAACCGATTATTTAGACAACTATAGGGTTTAAGACTCAATTTGAGGGTTTTTCGTCCCCTTTCCTCTTTTGTGTGCGTTTGTGTGTGTGCTTGCGGTTGAGAGTTAACTTTACTGAATTTGAGTTAGGAGAACAAAGTGAAGATATAAGTGTAACCATGCTATTTTTCAGGGGAGGGGGTGTACAGAACTACTTTTGTTGAAGTAAACTAAATTAGTACAAACATAGGGTTCTTGATAATACAAAGGTCTTGGCACTATTAGGAAAGGAAATATTTAGTATATATCTTTGATTTTATTATCCATATTTGTATAGTTTACTGACTGATTATTAGGCCATAATTATGAATCGTGTACTCGTGGATAAGATCCATTCATGTATATATTCATACTGTATCAAGGAGAATATACAAGAGTTTCTTCATCAACTCTATTCTTTTACCACTGTGCCCATTTAGTCTGCAGCTACCTGCGGGGCTTTAAACAAGAAAGTAAGGGGTTCATCTCGCCACACATGGCTCTTCTTCTCCTTGGCTGCTTTGGCAGCTAAGACTTTGGCCACCAGACTCATAATGGTTGTAACCATTCTCCTACCATTGAAATGTGTGGTAGCTCCCTGTGTATAGAGTTAGTGGAGACTGTGTCAACCAATTACGGTCGTGACGACTTAGCACAATTCATTATAAACTGGAAGCGATGGTGGACTACCTGAATTAATAGTCCAGGGATCAGCAAAGCAGTCTTTGTCGAAGGAGAAAGAAAAACAACAGGATAAAATAAGGAAAATGAAAACAAATGGCGAATCCCGAGAAAAGAAAAGAAGCAAAACCACCAACCACTTTTTTCTTCTCCCCGCCGTTGACTGAACCCTTCTAGTCATCTCTCTCTTTTTCAAGGTTGCGTTTATATACTCTCTTCGACATCAAGAACCACAGGTCTCTCTCTCTCTCTCTCTCTCTCTCTCTCTCTCTCTCTCTCTCTCTCTTATGAGGATGATATACGAAGACAATCCACAAGCCGTCCCCTCCTTGTATTGGGATCTCCAGAGCTTTGGAGTTCTCAACGCAGACGTGTCTTTGGGTACTCATCATCTTCTCCTCCTTTTTCAGTTTATTGTATTGTATTCTGTAGCCGATATTTCAGTTTCATGTTCTATCTTCTATGTAGCATCGACTACGCAAACTACACCCTTCCCAGACTCCTCTACTGGCTATCTTGAAGATGCTATATTTCAGTGGAATGATCGCTGCAAAAAACGACGCATGCTTTTCTTCCCTCATGAACAAACGCCTCAGAGCTCAGACAGTCTTCTACAAGTAAAACATCCAATTTAATCCCTTTTCTTTTCTTCTTTGGCAATAACGAAGTTTGTCCACAGTAATGTTACTTCACATACACTAAAACTGTTCCTTTGATCTTCTGTCTTACAGGACTGTGGAAATGCAGACTATAATAAGGACCCATTTCTGAATTTTAGTTACTTGAGTCAAGCATCTGATGTTAATAAAGTTTCAGGTAAGTTCAATGATTTCCTTTTCTATTTTAATGAGCATCATCCCTTCTCCCTTTCATCAATCAGAGTTTCTAGTTAAGTAGAGTAAAGAGAGTACTTCTAAGTTTTCTTTACCTTTTGTCATCACAGACCACGCTCTAAACTCCTCGATAACTAGCCAAAGCAGCCAAGAGTCCCTCTCAATAGAGATGAAGAGGCAAGAAGAGCGAGAATCAGCACATGAACATCTTTCTTCTTTATCTTCATCTTACAAGGGCTCCGGGAGTGAAAACTCTGAAGAAAAAGAAAACCTGACTTCTACAGATCCCACATATTTAGGTATTTTCTTTATGTTCTTGTAGTAATTTAGCTTTCTTTTTGTTTCTTTTTATAATTTCTTGATTGCTGTTCTGAGTTTTTGTTTAGAGAACAACCGTGGGCTGAAGAAGATCGGAGCAAGAGTTGCTTATCCATTTGCAGTGGTGAAACCTGGAGGACTTGAAGGAGATGTTACCCTCAATGACATAAACAGGAGAATTCTCATGCCTCCCACTAGGCCAGTCAGACACCCAGTCGGGAATTTCGCCTGTGTTCCCTGTGTTTCCGTCAATGGGCGAGGTTTATCCGGAAAGGCTGTGGTGGCTCTCACTAGAATTCACACTCAAGGAAGGGGCACCATCACAATCATCAAAACCAGAGGCTGAATAATTCAGCATATACAAACTTTATATTATTTATACATATGTGACAGTTACACAGTAATGTGCGTAAGGCATGCATGTTTCTACCTTGAAGAACAGTTCTGATGTGCATAGTCTGTATGCGGTTGAGTCACTGTATGTTCTGTTCATTTTCTGATCATAACCAGGCTATTGTACAGTTAGCATTCGGACCAACCATATCTACTCTCGCTGGTCATGTTGAGATAGTGATATTTAGTGTATACTCTGAATTTTTCGTGTATGCTCGTTGCTGCTTTAGTTTTAGCTGCCTGATATCTCTGGCACATCCGGCATAATTATGAAACCGGTAGAGAGAACAGCAAATCGAATACCCCACTCTTTGACTGTAAAAAGCCTGGAGAAAATATCAGAAAGATTGCTCAGGAACCAACAAATCCAAGAATTAAAACTTGTTTGCTTCTCTGTGGGGCCATGGCAGTTCTCAAAGTCACAGCTAAAAGAAAAGAATCGAATAATCCAAATGTTTAAAATCTTACACATTTGTTTGGTTGCTTGTTCCGTGCTGCCAAGGTCATTTCTTAGGGCGTGTTGGCAACTTGTTCATATTGTTTATGTTGTATTTTTTACAATTTCACAGTACAAAATCCGTTGTGTTTTTACAACAAAAATAAGTTTTCCAAACCCGCACTTAACATCTCAGACCAATAAAAATGAATAAGTTAAAGCAAATTACGGAGTCATTGTCACTGTAAGGTCACATAACAAATGCTTGGATATCAGGAGAGACAAATGACAGGGATGTTTACCAACTTTGGGTAGACAAATTGATCAGAAGTCAAAGCGATTTAAATCCTTAATCTGTCGCGAACCCAATTATGAAGATTTCATATCCTAAAAATCTTTAGATAATCCTACTCGTCCAATCCGTAGCTCACAAATGGTTGTTAAAATTTTAAACATTAGTTCAAATGCAAGTGTTCCTCGGGTGGATAGTTAGGATAACCAGATGAGTAATTTTTATGCCTACATGGAAATACTACTGAATGAATGTTTCAGTTAAAACATAAATATGTGAATGGACACCGGTGCATATCATAAGTTCATCGATCTTTATGTTCATGAGCTGATCCGAACCGTAAGATCATCCAATATAGCTGCTGTTTTCAAGCTTCAAGCAAGTAGCGGGCGCACCCACCACGACCATCTGATAAATCCAAATTCTATATTCAGTACAATTGTCGCGCACCATATGATCTTATCCCCGTAGTAAAGTAGAGTTTAAGACAGATATCTTTGTCATATTATCCTGTTGGGATTCGCTGATGGAAAGCAGATGCACTGCACCGTACCCTTTCCTCATCTAGTTTCAGTCCACTGCTCATTGTCTAATCATAGTTTACTGCAGTAGATTCGTAGAGGCACACTAACATATGCTCCCAGGAGAGTAAAGTGTGGCACGTATCTTTATTACACCTAGATACAATTGCTCCCGCATGCTCCGGCCGCACAGCTAGCACCAAGTAAAAGCTAGAAGAAGAAACATTTTGTTCCTAAAATGAAGAAGAAGAAACAGTTAAAAGAAAGGCCTAGGGCCTAGATTGGACGGCGCTTGCGTCTCTAATAGCACAGCTGGAGGTGCGATGGCATTTCGCAATACCCGGTCTTTCATCCTCATGGCTACCCATTTAATAGCGTATAACATGAGGGAGCTACATGCAACCAGAAGATAACCTTATTACACGTCATGAGAAGATCTTTGATGATCCAACCAGTCATCTGCTCATCTTTGCTATTTATTAGGAGAATTGCCATCTTTCATTTTTAAGGAGAGTTAGATAATTATATGGAAAAAAGATGTTTTAAGCTCCAAACCAATTTTTTTTAAAAGTCTCAATTTAAACCCAAACTTTTCGATGGCACGATTTAAACCCTGAAGTTGCAAGCTTGTGCCAAATCTATCCTGCACTGTTAAATAACTTAACACCCTTAAATCTGAATTTCTATGTGGCTGTTGACAGTGCCATATGGACCTTTGACTCTGCTATGCTAGCAGAGGACGTTAGAGTAAGTTAAGAACGGGAGGCAACATTAACATTGGTTTTCTTCTCTCCCTCGACAAAACTCAAACCCCATCTACAGGACCTTAGAGAGGTTATGCAAGACGTATCTCTCAAGCATTTACTCAGAGGAGACATTCATACAGGACGCACATGGGAACAGCTGATCTGGTCGGTCTAGAAGCTATGTTCAATGGTGTTAATCTTTCAACAGTGTTACCGAAGTCACTACATGAGTTCTGTAAATTAGAACTGCCGTCATGCTTCCAGCATGACTACCTTGGAAGGTCGAGGAACGAATATATTTCTATACAGAAACAAGCAAATGACTAAATAAATCAACAAAAATAGCACAATAGAGATGTTTTGAGACGTGGTGCTTCTTCTAATGAACTTGGTCTTGTTGATTCAGAGATGGATTTCTATAAATCACGCTTCCTAAACTCTCAGAAAGAAAATTCAGTGAGGCGCATTGGTATACATTTGGTAGTGCAAGTTTCCTGTGTCAGATACCAGACGTTATTATTTTGTTTGAGTGAAGAAAGAAAGGGGTTTCTGGTCCGTATCAAATGTCAGCTTCTAAGGCTTCTGGAACTTAGACAACTGCGGTTCAGATACTCCATGGCAGCGATGAGGAGGAAAGGGGTTTTTGGTCTGTTTCGAATGCCGGCTTCTATCTCTCTGCAGGCTGCAAAGGCTTTTGACCAGGGGAAGGAAGAATCGGACTCGGGGTCTCTTTTCTTATTAATTTAAGGCTTTTTTGCAAAAATTTCATTACATTTTTGCAATTTTGCTAAAAAAAATTTTGCAAATTTGTCATTAAATTTTCATAAACTTTGCAAAATTGTCATTATGTTAGATTTCCATCCTCCTTGTTACACTTGAAAAAGGCTATAGCATAGATACCGAAAAAAATAAAAATGACGACAGCTCGCCACTATATGGAGGGAGAGATATGGATCTCTCCAGAAACATGGGGGGCGAGGGGAGGGATGGATCTGGCTAGGAAGGACCTTTAGTGACCCGGAGTGGGGATAAGCCGATAAGGAGGTTGGGGCGGGTTGCCGACTCCCGGCAAGGGCGAGTGAGATGGGGAAACGTTGGGTGGTTGCCGGTGGGGTCAGGGTACGCCGAAAAAAAGGCTATAGCATAGATGCCGAAAAAAATAAAAATGACGACAGCTCGCCACTATATGGAGGGAGAGATATGGATCTCTCCAGAAACATGGGGGGCGAGGGGAGGGATGGATCTGGCTAGGAAGGACCTTTAGTGACCCGGAGTGGGGATAAGCCGATAAGGAGGTTGGGGCGGGTTGCTGACTCCCGGCAAGGGCGAGTGAGATGGGGAAACGTTGGCTGGTTGCCGGTGGGGTCAGGGTACGCCGAAAAATAGGGATGGGGCTAGAAACGAGTGGGGGTGCACTCTGGCCTCGGATGAGATAGGCTGCCAATTGGGGGGTGGAGGTGGATGCGGCCACGGGCTACTGATGGGAGTCCACCGAAAATATTGGGTGGTTGCCGGTGGGGTCAAGGTATGCCTAAAGCCAAGGACAGGGCCGGAGACAGGTGGGGATGCACTTTGGCGTGGATGAGGCAGGCTGGCGATCAAGTGGGGGAGATGGATGCGGCCGCGAGCTACCGACGGGGATTCAACGGGGGTGGGCGCTTGCGAATCTACCCAAAAAGGCGCGAGGGGGAGGGGTATCTTGCCGGAAGGGATGGCAAATCTGGGTTGCCGGGAGCTACCAGTGGGGGGAGACGGCCAGAAATGGAGGTTTGGAGATACCGCCAGAAATGGGATGAAGTTCACGATAGTTTGAAGGGTAATATCAAAATTTTGTAAAATCTAAGAAGGAGGATGGAAATCTAATAGAATGGTAATTTTGCAAAGTTCATGAAAATTTAATAGCAAATTTGTAAAACTAAAAAAATATTGGATTTCTTTGCAAAATTGCCAAAAATGTAATGGCATTTTTGTAAAATATCCTTAATTTAACAATACTATGCCACATTAGCATGGTCACTTTTGAAGGTTGATTTGAAGCAAGTTAGAATATCAATGATCAAAATGAATGATGGAAAAGTTTGGGATTATATTGAGATTTTTCTTTTTAAAGCTCAGCAGTTAGACATGTTTTTTCCTCAATGAATTTATCTAAAAAGTTTGGTATAGAGTTAGGATTCTCCTTATATTAGTTTTCAAAATAAAAGATGGTGTAAAGTATACCATAGCAATCTTAGAAAGTGAAATGCATATTAAAAAATGTTTGATAAAGTCCTCACCAATATGTAACTCTATTTGGTGTAGAGGTCTACCTTAAAAATTAAAAATCTATATTTTACAACAATTATCTTCGTCTTACACAAATTATCTTTTACTTTCCATAAAGCCAATTACTACCATTAATTAGATTTCCTCTTCCACCTCTCACATATTTCTCACTTCTTCTTCTCCTTTGTTAAAAACAATTAGCCTTTACAATCAGTGGGCACAAAGAAGAAATAGCATGTATTCAAAAGTAAAGCAAATTGTGTGGTTTGGCGTTATGCCTACTCTATGAAATCATCGTTCTTCACTATAAGAAGTTAGAGAAAAACAAAGTAAAAATTCACTAGTTTAGATCAAATCCATGAATCCCAAAACTCACCTTGTACACCCTTGTTTCTCTTTCTCTGTAACAGACGGGTCCATCAGTAACAATATTGTCCGCTCTGGTTGTAGCCCACACGGTTTTGCTCTTCCCTAGTTTTCCCGAGAAAACGCATTGTTACCGTTAGAGTTCTCCGAACTCTTATAACCAGCCCAGATCTCCCTCCCCAGGCGATGTGGGACTAACTCTCAGTACCTCCTCACCCTCGTTCCCTCAAACTATCTTGGGCCTTAGCTTCAGACTATCTTAAGACATCCCCCTCAAGACATCTTGGCTCATCCTCAAGCCATCTTGGCAAGCGCCTATGGGTTCACCTTTCCCCCTTTAGGGACAAGTGTCCATGTGTGGGGCTAGCCCTCCCCATCATGAGGGAACTGGCTCTGATACCATTTGTAACAACATGGGACCAATAGTAACAATATTGTCCGCTCTGGGCGCAACCTACACGGTTTTGCTCTTCCCCAGTTTCCCCAGGAAAACGGGTTGTTTCATGCTCGTTCTCTGAACTCTTATAACCAGCCCATATCTCCCTCCCTAGGCCATGTGGGACTAACTCTCAGTACCTCCCCACCCTCGTTCCCTTATACTATCTTGGGCCTTAGCCTCAGACTGTCCTAGGGCATCCCCCTCAGGCCATCTTAGCCCACCCTCAAGCCATCTTGGCAAATGCCTGTGGGTTCACATAGGTTGAGGGGCTTAGAGACGACAATATTGTCTTCGCTATGTCACTCTGGTATATGAAACAACGCATTTTTCTAGGGAAATTGAGGAAGAGCAAAACCATACGGGCTGCTCCCAGAGTGGACAATATTGTTACTGTTGGACCCAGGCTGTTACAATGGTATTAGAGCCAGTTCCCTCATGATGGAAAGGGCTAGTCGCACGTGTGGACCCATGTCCCTAAAGGGGAAAAGGTGAATCCACAAGCGTTTGCCAAAATGGCTTAAGGGTGGGCCAAGATGGCTTGAGGGGGATGCCCCAAGATAGTCTGAGGCTAAGGCCCAAGATGGTCTGAGGGAATGAGGGTGGGGAGGTACTGAGAGTTAGTCTCACATCACCTGGAAAGGGAGATCTGGGCTAGTTATAAGAGTTTAGAGAAATCTAACGGTAACAACGTATTTTCCCAGGGAAACTGGGGAAGAGAAAAACCATGCTAGCTGAACCCAGAGCAGACAATATTGTTACTGTTGGACCCAGGCTGTTACATTCTCTCTCTAAAAAACCTTGAAGAAGAACTCTAGAAAATCGAAGTGGAAGAAGATCATTTAAAAAAAACTTTTCCCTCTTGAGGTTATCTCACCATGATACTTTTCTAAATCCCTTAAAAAAGTAAGTTACAATAGAATGGACGTGTATTTGACCTTATCTAAGCCTTCAATGACCCCTTATCAAAGCGTCATATTTACTTTAGGAAGTTTGGTCCTACTTATAAAAAAGACAAGCGATGATATGAGACACATTGCACAACAATCACCACCCTAACTCATTCACAATTATCTTGAAAATGTGCAATCATCCTCCTACCTATAAAACTAAGAGGTTACCTTATTGCACCTCTACCTGAGGTGCTCCACTTGTCTTAAATAACCAGTGAAGTTAAATAAGTCCAAGTAATGCTTGAACTTCTCCATAGAAATAGACTTTGTAAGCACGTACGTTGCATTCTCCATTCTGTGAACCTTTTTGAGAAATGCACAACTTTCTTGCAACAATGTCCTTATATATCTTCATCCCAAGGATCTTCTTTACAACACCTAGATCCTTCATATCAAAAGCCTTCTGTTCCTCAAGTAGTTCAACCAACTCCCAAGTTACTCTACAGAAGTGACTCAATCTTTTCGTTCGTAGTTATTATTCACATATCTCTACCCTACTTGTCCCCACTATTGATTACTAAAGAAAAGAAAGCATTTCTTCAAAAGCATACCTCTCTGGAGCCTTGTTAGTAGACTTTGGTTTGCTTTTGGGAATGCTCTCCTTTACTTGTGGTTGTTGAATATCTTGGTTGAATGCGTTTTTTTATGTAGCTTCTGACTCATCTAGCTCCAACTTAATTGGAAGTTTCTCACCATCAGCTATTACCTCTAACTTGTCTTCATCTTGTTGGTTGTCCCTTATCATTTGGAACTCATGAAATATGACATTCCTGCTGATGACAACTTTTTGTACACTTGGATCCTAAAGCTTGTAGCTTTTTGCCCTCTTCTCATAACTAAGAAATATGCGCTTTCTTGATTAGAGTTTAGTTTAGACTACTGCTTAGTATGAACACATATTGGACATCTAAATATACTCAACAAAGAGTAGTCAAAATCCCAACCTGTGCACACCACTTTTGCCTCTTTACAATCAAGCATAGTAGATGGTGATCTATTAATAACATAATAAGCCATGTTAACTGCTTTAACTCAAAACCTCTTTGGTAGCCCTGCATGCAATATTATGCACCTTATTTTTTACAAGAGAGTTTTATTCATATGCTTTGCAACTTTGTTTTGTTGTGAAGTTTCTAAAGTAGTGAAGTGCATGGTGATAACTTCATTTTTCCAAAACTCTACTCTATCCTATTGTCTGACTTAAGATACTTTATCTACTTCTCTATATACTTTTCTACTTTTGCCTTTCAATGTTTGAACTTAGTATTCATATTTCTCCTTCATAAAATACACTGAGACTTTCCTAAAGAAGTCGTAAATGAAACTCACAAAATACCAAACTCCCCTTTTAATGGCATTAACATGTCCTCGAATACCCAAGTATACATAATCAAGAATATCATTGCTTCTATGGGTTAAATTTTTAGATATTAGCCTACATTGGTCCTTATAAACACAATGTAGAAGTCTAGCTCACATGACTTTACTCTCTCCAATAACTTTTTTTTTATGAAGTTCCATCATGTCATGCTATAACACCCCGAATTTTTAAGACACACATTTTTTTTTTTTTTTTTAAGAGCATTTGGGATCCCATGAGAAAAGATTTATTTAACATTTTACTAAACCTATCTTAAAAACTCCGGGTGTTAGTTTTCCTTTTTCAAAATGGCGTACATGTAATTTAAACATAAATAAATAATCCGCGTATAAATCAACGTCAAATAAATAGGCGCCTTTATTTTAAATCAAATAAACGTCCAAAAGACAATAATAATATGGCCCAGGGTCTATCCATTATAACATACCATATAAATGTCCAACATATGTCCAAACATCCAATTCACATCCAAATATAAAGTATGCAGTCCATAATAAAATTCAAATGATAATCCTCTCTAATAACTCACATTATTGTCTAAAACTATAGGGAAAACTAGTCTTCAGCAGCTCTCAAGGTTTATCAACCGCTTTTCCTTTCTTGGTGTTGCACTCGAGATCTAAGGCATTGCAAAACAAAGCAATGCCTCAGCAAGCTATCGCTTGTGTAGGTACATAGACAATTAATGTAATAAATGAAAGAAATAATGAACAGCATTGATGAAAAGTCTAACATTTATGAAAATAGTGATATCATAATGCCATGTTCAAATAAATGCCAATTTATTCCATATGCTAAAACATGAAATTCACTGAGTTAAAATATGACATGAATCAATAACATGGAGAATACAACAAGAATAAGGGCACCCTAAGGTAATGGGTCCCACCACATTGCACTAACATCCCTTATCAGGGGTACACGTAGTCAACCTCTGAGTGTCGTCACACCCAGGCATATCATCCATAACCATGCTCATCATACATGCACACATAATAAGAATATGGGCCATCATGTTGCAGTGGCAACCCTCCATGGGTATCAACTACCGCCGCTCCCGGTCGACACCATAACGGGAGACTTAGCGTCTGTCCCCATGGAAAGGCTCAGACCGGTAGTGTGGACTATCCATGTTACCAAACCCCTACCGAATGCCATCTATGGGCAGGTGTCTATCATATCACAAACTCATCACATCATAATCTCGGAAGGTGGGTGGCCGGCCCTATCCCTCCTAGCATGACGCCCACCGGGTGAGAGCACCCGTCATCAAATATAAAACATGGAAATCATATGTATATGCTAAAACTCAAGAGCACTTATGGCTTGCAATCCCCAAGACATGCCCCTCATCCTGGGGTTAGCGTATAAAAGGACTAGCTAATAAGCCTCTATTCTCATTTCCATGTAAATCCATGCATTTTCTATATATATATAATAAAAAATAAGTCTCTAATTAAGCATAACTAATTAACATCATGCTTGTAAAAGCATTTTAAATAAGTTTATTCAGTAAAAGAGTTCAATTTGGAATAACCATCCTGTACGCAACGTCGCATAAAATCCACGGTAAATAATAATTGCATTTTAAAACACAATCACACATGATGCTATGTTTAAACATGGTTTAAAAATCAAGGCAAAATATTAGTTGTCGTCACCTACCTCAGTGTGAGACCACTAGCTTGCTAATAACTCTCTTTAACTGGTATATTCACGTGCACATGTACATGTCACATCACTATTTTAATATTTTTCTAAAGAAAAAGTGGTCATTTCTAAGTTTTTAAGTTAAAACTAGGTCCGCGTCGTCAATACGGTCACAACGCCTCTTTCGGATCATGATTTGGACCTCTCTAACTCCCAAAAATCAAGTTTTTGTGAAAACTACCCTTAAATGGGGCCTGCCGGACCACCATAAGGTGGTTTATACCGGCGGCGCACCTTTTCCGCCGGTTTACACCAGCGTATACTGTCGCCAGGACGCGTCGCGTCCCGCCCCCACTGCTACCGCCAACTAGCTTCTCCCCCACACGCGTGCGACGACGACGTCGTGTGACGTCGTCCCTTGGGCGTCACCGAGTGTGTCCTGACGTCGTCCCTTGGGCATAAACGGTGGTTTATCCGGTCGCCTCCGGCGGAGCTACAGAGCTCCGTTTTGCGTAATTTTTGCGTCATTTTCTTCAGAATTCTCTCTAGAATCCATTTATGCCCTCCTTTTGCACTGATTTTTCCAAAAACCATGATTTTTAAATGATTTTTTCCAAGTTCCTAAAATCATCCCTAGGTACTTTTTTTGCGTTTTCTAGAGAAATCCACCGTTGGATCACTCCCAAATTTAAAGGGTTTGCTCTTGGGTCTCTTGTGCACTAGTTGGACGGTGCGATTTTCAAACGGACGAGGTTTGATCCATGAAATCATGCTCCAACAGTAGCGTGCACAAAGGTTCCTAAAAATTTGATTTTTTCCTAATTTAATTTTTTTAAATACTTTCCTAATTGATTTTCTAATTAATAAATATAGAAAAACATGGATTTGAGGCTTACCTTGCGCCTGGCTAGTGTTGCTCTTGTCGCCGGGGTTCCACTCGTCGGAAAATCCAAGTTTTGCAGGGCTAGGGTTTTGCGTAAAAACTTGGAGAAAACGCTCAAAGTGGAGCGTTTTGGCTCCTATAGGAGCATACATATAGGATTTTAGAGTCTTGGGGAAGAGAAACTCTTCCCCACACGTCTCTTTCTACGTCTCTCCGGCGATTTTTCCGGCTCTAGTAGAGACATGTGGAAGACGGGGGTGCCATTATCAATTTGGACCCCTGTCTAACACATCTCTATCAAATGACCAATTTGCCCTTACAACTTTGACGGCTCATAACTCCCTCGTTTGAGCTCCGTTTTTTGCGTTCTTGGTGGCGTTGGATTCGTATCAACGAGCACTTTCTAATTATTATATTTTTAGAAAAAATTTCTATCTATAAATTTTTATTTTTATTTATTTAAAAATTTCCTATTTTATCCTAAAAATTAAGGATATTACACATGCTCACTCATATATTATATATTTGTGTCATTTGTGCAAGAATCAATAGGTGAAGACATAGTAGCTCCACTTACAACCATATTCTCTATATTCTTGTACAGATTCTCAACCTTTTACTCCTTTCATCAAAACCATAGCCCCCTTAGTCACTTTTAAAACTCTATATGTTGTTGTTTATGTGTATCTATTGAAATCTATAGTACCGAGGGATATTAAAATTTTCATCAACTCAAGTACATGTCTAACATCACTTAGAGTCTTCATAGCCCCATCAAATATATTTATTTTAGCCGTCTCTATCCTGATGACCTTGCATCTTGCATCTTGTATCATTCCTCATTAAGGCATAACCATAATTATAAGGTTTGTAGCTATGAAACAATTCCTTGTTTGAGCACATGGGATAAGAGCATCCAGAATCTATAATATATGGATCAAAAAAGTAATTTGTACTTGAGGAGATTGAGAGCAAGTCTCTTTCATTAGAATTTTTAGCTTTTGCTACATTTGCTGAACTAGAGGATTTGTCATTCTTCTCATCTTTATCTTTCTATTGTTTTGGGTAGTCTATCTTGAAGTATCCCTTTTGATGATAATAGTAGCATTCTTCCTTCATTCTTGATTTTGATCTTGACCTATTCTTGTTTGATCGAGATTTTTCCTTAGTCCTTCGGCCTTAACTTGACTTTACTAGAAGTCATTCTACCTCAAAATCATCTCCTCCACTATGTTTCTTCCTCATTGCATTAGATAAAAGAGCCATAGTCACCTCATTTATTTATATGGTATCCTTTTGAAACAACAAGGATTTAATTAAATGATCATAAGAAGCCAATAGTGAAGCCAACAACACCAATGCTTTCTTCACTTTGTCGATTTTTATATCAACTCTGAATAAAGTAGTAATCAATTTATTGAACACACTGGAATGCTTCATTAAATTTGCTTATTCTTCCATCTTTAGGGCATGCAGCTGCTTTTTCAAATACAACTTATTTGTCAAAGACTTTGCCATATATAAATTGTCCAGCATCTTGCACAAGTTTGGCCTTTGTCAAGTATATTGTACACAATCTCATCCAAGGGATATAAAAGAATGGTACTCATCTCTTTTGCCTCAAGCTTCTGTAATTCTTTTCCCCATCAACACATCGATATGATATTAATGCCGAGTCAATAGAGCTTTCACCTTCTGTTACCATATGTTATTCTTCCCGTTGAATTTCTCGATCTCAAGCCTTGAGCCTTTTGTCTTTATGGCCACCATTATAGATCACAAACTGAAACCAGGGCTTTAATACCAATTGTAAAAAAGGAAAAATCCCAGAAAATCAAAGTGGAAGGAGATGAAAGAAAAAAGAAAAGAACCCACTTTTCCCTGGGCACTTTTCTATACCCCTAAAAATGTAAGTATTGACAAAATGGTCGTGTATAGGCTTTTATCTAAGCTTTCAATGACCCTTATCCAACCATCTTATTAGCCTCAAGAAGCTTAGCAAATAGGTCCCACTTATAAAAATGGCAGGCGGTGATGTGAGACACACAGCCCAACATTCTTTCTCTCTCTCTCTATTCCCAACATTCTTTTCCATCTGATTAGGCCCAAATGATTTGTGGTCTAAATTCTAAATCGTTCATCTTCTTGGCAACATCTTAGGCAATCCAGATTCATGACACCAAGAATCTTCTTCACCAGATGATCTCAACATTCCAGGTTGGTTAAGATTCTTAAGCCATTTTCTTTTGTGATTCTTGTCAGCTGTCATTTAGCAAATCATAGTAGAGATTAGGATATCCAAAGATGTCTGCTGGTGCATGGGTATGACGTGAACAGGGTTTCAGCCGGGCATCCAAATTCCGTGATTACTTGAAGAATCATTTTAAAGCTCCCACTGTATCCATTTTAATCTGCATAATCATATTGCAAATTGTTCATAAAAAAAGGCCAATTTCTATATACTTATAAGGGTACAATAATAGCGATCTTACATGCTGATATTCAGTCAGTAAAATGTATATCTGGGTTGTGAGGATTGGTGATCCAAACAGTTCATCTTCAGGCCACTGGCTATCCATTTTAGATACACTCCACAAGTAAAACATTTTCTTCACTACATGATCTTAAAGTCCAGTTGGTTGAGATTTTTATCCTGCTGTTCTTTTTACTTTCTGATCATTTCATTTTCCACTACAAAGTAACAGTGGCTAGAGGATTATCCAGTGGCTCATTTTAGCTAAGAGAAAAAATGGATTTTCCAATGAATCCTTTGTACATTTTTGGATGTCTACTGGCATACACCCGCAAATGTTCATCTAAACAGTTGCACCGAGGCTCCTCCCACTGTTATCCTTTGAATTTACATAATCATATGGCGTAGCGTTAAACAAAAAAGTGGCTAATTTCTATATAACTCAGATCCGCCCGTATCACACTGGTCAGATTATCGATCTTCGCCATTGATCATCGTAAACAGGCCACTTCTACCATTGTACATGCCATCCTATTTTGCCCTTCTAAATCTTTATAATCATATCTCGGACTGTTCACAAGAAAGGCCAATTTCTGTATACCTTAGATTCACCAGTATCACACTAGCCAGATGGTCATTGATCATCAAATTTCTCGGTCCAAGCCATTCATCTATCAGTGAAATTTATATCTAAGCAATAGCATAAGGATTTCCCTATTAGTGACATCCAAAACTTTCATATAGTGGCTTAATTATTATGCAAGCTAGGACCCTACTTAGATAATCTATATCCTATTAATGACATCTAAACCGTTTATCAATTGGCCAATACTTTATTAATTATCCTAACTACTACTGAATCATTTACACTGGGTTTAGTTGTAAACTTTAGATTATCTACTAGGCCACTACTCAGAGATAAGCAGTGCCATAAAATTCTACTCTGATGATGATCCTAACCACTTTAAGTATTTATTTGTTGCCAATTAATGTAGAGATGTTTCAAATTTTATCACATTCCTTCACAATTCAACTGTTTGGATGGATCTTGTATAAGTCATCTAATTTCTTTACGAAGTTGCCCTCCAACAAGAAAGGTAGAAATATTGAAACTTCTCTGCCATTTGGATCAGAGAAGTTATGGTAAAAATCAGGTTTTAAATTTCCAGAAATCGCCTAGGCACAGGAACTCTGAAAAACAGCCGGTAAAAAAATTGTCTGCCATTAAAAATCATTTTTTGTAAAAGTCTGCCGTTACAAACGTGTTAAAGGAGGCCACGCATCCGCCGTGGGTTTTTGTCCTCCCTAATCTGAAACGCAGGCAAATGTGTAGGGGCGGGACTGTGGACAAATAAACCACCGGTAATGTGGTTTCAGCTTACAACTTCACTGGCGGCACGGTGAATTAGTGAATAAAGATACTCAAACCTGTTACAGAATTGTGTATTTATAGTACTTGTCACCTGTTACTTGCAAGTGAACATTTGTTAACATTGTAAAACATTAAAAAAAAAACAAAAAAAAAACCAAATATTTGAAGAAAAATGGAATACCTTTGTTAGCTTAATTCTTTTGCAATACTAGTACACATAAATAAGATGGAGATTAGTCCCAATATCTTTATGAGAGTGACTATTTCATTTATAGCATAGAGAGAAGCACTTAGAACTTTAACACATGACTCGTATAACAACAAGTAGATTTGCCTTCATGGCTGAACCATTAGAAAATGCCTCAATGAGAGACCTGATAATCAGAAACCATCATACATGTAGTCATCATTTGGTTGCGATTGTGTCCATTCATTCGTAAGGATTAGAGCTGGTCATTAACTGCTGTTTTTTATAGTGAACTTATTAGTGTTTGGCAACTAGCTTTGGCAAACTAGGCAAAGTGACTAAAAGAAGTCAATGGAGTCCCAACAATGGAAGAAAAGAACAGCCAAGCAAGGTTTTGAGAATGGGAATAAGGTGAGAAGGTAGAGAATATAGAAAACAGAAAAGGAAAGGCAAGATAAAGGGCTTGAAGTACCTAGCAAAGGGCTGCTGCTGCAGAAATGAATCCGCCCCTATACAGCCACCTCATGAGCCTCAACCTCTATGAAGTTTCTACTCCTGATGATGATTTGGAGAAGCTGATTTCCTGTTGCCAGATGCTAGAAAGTGTTTTTTCTTGGACGATAATTGTAGGAAAAGTCATAGTTTAAGAGCAGTCAGGATTAGTGCGCCGAACCTCTTATCATTGGCAATCCACTCTTGCAACCGCACAAGCATTCTGTTGAAGAATGCACCCTTCTGGTAGACACCAGGACGTTATGACACCAGGATGCTTGTTGACCTACTAATGAATCTCGGTCATGTTGAAACTCTCACACTATCCTTACCAAATGGAACTTCAATGGTTTGTTTTTATTTTGCCAGAAGAAGTCAACCTTAAACATCAGTGATAACGTCACATCAATCCAATGCCTGTTCTAAGTTATTATATGTTTCTTATCTAGTTTGGAAATCGATGTTCTTATCAATGTATTAATACTATTAGTTGAAGAAGAACCGCAAGTTTCTGCAGAAGTATTGGGAGGCACCTGGGTGCTCCAGAGGGTATGATGCATCACCTAAGGACAGTTGAACCACAAGATTGATATTGATATCCTTAGATTGTAAGACTGTATGTCCTTCGCAAAATGCAACTTTTCCCTATAAAGAAAGCTCATACCGCAAAATGTTTTCCTTTGTTCTCTGGTTTCTGTGCAACCTTGACTGCTATCATTACATTAGATCCTAACTAAATGCCACTTCACTACAGCACACGAAACAAGTTGTAAGATTTTGGAAATGAAACTAAACTTTTGTGAAGTCATGACTAGCGACTTAGTCTACAATATCTGAAGCTTTATATTGAGAGGTCACACAGAGATTTCTCCCAAATAACAGTCAAAGTATGTAAGAATAAAAAGTTAAGAGGAGCTAAAATTTGTGGTTAGATAATTACAAAAAGCCCTAACTTCAATGCCTCTATTCTTGCCATTACCATTTATAGTGTGAGGACCTGCGCATCCACAACTTCTAATTAGCAACTTCAGTAGTGCAGAGGCAAATAATAACAGATAAATTTTACTCAATAGTAATCTCTCAACAAGGGATTCCAACCATGACAAATACATATCCCAATGTACAGCCACATCTTACATGGTCTAGAAGCATCAGTATTTACAAGTCAATGGAAGAAAAGTATATCTTATAATTTAACATTTACAAGGCTGATTACTCAGGATCAAAAGCAATGAGAAAGAGAGCGGTGGGCCTTGCTCTCACAGAGGGGTTCTGCTGGAACATAGTACTGGGGCATTCCAGCCAAAATGATATCAGATAGAGGGAACACCCATGCTATAACCATCTGTTCAGTTGTAAAAGAATAAAGTAGACAAGTAACAAGAAAGTTAGGCATTACTCTTAAAGTAATTTCCTACTGCATGGTTAGCCCTGCAGTAAACATCTGTATGGAGACCAAATGACAGAAGGCTTTTTTACTTGCCTTATTCACCTTCAAAGCATGTAAAAAGAAGATCAGTTAAAATTCTTATTAAGAGATGGCCGCATCAAATAATCAACATAACGGCCAATGCTTTGTAAGGTGGGTACTTAATGAGACAGCTTTCATTCTGAACATCTGCAAAATAAAAGGATCAGAGAATACATGTAAGAAATTTGCTCTAAAGGCAAAGTGTAAGCTGCTGGTTTGAAAAGCTAATGATGGGTCAGCCATACTTTTAAGTTACTATACCGGATGAAAGAGAGAGTCATTTACACAAGAGGGTAACTTGGTTTCCTGACTATTCTACATGGTGCCCTTATCACCAACCCTTACTAAATTGAGCTTACAAATATAGACATTGGTATAACACACTTCTGGTCCTGAGTCTCCAAATGACAGTATTATAACTCACAGAATCAGTGTCCACATTTTCAAGACGATCTAAAGCCGTAATCAACCTACCTACTCTGCATAAAGCATGAAATAACACATTGTAAGTGAAAACATTTGGAGATACTGTGCGAATCAGCACTTCAGCTTACACATCTTGTACCTGAGAAACCATTACGAAACTACTGAATTTAAACAAAGTCAAATAAGTGCCCGTAAGATAGAATGTGATTTCTCTAATATAAAACAGCATGGGTGAAATTAATTCAAGACTGATATTAGACCCATCACAAAATCAAACAAATCTAAACTTAACTCATTTTCAAAGAATCACTCTCTATCTCAAAACCTTCAGAACAAGATCTCAACAAAATCTAAATCTAATAAACAATTCGAGTGATCCTAAATTTGGGAATTGATTATGTGTTAGAGGAAATGGAGTTAGTAGTAAAGCTTGGCTTACTGTGCTCCCATCCTCTGGCATCAGCAAGACCGAGCATGCGGGTAGTGATGCAAGTTTTGGATGGTGCCTGATAGCATGTACACTAGCCTTCTAGTTGGCCATGGTGAATATTTTGAACATTTTATAGTTTTAAATATATTTCCGCAAGACGCATCTGGAAACCTGTTGCCACTTGTTGATTCAATCCTATCTGAAAGCTTTGGATTATGTTGTTTTTAGATTGTATAGATTTTCTACGGGATTGTGATCGAATATCAAACATCAAAAGTTCAGTCCTAGTATAAAATCAAAGAATATTTAACCTCTTCTTCTCAAGTTCATGAATCTGCTCCTTCCCCTGCAATTCCCTTCTTCTTTGAAGTTCTTGCCCCATAGATCCTCTGAAACCATAAAAGTAGGGATGATTGAGAGCACTTCTGAGAGATAAAGGGATTATCCTCAACAGATGTGTGTGTGTAGAGAGAGAGAGAGAGAATGGACCAAAAAAGAGATTAGTCTAACCAGATTGGTATGTAGTGACTAGATTGCGTTTGTTACATCATCAGATTTTTCACAGCAGGAGAGACGGCACAGGTTTGAAGGCACTAGCAGAGAGGGGGAGAAGCATATGGGCTCGAAGGTGTACTGGCGCGGTAATCTGGGATAATTACTGGCAGAGAATAACCGCTAGTAATAAGTCTCTTAATAAAGAAACTGCCACGACCATTGCACGGCAACCCCACCACACCAACATTCATTGCGGCTACAACTAAACGGCAGGTAAAGGCCATTTCTGTTGTACTGATGCCTTGTGCCTCTTTACTAGTGGATCTATAATGAAAAAAAAGCTTCAGCCATTATTCCGTGAAGCTATTAGATATTAAGTCCACGGCATTAGCAACGTTCGGTCACGGAAAGACCTTTGAGTGGAAGATCCATCTCTTCTTTTCCTTTTTTTATGGAAAGATTGATGAATTTTATCAGGAAGCATGAACGATACTAAAGGGGAAAACATAAAACTTGATAATAAAAAAAACCCAGAGAGGTGATGTCGGACAAGCATCAACAGCACTCTACCATTCATAAGAAACATCATCCCACACCCTCCTAGTTCAACAAATTGAGACCCTCTTCTTTCTCCTTTCATCTGCCCCCAAATTAGTAGATATAAGGAAGTGAATGATTCTGCTTTCCCCAATTTTTTAGCAGCAATTTAATCACATCAATGATATAAATATGTTTCCATGGGATATTCCTTAGTTGTTTATCCACTTAGTAGCATTGAATGAATCGCCTTCAATGATGCATGGCTCTTGGAACTTTTGAGCAATGACTCACATACGGTATCTTGATGCACGAATCTCAGCTATGTTGGCATCTATCAAACCTATCGGCCCTGAGGATTTAATTATTATCACTCCATCAATGGTCATCACTCCCCTTATCCCTGCAGGACCTATGGTGCTTAAGCTTGAGCCATCATAGTGAAGCTTAATCCAACCTGGTGGAGGGGCATGCCATGATGGTTTCGCTTTATCGACCTGTTCAACAATTACATGGAAGGAATCCCATATAGAAAGAATTTGTTGTCTGGAATAAGGTCTGAACATCAGTGAGAGAGATGCCCAATAAGCGATTTTGGAGATAATCATTTGATCTCTGTCAAACACTCCGACTTCTTTCAGCCCAAATATGCCAAGTTTCTACCAAGAGCAAGCTTCCGTAACAGTCTCCACTTCTTTGAGGTTGTAATGATTCACTCCATTGAGAAATAAGATCGATAGCATATCTTGACATTACCAAAACCTTTGTTGTGTAGCTAAAACTGATAAACAAGGGAGGTGTTGATTCTGCATCTTGTAAACACAAAGGACATCTGTTCACCAAAACAGAAAGTGAGGCTTTGCAATCAACAATCAAAGGAGTCATGACCAAACTACAGATTGAGTCCACAATGAATGTATTCCCCAGTTTATCAATAGTGCCATGCTTATTCTACCCAATAAGTCATGAGGATCTCATGTGGTATGAAAAAGTTGAGGATATCAATCATCACTTTATGTGATTGATCGTGTATCCCTATTCTATTTATAGATGTATTACATGATTTTCGACAGAAACGCAGATAATGTGCTAAGGTTACATTTGATATAGAGGAAAATAACAAAACTAATAGCGGTTTAAAACTTAAGCAGAATATCTTGTGATATCTTAGTGATAATCCTTATTAGGTATCAAGATGGTTGTCTCAACTGAATTCAATTGGGGGGAGATCCATAGGCCTCATGGATGAAATTCATGGTAGTCTCGGGGGACTAAATTAGATGATCTCTAATATTCCTGGCTCAGCTAACAACGAGGTTGGCAGATTGGCTAAGGAGTAGAAGCACAAGGCTTAGGTACTTGTAGAGATCTCACACTTACGAATTCTATTGCATACGATTCGTGTGAATTACATTGCTAGGAAGTAGAGATGCAGAACTCATGAATGTTAGGAATGCAAAACTTGGTAGAGGTAAACTTCCCAAATAGTCAGAATTCATGACTAAAAGAGAAGAATTCTTCTCTAGTGTAAAATCTCACAAGGAAAATCCTCACCATGTTCTCACGTAAGAGGCCCGCATTCAAATATGAGCTTCTTCGGTTGCATATAATGAGAAAATGGTTGGTACTTTTCTATCTTGTATTGTTTGTGTTGATATGCGAGATTCTGGATTTGAGTACAGGGACTTGAATCAGAATATAAGCACTTGTATTTATATTCACTATCTTATATGAAGAGGAATGTAGTTGTCCATTGAGATGATGTAATTGAAAATTTGTTGGATCATGTACTTAATGTTAAAGGAATGGTTGAAATGTACTCATTTCTTTGTATATTTTTTCTGGAAAATAAAAGCAGACTTTGTCTGAAATTTGTTGAGTTTTTTTTATAGAATTGAATGCATATTTGTGGAAATTAAAATGTTAATATGTGAGATTTGTTATTATTTATTTGTAATATTATTACCAAGAACTTAGAACACAGTAATATTTATTACCATATAATGTCAAGAATTCATGAATACAATTCTCTAAAGAACTCACGAATGCAAAAATAGCACCCAAGAATGTTAAAGTTTAGTCCAGCATTCATCAATGTTGCTGACTATTTGTGAATCTTGAGCCCTTCGTCAGTTCTAGAACTCGGCCCTTGCAAATCTCAATGACAGAGGCTACAAATGCTTGGATGAATAGGAGGATTTCAGGATAAGGGGTGATGGAGTTCTTGTCTGCAAATGTATTTTGGTTTCTGTTTTTTCTCTCAATTGAGTCTTGTAATGTTGTTGTTGTGACCACTAATTCTTTAGTTGTTCGCTTTCTCCTTGCGTGCTCATCAACTTTGGACATTTTTAGTGCCCAGCTAGTAACTTCCAGCCGAGCTTTTTCTAGCTTTGAGATGTTCTTGTTCCTGGCCCTTTGTATTTCTTATTTTCAGCGATCTAGAAGATTGCCACCCTGATAAAATGCTTCCACCTCTCAAAAAATAATTTCTCACTATTTTAGCAAGCATTATAATACTTGAACAGATTGTGAATCTATAACCTTGGACCGTCCCTCTTATCTTCAAGAATAGAGTATTGTGTGTTCTCTCGCTTTCTGAAAACTCGAGCATCTAATTCCTATCTAGAGCCGCAAAGCGTGATCTTCTCCGTAGCACCTAAAGTTTCTTAATTAGACTCGAAAGAAATCCTCCATTGATCTACGAAGTTCTATCTGTTGGCACCACCCATTTGATGGAGAGCAAGTGGAATACCCACGTCCAAATGTTTGTTGCGGAGCTACAATTAATATATAAAAATATAGGAAGCAATTTCTTCAGCTTGATAACGAAGTACATAACAGTTGGGAATTATACCCCTCTTCTCATAAAACGTCTTTAGTTGGCACCGCCCATTTGATGGAGAGCAAGTGGAATACCCACATCCAAATGTTTGTTGAGGAGCTACAATTAATGTATAAAAATATAGGAAGCAATTTCTTCAGCTTGATAACGAAGTACATAACAGTTGGGAATTATACCCCTCTTCTCATAAAACGTCTTTAGTAAATGATCTGTTAAGGGCCACCAGCCATGGGAATGCCATTATAAGGGTAGTAGCACCCTCCCAAATTTTGGCCAGAAAATGCTTAAAGTTTTGAAGTTCAAGCTGTCTACTATGGCAAGATTTATCTTGAGAGCCACCAGCCATGAGAATGCCTTTACTTTAAGGGGAGCAGCACCATCCAACGTCTTGGCTGGAAAATGCCGCAAGTTTCGAAGTTCAATCTGTCTAGTCTAGCAAGATTTACCTTGTCATCACTCTCCTTACCATGTTGAGATTTCCTAAGAGAGATACCTCTTGTTTGTTCTCAAGTCAGCTTCCTCATTGGCTGTACTGTAAATTAATGTGTGTAAACATATGATCTTTATCCTTGATTCACTCAGTAATCATCTCCAAGATGTTCTGAAATCTCCAGCAATGTTTTTTTAGAGCTGAGCCACCTGATAATGCTCTTGGAATATCCTTGAACGACCAATGGCATCGGATGGAGGGGTACGATGTACTGAGGGTGTGATAAGCTGTAGTAAGTTAATTAATGACGGAGTTTACTTTATCTATTTATTAGTTTAGAGTAAGATTTAAGGAACCTTACTCTTGCGGGTGGACTACTACTTGATTATGATATACAGTTGAACACACATCCATGGTCAAAACTTTGGTCATCTATACGCACCAAGTCTTCTGCATTGGATGCTAGTAACTACTGCAAAAACTGATAGCTCAAAAAGATGAAACTGATAGTGTAATCTTGGCAAATCAGAGGATTAAGATCATCCCTACTCAAAGTATAGCCCACAAGGTAAACTGTTGGATCACAAAGCTTCTAGGACACATTCGTGTGGCAACCAGATATCTTTATATCACACGTGGAGAAACCTTATAATTTCTGCATGTCCACCTTTGTCCATAGGAAAAAAATATTCTCGTATGACATGAATATTAATAGGCTGGAGATATTATTGAAAATCCCTTATGATGTTTATAGAATAACCGGATTTGATCCATGTCTAAGTCCGAATCCTTTCTCACGTCAAAGCCAAGTGCTCTTGGTCAAAGTTGGTGATAGAAATTAGAAAGTTTTCTACCAAGTCAAGAACGTGTGACCGTAGCATTCCAGTTGGGTCTACACTAGGACCACCTCTATCAACGATGACTGGTGAGACATACGAGCTGCTATCTACTTGAATACCGATTGTATTACATGAAGCTGGCATATTTCTGGCCTTCTACAATTCTTGCTTTGGCGAGTAACATAGCGGTTGGGGCCTTCGACTTGGGACCGGGCACTAAGAAAAATGAAAAACCATTCGTTAGTAGCCTCTGACTGGGATCTATTCATTTGTCTTCAAAGGCACAATTAGGGACCTTGATGATCATGCAGCGAATGCTTTCAGTGTTAGATGAAGCATTCCTCTCATCTAGATGAGTAGATTATAAAAGTATGCATGATGATATTCAGCAAAGTATGGGAAGTGAATGGCACGCCTTAACAGGTGGCTGTTGCTTCTTTTGTGTTTGAATTTTGGGATGCAATGTTTTTTGCTGCCTTTACTTGGGTTGATAAGGGGTAGAGGTGGATCTAGCGGCCAGCTATGTGCATGGGACCTCTTGCTTGCTCTGATCTTTTTCGCTCAGGTGCTTCGTGAGTCAGGGAAGTGTGATGTAATCATTCGTGCAATCTTCTCAATCGAGTGCAATAAAAATTTTAATACTTTTAAAAAAAAGTAAAACACCAGTAATTGTATAACGATGACCATCGAATTTGTGCGATCTTAACAAGTGACCTACATGGTTTTGCCTTAGTCCCAAATTTATATCCCATTATAGGATAAAACTAATACACATAGCCCAACCATCATGTTTTCACAACAACACCTCACTAGATGTTATAACAAGAGGAATGCTAAATAAACACTCCATATAAGAGACCATTTGGGTACCAGTTTTTGGGAGCACACCTTGAAGGGGAGCCTTGGCGCAACGGTAAAAGTTGTCGTCATGTGACCTTGAGGTCACGGGTTCAAGGCGTGGAATCAGCCTCTTGCAAAAATACAAGGTAAGGCTGCCTACTTTAGGCCATTGTGGCCCGCCCCTTCCCCGGACCCCGCATAGGCGGGAGCTTCGTGCACCGGGGCTGCCCTTTACCTTGCCATGATCCAGCTCATTCAAGTGATTGCTCCCTCTTTAAATGTCTTATAAATCAAATAGCATATTGTTTGGATGATTCTAGCATGACTATTGATAATCAAAGTTTCTAATCCATCCATTTCCAATTATAACTTTTTAGATGCTAAAATCCTCCAATACTTATTGCTCTATTGATCTGGAGCAATCACATGAATGAGTTAGATCATGCAAAGGTAAGCTTAAAAAAAGTGGTACCCAAGTGCTCTCCTACAGAGTATCTATTTAGCATTCCTCTTGTAATAAATAGGCTTTACCAAATGGCAGTTTTCATAAACAAATATCATATAAGAGTTTATATGTACAATTGTAACTTGGAGATATAATTCAGGATGAGATGAGCTATTTTTGGGCTATCATTTAGGAAAACATATTCCTAGGCACTCATTTTGTGAATCTTTGAATATCATTGCTTAATCAAAAATGAGATAGCGTACATGTACTTAATGTTGCAAACCGTACTTGGGATCCCTCTAGCTAGGCCCCACCTTTCAATTGTCTAAACAATTCTTTTTGCTCAGCCTCTCATATTTAGGCCACCTGTAAAAACTCATGTCTGTTAGGTGCTTCCATATACAACTTTTTTGGGCTGAAGTTCAATTGATGATGATTTGAAAATGCAAAAAGACATAAAAACCATCAATGATCATGAATCTTGGTGTCTAACCAATCTAGTTGAGGCCAAACGAGATAAGCGAATCAGATTATTGGAAGGTGATCCGACCTAGCTAAGGGGGCTCAGAAAGTCAGTCTGCTTAGAATTTTCTCCTCCCAAATAGTCTGTTATTTTCTGAAAAGCGAGGTGTTTTGTCCTGGACTGAAACCCCATTTTGGGGGTGGCAATAGTAAAAAAACGGTGTGAAGTATCATTCTCCTAAGTTGCACGATTTTGTTCTAAGGGAGAAATAATTTTCAGCAGAAGCAAAATTAGCGCGTCCAGTAGCCATCTACTGAAAATGCAGCCAGTTTAGGAAAAGACGAATAACAGATGGCCCTATTTCCTAAAGAAAAGCATCTTTGCATCTATTCACTCGTTCCACTTCATAAATGAGGCCCTGGAAGTTTTGCCCCTATTACTTTCGAACTTTCAATGTTTGGGGCTTTTTGGCAGCTGTTATGGGGAGGTTCTATCCGACATGGTGCACAAGGAACCGGCAAATTAAGTCACCAGTCTTGTTCCATAAGCTGAAAATCATGAAAACTAACTGTTATATAATTAAAAAAGTGAATCATATGTTCATCCTTGATTAAAATGATACCAATGAATCTAGAAAGCAAGCAGGAATATTAGATGTAAGAACACAATACCATGGCTACTACTTTTCTGTTGAGGAAATTGGACTCTAGGTGAAGATGAGTCTACACAATCTAGATAAGTGGATTGCTTGATCTAGTGAACCTCAACATGAATTTCCCTTTGTGTTAAAAAACTCATGTAAGGACCCCTACTCAGATTAAAACGTGGTATAGATGCTAGTTAGTCCTAGTCAGAATGGAGAACGAGGCCTGAAAGATGGCCCCGATGCTCCCATTTTTCCCTCTCTTTGTTAGTCGTTGACCCTGTCATTGCTGGAAAATGCAGACCCTCAGAAATCGATTTTGGATCAAATGACGGAGACACCAAGCTAGAAACGAAAATTTGCAACACGGTTTTGTATCCAAAACGTGTTTTTCTGCCTTGGGGATTTCAAGACCGGATCAAAAACCCTCTCTTTCTCATCTCGCCGTTGATCCAAAACGCGTTGCATGCGGTTGCCAGAAATTCCGCCATTGCTCGCCGATGACCCTTTCGCCTCTGTCGTAGTACAATCAATCAGATACAAATAATACCCAGACTCGAAATGAATCGACACGGTTGAATTGGGTGACTGACTATTTAAAAAGTGTAAGGGATCAAAAAATTAAAAGAAAAAATTTACTAAACAGGATGTTGTAAGCTTTCAAGGTCCTCTCCTTCTGAGTCCACATTTCTCCGCTTGCTCCTTATATCTACTAGAAGAGCTACCGCAGTCTTTACACGTAGAACACGCGGTCTATCTGATTACGCGGACCAAGCGCATAATGTAAATAGCCCCCACCGACAAGGCTCGGTTGATTCAGAGTTAAGCTCCTATACCTTCTTCCTCGATGGCCAAAACCCAACCCACACCGGCACCGGACCGCAAGAAGATCAATCTCGCAACTGCACCGCGATGGGTTCCCACCAGAGGCAAAGTTCTGAAACGAATTTTTGGATGCTTTCTTGGTTCATGTGGGCTTTCCACAAAATCGAAGTAGTCCAAATTCGAAGCCTTCTGATGGATTGGATTACTTGTGCTTCCATATTTCTGTCTCCTCTCCTCTCCACTACCGTTGCTCTGTTAGTTTTTAGCTATGTTTTTCGTATTGTTCAAGAACAGGTTACAGCATCGTTGCTGTTCATTACTTTGATTAGTTGCTCGGGTTCTGGGTTTTGAACTTCTGCCGCTGGTGATGGTGACGGAACAAGGCGACTAGAAGGTTGACTTGTAGCTTCTACAACAAAGAGAACCCACTTCTCTCTTCCTGTTCTCTAGCTGTAGAAAAATGAGGAGACGGAGACCTGCTCTTTTTTCTTTTTCACTTGGTTTCTTTCGTTTTTTGGCCTTTTTCCTGTGCATTCTCTCTTAAGCTCGACGGGAAGGAGGAGATGTTTCAAAGCATTTCTCTTTCTTGATTTTCATTTTTCCGTATGTTTCATTCATTTTGACAGTACTAATTTGTGTCCATTTACCAGGCCCTTCATTATTTACTTTTCTGTGAGGTTGAATTATGTACAATTTTAATTATATACCAACTCAGAATTCCTATTTGCACCCTTCTACTTTATATGTTAACAAGCATAAGGAGCCACCAGTCACTAACGCGAGTGGTTTGTACTCTGTCCCTAAGTGTGTTAATATCAAAAAGGAAAAGGAAAGGTACAAAAGATAAAAAAACAAGGAGTGTGGATATGGACCCTTTATCCAAGTAACCGAACTTTTTAAAAATTCAAGAAATTGCCAGTGGTTGGTTTTTTATTTTGTTTAATTATAGTCTACCAAACGAATATTCCCATTTGACACAAGAGTAGAGCCATAATAATTGAACTGATGGGCTAGTTTATTGTTATGCACCTAGACTATACATTTTTTTTTGGTTAAAATGCAAATTATATTAATCAGAAAGAAAAATCAAACACACGCACCATAAAATATTCGGGGAAAGCAGGTCTCCATAAAATATTCGCTGTTTGAAACCCAAAATTTGCCAAGAAGTGGGCAGCTGGATTTCCTTTCGTGTAGATATGATTACTTCCAAGTAGGAAAACTTGGGAGAGCACCTAAGGACTTCCCTGGCCATCTCGTCTCCGGGTTGAGTCACTCGAAGAGTCAATGACAATTGGATTACCTCTTGAACTACGGTTGAGTATTGAGGGAATGGGACGGGTATTGGGAATTGTCTCATCTCAGAAAGTCGGAACAAGGTCCTTATTCCAATCATCCAAACACGTCAGGTTCTGGACAAGTAGCATCCTAAATAATTAGCTATTTTCTTTTAAACATAAATTTTCACTGCTAAAAACATTAAATATTTAGTCATTCAAGAAAATAAAATATATTATTGTTTAAGCTACAACTATACAATAGTTTCAAATTTCAACAAATGACATTTATTGTCTTTTACAAGAGTTTGGAAAGACTAAAAGTTACCCCTTGCATCGCACACCGTCTCTCTCTCTCTCTCTCTCTCTCTCTGTTCTCCTTCTACCCAGTTTACTAGTTCTGCCCCTTACTTGCATCAAATCAGAACTTCACCCACAGCGTCTCTCTCCCCAGCGGACTAGTTCTGCTCCTTCCCTGCATCGCATCGAGGTAAGAAAAGCTGACTATCGCAGCCACGAGGGGCAGCTCATTGTTGAAACCATCATCATTGAAACCCTCATCTATGAAACCCTCACGTATGGTACAGCCCTTATCCCTCATCATTGAAACCCTCATCAACGATTCCCAAATCACCCGTACCCCCTCTCTGCTGTCTCTCTCTCTCTCGGTTCACCTTCTCCTCAGCATTCCTTCCACTTTTTTTCTCTCTCCGTTTCTTTCCCTCATCAACGGCTCCGGTCTGGTAAAACCCCCATCGTTGAAATCCTCCCGTCTGGTACAGCCTTCATCCCCCATCGTTGAAACCCTCCGGTCTGGTACAGCCCTCATCCCTCATCGGTGAAGCCCTCATCAACGATTCCCAAATCACCCGCACCTCCCCTATGCTGCTGCTCTCTCTGTCTCTCCAACGTTTCTTCCTCCCGTTTCTTTCCCTCTTCTTCCTTTCATTCTCTGTCGTCTACGCTGACCACACGATGATAATGCAAAACAAGTGGAATAGAAAGCAAAATAACAAAAATGATGAGTAACAATGCATGAACCACACTTCTATTAATTGATAAAAGTTTATAAATAGGTATTACAAGAGTAGTAAAACAACAAACTAATCTTACCCACTAACTTCCATAAAACAACCACTAACTCTCATAAAATTGCTACTAACTTTTAGCATTAAAACTTATAAAACTATCGCTAACCAATTTTTAAAACCACACAAACCACTATCCTTTAAATAATTAAATCTTAACACATCGGCCACCTGCGCTTCACCGCCACAGACGACTGACTGACTGGTCGTCATCGACAACTCCCGTTGCTAGCACTGCTTCACTCGAACCGCCATACTTCACGATCTCATCTCTCCTCTCTTTGGTAAGACCCTCATCGTTGAAACCCTCTATTTGTCTACTGTAGAAAATCTCTGCTAAGGCCAATATACGATCAGCATGGATAACTTTGTATATATTGATTTTTATGTGTAAATTGGCCAATAGCATTATTGTTGGCTTGTTGCCTTCCAACCAAGCTTTGAGTCTCTAATAGAGAAATGTAAGTTATGTCACAGCTAAAACTAGAATATGTCATGCTTAGCCCAAATCAAATTTCTTAAATTAACTAGGCTTCAAATGTATGAGATGACAATCAGCCATAGACCCAAAATAAAGAAGACAATTATGAAGCCGGTTTTCTATAATGGTGATGATGATAATGACGATGATGAGGGAGAGGGAGAGGGAGAGGAGAATTGTAAAATAATGAAATATTCAATAATAACAAAGAAAGGAAACATACAGCTTCAAGCCAGTGTTGAAGAGGCAAAATGTGAGCCTCCTCATCCTGGGACAAACCTTTTCTAACATGCAAGAAAAGATGAGTTTAGTCTCATTTTTAATGTCAAAAAATGAGATTGAACTCTGATTGAGTTTTGCAAAATCTATTGCCTTCCACCTATATGGACAACAAAATGCTTCTATGAGACCACCACCGCAATACACTTAAAGCCTCTTTAAGCAACTTAAATTTGAATTTGATTCAACCAAGAGAAGAAAGTATGAGACACAAACCAAAGCTCCTCCACATTTCAATTTCCATCACTGATTTTGCTCACTCAAAGATTCTATTTTATTTGCTCTGCCATCACATTTCAATGTCCATCATTGATTGATTTCCCAATTACATGATAGTTGTATGATTATTCTCTTTCATTACTATTACAGGCATTAAAACCTTACCATGGATGTGTATGAAACTGAAATTGTAGGTGATGATATGGAAGGTACTGAAGTGGAAAATGTAGGAGTAGATCCTAGCATGCCTTTAGATGAAGTGGGAGTAGATCCTACTATACCGCCAAAGCTAGTACCAAAGTTAGGTATGCAATTTTAGAGTCTAGATGCTGGTTATTCATTCTACAATTCGTATGCTAAATTAGAAGGATTTTCCATTGCCAAGGACTCATTATATAAAGTTAAAGTAAATAGGAAACTCATGACATGCATAATTAGATGTTTCAAACATGGAAAAACTAGGTTTAGTGAATCAGTTAAAAACCCTAGGGGCATAATAAAGTGTGGCTGTTGTGCTTTTGTTAAATTGAGGAGAGACTTAACTACCCAACTGTGGTTTGTGCATGATTTACATTTGGGGCACAATCATAACCTTTAACCTGAATCATCTCAATTTCTTAGGTCTCACATACGTATATCAGATGTTGAGAGACAAAGAAATATGCAATTGTCTGAATGTGGTCTTAGTGCTCAACAGATTCATCAAATAAGAGCAATTGAAATTCAAGGCATAGAGAATGTTCCATGCACAGCACAAGCTTGTTGTAATGATATTAATCGAGAAAGAAGATTAGTGAAAATGGGATTAGGAGATGCAAATGCTATGTACAAATATTTTACGGAGATACAAAAGAAAGATTCTCAATTCTTCTTTTTGGTTGATTATGACTTTGAGCAAAGGCTAAAATCTGTCTTTTGGTCTGACTCAAAGTGTAGGATTGACTACTCATACTTTGGAGATGTAATTTCATTTGATAGTACTTATCTTTAAAATGCATATCACATGCCCTTTGCCCCCTTTGTTAGAGTAAATCAACATGGTCAAACGTGTCTGCTAGGGTGAGGCCTTATTTCAAATGAAAAACAAGAATCTTATGTTTGGCTGTTTAAGACATGGTTGACTTGTATGGGTTCAAATTCCCCATCTGCAATTATAACAGACCAAGATCTAGCTATGAAGGCAGCAATTAGGGAAGTCTTTCCCAACACCACTCATCGCTTTTGTCTTTGGCACATCCTACAGAAGCTAGCACTTAGGCTTTCACACTTTGCTTTCAATGACCAATTTGTAAGTAAGTTGAAGTCATGTATATACTCCCCTTTTACAATTGAAGAGTTTGAAGAGAAATGGCAGCAACTAGTAGAGGAGTATAATCTAGGAAGTAATAGCTGGATTAATAGTGTTTGTGAAGACCGTAAACAATGGGTCCTAGTTTTCTTAAAGAATACATTTTTTGCTGGCATGAACACTAGTCAAAGGAGTGAAAGTATAAATTCTTTCTTTAATAAGTACGTGTACTGAAAAACATCCTTAATAGAGTTTGTAAAGCAATACAATCTGGCATTAGAGAGTAGATATTATGCAAAAAGCCAAGAAAACTTTAGGTGCTTTAATGAGGTATAACCCCTCAAGACGAGAAGCCCATTTGAGTTACAATGTAATGACTTGAACATTTGACGATATTTTTGCATCACTTTTACTAAATTGAGAGAGAAATTGATTAATTTGAAATTTTATATAGAATTAACTATATTAAATTTTCTATTTTAATTAAAATATGAAACAAATGAATTTGTGAGAAAAATTAGCACCATTAGATTCTACGCTCAAAATAAAATCCAATGCCTCGAAGAACGCCAAAAACAGAGTTCGTATGAAGAAATTATAAGTGTTGAAAGATGGAGGCATATTTGTAATTACACTATAAAACAACTAAGACCTAACAACACAGGGTGCCATTTTACTAACGGCACCCCTCAAGTCGTCCCCTACCTCCAGCAACCGACTTCTAGCATTGCCTCTGCAAGGCGGCTCCGCCAGTAGGTAGCACCGCCTTCACAAGGCTATAAAGCCCTCTTCCCCCCTCTCACTCTGATCATCCTTTTCCCATCTTCTCTGGTCGTTTCAGACTAGGGTTTTGGTTTGGAAAAAATGAAAAAAACCTCCTCCAGTTCCCTGCAAATTCCGACAACACTCAGGTGTTAAGTGTTCAATTTTGGTCAAAATACCCCTAATTTAGTAGTTGATTAGAGCATCTAGACCATTAATTTTAAGATTTTACATCAAATATTTCATTGTAGCTTTAATTGGCCATCCAACTGTTGAATTGTAAAATTTAGTGGTTAGATGACTATTAAAGCTAATGGACGGTTTAGATTGCTCTAATTGGGTCTATGCATTGCAGATCGGTCAACTCAGGCGTGGACGCTGCAGATCGAATCAAGGATATTAGATGGAGATCAGATGAAGTTTCATGGAAATAAGATGGAATTTGAAGAATCCTAGTACAAGATAAAGTTGAAGACTTGCAGAGTTCTAGCAAGATTAGAATTCCAGTGGACCACACTCTCTTTCTTATCTCTCTTACCTATCTCCTCTTCCTTCTCTTTCTCCTCTCTTTTCTCTCTTATCCTTCTCTCATGTACGTCTCTCCCCATCTCTCTTTTAAAAACACCCTTCTTCCTTCTTAAAAAAAAATGTTTTTTCCTCCCTAGGGAAGCTGGGCTGGCCAACTTTCCCCCTCCTCTTCTTCCCTTTTCTCTCCTCCTCTCCATCTCCATTGTTCTCTCTTTTTCTCTCCTTTGCTTCCCATCGTATTTCTTGCCTGTGCCGGCCATAGGTGCGTGACACACCTGGGCTGGCTGGCATCATCTTCTTCTCCTCCTCTCATTCTCTCTCTCTCTCTCTCTCTCTCTCTCTCTCTCTCTCTCTCTCTCTCTCTCTCTCTCTCTCTCTCTCTCTCTCTCTCTCTCGTCCTAGAGTTTCCTGTCGCCCAAATCTCCTTGATTTCTCACTCATTTCATCTCCTCTGGCCCCTTCTCTGCCTTGCACAATCCAGCCCTCCAGTACCATGCATCATCTCCTTCATTAAGCACAGCATCTTAACATCGCGAAAGACGCCAGACAACTGCCTAGTTCTCCACTGGCGACGACCCTTCGCACGCCCAGGCAAGAACCCAGACCAGCGGACGACCCAGTGAGGAAAAACCCAAATTGGGTTTTCCTCAATTCTCCTTACCGCGTTCCCATCTTCACAGGACACTCCAGAGAAGAAAACCCATCCTCTTTCTCTCCGAGTCGCATGGCCAAGGGCTGCGTTTTCTCCCCATCTTCTTCTCCTTCCTCTTCTCCCTCTTTCTTCTTTCTTCTTCCTCCTTCTCTGGCAGTCCTTCTTCTCTTCACCGGACGCCCAGGGAGAGAAAACCCAACTCGGGTTTTCTCCCCACCGTTCCCACTCCCGCGATCTTCCCTTCTCTCCTTCTTCTTCCCTTCTCCCTCCTTCCTCTTCTCTTCTTCTCTCCTCTTCCTTCTCAAACCCCACGTTTTCCTAGTTTTCTCGTGAAAAACCAGAACCCTGATGAAATTACAAATCTGCCCCTGGCAGATTTCAAAAATCCTAAATGATTCCCTGTTTTAATACCAAATCTGTCCTTTTTCAGTAATACCAACTGTGTCCCCTGTTTAATTCCATCTGTGTCCCCAATTTAATTCCAACTGTGTCCTCACTTTAATTACATCTGTGTCCCTGTGCTATTTTGGTTTTGTTTTATTCACATTTTGACTATTCAGGGACAGTGCTATTCAGGAACAGTGCAATTCAAGGACAAGCTTATCTAGGACGCCTTTTAGTTTTATTTTCTGTTGTCTTTTGAATAAATGATTGTGCAAATTGCAAAAATTGAATAAAGTTGGATTTTAGTTTATTGTTAGTTTATATTCTTTTATTAATTGAATTTTATTGAAAACTCCATCATTTTAAATCAAGTTCTCGTGGGATCGACCCGTATTTACATAGCTATACTACAATAGCCCATGCACTTGCGGTTAAACAATCAATAAGTTTTTGGCGCCGTTGTCGGGGACTTGAAATGGAGTTTTTATAAAATTTAATTAAAAATCCAAAAAAAAATTTCAAAAATTCAAAAAAAAAATCAGAAAAATACAAAAAATTAGGAATTGCATTTTAGGCATTCTTAGGTGCATCTTTAGGCATTTTTAGTGCATAATCACTTTATTTCCTGAATTTGGTACTAATTGTTATTTTTCTTTTTCAGGAAATTGGAGTGGAGCTTCATCAATTAATAGATTTTTCTTGCTTTCCTAGATTAGAAATTTTATTTTTGAGTGAATCTTGTAGTGAGGCTCCTTGTAATTTGCATTTTCAATTTCAATTTTAAAGGGTTGTAATAATATAGGGCAAGTGTGGGACAAGGTGGCCCACACTTGATCTTCATCAGAAACCTCACTATAAGTCTTTTCACTCATTTATTTTCTAGATTAGGGTTTGCATTTAGAATAATTTGCATTGTTTGGTAGTTAATTGCATATAGAAAGCATATGTTATAATTGTTGCATCTTAGGGTTTGCATTAATTTTTATTTTTAATTGCATTTTAGGACACGTCTAATGCTTTAAGGTGAATTATATGTTGATCGAATTGCCATGGTGTGCGAAATTTAATTAGTAAGGGCACCCTACCCCACAAGATCAAGGGTGGATTTCATCACCACTCCTTAGCCCACCTAGGATAATTACCTTAAGCGCTCAACCCTATCATTCACTTTAATTTAAAATCAATCAGAAGAGACCTATAGGGTTATCACATGCTCGTAGGACCCTCTTAATAGGACACGACCATCTTGTTACTCCGGTTGCTTTTGATCACTGTGGTTATTGGGGGTTGTCTAATAGAGCCTCGCTCTTCCCCCACCTCCTGTCGACGTTTGTTGAGGTCTAAACGCCTCCTTACACGATGGTTGTATTAACCACTTTGGTTAGAACCTAACTAGTAAGTAGTAGTCAACTCCTAAAGAGAGTAGGAGCGTTAGAGTAGGCTAATTAAAAGCGTTGTCCCCACAGAAAATCAAAATATCTATGCTTGCTAGCCTTAGGGGATTGCTTGATTGTGTCCTGTTTTGTGCATCATTTTAGGCATTTAGGTTGCATCATTTAGGATAGGAAAAAATAAAAAAATAAAAAACCAAAAAGATCTTTCATTGTATGCCCTTTTGGATACGCGACGAAACCAGTAGGTTAATCTCGTACGACCAAAAAGACAGACCAACAATGGCTGATCAACGATCAAGGGGTAACTCACCCCATGGTAGTGTTAGAGGTGATCAAGCTCCACTCATCATGAATGAGGACCCACCACCTCTAATTGATGATGAATATCAACCTCCACCAAGGAGAAATAATCATCAACAAAGAAATTGGAGAAGGAATGAAAATAGGGAATGGGACCAATAGAGTGACCATGGAGAAAATGATGTTTATCAGAATCCTCATGGACAAACCTTAAGAGACTACCTTTAACCTACATGCACCAGTACACCCTCTTGTGTCATTCTTCCTCAAAATGCTGGTGCGTTAGAATTAAAAACGGGAGTAATTCAATTACTTCCCAAATTTCATAGGCTAGATAGTGAGAGTCCTTATTTGCACTTTAAAGAATTTGATGAGGTATGTAGTACCCAAAGAACCCAAAATATAGGTCTAGACACTGTCAGGCTTAAGCTATTTCCTTTCTCTTTAAAGGAAAAAGCAAAAATGTGGTTTAATGCACTGCCACCAGGTTCCATAAGGACTTGGAATGAAATGACTAGGGAATTCTTGAAAAAGTTTTCCCTACACATAAAACAAATACACTCTGTCGTAAGATAGTGAACTTTACCCAAAAAGATAAAGAATCATTCTACAAATGCTGGGAAAGGTTCAAAGATCTATTGCTTACTTGCCCACATCATGGCTATGAACCATGGCGCATTATCATCTTCTTTTATGAAGGACTTAATTCTGACATGTGCTAGTTTGTAGAGATGATGTGCAATGGTAACTTTTTGAATAAACAACTAGATGAGGCGGAGGAGTATTTGGAATGGCTAGCTGAAAGTGCACAGACCTGGGCTGATTTAGAAAGAGTAGAACATTCAGATAAACCCAAGCCCACTACCACATCTACTAGGGGAGGCATGTATGCCATGACTGAAAAAAATGAAATCAGTGCCAAAGTAGCAACCCTAGCTAGAAAAGTAGAAGCCATGGAAATGGGAACGAAAACTTTAACTAATGATGAACAAGTGTGCAGCATTTGTGAAAGTACATCACATCTTACTCAGGAATGTCCTACCATCCCTGCATTTCAAGATGTACTTCATGATCAGGCTAATGCACTCAATAATTATAAAAGACCTTTCTCCCCATATTCTGAGACATATAATCCCAACTGGAGAAACCATCCAAATTTCAATTGGAGAAATGGACCTAATGCAAATGTCTCACAACCAGGCCCATACCAAAGTCATCAACAACCAAACCAAGGACTACTTGCTCCACCACCATACCAAACTCATCAACCTTATTCTCTTGGACTTTACTTGCCCCCACCTAAAAGGCATGTAGAGGATAATCAAGTTAATCAAAATCAGGAAAGGAAAATTTCTTAATTAGAAAAGTCTGTGAATGAACTAAAAAACATAATGAGTCAAATGATGCCAAATATGGAAAAAGGAAAATTCCCAGCTCAACCTCAAGCAAACCCTAAGGGAGTACATGCGGTTAACATTAATACATCTGATGAAACATCTAGCTCTACCATAGAACAGACTAAAGCTGTTACTATTCTTAGGAGTGGTCAAATAATTGAGAAAGATGAGCTTAAAAAGATTGAAAAGGTAGAAAAACCTAAAGAAAAATCTAAAGAAAAGGACCATGTTTCACCTATTGAGCCATGTCCAGTCCCTGCTCCATTCCCTCAAAGGTTGCGCCAAGCCCCAAAGTCTGCATCTAATGATGAGATTTTAGAGATTTTCAAGCAAGTCAAGATCAACATACCGATCTTAGATGCTATAAAATAAATCCCATCATATGCCAAATTCTTAAAAGACTTATGCACCATCAAGAGAAAATTAAATGTCCAAAAGAAGGCATTTTTGACTGAACAGGTTAGTTCTATTCTTTAACATCATACACCACCAAAGTACAAGGATCCTGGTTGCCCCACTCTTACTTGCATTATTGGAAACTACAAAATTAACCAAGCTCTTCTTGATTTAGGATCTAGTGTAAACTTATTACCATACTCGGTATAGGAACAATTAGGTCTGGGTGAATTGAAACCTATATCTACTACGCTCCAACTAGCTGATCGTTCTGTAAAAATACCGAGAGGGGTAATAGAGGATGTGTTAGTCCAGGTAGAACAATTTTGCTTCCCTGTCAATTTTCTGGTTCTAGATACATAACCGGTGGTGAATGAGAAGAATGAAATACCAGTCATCCTGGGACGACCATTTTTGGGTACGTCCAATGCCTTAATCAATTGTAGAAATGGTGTGATGAAATTGTCCTTTGGCAATATGACAATAGAGCTTAACATTTTCAATATCTGTAAGCAACCTGGTGAAACTACTGATGATTTGCACTGTGTTAACATGATTAATTCAGTTATGCAAGATCAGTTTCAGTCATCTTTCTTGTCGGACCCACTTGAGGCCTGTTTGGCCCATTTTAGTGAGTTTAATGAGGATGCATTAATAGAGGAAGCTAATGCCCTCTTGATTCTGTTCCTATCATGGAAATAGAAAAATGGAAACCTCCTTTCGAGGACCTTCCACTAAGGGAGTCCACTCCCCTTCCGTCATTCATAAAACCTTCTAAGCTTGAATTGAAATTTCTACCATCAGATTTAAAATATGCCTTTTTAGGAGACAAAGAGACTTTTCCTGTAATAATTTCCTCCCAATTAGAAACATCTTAGGAGGACAAATTAACAGACACTTTAAAAGAACACAAAGGTGCTATAGGATGGACCATAGCTGATATAAAGGGCATTAACCCTTTAATCTGCACCCATAGGATATATCTAGAGGATGAAGCTAAACCATGTCATCAAATGCAAAGAAGGTTAAATCCTAACATGAAAGATGTGGTTAGAGCAGAAGTCCTAAAGTTGCTTGATGTGGGAATCATCTATCCCATAAGTGATAGCAAATAGGTAAGTCCTACTCAGGTAGTTTCAAAGAAGTCTGGAGTGACAGTAATAACTAACGCCAACAATGAATTGATCCCTACTAGGGTTACTACTAGTTGGCGTATGTGTATTAACTATCGAAAGTTGAATGCTGTTATAAGGAAGGACCATTTTCCTTTGCCCTTCATTGATCAAATGTTAGAAAGGGTTGCAGGACACCAGTACTATTGTTTCTTAGATGGTTATTCAGGGTATAACCAAATAGAAATTGCACCCGAGGATCAAGAAAAGACCACATTTACATGTCCTTTTGGCACTTTTGCTTACAAAAGAATGCCATTTGGATTATGTAATGCTCCTGCTACATTTCAACGTTACATGTTAAGCATTTTCAGTGATATGGTGGAGAGAATTTTAGAGGTTTTCATGGACGACTTTTCTATTTTCGGTAATTCATTTGAAACATGTCTTGAAAATCTAAGAAAAGTCTTAACTCATTGTAAAGAAAAGAACCTAGTGCTTAATTGGGAAAAATGTCATTTCATGGTTCCTAAGGGAATTGTCTTAGGTCACATTGTGTCATCTAAAGGTATAGAGGTAGATAGAGCTAAAGTTGATCTAATTTCCAATCTACCAATTCCAAAATCTATTAGGGACATTCGATCTTTCCTAGGTCATGCGGGATTCTATAGGAGGTTCATTAAGGATTTTAGTGCAATATCTAGACCACTATGTCACCTCCTCACAAAGGATACTCCTTTTGAGTGGACTAAGGATTGTCAAGAAGCATTTATAAAGTTGAAAGACAAGTTGACCACTGCACCTATCATGCAACCACCTAATTGGAGTCTACCCTTTGAAATCATGTGTGATGCTAGTGACTATGCTGTAGGAGCTGTACTATGACAGAGAAAAGAAAAGAAGCCATATGTCATCTACTATGCCAGTAGGACCTTAAATAGCACCCAAATGAACTATTCTACTACGGAGAAAGAACTCTTAGCAGTTGTCTTCGCATTGGATAAATTCAGGTCTTACTTGGTTGGATCTAAAATAGTCATATTCATTGACCATTCGACCCTCAAGTATCTTCTTTCTAAGAAAGATGCTAAGCCTAGGCTAATTAGATGGATTCTCCTACTCTAAGAGTTTGACATTGAAATAAAAGATAAAAAGGGAGTAGAGAATGTGGTAGCTGACCATTTGTCTCGCTTAGTCCTAACAGAGCCTTTAAATGAGTTGCCAATTAAAGACACTTTCCCTGATGAGCAACTTTTTCATGTTTCCCATCCTCCCTGGTTTGCTGATATTGCAAATTATTTAGTCACGGGGAAAATTCCTGAACATTGGACTAAACAAGAAAAGAAAAAATTCTTTTCCAATGTTAAGCACTATTTCTGGGATGATCCATACCTGTTTAAATACTGCCCAGATCAAATCATTAGGAGATGTGTCCCTGACTTAGAACAACATAGTGTTATCTCCTTTTGTCATTCAGAAGCATGTGGTGGACATTTTTCTACCCAGAAAACAGCGGCAAAGATTTTGCAGTGCGATTTTTATTGGCCGTCGTTGTTCAAAGACATACATGTGTTTTGTAAATTATGTGAGCAATGTCAAAAGTTAGGAGGAATAACCCGTAGGAATATGATGCCTCTAAACCCTATTCTTATCATAGAAATTTTTAATTGTTGGGGTATAGATTTCATGGGTCCATTTCCACCTTCTTTTGGCTACATTTATATCTTATTGGCCGTAGACTATGTTTCAAAATGGATTGAGGCTATCCCATGTAGGCATAATGATCACAAAATAGTTCTTAAATTTTTAAAAGAAAACATTTTTTCTAGATTTGGGACTCCTCGAGCCATTATAAGTGATAACGGTACACATTTTTGCAACAAACCATTTGAAGCACTAATGAAAAAATATAATATTACATATAAAGTTGCAACACCGTATCACCCACAAACAAGTGGACAAGTAGAAGTATCAAATCGGGTCATCAAACAAATCCTTCAAAAGACTATTAATCCATATCGTAAAGATTGGTCTCTTAGACTGACTGATGCACTTTGGGCTTACAGGACTGCACATCACACCCCGATTGGTATGTCTCCCTATCATATTGTATACGATAAGGCTTGTCATTTGCCTGTGGAATTGGAACATAGAGCCTATTGGGCAATAAAGACATTCAATTTCAATATTGATAAAGCAGGCTCACATCACAAACTCCAACTTAATGAGTTGGAAGAGATCAGGCAAGAAGCTTATGAGAGTAATAGGATATATAAAGAAAAGATGAAAGTTTTTAATGATAAGAACATAATGAGAAAATCCTTTACTCCAAGCCAGAAGGTTCTACTTTACAATTCTAAGCTCCACCTATTTTCAGGTAAGCTTAAATCTCGATGGACCGGTCCATACATAGTAAAAGAAGTTTTTCCATATGGGACTGTCGAGATTGAGAATACTAGGACTGGTCATTCTTTTAAAGTGAATGGTCAACGTTTAAAGCCTTTCCTAGATTATGCGAATCCAGAAGTTGAGTCCACAACTCTGGAGGATCCTACTCTGGAGGATCCTGTTTATCAGGATTGAGTGAATTTGATCTTTTTGTACCATATTTTGTATTTTGTTGTTTTCTGCATCACACATATTCATTTTAAGTCCTACTTTTTAAACATTGAGGACAATGTTTCTATCAAGTTGGGGGGTGTAGAATTCTAGCAAATTCTAGTTTTGTTTTAGTTTTTAGGTGTTTTCCTTGGTTTTTTTCAAAAAACAAAAAAAAACAAAAATTTGAAAAATTTTAGGTCATTTCCTATACCATGATGAGAATTGGATTTTCTGAAGTATAATCTGGATAACTTTAGCTTATTGATGGAATTGAATATGATTAATTCATCATTTTACTCATTTTCTAAAGTATTCCATAAAAGCAAAGTCTCAGATCACATTTGTACACGCAGTTGCATATAGATAATCTAGATTGATAAGTGACTACAACTTTGAAATTATGAAGAAATTCAGTGGAGACCTATAACACAAGTGATTTTTAGAGCCATTCATCCTTTTTAAGAGGTTATAAATGTTCAAAATTTTCTTCAGCGTGCTTAAAGAAAATTGATCCCAAACTCTTAAATTTGGCTAATTACCTGAATAATTAGAATACTACCTTTAAAATTCTAGAAGTTCATTGAATTTGATAGATTATATGAAACCTAGAAAATGATTTAGGCCATCCTTGTTATTAACCTAGAGACATAAAGCCCACCCAAAAGTATTTTACCACTAGTTAACCAAGTTGAGCCTTGAATATAAAGCCATTTTCTTTTGTCACCCAAATTACCATTTACCCATATTAACCCAGTATAAATTATCCATTACTCATTTTTCTTTGAAAAATAAGTTAGAGAAGAAGGAAAGAATATCTTTTAGTTGCAATAAAAGTAGAAAAGTGGATATGAAGAAAAGAAATAATCTTCAAAGTGAGTCAAAAGTATTGAAATACAAGAAAAGATTCTGAGAAAAGAAAAAAGAAAAGAAAAAGAAAAAGAGTTTGAAGAATGCAAAGAAATGGAAACAAAAATATTCACTTTAGAAAAAAGCAAAGAAAAGAAGAATTGTCAACTTTAGTAGAAGACCTCTACTTATTTTTTTTTGAAGAAACTTTGAATATCCTTATACCCTTTCTTTGGTACCCTGTCCTAAGCCTATGTTTCGTCCCAATTAAAGACCTATTTATTCTAGGATGAATATAGTCTTGATGAGGAAATGAATGGATAGAATTAAAAGAGTGGTATTTCTAAATATTCAAAGGTAATGGCATCTATTCTAAAGGGATCAAAACAATTCCTTCGTAACTCCCGTTCTTCATGAGTATATGTGAGATATATTTGTTTTCATTGACTCTTCTCACATAATTAAAAAAGAGATATGATTTGAACCCTCTATCTGAGAGATTTTATTTCTGAGCTTATGCCATTAGTAAGGATTGAGGTCAAAACATATTTCAAATGGAGTTCAAAAGTTAGAAGTCTACTTAAAGATAAAGATTATTCTATGTGTAGACTGTATATGCACACAATCACTCTGAGATCTAAGCTTAAGTGGAATATTTTTAGCATATGGGTAGGGTTTTGAATTATTCAGTCATCTTTATTAGTTTGCTAAAATTGATAGATTTATTGAAGATAATTCTCTGAGAAAAAAATGGAGATGACTTGAAAAAAAAAATTTGAGTTGATTTCTTCGCAGCTTTTGCTAGGGACTAGTAAAATGCTGGTTGGGGGTGTGTTAAGTGTTCAGTTTTGGTCAAAATAACCCTAATTTAATAGTTGATTAGAGCATCTAGACCATTAATTTTAAGATTTTACATCAAATATTTCACTGTAGCTTTAATTGGCCATCCAACCATCGAATTATAAAATTTAGTGGTTAGATGACTATTAAAGCTAATGGACGATTTAGATTGCGCTAATTGGGTCTATGCATTGCAGATCGGTCAACTCAGGCGTGGATGCTGCAGATCGAATCAAGGATATTAGATGGAGATCAGATGAAGTTTTATGGAAATAAGATGGAATTTGAAGAATCCTAGTACAGGACAAAGTTGAAGACTTGCAGAGTTCTAGAAAGACTAGAATTCTAGTGGACCCCACTCTCTTTCTTATCTCTCTTACCTATCTCCTCTTCCTTCTCTTTCTCCTCTCTTTTCTCTCTTATCCTTCCCTCATGTACATCTCTCCCCATCTCTCTTTTAAAAACACCCTTCTTCCTTCTTAAAAAAAAACGTTTTTTCCTCCCTAAGGAAGCTGGGCTGGCCAACTTTCCCCCTCCTCTTCTTCCCTTTTCTCTCCTCCTCTCCATCTCCATTGTTCTCTCTTTTTCTCTCCTTTGCTTCCCATCAGATCTACTGCCAGGCCGGCCATAGGTGCGTGACACACCTGGGCTGGCTGGCATCATCTTCTTCTCCTCTCTCTCTCTCTCTCTCTCTCTCTCTCTCTCTCTCTCTCTCTCTCTCTCTCTCTCTCTCTCTCTCTCTCTCTCTCTCTCTCTCTCTCTCTCTCTCTCTCTCTCTCTCGTCCTAGAGTTTCCAGTCGCCCAAATCTCCTTGATTTCTCACTTGTTTCATCTCCTCTGGCCCCTTCTCTGCCTTGCACAATCCAGCCCTCCAGTACCATGCATCATCTCCTTCATTGAGCACAGCATCTTAACATCGCGAAAGACGCCAGATGACTGCCCAGTTCTCCACTAGCGACGACCCTTCGCACGCCCAGGCAAGAACCCAGACCAGCGGATGACCCAGTGAGGAAAAACCCAGATTGGGTTTTCCTCAATCCTCCTTCCCGCGTTCCCATCTTCACAGGACACTCCAGAGAAGAAAACCCATCCTCTTTCTCTCCGAGTCGCACGGCCAAGGGCTGCGTTTTCTCCCCATCTTCTTCTCCTTCCTCTTCTCCCTCTTTCTTCTTTCTTCTTCCTCCTTCTCTGGCTATCCTTCTTCTCTTCACCGGACGCCTCAGGAGAGAAAACCCAACTCGAGTTTTCTCCCCAACGTTCCCACTCCCGCGATCTTCCCTTCTCCCTCCTTCCTCTTCTCTTCTTCTCTCCTCTTCCTTCTCAAACCCCACGTTTTCCTGGTTTTTTCGTGAAAAACCAGAACCCTAATGAAATTAAAAATCTGCCCCTGGCAGATTTCAGAAATCCCAAATGAGTCCCTGTTTTAATACCAAATCTGTCCTTTTTCAGTAATACCAACTGTGTCCCCTGTTTAATTCCATCTGTGTCCCCGATTTAATTCCAACTGTGTCCTCACTTTAATTACATCTGTGTCCCTGTGCTATTCTGGTTTTGTTTTATTCACATTTTGACTATCCAAGGACAGCGCTATTCAGGAACAATGCAATTCAAGGACAAGCTTATCCAGGACGCCTTTTAGTTTTATTTTCTGTTGTCTTTTGAATAAATGATTGTGCAAATTGCAGAAATTGAATAAAGTTGGATTTTAGTTTATTGTTAGTTTATATTCTTTTATTAATTCAATTTTATTGAAAACTCCATTATTTTAAATCAAGTTCTCGTGGGATCGACCCATATTTGCATAGCTATACTACAATAGCCCGTGCACTTGCGGTTAAACAATCAACACCAGGTCCTTCAGGTTGGCCATTTCCCTTTCCCGTTTTCCCCATTCTTCCTCTAGTTTCATTGAAAGATCGGGTTTTTCCTCTTCTTTGGGCTTTCTGGCAACCTGAGGTTTCAGAGTGGAAAACAGGTAGACCCACCAGTGATGGGCACTCTCCTAGACTACCCAGGTAAGCCTCACTCCTCCTCTCTTATTTCCCCTCTCCTTCCCAGCCCAGATCCATGCCGGATCTGGGTGTTTTTTGGACTGGAAGGCACCAGCACAGAACTGCTCCCAAACTAGATGGGTTGAAACTCGTCAAAGACATCATGTCCCAAGGGCACACAGGTGTGATGCGCACCTGTGACAAGCTCCCTGGGGCGACTTTGGTGCGTGTACCGTGTGCTGGCAGACGCCCAACTCTACTAGGACACACGAGGTGTCCTGGGAGCCAAGACGCTCCACACCCGCTCTGAGGACGCATCTGCATGACACCGTCTTGGATGCACGCTGTAGCGCTGCTCAAGAGTGCTCCAGCGTGTGACTGCGGTCGCGGCTCTATCAGGACACGCACGCGTCTTGGGAACAGTAACGCGCGGGTCCCACGCGACAATTCTGGTTCATCCGTTGATGCGCGACGTTAAAATGCAAGTACGAAGGCTGTAAGTCCCCGATTGACGATCCAGAAGAACCGTTACATATGTATTAATGATGTAAACCTAATGAGACTATATAAGTTAAGATTAGAGGACTATTTAGTATGACTATAGCATGAAAACTATAGAGATCTTCTAGATCTACCAGATCAAAGATGATCAAACCTCATAGATTGGTCTACTGGATCTATTGGAGGATCAACATGCCTAGATCTACTCTAAATTTCATATATTAACCCTTGAAATATAGATCTGACCATCCAAGTCAAGTATAAACCTATTCTAAGCATAAGGACATGCGATCTAGGAGATCTGACAGTCCAATTACATGATTTTGATGACATAAAAGTTAGTAAAGGTAATCTACCATTCATTATATAATCTCTACGTGAGATCTAGCTTGGAGATGCACTAAGCAATGATCAAAAAGGCATATTTATCTGTTAATCTAGAAATATAAATAGTGGTCTATAAATGGATAGAAAATGATATTTGAATCATTTTTATCCATTAATATTGAGGGTTTCATAGAAGTGATCTAGGGTCGAGTAGTAAAGAACGCGATTCAAGGAACATCGAGGTTGGTAGGCTAATACTGCTACGTTTTTATGCATTTTCAAATATACTTGATTTGTAGGTAGTCTGATACTACTAAGTTTTTTAATGCATCTTAAACTTTGATTTGCCTCTATTACCGTTTTTAGCATGCTTATGATGTCCTTATATGAGTAATGCAGACTTGTCTTCATGATTTATGTCTTTAAAGCACTTGAATCTAGAATCATATTTAGCATGCTTTTTGAGATGTGATGTTCTTATACAAGCATGCAAAATTGTCTTCATGTTTTATGGCTTTGAATGCGATAATTGCATGAACTGATTTTATGCATTGCTCACATGTTGAAAATACGATTTCTGGCATGAGCAGATTTTATGCATTGCTCGCATGTTGAAAATAAATGCATAAATTGCCTGATTTACAGGGATTGAGATTGGATCATTTGGATAATTGCATATCCTTGAGGGTTACCAAAAGACACTAGAGTGCCCAAAAGACGCTAGTTAGGCAGTTGTGAGAGCTAGGCAGTGTGAGGGACCCAAAAAGGACATTATTTCTATATTTTTCCGCCTAATGAGCCTGGTGGGCAATATGCTGAGAGGTTGATTATGTATGGGTTTGGCCTCCTGGCCTCTACCACCAAAAGGGTGGATGGTATCGCTTCCAAAAAGGCATTGTCCCTTCCCTAACTGTTGTGGTAAACAAGGACGACCACCGGAGGTGTTCGCGGCACCCCTTTCAGGGACAACCATAGTCGCTATGGATGCTATGGTGGGCTAGTCTCTCGATGCCAGAGACACGATTCCAACTGTGTGCTGATCGTGAGCATAGTTGGCTCTATGATTTCGATTATATTGATATGCATGTAACATTTAGATGGTTGTAAATGAGTACTCGTGACCAGTTGACTTGATATGTTCACCGATAAACCATGTGCATGATACTTCTAATGCTACTAGCATCTGCTTTGAATGATGACTCTTTTAAGAATTTTGCGATTATTAAATTTTACTTGTTGGTTTGATGGGTTTGCCGAGATATTACTACTTGGTTCTATGAATTTCTACTTCATAATTTTAGTCATATTGCTATCATTGAACATTGCATGAGCCGACATTTATGCATGTTTACATAGAAAGGAATCACTAAGGTTTTATATGGACAACTCCTTGAAATTACACATATTACATGCTGTGTTTTCAAAATAGTAGTATTAAGATTGGAAGAGCAAGTATCTTAAGGTCATTATTTAGTCATTACCTTTGAAGTAACGTTGACTGAATAAAGGTATCCCACCCTATTTAATCAAATATGTTAGCATCTATTAGACAATAGTCTAAGTTATATACTGAGCGGAATGTTATAAGTACTTAGACATGAGTTTTCCCTAAAAGAAGTTACTTGCTAAACTAAGTCATTTGAGGGTCTGAGGTCAAGTGATTAGACTACGTCATTAAGGATCTACGAGTACAATAGATACAGTAGCAAGTGAGATAGAAGCAAAAATAAGAAGCGATCTAAACTAATGCAAAAGATTTTCAAACCTTAATAAATACCATGACAGGGTGTAGAGGTCACTTTGGGTCTGAAAGATGCTGCTGACTTGGATTTAAAAGAAAGGTAGATAATCACCGATCGCTTTAAAGACCTTTGAGCTTATAGCCTATATATCTGGAAAGAGATTAACAGGTAATCGAATAAATTCTCTTTCTATGTCTAAGAAAATGTTCCATGCTTACCTGAGTGTTTTTCAAACTTGTTGATTTAACAGCTTCAACACAACTTGATATAATAAGCTATTGAATGAGAATTATTGTTATAAGCTAAGTATGAGGGGATACTTGAAAGATAAAATTTGAGGAATTGAGAGAATCACTACTTACGATGATACCTCCTGACAATTAAGACTGAATGGTTCATGATAAAGCCTTGATAAAAGATTGAACAATATATTGATATAGGAAATGGAAGGAGAAAAGTTGAGGTTCCTAGCACATTATAAGGTAATATCTTATGTTAAATTGCCTTTAAACAAAAAGTTAGTTGTTATATGCATATACCAAGTACGAAAAATCAATTGAAGGAATTTCCTAAGGACTAACTTTACTGGATCGAGTATAGAACTTGTGGTCTGAAAGGTCACGAAGAAAATCATCAAGCAAGGAAAGGATAAAGAGGATAATGACAAAGGATTCAATCATGACCTAGTAAGGGTATTCTGCTATGGATAAGAGACTTTTGACATGAGTATGAATATTGTTGGAAATTCTAATGACAATTTTATGTGAATAGTGAGATAGGCCTCTGGATGAGAACATTCAACCTATGATGATGAAATCAACCATTAACATTTGGCATGAGTTTGGATAAATTCTTCAAGGAGAAAAGCATTTGATGGATTCAATAATTATGAAACTAGGTATATAGTTAGGACAATTTACTTTCAATATATGATAGTCTCATTGATGGAAGATGTTACTCAATTGGCTTTCATGGTTTTATTTTGAATGTAAACTTTGGTTGAGGAATCAAGTCACATATGGAAAACGACAAACAGTTGAAATTCGAAGTTAATTGAGGGTTTGGCTTTTATCATTGATATAATTGGAGGACACATGATACCATATCAGCTATTGATGTATCTTGGGGGGAAATATAAAGCAAAGTTAGACATAATAGAAAGAAACTTTTTGGGACTCTTACTAATAACATACAGCCAACCTTTAGAAGGAGACGTTGATGATGAATAGATCGCCAAATGGAAGACAAGGAAAAAATGAGACTATCCCATGCTATTCAAAATGGAATATGAGAAATAAGATGATATGATCTCAAAGAAGTATGGAGTAATTTATACATGAGTAGGGGAGTATGGTCATCTGAGGAGACTATCCTATATATGATTAGAGGAGTATGAGCACCTAAGGATTCGTAGCTATACGAACTACAGCTATAAACTGGTATTGTTAAACTGGCAAGTATGGGACTATGTATCAAAGTACGCAGTGAAAGCAACCCTTATATAATTAAAGTAAACAGATAAGATATACTGACGTTTTATATGTAAGGCCTTGTAGAAGGAATTATAAAGATGATAAATTGAGAATGTGCCTAGGATTGGTTGCAAGATAGTATGAACATAATTTTAAGGACAACATTACTCTAATTATTAACCCAATTGGAGTATTGGATGACAGAATAATGGACTATTAGACAAAAGAAGTATGGAATGAAGCAAAGGAATTTTCTTAGGTCAAGTTCAAAGGGAGTCCTCAGGGAGAATATGTCCATCAAGAAGATAGCTGACTTTAAGGTAATAATTTGTGAAATTTCGAGGATGAAATTCTTTGAAGGGGGTAATGATGTAATGACTCAAAACATTTGACGCTATTTTTGCATCACTTTTACTAAATTGAGAGAGAAATTGATTAATTTGAAATTTTATATAGACTTAACTATGTTAAATGTTCTATTTTAATTAAAATATGAAACAAAGGACCCCAAAGAACCCCAAAAACGAAGTTCGTATGAAGAAGTTATAAACGTTGAAAGATGAAGGGCATATCTGTAATTTGACTATAAAATAACTAAGACCCAAAAACACCCCCAAGTCGTCCCCTACCTCCAGCAACCGACTTCCAGCACCACTTTTGCAAGGCGGCATTGGAAAAATGGCGGCACCGCCATTAGGCAGCACCGCCTTCACAAGGCTATAAAGCCCTCTTCCCCCCTCTCACTCCAATCATCCTTTTCCCTATCTTCTTTGGTCGTTTCATACTAGGATTCCGGTTCGGAAAAATAAAAAAACCCTCCTCCAATTCCCTGCAAATTTCGACAACGCCCAGGTCCTTCAGGCCGGCCATTTCCGTTTCCCGTTTTCCCCATTCTTCCTCTGGTTTCACCTAAAGATCGAGTTTTTCCTCTTCTTCGTGCTTTCCGGCAACCTGGGGTTTCAGAGTGGAAAACAGGCACACCCGCCAGTGATGGGCACTCTCCTAGACTGCCCAGGTAAGCCTCACTCCTCTCTTATTTCCCGTCTCCTTCCTAGCCCAAATCCATGCTGGATCTAGGTGTTTTCTGGCTGGAAGGCACCAGCACAGAATTGCTCCTGAACCAGATGGGATGAAACCCGTCAAAGATATCACGTCCCAGGGGCGCACAGGTGCGATGCAAGCTCGTGACGAGCTCCCTGGGGCAACGACAGTGCGCATGATGCGTGCGGGCAGACACCCGACTCTATCGGGACTCATGAGGCGTCCTGAGAGCCGAGACACTCCACACCCGCGCTAAGGACGTGTCCGCATGATGCCGTCCTGGATGCGCACTATAGCGCTGTTCGGGCATGCGCCAGCATGCAACTATGGTCGCAACTCGACTGGGACGCTCACGCGTCCTAGGAACCGCAACGCGCGGGCCCCATAGGACAATTCTGGTTCGTCCGTTGATGCGCGACATTAAAAATACAAGTACAGAGGCTATAAGACTCTGATTGACCATCCAAAAGAACCATTACATCCATATTGAAGACGCGGACCTAATGAGACTATAAAAGTTAGGATTAGAGGACTATTTAGTATGACTATAGCATGAAAAATATAGAGATCTTCTAGATCTACCAGATCAAAGATGATCAAACCTCATAGATTGGTCTACTGGATCTATTGGAGGATCAACATGCCTAGATCTACTCTAAATTTCATATATTAACCCTTGAAATATAGATCTGACCATCCAAGTCAAGTATAAACCTATTCTAAGCATAAGGACATGCGATCTAGGAGATCTGACCGTCCAATTACATGATTTTGATGACATAAAAGTTAGTAAAGGCAATCTACCATTCATTATATAATCTCTACGTGAGATCTAGCTTGGAGATGCACTAAGCAATGATCAAAAAGGCAGATTTATCTGTTAATCTAGAAATATAAATAGTGATCTATAAATGGATAGAAAATGATATTTGAATCCTTTTTATCCATTAATATTGAGGGTTTCATAGAAGTGATCTAGGGTCGAGTAGTAAAGAACGCGATTCAAGGAACATCGAGGTTGGTAGGCTAATACTGCTACGTTTTTATGCATTTCCAAATATACTTGATTTGTAGGTAGTCTGATACTACTAAGTTTTTTAATGCATCTTAAACTTTGATTTGCCTCTATTACCGTTTTGAGCATGCTTATGATGTCCTTATACGAGTAATGCAGACTTGTCTTCATGATTTATGTCTTTAAAGCACTTGAATCTAGCATCATATTTAGCATGCTTTTTGAGATGTGATGTTCTTATACAAGCATGCAAAATTGTCTTCATGTTTTATGGCTTTGAATGCGATAATTGCATGAACTAATTTTATGCATTGCTCACATGTTGAAAATATGATTTCTGGCATGAGCAGATTTTATGCATTGCTCGCATGTTGAAAATAAATGCATAAATTGCCTGATTTATGAGGATTGAGATTGGATCATTTGGATAATTGCATATCCTTGAGGGTTACCAAAAGACATTGGAGTGCCCAAAAGACGCTGGGTAGGCAGTTGTGAGGGCCAAGCAGTGTGAGGGACCCAAAGAGGACATTATTTCTATATTTTTTCAGCTAATGAGCTTGGTGGCACTATGCTGAGAGGTTGATTATGTACGAGGTTGGCCTCCTGACCTCTACCACCAAAAAGTCATTGTCCCTTCCCTAACTGCTGTGGTAAACAGGGACGACCACTGGAGGTGTTCACAGCACCCTTTTCAGGGACAACCATAGTCATTGTGGATGCTATGGTGGGCTAGTCTCTCAATACCAGAGACACACGATTCCAACTGTGTGTTGATCGTGAGCATAGTTGGCACTATGATTTCAATTATATTTATATAGATATAGCATTTAGATGGTTGTAAATGAGTACTCGTGACCAGTTGGCTTGATATGTTCGCTGAGAAACCATGTGCATGATACTTCTAGTGCTACTAGCATCTGCTTTGAATGATAACTATTTTAAGAATTTCGTGATTATTATATTTTACTCGTTGGTTTGATGGGTTTGCCGAGATATTACTACTTGGTACTATGAATTTCTACTTCATAATTTTAGTCATATTGCTATCATTGAACATTACATGAGCCAACGTTTATGCATGTTTACATAGAAAGGAATCACTAAGGTTTTATATGGATAGCTCCTTGAAAGTATACATATTGCATGCAGCGTTTTCAAAATAGTAGTATCAGATCACCTACGGGTATGAAGAATACTCACCCAAATATATTATTTTTTACAGATTTGTTTCAAAAGGATTAGAAGAAGCATCAGAAAATGTTAGTGTTACGATCAAGTGAATGAAAAGGAGACAAGTATAAACTGTAAGTATATGACCTACCCTTTGAACATGTATCTATAATACCTACAGTTGGACTGTGTGCAGTGACTGGATAGACCTAGGAAATATTTATGTTTTCTTTATCTATTAGAATTTCCTTATTCACCTTGAAAGCAAACGACACTCTGGGTTTTCAAAATGAATTTAAAGAAAAAAAAAATGATTTTTCGTTGCATCGCATTGTTTTCTAAAAGTGTTTTCAAATAGGGATTGATCCCGCCTTAGGAATTAGTTTTGCATTTAAAATGCATGTGAAAACTTGGGTCATCACATACAGGTACGTGATGTTTTCACAAGGAACATGTTTTGGAAGTTTCAAGATGTTGTTAGGATGGGTGGATATTTGGTTGATAAACAAAGTTGTAATGAACAACTTATGATATATACTGTGAGAGTATTTGTATTTGATGAGGATAAGAAAATAGAAGTTTGGAAGTTTTTTAAAGTTACATGGGATCCAAGTAGGTTAGAAGTATCATGCATATGTCTATGCTTTGCATTTAGAGGATACATTTGTGGGCATGCCATGCTCATTCTTTAGCTTAATGGTTGTTCATCCATCCCATCTATGTATGTCTTGAAGCGTTGGTCAAAGGATTTGATGATGAGACATAGTTTGAACCCCATAAACAAGGAGAAAGTGAGTATGTTTGAAGATCCAACAAATAGCTTGAACTTCCTTTACTACAGAGCTCTTCCCATACTTGGTAAAGCTGCATCATCAAGGAAGGAGTGCATTTGTTTTATCAGGATTTAGATGTTGTTGAGCAAGAGTTAGATGATAATCTAGGAGGACAAATAACAAATGTTTCTAAGGATGTAGCATGGGTAGGAGATCATTATGAGGATGTATCACACGACTTGAGCATAGGCAATGTGATGTGCACAGAGTCTCCTGTAAACGTAGAAGAATCTACAAGTGTAGTTGGCCAATCCTTAGAATTACAGGACCCATTGTTAGTCTCCACAAAAGGCAATCATTGTAAGAGATCCAAAGGCCCATTGGAGACATGTAAAAGACAGCAACGCACATGTAGTACCTGTGGGAAACGAGGGCTTAACACCAGATCATGCTACAGGGAAGGACATTCGATGACGCATATAACTGAGATGACAATGACAGATCAAGTTGAATAGGAGCAAGTTATGCAAGTACTCATAGATAGGCCAAACAAGGAGAAGTGATAGTGTGGTAATTGTGGCAACTTAGGACACAATAACAGAACATGTCCACACAAGGCATGCTATTTAATTTCTATCTTGCTTACTAACTACTTCTTTCAATTTTGTTTGAGATGTGCATATGTTTTAATGACTAACTTTCATTTAGTTGTATATTTTAGAAGGATAAGTTCGAAGATAGCATTGAATTTGTGGGTGTGACTCAAGAGAGCCAGAATGATTAATTTGGTGGCCTATTTCTAGCATAACAACAGACACTGCATTACAAAGAAGATAAGTATACTTTTAGTGCCTTTTTAGATGTAATTACACTTTTTTCCAAGCTATTAATTTGGGAGCTTCTCTTTGCAAGAGGAGACAACTTATACGAATGAATGCAAGTATTTGAAAGATAAGTTGTTAACAGATCTCTCTCCACATTGATTTACTAACAGTTATCTATTTTGGGAGCTTCTCTTTGTAGGAGGGGACAACTAATACAAATGAGTACAAGTAATTTGAAAGATAAGTAGTTAACAGATTTTTCTCCACAGGAGACAACTAATACGAATGAGAACACTAATGATCTTTGTTTGTATAAGGGATATATTAACTTTTGTTTATATCAGTGCTTCACTGATTGTTAATCCACCATTGCTTCCAAGCTTTGATGTTCCATGTGAACATCTTTATGATTGTATATTTACTAAAAGGTCTGAATATTAACCATATATGACAAAAAGACTAAGGTGGTTTCTGAAATTTTGCATATAGTTGCATAAATTTTCACAACATAATTTGCTGCGATCTACTACTTTGGTCTATGATTCTGAGTTATAGATAAACAATGAGTCTAAAAAAATAATTGGCTGGATAACACATTTGATCTTGATCAAATCTTTGAGCACTTTAAATGTCAAAACTGTGTTTTGGATGGATATGCCCCTGCCTGATTTTTGTGTCACTATTCCGGACTTAATAAATTCATGCTTACCAAAACTTTGCTCAATGGATTGGTACTACTCTCTGTCATGGATGCCACTTCTAATAAATGGAATCTGTCTCTTTTAAACAGGAAAAAATACCATGATCTGTTTGTTACTATATATCTAATGTAGAAATGAATGCCTACTTCTAGTTTCATATATTAATAAATTTTCTGAAATGAGGAGATTACCCAGAAAGTAGAGAAGATTTCTTAGGGATCTCTTGATGATTTTTATGATTGTTCATATTATGTCATTGAATGGCACATTCTAATATTTTGTTGCTTGCCTCTTTACAACGGAAATTGTTATATGCTTGGATGGGAGAGCTTCTGATCCTACAGCCAGATGAGAAGGTTTCTCCAAATCATCACCTACTCCCTTCCGGTAGTGGCCTCTATATCATGTGCCATCCCATTTCGGATTCTGAAGATCCAGCAAAGGAACTAAGGGCCGCACAACCTGTGTTCTTTAACTCACCCCACCCACTGGAGATCGTCAATGACCGATCTGCATATGGTTCCGATGGTGCTATCTACAGTGACCACAGCGGGAGGCAGTCATTAGGTCACTTGAAGTTACCTTCAATTCTGAAATTGTAGGGAAGCAGTCTGAGATCAATACACTTGACAAGGCTTGGGATAAGATTTCATTAGCTTATGTTCTGTCTGAGCTACAAGTTCATTACAAAAGCATATTGATCAATGAAATGGAAACAGATATTAACACTCCAAAGATGAAGCTCATACTGGCCACGAAGTCATTGTCAGGTTCAAAGCAAAAGGTGGAGCAGCTTGAAACTCAACTGAAAATGGAACAGAGGGATAAAGAGAGTGTGATAGATCAGCTTAAGGACAAGATGCTAATGATGGAGTCTACGGAACGAACCTTATATGGTCAAAATGTAGAACTCCAAGCTGCAATAAAGAAACTGCATGAAGTTAACACAAAGTGGAGTTAATGAGAACTTTGAAGAAGATGAGCACTTCAACTCTAACGAAAATGAGAATACTTAGATTCTACCTCAAAAATGAAAATCATAGAAAGTCCTCATCGGAGATCACCACTTAAAGATCTCAACAGCTAGTTGGGAAAGAATGATTGTCATTCGCACATGTTACTGTACTGAAATCAAATGAATATGAGAGGAAGAAACATTGTCAGACTATTTGTACTTTTGGCTCTTCTATTTTAAAAGACTGTTGATGTCTTTAGCATCTCAAACATGTTAGAATACCATATATATGGTTTACTTACACTAAGTGATCATTTTTTGGACACTGATATCTTTCTATTTTCAAAACAGTTCCTTTTAATAGAATCATGCAGCAGAATCCTGGATGGAAGGCTTTTCAAAACTCCAACAGTTTTTAAGTCTCTCTTGCCCTTTCATGTGTTCCTTCCTTTCTTCCTTTACTTTTCTAAATGCTACATCTTGCCTATTTTTATGAGCAGAAACAGAAGAATGGAAGTAACATGACTTGTTCAATGTGTTATGAAGATACGAAAAAACAAGAAATAGAAACACACAGAGTTACGTGGTTCCTTCTACATTGAGGTATGTCTATGGGCTCACACTAGTTTTACTATCTCTACAGCCAAAAGTAGTCACCACAACATGCAAAAGATTTCTTCAGGCCTTAATAGAACCCTAGGGTTGTAGTGCAACATAATTCGATACAAGCACAACATAATCAAGCAGTTCACACTCTCAACACAAAATGATCCAAAGTCATTTCTCGAAAATCTATGGACTGTTAGATGGATGTTTGAAATTTGGCACCAACAATATGGAACCTCTAAAAATGAGAGATTTGGGATTCTTTATGGAGGATAATTTTCAATATGTCAGTTGTCTGATGTAAGGTCAAAAGAGAACATTGCCGAAAAGTGTGGTGGCCGTTCGTGGCTCCCCTAGGTCTTCATCCTGGTGGCATAATGAGCTGGTAGACAAATTTCACTAGCAAGGGTCAGCATCATCTAAACTTTTTTGGTGTCTTCCACAGCGAGAGGCAGTCATTGAAAAGGTTCAGTAGGCTGGTAGCATCCCAGCATGTACACTTGCTTGTTGTGCTGCTCTTCCTTGCACAATTATTGGTCGTGGGGACGTTAGCAGTCTTCAGTTGACGTTGAAAGCAGCTGGTTGCTAGGTTACTTGTGCCGACAATTTCGCAGCTTGGATTTCCTTGATACACATTTATTCTGGTTGGTCGAAGGTATGCCATTCCTTATTCCTTGATTTGCACGTCCCAATTTTGAGATGGGCAATGCAAAATTGAAATGTAAATAACAACAAATTTTCAATACAATGAATTAGGCATTTACACTTTACTGGATCATTCGAGACCTGAACAAGCCAAGCCCAAGCCAAGGTAAATGTGCTTGAGTTCTGCTACACCAGTAATGCTTTTGCGTTAACTAATATAGTTAAGAAGATGACATGCCATTGTTGCCACAAGTTGGAATGAGAAGTCCTGCTAGACCTAAATTCACAAATTTCATTCAATGACTGGGCAAACAAAATTTATAAGAACATGTCTCCTATATAGAAATATAGTAACATCGCCTAAAACAAGTTCCAGTTCCTTTCCCTCCATACTTATTTGAAAAGTTGCAATACAAGTAAATTGCACAGAATGAAAAATAAATATATGACAGCCATCAGTTGTCCATTGAAATGATCTCCATGGTGAGATTCTGGCCTGGGTAGTGAGGGGATGGGTGTCGATGGTTCTTTCTTGGGCGTAATCCTTCTGGTCATTGATGAGGGCACTTCTTGTTGGTCCAAATCTCTTCCATAAAGATGATCAACCCATAAAAAGTAGCCGCATCCATGTTCACCTTGTACAGACATATGCAAGTGTCAATTAACCTCTAATTAATAGTTCATGCCTTTAGACTACCAAACGTAGCCCCATTACCTCCCCATTCAGACACTTATAAAAGGGATGATTAGGATTATCCATAGTATTTGAAGTGGATGTGATTAACTTTCCACATCCATTTGGGCAATATAAGACTGGAAATCTATATCAGTAGGCCATCTAAAAATGCAATCACGTAGAACACTATAAACAAAATACTAGCATTGTAGGACACCTCAATACAAATAATATGTTTGTCTGCATAGTTGAACCACTTACTAAACTAGTTCAGGAAATTTGTCAAACACATCACTGGTAAAATACAAGTTGGGATTTTCCACAAAGACATCGTAAACACATTACTGGCAAACAACAAGTCCTTCTCACAAACAACATGTACTTTTCAAACAAAAACAACAAGAACCCAGAGCTAGTACTTCTCACAAACACATCACTAGCAAACAATAAGAATACTACTTTATGCAATATCGTATTAGTCAACTGCTATACTCAAGGTAGTTCAAGAAAAAACATAAATAATATGGTTGTCTGCAACAACAATGCCACTTTATCCAATAAGGTATTAGTCACCAAATAACAGAAATAATATGTTTGTCTGCGGTGTTGAACCACTTAACAAACTAGTTTAGGAATTTTGTCAAACACATCACTGGAAAAATGCTTCAGGCAGAAAACAACAAGAACCCAAAGCAGCTACTATGCTCAAAGTAGTTCACGAAAAAAAGAAATAATATGTTTGTCTGCAATAACAGTACCACTTTATCCAATAAGGTGTTAGTCACCAAATAACATAAATAATATGTTTGTCTGCACTGTAGATAAACTTAACAAGCTAGTTTAGGACTTTTGTCAAACATATTAGTGGCAAAATGCTTCAAGCAAGAAACAACAAGAAACCAGAACAACTGCTATGGTCAAAGTAGTTCAGGAAAAAATAGAAATAATACTTTTGTCTGCAATAACAATACCACTTTATCCAATAACGTATTAGTCTCAAAATAACATAAATAGTATTTTTGTCTGCATTATTGAACCACTAACGTTGGTGAAATCTTAGAGCATGCAACAGAAGATTCAACTTGCAAAAATAGAGCTAGAGGGCTTGCAAACACAGAGAAAAATTGAAATAGAAGATTCGAGTTTTAGGGCTTACGAAGACAAAGAAAGAGGGTGAAAAACGTTTGGTCAAGAACCCGCTGAAATACGAGGGAAAAATGTTTCTCCTGCGCTACCCTAAATTGGGGTCTCCTTGGACTTTCTCCTCTGCAATTTATCCTCTGAAAAACGTTGTCTCCGGCGCTACCCTAAATCAGCGATTTCTCAACACTATGCTAAATCAACGATTTCACTCTACCACATTTCTCTCAACCAGTTTCTCTGTTGTTACCTGCTGAAATTTTAGATTTTAAAAAGAATTTTTTTTAAAACAGCTTAAAATGGCATGTTTTAACGGTGCCATCTCCAGCCGCGTTTCTTTCCGTCAATAGCTGAATATTTTATTCAATTTTATTCTGGACCAATCAGATCACAGCTACCCCTCATGGTTGTGATAATTAGCTGCTCCTCCTAATGTCCCTCGTCGTAGTTACTAAGACATGACCTCTTTGACCCATTCCCAACCGGCTTCTATTTGGGATGAAACATCCCATCCCAAAACTCATAGTTCAACATAACAATTTGGGTTTTTCCATCAAGAAAGATTTTTCCTGTTAACCTGAAATGAAGTGTACTTATTTCTTGATCATAAAAATGCCTTGCTTGGTAGTTAGTAGGAACCATTTTAAGAAAGGATTAATTACGTAAAAGTTCCTAATTTTTTTAAATTATTTTCATTTCTACCCAAGATTTTAATTATGCACAATTGCACTCCAATTTTAATAATTCATTGCAATAGTATCCTATTCATGTGGCCGACCCTTAATTGGGATAAGGTCTTGATGATGATGATGATGATGATGATGACTGCAATCGTATCCTAATTTGAACTAGAGTTTCATGCCATTAGGTTTTAAGTTATGTAGCATGTCTATAAGGGGATCTTTGGTATTTCTAGGTCATATTTGTGAAAATCCAATTATTTTAAAATTAATTAGAATTTTTATAAAAATAAAGGTAGAATATTATATTTAATATAATATTAATTTTTAGAAAAAGAATTAGGTCTTGAAACATTGATATTTGGAATCATTCACAGGAAACTAGTTAGAATAACTATAAGCACACTCAAATTTGAGCTTGGTTGAAAATTTTCTATTTTTTTATAATTTTTGTGAATTTACATTTACCCATAAGGGTAAATTGGTCATTTTACTTTTGTGTGGGGTCCACAAAAGTTGGGTGAGCTGCTGGACAGCCAGCTCAGGGAATATCAATGATGAAGAATAAACATGATGAGGAATATGCTTTTAATTTTATAAGAAAATTAAAAAAATAATTATTTAAAATAAAAATAATTAAAATTTTAATTAAAATAATCCAAAAATAGCCCTATAAATACCCCTCCCACTATACCCACGAAATTTGACAACTCTCTAAGACGCTCCCACTCTCTCCCTCTCCCTTTCTCTCCCTCTTTTCTTCTCTTTCTCTCTCTACTTTCCTTTTTCTTTCTTTTCTCTCTCTTCCCTTTACAGTCGCAAAGTATGTCTGTGGATGCACTTGAGGGAAATATTCTCCAAAATCTGTCGAGAGCGTCCACAGATGTGTCGTCCCCGACGGAACCAAGGTTTCATCGTAGGTACTGTGTTTCAATTAGGCATCTATTTTCAGCCGTTGAAACATGATCTTGACCATTCATATTGGTTGGAATTTCACAAGCTTCAAAAGTCCTATGACTTCACAATGATCAGAGACATATTCACCGGAGAACAGTAAGTCTGGCAACCTATATTTTACTGTGTGGATCTCTCTTTTTTTGCCATATTTTTCAATTATGGACACTACAAGTAGGTACCTCTCATCCCCCTCTAGCTATTCCGGTAGGTTTCAATGTATGAAGATCATCGGACTCGATTTTCTGGCAAGATTTTTTTGGTGAATCCAGTACTAGCGATACAAGTGAAAAATACCTATAAAACATATATTTTTGAAGATTTTGAGCCGTTGGATAGATTCAGAGGGTCCCAAAACCTTAGGAGATGAAATCTAGGATGTTGGATCATTCAAATCTGGGAGATTTGGGGAAAAGCTTATCTGACGATCCAGATTCGACCATCTCAGCTATCCCAAGTCACCCCTCCTCGTACACTGACTATCACCGATGGAATGCAGTGAGAGCTGGCCACTGATCTATCCATCGATCTGTGAACCCAGATTGAAATTGGGCCCTTGTTTTGATCTGAAATCTTAAAACTTCAATTCAAAGCCCATTTTAACTTCAAATAAATAAATAAATAAATAAATAAAAGAAGCTTTGGATTCTTGGTGAAGAGTAGAATCTATTGAAAATATAAAATTCATATTTTATTCATTGTAAAATTATTTGAATTACAAAAAGAGGTACTAATTCCCAAGATCAATCAAATTTGACATGATCACCTTGGATTTCTGATCCAACAATGATCTAGTGATGAGCGAACATGGAATCAAGAGTTAGATGTAACTGATCTGGGATAAATTAAGAAATTTAACCTTAATGGAAGAGAAATCTTAAAAAATAATCATGGATTTACTAGATCTGACTAATCCAGCATGATTAAAAAATATAAAACAGTATGGATGATAATCTAATGATAAGATCATGAGAAATAAATGCCCTGATGTAGCTAATTTGGGATATATTGAAATCTATGCCCTTGATTTGGATAAATTGACTTAAGATCTTCTTGATTCATTGGATCAAGAAAGATCAGATCATATGATGAGATGCATCAATGATTTAGTGATGATATCACATTAAGAGAATGTGATATATCTGAATAAAAATAAAAGATCAAGATCTAAACCCTTAATGGGTTGGAAAATAAATAGAAATCAAAATACGATCGTTTGATCAAAATGAATAAATATGATGTATTCAAATGAGCATGTAAATTATTAAATTCTATTGTAAATGTTCTTTTATTTGCTTAGTAGATTTAATTGTTAGATTTATTTATTTATGCTTTACTTGTTCATGTTATGTAAATTAGATGAAAAATATAATTAAATAAAAATAAATATTGATGAACATTTACAATGAATATGGATATGAATATGGACTTAATGATAGTAAAGGCTATAGTTAGTAGGACAATATAAGGAATATCATTTCCTTGGCCCAAATTAGGAGAATAATAAACCCCATGAATGACATTTTAAATGTTTGTGGATTTAATTAAAATCAAATAGCAAGAGTACTTAGGGTTTAACGCTCATAGGAACCTTATGAAGGTTGAGCTAAGGTCACTCCAGTAAATGCTGAACATGGTGGTTAAGGTGGTTCTCTAATAGAGCCTCGCTCTTCCCCCACCTTCTAACGATGCTTGTGAGGTCTAAACACCTCCTTACATGAGGATTGAATTAACTACTATGTGAGCAACTTTTAACTACTAAGCCTTAGTCAATTTTGAAATAAGGAGGAGCTGTCTAATGTTAAGAAAGAAATAAACTATCTTCAACTAATATGACATTAACTAGTTGAATAATAATAAGATCATAAAAGGATAGTAAACTATCTAATCCTAATAAAAATGGTAATTAACATAATTAAATATCAAACAAGATTCGTAAGGATATCTTGAATCATCAAGAATAATAAGAATCATAATATTGTATGTGTGTTTTGAAGTAATATAAATATTAGATTTAAATGTAAATCAATAGATTAGACCCTTGACCAATATGATCTAAGGAACAAGATCCAAATCATCCTTTGTAAGGATGATCAAAAGAATAATTAGGAAGTATAAATGAGTTGAGGAATAACTGTATACATATGATTTAATAGATATATGAAGAATATGATGATCAAGATCAATGAGAAGATGGATGATTGAAAGTAAAGGTAGGTGAACCTTAAGAATATATTCAATATATAAGATACATGTATTTTACACATGGTCTTATCTTGATAAATGAACTTTGATTATAATTGCCTTGGAATTGTTATGAATCAACAAATGATGTTGAAATGAATACAAAGGGATTGATTAAGTAATTATGAAATTACTTTAGATTAACAAATGATGTTGAAATGAATACAAAGGGATTGATTAAGTAATTATGAAATTACTTTAGATCAACAAATGATGTTGAAATGAATACAAAGAGATTGATTAAGTAATTATGAAATTACTTAAGACAAAAAATGATGTTGAAATGAATACAAATGGATTGATTAAGTAATTATGAAATTACTTAATCCGTAGAATGGGAAGATTTGAACTATATAAGTTGGACCCCCAAATCTTAAGGAAATAAGTTATAGGCATGTCTTATTATAACCAGACACACAATCTGTAAGTATGAAATAATATTTTCCATGCAAGCATGGAGGCTTATGGTTTTGTTTTAAGACAGGCTTATGCTGGGGATGCTAATGCTATGAGAATTATCAGGGTTTGACCACCCGTTCTTCGAAACTGATTATGATGATTATACCGTGCCCAAAGACAGGCAAAACGTCGGGTGGGGCACTTATAGGAAGGCTACCACTGTGACAGCCATGGTTCCCCCCATACGAATATAGATCTATATTTTTCACTGTGGTATTAATGGAGTATTATACAGTTATCTGGGCACGATGTATAGATTGAGACTGCGAGCATGGTAGTCCTTTGATTTTTGCATTATGATGCAATTGATTATGGTATGATGAGATGCCTATGTTATGGCATGATGAGATGCCTTATGCTATGGCATGATGAGATGCCTTCTTTTATAGCATGATGAGATGCCAGGTAAAAGTTATTGGCGATGTTGTATTAGAGGATGATTCTTAATACATTATGATTATATATTAACACCTAGTGTTAATATTGAAATCAATTTGGAAATGAGATAGTATTGATGATATTGATTATATTCATGATTTTCAGTGTTTTATTTATATGTAACATATACATATAATTCCTATGATGAGTGAAAGATAAAATGGTTATCCAATTATATAAATTCATTTATATCATGAATATAATGAACTATTGATTTTGAGATATATTGAATATATTTCTTAAATCCCCTACCAAGCATAGCTTGCTAAGATATTATAAACGTTTGAATATTTACAATATCTCAGATACAGTTAAGGAAGATTGAAAGCTCAAGACTTCTGGATAATCATCACCGAACTATGGCTCAGGCTATTTACTCTGAGGAAGATTGTATTGATTTTTTTGTAATTTGGATTGTAATATTTAGACAATGTATGTAATGACTACAGGGGCTATGTATGTGAACCATTTGATCGATCCTAATTTTAATAAAAGTATTTCTATTGATATTCAATAGAATTTTTATTTTATACAAAAATCTACGTCATCATCATCATCATCATCAAGACCTTATCCCAATTAGGGGTCGGCCACATGAATCTTATTCCTCCATTCCACTCTATTAAATACCATGGCTTCATTTAGTCCCAAAGTTTTTAAATCTTTCCTCACCACTTCTATCCACGTTTTTCGGGCCTTCCCTTGTCCTTTTAGAACCTTCAACTTGTATTGCCTCACTCCTTCTAACTGGTGCCGTTGTTGGCCTCCTTTGAACATGTCCAAACCATCTAAGTCTAATCTCCCTCATCTTGTTACCTATTGGTGCTATCCCTAAATTTCTTCTAATATTTTCATTTCTAATTCTATCCTTTCTTGTCTTACCACTCATCCATCTCAACATCCTCATTTCTCGCAACACTCGACCTATGAGTATGATGTTCCTTAACTCCGCCCAACACTCTGATCCATAGAGCATGGCCGGCCTTATAGCCATCCTATAGAATTTTTCCTTTAGTTTGAGTGGCACCCGCCGATCACATAAAACCCCCGATGCACATCTCCATTTGTTCCAACCCGCTTGGATTCTTTGGGTAACCTCCCTCTCAATCTCTCCACTCTCATGGATCAATGATCCTAAGTACCGGAAGCGGTCTCTCATGGGGACCTCTTGGTTATCAATCTTGACTCGTGCTCCAATTCTACTCTCCTTGCTAAAATTACATTCCATATATTCGTCTTAGTTCACTAATTTTAAATCCTTTCGATTCTAATGCTTCTCTCCATAGCTCTAGCTTTATGTTGACACCCTCCCTTGTGTCATCAAGTAGGACTATATCGTCTGCAAATAGCATGCACCAGGGAATCTCCTCATGCGTATGTTTTGTTAACTCATCCATAACTAATGTGAAAAGGTATGGACTCAATGTCGATCCTTGGTGCAATCCGACAAGGACAGGAAAATCACCACTACCACGCCACTAGTGGTCTTAACATTTGTTACATTACTCCCTCATACATATCTTTAATTATGTCTATATACCCCGAGAAACCCCTTTAACACCTAACACCCTCCATATTAACTCTCTGGCCTCTATCATAAGCCTTCTCTAAGTCAATAAAGACCATGTGTAGGTCTTTTCTCCTCTCCCTATATTTCTCTACTAATTGTCTTAGTAAGAAAATAGCTTCCATGGTAGACCTCCTGCATGAAACCAAACCGATTCTCGGATACACTTGTTTCATGTCGTAGCCTCTTCTCAATGACTCTTTCAAAAGTTTCATGGTGTGGCTCATAAGTTTGATCCTCGATAATTAGTGCACTTTGAATGTCTCCTTTATTCTTATAGATTGGTACAATAGAGCTTTTCCTCCACTCATCGGGCATTTTCTTTTGATTTTATAATCTTGTTAAACAACTTGGTCAACCAAACTACCCCAATATCTCCCATATGCTTCCAAACCTCTATTGGTATACCATCAGGCCCCATGGCCTCTCCTCTATTTCATCTTGCTCAAGGCCTCTTTTACTTCAAGCATTCTAATCCTACTGCTCATATCTATAATATCCAAGTGTTATTTAGATTTATAGTATTTTCAATCCCTATATTCTCAGGCCATTGTCATTTAACAATTTTTTGGAAGTATATTTCCCACCTTTGTTTGATCTCAACATCTTTGACTAATACCCTTTGATCATCGCTTCTAATGCACCTGTAACATGCTCTAAGTCCTTACTCTTCCGTTCTCTTACCTTTGCAAGTTTAAACACATCTTTCTCACCTTCTCTTGTTCCTACAGTCTATTATAGAGCTCATCATATGCTTTAAGTTTAGCCTCACTTACTATTCTCTTAGCAACGCTTTTAGCATTCTTATATTGTTCATAATTTTCATTATTTCTAATCTTTCCCATGCTTTAAAATGCATTCTGCTTTTTCTTTAATACTTTTGCACTGTTTTCATTCCACCACCATGTTTCCCTTTGCTAATAGCCTTTTACCTTTAGATACTCCTAAGACATCTTTGCCACTTTCTTAATGGACTCGGCCATATTAGTCCACATGGTATTTACTGCTTCATAATTCCAATTTCCTTCTACCATCAACTTATTTTTGAATGAGGTTATTTTCTCTCCTTTTAAGTTCCACCACTTAGTTTTTGGATGTGTATTAAGTTCAGTTCTTTTACTCCATCTTTTGATATGAATATCCATAACCATTAACCTATGTTGTGAGGTTAAACTCTCACCGGTATCACCTACAATCCTTACATATAGATCGCTCATTATTCCTAAGTAGAAAAAGTCTATTTTGGCTTTTAGTAAGTCCACTTTTAAAGGTTATTAAGTGTTCATCCTCTTCTTAAAGAGTGTATTTGCAATGGATAAAGGTTATATGACAAAGCAAAATCGAGGATATTCTCCCCCCATCTCGTTGTTCACTCTATACCATACCCTCCGTGTATTCTATCATATCCTTCCTTATCTTTTTCCTACATGGCCATTTAAGTCCGGCTTCCTATAAATATTCCCTCGGCATTGAATTTCTTGTATGACTCCCTCCATATCTTCCCAAAACTGTCTCTTAATTATATCTTGTAGCCACTACTTGTGGTGCATATGCACTTATAATATTTATAATCTGCTCTCCTAGAATCATTTTTATTATTATAATTCTATCAACCGATTCTTTTAACGTCCACAACTTTATCCTTTAATTCCTTATCCACTATTATTCCTATGCCATTTCTATTGTTTTCCTTTCCTACGTACTCATAATTTATACCCATCTATTTCTCTAGCTTTAGCCCCTTTCCACTTGGTTTCTTGGATACAAGCGATACCGACTCTCCTACGTTTTATCGTGTCTACTAACTCCAAACTCTTACCGTCAATGTCCCTATATTCCATGTAGCGATGCGAATCTTATGATTTGGAGATTCCCTATTTACTATCGCCTTTCTCGACCTCCATGGTATGAACTCCATGTCCACTTTTCACCGCACTGGTTCGATGCAACACAAGCTTGGGGACGCCCAGAAGCCCTTGCCCATTTTTCACTACACCCGGGATCCGATGTGGCCGCGTCGCTTCGGGAGAACGCCCAAGCAACCCTTGCACTATTTTTCACTACATCCGGATCCGAGATGCAATGGCCGCTTATGGGGAACGCCCTAGCTTTGAGCGAATTTCGATTTCGATTCATGTCATGTTGGGGTTGCCATAGTTTTCAAAGGCGAAGATGATTTTCATTAAAATCATTAAAATCATCTTCAGCTTCACCCTGTGGCTACCTGACGCAAGGGTGGCCATATTTTAAGAAGCTAAAGATGATTTTCATTTCTCCCTCACAAACTAATATACAAATGCATATTTATTTGTAAGAAAGAAATAATAGAATCATCTTCAACTTCCCCCTTCATTACTGATACAAGGGTTGCCGTCTTTAAGAAATTTGGAGATGATTCTCATTTCTTCCTCACAAACTAATATACAAATGCATATTCATTTGTAAGAAAGAAATAATAGAATCATCTTCAACTTCCCCACGGCCCAAGACTGACGCAAGACCCTCCTCCTTTTTTATCCGGGCTTGGGACCGGCATTGGCGGAGTTATACAAAAATCTACGTATGATAAGTAATTTGAGGTGACACTCGGGTTTTTTACAAATCAATTTCAAAGAAAATATATTTTTACTATTTGTATTTTTAAGGCAACACTATTTGTGAAAGAAAATAGTAAACCTTGACTAGGAGTACCTTTAATGTATTTGAGGATTCACAAAGCAGCAACCCAATGAGGTTTTTGAGGCTGATGCATGAATTGACTTAGTGTTCGAGCAAAATAGACTATGTCAGGCCTTGTGATGGTAAGATAAATCAATTTGCCAACCAGTCTTTTATATTTAGTTGGATCATTTAGTAATATTCCATCTGTGGGAGTGAGCTTCAAATTTTGTTGCATTGGAAACTTGTCAGGGAGTACACCTAGAAGCCCTAAATCTTGTAAAATGTCTAGTTCATATTTCCTTTGAGACATGAAAATATCTTTCTTGGAATGGGAGAATTTGATACCCAAAAAATATTTTAAGTCTCTGAGATCTTTGATACAGAAGCATTTGAGAAGAAACTTTTTGAGACGTTCAATTTTTTGAAGATAATTTCCTGTGAGAAGTATGTCATCAACATATATAAGGATTACAGTAAATAAAGTATCTTGAGCCTTGGTGAAAAGATAATAATTAGCCTTTGATTTTTTATAACTAGATTTCTGGATGGTGTATGAAAAAGTGAAGAACTAGTTTCTTGATGCCTATTTAAGTCCATGGAGGGATTTGTTGAGCCGACATACAATGAACTCCCCTTTTCGGCAAAGACTAGGGGGAGGCTCCATGTATACTTCTTCATGCAAGTCTTCATGAAGAAACGTAGTCTAGATGTTTAATTAGTGGGTGAACCAATGTCGAACAGTGGCACCTATAAGAAGATAGTGAAGTGTAATGAGTTTGGTGAAGGGGAAAAGGTTTCATCATAATCGATGCCCTCAACTTGAGGGTATCCCTTTGCAACAAGATGAGCCTTATAGCTCAAAATGGTACCACCAGACTTGTATTTGATTTTGTAAACTCATTTGTAGCCGATAGGTTTATAACCAGCAGGAAGAGGAACTAAACTCCAAGTGTTATTTTGCTATAATGCTTCCAATTCTGTATTGATTGCTTGTTGCTAATATGGTTCAAGGGTGGCTTGAGCATAGGGGTGAGGTTTGGTGTGACCTGTAATGTTAGCTAAGCAAGTACAATGGGTAGAAGAGATACAAGGGTAGGAATGAAAATGAGAAAGAGAATACCAAGTACCTGCTTCAGAACTTAGTGTTGAGGTAGGGTGATTGACTTGTGCTAAACAGTATAGAGTCTTTATGCCATGTCAGAGGTTGCTTAGAACGAAGGGACTATCATATAGGGGGAATGGAAGGAGCTAGAGGGTCTGAAGAGTTTGAAAAAGGTTCAATGGGTTCAGCTAGAGGCAAGGGAGCAAAAGATGAGGTAGGACTAAGAGAAATGTTAGGTGTGGCAAGTGAGTGTATGGGAGAGGTGGGCTCATGTATGTTACGTAGCTTAGTGTGCTGGGGTTGGTAAGACGGAATGTTGGAGAAGGATGGTGTAGAGTGCCAGCTGTTCGTGATGTCAGGAGAAAAATATGGCAACGCAAAATTTGTATTTGATAGAGTCAAAATAAAAGGAAAGGTGGCTTCACAAAATTTGACATGACGACTTGAAAAAAAAAAAAAAAAGTCTCCAAATCATAAAGTTTGTAAACTTTTTGACCAGCAAGGTATACAACAAAGATGTGACGTTCAGCACGAGGATCAAATTTATGAGTAGGATGAACGACAGTTGCATAACATAGACAACCAAAAACTTTCAAGTGATGGTGGATGAATATATAACAATTCAAAAGGTGATTTAAAAGATAGCAATGGTGATGGTAGTCTGTTAATAAGGTAGACTATGGTCAATACACATTCACCCCAAAAAGTGAGGGGTGAGCAAGATTAGAAGAGTAATGCTTGTGTTGCAATTAGAATATAATGATGCTTGCAGTCAACTACTCCATTTTGCTGTGGAGTGTAAAGTCAAGTGTGTTGGTATTTGATGTCAAGAGATTGAAAGAAATTTCTCATAAGCAGGAATTTAGAACCATTGTCTACCTGGATGGCTTTAACCCAGGCATGAAATTAAGTATATGAAAAAGCAATAAAAGACTATAAATGTTGTGAGTTTCAAACTAATATTGCATAAGAAATACCCATGTACACCTTGTAAAATCATCCACAATGGTAAGAAAGAAATGAGCCCCTGAATGTGTGGAAACTTTGGGTGAACCCCAAAAATCACAATGTAACAAATCAAATGGAGCCTAAGTTGATATTGAACTTAAAGGAAATAGAAGTCTAGTTTGTTTAGTCATGGGGAAAGCATTTCAATTATTATTAAAAGAGATATTAATAGAAAACAATAATGGAGAAACTAACTTACAACGAAATGGTGACGGATGTCCAAGACACGTGCCACAAATTTGATGATTCAGAAACTTGATGGGAGACACATTGTTGCAATGGAGACATGTAATAAAGACCATCATATTGTTTACCCAAGCCAATCATCTTCCTCATAGCCAAGTCCTACAAAACAAAGAAAGTGAGAAAAAAAAAATGGCACAACAATTTAAAGCAACAGTGACTTGGCTTATAGATATCAAATTTAAGCAAAAAGAGGAAACACATAAAATGTTGTCTAAAGTGATATTTGAATTGAATGGTATGGTGCCAGTAGAAGTGATTGAGGCAAAAGACCTAGTAGGTAAATTGACAATGGGTATTGATGAGGGTTTTGTTTGAGTGAAAAATGTGGAATTAGAACTGATATAGTCAGTAGCTCTGCTATCTAAAATCCAAGGCTTAGTAAATATAAAATTAATTGAGACATTTGGAAAAAGAGACAGACTTACAATGTTTGCATAAGCATTGCTATTACTGGGAGCATGGTTGGGAGTCATCATAGACAAGGCATGGGCAATTTGTTAAAGTTGGTCTGGGGAAAGCCCATGTGGAGAGTTCAGCGAGTTGGAGAATTGTGTTGGTGCATTGGTGTCTTATGGATGGACTCCATGTGTAAATTGAGAAGAATTTGTTGCATTGGCAATAGAAGAAGAGTTCGGTGCACTCCCTCTAAACCCTTGTTGATGTTGTTGCGGTTGGTTGTGTTGATTACCTTGGGTTCCTGTGTTATTGGGAACCCATGTGCCATTTTTAAACTTGCACTTGTCCTCAATATGACCTTTTCTGTCACAGTATTTGCAATGACATTTTAGAGCCCAACAATTTTCAATTGTATGACCTTCTCTATTGCAGTGCTCACAGTGCTTGTCTTTGGATTTATTTGAAAAGTTGTTTGGATGGCTTTGAATTGCAGCGACAGTGGAAAAATTCTCAGTTGATTCCAATGTCATTTGTTGCTATGTTTCATCTTGAATGAAGAGAGAATAGGCTTGATGTAATTAGGCAATGGTGAAATCATGAGGATATTCGTACAAACAACATTGTAGGTGTCATTGAGGCCCATAAGAAATTGCATCATCCGATCTTGTTCTCTTTGTTCATTATGTGTGTTGATCTGGTTGCAAGTGAGAAAAGTTCAATGTGTCTTTAATTCATTCCAAAGGCCTTTGAGTTTTGTGAAATAGGTTGAGACTGTCATAGTGCCTTGTGAGAGAGAAACCAATGATTTTTGGATCGATAGATTGCTGGTGCATTCTTTTGTAAAAACTAATCTTTGAAATCTTCCCCACACTTGATGGGCGGCCTTGGTATGAATGACTCCTTTGGCTAGATAGGGTTCCACCGAGCCGTGATAAAATCATGTTATTGCATTGATTCCATTGAGCATATTCTGTTGGTTAATCTATTTCTTAAGGTGGCTCAATGGGTCCATTGATGAAGCCAATTTTGTTCTTAGCTGTGAAAGCATAAATCATGGATTTACTCCATGATGGATAATTGGTGCCATGCAATTTGATTGGAATGAGCATGTGGCTCAGATGATCTAAATGATAAACAAAGTATGGGTTTGACGGATCCATACTTGTTGCTACTAGTGTTTGATCTTTGCCTGTGATTCTTCTTCTTCTTCTTCTTCTTCTTTTTTAAGAAAGTAAGTAATTGGGGGCCAAAACATCTACTCTAATACCATCTTAAGAAAATAATCAGTAGGCTTAGAGAAAGAATAATAGAGAATTGGCCTAATGAATTTATCATTTATAGACTACAAAATATATATACAACATACATCAATTAATTCTACCTATTTCTAAGGCTTAGAAGCTATGATCCACTTTTAGTAGATTTTGATTTACACTAGCTTAGAAAGTAAATATACAAAGAATATAGTAAGATATATTACAATGACATTTCTTAACATCTTTGGCTTGCACTTAAAGACTTTACCCAACCATAAGAGGGATTGCTTCCAAGTCCTCACCTCCTTCGAAACACTAATAAAACAAGTCAAGAGAAACATTTCACAATATGAGCAAGTCTACTATATGGGATATTATTATTTTAAGAGTCCCAATAAATGTACACGATGAATAGTAGAGGAAGGACAAAGAAGAAGGGTTTTATTTTTAAAAAAATGATAGAGGAAGGAGTACAAGTTCCATTTTTCATGCACGGTGTAACTATCTTGTTAGATCTATTCGTCATGATAGGCCACAAATCAAAGTTCATGCCCATCGAATCTTTAAGTCAAAAATCACAACCATTAATTTTTGTTAAGCTTTCAAAGATCTAAGACAAGTGGCTAGGATTGTCTAAATGTATAGATTTTAATGAGTAACCTATTTTTAGTATTCCAAACATGACGAATGGCTTAGATTTACAAAAAAATATTTCATCATGCATTAAAAAAAAACATGTACTCTTTCCTCTCCTATAGAGTGTACTTTTTTAAAGCTTATCTACTTTTTTTGCTAGCAAACAATTGCAAGTAAATTACTATCATATACTCATAAATCTAATTCTCAATCAAAGGTGAAAGTGGGAACTTAAACATGCATGCATCAGGGGAGATGCAAAGTTGATTGAGAGCAAGTGTGCTAGATATCTGTTGGCATCTTCATTTCCATTTATATGTAAAAAGACAAATGATAAAGTGTTCCACAGCCTCAATGGAAGACTCTACTTATGCATTGTTTTTGAAGCATCTATGTTATTTATTTTGTTTGACAACACTCAGATACTTATGTTATTTTGAGTGAAAAATCATGACCATTCATTTTTAAAAACTCAAAAAAGAAATAGTTAGAATCATTTAATTGCCATGGTTTTTCACATTTAGCCTAAACAAGTGTCGTCAAACATGATGAAAGACATAGATGTTTTATTAAACATCCCTAAGTAGGAGACTCTCAATCAGCTAGTAAAATGAGCCTCAACTTATCATTTCTCTTGTAAACAAAGCCTAGTTTTTTTAAATTAGCAAAGAGAGGCTTGCTTTTTTGGGATAATGATAAGAGAGGTTCATAGTCAACTATTTAAGGCCAGCCTATAATTCTCATTATAAAATACCAAAATTATCCATCAATTTAATTAAACATGGGTGAAAAATGACGTGTACAACCCTTCTCCTCTGAAATTCAAGTACAATTGTGTTATAGTATAAACCAATAACGTTGAGAATAACAAACTATAAATAAAAATGTTATGAGTGAGGAATTATATAATAGTCTAGGATTCTATATTTTGAGAGCTAGAAGTTAAAAGTGCATCCAGATTATGGGTAATCCAATTCATTCATAATCTATTCTGCCACTAAATTGAGAAATTCAAGATAGAAATCCATCACATAAAATTAATAATGGATAATATGACGCAATTGTCTGTCACTAATAAATTTGAAGAATTTTATTTTATTAAAAATAAAAAATTAGTGTCTAAGAAATCCCTCACTAGTGTATATACATAAAAAAGAAATAGAAACAAAGAAAATTTTCTGTCTAGAAATAGTGATAGAAAACATCAGCCACTAAAATTGTGACATAAGAATTTACAGAAGAAATATTTCTATCACTAATAGAAGGAAAATATTTTCATCATTAATAATTCTACAAAATCAAATTTTTATTTTTACATTTATCAAAAATATCAAATTTGATCTTTGAGATCTTGATGGGCTTGAACCACCATGTCCTTCAGCAACTCTTAAGGGCTCTTGCAAATTTAGAGCTAAAGATCCATAGAAAGACATGAAAGCACGAGTTAATGCTACTGAAACTATAAAAATAAAATATGAAAATCAACTTAAAGTGCTATTTGAATCAGCCCTAAGCATAAAAAAAAAAAAAATCTATAATAATGCTATTCATATTGGAAAAGTGGCATAAACAGAAGAGAGAGGGAAAATTTTCGTGTACTTAATGGTAGAACAAATCCTACAGAAAAAGATAGAATGGAACTGAAAATGGATGAGAGATCCATCTCAAACTAATAATCATATATGAATGCAAGAATAAAATATAATCAATGTAAGTTAGAAGATTTTCATGAAAGAGAACCGATCTGCTTACCTCTTGAAAAGAATCAAGTCACTTCATTCTTCTAGTCTAGAACAAGGATACTACCAGTAATAACAACAGGACTGCAAAATACACCATGCTTCTCGCATACATCTTTAGGACTGCAATAAAAAAGAAAAAACTTGAGTTCATCATTCAGATATGAACTTTACCCTCAAGCAAATATTTAAAAAAAAAAGAAAAAAGAAAAAGAACGAACAATACGCAATCTTTAAAGAGTGAAGTAGATAATTCTTCACCAAATGAAAGTCAACGGGTGAGAACACTGGAAAAATGCCGTTCATAATGATTCTCAAGCCATAATACTGAAATTTGATATATACAAATACTAAGTGTACATAGCTTCAATAACTTCTAGTCTAATTGAGAAGTTCGTGATGAGCTTGGAACTTCTTAACAAATATTTACAGTAATATGCCATTTTCCAGAAGTTGCCATATGGATGCACATTTATAGAAGTTCAGAGGATTGGTTACTTGTGTCAATATCAATGTAGAACCATTTAGCATCATTACCTGTTGTAGTGCCTGATCCAAGGTTCAAGGAAAATTAAAGAACCGAATCTGCAATAAAATCAGTTTCCTTACATCCATGTTAGGTATCAGAATATGAATTCGAAGAAAATTCAAGGTTCAGGTTTGTCCTACACCCACTACAGTCATCTACACCTTGAACTATCTCTAGGTTCACATGTGCAATAGGTATTCCTGCTCTATATAGTTATCTGGGAAACAGCAACCAAAGTTAACCTCACTATCTAATGGCAGAAATTCTGAAGTTTTCCCGCCGAAAACCTGCATACACAGACGTCCCATTTCATTCACCAAAATCTCCAGCGTATACTATTAAAAAGTAACAATGAACAACCCAGAATTTCCAGCTGTTCCATAATAAAAACAGCATCAACCAGTATCATCTGAGATCTAATTGGCAACAAGAAAAAGAAGAAGGAAAAAGGAACAGATCTAGCAGAAAGAACACCGAACAGCTCCTAGCAGGACTTTTATTCCAGAGATTAAACACAAATTAGATAAAGGATTTACCCAAAACTTTGGGAACAAAGCTATTTAACTAATTTGCAGGCTACTGTTATGCTGGTCATAACAAATCCTACTGTCACCAGTAGCAGCTCAGATGCCCAATAGTCACAGCAGAACACGCAAACTAAATGTTGAAGAAAGTTAACATTAGATTTTAAACAGATCATGTTCATTGGAAATAATAGCAGATATGGGGTAGAGAGAGAGAGAGAGAGAGAGAGAGAGAGAGAGAGAGAGAGAGAGAGAGAGAGAGAGAGAGAGAGAGAGAGAGAGAAGAATGGATACTGAACAAGAAGGAATATCTAGTAGCCAGGGGAAATCATAAATATAAATATCCAGAAGTTTTCATATAGATCCAGAAATGGTAATGAAATTGGATACATTGGAGATCCGACGGAAATATACATTGACATAAAGTAAAGCAAACTCATATCTCCAAAGATCTCATGAATTAAAGCAAACTCATACAATCCAATGATCTCACGAATTAAAGCAAACTCATGTTACCAAAGATCTCATGAATTAACTCTTTCCTTATTTTTTTCAATTTAATGAAAAGAAACCATTAAAAAAAAGAAAAGAATAGAAATCTTACAAGGATTGCATTACGTGCAAAACCTGTCTCATCTTTCGCTAGCCCATCAGCCATACAACTAGCTTCGCACGAACGGCAGACACATTTAATTATCGCAAAGGATATGGCTTACCGTGTATCTACCATTTTGAAGATCAAATTTCTATGCTAGCGAGGAGATTCAGAAACATAAATTTGGTATCTACACTGTTTACAACTCCAGATCTCATAAAGGTGGCAATCCTTACAATTTTTCCGGAGCAACATTAGGAACCTCATTGACTATTGAAATGTTGTTTATGTTTGGTTGCTCTTTTGAATTGTTCACTACACGTGCAAAGAAACCTTGACACCCTTTTCAGAGGAGACAGTCTACTTGAATTGCAGAAATCATATATACAGGTCAAACTCTTCTTTATCCATCGAAATTAAATTTTGACTGATTGGGTACGTTAAAGATCACTATTTTGTTGAAACACTCGTATGATAAGCAGACAGTCATTTTGTGCCAAAAATGACATCAAACTCTGGTATATCTAACAAAGCTTGTGTACTCTATCTATAAGCAAAGTATCTCTAGTTGTTGTAGCTATTGTGAGATTACATTCTAAACTTTATGAATCCTTCTCTAAATTATATGCAAATCTAGAGAAGTAAACGATGTGTAGATCTAGGATCAATCAAAACCTTGGCAATATGCTTAGAGATTTGAAGGGTACCTTCGATGACCAACTTATGCCTTTGTGTCCTATGTGTGATGGAGTAAATTCCACCTTGAACCTTGGGAGTAGGTGGTTGTTGTTGTTCAAGCATCGCCAAGTAGTCCTTAATCATGTGGCTACCCACATTTGAAACAGGGCCCGTCGCTCGATAACATGGGCCTGATCCATGGAACTTTCAACACCTCTGGCACTGCTCTACCATTTTCTTTTCTCCATTCTTGTCAAACCTTCCCCTGTTGTTATCCCTCTATTTTGGCCTCTTCCGAAAACTTGTAGTATTTCTAACCCTGAGTCTTTTATTTTTTGGAACTCGCAGTCCCCTGCAATAATCTGAGTCAGGTCAATTACATCACTATACAGATTCTGCTTCGAATGTTAGGGCGAAGGCCCCTCTCGAACTTTTTCACCTTTCTTCCCTCATCATCAACCAAATGAGATGCAAACCCAGACAACTCTACGAACTTATTTTGTACTATGTCATTGTTCAGTTTCCCTAAATCAACTCCATAAGTTAAACTTCTTTCTTGTCTCTAACAGTCTCAGGAAAGTATTTGTCATAGAATATTTCTATAAGTTTCTTCCATTCAATGGTGCCACTTTCATGAACCACCGTTCTCTTGATCATCTGCCACCAACATCAAGTCTCACCTTCAAGCGTGAACACTGCTAAACCTACAGTCTTCCTTAGGGCATTTCATGGTGTTTAAAAGCTTCAACTGCACAATCCACCTTTCTGCCTCGATCGAATCTGGAGTGCCTTTAAAAGGTGGACTCGGCCTCTCGAATATCCTTGAGGCTACGGTTGTTGTTCTCATTCCTGGTCCTTTTCCATTATTTTCATATTGTTGTTGCAAATTACTATTATGCCCTCCAGAGTTCAATGTACACCATCCAGGTTAGAGCTAGATTCTCTAAAGGTCGACATTTTCTTAGATTTTCCTAAGATATCACATTTCATTAGTTGAAGATATTCAATAATTTGTTCAAGTTTGTAGTTATCTACCTTAAGGACCAAAAACTCACTACTCTAAACCTTTGCGCTGATACCATACCTGTCACACCCCAAAAATGTGGGATATTTAATATAGGGGTAGATATGTGATAAATTCTTAGTGTATTCAAATGTGAGATTATATTCCACTATCTCATATGACATAGATATAAAATGCCATTATTTAATTGAACTAGAGCAATTAACGTGCTAAGTTGTCATTCAAATATTGAAAATACAACATAACTTATGCAAATTTAATATTAAAACAAACATTTCTTTTTACACTTTTTGTACCTTAGAATAAAAATATAAGTAAGGAATACTTAAGCTCTTGTCATCTTAGCCAAATTCCTTCTTCTTTAACCTTTTTCTTCATTTGGTCTTCTTTCATCTTCTTCTTCTTCTTTTTTAATTTAAGATATTTAAAATATCTTATACAACTTGCATTTGGTAAGCACACTAACTATTACTTGCACTATCAACATACAATTTATTTAATAACAGAATATACAGACAACTAAAAGCTACTATAGTTACCATGAACATAAATATTTTGTATTTACTTTCTAACAAGTTATTCAATAATAATAATAATAATAATAATAACATGTATAGCAATCCACTTTTCCATGAAAAATAAGCATTTAAAGTCCATCCCAAAGTCTAATAACATAGATACATTTAGTTCAAAACTATAAACACATTGGTTCATGTATTCAAACATGTTCAATAGATACCTACTGACATATGTTTCAGATAGGTTCACTACCTCATTGATCGGATGAGGTTCAAACATATATTCTCTAACATCTTATTAGTAGAGTTCAAATATCCAATGTTGATCAAATGCTCGGCCACATAGATCTTAAGCCAAAAGACCACACAAAACCGCCATTGAAGTACTACTCAATTGGGGCCCTCGCTGAAATATGTTTCCAACAAGTCATCCACTATGACCACTGTTGATTAGATGGAGTCCAAATAACAAAAATCCCCACCAATGTCTCGTATAGTTCCAGAAAATCCGTAATGATGTCTTAATATGGCCCTAAAGTGGGAATAAAATACAAAAATGGCTTTTACATTTGGCTATATATCACTCAAAAAATTGATAATTGATAATATTATTTCAATTTCAATTTCTGTCTAAACATTTCCTTGAAGCATATTATTGCATGGATACCAAATTTTAATTTTTGAAATAATAATTCCTTTCAATCTTTCTTTCACTTTTCTTTACTAATTGTTCCAATTTAATATTATCATAGAAATTGATTAAATACTCAATTAAAAACTAAAAATTCTTTAGTTTGACAATTTACTTTTATATAAATGTATTAGATTAAAATAATACAGTCTATATCTTAGATAAAATTTATTAAATTAGAAATCAAGATCAATTAATAATTTGATTATTTTTAGGGTTTAAAATCATATAAATAAATTTGGAATTGTAAAAAATTAAACATATGACTAAGTAGTTTTCAATGGAAATTTAGAACCCAAAAATAAATCTAAATGGTGCATTCTCTAACTCTTATAACTACAGATCAATCATGTGCATAAATCATCTCACTCATTTACTTATTTTGGTTTCAAATATGTTAAAAGATGTATATACAATTTCAATTTCAAGCCGCTAATCATTATAGATTACACGTATATACAATAATCAAGTTCCAACTATAGATTGTATGCATTTACTATGATCAAAATCAGTCATAGATCTGCTATAAATTTGGTGCATGCACAAAAATCATGAGAATTTATGCACATGTATCATATTATCTATTTCTAATATATGAGTCCGAATTTAAAGAATACAAGCACATACATGATCTATAGGCTTTAAGTAAATTAGATTGAATTATATATAAACGTGTGCACATGTATGTGAATGTGGATGAGGGTAACATGCACTTAGACCACACACATTCATACATGCATGGATCAATAAAATATGTATTCAGATCACATGTCTATATACATGTATGGATTGGTACAATATAAAATCAGATCATGCACATATATACATGTATATTTTAGTCAAATGTGTAATCAAATCACACACACACACACACACACACACACAGATTCATGTGATTAAATATTTAAATGAACATTGATGTGCTATAATTAATTACCACAAGTGCACAACTCTATTGGAGTATATATCAGCAAATACAAGTTGATCCCATGAGGACTCTTTAAAGAGATTTAATTAGCATTTAAGTCATATTACTCCAACCTAGTCAATCATTCAAGAAATATAAAGAACTCTAAGCTTAAAAATTAAACAAGTAGACTAAAATAAGTAGACTAAGTAAGAAAGTGAGGAAACTAATTAAAGAGATAAAGTGAGGAAATAAAATTTTTATTTCGTTAATAGAATTTTACAAGGAATTGATGCATAAGTTATCAAAGAAAGGAAAGTGAAGGTTTTCAACCGAGTAGGAATTTTGTTGTAAGGCTTTCACGTTGTGTCACTCAACAGGAACTTATACACTTCTCTTCAACCCATGGTACACTAAAATTACCACAAAGATATTCTCATCCTAACGCAACATGTCACATACCCAAAGTTCAAATCCCAACCTAATGATCCTTAGGAATGAAGTGTTAGGGCGCATAAGAAAATAGGCTCATTTCTACTTTTTCTAAAAGATCACCACCCTTTAAAGGAAGAAAAATAAGAGATAGAGTGGAATAATGAAAATAAATGTTTGCTTCTCCTTAGCTAGATACTCTTATTGAAGATGGTAGCTTTAGTTAGGAGAGAAGCATAAGGGAAAAGTTGTTCATCCTAAAGGAAGGGTCAGCCATAGAAAGAGGTGTCATACCTTAAAAAAGAACTAGAAAAAAAGGAAAATAAAGTGGATATAGTGGACCTTGGCTTAGGATTCACCAAATTCTATCCTTAGGAGATGATGAAAGAACTAAGTACTTACCTTGAAGTCTTCCTACTCTTCAGCATGATGCCTTTAGCCAATCTTGGATGGATTTATAAAAGGATTTGACCATCCTCATCTATGCTTTAGGAGTGAAAGAATCCTTGGCTACCACAAAAGTGGCACAAGTCTTCTTCCTTATCCTTTTTGTTCGCAAATCTTAAAAGAAAATTCAAAATAGAAGAGAAATAAGGGCTATGCTAGTAGGAGAGATGGAAGAGGTGAAAGGATTGTGCTTGTCAATCAAAGGGTGAATGAGGTATAATGCATAACAAGGTGATGCGTGCAATTTCTTATGCATGAAAATGTGAGTGCATGTAATGAAGTGGAAAAAGGAAGGTCAACTAGTGTGCTATGCTAAGGTAAGAAAGGGGATATGCGTGTAGATCTAAGGTCAAAGAGGGGATGCTAGGGTGGTGTAAGGGTTGGTGCATGTAATTCAATGAAAGAAGGATGTGTGCAAGTCAATGCAGTGCTAAGGATAAAGCATAAAAACTGAGGAGGGAGGGAGATGCATGTAAGATATAAGCATGTTAAGGTAAGGTGGTCGGGGAAGGCTTAAGGAGAATGCATGCAGTCGTAGAATGGCTAAGGTGCAAGTGATACTATGATGATATGTGCATGCAAAATGGATGAATGGAGAGAGGGGAATGAGAAAGGAAATGGAAAAATAAAGAAAGGAAATGGGAATTGGTTGAGAACTCTTGCCTTTTCTCCAAGGACTTGGGCATGGGAAGCTTGTGAGAGAGAAGGCAAGAGTGATCTTCCTCCCTCTATTTCTCCTAGCTTAGGCTTTAAGGTCTAGGAAAAAGTTGAAAGATGGGTGTCGATCATGTTTAAACGAATTGTTGAGATGGGCGGCATGGAATTCAAAAGTAGAAGGTGTTGGGCTTTGAATGGATAGTGGACGATAGAAATGAAGTAAAGTGGAAAGAAATAATTGTGGAAGGGAAGGAGATATGGGTAGATGGGAAGGAAGATAGGCTAAGAAGGAAATATATAGAAAGGAGAGGGAGAAAATAAAGGAAAAGAAGAGGAAATGGAAAGGCAATGGGATGCATGGAACTCTTAAGTGTGTGTGTGTGTGTGGAGTTTAGAAAGTCTAAAATACATTTAGACCATTGGATGAGAATGAATGTTGAAGATCTTTCCTCCTTGGGGTTTTCCTTGAATTCTCATGGATTTGGTGGTGGCTAGGGTTTATGAATTTTCTTTGCTTCATTCTTAACCTTTGAATCATCTTTACCCTAACTTAAGTGGATGAGCTTTAGTTAAAATTTTATTATCCAAAAGGATCTTCTTTAAAGGCTCTTTTTCTCTCCACCATTGGATTAGAATGTCTTATAACGAATGGCTAGATTCCTTTGAGATCTCCTTATTCACTCTATGTTTCTCATTCTTTTTCTCTTAGTCTACTATTATTTCCTCCAGCCAATAGTCTTTTAAGCAAGGTCAGACATCTCTCTCCATAAGGTGGACATTTTTTTCCTAAACTATAGGTGAGTAGTCCACCCAAAAAATCTCTACCGATGGGGCTTTAGTTTGGTTTTTATTGCAGTCCATATTCTTACAGATACATCCTTGTTTGAGAGAGTGTTCATTGGTTGCTCAAGATATGCTTCAACAAGGATAGATCTTAGCCTTTAAATGTTTCAAAAGTAAGGTCGTTTTTAACTACGGATTTTTTGTAAATTGTCTCTCTCCTCACCTCCTTTTATTTTCTCTACTTATCTTTGTTATTTTTATTTTTAATCTCTCTTATTTTTCTAAAATAAAAACATGAAATTAAGGGAGGGAATATATGCTTACATGAAAAAATCATCCACTCTTCATAGTGATACCCTCTTTAATTTGGTTGAGAGAGAGAGAGAGAGAGAGAGAGAGAGAGAGAGAGAGAGAGAGAGAGAGAGAGAGAGAGAGAGAGAGAGAGAGAGGAATGTGTCTCATGTGGACCTCAATCTTCTGACTTGTTTTATTTTAGAAAAGCTCTATTATATGTGATTCCAATGTATGTAATTTGAGCTTCCTTTAGAAGATTGCCAAGGTGGCGGACAGCTTGCATGCATGCATAGGAAGTTCTGTCACCTCACTTTTGATACAAACACCTTTTCTAGCACGGATAAGGTTGATATTCTACTTAGGGTTTCTAACTACTTTGACTTTAATAACGGCACTCATTTTTTAGTCTAAACTTTAGGACTTTACATTTGGCATGTAGGGCCCTAACGTACCTTAGACTCTGAATTGCTCTTTTTAGGGTTATAATTGACAAATTTTCCTTTTTTCCTAATTTGTATTATAGACCTACAAAATATAGAATAAACGCTAATTAGTGATATGAAAAGTTTGGAGCTAAAACCTACTAAATATAGAGGTATGTGTAATATATATATATATATATATGTATATATCAAACATGCATATCTATATAGATCGAATGTGATTAGATCATTAATTGAATATGTGTATCTATATAGATCAATGCGATTAAATGTTCAATTGAACATATGCATCTATATAGATTGATATGATTAAATCATCAATTGAACATGTAGATCTATATAGATCGATCTAATTGATCAAATCATCTATTCATACATGGATTAATGAAATTAAATGATCAATCATATATAAACTTTGTGGATATATGAATCAATCTAATAATTCAATCATCTAATAATTTTTACGCATATTAACTTGACGAATCTTTCACTAGGTCTACTGCTAGAATATTGATGAAATTTAGATCCTAGTATTGGATTCCTAGTTTGACATGATCATATGCAATACTAATATGGCATCAATTTCGTGAATCACAATCCTCTTCCAAAGCTTTAATGGATTTCCTCTCACTAATCTATTCAAATGTTTCATTCTCAATTTGGTTTCTTCTCCAAATATAATGTTCGTTCAAATTTTTGTTTTAGGACTTGGGTAAAGGGAGGGCAAGAGATATGAAGCATTAGAGGAGGAGAGACTTAGGAAAAGTGGCTATCTTCTAATGTATGAGATATTTATAATCTTTTACAAAATGTTCAAGTCTGATATCATAAATTTTTTGAATCTAACTTTATTTGTTTAATTATTCATATATGGATTTATTCTCATTTAGATTTGTACTTGAATAACGTTTTAGAAATAATCTCATTTAACTCTATGTTCTAGATGTTGAGATGAGATAGGACATTTGAATCCTTAGAATTGAATAGCCTTAATATTCATATATGAGTTAAATTGCCTAGATTTTTTTAGATCCGAATATAATTAGTTTTTAGGTGTTTAGTTCTTCTTTGATTTGGATTGAATGTTTCAGATTGGATTTGGATATGGTGTTCATTGGCTTTTGTTTTCCAATATAAGTTTTAATGCATTTTCTAGAATTAAATTAAATTATGATAAATTTAAACTGTAAATGAATTGTATGTTTTTAGATACGGAATTCATTCTAGATCGCTGTCTTTCTCTATTAATGAAATATTTGTTTTCATTTAATTCTTAACAATAAACATCTATTTAAATGTAAAATAATTATAATTGACTTATTACTTAAATTAACTTGAATACTTCTATTTAAAATCACTTAATTAACTAGTTGGTTAGTTAAACTAACTATATAACCTAACTATTCAAACTAACTTAACTAATAAGCTAGTTAGAACAGGCTTTTTTGTTCAAAAATATTATTCATAGTTTCATTATGTTTTCAAGGACATTCTTCTAATAGATATATCTAATTTTCAATCGACAAATTTGTCTTTAAATTTTTATAAAATTTCTATGCATGAGAATTTAGGTCATTACATTGCCTATGGTTGTTAATTATATTTCTTTAATGATTGAATACAAATGGACAACATTTGGCTACTAATTACATACAAAGACACTTTAATTATAAGGTATACACAAACAATGTCTTGGTATAACTAATGTACAATGATATGTGGCTTCAATTATCTTCAAATGCTAATTTGGATCAACTTTATAACGTGATTAGGTTGTCAATTCATTTTTGTGATATGATCTATTGATAACTAGTATAAAACACATGTTTTTCAAAGTATCACGTGGACTCGGTAAGAATGTGGGGCCTTTGGTGCCTCTCTATCTAGTATTATATGTTAGCTTTACCAGATTCTCTCTTTAATTGTTTAGGTGTAAATAGAAATATTGTATCTTGAAGTGCGTAACAATGTCCTTTTAATTTGTAAGAGATGTGTAGTAGCCTTGGGCATAGATGTTGCATCCCTTTAGTTATTTAAAATGAGAGGAGAATGCATGTATTGCCATTCACCAGTCAACGTCAAGAGGGTACGAGGCTTAACTCTGTTGGAGTAGCACGCAGCTTACGTCCATGTTTTATGTGACTTTTCGAGCTATAGGGCCTGTTTGACTAGGGTCCATGTTTTGTAGTAATCTTTGAGCTGGTAGGGCTTGTTCAACTGGAGTCCTTATTTTCTTGGACTCTTCAAGTTGTGGGGCTTGTTTAGCCAAAGTCTTCTATTTGTAAAACTCTTGGGTTGCTGGACTTCTAATTGTTTTAAGACTTTAAAGTCACCAAAGTTTGACTTGGACAAGGAGTCTCGGGGTATAGGAATCTAATTGAGTTTATGAGTATTGAGTAGTGGATCCCATTGTATCTTCTGCTAACTTTAGAGAGTAATGGGACTTTGAGTTGACTTAGAATGGTTGAAAAAGAAAAAAGGGAGCATAGTTTTGGATTTTGACTAGGGCCCACAATCTTTAGAACTTAGAAATTGATTTTCTTAAGAAGTTTAATTGTTGAGAAACTTTGAATTATTTTAAGATGCTGGTGGATAGATAAAGAGGAGGAGAATAAGTGCTAAGTTAAAGGCATCACCTGGGTCCTACATGTTTCCTTTTTTACTTTGAAAAAGATCTTTGGTTCTAAACTTTGATTGGGACCCACTAGGAAGTTCTATTCATTTTAGAATTTTCTAAGTAAGGGTCAATAAGTGAACCTTTTTTTTTTAGACGGATGGGTCCCAGTCTTAGTTATTAATTAGGGCTTGTTGAGGCACGTGGGCACCTAATCTTGAGTTTGACTAGGGTTATTTGAGGCTTTTATTTACTTAGAAGTTTTCTTCATTTAGATTTGCTAGGAGTCTTCAAAGTTTTGAATTCTTTTTCCTTTTCTTTTCTTTTTTATGAATGTGGGTCCCATCTTTGTTGTTCTTGATTGGGGCCCACTTATTTCTAATTCATTCTTCTCCTCTCCTTTTTTTTTTAGAATTTTAAAGAGTTTTTAGTGTTCTTTATATATTTAGGAGTCTTCCTCATTCAACAAATCTAAACAAGGGGAATGGGCACCTCGTTTAGCAAAAATGGGGCCCACTTGATCTTTTCTAGTCTACCCAAATGTCTTTTTTTAAGAGTTTTATTGTAGATTTTTTTTGGAGTTCCTATTGTGCGATGAATCTGGACAAGGGGAGATGGCTACCCAATTTAAGTGACAATGGGGTCCGCTCTGGTCAATGTAGAAAAGGACTTATCTTGGCTATCAACCAGGTTCATTTTCCAAAACTTTTCAGAAGAGCAAATCAAATAAATTCTGCAAAGCATATCTAGTACTACCTCATAATGAAAAATTTACCATTATATGAGTCTCAATCTAGTAGATATAAAACATACTCCATCGTGGTTATTGATAGATCCATTCTTGCCATCTTTCCAAAAGGGAAGGCCCGACAAACTCTCCAAGGCATGACGAGCAATACCTCATAATGGGAAGGTTGTCGAGAACATATGCCGCTCTTAGGGCATGGCAAGCTCTTACCAAAGTGAGAGTGAGACCCAAAGTAGAGAGAGAGAATGATAGAAGGAGAGATGGCCTTTTTCTAGACTCTTGAACTCTTGAAAGAATAGCAACAACGTCTCTCTCTAAACAATGATGAGGCTTTACTCTATCTCTTCTTTTTCTTCTTCTATGTTTTCTTTGAACAAGAGGGCGTGCTTATAGGTTTATAGGAGTAGGGAATTATGAGAGTTTTAGGAGAGTGGGAGAGTGGAGGAGTGAGAAAAGTGAAGAAAACGTAGATTTGAGATAGAGTGCTAAGCTACGAGAGGTGCATGGGAGAAGAAAAATAAGAGAAAATGATGCTGATTAGTGGGCCCACTCACGTTTCTATAAGGAGGAACACGAGTGAGATGGAGAGTAGGTAGAGAAATTTGAGAAAGAAGAAGTGAACTACCTAATGGTCTCCTATCCTCTCTAAAAGAAAGAAAAAAAAAAGGGTTGAAAGACCTGACGAGGAGAGAGAGATGTAGAGAAAGAAAAAAAAATTAGAAGAAAGAAAGTGTATGGGAGTAAGGTTGCCATCGTAGGCCCACTCCATTATAAGAGAGAGAAATTAAGAAAGAGGGGTGTGAGAGATGAGAGTGGAGGAGAGAAATAAGAAAGATGAAAGAACGGTGTGGGTAGGAGAGAGAAAGTAAGAAGAAGAAAATAGAGAGAGGAGGAAATGTGGGGGGAAGGGGAAGGAAGAGATAGGAAAAGAGAAATGAGTCCCGTACAAGACCTTGGGTGTGAAGTTTATAATGGTCTAGCAAAGCAGGGACCTCTTTTCCTATTTTTCATGTTCAAAGGTTTCTTTTTTTACACGTGGGACTCTAATCGAAAGACCCCATGGATTTGAGAACATAGTAATAGCTCCTAAGGTCTTTTTCTTTCTTTTGAAAATAATAAAAATGGGTCTCACACCTAGAGACCAAGTGAGTCCCATTTGAAACTCCTAGGAAATTTTAAGGGTAAGGATTTTCTTCTTTAGAGAGTCTCTTTTGGACATAAGAAATCCCAAAAAGGATGTTTTATTCTAGCAAGAATGGAGCCCACTAGTAAGTGGGTCCTGTTCTAGGATTTACTAAAATAGGACATAATGATGGATCCAACCTCCAGGGCAAGTGGGTCTGTGTTCAAAGAGACCTTGAAATAAGATCCGTCTTATATGTTTTCTAATTGTGAAAACCCTATGAGAGCATTTTTTTTTTCTCTGGGAATCAGTCCCACGCATGCAAACTGGGGGTCCCCATTTTTAAGGAATCCTAGAAAATATTTTGGATAAGACTCTTCTTTCAAGAGAGTTCTAAGTTGTTTGAACTTAAGAAAGCCCCAAAGGTGGCGTTTTCTGAAAAAGCATGACCACACTGTAGTACACTACAAAGGGTATCTTATATACAGTATAATGTTGAGACATTATAGTGTGAATAAGGAAATACCTTCATCTTCCGTTTGACGTCACCCACTGTCAAGAAGATGATGTATCTAAAGAATCTTACACATTTGGATGGTCTATTTATTTTATCAATTTGCAGATGTGGTCAATGTGATTTTGATGATTGGAAAGGTTCCTGATTCCGTGCAATTTCATACATGGTAAGGACCCACTGCTTGAAGGTTCTGGGTTCGGTCCATCTGCTGGAGGCTGAACCCACGCTATGCAATGTAAAGCGAAGATTGTCTAATCAAACACATTACGGTTGGGATCACTTGGGACTAGCCAATAGTTTCATTCCTCTTATGAAAATGATCACAAAAATGACATGTATACATGTATTAGATATGGACGGTAACCTGTGCAGCAAAACTTGACTGTGAGTGGTATCCACTTAAAGCGAGTGATGAGACCAGAGCATGGTAGATAGCCGCTTCAATCAGACGAGCGACAGATGCATGAACTAGAGCGACAATTTATTCAAAATGAAAAGGGGTAGTCCCGGTGGCCGAAGCTCCCGCCTATGTGGGTCTGGAAAAGGGGCTGACCACAAGGGCTGATAGTACGCAGTCTTACCTTATATTTTTACAAGAGACTGTTTCCGCACTTTGAATTAGTGACCTTGAGGTCACATGACGACAACTTTTACTATTGCGCCCCTTCCTCACCATTGCGTTCCATGACATTCTAAGAGCAGTTTTTGCTATTTCCACGGATGGGTACATCCTTTAGCCCCTTTTTTCTCCTTCCTTCTTATGTTACTTCTCAAAGGGGTACCTGCCATTTTTCTATGCATGGTAAATCTTCTTTTAGATCTAAGCCGTTTATCATGTTTACAATATAAAAATAAGTATATATATAAGAAATCAATGCATTTAGATAATCTTAACTACTTATTTCTGATTTTTGTATAAAAATAGATAGACATAAACTTTTACCCAAATGAAGATAGGCTAAGAGCATTTAATGCTAAAGAGATTTGATACCTAATCGATATGATAGCATTCCTAACATGATGAATGGCTTAGAACTATACAAATAGTTTTACCATGCATAAAGAAAGGATGTTTAGATCTTTTCTTCTAGTAGTCTTAGCAGGATGGAAGATGTTACATTAAAAGAAAAAAAAAAAGGATAAAGAAAAGAGGGTGCACTCTTGAATAGCAAACCAGTCGGTGATAATTGCAAAAACCTTAAAATGGAAAAAAAAAAATGAAAAACATCCTAACCTGCTCCTTAAATGTAAGGAAATGGAAGGAAAGGACACAATTTGTTAAGGACTCAATGGTCTAACACTCTTGTAACCCTTCAAAACTTTGATTTAATATCATACAAATCAGAGCCACTATCGAAAATATTGCAACCAATAAGAAAATTCTACTTCTTTTAAAGTTGGATAAATTTGGCAAAAAAATAAAGAAAATTGGATGAACAAGATAGCAAAGTCATTTCGGTGACTAGCAAGAACGTTTTCTGGAGCTTACCTTTGAGTAATCTAACCCATTCATCTCATTACTATAGATTTAGATATCATATAGATTGAGATTCTTGAAACATACCGATGCTTACAAGCATCCAAAAATGTAGAGCTAGCTTTTCTCATTCATGCTTATTATGTTTTGTAGATTTAAGCCATTCATCATGTTTTAAATAGTTAAAGTTAAATATGCTAGAAATCAAATTTCATAACCATTAGTTGATTTTACCCTATGTTTTGGATCAAAAGTTAAGACCATTCATTTTTATTTAATTTTTCAAAGACCAAAATTAGGGGCTAGCTAGGATCTTCTAAATGCATTGATTTCTCATGAGTCACCTAATTTCTATACCAAGAACATGATGAACAGCATAGATCTTTTAAATGAATACTTTAAAACTAGCATCTACTTTTCAGGAGACTTATGAGCGTCTTCTTCTATTAAACTCATAAATTAAAAAATATATAATTTAGATGATTCTAACATCTAAAAAGCATTTGACAAAATATGCTTAGAAAAATTGTTTAATAAATTTATAAGCAAACACAAGAATCCTGATTATATTTTTAGCTAGCAAAAAACTTTGCTCCGTTCAAACAAATATAAATTTATATAGGTAGACAAGATCAGCCACAGCAGCTAGTTGCAGACTTTGGAGGGATCCATTGTCATGTAAGATGCGACCCAACTGTTTTGATCCTCGCTCATTCTCTCCTTTGGTATCTTGGTGTCATGGGCTCCACTTGCGTTTGGAAACTGCTCAGCCAACTTCGCGTGCATAGTCATCCTCTCTTCTTTCTTTGATTTTCTTCGTCCTTCGTCTTCTTCTCCTATTATAGGCATCACCGGCAAAAGAGAGAGGAAAGAAGAGAGCTATCTCACAACCATGGATGTCGAGCTCCCTGCTTCCGACCCATCAATCTCTCTCCCGGAAAATGATCCCGAAATTTCTGGTAACCACACACTGCACAACCATATTATTTCCAGTTCCGCACCAGAAGAAAAGGTGAGTAAGAAATACTCAACACCACGGATCCCAAGTGGTTGCTTTTTCTTTCCTTGATCTTACCTTGCGTTTTGTTTTTTTCCTTTTTCTGATGGATTTGAGTTGGTTTTACTGATTGGGATATCGATTTCTGTTTTGATCATTCACGTTTAGCATTCTGCTTTTGGTTTAGGGGAATGATTTTTATCTTGCTTACAAGACACTTGGGGTTGTTTTTGGTGGTCTGGTTACCTCTCCCCTGTATGTTTACCCTTCAATGAACTTGAAAAATCCTGCGGAAGACGATTACTTGGGAATCTACAGCATTATGTTTTGGACTCTGACTCTCATTGGTGTTGTTAAGTATGTCTGCATAGCGCTCAATGCCGATGACCAGGGCGAAGGTACCTTCGTAGATTAACAAGGGCTTCTTTTGTTTCTACACCTATACGTCTCATGTCTAATTCCTTTCCGTACATTTTATTTCTTTTTGTTCGGCATTTCCTCTGTTTTTCTTTTGTAGTTGGCTTGCTAGTATCTTATTTGCAGGTGCAACAGCAATGGTTTCTTCCTCTGCCTCCACTTGAAGAAATAAACCAAATGATAGTTTCCTAGTGTTGATTTTCTTTGGCATTCTTATGGATATTTCCACGGTTCTCTCTGAAGAGTAATTTGTGCTTGCTCATGACTTGATATTTCACTCTGGTGTAAGGATAACTGAATATGTTGATGAACCGTGATTATCTTTATGCCATAGCAAATGTGAATGATGATCATTTGCTGCTAGTTTTGTCCTGGTCGATGGCAGGAAGTATAATAATTCCATTGAAGTTATGTTGTTGAAGAGAAAAGGTCAGGACCTAGATAAGAAGATGAATTTACTGTTTTCTTTCTGGATTAGTTAGACTTGCAGCAGCAGCCTGATCTCAGATGCTATCTAACGCCCCTTCAGGATGTCATTTTTTCACCTCCATATCATTTCGTAAGCATCATATCTGAAGAAAATTACTGTCATTGCAAATGAAGGTTCTTTGTAGGTCATAATCTGAAGTAGGAAGAAACCTGGAATTTGTCTCCTTATTGTTTCTCAAAATTATGACAGCATTATCTTTGAATTGAGATTCTATGAACATTACATGGAATTGACTGGGTCAGTTCCAGGGAGACTTCAAGGGCTTCTATTCATGCACTGAACCAGGCTGGTGCTTGGAGGTAAGAATGAGATACCACTATGATGTTTGGGTAACCGTTTTTTATGAGACTGGAAAAACCTAATGGTTTTCGGTGTTAATGACCATGATTTGACTGCTTTATTGGAAGTTGAAGTTTAAAGGGGTACCAAATTGCTTCATAAAGTCTTCTAGAAAACTGTGGCCTCTATCTTGAAATTGCAGTTTATGTTATGAAACTTCTAGTCAATTGCCTCTTGTTAAACTTCACAATAAAATATGGAATAATATTAGTTTAATTCTCAGAGAGAATAGAAAAGATTGATGTTTGCCATAGGTATATGGTCAAATAAATTCATTTAGGAAAACTGGGGTGGTTAAGATATTTGTTATGCATTTATCAAAAAAACTTATCTGCCCATGAATCCATAAGTAGCCCAAGTGATATGTGGATCAATAATATGAAAAAGGGTTAACTTCTTTTGAGGTTTGCTATTTGAAGGTATTTTGATGACCAAGTATACACAATGTCTGAATTGTGTAGCAATTCATATGTGTTGGCTTGGAAATTTATCTTAGAAAGTGGTGCAGATCTCTCTTCATATTGGCAAGGATCATGATGTTAATCTTTATATGCTATGCTCACTGTGTCTGACGATGTTATCAGGGTTGTGAAACTAAAGGCACACAATGAAACGAGTCTTGCTTACCAGTAAATCTTGAGTGTATTCCACTTAAAATTTTTGGGGAACGGTGTGAATAACCTGCAATAAAGAACCAAAGCAGTGAAATATGCAGTATTCAGTGTTGCTTACAGACGATAGTCTATTGAGGTTTAACCAGTCAAGATTCATATTTTGGGGCTTTTTTTCCCTAGTCAACAACTGCAGAGTAGCACCTTCTATTTTCAGAATGAATTGCAGGGTGAATTGCCTCCCAGTGCAAGGCAATATTTTTAAGCCCCTTCTACAAGGGGGAGTTATCAGTGGTGAGTTTTAAAGGTAAGGAACTAGGACTTAGATGGTTATTTTTGGTGAGTTTAAAGGTCAGGAAGTGATGACTCACATATCAGGAGTAGAGGGTGGTGAGGATAGCATGAGGATGATACGAAAAATGTCAGGGCTAGTCATGCACGGTGTTAATTTTGTGACATTTGGTGCTAGAGACTCGAAAGTCAGGATTTTTGGAAGCTTTCAGAGTGAGAAAAGGAATCATCCTAAGACACAGTAATGTTGCGGTCTTTATGAGCCTAAACTTGCCTATGTTTCACAATGCTGTTGAAATCTATGTTACTTGTGATAGCTGTGTATATTGGAGCTGGCAAGTCTAGGAAATCTAGGTCATTATCTAGATCTTTATTCTCTCTCTTCTTCAACATGGAAAGAAGTTCATTTAGGCTTCTCTCTTTGATATGTTGTAACTTGTAATATGCTTTTGAAATACAAAGCTTTGTATGACCTGTCCCAGTAATTTTTGTTTAGCCCATCAAAGATACTTTCATGGAAGGGGAACCTTGGCACAACAGTAAAAGTTGTCATCGTGTGACCTTGAGGTCACGGGTTTAAGGCATGGAAATAGCATGTTGCAAAAACAAGGTAAGGCTGCTTACTATAGCCCCTTGTGGTCCTCCCCTTCCCCGGACCCTGCATAGGCAGGAGCTTCGTGCACCAGGGCTGCCCTTACATCAAAGATACTTTCATGAGTCACTGACAAATCTTTCTTTCTGTCAAGGGAAAATTCACTTTGTAGGCTTGTTCTAAAAACCATACTTCAGGCAACCTTAATAGTGTGTACAGTTCAATTCTATAGTTTACTGTTTTTTTATTATTTAATTGTACATTCTATCTTCCTGGCATCTCTATCATATGTTCATTCAAACAGGCAAACAAAATGAGCCAATGCGGCACATCCTGGTGGTATACTTGGAGCTCATATATTAAAAAATAAATTCTGAAAATCTTTGCAAACCAGTGAGAACTAAGTGATCCTTTATTGTCTTCATACTATATTATAGCCACTGTGGAACATACTCCCCAGATTGGCATAATTTATATGTTCTACGTTATTGTGAACAAAACTTTTCTAGGACTTCCATGCTTTTGAACTAGAAACTACTTATGGGTAATGCTTAGCATGAGCTGCAACTGTAGATAGGACGTATTTGCGGTTTTCCCTAGTTGGATTTGGGTGAGCTTTAATGTCCAACCTATGACAGTGAATTAAGGTAACATGTAGATTCTTCCAAAGGAACTGCTGCTTCTCCAGGCTCATTTCTATTTCTTTTGCTTGGAACTTAATGCACTAAAACCGGGCAGTTGCGATGTCTGTACATTTGTGCAGCAGATTAGCTCATTAGCAGTATGACTCATGGTTTGTCATTGATGTGATTGGGTTAGCATTATTTACATAAGAAATATAATGGAAAGACTTCTGGCTTGCTAGCATGTAGTATCCATCTTATTGCATTATTGGGTGACTGTTTGCAGGGATTACTGTATCTGGCAATTTGTCAGAGTTGTAAGAATGAAATAGCAGCCTTTTTTTTTTCTTTCTATTTTGGTAAATGAAATATAAGCCTTTATTTGCAAACAAAAGGCCTATAGTATGCAGCCTTAACTTCACTTTTGCAAGATGCTGTTTCCATGCCTTGAACCCCTGACCTCCAGATCACAGGGTGACAACTTGACTGTTGCACCAAGGCTCCCCTTCTCCAGACCCAGCATAAGGGGGAGCTTCATGCAATGTGCTGCCCTTTTATTTGCAAACTCGCCTTAGACAGATTTATTCACACTCACATCCAAATAACAAAAATATGCTTCCTGACATTCTCTAGCTAGTGAAGACTACTTATTATGCTCAGAACATGGTGGCAGCCTACAAACACATGATAATCTCTGAGGATAACTTTTCTGGTCTTACTCTTGGCACTGAAGCACTTACATAATATTGCACCTGGAATTGTTGGATTTCTAATGAAGAGCATCCTTTCTTGATCTTGACAGCCCGAATGGTATTTTCGTTGCTAGTATTGCTTTGTTGGTTGACTTTAAATTTTAATTGAGGATACATGCAACTTTTCATTGCCATCACATTCAGATATTTTACGACAGTTTTACTATTTTACTGTAACTGTTCATGCTCATCTTTTAATTAACAGTTTGAAATGATGAATTTCAGGTGGTACTTTTGCTCTATATTCATTGCTTTGCAGGCACGCAAACATTGGGATTCTTCCATCCCGACACACAGACCCGATGTCAGGGCTTTCAAATGCTGGCAGGTACATCGGCTCTGAAAAGCACAGTTGGCTGGGGAAATTATTTGAAAAAAGTATAGTTGCCCGAAGGGTATTGCTGTTTGTTGCAGTGCTAGGCATGTGCATGCTTATTGGTGATGGCATACTTACTCCTGCAATTTCAGGTTTGGAACCCAGCTGATTTATATTTCCAGTTTAATCAAGGTGTTTTTAGCAAGTAATCTGAGAGTTAGCATTTATTTCCTTTTCCAAACTCATAAATTTGTTTTCAGTGTTATCAGCTATGGATGGATTAAGGGGACCTTTTCCCTCCATCAGCAAATGTGAGTAATGGTGCAGATATGTTGTTCTTCCTGCAGAAGTTAAAATCTGCGTTTTATAATAAAAGTGTTGTAAATTTTGCAGCTCTTGTTGAAGCTCTCTCCGCTGTAGTTCTGATTGTGTTATTCCTATTGCAAAAATATGGTACTTCCAGAGTTAGTTTCCTTTTCTCTCCTATCATGGCTTTGTGGACATTTACAACCCCTATGATAGGCATATATAGCATTATTTATCATTATCCAAGCGTATTCAAGTCCTTATCACCACATTACATAGTATATTTCTTTCTGCAAAATGGGAAGGAAGGCTGGCTGTTGCTTGGTGGCACTGTCCTATGCATAACAGGTTTGATTTCTCTTAAAGGTTGACTCCTGCATGAGATTGATAAATGTTTAAAACATTGCTAACTTTTAATAACATGTGTTGAACCAGGTTCTGAAGCAATGTTTGCAGATCTTGGCCATTTCAATAAGCGTTCAATTCAGGTAGTCCACTTACCACGATGTCTGATCATCTATTGGAAACAATCTGAGAAAGGTTCCCCTATTTACATTGTTTCCTCATACAGATGGCATTCCTTTTCACAATATATCCTTCTTTGGTTCTCACATATGCGGGGCAAACAGCATATCTGATTAAGAACCTTAACGATCACGATGATGGGTTTTACAAGTTCGTGCCTACACATGTCTACTGGCCCATGTTCTTCATAGCAACATTAGCAGCAATTGTTGCAAGTCAATCATTAATATCTGCTACTTTTTCTGTCATCAAGCAATCTGTAGTCCTGGATTATTTCCCTCGTGTGAAAGTCGTGCACACATCCCCTCACAAAGAAGGAGAAGTTTACTCTCCAGAAGTGAACTACATTCTAATGGCTTTATGCGTTGCAGTGGTACTTGGATTTGGAGATGGAAAAGATATAGGAAATGCTTTTGGTATGTCAAACTGATCTATTACCGATCGATTTCCTTTTCTTGTTTTGGCCTTCCAAATGTATTTAACCAATCATAAATTCTTGTAAGCCTTTGATATATCTACAATCTACTAAATCTGTAAGAACCCGTTGCAGGTGTTGTTGTCATCCTAGTTATGCTTATCACCACAGTTCTCTTGACACTAGTTATGGTCTTAATTTGGAAAACCCCGCTTCTATTGGTTTGGTTATTCTTCATTACATTTTTCATTCTCGAGGGGGTGTATGTAAGTGCTGTCTTCACCAAGATTCCAGAAGGTGGATGGCTTCCTTTCGCGATTTCCATCATACTTGCCTTCATTATGTTTGGTTGGTACTATGGGCGGCAGAAAAAGATGGACTATGAGATGACCCATAAAATAACTACGGATGGCCTTGGAGAGCTTTTATCCGGCCCAGAAATTCAGAGAGTTCCAGGCTTGTGCTTTTTCTACAGCAACATACAGAATGGGCTGACTCCAATTCTTGGACATTACATAAAAAACATGCGTTCTTTGCACAAAGTCACTATTTTTACAACTCTCAGATACTTATTGATTGCCAAAGTATCACCAGATGAGAGAACTGTCATCAAGAGATTGGATCTTCCGGGGGTGTATGGATGCACAATTCAGTATGGATATGCAGATTCTCTCAATCTTGAAGGAAATGATTTTGTGAGCCAGGTCACTGATAGTTTGCAGGCACATTTACAGAGAAGCTCAGACACTTTGTCTTCCATTTATACATCAGTTGAGGAAGAGATAGCAGAGCTGGAGAAGGCGAAACTAGCAGGGGTGGTGCATGTTCGAGGGAAGACGAGGTTCCATATAAGTAAAAATTGTGGCTGGTTTGATAAGACCTTTCTCGGGTTTTATGAAATTTTGCACAATAATTGTAGACCAGCATTGCCTGCTTTGGGGATACCCCTTGCACAGAGGATGGAAGTTGGAATGCTTTACGAGGCTTAGAAGAAATACCCTTTTCTTGATCAGGTTAGAAGACACACCCTATATTTATTGACTCATCCAATCTGATATAGATATTAATCACAGCTGACAATTTTGCTTGCATTTTCATCAGTTATGTAAAGAAAGTTGAGGAATGCAGTTGTAATTCTACAATTTTTGTAGCATGGGCAGGGAATACATACCCAGTTACAGATGCTACGATGTAGTTAAACGATAGGGCTGTCACATGATGTACCTGCATATATTCTTTAGTGTGGGAGGTAGAATCATAAGTGACGTCTATTTGCTATGAGAATTTTTATTTACGTAGAAATTCCTCTTCCTGGGTATTCTAAGCCTTGATATAGACGCTCTGCTGTTATTTTTAGACAGTTGCTTTCTAGTTTTGCGTGTCTCCAAGGTCAGAATTTAGAGGCTTCGAGTTGGCCGATGAGGTCGAGAGTGGATAAGGCACATGTCATCAATGGGACAGAACAGCTGATAAAATGCTTTTAACCATTTAAAGAGTAGGCCCAACTTGGGAATCCAAAAAAAAAATGTGGGTTGGCACCAATTTGCTCTTTTGCATGGTCTGAGTGGGTCGACAGCAACTTTTTCTTTGACTGACCATTTGTTGGTCATTGATTCAAATCGGATACATAGTCATTCTGTCTTTAGCTTGCTGTAGCCCTCCTTACACGCCCCCTCTCACCCCCCCCCCCCAAAAAAAAAACACAACTCTCTGTCTAATATCAAAAGCGAATTTATTGATAAAATGTTGGACCCCCCAACTTCAGCTCTGATGCCAATGCTAAGCAGGTCAGCTCGCATCAAGCTTCCCATCAGCCCCAAATACAGAAAAAATAATAGAGTTTATTGAATATTCACTGTGGAAGTGTAGGAAAAAGTTTGATCTAGACCATTACACATGATGTGACTCTGGTAGATACCCTTAGTCTTTTATTTTCCTACTTTTCTCTTGTTACTAGAAGGAATAGTAAGTCACTGATTGGAGAGGCAGTCATTTGGTCATCTTGGAACCATCAAAAGGCAGTCCTGCGCATAGCAGCAGCATATCTTGCCAGTCATCTTGTGATAAGTTTGCTCTGGTAACATCCCCTACAGTTGAATATTAACAACTTTTTTCTTGATGTTAATTGCTTGCGGTGTTCTTCATCATCATCTATCTCCACACAAAATCGGTCAAAAACAAATGAAGCAAGTGGAGAGTGTTTATTACCAAAGCAAAGGGTTGGCGATACTATATCCCTACAACATTTACAACAACCAAAGGTGTTGGGTCGTTCCCTATAAAAGCCGTACGGCAATTTGAATGTCCCTGAGTCATCCTTCGATCCTTCGGATTTGATTTTGCATGATTCTGTCGGCTGGTAGGCTCCAACCAAATCACCAGAGAGAGAGAGAGAGAGAGAGAGAGAGAGAGGATGGCCACTTCACTTTCACTTCTTTCTGTAAATGGGTAAAGATGTAGATAAGAGTATGGATGGAAAGGTGGCTTTCTTTTGCTTTTCTCTTCCATGTTTTTCCACTAATGCCCGCAGTGGAAGCCCAGAACCTAGAAATACAATTAATAAAAGCTCACCTTTCTTCCACGGGAGCTAAAACATTGCGTTAATCACGAGAAAATCATCGGTGGAGATTGTTTCAACTTCCGGAGGACCCACATTACTCATCGAATTGTCTAAGTGGGCGACGTTTGTTTCTTGGGATGCAGCAACAGCCTCTCCTTTCTTCTGTTTCATTGTAGCTGGGCGTACTCTCTGTTATTAAGTCTGCCCTCGGTTCAGAGCATGTAGTCCGACACGCATGGTCTGTTATGATAGGATACAAAACCCGTACGCTCCGACACAGTCAACTCAGAATTTTTTGACTCACTTGGTCCGTGTCATTACACGTGCACCTCCAACTTTATACAGCAACTCGGAACTAATATGGATTTCAGAATTCCCTGCCACAAAGATGAAAACTCGATAAAAACCCGATCAAGTAAGGCCCAACAGTTGGGTAAATTCGGACCCACATAACATGATGCAGCCCATTGATTGCGGCAGGCAATTGGAATTCCATGGTCTTGAGAATTAGTGAAGTGGGGGAGGAGGTGCCTTTGTAATTGATGAACCTTACGTTGAATCATTCGACCCTTTTTTCCTTTTACTTTCAATTGCACGTTCAACAGCTAGTAAGTCGGTCCATATCTTGTCCTTTATTACCAATTTGTGGGTGTTTGTAACAACGGCCAAATAGCTGAATCAATAGTGAACATCTCTTAATGCTCTTCGACAATACATGATTCCTTTATGTTTAGACTACGGCGTGACGACTAGAGCAATACTGATTGTTGCGACTTGTGACTACACCACTTTGATCGGGTGAACGGCACGGCCGGGAAATTGTGGGGAGAGGAATGATAAGCTGCTGGGTTAGAGGCCTTACTTTTTGCATGATGGGATCCACTTTTGGTTGATCAGACTCTTGCATTTGAGCAGATGGATAGTCGGAAACATTGTTTAAATAATGTCCATTGACTAAGAGGTTTTCGGAATTTAAAACAATCCAATCACCTTGATGCTTGGATACAAGATATATGAAGCTTTGTTTGTTACTTATTAGTTCTTAGTTTTAATAATTATACGTTAACATGTTTTGGAGCACGCTACACGAATAGCCGCTAGCGAAAGGGTTCCATTTTCTAGAATGCAACCTATTTGCTATATACTGAGAACAGGTCGGGACTTACTGGTCAGGTAAAAATATGATCAAAATGGCCTGTTGAGTCCTGTAGGATAGAACACATGACCGAATGGCGTGTCGGGTTGGGTTAGGGGCAGAAGACATGAGCTGAATTAATGTCTACGTACTGATTTGCATCCACAGAAACCGTATAATAATAGAACCCTACTCACCTAGGTAAGGGATTTCTTCTTGTAGCCCTGCACAAGAAGGCTTGGTGCATAATCTTTTAAACATCATAGTTTGATTTTCCTTTTCATTCTGCTTCTCTACAAAAATTTAACCTGTTGTGAGATTAGCAAATAATAAATGAGAACTTGATGAGATACTTATGTAATTAATGTTTAATGGGGTGAATTAGCAATTCCCAAAGTTTAAACCTGCTTCTTGCCATAAAACATTTATATTTCCTACTGCTTGTGTATTTTGGGCGACCCAACCCGAAGACTCGAATGGGTTGGGTCAGGAAATTTTGACCCAAAGAGCATTAGGGGCAAAAGCCTGTGACCCGAGTTCAGTTGGATTCGAGTCAGGGGCAGGATAATAACATTAGGGTCGGGGCAGGTCGGGGCAAAAATCTATACCAACCTGACCAGAACTGTTTCGTCCCTTTTTCTGCAGAGGTAATTCAGAAATGTGTTCCATTATATGCAAGCCGTTGCCGTTTCCTATAAAATAGTTGCAATTCTCAGGCTTGTCATGTGCCACTCGTTAAACCCTTTACGTCCCTTACAATTACTCAAGGACTGAGGAAACAATTACTTGGATTGCACATTCAACGTCGAAATGTTTACTTGGGAGCCAAATGAAGCTACAATTAATCTGGACGTGTTGTATCGGCAGAAACAAACCGTAAGGGCCCTAACTATTCGATCACCGGCATATCCATGCCAATCGATGGAAAACATTACTGCAAAGAATAGAGCAGCAATCTCTAACTTTGAACTCGGCGTCTCAGGTCAAGGTACAGGACCCCGTGGGTCCTAGCATGCTATGTGATAAGGGACCAAAGTGGTCCCACATAAAGCACCATGCATTGCTCCTGAACACCCCAAACATTGACGTAAATGGGCCCGTTGCTAGAGAGGGTTGAAGAAGTGATGGAGTGGGAAGAGTCTTCTCTTAGGTGGAAAAGGCCAAACCTTCTGCAATCAATCTCACCACCACTGTCAAGAAAAGGAAAAGCTACAATTTGAATTTTGTCGAGCACGTCCTCTCTCTTTTATGTGTTTTCTTGTTTTATAAAGAGTAAAAACATCATATCCTCGCAATTATTCAGTTCCCCACAGTACAATTTCTTTTCTTGTTTCTTTAAGACAGAAAATCTCCTTACCGAATCACGATAAAGAAGCGTTTTCCTCTTTACTTTTTGCATTATGTATACAAATTCCAGTGCTCTTTGGGATCTGTCTCTGGTTTGTGACTATGGCATTTGAGAGCAATCGACTCTCCTGCTGGCCTTCTCTGGGTTGGGATCTCCACACCTTTGGACTTCTCAATGCAGACATGTCTTTCGGTACTTGCATGGTTTCCTTCTCTCTTTTGTTTTCTTTTCCGGATTGGATTTTCTTTGTGAGTTGAACTTTTGCTCAGGATTATGTAGCATTTCTTCTTTTGCTTTCTTCTGTGAACTGCACTTGCTTTATCAGTTGAATCTTTTTGGTCAGTTATGCAGAGCACTCCCTTTTCATCCTCAGACACTTCTACTGGTTATCTTCAAGACGCCATTGCTGAACTGAGTGACCGTTCTAAACGGAGACGGATGCTGTTATTCCCTCACAATCAAACAACAAAAGACCCAGATGATCTTATGCGGGTAATTTGCCGTATACTTAATTTCCTATATTTCACTACTAGTGGGCAACTTTTTATTTTGGTTTGCTTGTAGATGCTAAAACTCACTTGATCATCTTCTTTGAACTCAGAACTGTTGGAGTTGGGATTGCCATGGAGATCTCTTAGCAAAAAACGAGTTCTTTAGTCAGGTCAATAAATTTCTCTTAGGTAAAATCTTAAATTCTCATGCTTCAGACCTCTTTTTCTTTTGTTTTCTTCAAGAATTCTTAGGACTTGGTGATAGAAGAATTCTCAAGTCTCATCTCGGGTGCCCACCCCCTCCAGAATTCTCAAGCCTTCCATTAATACGAGATGCTTTTACAAGAAGAAAATATCAGGGGACGAAGATTTCTCAGATAATGTTTAATGAACCCTGTTTTAGAAGAAGTCTACCTAAGAGGCATACAGCTGCTAAATATTGCGATCTACAAGCAGACAAGTGGTTGGTTGTGGCACCCGACATGAGACTACCATGCTTATTCACGGTTAGAATACAATAATGACTCCGCTCTGCTATGGAATAATTGTTTGCATTGATGGAGAAATGATTAATGCCTAAGTATTGCTGCCCTCGTGTCTAATTGGAAACACAACACTTCTCTTCCTTCAATGGCATATCCACTTTTAGGAAAGATATATAAATATTACTCAATGCCATCGTAACAATGCTTATTCACCCAAGACAATATGATGAATGAATACACCGACAACACATGCTATCCACCAGAGCCAAATCATGGTTGGATGGTAATAACAGATAATTTCCACCATCTACTGTAGACATGGATCTCCTTGGGTTGTCACTCAGCAAAGAGCTTGCACACGGCAAGACTCGTGTTCACTGTTTTTGCTTAGTTATGAAACGGTGAGGAATAGTAAATGCATTGGCTTCTGTAATGAATTTTTTTCACTTCTATGACCAAATCTAGGTTTTGGTAAACGTAAAACCACTTTTGTTTCTATCACAGATGGTCCTTTAAACTCCTCAATAAACAGCAATACCGATGGATCGGCACCGTCAACCGAGACTAGCAGACAAGAAGAAGAGGCAATTCCTGAACATGAGAACCACCCTTCTTCTTCATGTTCTTACAAGGATACCATGACTGGATCCCAAGATACAAAAGACAAGAGAGTTTCAAGAGACCCAATATCTTCTGGTGAGTGCTATGCAAAGTCATGTACAAGAGTTTAGCTTGTCTACTTATCGATGGAAACTCACTTTTGTCAACTCTCTTGCTTTTGGGTACTTCAGAGAGTACATATCGTAGAAAGAAGGTGCAAATGAAAGTGGCTTACCCATTTGCGTTGGTGAAACCTGGAGGAATTGAAGGTGATGTGACCCTTGATGACATAAATGAAAGGATCCTGATGCGTCCGACCAGGCCTGTTCGGCACCCAGTTGGAGAGTTCGCATGCCTTCCCTGTGTTTCAGCTGATGGGCCCGGTCTTTCTGGGAAAACAGTGGTCGCCCTCACCAGAATTCATACACAAGGAAGAGGCACCATCACCATTATCAGAACCAGAGGATGAACAACAGTCAATATCTATCTTAAGTTTTTGAGTATTTCTCTGCTGTATTTTGTATAAATGTCTTCCAGCAATTCGCGATGTTGGTATAGATGAATATATATGTTTTGCCTCACATTGCTTTTCCGCTATAATGTCCTTTTCCTTATGCTTTTAAAAACTTTCCATTAACCTCTCTTCTTTTTGGCCTATTCTGTTACGATAATTACAATAACTTACCACCACCTTACGATTATGTTAATTGGATTAGGACACTTGCGACTCAGATTATGAAAGATAAGATAGTGCCCACTTGGATCTTCTATGGGGAAACCAAGACTATCGGGCATTGGTTGACGTCTTCCACAAAGTGATAGGAGTTCTATTTTCACGTAATCAGGACAGGTTGATTCCTCTTTGTTAGAACTTCAAGATTTGTATCTAGGTACAAAAGTCTGGAGAACCAAATTAATTGAACCACTTCTCGTAGATGGAGATGCAACCAATGTGGTTAGAGGGGCATAGAGGAAGTGCAATATTCCTTGGAGTTCGAAGATCACTTCATTCAAATCCATGAATGGACAGACAATTTAGCCAGATTGGATATTGAAAAGGAGTCACTTTCTCATTGAAGGCCTGCATTAGTTTAGTTGCAGATCGCTCTTTTTCATCTTATTTAATCCTCTGCTTTTCCTGACCGTGGTTTACTTCTATCAGTGAGAAAAAAATATAAAAAACAGATTATTACCGCCTTCTTTATACCTGGAAAAACGGAATCTCCAATATGGACGAGTACTTTGGGTTGATATCCGGGCGTCTTTGCTTTGACAGACATAACAGCCTCTTTCTTTGGGCAAATAGATATAACAGTCTTTAACAGCTGATAGAAAAGGGTAAGGGAAGAAGTGCATAGAAGGGAAGGTATTTTATAATAAATATTGTTGTACGGCAGAATAATAAATAGCACGAAAGAATTTTCTTTTCTTTTTTTGGTTGAATTGTTGAGCTGACGAGAAATGAAATTAACCCCTCAGCTTCCTCAAGCCATTTTGTTGGTTATGAACGACAACAAGGGACGACCGAAGTGAATAAAAAGGACAGGTTTAGATATCCCAAAAGAATATTGCAGAGAGGAAGTCTGCCAAAAAATTTCTTATCCGTCAAGTCGAAATGCAGAAGGGGAACTACTCCTACATAAAATTATTATTTGCACCACATTTTTTTAAGGTTTAAACGCACACGGAATCCCATGCATAGCCTTTAACTCTGGTCAGACAGCTAGAAGGCTTTGACTCATTTGGAACAATTTTATTGGGAATCACAGATTTATCCATTAATGATTTAGTCATCGATTAGTCATTGAGGCTCTACAATGCATTAGCTCAAAGATACTTTTAAGTCATATAATCATAACCATCTTATTAAGAGTATAAATATAAACGGCTACCTCTCATATATTCTTAGCATTTTTTTAGACAATATTAGGGAAAGATATAATCCGTACGGCTTATTCGGTCTCTCTTAAGTCACTGACACACCAAAAATCATTTCAGTTGGATCCTTTTGGCGTATGTTTCACTGTGATTAAATCAGAATGACTTATATTTAGAAGCAGAAAAACAAATGCTTAAAGTTGTCCAAATGGGCACGACTTTAACTTGGATTTAGAAAAAGAGAACGAACAAGAAAAAACTAGAGTTTGTTGTTAGACTCTTTAGGCGTCCACATTTATCAGGTCTCTCTAATTAATGGATCCAAAACAAATAACTGAAGAAGGCTATGTCCCAAGAGTCTATTTTAGTTGGATGTTTCGAATACTTCATAAAATTCATTTAACTTTCTAATTTGGCATCCAATAGCTGGTTGACACATAAGCCTGCATGTCTGACCGCATTTGGCAAGATTATTGCATATCTAGCATTTATTGATGCACACCAATCGTGTAACAAGGATTTCCGCCTGATGTTATTCACATGGTGACCCATTGAAGGTGTAATTACATGATGACCATCTAGATTCACAACCGATCTTTCAATCTGCGGAGTTTCAAAAATAAAATCTAGCATAGATGGTCGCAGGCAACAAGGGATGCCCCTTAAAAACACTTAGCCACAGGTTTAGTTGCTTATTTCCTCTTTGCATGTGAATTAGATTTATGTGAGTTATTTGCTTACTAATTCTTCACTTATACCCAATGAAAATATAAGAGATAGACCACTTGCACGTGTGGCCTACAAACGACGAAGTACAAACTTTGTCTATATTTCTTGTGTCTTTAAATAGATGCTCTCTCTCTTTGGTATTAGAGCCTAGTTTCTTTCCTATTTGCTTATGTTCTTTAGTTTTGTATATTAACTTCTAAGTAAGTTATTCTGCTCTTAAGTTTATTTCGATTCATCTAATTATTTCTCTAACATAGTACTATTTTTATACCATCTTGATTAGTAAGCTCTATCCATTGTATTGACCAATATGCTCTGTGGTTGCTACTCTGAGTGGATCCTCCACATTAGAAAACGAGAGTCATTATGGATAACTGAACATGAGATTTGGATATAGAAAAGCTTTCTAGTATGGACAAAAAAATTTCATGCTTAACTAGCTAGTATGTTCAAATAACAGGTCCAAGAGACTGTTCGTGCCGAGGTGAGACTATGTTTTGTCTCAAGACATACCTTGTGAAAGACATTATCGCAATCTATCCTTTTTAAAATGTTTATCAGAAAATATGAGAAATTTTTAGTTGCTGAAAAATAAAGGAGAGAGCAAAAACACTTATAGAATCCTCTAGTCAACTATTGCCTTCTTCATCTTTTAAGTCATTAGAATCTATTTCTTCTAATAAATTAGATTATTTATATGAAGTAGACTATCTTCCTGAAGATAGTAAAATCCATGTTACTTCTTTACCTTTTGTAAATCCTTGTAAAGTCTTTGATAAACCTTCTAGTTCTACAGTCAAAAAATCCATAAAAAATTTGATAGGTCAAAAACAATCAGTCCCAGTTAAAGAATATGTCCATGCTTCCAAATTTGACCAGTTTCCTATTCCAGCCAATGAATCTAAAAATTTCATCACTTTAGGCATTCCCCACGACTTACTTACAACATGGAGACAACAAGGATTCACACATCTTCATTTTGGTACTGTTAAACTAGCTCTTACTTTTCATGGTAGGAAAGGTCTTCCTGTTATCTCTAGAATTGCATTGCTTGATTCTCACTTCAAAGAATATCAATATGCCTGTATTGTTACAGTTCAAACAACTTTAAATAACATTCTTTTCAAATTTCAGTATGTCAATTAGAGATCCTCATCTTTTTGATACATTGAAAGTTCAAGTCCAAATCACTGGAACACCTCAAGTAGAATCAACATTTGTAGCCACTCTCTACCACCACATGATATACAAATTGCAAAATCATGTGTTTGATTTTGTAGTCCTAGATTATGCAAAGACAGATTATGCCCTCTTCATCCAAATTGATCAAGATGCAAGGCCAACTTGTACTTATGTTTTGAGGCAGTTATCTCATACAGAATTGAAGAATCTATTACTAGAAAAATGGATCACAAAGTATGAAAAGATTCATACAGAATCTCAGCAAATCCAGTCATCTACTCCAATCTTTACTAAGGGAGCAGATAGATTAGTAGAAACCAAGTTCCTTAAAGATTCTTAAGAGTCTTCTTCTTCAAACACTACAATTGTCTTCCACTCAAAACTCAACCTTATTGAACCAGCATCACATGTCCATGATTCCATTCCCATTATATATTTCACTGATCAAGGAAAACCAATCTTTCAAGGCAAAGATCCAGAGACAGGTCACATATGGTGGGATATCTGTGATTGTCAAGAGGAATCGATTGATCCAACAGAATATAGAGGGAAGAAAAAGAAGAAAAAATCTTCTCAACAAATACTCAAAGAAAGATATGAGGTAGGTGATCCAACAGTTGGACCTCTTGGTGAGCCATCAAGAAAATTTGATTACTATGTTATCTATAGTGATACTCCTCTCGAAAACTCTTCTCAAAAGAACCCTCACAAGAACCATCCTCCAACCATAAATTCACCTTCTAAACCTCAAACACCTTTGCCCAAACATTATAAAAAAGCCTTATCCCTTATTGATAACCAAGAAAAGCTTCATCCACCAAAACCTTCCCAAATCTAAAAACCAAAGAACCCATAACTATCAAAAGCTCCAGAAATCAATATGATGACTTTAGCAGAATTCCCTCCATTGTTAGATCCATTGAATCATCCCAGAAAAAAGAAGCATCTTAGGTACAACATGATTCAATTTTTAGTCTACCACCAAAAATCTATCCAATCTTAAATCAACCTCTCTTTTCATCCATTACCCAATCCAATTATCCACACATGTTACAACCTCTCTAGGGAACCTAATATCCCTCTCCACAAAAATTTCAACCTCTCCAACTACAACCTTTACAAGGAGTACAAAGCTCTTTCAACCCTTTAAGAGAAGATATCTTCACAAAAATGCATAAGCCAGTTCTTAGACCAAACCCACAAAAAGAAAAAGAAAAACTATCTATTCCATCAACCTCTACCAAAACTTCTTTATCAACACCTCCATTAAACCCTCCTGATCCAATTGTAGGAGCTTCAAAACCTCAAGATGTTCCCTCTTGAAAAACCTAACCCCATTAAGACCTTTCTCAAAAACCTCTCTAAACCCACACCTCCAATTCTTGAACTCTCCCAAGAAACCTCTAATTCAGACACTTCTTCAGAATCCTTTGAATCAGACCTAGACATCATTCTTAATGATATGATGCAAGACCCTACTAATAGAAAACCTTACGAAGAACCTATGGTTGAAGAACCTTCAGAAACATTTTCTGTTCCTTCAGCAACAAATATTAAGAAATTATTCTCAATTGATGATGTTCCTCCAAAATGGCATGAAAGAATCACAGAAATTCATGCTTGGTGCAAGACAAAATTAGAACCATCTCAAACAATAGTTACAAAGGACATAAAGAGACTTATGCCAAGATTCATAGGCTGGTTGAGAGATTGGTGGATATCACCTGGAGAATAACGCCAATTACAAGTTTTTTAATGCCCTTCTCTTAATGGACTATTCAGCTATTTGCAAATAGAATTTGCTGGATCTCCACATCAACAAATAGAAACTTACAGAGATAAATACTTGAAGATGAAATGCTGCTCATTCAAGGTCAAAGATCTAAAAAAGCATTTTAACAAGATGTCTTAGAGATATTATGTCATCAATGGTATGGACGATGTCAACCTCAAATAGGTATTCTTGAACTCATTACCTAAGCCTCTTGGAAATGAAACTCATAAGATGGTGGAAAATATGAAGTTATCTTTTCATGAATCATCTTTAGGAGTTATCTGGCAGCATACTTAGCTTGCTTTGCAGTGATTGTGTAATCAAAGAAAATTCCTTGCAGAAATAGAAAAAATGGGCAAAAAGATTGAAATTGCATGTGAAAGACTAGATCTTGCCATCAAATGCAAAAATGAAAAATAGTGTTCTTGTAGCTCCAAGAAGAAACTTCACAGAAGAAAGCCTCACAAAAATCCAGACAAATATCATCATAAATGAAAGTTTAGAAAAGGAAGAAAATGGAGATATTTGAGAAAAAAGAAATTCAAAGGAAAGTCTACAAATAGATGCTACGTTTGTAGAAAATCAGGGCACTTTGGAAAACAATATTCAAAGAGAAAGAAAAGCATCAAACTTCTTCAACAAGTAGCAACATATGCAGACACAGACATCTCAGATATAGAATTTGTGTTTTCTCTTAACAAAGAATACTCACCAGAAACACTATTAACTATTGGTTATACTAATAATGAAAGTGATTCTGAAAGCTCTTATGAGTAGTCTGCAACTTTTGGAATTGACGGAATATTTCCCACTCCAATTTCTTCATCTCCTCCAGACTTATTGTATTCCTCAAACCAACCCACACCAATAGCCCAAGTCCACCTCCTTACCGACCCATATGCCAAACCTATTCATTTAATTGCTCTTTTTGACACATGTGTGGCAATAGCAATTCTCAACCCTAAAATTCTCCCTGAAAAATTCTGGTGTCCCCATAGCCAAGACTTCAAAGACGCCAATGGAAACATTTTTACCATTGACAAATCAGCAAATCCATACCCATTAAAGTCTTTCCAAACCTCACCATCAAACACAAAGTCTTAGGTTCTCCCCTATCAGGCAAGGACCTAATCCTTGGTTTTGACATTCTTCACAAATTTTCTAACCTTTGTTGGTCAAAAAAAGGTCTTTCCCATGAACAAAATTTTCTTACTTGGTCCCAAATCCCAAACCTCCACCTTGCAAACACCTTTGACTATCATAAAATCCCAATTAGTCTAAACTATTGTGCAAAAAATCACACAGAATTCCTCACAAAATGCTCATCACCTCTTTAGACTAATCCATCATTTTTTGTCTCTCTTCCATTCAAGAAAAATGAGGATATCAATCCTACAAAAGCCAGTCACAAAGGAATGAATCTCGAGCACCTTGTCCTAGCGATTCAAGAACTATCTCAACTACAATCCCAAGGTCTCATTGAACCCAGTTCTTCTCCATGAGCATGTAAAGCCTTTTATGTCAATAAAAGAATTGTACATATTAGAGGAAAGCTTAGACTTGTTATCAATTACCAACCCTTGAACCATTTTCTTGCAGATGACAAGTTTCCTCTCCCCCAAAAACATAACCTCTTCTAGCATCTTTCTAATGCCAAAATTTTCTCCAAATTTGATCTCAAAGCAGGAATTTGGCAGCTAGGAGTTCATCCTCAAGAACATCCAAAAACAGCATTTTGCATTCCAGATCACCATTTCTAATAGACTGTCATGCCATTTGGCCTTAAAAATGCTCTTTCACAATTCCAAAAGGCAATGATCACTATCTTCAAACCTTTACTGACAAATTCTTTTATTTACATTGATGACATCTTAATATTTTCTTCAAATGCATATTCACATGGACAAATCCTCAAACAATTCTTCCACATTCTAAAGGAATATGGAATCATGCTCTCAAAGAAAAAGAGGCTCATTGGTCAAACAAAGATTGATTTTCTTGAAATGATAATTTTAGATGGAAAATATCAAATGTAGCCACATATTGCCACACATCTTAAAGAATTCCCAGACAAATTATCTTCAGTCAAAATTATACAATAGTTTTTTAGAATGGTTAATTATATGGCAAATTTCATCCCAAAGTTGTAGTTCATAGAAATGTTCTCCCTCAGCTATTAAAGAAAGATCCCCCTTCACAAAGAGAGTGGTGGATGGCTCATGATGGATTGGTAGGTGACTTTTAAAGTAGTTAAGGTGATAGGTGTTTTATAGAGTGGTAGGTATGATGAGTAGGTAATAGAGTGGTAGTTAAGATGAGTAAGTAATAGAATTGTAGATGGCCATTGAAGTATTAGGTGGCTAGAATGGTAGGTGGTTGGTGAATGGTAAATGGCTGATGGATTGGTTGGTAGCTAATCCCATCCATCATTGGGCCAGGGTGGATCATCAAAATCTAGTATTTTTTCATCATCTGAATCTAGTGGTTGGCTGTCTATGAAGTAAAGATCAAAGGCTTCCTATGTAGATGTAAGAATATCTTATGGATCATTGTTCAAGTTCCCAACCTTTCTTCTGACCGTTTGACAGAAGTAATAGAATTTAGGATTATTGTCATGGTAATGATATGATCCATCTTTGTTTTTTAACCATTAGACGGTGGGAGAAGGATTTCTTGTTTCTCTATCAGTTTGATAATTGTTGAATTTCAGGATAAGAAAATATTTCTTTGGAGATTTGTTTAAGAAATTTCTCCAATCCTACTGCAATACTTTATTCTAAAAGTTGTTGAACCAAGGGGTATTGAGATGCCATAATCTATAAATATTAGGCTCAAATAATATTGTCATATGATATTCATTTAATAAGTTTCATAAATAGTAATAATGAAGGGTCATCCACTGTGTATACCAAAATTTTAAAGTGACTCACCAAGGATGTTCGAGGTGTGATGACCCAGGTTTTTCAATGCCATTTTTTGTAAAAACACAATGAGATCGATCTCTAGTTTTAAAACAATTTATGCAGCAGAATGCAGGAAAATTTTCTTCTTTTTCAAAAACATTGTATAAAGAGCCCGAGTGTCAAAATGAACGCTCAATGCAAAGTGCCATGGCAATTTATAAACTAAATCAAAACAAGTAATTACTCCCAGGATTGTTAGTCACAGCCACAACTACAACAAATACTTACAATCAAGATTACAATAGCTACCAAAAGAAATCACTAATTAAATCTTACCTTTTCCTACTTGACTTTGGTTCTAACGCCTCCTGATGTTTCTTCTATTTGTCTTTTGTTTGATCTAAAAAATAATAGAGTTGGGTTGAGTATTTATCATACTCAGTAGGTGATCTGATACTACTATTTTGAAAACACGACATGCATCATGCGTGGTTTTGTAGAAAACATCATGCATATTTTGTGCATAAAACATAAACCCATTGGTGCAAGTTCAACCATGTAATCTGCTATCAAAATCTGGTATTTAACAAGATAAATATGACTATAATTATAACGTAGAAATCAATAGATCCAGGTAATAAGATCTCAGCACACACAGCAAATCCATGAGTTAAATATAATAATCATTATGAAACTCTTAAAATAGTCATTTGGAAGCAAATGCTATCATTACTATACGTATCATGCACAATGGATCTCTTGACGATGCATCACATCGACTGGTCACAAGTACTCATATACGACCAGCTCAATGCTATATGCATATCAATCACACCAAAATCATAAGGCCATTACACTCATATTCAGCATACAGCTGGAATCCACCATAGCCTCCACGATGACTATGGATGTCCCCGAAAGGGTGCCATGAACACCTCTAGTGGTAGTCCCTGTTTACCACAACAGTCAGGGAAGGGACGATGCCTTTTTGGCAGTGATACCATCCACCCTTTTGGTGGTAGAGGCCCGGAGGCCAACCCCGTACCTCCTCTTAGCATAGTGCCTACCAAGCTTATCAACCTGTAAAATATAAAATCATGTCCTTGTTGGGTCCCTCACACTGCCTGGCCCTCACACTGCCTCACCAGCGTCTTTTGGTAACCCTCAAGGATATGCATTTATCCAAAACTCAATAATCACAAATCATGCCATTTATGCACTTATTCGTCATAAATCATGCAATTTGTGCAATCAGTTGCAAAACATGCATGCAATGCATAAAATCTGCTCATGCTAGTATCACATTCAAAGTCATAACCCTACATAGAAGCCTGACAACCTAGAAGCCTATCAGCCTAGAAGCCTGCTAGCTCTCTCTAGCCCGCCCTCATCAGCCCATCCTCATCGGCCAAGGCTACACTTCTCAAAACATGCCTGTATAAGAACATCATAAAAGCATACTAAATGCAATGATAGGTTCAAGTGCTTCAATGTTATAAATCATGCAGACAATTTCGTATGCTCATATAAGAATATCACATTTCAAAAGCACCATAAAGGCAAGTAAATCACTTAGTGTTTGGGATATATTTAAAAACGTAGCAATATCAGATTACCTATAAATCAAGTATATTTGGAAATGCATGAAAACGTAGCAGCATCAGACTACCTACCTCGTGCGTTGTTATGTAGCTCGTGCCTGTCTTCACTTCGAGTCCGAGAATATCTTGGTAAGGTCCTGAGTGATGTTCAGACATAAGATCTAGGCATTATTATATGATATTTTATTGTATAGGCTCCGAATTTGGATTTTTAAAAGGTCGCGCCTTAACGGATGACCCAATTGTAACGCCTAGGGTCCTGCGCGCCACAGTTCTAAAATGCACGCTCTACAGTTTCTAGGATACCGCAACCAGGTTGGGTCATGTGCGCACGTTCAAATGGTGTGCTAGGGTGTGCACTCTAGACAATGTTGCGCGGACGCATCTTAGGCGTAGCTATGGCGTGCTTTGGCTCCTAGGACATCCCATGAGTCCTGGTTGAGCCAAGAAAACTATTCGTATGCGGCGCGTTTGCAAGGACAGCCCCCAAGGAGCTTGGCACGGGTGCTCATCAAGCTGGGTGACCCTAGACCGCGCCATGCACCCTTGGGACACTCGTGCGCCCTGGGATGCCAGTGCGCCCATGGGGGAGTTCTCTCTTGACGGGTTTTCACCCATCTGGTTTTCCTCCCCAAGAATCGGTGATTTTTGGTTGAAAAATTCCCAGATCTGACGAGGATCTAGGCTAGGAAGGAGGCGGAAAGGAGGGAATGGTCTGGGCAGCCTGGAACGGCACCCCAGTCGTAGGCCTAGGGTTCTATAACGAACTCATCTTCCTAATGGGTTCTTCAGCTGGGAGATGCCAGATCCGGCCAAATTGTGAGGGACAATGAAGGGGAAATGAGAAGGGAAAAGACGGGAAGAGAAGCTTACCTGGGACCTTGAGATGGAGTGGGTCTTACGCCTGGATTGCTTGCTCCAAACCCACCTTGCTGGAGATAGTATTGAATCAGGTTTGAGTTGAAAATGCTATGATAGAGAAGGGGGAGTGGGAAGAGATTTATAAGAGAGGGAAGGTGGTGTCGCCATTTCCCCTGGCACCGCCTTGCAGAGGCGGTGCTGGAATTTTTTTGGAAAAATCGGGAGAGGGGGGGTTTCTGAAGAAATCAGGAGACAAGTTGGAGAAAGAAGAAGACGGGGTGCCATTATCAAAACGTCCCCTGCGGTTTTTGGCTTTTTCCTTTTTAGGTGCATTTTACCAAAATGCCCTCAATCTTCTAATGCCTATAACTTCTTCATACGAGCTCCGTTTTCAGCATTCTTTGAGGCGTTGGATTCCATTTCGAGAGTAGCATCTAGTGGCACTGAGTTTCTTCACAAATTATGAAGATCCCTATGTGAATTAGGAGCAAACATCCCACCACCTAATAAGACCATTAAACATGTAAGAAACATATATTCATTCCCAAAGTAGACCAAGTTACAATATCGTTGGCAACGAGCCAATATCATGGTTGGTTTTTATACAAAATGTCTCCAAAATTTGGATCATTACACAAGGTATGGCTAAGGGATTAACCAATGGGGGTTTCTTCTTTCAAGTATTCTTAAAAAGAGATAAAAGTCTCTTAGCTCTTTTGTGAATGTAATATTGACCAATGGCTTGTCTGAGTGCATCTGATAATCGTTCTATTGCTTAGAAAATGTCTATGGATGGTCCAAGAAGTCGTACTGGCTGGAGAGGGTAAACACATAATAGGGCTGGTAGGATGGGAGATGAGTTTGGTATCTTATTTTTTCTAGAGAGAAAATCAGCAAGAGTGTTATTCTTAACAACAATGTGTTTGATTTCAAAGGACCATTGAGAGCACTAATTTGCACATTTGAGTAATTGTGGTTCTGGTAACATCTTATGCTTAAATTGTAGCATCTTAGGAAAAGACAACATATCCATTTCTACCAGGAAGGTGTGACCAATGAGATAGAATTGGAACTTCTTTATTCCATTTTTCACTGTAAATATCTCTTTGAAAGTGGAGTGATAATGTAGCTAAGTTGACTTGAATGCACCACTCTTGTATCCACTGAGATTTCTTTTTCCATCCTTTTCTTGAAAAAGCGCAGCTCCCCAATATTTATCACTATCATTTGTTTGGAGAATTCTTTTCCCTGTGCTTGGAATCTGTAAAGATTCAAGATGATCAAATAATTTCTTCAATGCTCGAACAGTTGATGTATGTATAGGAGACCATTGTTGAGTGTTTTCCGCAATTGCACAGCTGTTGTAGTATAGCTATGCAAATACGGGTCGATTTCCATAGAGACTAGACTTAAATGTGGAGTTTACATAAATTTTAATTGTAAATTCCCCAAAAAAGAACATTCAAATTGATTAATCATTGAATACACTGTTCTGAATTTAAATAAAATTAAATATAATAATAATCCAAATACAGATTTTCTATCCTAGAAACTAATCTAAGAACAACACTATCCAAGATAAATTAAAACATGTATACATATAAAGACAAAATAGGATAAAAGACAAAATAGGATACATCTAAAATTAAAACTAAAGCCTATGGGCAAAATCGAAACTTATGACAAAGTACTGTTCATGAACAGTACTCGAAGTATTGTTCATGAATAGTAATCGAAGTTACTGTTCATGAACAATAAGACGGTAAAATCGAACGAGGAAGAAGAAGAAGAAGAAGAAGGGAGGAAGGAAGGAGAAGAAAGAAAAAGTAGAGGAGGCCTTGGCGGAAAACCTGATTTGGGTTTTCTCCTCTGAGCCGTTCAGTGATGGATATTGGCGGGATGGGAAAAGAGGAGTAGCAGAGTGGTGCTGGTTCATGAAAGAGGAAAGAAGAATGCAAAGACAAAGAAAGAAGGGAAGCTAATGCTAGGCAGAGAGAGAGAGAGAGAGAGAGAGAGAGAGAGAGAGAGAGAGAGAGAGAGAGAGAGAGAGAGAGAGAGAGAGAGAGAGAGAGAGAGAGAGGCTGGAGATGGGTTTGGCTCCAAATGAAAAAGGGGAGTAGCAGAGTGGGGGTAGCTTTGTGTTGGTCAGAATGAGAGAGAGTAGGAGAGGAAAACACGGGATCTAGGAGTTCTGGGGTGCACCCAATTTTCTCAGGAGAGTTGGGGTGGTGAAGACTGGGCAGAGATGAAGAAGAAAGCAAAGGTGGATCAAGAGAAACGAGAAGGAGAGGGGTTGGGTTTTGATTAGGCTAGCCTGACAGTGGAGGGTGGAGAGCAGGGAAGTCTAGTGAAGATGAAGGGATGAGAAATTGGTGACGGGTTATGCAGATGGGTGTCATGCGATGATGAGGAATAAGGAGAGTAAGAGGAGAAAACGAGAGAGAGAGAGAGAGAGAGAGAGAGAGAGAGAGAGAGAGAGAGAGAGAGAGAGAGTGTGTGTGTGTGTGTGTGTGTGTGTGTAACACCCCGGATTTTCAAGATTTTATATATATATATATATATATAATGGCATTTTAATTAAGAGCATTTGGGATCCCATGAGAAAAGTTTTATTTAACATTTTACTAAACCTATCTTAAAAACTCCGGGTGTTAGTTTTCCTTTCTCAAAATGGCGTACATGTAATTTAAACATAATAAATAATCCGTGTATAAATCAACGTCAAATAAATAGGCGCCTTTATTTTAAATTAAATAAACGTCCAAAAGACAATAATAATATGGCCCAGGTCTATCCATCATAACATCCCATATAAATGTCCAACATATGTCCAAAGATCTAAATCACATCCAAATATAAAGTATGCAGTCCATAATAAAATCCAAATGATATCCTGTTTAATGACTCACATCACTGTCTAACACTATAGAAAAATGGTCTTCAGCAGCTCTCACAGCTTCTCAACAGCCTTGCCTTTCCTGTTATCGCGCTCGAGATCTAAGGCATTGCAAAACAAAGCAATGCCTCAGCAAGCTATCGCTTGTGTAGGTACATAGACAATTAATGTAATAAATGCAAGAAATAATGAACAATACTGATGAAAAATCTAACATTTATGAAGATAGTGATATCATAATGCCATGTTCAATAAATGCTAATTTATTCCATATGCTAAAACATGAAATTCACGGAGTTAAAACATGACATGAATCAATAAAATGGAGCATACATCCAGAATAAGGGCACCCTAAGGTAATGGGTCCCACCACATCGCACTAACATCCCTGATCAGGAGTACACGTAGTCAACCTCTGAGTGTCGTCACACCCAGGCATATCATCCATAACCATGCTCATCATACATGCACACATAATAAGAATATGGGTCATCATCTTTGCCGGTGGCAACCCTCCATGGGTATCAACCACCGCCGCTCCCCGTCGACACCATAACAGAAGACTTAGCGTCTGTCCCCATGGAAAGGCTCAGACCGGTAGTGTGGACTATCCATGTTACCAAACCCCTACCGAATGCCATCTATGGGCAGGTGTCTATCATATCACAAACTCATCACATCATAATCTCGGAAGGTGGGTGGCTGGCCCTATCCCTCCCAAGCATGACGCCCACTGGCGAGAGCACCCGTCATCAAATATAAAACACGGAAATCATATGTATATGCTAAAACTCAAGAGCACTTATAGCTTGCAATCCCCAAGACATGCCCCTCATCCTAGGGTTAGCCTATCAAAGGACCAGCTAATAAGCCTCTATTCTCATTTCCATGTAAATCCATGCATTTTCTATATATATAATAAGAAATAAGTCTCTAATTAAGCATAACAAATTAACATCATGCTTGTAAAAGCATTTGAAATAAGTTTATTCAGTAAAAGATTTCAATTTGGAATAACCATACTGTACGCAATGTCGCATGAAATCCACGGTAAATAATAATTGCATTTTAAAACACAATCACACATGATGCTATGTTTAAACATGGTTTAAAAATCAAGGCAAAACATTATTTGTCGTCACCTACCTCAGTGTGAGACTACTAGCTTGCTAATAACTCCCTTTAATTGGTATGTTCAAGTACACCTGTACATGTCACATCACTATTTTAAAAAATTTCTAAATAAAAAGTGGTCATTTCTAAGTTTTTAAGTTAAAACTAGGTCCGCGTCGTCAATACGGTCACAACGCCTCTTTCGGATCGTGATTTGGACCTCTCTAGCTCCCAAAAATCAAGTTTTAGTGAAAACTACGCTAAAATGGGGCCTACCGGACCACCATAAGGTGGTTTAAACCGGCGAAGCCCCTTTTCCGCCAGTTTACACCGGCGTACACTGGCGCACGAAGACGCACACCGATGCAAACGCCGAACGGGACGCGCGCGTGCTTCACGGTCGCCACGACGCACCACGTCCCGGCCCCACCGCGACCGTCAACCTGCGCGCTCCCCACACGCGCGCGGCGCCGCTCACGTGTGTGACGACGACGTTGTCCTGGGTGCATCTCAACGCGCGTCCTGGCGTCAGCACCAGGGCGCCGACGCTGTTGACGACGCCGGAGAAGACGACCGGATTCCGGTAGCCTCCAGCGGAGCTACAGAGCTCCGTTTTGCGTGATTTTTGCTCCATTTTCTTCAGAATTCTCTCTAGAATCCATTTATGCCCTCCTTTTGCACTGATTTTTCCAAAAACCATGGTTTTTAAATGATTTTTTCCAAGTTCCTAAAATCCTCCCTAGGTACTGGTTTTTGGGTTTTCTGGAGAAATCCACCGTTGGATCACTCCCAAATTTAAAGGGTATGCTCTTGGGTCTCTTGTGCACTAGTTGGACGGTGAGATTTTCAAACGGAAAAGGTTTGGTCCGTGAAATCACGCTCCAACAGTAGCGTGCCTAAAGTTCCTAAAAAAATCTGATTTCTTTTTTCAAATTTTTAAATGGTTTTCTTATTATTTTCTCTATTTAATAAATACTAAAAAATAGAGTTTTAAGGCTTACCTTACACCTAGCCGTGGTTGCTCGTGTTGCCGGGGTTCCACTCGCAGGAAAAATGAAATCTTTTCAAGCTAGGGTTCTGCGTAAAACTCAGAGAAAACGCTCAAAGTGGAGCGTTTTGGCTCCTAGAGGAGTATAGATATAGGGTTTTAGAGTCTTGGGGAAGAGAAACTCTTTCCCACACGCCTCTTTCCACGTCTCTCCGGCGATTTTTCCGGCACTGGTAGAGACGTGTGGAAGACGGGGGTGCCAGTATCAATTTGGACCCCTGTCTAATACATCTCTATCAAATGACCAATTTGCCCTTCCAACTTTGACGGCTCATAACTCCCTCGTTTGAGCTCTGTTTCTTGCGTTCTTGGTGGCGTTGGATTCGTATCGACGAGCACTTTATAATTCTTATGTTTTCAGGAAAAAATTTCATCCATAAATTTTTATTTTAATTTATTTAATAATTTCCTATTTTATCTTAAAAATTAAGGATATTACAGAGAGAGAGAGAGAGAGAGAGAGAGAGAGAGAGAGAGAGAGAGAGAGAGAGAGAGAGAGAGAGAGAGAGAGAGAGAGAGAGAGAGAGAGAGAGAGAGAGAGAGAGAGAGAGAGAGAGAGAGAGAGAGAGGTGGAGAGGAACAGTCCTTCCACCTCTACTCCATGAGGGAGAAGGGTGCGTGTCTGGTCTGGTTGAGAAGAGAAAGAGGGGGTCCAGCTGGCAGAGGCTGGCTGATGATTGGCTTGTGCGAACAGAGAAGAAAAGAGGGGCGATTGAGAGAGAGGGAGAGAGAGAGGTGGAGAGGAACAGTCCTTCCACCTCTACTCCATGAGGGAGAAGCAAAAGGAAGGGAGAGGGAAGAGCAGCTTGCTCCTACCCTTGGAGGAAGAAAGACAAGAGAGGAACCCTAATCTAACCCCTCCTTCCTCTGTAAGGGGATTTGCCATCATTGGTCAACTTTGCCCAGATTTGGTCAGATTTGCCATCATTAGTCAGATTTGTAGTGTGGGACCTATCAAAATAAGCTAATCTTAACCGTCAAGTGTAGTTGGGCTTATCTACAAAAACAAAATACAAGATTAGAATTATCTTATGTGAATAATTAGCTATAATGATCATCCGATCATTAACTTTTCAAATTAACAGTTGGATGATTGATTATAGCTAAAATTGATTTAAAATCACAAAATTACCTTATTAAATGATCTAATAAAATAGTAATATAAAGTTATTTTTTAGAAAATTAAGGACTCAACACCCCCCAACCAACATTGTGCTAGTCCCTAGCAAAACATGCAAAAAATTATTGAGGGAAAAATGGTCGTCATTTTCGTAAGTACTCACAGTTGCATTTAGCGTATGCAACAAACCCTTAAACCCCTAGGTTACCACTAATGGACGAGTTAGGCCTCATGAGGGTTTGCAGTTAATATACCCACAAAATTCTAAAAATATCATTTTCAAGTCAATTCCTACTTCTTCTTTTTTCTCAAATAAATCTATCACTTTAGCATGTGAATGAAAAATTCACAACTCTTCCCATATGTTATAGGCATTCCAATTTAGCTTAGGTCTCAAAGTGTGTGGGTGGATGCAGTATACGTATTAAATAATCTTTATCTTTGAATAGACAACAACTTTCAACTCCATTTAAAACATGTTTTGACCTCAATCCTCACTAATGACATACACTCAGAAATAAAGTCTCTCAAATAAAGGTTCAAATCATATCTCTCTTAAATATGTAAGCAGTGTTAATAAAAACAAATTTTATCTCACATACGCTCATAAAGAAACAGGAAATACTATGGAATGTAGTTTTGATCCCTTTAGAAAGATGTCATTACCTTTGAACTTTTAGAAGTATTATTCTTTAAATCTTATATTTTCATATCCTTATTAAGACTATATTTACCCTAAAATGATTAGGTCTTTAACTAAGACAACATGAAGGCTTAGGACGAGGTACAAAAGAAGAGGTAAAAGGGTATTCAAAGTTTCTTCAATAAGAAGTAGAGGTCTTCTAAAGTTGACAATTCTTTCTTTACATTGCTTGTACTAAAGTGAATATTTCTTTTTCCACTTTTCTTTGCATTCTCCAAACTTTTCTTAAATTATTTTTTTTCCACTTGAATCTCTTTTGAAGAAAATTTCTTTTCTCAATATTCACTTTCCTACTTTGATTGCAACTAAAAAGTATATTTTCATTTATCTCTAACTTATCTTTTGAAGAAATAGGTAATGCATATATTACAGTGGGTAATATGGGTTAAGGTTAGTTGGGTGAAAAAAAGAAAAGGCTTATATAAAAGGCTCAAATTGGTTGACTAGTGGTAAAAATATTTTTGGGTAGGCTTTATGTCTCGAGATTAATGAAGATGGTTTAAATCATTTTCTAGGTTTTTTATAATCTATCAGATCCAATGAACTTCCAGAATTTCAAAGTTAATACTCTAACAATTAAGGTAATTAGCCAAATTTAAAAGTTGATGGGATCAAGTTTCTTTAAGCACACTAAAGAAAATTAGAAATATTTATAACCTTTTAGAAAGAATGAATGGCTCTAAAGCTCACTTAGGTTATAGGTCTCCACTGAATTTCTTCAGGATTTCTCAGTCATTGCTACTCATCAATTTAGATTATCTATAAGCAACTGCATATACAGATGTAATCTGAGACCTAGCTTTAATGGAATATATTAGAAAATGAGTAAAATGATGAATTAGTCATGTTAAGGTCCATTAATAAGCCAAAGTTATTATGGTGTAGGAATTGACTTGAAATTTAAAAAAAAAAAAAAATTATAAAAAAAATATCTAAAAACCTAAAAAAAAAATAGAATTTAGTAGAATTCTACACCCCCAACCTGAAAGAAACATTGTCCTCAATGTTTAAAAAGTAGGATGATGATAATGCATTGAGAAATAAAAAAAATTGAGGGATATAGAAAAAAATCAAAAAAAGAAAAAGAAAAAGAAGAAAGTAAAAACTAAGCTACATACTTTATTTTCAGAGGAAAAATATTATTGAGTTAAAGACTTCCCTAGGTCCCATACAAAATGAGCTGGACGAGCCTTTGAAAAGGAATGATGAATAAATTTATCATGCAATTTAAAAAATTTCATTTTATCACAAGGCAAGATAAATTTATCTTCAGGCTACTTCTTGTAATTAGAGACAATTGTGGAAGTTCGATGCAGCCTTTTTGGAAATGGAGCAAGGAGGTCATATTTCTCAGTAGGTGTGAAAAATTTATCTCTTTTTCTTACAGGTTTTGATACTATTGCAGCCTGTTTAGGACCAAATTGTTCAATTATGTTACCATTAGGAATAATGGTAATAGCCTTTGTTTGTTCCATGCTTATAAGTAAAGAATTAATCTCACCTACCACCTTAGTATCATCAAGGTTTTCATTAGGTGGAATAGGGCATTGATCTTGATCGATAGGTTGCATCATTTGGGACATCATATCCTTCCATTCAATCATGGAATCTGTGTTTTCTTTCAGTTTGGCTTGAATTTGAGCAATTTTCTTCTCCTGGTTTTGCATGGATTGATGGAATTTATCCTCGACATTCCTCTTATGTGGAGGAAGATAAGGTCCAGGAGCAAGTGGTCCTTGTTTTTTATGATAGGGTTGGTATTGGGCCTTATGTGAAACATGTTCATTTCGATGGTTACTCAAGTTGGGACTATATGTCTCTGAAGATGAGGAAAAATGTTTCTCATAAGAATGGGTCGGTTCATAAAGCTCATCCTAAAATGCAGGAGCGATAAGACATTCATGAGTTGGGTGTGTATTACTTTCACAAGTATTACACACCTATTCGACTTTCTTAGAGAAAAAACTTCTCATTTCCATGGCCTCTGTTCTACCTAGGGATGCTATTTTCATATCATCTTTTTCAGTCGTAGCATAAATGTCTCCCCTAGCGAATGTGGTGGTGAACTTAGGTTCACTTGAGTAACCTACTTTTTCTGAATGAGCCCAAGTTTGTGCACTCTCTGCCAACCATTCCAAATACTCTTCTGCCTCTTTTGGTTGTTTATTTAAGAAATTTCCATTGCACATCATTTCAACAAACTAGCACATATCATAATAGAGTCCTTCATAAAAGAAGCTAATGATATGCCAAAGTTCATATCCATGATGGGGACAAGGTAACAACAATTCCTTAAATCTTTCTCAGCATTGATAGAAAGTTTCTTTATCCTTCTGGGTAAAATTCATTATACTTCGACGAAGAGCATTAGTCTTATTTATAGGAAAGAACTTATTTAAAAACTTCCTGGTCATTTCTTGCTATGCTTGTATGGAATCTGCTGGCAGCGAATGAAACCACATCTTAGCTTTTTCCTTCAAAGACAAAGAAAATAGTTTGAGTCTTACAATATCTAATTCAATAGTTTGTGTATGTTGGAACATGCACACTCTATCAAATTCTTGTAAATGCATGTAAGGACTCTCACCATCCAACCCATAAAATTTTGGCAGTAATTGAATTACTCCAACCTTTATTCTAATCATACCAGCATTTGGAGGTAAGTTTATACATGAAGGTATGCTGGTATAGTTAGGCTGTAAATAGTCTTTTAATGTTCTTCTATGAGAATTTTGATTGTGCAAATTGTCCTCCTGTGATCTATTTTGGTCCCACTACTTGTTATAATTTCTTCTCCTATTTTCATGTGGTTGAGAATAATTCTTCCATTGATGTATATTATCATTGAATAGAAGTAGAGGATCATTAGCATCAAAGAGATGATTATTCGTCCATGAAGAAACATCATCATTATTCATGATGTGAGGTGGTTCATCATCATTAATGAGGGGATTATTTCTCCATGGGGAAATATCTTCTCTATTAATGTTGGGGTACCAATTATCATTTTGGTTAGTATGCAGATTTTGAATGAAAATGACCATGCTTCTCTGTTATTTTTTTCTTTTATTTTTTTTTCTTTTTTTTTTTCTTTTGTTTTTACTATCTAACTAATGCAACCTAAATGCTAATGATAGGACACAAAAATTCAAACACCCCTAAGGCTAGCAAGCAGAAATTTGATTATCTTAGAAGAGTGCAAGAGAAAAGCTTTTAGATTAGGCTAATCTAAAGCCCCTCCTCTCTTTCATACTTACCCCATTGCTTACTAGTTAGATCCTACCTAACTAACCACTTCACACCCTCCTTAGCTAGCCATAAATAGTCTGAGTCATCGAATGTGCTGGCAGAGCTAGTCGTTTAAAAACCAACGTAGTGGGTTAAATGGGGGCCACTGGGGTGGCAATAGATTGCCTCCTTCCAAGAGGGTCCTATGAGCATGTGGTGGGCCCTATAGGTCTCTTCTAATTGATTTTAAATTAAATTGGAAGGTTGGGATACGCACTTGTGGTGATTATCCTAAGTGGGCCAAGAGGTGGTGATGAAATCCACCCTTGATCTTGTGGGGTCAAGTGTCCTTACTAATTAATTTTTCCATTCCATGGAAATTCGACTAACATATAATCACCTTAAAGCTATTAAACATGCCCTAAAAATGCAAGAAAAATTTAACAAACTAATGCAAACCCTAAAAAATGCAACATGTATCAAATGTGATCTACATGCTTTTGTACTAACACCCAATGCAATTTTAATCTAATAATGCACCACCTAAACTAGAACTTTAAAGGAGTTCAAGACTTTCTCACAATGGGGTCCTGGAAAATGTCTTCTCATACAAGGGTGGGGCCATTTACATTCCACCTCTACTTCCAAGTTACGATGGCCCACCCTTGACCTGTATTATTACAACCTTTTAAATGAATTGTAAAAATAAAATAATTACATGAAATCCTCACTACAATTCACTCAAAATAAATTACAATTATCCTAATTAAACTCCTTGAATTTCTCCTTTCTTTTTCAATTTTTCCTGCAAAATAAGAAATTATCAGTAAGTACCTAAAATTAGGAGAAATTAAATTTATGCACTAAAAAAAAATTTTAAATGCACCTAAAATGTTAAAACAATGCAACTCCTAAAATTTTTGAATTTTTTTAATTTTATGAATTTTTTTAATTTTTTTGAATTTTTAATTAAAATTTATCAAAGCACCATTGCGGGTCCCCGGCAATGGCGCCAAAAACTTGTTGAGTATTTTTCGCAAGTGCATGGCTGTTATAGTATAGCTATGCAAATACAAGTTGATTTCCATATAAACTCGACTTAAATGTGGAGTTTACACAAAGTTTAATTGTAAATTACCAAAAAAAGAATATTCAAATTGATTAATCCTTGAATACACTGTTCTGAATTTAAATGAAGTTAAATACAATAATAATCCAAATACAAATTTCCTATCCTGATCGTTGTGTCACGCAACTAATCAGAACTAAAAAACCATCTCCCAGAAACTAATCTAAGAACAATACTATCCAAGATAAATTAAAACATGTATACATATAAAAACAAAATAGGATAAAAGACAAAGTAGGATACATCTGAAATTAAAACTAAAGCCTATGGCAAAACTGAAACTTATGACAAAGTACTGTTCATGAACAGTACCCGGAGTACTGTTCATGAATAGTACCTGAAGTTACTGTTCATGAACAGTAAGACGGTGAAATCAAAAGGGGAAGAAGAAGGAGGGAGGAAGGAGAAGAAATAAAAAGTATAGGAGGCCTTAGGGGAAAACCCGATCTAAGTTTTCTCCTCTGAGCCGTCCGGTGATGGATATTGGCCAGATGGGAAAAGAGGAGTAGTAGAGTGGTGCTGTGTGACGACCCAGGTTTTCTCATGCATTTTTAAATGCAATACCTAATTTCCTAAGGCGGGATGCATCCCTATTTGAAAACCATTTCATAGAAACCATGCAATGCAACGGAAAACCTTTTAGTTTTAAACTCATTTTGAAAACCCTGAGTGTCATTTGCCTTCACAACAACCAAAGTGGTTTTTGAAAAACTTCAGAAATCATAAATGTTTTTTCCCAAGTCTATCCAGTCACAGCACACAGCCCAACTATAATTAAATACAAATACATGTCCAAAGGGTTGAGAGTTTACTTACATATATAACTGTCTCCTTTTTAATTTACTTGTAACACTAATATCTCCTGAGGCATTGTCTATTTGTGAGTGAAACTATCCTGAAAAATGTTAAGGATAGGGTGAGTATATACTATACTCAGTAGGAGTCTCTCACTACTAGTTTTATAATGCATGAAATGTTTTAAAATCATGTGCTCATTCAAAACATGTGTATATTTGAATACTCAAGTGCAGCATTGATGTTAAAATCCATTATTAAACTAAAATACTAACGACTTAAAGGATCATATAATCCAAAATCAAAAGTATCATATACATATATATCATAACATCATGATATGCATAAGATGCTTCATGGAATCCAACTCATGGATATCTAGTATGGTATGGTCGACCAACCTCATATCATGTCATAATGCACATAAATCATCAAACCATAGGGTCCACTATGCCCACGACCTCCTCGCCGTGTGGTCCCCGGGTACCTGAGGACACTCGGTCATAGCCTCCACGGGGCCTATGACACATCGACCCAGTGCCGTGACACCAGTGGTAGCCCCCTGTACCACATGCAGTCGATGTAGGGACTTGCCTCTTTTTGGGCGTGGTACCCATCCACCTAATAGTGGTAGAGGCCGGGTGGCCAACCCAGACCCCTCGGCATAGCACCCATGGGCTTACTAGCCCAAATCACATAAGATCAAATAAGCCAAAACCTCTTTTCAAAGCCGATCCTCTTTGGGTCCCTCACAATTGCCGAGCCCTCAGCACTCCAGCGTCTTTTAGCAACCCTCAAGGACATGCAATTTTTGCAAGTACTTAAATCATTCAATGTATGCACTTGTTTGCAAAACATGTATGTGCATAATGTATATGCAATCATTTACAAACATGTCTATGTACAAAGCATTTATCACATGCATGCTGAATTAAGTCATACTAAACAAGTCATATACTTAAAACATATGTTCTCAAAACAATAATAGTTCTTTTAAAAGAATCTAATAGTAATAGAGCACCTACCTCAAAGTCTCCTGGAGTCGCGTCCTTTAGTACTCAACCCGTCCCTGGGTCTCATTTATAAACTCCTGGGTATAAATGGATATAAGCAGTCCTCATTAATTTTAATCTATTTAGACATTAGACCGCTAAATCTACTGTTTAGGGTCAAGGGTCCTTGCCTAATTCATTGCCAGGCTAGCTCCTATAATAAGGACCTACTTATTCAATAGTTAAATTCTATAAATGGTCCTATGATCCTAATTTTAAAGTCTCATTAAGTCCGCATGTCTCGGTTTCCAGGACACCTATGCATCCTGGTTGAACCACGAATGCCTCACGTGCGTGTGCGCCTAAAGGCCATGCCAGAGACCGCGTTTTGCACACGCACATGCATGCTCAAGTGACGCGCTATGACATGCATCATTACACGGATGCACCTTGTAGCATGGCGCGTTTCAGCTCCCAGGGCACCCCGTGCATCCTAATCGAGCTAAGACCAGTGCCCCATGTTGCGCACGTACCCGAAGGCCGTACCTGGGATAGTGTTCGCACGTGCACAAGCATGCCTAAGCGACGCGCTATGACGCACATCATTGCATGGACGCACCTTGTAGTGTGGTGCGTCTCAACTCCCAACGCACCCCGTGTACCCTGGTCGAGCCAGGACCCGTGCCCCATGTCGCATGCGCACCTGAAGGCCGCACCTGGGACAATGTACGCACTGTCATACACTTGGAACCCTTCCCAGGGACCCAGTCCCAGCATGTGGTGCTTGGCGTCCTTGGGACGCCTGGCTCATGCAGGTCCGGCCCAAGCCGCCTTGGGCGTTTTTCGGCCAAGAACCCGGTTGGAAAACGACCGAAAAGGACCAGGGAAAGTGGAAGGGAAGAGGAGGAGAGGAAAATGGCTTACCTTGGGTCGCCGGTGATGGCGCTCTTCCCGCCTGAAAACTCTATGTTTGCCGGAAATCGTGAAGAGGGAAATCCCATTGTCGTGCAAGGCTAGAAAAGAGAAGAGAGGGGAAATGGGGAGACGGGAACGGGATGGCCGGCCTAACTTGGGCCTGGCCGTTGCCGGAAAACTCAGGGGAGATAGTTTGAGACGGGTTTCTGATTTTTCCAGAAACCCCAGTCTCAAACGGCTGGAAAAACATCAAAAAATCACGTTTTTGGGAGAGGGAGATGGGGTTTTTATAGGCCGGCTATGGCGGTGCCCCTCAATGGCGGTGCCGCCATTGGCGGTGGCAGATCCCTCTAGAAAAATCGGGATCGAGGGTTTCTGGGAGTGTCTAGAGGTTGAAGATGACAGAGGGTGCCGTTATCAAAACGGCCCCCTGTGTTTTTCGTCTTTTTTCGTTTTTTTCGTTTTTCTGTTTAATTTCCAAAAATACCCCTATCTTTAAATGGCTGTAACTTCTTCATACGAACTCCGTTTTGGGTGACTTTTGAGGCATTGGATTCCATTTTTCGAGTAGAATGTAATGGTACTAAGTTTCCTTACAAATTCCTTCATTTATTATTTTAAATAAAAAAAAAATTCAGCATAGTCCATTTCCCATAAAATGTCCAATTTTTGCTAAAAACAGTGTAAATTGCTCGGGCATTACATGCTAGTTCGTGAAAGAGGAAAGCAGGAAGGGAAGCTAAGGCTAGGCAGTGAAGAGAGAGAGAGAGAGAGAGAGAGAGAGAGAGAGAGAGAGAGAGAGAGAGAGAGAGAGAGAGAGAGAGAGAGAGAGAGAGAGAGAGAGAGAGAGAGAGAGAGAGAGAGAGAGAGAGAGAGAGGAGTTCTGGGGTACGCCCAATTTGTTTAGGCGAGTTGGGGTGGTGAAGACTAGGCAGAGATGAAGAAGCAAAGGTGGATCAAGAGAAACGAGAAGGAGAGGGGCTGGGTTTTGATCGGGCTGGCCTAGCAATGGAGGGTGGAGAGCAGGGAAGTCTAGTGAAGATGAAGGGACGAGAAATTGGTTCCGGGTTATGCAGATGGGTGTCATGAGAGAGAGAGAGAGAGAGAGAGAGAGAGAGAGAGAGAGAGAGAGAGAGAGAGAGAGAGAGAGAGAGAGAGAGAGAGAGAGAGAGAGAGAGAGAGAGAGAGAGAGAGAGAGAGAGAGAGAGAGAGAGAGAAGGGTGCGTGTCTAGTCTGGTTGAGAAGAGAAAGAGGCGGTCCGGCTGGCAGAGGCTAGCCAGTGTTTAGCATAGTAGCTTGCTCCTACCCTTGGAGAAGAAAGACAAGAGAGAAACCCTAATTCAATCCCTCCTTCCTTTGTAAGGGGATTTGCCATCATTGGTCAACTTTGCTCAGATTTGCCATCATTGCCCAGATTTGGTCAGATTTGCCATCATTGGTCAAATTTGCCCAGATTTGTGGCGTGGGACCCATCAAAATAAGCTAATCTGAACCGTCCAACGTACTTTGGCTTATCTGCAAAAACAAAATACAAGATTAGAATTATCTTATGTGGATAATTAGCTATAATGTTCATTTGATCGTTAACTTTTCAAATTAACGGTTGGATGATTGATTATAGCTAAAATTAATTTAAAATCACAAAATGACCTTATTAAATGATCTAATAAAATAGTAATCTAAAGTTATTTTTTACAAAATTAAGGACTCAACAACCATGAAGGGGGGTCTTTCTTTAATAGCTGAGAGAAAACATTCCTATGAACTGCACTTTCTCAACTACATTTCTAAGGTCTCATTGAACCCACTTCTTCTCCATGAGCATGTGAAGCCTTTTATGTTAATAAAAAAGTTGAACAGATCAGAGGAAAGCTTAAACTTGTTATCAATTACCAACCCTTAACCATTTTCTTGCAAATGACAAGTTTTCTCTCCCTCAAAAATGTAACCTCTTCTAGCATCTTTCTAATGCCAAAATTTTCGCCAAATTTGATCTCAAAGTAGGATTTGGCAACTAGGAGTTCATCCTCAAGAACATCCAAAAATAGCACTTTGCATTCAAGATCACCATTTCCAATGGACTGTTATGCCATTTGGCCTAAAAAATGCTCCTTTACAATTCCAAAAGGCCATGATCACTATCTCCAAACCTTTACTGACAAATTCTTTGATTTACATTGTTGACATCTTACTATTTTCTCCAAATGCAAATTCACATGGACAAATCCTCAAACAATTCTTCCACATTTTAAAGGAATATGGAATCATGCTCTCAGAGAACAAGATGCTCATTGGTCAAACAAAGATTGATTTGCTTGGAATGACAATTTTAGACAGAAGGTATCAGTTGTAGCCACACATTGCCACACATCTCAAAGAATTCTCAGACAAATTATCTTCAATCAAAATTATACAACAGTTTTTGGGAATAGTTAGTTATATGGCATATTTCATCCCCAAAGTTGCAGTTCACAAGAATGTCTCTCTCTTAAGAAGCAAAGTTATTCCTTAAAAAACTTTCTCTCTTACTCAACTACCAAGAAATCAATTTTAGTTAGAAATATATTATAATAAAGAAAGTGATAACCTTATAAACCTATGATTTCTATCAAAAGCACCAGTCCTAATGATGACTCTTAACATTTTCCCCTCTAAACACTCCCTTCAACGCTGACTCTTTGTTCATCATATTCAACTGCCATGGAAAGAACTTTGGAGAGGTTATCCCTTCGTGAAATACCCGCTATTGGCACTTGCGTATTTAACTGAAGAAGAGTGATGTCATCTCGCAAAACTGTTTCGCAGATGAAAAGGTGATTTACTTCAATGTTATTTGTACACAAATAAAATATCAAATTATCTGCTAGTCGAATTGTGCTCTCACTGTCACAATATAACCCAACAGAATAATCTATTTGTAGCCACTGTCATGCTTGCGCTGTCATGGTTGCAACTCTATATTCTTCTTTAGTTGTTGAAAGTGATACTATCGACTGTCTGTTACTACAACAAATATTGCTCTTGAAACTAAATCAAACACATACCAGGTAGTGGATCTTTGCATCGATAAATCTCCTACATAACTTGTATCATAGAATCCAACTATTGCACATAAGATTCCTATCTCATAGAGAATCTAAAGGTCAACGATGGCCTTGGACTATTGTAAGATACATTGAACCGCTTCTAGATGTAGCTTTCTCAGACTTTGCATAAACAGGCTCACAATTCCATACAGTAGAAGAACTAGGCTTGCTATTTGCTTGATAAATAAGCTTGAATCTACTGGAGCTACTACATAGTCAGTAAACATCAAGAATTATGCAATCTTGTCTTACCATGCACATGGTGCCTACTGTAGCCCATATAATGTCTTTTACACCTTATTGGGCTAGTCGTGGTCTTCAAAACCACAAGGTTGATCCATGTATATTAATCTTTCCAAAGACTTTTATGATCTTGTGGAGATTTTTAGATTGAGGGAATCACCACTTGTTTTCTATTGCAACATCATTATTTCCTTGGATATTGTGTTCAATCTTAGACTCCTGTCGCTAGCCATTTAATAAGAAGTCTTCTCAAATTAGTGTCTGAAATTTTGTTCTCAAAATCCAATTGAGATAGCTCCTTTTAGCGGTCTTCATCTTCTAAAAGTACTCCATTATAGAGGACTTATACTGTTGTAGGCTTCCAATCTCCTACTCTAATAATTGAAGCCGATATGTGCTCGATTTTTCTAACAATCCCTCTGAACTATTCCATGTTTCCTTTGGTGTTGTTGCATCTGATATGCAAATAAGCATATCATCTTCCACATATTACTAAAGCACATATAACGTGTTACCAACTTTAGCATTCTACTTGTTCCTTTGAGTCCTTTTATCAGGAAAATCTCTATTGTCATCAAGTCACCCAAAAGGTCTTCTCCTACCAAGTATGACTACATACATGATTTCAACAATTCATAATTAGATTTGTATAGAGAATTGTTATTCTTTAATAGCATAAACTTGATCAACATGTTGAACAACCATCATATATACCGCTCTAATATCAATTGTAAAACTAACTCTAATCCTAGTCAAAGTAATAACATAAATAAAACAAGAAGAGCTATGCAGACACAATCGAAATCAATGATATAGGAAGCACTCAAACCCAGAAAATCAGGAACTACCTATGCAGTTTGCAACATAAGTGTTGAAAAAAAAAAAAACCTTGTCCTTATTAAAGTAGAAGAAGAATCTCATACGTAAGCCCCTACTAATAACTGTAACCCTTAGTTCCCTATTTATATAAGAAACTTATTCCTAAAGAATTTTTATCTTGTACTTACTACCAAAAAATGTACATCTCTCTCTTCGCTTCCAAGACATCAATCCTACAATTAGATATGTACTATAATTAGAAAACTAATGACCAACTTTTATAAACAAGTAACAACCTTCCACTATCCTTGCCACTCCACTTGAATGCCATTTGAATTTTGCTAGACTTTGCCTCTAATACTTGATAACATAGATATTTCATATTTCTTACATTTTTGCTTGGTATTTGTTTCACTACCTATTCTATCGAAATGTCATCATCTACAATTTCATGACAGATGAACGGTTTTTTGTTCATTCTAACAAAATAATTAGGAACATGGGGTCCTGTGATTCATAAAATCTAGATTTGGTGTCTGTTTAATGGAAAACATAACCATGGGGAAATGAATGGTTGGTGGAACAGTTGACTAATTGGTTTGCACCTCCAAATTGAAAGCATTATCTTAATCATTCATCTCCAAGGTAACTCCGCCTATGTAGTTCTATTTCATATCCCATCCCAAGCTCGGATAAAGGAGGAAGTTGTGTTAGGTTGTTAGCGAGCATAAAATCTTGAGGCAAATCCTTAACATGAATATAAAGATTATGGCATTTCCTCAAGCTATGGCATTCTCCATAAGCGGCGTGCTGCATTAGAGCTAGCCTAGATGCAGCACGAAATGAGCAAGGGCTACTAGGGCATTTCTTCTTAAGCAACGCTTTTCATTGAATCCTGAAAGTAGTGAAAAATGGGCAATGGCTGCTAAGGCGTTCCACCTTCAGTGACATGTTGCAGCAGATCTCAAATGCATTAGAAAGTAAGCAAGGGTACTCATGTTGTTCTATATGTATACGAGTAAAGAGACTAGCTTAGGAAGATAAGACTCGTATTGCCACATGGAATATAGGCACATTGACAAGTAAGATTATGAAGTTAGTAAATAAGATAAAACATAGGAGAGTCAACATATCTTGTGTCTAAGAAACCAAGTGAAAAGTGAAAATAGACCAAAACTAGAGAAATTAATGGGTATAAGCTTTGGTACATAGGAAAGGACAATAATAGAAATAACATAGGGATAATAGTGGATTAAGAATTAAAGGATAATGTTGTAGATATTACAAGTACCAGCAATAGAATTCTACTCATAAAACTTGATTTAAGAGAGAAGATCATAAACGTTATAGGTGGGGTTAGAAGATAGAACCAAGAGACAGTTCTAAGAAGACATGATGGGAGTAATGTAAGAAATTCCCAAGGTGTGGGGAGGGGGGATATTATAGGAGTAGACTTAAATGGTCATATAAAATAGGAAAAGGAAGGATATCATAAGGTACGTAGAGGATATGATATTAAAGAAAAAAATGAAATGGGGAAAGTAATCCTCGATTTTTCTTTGGCATTTAACCTAGCACTAGTAAACATACTTTAAGAAGACAGATGAACATTTACTAACCTTTAAAAGTAGATCATATAAAAGCCAAATAGCTATGATTTTCAGTCTCTGAAATAAACTAAAAGAACTAATGACTATAATTTCAAGTGCACATAAAATTGGCTATAAGCATCTAATGATCTTAAAATTTGATATCCAACCTCCAAGTCATTTTAAACAAGATGAATGGCTTAGATCATCCAAAAGAAGTCACCCTCTATCACAAAATGAAGGGTCATCTTGTTCACACATGTTAGTGCTTTGACTCTTACAAAGACTCCTTTCTATATAACCCAGCTCTCCTCACTTTCATGTCGAGTCAAGTTTTTTAATGTTTAAACTATGACGATCATATTATTATATGCCTATCATAAAATTTTAGAACTTGCAAACTGAGGTAGAATAACGAGTATACCAAGATACTTACATGACTAATCCAAAATATCTACGAGATTCCTCAATTTTAGTGATCATGTTTTATAGATATAAGTCATTCATCATCGAATGGCCTAGATAGGTTTGAAATAAAATTTCATGACCACTAGACGTCTTTAGCATATGTTTCTTGATAGAATTACCAGAATAACTTTGATGATTCTTGATAGGCATATGTTTATTATATGCCTATCATAAAATTTTAGAACTTGCAAACCGAGGAAGAATAACAAGTATACCAGGATACTCACATGACTAATCCAAAATATCTACAAGATTCCTCAATTTTAGTGATCATGTTTTATAGATATAAGTCATTCATCATTGAATGGCTTAGATAGGTTTGAAATAAAATTTCATGACCACTAGATGTCTTTAGCATATGTTTCTTGATAGAATTACCAGAATAACTTTGATGATTTCACTTATAGATCAAATGAGTTTATAAATACAAAAGGGTCACTCCATGTATAGAGAGGAGTCGCCGAATCCCTTTATATAATGGAAGGTATAGCTATGAGACCTAGGATAGCTATTTTCCTAGTCTACAACTTCCCTTATATAACTAGTCTTTTAATATACTCCTAATCAAATTTCAATCTCCTCGATTACAAGTAAATCGCATACAATTCAACTCTTCCCCTTAGGTTGGAGAATAGATATATATCATTCCCAACTTATTAATGATGGTGTCATACCTCGTGCTATCAAGACCATTTGTAAACACATTCGTTGGCTACTCTTTGGTTGAAACATAGGGAATATACAACTCTTTAGAGTTTATTTTTTCTCCTAATAGTGAGTCAATCAATCTCCACATGTTTTATCTGATCTTATGGTACGAGATTATAAGCAATTGCTATAGTTGACCTATTATCACAATATAGCTTTGATGGTTCATTAATCCCAATCTTTAAGTCCTTTAGAAATATCTGGACCAATATTAACTCACATATGCTCATAGCCTTAGTTATAACTAATGCCACCACGTCTTGCTTATTATACCTTTAGGTCACCAAGTTACCTCAGTCGATCAGTGAGATACCCTGCTCATATGCTTCTACCTCTATCCTACTATTGTTAGAGAACAAGAGATACCCTGCTCAATCAGCATTTGTATATGCTTCTACCTCTATCCTACTATTCTTAGAGGACAAGAGACCTTTTCCAAGACAAGATTTTAGGTATCTCAATTTTCTAATTGCAGCCTTCATATGCTTCTCTTTGGATAAGCTAAGTTAGGTTGAGTGAGTGACATATATATCAATTTTCCCACCAACCTCTGATACTGAGCTTTGACTTGTCCATCACAACTTTTCTTTTCTACATGAAGTTTAGTATTTACATCAACAAGGGTGGTAGCTAGGTTGCAACCGAGAAGTCCTATCTCATTTAAGAGATATATAATGTTTTTCTTTGATAAATGAATTCCTTATTTTGAGCAATTTATCTCTATAAGAAAATACCTCAAGTTTCTAAGATCATTGATCTCAAATTCTTGAGTCATCTTCTACTTAAGACTCTCCATTTCTATTTCATCATTACTTGTCATACTAATATCATCAACATAGGAAATTACTTCTGATAATTTAACCCCTGGGTGTGTTTGACGAATGGGCTGTGGTCTCCTTGGCTTTGTCTATAGTCACCCTGGATCATAAACTTGGTGAATCTACCAAACCATGTTCTTAAAGATTTTTTTAGCCCTATAGTGATTTTTGTAACTTACACACTTTTTCACGATCTGTATTTCATATTTAAGCCTTGAGGAATCTCTACACACACTTCCTCCAACTTTCCATTAAGAAACACATTTTTATATCATATTGAGACAATTTTCAGTTTGGGTTAACATCAATAAATAACAATACCCTAATAGTTCTTATCTTTCCACATGAGCAAATGCTTCTAAATAATCAACTTTAGGACTTTGTGTATATCTTTTTGCAACCAACATTGTTTTGTATCTTTCCAATATGTCATATGCCTTATATTTTACTATGAATACTCATTTTCACCCCACTAGTTTCTTTCCTCTTGGTAAAGTGGCTAGGGTCTATTTTTGGTTCATATGTAGAGTTTCTAGCTCTTTGCAAATAGCTTTTCACTAACCTTCATATTGTATGGCTTCTCGAGCATTCTTTAAAAATTTTACTTAAGATATACTCAGCATAAATGCTAGAAATTTTGGGTTCGACCAATGGTGACATGTGATTTTCCATTGGGTGCTTAGTACATGTTCACTCCTTTTCTTAGTGGAATAAGCATATCACTATCTAATATAGATTCAATAGTGAATTTATCACCTGAATGTGGACTTTCGAGTGGTCACACTTCAGATGCTTCAGATTGGACCTAAGAGTCAAAAGTGGGTGTTTCGTGTTCATCTTGTTGTGTCTCAGTTGGTGGTCTCCTCTTATACACTAGTAACAGCTTTCTCTCCATTTTAGGTTGCTAGTATAAAGCCACTTAACATTGGAATCACCCTGAGCTCGTGATTTCTCATGAGTTATTCAAGTTTCTATATTTGAAACACACTCCACTTCTAGCTTAGATCATAAGAATTCTCCCATATTTATTAGAGATGGAATAATAGGAAGTATCCTCATGGAATGTAAAATCTCAACTAGCATATAGCTTACGAGTGAAGGGATAATAGCACTTGTAACCTTTTTTATTGTTGAAGTGCCAAAGGAAGAGACATTTCAAAGTTTTTGTTTCCTAATTCTTTCAAGATAGGCATAAGATATGCAACCAAAAACACAAAGAGAAGGATCATTTGTTTGATAATAAGTGGGATGCTACTCTTGGAACACTTGAAGTACTGATTTGTAAGCTAAAACCCGAGATGCAATTATGTTGATTAGATAAATGCATGTAATAACCACATCAGCAGAGATTAGGTACATTTCTGGTGAACAAAAGGCCTTTAGTAACTTCTAAGTGATAATGATTTTTCCTTTCTACAAGCCCATTTTGTGTAAGGGTGTTTATGCATGATTACATGTAAAGAATACCTTTTCTAAAAAGAACTTTAGTAATGATCTTGTGAGGTATTCATCCCCATGGTCACTATGAACTTTTTTAATCTGTATGTTTGATAAGTGTTTAATTTTGTATCAAAAGTACCCAATTAGTTATTCATATGTTATAAATTATATGCATTATCTTAAGATTTTTCTAAAAAATTCATAACATATGCATTTCTAACTTAATAATTCAAACGTTTTATATTTTGGAAGGTTCAAAAGCTGATCCAGAATATGTGAATAATCATAATTTTTTAGGATTTTTATTTTCCATAAGAAGTAAGAAGATGATCCAATAGCCTATATTACAGTTCACAGAGTTTTTCGTAGGTCAAGCTATGTAATTAGCTTGCAGAGGTGCAAGGGGTAGTGCGCCCCTACCCGAGGATTTGGGGTGGAGCCTCGAAAAATTCCACAAAAATCATGCTCTACTATGTTGCGGCAATCCTAAAAATTATTATCTTAAGGCAAGCAAGAAGAAAATGGGAAGTTCCAAAGGTGACTAAGATGGGCCATGAAAAAATCCATGCAATTTCAATACTTTTGCTTAAGAATGAGACATGCATGAGGTTTCCTAATTCAATAAGGAAACCTAAAGAAGCCAAGCCATTTAAGCCTTGAAGCCAAGGGAATTAACCATTAAATCCATGAAGCAATAAGTTATCAAAGTGAGTCAACAAGCCATGTTAGCATGCTAAATGGAGCCACACGATTGGATTACTTTTTGAAGCAATTATCCCATGCAAAAAATGGTAAATTTTTAAGAGATTATTAGCAAAGATTGGATAAGATTTATCACATGGTAAGATAGCATGCCAGGTGAAGCAATCAAAGAAGAGTTACCCTTATCTTTTTCCCAACTCTCTATCTATGTCTCTCTCTATCTCCATCCCTATCCTTAAGGAATCTAAAGTGGGAACAAGAGGGGAGGCACCTCCTTGAAAAGTGGCACCTCCCTCCTTACCAAATCCCTTAAAAGCCTATGTTTCCCACCTTCTACCCATCTTCCACTCACCTTCTTAGCCATTCCATGATTTGCTCCTCCAAAACCTCCTAAAATCTACACTTTCAACTTCTAAACCTCACTTTCCTAGCATCTTCCTAGTTCCCTACTGACTCTAGGTCCTACTTTTAAGTTACATATCCTATCTCAATCTTTTCTCTTCATCTTTAACCCCTTTTTCTTATCCATTAGACTAGAATTCTAACAAACCTAAAAATTTGAAATCTTCTATAAAAACCCAAGGCAGCATCAAATAGAACTAGATTTCCACTTCTTTTTTCTTAGAAGCAAAGGAGCATCATCCTTGCTCCTTAGCTAATCATCCACGCCTCACACCAGCCCACCCTAGTTGCAGTTAAGGGACCTTCTATGCCTCACTCTTTCAGCCATCATCTTTCTTACTTGAGCTTACTTTCTCCTTCAAGTTTCAAGCCTTAATTCTTCTTTAAATTCCAAGTTATTCAAGTTTTCTTTAATCTTTGTTTTAATTCCATCTTGCTTTGCTTAAGTTGTTTGTTCTATATACATAATTCCAGCCTTAGTTTTCTTTGGGTTTTGCTCTCTTTTGCCTTAGTTTTCTTTGATTCAAAGAATGCTAGCTCTTGTAGTAACAGCAAAGAGAAAGCAACCATTGAATCTTCTTTGTTTTCTTGCTTAATCTTACCTTGAATCTCCTTGTTTCCCCTTTGTTTATTTGCTTACTCCTTTCCATCTTCAACCTCCATACTTCATCTCTTTTGCCAGTCTTTTTCTTCACTTTTCGTTGGTTAATATGCATGCCACTTTAAGTGTAATTGTTGGACTGTTTTGGAGTAGTTGAAGACAAGTTTCAATCGGTTTATGCTCTTGAAAAGTGACACAAATCTTACTTCTTATGTCTATTCACACCATGAATTGTCATAATTTCCATTCAATGAAAAGTTCATGATTATGCACACTCCTTTGACTGATCTCAATGTCTTAAAGTTTATAAAAAAATTTATTAGTTTACTACTTGATTCACATGCACAATTCCATGCCCAATCAATCATGCATCATGTGCATCATTTAAAAGCTAAATTTTCATCCATATTCCATAAGTTTCATGCACTCAAATCCCCTTAGATCCATGAATAGTTTATTTAATGCCTATAACCCATGTTGCACCTTAGGTAATCTCTTTGTTGCTTTCTTTAAATTACATGTGCATAATCCCAAAACTCATAAGCACCACCCATCTATATCCTTTCAAATTCCATGCACACAACTCCATGGAGCATGCACATGGTACTCAAGGTAGTTTCTTTGATTAAAGTGTGTGATCATTAGTTTAGTTCTAGTTTAGCTTTATTGCATAAGATGTTGCATCTTAGATTGTTTAAAAAGTTTAGAAGTTTTCTTCATCAAGTTTCTTTAGTTATATCTTCCTATTTCATGCATATTTACTTTCCAATGTTAATTACTTTCCTAGTTCAATCACATACCATCTTCTTTGGCTATAAATAAAAGGTTTAAACAAGATACAATCTATTAAAAGTTCGAGAGATTCCTCGTGGGATCAACCTCTGTTGTGTGCAAATTACTACATTGACTCGTACACTTACAAGTAATTTTAAAACATACCCCAGTGTTGAACTGAGTAAAGATCATAGAATGGAAGTTAATTGACAAGTTACTTCAAATTTGTCTTTCATTAAGTAGAACCAAGTTAAACGAGTATTCACCAATAAAGGTAACATGCAATTTATGGCCAAAGATATTGGTAATACTAGGACTCCAAAAATCAAAATTAATTACTACAAATAGAGTAGATTTTTTATTTACACTAATTGGATACAGAAAGCAATGGTGCTTAGCCATCTCACATACATTAAAATGCAAGTAGGACTCATTTAAACCAACGACAAAGATTATGAAACACTTGTTGAAAAATGGAAGGGGAAGGATACCTCCAACCATCTCTTTCTCTCTTATTCAACCACTTTGATAGGTAGCTGGTAATTCTTCGTCTAGTCTAATGGAGTACAACCTACATTTTTCCTCAAAAAATCCAATCCTTTTCATTGAAGCTTGATCATAAAAAGAAACATTCAAATATAGAAAAATACACCAAACCCTTTATATTTTTAACTAGTTGGCTCATTGAAATCAAACAAATAGATAACTTAAGAACACATAATATAGAGTCTAAACTAAGGTTAGATGAAACTTTCATAGTGCCTTTCTCAACCACTAATGATTCTGTCATATTTGTAATACTTTTAATGTTCAAAAACTAGTGTACACATAATAAATAGTGTCGAATCACTTGTCATATGGCAAGTGGCTCTAGTATTTATAATCTAAGGAATGCATGTAGTGTCAGATATGATTCCTAGAGCAATAAAGTAGTTACCATTATTGAAAACATGTGCATCTAATGATCCAGGAAATAACAAACGTTTGAATTATGCAATTTGATTAGCACTAAACATAGAGCCTACTCCACTTTCTTTCTCAGATGCCTTACCTACGTGAGCTTTATGGGTACTACCTTTTTTTTTATTTTGTCCTAGTCTCCCATGAATCAACAAGCAAGTGTCATTGGCATGTCACCATCTTTTGCACTTCTAACACCATAAATCATCTTTCAATCTTTCTTTTTCTTAATATTTGCAATCCTTATAGCTTACCATAGCCAAAACCCTGAGACTTGTTTATCATCATAGTTGCCTTTTTCATTTCTTCACCTTGCCCTGTGGAAAACACTTCATCCATGGATGTACAATAGTCCTTCCAAATACTAAGGAGTAAGTTTGGTCATATTCTAGATATTGACTACTAAGGAGTAAGGTTAATCATATTCTAGATACTAACCTGCAAAACACTCAAAAATTCTCTCTCTCAATAGATTTTCTTCATTTCATAGACATCTTTCCAAAATGATATATTAGAGCTTGATAATGATTCAACTCTAACCACATGTTCATCAATTTGTTAAAATACATGGTGACATCTAAATCTCCATGTTTTGTATTTAATATGACTCTGCGAATTCTAAATATTAGATCATCATTGTTTCTTTTGGAGTATGCCTTCTCTACAGTTTCCCAAATTTCTTGAGCAAGCTTTGAGAACACATATGTCCTCTCAATATCAATATACATTAAACAAATCAGCAAACACATAACATAGAATTCTTTGTATTCCATTTTTCAGTCTTCCCAATATCACTCTACATTAAACAAATCAGCGTACACATAACATAAAATTCTTTGTATTCCATTTTCTAGCAACTACAGGATCAGTTCGCCTATTTGTGTTTTTGTCTAGGTATCCCATCTTTTTTACTTTCTCTAATAATTAACTTAATGGATTGAGCTTAACTGAGATAATTGTATGGATTCAATTTTTCAGTAGTCAGTTGTAGATTTGATAAATCGGTAGACCATTCATAAAGAAAATGAGAGGTCTTATAAGGAAGCACCCTACAGGGCCTTTCGCCGAGCACTCACACATGTTTTAAATGTGAAGAATAGGCAGACTAAAAGGTCATTCTGCATCAGTGTAGGTAATTTCAAGACCTTTGCTTGTCCCATTGCTAACTTAATAAGAAACCTACCAAGGCTTATACCATACTAGCCAGCGAGAGAAGGTGGGGACTAAAGAAAGAGATTTTTTGAGGGATGGAAGCACGAAGCGCAGAATGCGGAAAAAGTACACAGAAAATGTACAAGAAGTTGAAAAAAATTTGGAGACAAATCAAGAAATAAGCCAAAAAGAGTTTTACATGCATTGAGGTTGCAAGTTTCACTTTGCTACGTGAATTTTCCACAAATTTTTCCCAATTCCAACGTGCTTTAGGGAAGCGAGCTCATTTTGTGGAAGCCATATCTTCCTTTTGAGTCACAGCTCATAGCTTGTGTGCAAGCAGCAGGATTATGTTCTGGAGTTTCATTGTAATATGGGCCTGAATTTCATTGTCTTCCAAAACTGTCATCCTGCTGTTCATGCATATATGAAAAGGAGATTAAGTACTATTTACATCAGTGAAAAGAATGATCTCTAGTAGGTGAACCTGTCACACTTTGCTTAGTGTTTTATCGTATTAAAGTAGTTATGTAGGTTGACCAAGCACTGGGTTCTTCTAAGGCACAAACAAAAAACCGCAGAATTCTAAGGTACAAACAATTTCCGGTGGTCAGACATTAGTAATTCCACATAATCATCATAAATAGTTGCTACTCCTTACTAAGAACACCAAGTAATGATGACAAAATTTCCTTTTAGAAATAGTAGTAATATGTTAAACAGCTAGCACCTAAAGAATACCTTTTCCCCTAATTACTTGGAAAATTCCCCAACATGGAAAGTGTGTTGGTGTTTTGTCTTTTTCTCGGAAAGAACTGAAAGGAAACTCATCAATATACTAAGCATAAGAGTAATAAAATAGATAATCACAGCACGCACTTAAGCGTCTTGGGCATCAGAAGGCCTACTTAAGCCTCTTTACATCAGTGGAAAATGGTCTCTGGTACGTCAACTTGTCATACTTAGTGTTTTATAATGTTAAAGTTATCGTGGCCGTTGACCAAGCACTGGATCTTTCCCAGGTACATAGAATATTTACATGAGCAAGCAAAAAGTTAAGGAATTGGGACTCATGGTTATTCTAATCTGCATCCCTCTTCCGAAGCATGTGAGAATTTTCACTTGCAGATTGGGATAATATTGTAGCCTCATTTTACAATTTCAGATCCCATTTCCGCATTGTTAATAGATGCAACAGATCCATCGTAGCACCTCTGAGAAGTTCAGTAGTATAGCTACAGTATATATTCTGACACTAGACTCTGTCATGGTTTCCAGGATGTTCCTTGCAGCAACAAGGCAACTCAAGATGCTTGTTGCAAGCTTTCAACCACTCGAAGCAAGTGGGTATGCATGTTATGTAGAAAGGACAAAGGACAAATATAAAAACCATTTAAATTAGAAGAAAGCTTCCAGGTCCATGATCAAAGATAAAGTAACAAACTGCTCTTTCAGGGACAGGGAAGCGATGATCTAAAATGAAATAAAAAAGTCCTTTTCCAATGCATTATCATGCACAACATACCATTATCAAATTGTAAATGTCTAGCATAATATAATGGTACAAAACTTCAGTATCCAATCGAATACTTAACCTAAAAAGGATAGCCTGGTGCACTAGGGAAGGGGCAGACCACAAAGGTCTATAGTATGCAGCATTACCTTGCTTTTTTTGCAAGAGACTATTTCTATGCCTTGAATACTTACCCTAAGATGAAAATTAACATATTAGCAGTGTACGCAACCATTTCCCTGGAAGGAGGAGATAAAAGAACTCACATACCCATAACTTTATAACTGCTGCAAATAAAGCACAACTTTTGTGTCTATTCCTAACCAACATGCTAATTACAAATAGCAAAATTTGCACCGAAGTAAAAATACAGAAAAGGTATACATGGCAAGATTCTTAACTGAACATCAGCAAAGTCATCACACTGGATTGCAAAGATATTAGTGCTTGAGTGTATATAACTAAAAGCATTGTTGAATTAACAATAGACAAAAACTTCAGGTTCAGGGTAAACTTTTTTGGGGACATTTGGAATGTTAATTCATCAGTTAACATCCTAATTAACCAAAGACACTGTTGAATTTCCCAGCAAAAGACAATATCTCATGGAAAAACTTCCGTAGGAGACATTTGAAATGTTAGTTTGCCAGTTAAGCTATCACAAAGCCAAATATTTGCTTCGCCGACCTTTTTTTAACAGGTGATTCAATGGAAGGGAAAAAAAATCACAAGATGGATGAGAAATCAAAACAAAGAGATATGCAGGGAAAACGAAGCCCTAGAGTTGCTCCCTACGTTGGCATATGATGGCACACAACCGGATTTCCATCACACGAATAAAATTTATCTGCGTCCTAACATTTTTTACCCGCGTGTTCAACATAATGCCTCCAGAAAAATTACAACATTATAGGACTCGATGTCCTTCACCAAAAGGACATAGGTCAGTTTCCAAGCTAATGGATGAGTTATGAATTTCGCCCATCTTAAGACTGGATCTTGAAGGGGAGCCTTGGTGCAATGGTAGAGTTGTCGTCATGTGGCCTTGAGGTCACAGACTCAAGATGTAGAAATAGCCTCTTGCAAAATGCAAGGTAAGGCTGCTTAATATTGATCCTTGTGGTCTGCCCCTTCCCCGGACCCTACATATGCGGGAGCTTCGTGCAGCGGGGCTGCTCTTTTAAGACCGGATCTTCTGTTGCAGGAACAAAATTCTGGATTCTGGATACCTCTAATTATGGTAGAATGCTTTTGCAAGTTGGATCAACAAATTGATCCTAGGGCAACTGGAAGTCCTAGCAATGTCTTTGGTGGGTTGATAACAATGAAGATGTCATCCTATCAGCATGCGTGTTGATAGGGTTTAGCTCACACGGGAGATAAGCAATCTACTTATCACTTACTTAATAATGATTATCCTTCAGGGATATTTATAGAAGGGGAGGCCTTGGCACAACGGTAAAAGTTGTCGTCATGTGACCTTGAGGTCATGAGTTTAAGGGTGGAAACAGCCTCTTGCAAAAATGCAAGGTAAGGCTGCCTACTATAAGCCCTTGTGGTCCACCCCTTCCCCGGATCCAGCGTAGGCAGGAGCTTCATGCACTGGAGCTGCCCCTTTTTTTTTCTTCAGGAATATTCAAGCCAAAATCTAGAGAATTTAAGCAAATTTGCTCCAAGTGTGCAGAAAAGAATATTGCTCGTAGTCATGGAGAAGGAGATTTAAAGTCAATGCTGAGAAAATGAGAAGATTAAGGCTGTTTATAGTGGATCCTCTGCTCGAATCTCTGTCATATCTTTCAAGTTGCAGCTGCTAAAATTTACCCACTCCTTAAGGAAATGAATGAAAAACTACCAATTAGAAATGAAGTAGGACCGCCAGTTTTTGGTCCTCTTTGAAGTACACAATACTCCTTTGTGGAACATTCAACAGAAAGTATCTTATTGAACCACATTAACAAAAGTAAAATAATATGAAATGTACCAGAAATGATGCAAGCTCTGTTGACTGTCGCCCTTGAAAGCTGATCTTGCAACTGCTGCATAAACCTGTCCAGCAGATGAATGCTGTAAGACTGGACCACAGAGATCTAAAATGATTGTGGGGGACTTACATCCCAAGAGTCATTACTGCCAAGACACCTGAAAGCTCGGCTATGTCTTGAGCCTAGCAAAAAGGGATGATAAATTTTGACAGTAGGGTAGCAGGAGAAAAGAGCTAAATTACACAAAAATGAACTTTTTCTTTCAGTGACTTTCCATCCTTTGCAGGTTCCATTGGGTCAGATTTAGAAAATGTTATGCATGAAGTGTTAGTAGAAGCACTGCAAGCATGAAAATATTGAGAATGTATCCAAACAAGATACACAAGCTCCATTATGGAGTGGTCATTGTTTCTGAAAGGTGTGAAGTTTAATCACATAAGAAGAACATCTAATATACTTCGTTACATTACTCTGCATACATTCAAAAGTAGGATTTAACCACGTATTGAGAATTAATTGGATACAGCATATAAACTGAAAATAAAAAAATGAGTGAAAAATTACGTATTTTCTGATTGGAAAAGTTGTTGAGAAAAATCAGAAGGGGTTTTCACATGAGGCAACTCCTACATAGTTACTAATTTAAATGAAAGGACAAGTTCCTCCTTCATTGAAATAAATGAAACAAAGGCCATCCATGCAAAACCTATCAATTAAAATCTAGTGGATTGGTTGAAGACCAGAAAATCCCCATAAGCGAATACCTCTTCGACAATGTTAGAACTTGCAACCCCTTGGACGTCCTAAAAGCTAGTTTTACCACCAACTGTTTGAATCAAACGAGTATTAATAAAGTGACATTTTGGACATGCTTTCCCCATTTGCCTTTATAGATTAATCGACGAAGGGTTTCTAATCTGTTAAATCAACAAATTAGAACTATTCTTGATTTACTACATTTCTTCCCTGACCTCATCATTCCAAGCAGGCACCCAGTAAGCCTTCCTCTTTTCCCTTTTCTTCTTCCTAAAGAAATCCAAATAAAGTACCAGACCTCAACGTCAGCTCAGGTTGGCTTGGGTGCAGTTAAGAGGATCGTAACTAAGGGCCACAGGTTGCTAAGCTACCTCACCGATGTAGCACATATTCTTGTTAATTTGGAGGACAAGCTGCAATTCGCCAATCCCCTCAATTAAGCCCACCCCACTGTTGAACTTCAGAACAAAGAAGCTCTTGCCTTTCACCTTCAATAACCAAAGGGAAATATAACTCGAATAACAAAAAAAATATCCTGATGAAACCTTTGTTGATCACTTCTAAGGCCCAACGAAAGAATAAGATGGAAAGAGGGCCATGATCTATAAAAAAATTCTAACATAAAGATCCATCAATGCAGCAAAAACACTGAAACCATCTCAATTTCCACATTTCCATCTGAGAAGTCTAACATATCTTTAAAGATCTTTGACTCACAAAACATGAAAATCCTTAATGTGCCACCGCCACTCTCAAACAAGCAAATCCATCCCATACTGTTCTAAGTATGCAAGTCAAGAAATAATATTTTTCCTTCCACCCAAAGCATCAAAACTTCTAGGAAAAATCCCAATTGAAATTTTTTCCAAACCAAGTAGGCACCGAATATTAGGTTCCATCAACCAGAAAAAATAGAAAAATTCAATTATCAGTCCTGTTTTTCTTCAATACCATAATAGAAAAAGGAACTTGAACACAAAGATGGAAAAAAAAAAAAAGGGAATACTCATTTTAACCAGAAAGAAAGGAAATGCAGACCACCGAAGTCAACCAAAAAAATGAAAGCTCTATACTAGCATGGAAAGCAGCAAGAAAACAGAAAATCCTTTTGTAAGGGAAATTTCTGAGAATCAGAGAAATGTTGTTTACTAATAGACTAAATGTCAGAAGGGCTTGGTGAAATGGTTGTCAAAAGTACTTGAGGTCTTTTGTCTTTTGTTTATGTCAGTAACGTTTAGTCTCTCCAAGGAGAAACATGCATGGGCACTAGTATGGTCCATAATCAGAACATCACCCTCCTGGAAAAATATTTATGAATGAAAATAAAAAGTGATGCTCTAGCTTTCATTTATCCTTTTTTTTTAAGGCTTGGCATGAAATGAAGCGCATATACATTCCAATCAAAAACATCATTTGCTATGGAATTTGGGTACATCAAAAACAATAAACAGGAAATAGAAAAGGCAAAGTGAAATCCTTGGCGATTAATAATGGGAGAAAGATTAGCAGCCCAAATATTAGTACACCCTCATCCACTGCAAGAAAATATGGGACAAACTGTGTGTCACCTTGGATCTCCTTGATTTGCAGCAAGCAAAAAGGTGCGGCATATGCCTCATGGAGTACAACGGGTCTACTCTCTTTCTGAAATTAAAAAACTATACAGGCAATCTAAGGAGATCTTTTCTGACTTACCAGGTGCATCATTTCCCTTAACCTATCTAGATAATCCACTAAAAGACAACAAGAATATTCAACACAGCAAGGAGAAAGACCACAACTACTGGTATTAGTGATAAAAAGACGGGTACTTATGTGATGATAACTTATCTTGCATTTCAACTAATGCCATTCAGTTGGAAACTGTATGATAACTGTTCCTATGTGCAAGTCATCTCTGGCATTTCATTCAAGATCTAAAGTAATTTTCGGCAAGTACCAACGATGAAATGTTTCATGAGAAGATAATAGAGTCACTGGATGGACCAGGCCTGCAGAAATTATGTCATTCACGATAGATGAGATAGTATCAATATACATATTGAAATACTGGAAGAGATTTGAAATTACTTGGAAAAAATTACAAGTGACATTCTAAAATTCAAACAAACAAGCAATCTCCTCCAAGAAGTTTAATCAACTTTGCACATCTGAGTTAAAAGTCCCATCATCATAATGATTGCATCATCATAGAGCAAAATGCATGGGATATGGATAATGTTACTGCATGACTAATTACACTACATGTTTGAAGCCATGTTCAGTCTCTACTTAAGGTATTTCAATTTTTAACCAAGAATTCATCTCAATTGCAAATAATCAACCACATCAAAGGAATTCTATACGGTCAATTTCTAATAGAGCATCACAGTTTCAGTAGGCTCTTACAGTGAAGCATGCAATGTAGCTCACAGCAAGTGTCCATGAAATCTCTATCACAGTGTCATTGAAAATAAACTCCAGCAGTAAATACAATGCCACTCCAAAAACAAGACCGACAACCACACTGGACCAACAAAAGATTCTTGTTAGCAAGATCATATCGTTGCCACCTACATTTGATCCAAAATGGAAGTAGTACAAATGCTCCAAGTGGAACTTCTGTTTGGAATTCGATAAGGACACCCGCATCAAAACTCTTAAATGAACCATCCTATAGAACAACGGATATACCACAATAGTTGTCCTGGAAATATAAGGAGAATTCTCTAATCGAAGATTACATGTGCTAATGACGATGTGAAGGTCTAGGCCCTTGTGGTGAAGAAAACTACGATAACTAAGCAGCCAACTGTTCCCAAAAAGAAAAGCAAACAAAAAAGCAGCCAAACAGTAGCCAGATGCCTATCTGAAACAAAATGCGCCTTACCAAAATTGTGTAGATAAGAAAATAACAGAAAACATACCGATCATTCATCAGGGACTCCTTAAATTTTTGTAAACAACTTTTTGCTTGCTCCAAGCTCTTTCAACAAAGCCACATCAGACACAAGGTCAGTAGCACTAAGAATGCCTCCAAGCAGCAATGATGCCTTCCAGTTCCAGTTATTTGGGAAAGTGAACTGTGGTACACGTATGGCAAAAATTATTACAAAACCACGGAATCTAATGAGAGGTTGCTTACAAACCTATAATGTAAGGTGTTTGTTTCCCCAACCAAAAAGTTGTGGGTTCAACTCTTTTCACACTTAACTTCCAGAAAATAAAAACACAGGCATGAAAGACTGTTATCCACTTTGTTCCATATTTGACATTGTTCTCTGAGGGCATCATAAACCTACTTCACTAACTAAGAATACATCCATGAACCAAGTATCTCCAATTCTAGAAAATATGTACGATACACCACACTTTCATACAGAACTAACCCTGAAGATATAAGTTCCCAAACACCAATATTGTCATCAAAATAACAAGAATGTATCGCATATGCCAATGATAAGAAGGTGTGGATTGGCCACTGTTGGACAATAAGGGATCACTTGGCCTCCAAAGAACCCAGACAGGACTAGTCCAGTTCATACTATGGTTTCCTCAATTGAGAAAATGAAAAACATTTTGGTGGAAGTGAATCGATTTCGTTAATGAATAGATCCGATCACAGCTTGGAATATGGAAGCACTGGCATGCAACATTTTCAGCAACCAGGATGTAACAGTTTTAGTAAGAATGTCAAAAATACAGCATTAATCAGCTGCAGAAAATGGTTGATGAACACAAACTGATACCTTAGAATTAGCGCATTCAGAAGAATACAGAATAGCTGTAAAGGAGAAGAACACTCCCATCTGATCGTTTCAGTAGATCAAGGGTATTAGCTGCAATTATAACAAATTTATAAAAATAAAGGAAATCTTTGTTTCACTTCATCTGAGGAGCTTTACTTCTGTCCTGGTAAATCAGCTGTCCTGGCTGATACAGTAAAATAGAAGAATGAACATTATCCCTGAAGATATAATTAGTTAAGCCTAAGACCAGTATGAACCAAATCTGCTTTACTGTTCTTAGAGAATAGAATAACTTTACCATTGTATATAAATCAGTAGAATGTGCCATAAGGTAATAAATAATTGAAGAATTTACAAAACTGAAATACCTTTAATTTTCAAAAGAAAGGTTCAATATTAAGAGGCATTTAGCAGACTAAAAAGCAATTTCTTCAAGAGGTTCAACATAAAAATTAGAGTTTAGAGGGTTCAAAGATGACTTCCACATAGACCCATTCCCATGCAGTTGAATTTTATCAATATTCAATGAGAAGTAAACACAGAGGTGGGACTTTGAGGACAGTGAGAGGTGAGTCGATTAAGTGTTGGCATAGCAATTGTTAGATATATTACAATATAGAATACATATATTAAATTTATACACACGAAGTACACATTGTAAAAGATATACACGTTGTAGGTCTATCATGTTATGCCAGTAAGAATAGTATCTTAACACACACACACATATACATTATGCAGACTCTACACGTCCGATAAGTACAGTATTTCTTATGTTTATGTATGTATAGTGTGGATTGTGATATAATGGATGCATGTAGTTTCACTTAGAAAATATGAGCAGACAATATGTGGGGGACACTCTTCTCAATTGTCAAAAGATCTATCTAATAGCTGATGATGTGGATGAGCCATGCATAAAAAATTCAAACCCATACTACAATTGTGTGCCTCTGATTTGCTGCTTCTCAACAGACTGTACAATAGCAGCATCTGAATTCATCCACCTACATAAGATATGTGCAATATATGCTTTATATTTATACACATTTTTACTAAGGGAGACTTACTTTTGATTCATTAGCACTTTACTAATGCTATGGACAGCTATAATTCTAGGCCACCTACGATTTCTAAAGATCTAAATCATTCACAATGCTGCCCTTGATGTACATGTTCTACACTCTGAAATTCTCATCCATTGGATGATCTAGCTATTGTTTTATTGAGTTATAAAATGAATAGGAAAAAGTTTCACAGTCTATTTTATAGCCATAGGCAGCAATGGCTAGAATTATAAGATGGGTGAGAATTTTGGAACACGTCCTATATAAGTCAAGGGAAACATTATGGACAATTTGAATCTTCATAAATTGGAGCCTGCTTGGAGTAATACCTGTGCATTCCATTTATCGAGGGGCTAATGGAGCAAAGGCCTGGGACAAATATATCAAATATCTTTTAGGAGGTGAGGGAAGCGTTTTTAAAACTGTTTCTTCTCTCTCTCCCTAATATTTGAATGAAATACTAAAACAGGGATTTCTTTTATTTATTATTGGGAGTTCGTTTCTGACTAAACTGGTGAATCCAAATAAGTTATATTTAATACACAAAAACTTAAACATCCATTTTCATTAAAAAAAATTGAAAATTCAGTTTTAGGCAATCTCCACATCAAAAAACTCAACCAAAACTATAGCAAATTCAAGTTTTAAGCCACCCTTAAAGTAGAAGGGAATTCTCCTAATAAATAGTATAGATATAGATAATGTGTTAGTCATGTCATTATGAGGAATGATGGATAGAAGGGTGCCCTTGTATCTTCCCATGACAAAGGTGCCTCAAACTGTCCACATGGTTTAATGAAACAGGAATGACCCTCTTCCCCGGTTTGCATTTAAACCGTTTCTGGTGAGAAATAAATGCCAAATTAGCATAATTCATCTCCTTTTATGTAGGGAATATACAAAGGAAGCAAATCACATAATCAACTTATACATTCCAAATTATGATATGGCATATCACACATTCAAAGATGATCAGATTTCTAAAATTTTCGTACCAAAGAAAAGATTATTACATGGAATTCAAAAGAATTATTTGGAGGAAGTAGGACCTGACCTGACCAACAAGCATTGTTAATTTGATCTGCTTTGGAAATCATGATACGTTGGTCGGTGAAATGGCACCAAATAAATAGTGAAAAGTAGGCTTTGTTTTGCATTTAGAACCTTAGACATTACAATTGTATTAATGAAACATAGACATAGATATCACATTTCAGCCATGTAAAAACCACTGCTACAACAATGTGAACTAAACTTCAAGAGCTGTGGACCTTGCAATTCTGTTGCATCCCACTCCCTTAGTCATCTTACAAGTCTTTGGTTGCCTATTGATCTTCTTCCAGTTCTCCAGGCTTTGATGGAGAGGGTGGCAAAGTCTCCCCCACCATAGTCACCAAATCCTCAAGTTCTGTATCCAGACCTCGAGTCTCACAGTCCTCTATAATTGGGAAGATTTCGGGTTGGGATGATGGCCTAATATTGATAATGTTTAGCTTTTCAGCTTTGGAGAGCTTGTACTTCTCAGATCTTGTCATGAACTCAGCAATACTTTGTCTTGTTTGATTGCAAGCAGCAGTTTGGACCAAGTAATCAAACACCTTGCATTCTGAAGGTGTTACTGCACCTAGAGCTCCCAAGGGATCACTTGTTGCGCCCCTAGACCGTAAAAAGTCGAGCACTTCAAAATTTGTGAGTGCGCCAGCTTTGGCTTCCAGTATCTTCATAATTGCATAACAGGAGTGTTACGATCTAGATCCTGGGCTGGCCACGTACCAAGTCTGACTTGTGGATTACAGGTTATCAGGGTAGACTACATGCGAATTTATAAGTTACATGAATCACAAGTTCAAAATGATAACTCATGGAAATATGATATGAATAAATACACAACTACAACAAATAATATTTGGGTCACAATGACTAAAATACAAAACTTAAAAATAAAACTCCAATTATGCAGCCAATGAAAATGATGCATGCACATGTCAAAGCTGGAGAGGGACCCACGTGAATCTCCTTGGTCAATAAAAATTATCTTCTGAATCAATCAGTGATTTTAGATATCACTAACCTAAAGAATAGTTTATCGTGTCACTCCAATCAATCGCTTATCTAGGATGCCAATAAACTTCCTAGACATATAGCCAATCGTTGGACCTAAGTCTTTCCTGCTTGCCGAATAATACTCAGATATATAACCAACTGCTAGATCTGACTCTTCTCCAATTCCTCAGATATTTCCAGTCAATCACTGACTTTTCATAACAAGGTACAATCACATAGTTCAGTATCCACATTCGAAGATGCTCTTATTTCTAAAATTTTCAGGGCTTCCCAATTTAGTAGAGTATCGGCATTTCATCCCCACCCCAACAAACTCCCCTCCATGTTCATAAGAGGAGAATGCACTAAATCCTTTTAACTTAGTTCAATTCCCCAAATTACAAGTACAGCTTTGATCTACCTCTATACAGTTCTGGCAACTACACTCGCCACTAAACAACAAACCTTAAGGGATGACAAGAATGCTACTAGCAAGGTATCTCAAGTAGTAGAGGTTTCTCTTGCATTAGCAATAGAGACAAAAACAGAGATAGAGAATGTGTAGGCTACGATTTAGTTGATGGCTTTACTGGAGCAAATAGAAAGGGAGCCTTGGTGCAACAGTAAAAGTTGTCGTCATGTGACCTTAAGGTCACAGGTTCACGGCGTAGAATCAGCCTCTTGCAAAATGCAAGGTAAGGCTGCCTACTATAGGCCCTTATGGTCCGCCCCTTCCCCAGACCCCACATAGGAGGGAGCTTCGTGCACCGAGGCTGCCCTTTATTGGGGCAAATAGAACAGCATTCTTCTAGGCCATTTACTTGCAGGATAGAGAGAGTCGAAGCAAAGGAGGAAGTTTGATCAGGTCCTATCCATCTACGCAGAGGGATGACAGACCTTTCTCTCTACACTCTAAAATCACTTGTTGTGCCAAATCTACCACAATTTAGCATATCTGATAATCAAGATCTATAATTTATAAGGATAAGTGCACACACGAAGAGAGACAAGAAGTTTACGTGGTTCTGCTACCATGACTATATTCTCAAGAGAGGATAAATTCACTATCTAGTCAGATTACATAATGAGGAGAAGGAAGAGGCTAAACGCCTTCCTCAACACTCTTCTGCTTCTCTACGTCTCAATCTCTCTCACTTATACTTACAAGACCCTAACATTACATATATATAGGATTCCTTTCTCACATGAGTATAAACCACATGTAGGCCACCCCAACATATACCATTACAACTAAAATAAAATTTTCAACCTCAATGATCTATCAATTATTCATAAAAGTAAAATAATCTATCCATTTATAATTTCTCAATCTATGAGTAATCTTAACAGCATCCATAAACCAAATTGTGGATAAGATTATCCATATAACCCAAAGTAATCATGAAAATCATAAAAGTAATATTCATTGGTGAACCTTATTCTGCAACCTTTTTAACTTGCAAACTCAGTTTGACCATCTTAAAGATTAACTCTGAGCTGTGTCTTCAAACACGAGGTTCATCTTCGATTTAATTGATATATCCAGTTTTGAACTTTGTTCTTTAAATTCATTTAGATCAAAGTAAAACCAAGTACAACCACGATCTCGATCTCATTGCTGCTTTGAACTATAGTTTATGAAATTGATCTTCAAGTAGACTCAAAATCATCAACATGCAAGATCAAAATCACTCTTGTATGATTCGATCTACCCCCACATACTGCTATAACAAGAGTACTGTAGTGACAAAAACTAGAGTCACAAAACCCCCAAGCCTTACTAACCTAATCTATTAAAATTCGTTAAAGAAGCCTCCAGCAAAGAAAAACTTCCCTAGTCCTCCAGCTCCTAAACACGGTAACTGAATGAATATCACCCCAAACAAAAAGTCATGGCCTAAGTATATCAAGTGAAGAGAAACCAGAAACAATCATAACAATTCACTGAAAATAGACCTGCAGAAACCGAACCAAAATGATTCCTGCTAAAACTTCAGATCCTAACTTGTCAATCCAGATATGCTACTGTTAGGATGGACTCACATGTGGTCCATACCTCATAAGAAAGAAATCCTATATTTATATAATGTTAGAGTTTTTGTAAGTGTGAGTGAGAGAAATTAAAATGTAAAAAAGCAAAAGAGGTTTAAGGAAGGCTTTTAGCCTCTTCCCCCTCTTATTATAATCTGATCAAATAGTGAATTCCTCTTTCCTGTAGATATAGGCATGATAGTCAAACCACGTAAACTCCTTGTCTCTTTTCGTAAGCGTGTTTCTCCTTATAAATCTTTGATCCTGACGCAAACCATCAAATCTACAAACTATGGCAAATCTGACCACAACAGGTGGAATCAAAGCAAGGTTGATCAAATATCACTAAATCTAACCTAACAAGTGGCAGCAGTGGTGGTTTTTTGCAGTGTGGCTAGAGGATACAGTGGTGATTGAGACTGTGGCTACAGTGCATTGAACTACAATATTATAATCATTTAGACTTTCTTCCTCCTCAATCAGGCAGTCTGCATATCCATTCTTGTTGTTGTTAGCCAGCGACTATCTCTCCAGCAAGAGCACTACCACTGAAATCAAGATCTCTAACAAGAGATCAAAAAGAATGGTTGCTCCCATGGAAAAATGAAAGACCAAAAAATCACCCAAAAAGGAATGGCAGATCTCCATTAGAGAACTCTCTCAAAGAGACAAGTGAAAAAGAAAAAATATATATATATATATATATATATATATATATATATATATATATATATATATATATATATATAGACAGACAGAATGGCAGATCTCCCTTCTTTGCCAGACTCGGAGGCCTGTTTTTCAAGATCTTCTAAATGAGAGATGGACCTTGGATCTACCCTTCAAGCTGTAAAGACTCTAAAATGCAGATCTACATGCCTAATCTCCGTTGACGGCAGCCACCGATGCAATTCTGACAAGGTTAATTGCCGAAGAGGGTGAATGTGTGCCAGCGATGTAATTGTCATAGTCTGTCCCTGTTTCATAATTCAACAAAATGGGCTGCAGGATGATGCATTTTCCAGCAAAGGTAGCACTACCACATTGAAGGCTTTGCAAGGCTTGGTAGGATTAGGCTCCCTTGAGTACTTCATCATGTCTGCTGCTTTTGAAGAGAAAAAAATAGATTTGAGACAACCAGAAGCAATTATAGAGTGGAGGGGCCTAATAGATCGTCAAACGAAGGCAGCCCGAACTCATGTCCGCCATTGCTTTATTGGGCAATCCTGCTTAGGAAATCTCCCTAGCATGTCTCAAGAAGCAAAAGGGTGCATTTCCTCCGATTAGAGATTCACAATAACTTCAGCTCAATTGCGGATTTCAATTTCAGTTCAGATCTAAAGAACGGCGGTCTTATTCTTCCCAACAAAGCTGCAACTTCAATCCTAGTAACTTCTCTTAGTGCTATCAAGGAGAAATTTTCATCAAATCCGCTCAATCTGATATAACAGAACGACTAAGCTCAGGAGTTCCATCACTATCTGATGGTCCTGTAGCTTCTAGCAAAGGGAGTTGCTGGATCAAAGTTGTACTTGTAATATGGGAGCACTGAACCAAGCTAAAAGTATGTGATGTATTGTCCTCTCAGAGGCATAAAGGAAGAAATTGTTAGATAGGCCAGCATGTGATCCATACCCATTGAGAAGTAAATCATATATATATATATATATATATATATATATATATATTGTTAGGGTTTTTATAGCTGTGAGTTAGAGATTAAGACAGAGAGAAGCAGAAAAGGGTTGAGAAGGCCTTTAGCCGCCTCTACCTCCTCTTATTCTAATTTCATCAGATAGTGAATTTCTCCTCTCCCGTGGATGAAGTCATGATAGCCACACCACGTAAACTCATTGTCTCTCTTCCTGTATGCATGCTTCCCTTATAGATTTTCGATCCTGACAGTCAGATCTCCAAACCAAAGCAGATCTGACTGCAACAACTACAACAGTTTTAGTCAATTTGTAAAGAACCCAAACTGATCATACTGCTGTGAACATGAATTGAATCCAAAAATCCATCTCTCAACTACATGATTCAAGAAGAAATAGCAACATTAATCAGCATTTCCATGATTTACCTATTTCAGGTTATTGACTTAAAAAGAAATAGAGATGAAATTCGAACTAGATTTTCGTATTACCAAAACGTACTACGTTTAGGTTAAAAATTTTAGAAAAAGCACCACACAAATTCCCACGCCAAATTGCCAAAGCTTATCTCTAATCTAGGATAGGAAGACACCCCAAAAATGGCCAGTCTTGTCGCTTCCTAGCCTGTAGTTTGCTTCGATTCTGCTTCAAGGTTTTGATCGATCAAATGATTCTTGTTCAAGTGCGAATAACAGCTGCTTTTTTGCTACTTTCTTCCTAAGCTTGGTCGATCAAAAGTGCAAGGGAACTAACTGATTCAAAACTTGAAAATCTTCTCTCATTTTTTATCTGAGAATGGACGGGGAAAGAAAACTGCAGTTTTCCCCTTCTGGTTCCTCCTCCATCGTCTCAATGGATGCAGCTTTTCTCTTCTTAACTTATTTAAAAGAAGGTAAAGTTACAACCTTAATGGAGCAGGCCCCATCATCAAAGCATTCATTGTGCTGTTTCTTGGTTGGGTCAAGCACTTGATTTGGTCATAACGCCTCCACAATGTTCTTTCATACAAGAGAAATCTAGGGAACCACTGTGAAATGTAGGCCTGATAAGTGTAAATTTACCATTTCACCCCCAGCTCCCAAAATAGGCTTCTTGACAACTATCCTGAGTTCAGTTTGCTAAATTTTTAATGGATATTTCTCTAACTTCAACTGAATTCAAATTAAAATTTTAACGAATTCCAGTTGAAGAACTATAATTTCATTTATCTTTCCATGTGTACATATCTTTCAAACTGTTTGCTGAACCATGAGTAAAAGCAAATCCCTTTTCACTTGACCCAAAAAATTCATTGGGTTTATTTCTTTCCCCACTGGAAGCATTTTTCAGCTTGCTATCCGACCCATTTCTCATGGTTCCGCACCCAACCTCTTCAAGAATAAGCTCTCTCAAAATCTCGCTATTCTGAGCACCAACATCCCAATGTTTCAATGCAGCCCCACTATCCTTTTCTTCTTCCTGTGCACTACTCAAATCGCTCTCTTCCAAAATAGATTTCTGGATGGATCCATTCACATCCGTGCGATTACTGAGCTCGCCATGCAAAGCAGCCTCAGCACGCATAAACCAATTCCGTCTCAAGAAATCCAATATAACATCTACTGACTCTGCCATTTCTTAACCGTCACCAACAACCAAACAGTAGCTAGAAATGCTTAACAACAAAATGAAAGATACATTAAAAGAACTACAATTCAACTCTCAAATCACCAAATCCTACATTTTCTAATTCAGGAAACTAAAGAAAATCCGTCAGACAGATAGTAGAAGGAAATTGCAGTTTTTTTCCAAAAGGTTGTAGACAACGAAAACCCTAGTGTAGAAAACCTCATACCCTTCCACAAACCCTAAACAATTTGACAATTGTACAAGAACTACAGCTGAGATAAATACAAACCACTGATGTCAAGATCAACAGTTTAACAAACCCTAGAAACATCAAGAAATGACCGAATATGGTGGAAAAAACCTAGCTTCAAGCCACAAATTCGAACAGAAAAATCAACAAATGGAAGCGAAAGAAGGCATAAATTTGGAAGAATCAAAAACAACAATAGAAGACAGATTGTGGGAAACTTACAGATCGAAAAAGGATGTCCAGAGAAGGATTGAGAATTGAAGAAATCGTGGCGTTTCAATGCGGGGGAACGTTCTTGTCGGCCTTAGATTCCATTGCCATCAAGAAAACCAGAACCACACCAACAACAAGAACATCATACAGCACTTTAAATTTTAAGCCTGCTGCACCTTCTCTAGTTTCCCTCCCATCCTTGGCTTTTCGTTTTCCTTCTTTGCCTGCCTGATTCGTGTAAAATATGGTGTTTTTCACAACAACAAAAAAAATTCTATTTTTACATTCTTTTTTTATTCATATGGCCTTCTCTACTTTCCCTCCCAGTGCACGAAGCTTATTTGGAGAAGGGGTGGACCACAAGGTCTACAGTACTTAGCCTCACCTTATATTTTGCTAGAGACTGTTTTCACTCTTCGAAAAAGTATGGTGAAAATATTTGGGTAGCCTGTATCTAATGTGTCTGGCCCCGGGCCCCAGCATACTTCCTTTGCCTTGGTTTCAATACTAAGTTGGACTCCATTAGTTCCATAATATGTAGAGGCAATTGTTACAGTATGGTCAAATAGAAAAATATATTGAGCTAAGTCCTTCTACCATGGTGGTGCTAGAAGAGCCTATCTGGTGCTTAGATCCCAAGTTTGAGCCACTCATGGGTTATGGGTTATCCATAAAACCCTAGGACTCCATACTAAAAACAATAATAAGTAGAAAAGAAGAATGTTAAATCAAGCACTCTTACTTTTTGTATGATGGGTCTACCTATACATGATCTACCTTGTTCATCAAGTTCTTTTTGACTTTGAATGTTTCCTAGTCTATAAATAATGCAGATTGGAATGTTACAAAATCTTTTTTTTTTATTCTTGAATATAGACTGGTGTTTAAAAGGTTTCTAGCCGTCTATGAAAAAAATATTTCTATAGATATTAGAATCATCCAATTTGCATGATTTGTTATCTAGGAGACGTCCAAAGCTAAAGGAATTAGATGAACTAAGTAGATTATCTATAGGAGAGAGAGAGAGAGAGAGAGAGAGAGAGAGAGAGAGAGAGAGAGAGAGAGAGAGAGAGAGAGAGACCTCCCTAACCACCTGATTCTGTGGTCCTTTTGCTTTCATTTTCTTTGAGAGTGACTAAGTGTATGTTTTATTAATATTGACAGTCACAACCCGCTCATGGGATACGAGAAGTATATGCCAAATGATGGCATATAATGGAGGGGCATTGGGGAATTAACTGTAAAATACAAGTGGTAAATCAGCATGTGCGACAACGACAGCAAGAACTCATTTGACTTAGTTTTGGCCTTAGATAAAGAAAAGAAGGTGTGGGGAGTAGGCTCCTCTTGCTTTTGGACTATGTCTTAGATCGAGCGTGCCCTACTTTCATTGTAGTCAAGCCACGAAGGATGTGGAGCTCATATCATATATGCCAGTTGTTGTTCAAGTAAGGGTCTACTTTTGAACCCCAAGAAATACACAATATTGAAATGATTTTCTCATTTGAAAGGAGGGAGTTTTGATCAACCCTCAAGAATTTTCTATACAAAGGTGGAGCCACAGCAAGACAAAGGGTGCACATGTGATAAAACGCTCATTCAAGCCTCACAGTTTGGTCATCCAAACCATCACTTTGGTTGAAGCCATTTTTGACGGCATACCCGAAGCATCCTTCCTGATACATGAAACGCTAAGTTATCCTTTTGTTCCAGCCTTTATTAGTGTTATTCTCAAGCTTTTTCTTTCACATTCAAACTTGGACAACAGTGGGTAGGATCATTGAATGGAGAATGTTCTTGGGCATCCTTGTCTAAACAACAGATGAACTTGGATGACCATAAGGGTAAGCCCCACAAATTTTCAGTTGTTCGGCTAAATCCTTGAATTTGACACAAGCAAGCAAACTCTGCCGCAAAAACTCCCAAAAGGGAGATGAAATCTGGATCCAAGGCATTGAAATTTGCACTTAAACAGTTCCCATCCATATATTCAATATCACATACTTCCATAAAGTTGGCAAATGGGGATTTGGTAAGTACTTTGTTTCTGGAACAAATGGGCTTCCTTACATCGCCGGAGCGATAGGCCTATCGGTCCCACTGGTCCAAGCATAAAATGAAGTTTTTGCAATGCCTAGGAAGAGGTTGCTTTGAGGACTCTTTGATGTTTCATTTTACTTGTGTGGTGATATGCATGGACATTTATACGGGGGCCTTTAGTGCAATGATTGAGTTGTTGCCGTGTGACCTAGAGGTCACAAGCTTGAGTCATGGAAACAGTCAAATGCAAGTTAAGGCTGCATGCTATAGACCCTTTGAGACCCACCCCTTCCCTAGACCTTGTATACGTGGGAGCTTTGGGTTGCCTTTTTTTATATACAAACATTTACTTTTAGGTTATAAAATATGTTTTAGGAGATTTAGGATGGTAACTCTACTAAAGTAAGAGAAATGGACCATTAATGCATAACCTCATGGTAAATTCCAGGCACCTACTTCTACAAGATGGGCTCCCTCGTTACATTCATCTAATTTTCTCAAACTTAGATTTGGCTGCGTCCTATATTTGCATAATTTTGGGCTACTATATATCCAAAGTTAGAGACAGATGATTAATTCAATGTTCTAGAACTCATTTGTAGTGTCTAATCATCGATCAAACATCACAAGCCACTGTTTGAACAATGACAAATCGGAGGGCCTAAAACATCTTATCTGTTTTACCTTTGGATCAGCGAATTTGATCCAGTACATATAAATTTTGGGTCAAGGAACTTCCTAGTAACATCTAATGATCAATCAGGCGTCACTAAGTATTGTTTACACAATAACTGATCGAACGGCTGAGATTGTTCAATTGGCTTCTGACCTATATCGACAATCTCAGTCAGATCCGAGCTATAACAGGTATGTATTTACCTATTTTTAAGGTTAGATTAAGAAATAAACAGTTGGATCATCTAAAAAATCTAAATTTAGCATAAAACTGTGCTGATCTAACTAAAATTCTAAAATCAAGAAAAGGGTATTGTAGATCTTACCTCTAGGGCATGTTTCCAACCTCCAATCTTCGTCGGAGAAGAAGATTTGTGTCGATTTTTTCATCGCCAGCAAATTATGAGCGTTTGCCTCTGTTTTCCTCCCTTTTCCTCACCAATCCTTGTCCAATAAATGAGCAACCGCGGGGGTTTTACTCATGGTGTCTAGGAGACGACGGTGAGTGGATCTGATTGTCAATCAGTGCCACCGTTCACTCTGTCTTTCCTTGTGACCGGCACGTGTTCCCCACAGTCGATCTCTATTTCCCATCGTCGATGAAGCGAACGGACGGTGGAAGATGAGCTGCGTCCTCCTCTCTCTCTCTCTCTCTCTCTCTCTCTCTCTCTCCTCTCTCTCTCTCTCTCTCTCTCTCTGAAAAACATAATAAATTAAGGATATATTTAGTTTTACAAAGTTTGAGTTACAAAAAATGTATTAACCTCAACTAAATTGAAGTAAAATGTAAAGTAATAGGGGTATTATAGTTTAATTATTTTGATACTTGATTTTGTTCTAGTTCTTCTGACATAGAATTAAAACCAAACCAAAATTTATTTAGATCTATTGGCAAAGGACCAAAATTAGACGATTAATTCCGACTAAACTATGAGAATCTAATTTTTTTTATCCTTTTCTTTGGTCTTCTTGCCGTCATTGATTGTTCTAATTTTATCTTATAGCCTACATTTTAAGATATCAAAGCTCTTCTTGATCATATGATCTTAACCCTTTAATTATATATTTATATATATAATAATTAATTTGTGAATACTTAACTATGATTCTTATAAACTTTTATCTATTCCTTTACTAGAAAGAAAAGAAGTAGGGGCTCCAAGCTAGCACTTAGCTTAGACAGTGTGAGGGTCTCTTCTCTTTCTCTCCATAATATTTTTGGATTATCCAAGGAGACAATTTTTTCAATCAAGCATGTAATTCTATTTGAAAGACTATATTGCAAGGACACCAATAGAACTTCATTCCATATAGAGTTGTTATACAGTGTTTATTTGTCTAAATTAATATCGTATATGCATACTAGAAGTAGATCTACAATTCCAATTTGGTAGTCAAACCAGAGGAATGCTATTATGACTATAGTGTAGTATAAGCGACCGCATTTTTTTAAGCTCATCTTTGTAAGATTCCGCTCATTCATCTTATTGCTCCAACTTTGCAGCTCACCCTTGCAAGATTTTACTTGTTCATCTCTTTGCTCCAACCTTGGACTTCTTATAAGGAAAAAACATATGGTTAAGTTGATTTTAGTGTCTAAAAGATTGCATGTTGTTTACCAAAATTTCTAAAGGATTCGTTTCTATGCATAGGTTTTCATAAGCTAAAATTATCCAAACCACATGGCTTTTTATCTATAAGACATCTAAATCTTGAGCAATGAGATGAACAATCTAGATTATTCAAAGGTTGGTTATAGAAAATATAGTTGTTAGACTGCACCCATAGTATGGTCACTTCTCCATTCCTCTTGAAACCATTCACCTTTTATGCCATATAGCTTGTGATAACAAAAACGATTTTCTCCAAAGATCTTTGGATAGATTACTTCTTCTCCTGCCATTTTTTCTCCTTGGACTTCCTAATGCATCCATTTTCCCACTACAATTGCAATTGTGGTCTAGATCACCAATTAGAGATGCATTTTAATGCATGCCCTATGTATGATAAAATATCAAAGATCGGTGGTTTGGATGTGCTTTTAGCATGTGAATATCTATTTATAAATTTAAACGTCAAGGCATATGCAACTACTCTTAAAACTCTGGCCTTGTTCTGTGTTACTACTTTTTTGGTGCTACTAGTTGCATGCATGCTAAATGCATGCCCATACAGAAATTTCTGGTGCTAAATTCATGCCCGCTTCACTCATTAAGCATGCTACCACTAGTCACAATATTCAACCTTTGCATCGTTCTAACAGAAAAAGAAGTCACATATGGTCCTATAAGGTGGACTTAGACTCCAACAACTCTCATATCCATTCTAGATGGCATTTTGTGGGGTTTTGATGATCCAAAGGGCCATTCAAGTGGCCCCTACAAGGATAGTTTCCACTCAATAGGATCACCACCTTTGCCTTCAACTCATTTTACATTTAAAGTCACTATACAACTTCAATTTCAATTTATCATGTAGGGTCTCCACAAGATCGAGGGTTCATATCTCACTGCACTCATCACTCACATTTTCAAATGGAGGAAGTAATCATTAGGTGAGGCTGATGAATATGGGGGAAGATGGCTTCCTCTTACTTCACACTTAATCAAGTCAAAACCCACAAAAAGCGAATTCAACTTCAATCAAAACCAACCATTAAATAATAAATCAACCAGTTGAGCTCACGGCCCACTGCAAGTAGGGTTTACCTCAAACGCACACATGTGGACCAACCCATGTGCAATGCTCACCCTGTTACGCTCCAAGAAAGCTTTAGTGGCCTTGACCTCTAAATTGCAATTGGACATTCCATCTCCGTCACTATCCTCCTACTAAAATGCCCCTCAAAAATGTTACACCCAATCCAATCCACCCCACATTAGGTCCATTTCTCAAATCAAACTCTAGGAAGTAGAGAAAGTCGAAGAAACTTGTGAATCTCCCTTCTGCCAAGGCTACAAATGGGGAAGAAGATGGTTATGTTAGTTGAAGTAGTGATTTCCATTTTGTGTTTGGGAAGTGGTGTGAGATTAGATGCCTAGAATCACAAATACAAGGTCGAAGATCACATCCCTCTTTACACCAACAAAGTTGGTCTGCTTCACAAGCCTACATAATCTCTCTCTCTCTCTCTCTCTCTCTCTCTCTCTCTCTCTCTCTCTCTCTCTCTCTCTCTCTCTCTCTCTCTCTCTCTCTCTGTGTGTGTGTAGGGTTTCAGAGCCAATCTTTGGTCGAATTGTTTCTTGCCCTACTTTTATGAACAACTATCCTTTTTTTTTAATTCGCTTGTTCTCTTGCATTTTTAGATTTGACATTGATTCTATGATATTGAGTTTTAGTTATTTTCAGAGTCTTTTTGCAATTTTAGACTGAGTTTTAGAGATTGGGTTTTTAAGATGTTGAGATGTCATTGGGAACATTACATCTTTCATGGGGATTTAGTATTGTTCTAAGAGAAGATCTACCACAAAAAATAATAATAATAATAATTAAAATGCAAGAGATGAGGCTCTCAAAAATCACTAACTAAAAACAACAATTATAAAGGGAATATCATGAGGGCAATCATTAAAAGTCACTCCATTGTTGAGGTCTAATGAGAGTATATGAGAAACTTGGCTATGTCTTAAATCTAAAACCCATCTCTAATAAAAGATTTGAGCAATGGCCCATTATCACTGTATCAAAAGAAGAGACTTTCCTGTGAAGGTCATCAGCTCAAGTGCTCAAAGGAACATTTCTTCCCTTGTGGTGTAACCACGGAAAATGCCAGCTTGCCTACCAAAAAGAAAAGGAATCTAATGGGAGCTTGCTTATAAACCTATATTGTAAGGTGTTTGTTTCCCCAACCAAAGCATTGTGGGTTCAATTCTTTTCACCTCTTAACTTTCAAAAAGTAAAAACATAGGGACGAAAGAAGGTTATCTACATTTTTCCGTATTTGACATTGTCCTCTTTAGGCATCCTAAACCTACTTTGCTAACTAAGAATACATCCATAAACCAAGTATCTCCAATCCTAGAAAATATGCAGGATACGCCATAGCTTTCATACAGAACTAACCCTAAAGATATAATGTAACACCTCGGGGTTCTAACAGTCACAATATTGTCCGCTTTGGAGCGCCCATACACCCCTCACGATTTTGTTCTTCCCAGTTTCCTAGGAAAAACGCGTTCTGACCGTTAGAGTTTCCCAAACTCTTATAAACATCCCAGTTTCCTCTCCCCAGGCAATGTGGGACTAACTCTCTGTCCCTCACCCCAACCTAGAAGCCTGCCAACCTTCTCTTGGCCCGCCCTCATTGGCCCAGGGCTTCACAGATTTTCTGACAATTTTTTTTATATAATAATAGCATTTGGGACCCCATAAGAAAAAGGTTTTATTAATTTGTTTACTAAAACATTTCTTGAAAATCTATGGGTGTTATTTTCTATTTCCAAAATATCGCAATTTCATTCACAACATAAGTAAAATTTCATGATAATAGAATTGAAATAATAAACCCGTCAATCAACGTCAAAATGTATCGGCACCTTTATTTTCAAACCAATAAATATCCAAAACACAATAATAATGTGGCCCAAGGTCTATCCATCATAACATCCCATTAAATGATCATCATATGTATAACTGTCTTAATCAAATCCATAGAATAAAGTATACAGTCCATAAAGAAAATTAAATGATAATCCTGTTTATGGACTGTTACTCACCTATAAATGGACATTTGTAAAGATTATGATGGACTAGACTGGGCCACATTATTATTGTGTTTTGGATATTTATTGGTTTGAAAATAAAGGCGCCAATGCATTTTAACATTGATTGACGTATTTATTATTTCAATTCTATTATCACGAAATTTTACTTATGTTGTGAATGAAATTATGATGTTTTGGAAATAGAAAATAACACCCAGAGATTTTCAAGAAATGTTTTAGTAAACAAATTAATAAAACCTTTTTCTTATGGGATCCCAAATGCTATTATTATAAAATAAAATAAAAAATGTCAGAAAATCTCAGGGTGTTACAAGTTGGTATCAAAGCGGGACCCTGACCCGGTGTGGGTGGCTAACCGCACGCGAGCGCTCATGTGTGACACGCGGGGACGCGTGTCCCCTAAGGGGGAGAGGGCTAGCGTTGGCCGATGAGAGCGGGATGATGAGGGCGGGCCAAGAAGGCTAGTAGGCTGGCAGGCTTCTAAACAAGGTGAGGCGCTGAGAGTTAGTCCCACATCACTAAGGGAAGAGTTCTTGGCTTGTTGATTAGGGTTCAGAGGACTTTCCATACAACCAGGCCTTTTTCCCCATGGAGAAAGAACAAAACCGTACGGGGGCTGGGTGTTATGAGCCCCAGTCTCCAGAGCAAACAATATGGTTGTATGTGGGCCCTCGGGTCATTACATATAAGTTTCCTAGCACCAATATTGTCATCACAATAACAAGAATGTATCACATATGCCAATGATGAGAAGGTGTGGATTGGCCACTGTTGGACAAGAAGTGATCACTTGGCCTCCAAAGAACCCACACAACACTATTTTAGTTCATATTATGGTTTCCTCAATTGAGAAAATGAAAAACACTTGGTGGAAGTGCAAGCACCAGCATGCAACATTTTCAGCAACCAGGATGTAATGGTTTTAGTGAGAATGTTAAAAATACAGCATTATTAAGCTACAAAAAATGGTTGAAGATCACAAATTGATCACCTTAGAATTAGCGCATTCAAAAGAATATAGAATTGCATTAAAGGAGACGAAAACTCCCATCTGATCATTTCACTAGATCAATGATATTAGCTGCAATCTTAGAAAATTTATAAAAATAAAGGAAACCCTTGTTTCACTTCATCTAAGAAGCTTTACTTTTGTCCTGGTAAAATTAGTTGTCCTAGCTCGTACAATAAAATAGAAGAATAAGATTATTCTTGAAGCTATAATTAGTTAAGACTAAGACCAGTATGAACCAAATCTACTTCACTGTTCTCAGAGAATAGAACAACTTTACCATTGTATACAAATCAGTAGAATGTGCCATGAGATAATAAATAATTGAAGAATTTACAAAAACTAAAATACCCTTAATTTTCAAAAGAAAGGCTCAATAGTAAGAGACATTTCACAGGCTAAAAAGCAATTTCTTCAAGAGGTTCAACATAAAAATTAGAGTTTAGATGGTTGAAAGATGAATTCCACCTAGACCCATTCCCATGTGGTTGAATTTTATCAATATTCAATGAGAAGTAAACCAAAGGTGGGACTTTGAGAATAGCGAGAGGTGAGTCAAGTAGCTATCAGCATAGCAATTGTTAAATATATTATAATGTATAATACATAAATTAAAATTATACACACAAAGTACACATTATAAAAGATATACATGTTGTAGGTCTATCATGTTATGCGGGTAAGAATAATATCTTAACACACACACACACACACACACACACACACACACACACACACACATATACAATATGAAGACTCTACGTGTCCTATAAGTACAATATTTCTACTATTTATGTATGTATAATGTGGATTGTGATATAATAGATACATAATTTCATTTAGAAAAGATAAGCAGACAATATGTGGGCCTCATCTTCTCAATGATCAAAAGATCTATCTAATACCTGATGATGTGGAAGAGCCATGCACAAAAATTTCAAACCCATATTACAATTGTATGCCTCTAATTTGTGGCTTTTCAACGGAGTGTAAAATAGCAGCATCTGTACTCATCCACCTATAGAAGATATGTGCAATATCTACTTTATATTTATACACATTTTTACTAAGGGAGATGATATATTTGTCCTTACTTTTGATTAATTAACACTTTACTAATGCTATGTACAGCTACAATTCTAGGCCACCTCAAATTTCTAAAAATCTGAATCATTCACAATGCTACCCTTGATGTACATTTTCTGTGCTCTGAAATTATCATCCATTGGATATTCTATCTATTGTTTTCTTAAGTTATAAAATGAATAGCAAAAAGTTTCACAATCTATTTTATAGCCATAGGCAGCAATGTGTAATGGGGTTGTAGTTTCACCTATGTTAAACTCATGTGGCATTTGTGCATAACTCTTTTTATTAGACACAAGTCAACCTTCCACTCCCACTCTCACTTGCTAGGGATACACTCACTCACCTACTAAAGCAATGAGAGGAATTCAAGAAAAGACTAACTCAAAGAGAACCTGTTATTCCTTTGTTGAGTAATCTACAATGCGCTTGTCTACAAAGAGTTTGTCTAAGTTATAACTGAGGAGCTTTACCCCATTTATACTTGCCCTCCATACACCTCCTCAATGAATGGTTAGGATTATTACATGTGTCAACCATCTAATGGTTGAGGACCATTCTAGAACTCTCTTTAGAAGTTTATGCAAATATCTAAGTTTAACCTCTTTCTAGATATTTACAAGGAAACTTTAAGAAACCAGGCCTTCTAAGGGCTAATGAAGTTGGTAGTCAAAAAATTGAGTTCTTTATGTTGACTTTAAAAGCACTAGTTTTAGTAGTGCTTAGAATAATTCTTGATTTTATGTCACTACTTTTCATAATGGAAGCTTGGAAAGAGAATCCTTGAGCAATTATAGTTATGTTTTTAAAACACTTTTTTCTCCCTCTCCCTAATATTTGAATGAAATACTAAAAGTGGGATTTCTTTTATTGATTAGTGGGAGTTCATTTCTGACTAATCTGGTGAATCCAAATAAGTTATATTTAATGCTCAAAACTTAAACACCCATTTTCATTACAAAGAATGAAATTTAGCTTTGGGCATAACTCCACATAAAAAAAAACTCAACCAAAACTATAGCAAATTCAAGTTTTAAGCCATCCTTAAAGTAGAAGGGAATTGTCCTAATAAATAGCATAGATATAGATAATGTGTTTCGTCATGTTATAATGAGGAATGATAAATAGAAGGGCATCCTTGTATCTTCCCATGACAAAGGTACCTCAAACTATCCACGTGGTTTAATGAAACTGGGATGACCATCTTCCCTTATTTGCATGTAACCCGCTTTTGGTGAGAAATAAATGCCAAATTAACAAAACTCATCTCTTTTTATGTAGGGAATTTAAAAAGGAAGCAAATCACACATTCGACTTATACATTCCAAATTATGATATGGCATATCACACATTAGAAGATGATCATATTTCCAAAATTTTCGTCGCTTCCTAAATTACCAGAGGAGTAACCTTTCTGCAGATGCTATCATTAAATTGTTTACTATTTTATGCATTATTTTTCTTAGTACCAAAGAAAACATTGCTACATGGAATTCAAAGAATTATTAGGAGAAATTATGACCCAACTTGACCAACCGGCATTGTTAATTGGCTAGCTATACATCAAAACTTTATCTACTTTGGAAATCATGATTCATTGTTAGATGAAATGGCGTTAAATGAATAGTGAAAAGTAGACTTTATTTTGCATTTAGAATCTTAGACATTGCAATTGTATTAATGAAACATAGACATAGACATCGCATTTTAGCCGTGTAAAAACCACTACTACAACAATGTGAACTCAATTTCAATAGCTGTCGACCTTGCAATTCTAGTGCATTCCTCTCCCTTAAGCCATTTGGTGAATCTTTGGTTGCCTATCTTCTTTCGATTCTCTAGGCTTTGATGGAGGGGGTAGCAAAGTCCCCCCCACCATAGTCACCAAATCCTGAAGTTCTGAATCCAGAACTCAAGTCTCACAGTCCTCTATAATTGGGAAGATTTCGAGATGGAATGATGGCCTAATATTGATAATGTTTAGCTTTTCAGCTTTGGAGAGCTTGTACTTCTCAGATCTTGTCATGAACTCAGCAATACTTTGTCTTATTTGATTGAAAGCAGCAGTTTGGACCAAGTAATCAAACACCTTGCATTCTGAAGGTGTTACTGCACCTAGAGCTCCCAAGGGATCGCTTCTTGTCACCATAAAAAGTCGAGCACTTTGAAATTTGTGAGTGCGCCAGCTTTGGCTTCCAGTATCTTCATAACTACAGAATAGGAGTTTTACATTCTATATCCTGGGCTGGCCACCTACCAAGTCTGACTTGTGGATTATAGGTTATTGAAGTAGACTACATGCAAATTTATAAGTTACATGAATCACAAGTTCAAAATGATAACACATGGAAATATGATATGAATAAATACACAACTGCAAGAAATAATATTTGGGTTACAATGACTAAAATACAAAACTTAAATGTAAAACTCCGATTATGAAGCCAATGAAAATGATGCATGCATATGTCAAAGCTAGAGGGGGAACCACGTGAATCTCCTTGGTCAATAAAAAATTATCTTCTGAATTAATCACTAATCTCATATATCATTAAACTAAAAATTAGTTTATCATGTCACTCCAATCAATCACTTATCTCAGATGCCAATAAACTTCCCACACATATAGCCAATCTAAATGAGAGCTGGACCTCGGATCTACCTTCAAGCTATAGAGACTCTAAAATGCAGATCTATGTGGCTAGTCTCCATTGACGATAGCCACCGATGCAATTTTGACAAGACTCGTTACCAAAGAGGGTGACTGTGTGCTGGCAATGTAATTGTCATAGTCCGTCCTTGTTTTATAATTCAACGAGATGCACTGCAAGGTGACGTCATTTTTCAAAAAAATGTAGCATGACGACATTGAGGCTTTGCAAGATTGGTAGGATTATCAGAATCCCCTGAGTACTTCATCATGTCAGCTCCTTTTGAAGAGAAAAATAGATTTGAGACAACCAAAAGCAATTATAGAGCTGAGGGGTCTAACATATCATCAAACGAAGGCAGCCCCAGCCTCATGTCTGTTGTTGCTTTATTCTACAATCTCGCTCAGGGCATCTTCCCAACATGCCTCAAGAAGTAAAGGGGTGCATGTCCTCGGATTAAAGATTAACAATAACTTCAACTCACTTGGGGATTTCAAATTTATTTCAGATCTACAAAGCTATGGTTTCAATCTTGCCACTTCTCTTAGTGTTATCGAGGAGAAACTTTCATTAGATCCGATCAATCTGATGTAATGGAATGACTAAGTTGAGGAGTTCCATCACTATCTAATGATCTTATAGCTTCTAGTGGAGGGAGTTGCTGGATCAAAGTTGTACTTGTATTTTGGGGGAGCTGAACCAAGCTAAAAGTATATGGTGTATTGTCCTCTCATAGGTATAGAGGAAGAAATTGTTAGATAGATCAACATGTGGTCCATACCCATTGAGAAATAAATCATATATATTGTTAGGGTTCTTGTAAATGTGAGTTAGAGATTAAGACATAAAGAAGCAGAAAAGGAGTGACGAAGGCTTTTAGCCACCTCCTCCTCCTCTTATTCTAATTACATCAGATAATGGATTCCTCCTCTCCCGTAAATGGAGGTTGATGAGTTGGCTATGGGTGTCGAGCAAGTAGTCCCTAGTTTTGTTGGTGAGGTTGGTATGAGTCAAGTTATGATACATTAACAATTAGTCCATTTCTCCAACTAAAATTTGGATGCTTTCTCTAGCTAGGATTATATGTCTCTGAATATGTGGAGGAAGGTCTTTTATAAGTATTAAGTGCATTAGCCTAATCATGAAGTACCTCTGGAATGTTGGAATGGTAAGACATTCTTGAGTAAGATGGGTAGTACTTTCACAATTTCTAGTTAGTGATGCTACACTACCATTAATTTCATCTTTTTCAGACATGGCATATATGCCTCTCCTAGCCAAACCACATAAACTCATTGTCTCTCTTTGTGTATGCATGCTTCCCTCATAGACTTTCAATCCTGATGATCATATATTCAAATCATAGTAGATTTGACTGCAACAACTACAACAATTTTGGTTTATTTGTAAAGAACCCAAACTAATCATACTACTATGAACATGAATTGAATCCAAAAATCCATGGCAACTACATGATTCAAGAAGAAATAGCAACATTACTCGCCATTTCCATGATTTACCTATTTTGGGTTATCAACTTAAAACGAAATAGAGATGAAATTTGAATTAAAATTTTTAATGAATTCCAGTCGAAGAACAATAATTTCATTTATCTTTCCATCCAAAAAAACATTTAGGGCTTATAAGGAGTTCCATGTTGAAGGTTTTAAAAGCGCTAGGGGAAGACCCAAAATAACGTAATAGAGGTGGTGAGAAAATATTTAAAAACTTTGGAACTAAATGAAGCCAAGACATTAATAAAGGGGAATGGAAAAACAAGATTCATGTGACTGATCCCTAATTAGGAGAAGGTCCTGATGATGATCACAAGGAGTTATATGGCTTCACCCAAAAAATCAAAAAGCTGGCTAAAAAATCAGAGATTTCATAGAATTTTAGGGTTGTGTGTGTGTGTGTGTGTGTGTGAGAGAGAGAGAGAGAGAGAGAGAGAGAGAGAGAGAGAGAGAGAGAGAGGTGAAACTTGGGTTGGGGTCATTGGAGAAGAAAAGCACTTAAACAAAGCAACTTCTTTGGCTTGAAAGCATAGTATTTTTTATAGTTTTAGCTATTAACTATACAACCAAATAAAAAAATTTGTTGAATAAAGGCTAGGAATGACAAAACAAGGGGTGATACATTATCATGTTTGTAAAGTATGTGTTGTTTCTTTCTTTCTTTTTTTATAAAGATACAGGGAGAACAATGCATCATTGTTAGTTAGACTTTCTTGTATATTATAGGGACCATTATTCATCTAGAAAGGTGATAGTGTACCAAAGAGAATCCTAAGTTCTCAAGTACTTGAATTAATGATTATGTAGCAAAATAGTAGCAAGAAGTAGACATGCTAACCATTCTCTTATAGATGTCCTAGAACCCACCTTTAATTTTAGTGAATACAAACCATTTATATGTTAGGCACCATCCTAGATATTCCATGCCCGAATAGCGAAATGATATTTGGATTAAGTTCTGGGATTGACTAGAAAACCTACCAAGCAAAGCCCTATCTTTGGATGGTCTGATCTAATCATCTTATTTGGAATATCCTATTTAGGCTCTCTACAAAAGGATATCATGCTAATTTAATGTCTATGGCTACTAGTTTTTCCTCCTAAAGAATCTGAGGGTTATAATTTGAACACTAAAAATGCATAGTTAAAGTATCCAGTAGACATGAATTTTGGTATCTAGGCAATCTAAGGTAGGCCAAACAAGATGGATAGGTCAGATCATCCAAAGGTGAGGCTTCACTAGATATGGTTTTGGAGTCATAAATCAGCCAAATACCATTTCTATACCCAAATATTATCCTAACTATTATATTCCTTGCATAAATGAATGGCTCAAAAGTTTTGAAAATAGAAGTCATAAACTTAACAAACAAAACTGTGGATAAACTAATGCATGAATGACTAATCTTATCTCGTGTTATTGGCATCCCTAAAACATGGAAAATTTACACAAAGGTACAAAAACTAGCCTTAAAACATTAGTTTGAGGTAAGTTTTCAATCCTTGATCTCATAGGCAAAGATAAAAGATAAGTAGTTCTTTAATTTATCAAGTTTCTTGGAAAGTGTAAACCCCTATTTTTGCTACAATAAAGCATCTCTTTGTCTAGGAAACACTAAGAGAACACTCAATGCATCCTCAGTTCGCACAAATAGATGGAAAAACAAGCAATACATCAGCACCACCAATATAGAGTGTGGTGGTACAGCCACTCCATGTGATGACCTGGGTTTTCACATGCATTTTTAAATGCACAACAAATTTCTAATGCAAAGTCAAGCCTTGTTTTGAAAAATAATGCAATGGAAGAATCTTTGCTTTTAAATCCACTTTGAAAACCCCGAGTGTCATTTAGTTCAAAGAAAATAAAATAATGTGTACTCAAAATACAATAAATGTATCCCAAATCTATCCAGTCATAGCTCATAGTTCAACTGTACAATGTACATATACATATTCCAAAACAATGAGTGTATATATTTACATTTATGTTGTCTTCAATTCCTGTTTGAGCTGATCTATAAAAATAATATATTAGGTTGGGTATTCCTCATACTTAGTAAGTGAATCTGATACTACTAATTTGAAAACACAACATGCATAATTTCAACAGGAATTTTTCAAATAAAATTATGTAATTTATGTAAATGTGAGTATTCATGCATAAATCATTCTACTCGTTTGTATATTTTCAAATAATAGAACTTTCCATCAAAACCTATCAATCAATAATATAAAATATTATGAAAATCTTAAAATAGTGACCATCAAACCAGATGATAGAATCTCAACCCAACTGCAGATATCATACGCGTGGGTTTCTCGACGAACATATCAAGCCGACTAGTCACGAGTACTCGTCGACGACCATCTCAATACAATATGCATATTAATATCAAAATCGAAATCATATGGTCAACTATGCTCACGACCAGAACATATTCTAAAATAGTGTGTCCCAAGTATCTAGAGACCAACCCACCGTAGCCTCCACGGCAACTATGGATATATCCTATTTGCCCCTTCATAAGCTGCCTCATTTGGTAATCTACCCACTTTGAACTCAAGGTTTTGTTCCCTCCGCAGGTTACCTCAATCGGATATCTACCCACTTGGAACTCAAGATTTTGTTCACTCTGCCGGTTGCCTCAATCGGCTATCTACCCACTTAGCATAGTGCTCACCAAGCTCATTAGCCCAAAAAAGATATATACATATAATCCAATTCTCAATAATCATAAATCATGCAATTTATGCAACTAGTTTCAAAACATGTGAGTAATGCATATATAAAATCTGTTCATGAAATATATAAGAAATCACATTTTAAATCAAGATTATGAACCACAAGAATAGTTTGCATGAAAATATCATATCTCAATATCATTTCAAAAAGCATACTAAACACGAAAATATATTCAAGTTGAATTTGAAATGCATATTCAAATAGATTTCAAGGGTGATCATCCTTAATTTAGGGTTGATTTGGATATCTAAAGCTTATAAGTTGTCCAATAGACCACTTATTAGGTTTGGATAGTCTTTGATCATGTAGATCTATGAGATTCTTAGGATTTTTAGGCCATAAGTAGATAAAATTGTTCTCTGATCCTAGATTTTATTACATAATTAGGTTTGTGTCATCGATATGATTCTAATGGACCTTTCAGATTGTTAATCAGGCTTCCATAGCTCTTAGAATTAGAGATTTTGTGTTTTAAGCCTGTTTAACGGTCCATATTGAAATTCTAGATCCATAACAAGGTTACCAATGATGACTGGCCGTTGTCAGAGAAGGTGACAGGAGTGACAGTCACCAGTGATGTTTTCTAGGTCAGATTGACTCCTAATTAAAAGGGTTTATAGATCAAGCTCTTACTTTCACTCATGTTAAGTTTGGCATCATTTCGTGGTCATTTGATGCTGGTAAACGTGAATTTTTCTATCAAATTGTCGTAAAAAAACTCTATGTTGCCATATTAGAATCTTCGTCCGATCCCTAGTAAAAATTTACTCCTATTGTGAAATAAATGAAGGGGTTTTGATCGTCTTCTCACAAGAAATTCAATGACGATGTCTGATCTTTGATCCACCGCTACTCAAACAACTATCATAGGGCCAACAGTAGTTGTAGTTACAGTCGCCGAAAAAAATTGAGAACAAGTGGCTGGAGAAAGAGGAGAAGATCGGGGATCGATCTGAGGTGCAATGGGAAAGAGGAGAGGGGGATGTATAGGGTGGTGCACCACCCTTTTTTGCGGTGCTGCCGCTACAAACAGTGGTTGGCGCCCATCATCTTCTTTGGTGCCGACATGGTTTCCAGTGCCGACGTGATGATGATGCATTAATGATGCCATGCTGACTTGGTGTTGACGAAGAGAATGATGTAAAGTCAAAAGGGGGTGCTATTAACAAAGCAACATCGTGCGTTTTTTTACTTTTAATTACTGGAATACCCTTCATCTTCCAATGCTCATAACTTTTTCATCCAAACTCCATTTTCGGTATTCTTTGAGTCATTGAATTCCATTTTTTAAGTAGAATCTAATAATGGAGACAATTTCAACAAATTCTAACTTCATAAATTTTAAATTCAATAGAACATTTATCTACCCATCCAATCCAATTAATTTTTAAAATAAATAAGATATAAAAATTTTGTTAATTACAAATATTATGATTGATTGTAATTGAAAGATGGGTTCTTTAGGACTTTAAAATTTTGAGTCATTACACTCCACCTCCGAGATAGTCAAGCTCGACTGACCAAAGGGACACACTAAGGCAGCCAATGAAATAATACTCTTTTATAGAGGGTGTTAAGTGCCAGCCCATACATGCTTGTCCTTTAGGCCATTGAAAAGGTGGCTGCTAAGGCAACTACATATATAGTGCTTAATTAATGGAGAATAGTCTCATTTACTGTGACGCCCGGGTTTTCCCATGCATTTTTAAATGCAATGTCTAATTCCTCAGGCAGGATGCATCCCTATTTGAAAACCATTTTATAAAAACCATGCAATGCCATGGAAAATCTTTAGTTTTAAACTCATTTTGAAAACGCCGAGTGTCATTTGCTTTCACAACCACCAAAGTAGTTTTTGAAAAACTTCAGAAATCATAAATATTTTTTCCCAAGTCTATCCAGTCACAGCACATAGTCCAACTGTAATTAAATACAAATACATGTCCAAAGGGTTGAGAATTTACTTACATGTATGATTGTTTCCTTTTTTATTCACTTGCCCGTAGCACTAACATAGATGTCCTCTACTCGTAGATGGAATTATCCTGAAAAATATTAAGAATAGGGTGAGTATATACTATACTCAGTAGGAGTCTATCACTACTAGTTTTATAATGCATGCGATATTTAAAATCATGTGCTCTTTCAAAACATGTGCATGTATGAACACTTAAGTTCAATATATCAAAAACCATTGTCAAATTGAAATACTAACGACTTAAAGGATCACATAATCCAAATCGAAAGTATCATATACATATATATCATAACATTATGATATGCATAAGATGCTTCATTGAATCCAACTCATGGATATCTAGTATAGTATGGTCGACCAACCTCATATCATGCCATATGCAATGCAAATAAGTCCATAAACCATAGGGTCCAACTATGCCCACGACCTCCTCGCCATGTGGTCCCAAGGTACCTGAGGACACTCGGTCATAGCCTCAACGGGGCCAATGACACGTCGACCCAGTGCCGTGACACTAGTGGTAGCCCCCTGTACCACATGCAGTCGACGTAGGGACGTTGCCCTTTTTGGGCGTGGTACCCATCCACCTAATAGTGGTAGAGGCTGGAGGCCAACCCAAACCTCTCAGCATAGCGCCCACGAGCTCATTAGCCCAAATCATATCAAATCAAACCAGCGAAAACTTCTTTTTCAAAAACCCATCCTCTTTGAATCCCTCACAACTGCCTGGCCCTCACAACTGCCTACCCAGCGTCTTTTGGGCACTCCAAAGTCTTTTGGTAACTCTCAAGGACATGCAATCTTTTAAAAACTCAATGCTCACAAAATATGCAATATATGCATTTGTTTGCAAAACATATCTATGCATAATGTATATGCAATCATTTGTAAAACATATCTATGTATAAAGCGTTTATCATATGTATGCTGAATTAAGTCATGCTAAACAAGCTATATAATTTGTACTTAAAACATGCATAAAACATTCATGGCTCTTTAAAAAAATCTAGTAGCGATAGAGCACCTACCTCAAAGTCTCCTGGAGTCACGTCCTTTATCACTTCAACCCGTCCTTGGGTCTCATTCATAAACTTTTGGGTATAAATGGATACACGGAGTACTAATTAATTTCAATCTATTTAGACATTAGACCGCTAGCTCTGCCTATTGGGTCCAAGGTCCTTGCCTAATTCATTGCCAGGCTAGCTCCTATAATATGGACCTACTTTATTCAATAGTTAAATTCTATGAATGGTCCTATGATCCTAATTTTAAAATATCATTAGGTCTGCGTGTCCCAGTTCTCAAGACACCCGTGCATCCTGGTTGAACCGCGACCGCCTCACGTGAGTGTGCGCCTAAAGGCCGTGCCAGAGACCGCGTTTTGCACACGCACATGCATGCTCAAGTGACACACTATGACGTGCATCATCACACGGATGCACCTTATAGCATGGCGCATCTCAGCTCTCAGGGCACCCCGTGCATCCTGGTCGAGCTAGGACTCGTGCCCCATGTTGCGCACGTACCTGAAGGCCGTACCTGGGACAATGTTTGCACGTGCACAAGCATGCCTAAGCGACGCGCTATGACGCGCATCATCACATGGACATACCTTATAGTGTGGCGCGTCTCAGCTCCTAGGGCACCCCGTGCACCCTGGTTGAGCCAGGACCCGTGCCCCATGTCGCGTGCGCACCTGAAGGCCGCACCTGGGACAATGTACGCACTATCGTACACCTGGAACCCATCCCAGGGACCCAGTCCTAGGTGCACGTGGTGTTTGGCGTCCTTGGGACGCCTGGCTCATGCAGGGTTGTCTGAGCCATTTTGGGATGTTTTTCGGCCAGGAAATTCGGCTGGAAAACGTCTGAGAACGCTAGATCCAGCTTGGACCTAGCCTGAGAGAGAGAGAGAGAGAGAGAGAGAGAGAGAGAGAGAGAGAGAGAGAGAGAGAGAGAGAGAGAGAGAGAGAGAGAGAGAGAGAGAGAGAGAGAGAGAGAGAACAGGCAGCTTGGGGACGCCCATTGCCGGTGGTGGAACCCCATTTCCGTCTGAAACCCCATCTTGCCGGAATTCTGTGTTTGTCCAAACCCATGAAGGGGAAAACCCCAATGTCAAACCGGAACAAGAGGAGAGAGGGGAATGGAAGAATGGCCGGCCCGACTAGGGCCTGGCCGTTGCCGGAATTTGCATGAAACTGGGTTTCCATTTCTAGCCGAAAACCTCAGCCCCAATGACTGGAAACCACGTTTTTGGAGAGGGGGAGATGGGGTTTTTATAGAGGGGAGAAGGCGGTGCTCCTCAATGGCGGTGCAGCCCTTTCCCCTGGGGTTTTCTGGAAAAATCATGAAAAACAGGTTTCTAGAGGAGTCTAGAGGTTAAAGACGACAAGGGGTGCCGTTATCAAAACAGCCCCCTGCGTTTTTCGTCCTTTTTCATTTTAAATGTTTTTTGTTTAAATTTAAAAAATACCCCTATCTTTAAACGGCCGTAACTTCTTCATACGAACTCCGTTTTGGGTGATTTTTGAGGCGTTGGATTCCATTTTTTGAGTAGAATCTAATGGTACTAAGTTTGTTCACAAATTCCTTTGTTTAATATTTTAAATAAAATCAAACATTCAACTCAATTCATTTCCTATAAAATGTCCAATTTTTGTCAAAAATAGCGTAAATTGCTCGGTCATTACATTTACTTCAAATGAGAGTCTCAAATCTAAGGTGGTCAAAGGGCACAAAATGTAGGTGAAATCCACTAAAATCAAAGAAAATAACAAAAAATTATTGTCTCAAGCCCAAGAGTCCAGCTCCAAACGTCTTGGAAGAAGGAGATGCCCTTATGAAATGACAAAAATACCCTGCAAGGCCCTCTTCTACTCTTTAACTAATCTTCAGACAAAACTTGGTGGATCCTTCCCTTAAACTCCCTCACATCTTTAGCAAGTATGTAAGCCTAAAAGTAAAATAGAAACTATGTAAAAATCATCTTATCTCACTTCTATCCAAGTAACCTTATGTAGGTGCTACGCTTGTCACACCTCTAAACAGTAACTCATGCATTATTGTAATTCATATAAGTTCTTTTTTTTCAAAGAATCTCCATGATGTTTTTAAGGTAATCTAGCTATGTATGCCAAGGTTGAGCCTAAACACATGTAAGATTCACCCTATCCTATTACTATCAATGCAACCCTATGCAAGTGGCTAAACCTATACCACCTTTGAACTCTAATTCACAGATTAATGTAATCCTTACAAAAGAGCATTTGAGGGTTAGCTAAAGGATTTCTTCCATGATAGATATAATCAATATGAGAAAGAACGGATATGCACAGCTAGTTTTAATAATTTGTGGCATGTCTCATGAACATTGTGTCTGATAATGAGAAATGGTGTGTGTGACCACTCATGATCTATGTGCATTTTTTTGTCAACTTCATTTATATGATAACATCTACATTTATAAGGAAGGTGCAAGGGTATATCCTACTTTTCCTTTAGGATAAATTATGTCACCGACTAACATTGCCTCCAAAATGCTAGTTTAAGCTAATTCCTCTTTAAAAAATTAAGAAATAGCCATTGATATATCATTGTATTAGTAGAGACCACTCTATGGGCCAAGTAGTTGCAAACCTTATGATTCTATCCTACTCAATGATTGAGGTAAAACCTAAATTTTTAGAAGTTTTGTGGACCATTAAGTGCTCTATTTAATTTTCATCATTTTTCCTTTCTTTAGGGCAAACCTAGTTAAGGGCCCAAGGCCTTATGGCCCATTAGATCACTAAGTCCACCCACTTTTTATCCTTTTTATTTAAATTTCTACTACTCACATCATATGTGTCATACTCTCTTAGGGCCATTATTCAGCTCTCAATAGCAACTTAACCTCACATCTACTAGCTACTTTGAGCCCCTTTGCATCATGTACATCAAATTTAAATTCTATGAGTTGTTTTTTATTTTTTAAGCTTAGTTAAGAACCCACGAGTTTATAACCCCATGCACTACTAAGCCTCTACCTTTTTTTTCTTTTTCTTTTTCTTTTTTTCTTTAAAGCACTTGATAAGGAACCTACTTTCATAAAACATTAATTGATTGAAAATAGTAACATATATAACTATGAAAACAAGAGACCTACAAGGTATTACTATTTACTAGGGTATAACAACAAACTAAATATATATGCCTTGATAAGAGACATTAATATCAGAGTTGCAAACCTCAAAATGAAAAGATAGGCCAAGTATTGCATTTATGTAGTCAGGAGTCACGATTCATGAGATATATGCATAATATGATTGAACATGAATTATTATTAATTATTTTCTCTTTCTTAGGCCTCTTCACCACTTGTGGTTCCATCTTTCATACTGTTAATACATTAATGTTTGAAATCTACGTTATCAATATCTAAATGACAAATACAGTGTCGCTAATATTTATCATCAATTATTCAACTAAAATATTATTGCACAAGTACATTTTGCATTTGAGATAGCTCAATGTAACAATTTACAATTTAAAAGAATGTAGTATGAATTATGATGATAGAAATAAATATAATAGATGTAAGAAATCCATAATAAATTATACAAATCCATTATTATGGTTAACACTTTCTGTATTAAGAAAACATTCTGATAATAATATTAAAAGGCATATAATTGGATGTGAGTCATACCCTGTTAAATTCAACCAAGTGGTCATCTAAGGAGTTGAGGTTGGAGGATATTTTGGAAAGACAAACAAGAATAAGGACCATCCCAACATCTCGTGTGGGGCTAATAGTTCTCCTTTCCCATCTCATGGAAAATCCTTTTCACTAATCAAAAGTAAATAAATATAACATCTTTTAGTTTTGCAAATTGTTATTACGTCTTTGTGAACTTTATGAAATTGCCATTCTGTTAGTTTTCCATTATCCTTTCTTGTTAGTTTTTTAAAAATTTTGCTATTACCCTTCTCTATTTCTCGCTCTTAATACATTTCTAAATGCCTATTACCTTACAACAACGGACCTGATTAAGTTACTGACTTTGGCCACTAAGTTTAATAACTTTATGATGGAAAGTTTTAGTGAAACTTAGTATCTAACACAATTCAATAGAAAGAAATATAATTGTATGGTTCGATTTTAATAAAAATCAACCAACAATAAGATATTCAATCACAAACATACCATGTTCACCAATCTATGCAACACTACATGTTAAGCTTCTTCAATGAAATTCAATAATTTATGGCGGGAGGAGGAATGAAATCGTTGAGCAAAAATTGTGAATCAATGTGAGCCCCATCCAAATATCGTCTAAAAGATTTACAACTTTGTATATTGGCTATTGAATCATCTGGGGGCGGATGCCTATCCGACATATAATCGGTATAGCCGATATAGAATATTCTGACTATGAATAATCGTTCCATAGAGGGGGTAGGGGCCTCCCATTACTGACGGGGGCACTAGCACCTTCTTTTGAAGCTGCCCTTGGTATTACTTGAAAAAAGTGATTAGGATTTTGCTTTACCCAACTCCCCTTTTTGATAACAAGGCAGAAACCCCCAACCCTACATTCATTAGTTTCAAATGAAGGGGAACCCACCGGAGCCGTAGCAAAAGCGAGTCTTCATAGGGCAATTGTCACTGCCTATGGACCCGAACCTAGGTGATCTATTTAAACTTTGATTTCTCACGAAAGACTGATATAAAACTCTTCCTAACACAAATTTGAACATAATCAATGATACAGATCAACCAAAGACACAATAAATTTAAATATATATATATATGTATATGTATGTATATATATATATATATATATATTCAAGTTTAAACATAAGCAAAATATTTTTATTGTTCATGTAAACAGCAATGAGTAGCAGAATTTAAGCTCTTCATTTGATGCCTTTTTTAATAAAAATTAAAATCTAAGATTTGAGTCTTCTTCTTCTTAATGTCTTATATCTAGCATGATTGATTTCAGTTAATTTTTTTTATTAACAAAGAGAAAAATCATGCACAAAGTCCTCTCAGTCGTCCATTGAGAGAAAAGGGGGTGGATGTACCTACTTCTAGCGAAGGAAGAGAGCTATGGAACTTTGAGTAAGGCCATTGTCCGTCGTCTGTGTCTGTGAGGTAGCAGGTCTATTAGAATGTGTTATCAGAGAGAAATAGAGAAGGGTAATATTGAAATTTTGAAAAAACTAATAGGGAAGGAAGATGAAAAACTAACAGAATGACAAATTGACAAAACTTAAAAAACATTGGACTTTTTGGCAAAAATGCCAAAATGTAATAAGATTTTTGCAAAAAACCCTATATATAAAGAGCAACAAGGGCAGGAATGGCGCCAGCTAATCAAAGGTGAATAAGAAGCTGGTAAAGCACAAGTGTCTCTTTTTAAAAGAAAACTAATTCATTAAAAGAACTTTGACACGGTCTACTGTGACAAGTGCTGCTAAGCGGGTAACAAATGAGGCGTTAATTACAGAAACCACAGGAAAATGACAAGTTCATAGTTGGTGAAATTCTAATTTGCTTCAGTAGCTTCTAAAATGATCATGCCATCTCTTGCCGTGCTGAGAATCAGAACACTGACTACTCGAAATAAAAAATAAGAAGTCCAGGTTGCCCATACCCAGCTTTATAGTCAGCTCGTGAGAACTTGGAAGACTTGCGAAAAGTTATGTTGTGGAAGCAGCGCCAGTCATTCTGAACATAGAACAAAATAATTTTAACGGAAAGCAACACTCTTCTCTTGGTTGTGGACAAGCTTTTAAATGTGAAGCAACAGACCAAATTTCTTGCATCTTTACATGCTTTGGAGAAATACTTTTGCCTCCTGAGAATCACTAGTCTTGCAGAAACTATAAGCAAAAAGCAGGACTCAGAAGTTGAGCAATTTGTAGAGGACAGTTTGACTTTGAATTTCGTTTATTATGTGTTATAGGCTTTTAGCCCCTTTTATATTAAGCTTTTGGTGGTATCTATGCATGGAATTCCCAAAATCTACAATCACAGTGTAGGATCTGTCCCGTTGGTGATTCAAAACCGTAAATCTGCTGGGTCCCATCAATGACAGGCATGAAAAACCTTCTCCATTGTAACATCCCAACAACTACCATTTTTTAATATGAAATGGATACTAAAAAGTTAGAAAACAACAATTACAAATATTTGAGTGGTGTATTGAGGGTTCTGGCGCATCCCCTTTCTATAGAATAGTTTGCAGCAAATCAATAGTCCGGATCGTCAGACTCCTTTGTCTTATATGAATTTTGCTCAAGCAATCAACAACCGCAAACACCACAGTTTCTCTTTCCTCCTTTCCCTTCTCTTTTATTGCTTTACTAATTCCCTCTTCCTTTTTCCTTTGGTCCCTTACTAGAACGCCAATTACAAAACTGAGAAGATCTCAAGAGACACCAATGTAGTGACTGCAAAGTGAAATATAAACATTAAACCACCTTATGCATTCTTACTAAAGTTGGTCCTCGGTGGATGGCGACTACAAACTTAACATTTTCAGTAAGGTTGATACTTAGTAGAAACCAATTACAAAATTAGACATTGGCACTAACATTGGCCCTTGGTAACCACTCAAAAAGTTTAAATAAAATGATAAATTTAGCCCTTAGAGGATGCACAATGACAAAACTGCTAAATTGTAATAGATGCCAGTATAGTGACAGCAAAGTGTAGAATGAATATTTAAATATTCTCACATACAAGCAACATGTTAAAAAACAGGAAAAAGAAGCTAAGATGTCCTAATGCAAAAATATGGATGTAAGAGTTAGGACCTGATAACATACTGCTAAAGGATAGTGGTGAGGAATAAGAAGGGCTTTCTCGAAACAAAATGGGCCGATTTACTCGATCTTTTCCTCTTGGTTTTCTTCTTCACTATCTCTCTTCTCGCGGTCGGAACCGATGAATCAAGAAAATCGTAGGACAAAGGTTTCGGAGTTCGGAAATCGCAGGCATCTTCCTCGTCTTCGTCGAGCTCTATATCGTAATTTTGAGAAGGTGCAGTCAAGCTGGCTGTGGTAGAGACTTCTAACGTGAGCTAGCGTTGGAGAGCCATTGAGGATCTTCTGAAGATTTTTGTTGGATGGAAGCAACGGGGATGGAGAAGAGGGGAAACAGAGAGGTCTTTTGCGCCTCTTCCTTCGCCATTCCCAATGTTTTGGATGGCAATAACACCCTGGGAAGTCATTTAGACTGCTAACCTTAGCTTACATGGGCTTATGGTTCAAAATTTTTATCGTTTGGATGATCTTAGCGACTGTTTTCTTGATACGAAATGAACAATCAAAATTTTCATAGTCCATTTTATAACTGAAACTAGCAAGGAGACTAGATCATCTAATGAATGAGAAATTAGAATCATAGTTCATCTAAATTAAGGTCAACATTCTGAATGACATGGATTTTCACAAAAATGGGCGAGGGTCCTCGGAGTTCAAAGAAAGGCTCGTAAACCTCGGTTCCTAAGCAGTTAAATCAGTCGGAGGTCTCAAATAAACAAATCTCAAACATTTGTGGCCACAACGATGCACGGCTCTAAGCAGCAACCATACGATTTTCCATTTTCCGTGCTTCTGACGTTCTAAGACGACTTTATAACATGGTGGACTTGGGGGCTAATTCAGCCCCCTTGACATATAAAGCTAGTTGGGTGCATCAATGACCATCTCCTTTGCGATCTTTTCGTGGAGTACCGACAACTTAGTTATTGGTTAGTACACTATTCATCAATAACTTAATCTAACGTTTGTTATTCCCAAGCCAAATAGCCCCATAGTCTCAAATTTTTTCTTGGTTCGATGGTATATTAAAACTCATAAGGAAAAAGGGTAAAACCAAAGATAAATGCAATCTAGTTTGCGTTATCCCTATTAACACTGCTGATAAAGTTTCACTAATAAGAACATTACATGTCAATCAAATAGCCATTCAATGACAATAAGCTTCCTCCGTAGCCTAGAGAAAGCCTGTTCAGAGTTGCAGCCCAGAAAATTAACCAGAAGGTACCAAGACAAGAAAATAGAATTTCAAACCTTTGGAGTTGAATCTCACCAACAAAAAGAGAGTAGTGATACAAAATAATTGATATACACGTTCCTTGGGCCACTCCCTAGCAAAAATTCTGAAAGTGTGGAACAAATGAAACCGTGTTTCGTCCCAAATTCTGATTGCAGTTCCAAGTAGTCATTACTAAAGAGTTAAAAAATAATCACATCATATACAAAAGGGCAAACTGCCTTTCCAGCAAAACAAGAACCCTAAGAATATGCGTGAAAAATTACATTCTAAGGTACAGCAGGTTAGGATACAACATGGTCGCAGGAACGGAGAGACTGCCACAAACGCAAACACCAGCATGAATCTGATAAGGTGAAAAGCTGGTGAGAGAACAGCCTTTGTCATGAAGAACATCCGTTTGAACCTTCCACATTGAAATTGTTGATTCCTCATGTCGCGGTATGCCTCGATGCAGCCTGTGCTAACAATCTAAGCAAGAAATTATCCGTGGGATGATATCTAGCATGACTCAAGACGAGATGGGCTCGTATGGATAGGAGAGCCATGGGTGTTTGAGAGCTTCTGATGCAGTAGGACGCTTCTTGGGGTTTATTTCAAGGAGATGGGCAACAAAATCAATAAAACCTTGATCCCCCATGGGCAACCTGTGCCGCAAGGACGTTTTCTTTGGAATCAGGTATTCCAGCCTGTTTGTGTCCTGCAAAGAAAAGAAGCAGCCAACATGGCTTGATTATCAATATCTTACCATATTTTTTGAAGGATAACTTATCTGTTCAACAACAGACTCTGAACTGTCAGAAAGTTGTTTACTATGCAAGGTTAATAAGCGAAATTCTGATATGTTGCTAAATGGAGGTATTGTCTCTCAGGCATCTAGAGTTACTAGATTGATTAGACTCCTCAGTATTATGAAATATAAGCGTGAAGGTCGAAAATTTTATTTTTGTTGACTCAAGGAAAATGGTATTTGTTGAAAGCTGGTATCACTTGTTACCATGGGAAACAAACCAAAAACTGGCCCATCTGACCTGACAGAGGTTCAGTAACATAACGGAGGTATTGTTTCTCAGGCATCTTATGGACTAGATTGATTAGACTCAGTATTACAAAATATGAGACTGAAGGTTGAAAATTTTCTTTTTGTAAAAGAAAATGGTATTTGTTAACTGCTGGTATCACTCGTTCCCAAGGGAAACAAAACAAAAACGGCCCCATACAACCTGACAGAGGTTCAGTAACATTACTACTTCTTGGCATGACCTGATGAATAGAGGATGAGAAACAGTTGATCACATTTCAGTACAACCATACTAATTAGCTGATCAGATTATTATCCTCAAATATCAGGTAATCTCTAGCTCTGAGTATGACATGAATGAACACTTCTTATAGCATCCTCAGTACTGAAAGCTAACCAGTAGAGTTTAGTCTTTAGACCAAATAACTCTTACAAACATGAAAGTGAAATTATACAAGAGAAATTGCACAGACAAAATTCTGCTACCTGATTCCTCTCATAGAGCATATGGTTTTTTGTGAAGTATTTGTATGTATCTCGTCCCTTAGCAAGCATTCCCTGGTCAATAGTGCCAATGATTCCAATTACACGTGCAAGCAACGTTGCAGGTGAATCATTCTGAAAGAGAACCTGCACGGGTGTAGACCAATTATAGTGATTGATGCCCAACAGCCATGGAGGATGACACAAACAAAAAGACTCCTACAATATAAGATGCTCCAAAGCATAATATATTACAGAAAATCACAACTACAATTATATTGACCAATTAATGCATCCAATCATTAGGTGCACGGAGTATATCCAGAACTTACAGAAGGTATGATTGCTACGACACGTGTAGGGATGAAACTACATAAAGCAATAATAGGAAATATATGGATAACCAGAGAAATAATTAGTGGTTCAACCATTTTTAACTAGCAGTTTAATCATATGATGTAGTAGTAGTAAATGTAGAATCAATCAAAGACAACAAGTGGTTCAGACAATTGTTGAGAAACAACTATGTTGATTAATGATGGTATCCCGTGACTATGTGTATTGGTTTATCCTTTCAATTCATAAACACAAATATTCTCTCCTTTTCTTTTCTTACTAACACCTCTTTTGTTTATAGATACAGGATCACTAGCTTCTGAACACAAAGTAGGCTTATATTACCATTGGCTACTAACTGAAGGGGTCAGGGTAGCGTGACATAAACACAATCACAGAAAAGGAAGCCCAAAATCCCTGTACCTATTTTTAACCTCTATCTTTCCACCTATAGTTCTTCTTCCAGTTTGAACCTTTCTTTTTTTTCATGGCCTCAACCAACTTCTGTTCTCTTTCTTCTTCCTCCTCTCTTATTCAATCTCTCTTAGCTGGTTTCCATAGCTACAAGTTTTTTCCTTTTCTAGAACAATATCTTCCCCCAAAACTTGTTACAGTTGAATTTCTCATGGTAACTTCTCTAGAAATGTCAAATTCTCTCATGATCATGATTAAGGCCTCAAGGCGTGGAAACAGCCTCTTGCAAAATGCAAGGTAAGGCTGTGTACTTTAGGCCTTTGTGGTCTGCCCCTTCCCCAGACCCTGCATAGGCGAGAACTTCGTGTACCGGGGCTGATCATGATTAAGGCCTATAGATTCAACACCTCTTATATCATCTTGGTGGAATATCAATGTCACAACCCAAATGAATTCAATAGAAGAGGAAAATAAGATGATCTACAAGGAAAATTTTGAATTTGATGCATAGAAAACTAAAGCTCAAAGTCATCGTATGAGGTCAACTCTCACCCCAGAGATTCACATTCAAGTTCTTGACATGCCAACAATGAATTTGAATTTGAAGCAAGAGGAGGAACATGTATAATGCACAAACTTAAAGCTACCTTTTTTTAACCATGAATCACCAGTTATTCAGAGATCAGTGTCTTTCTTCACTCAGATTGAGGTATCTATTCAATTATGTCTACCTAACATGGACATGAAGAGGTGGCATAAAGAAGCTGCAACCAAGGTCAAGGACAAAAAGTACTCAATCCAGCAGCTTCATTTCCTAGCTTTGGACATGCTATGGATACAAACCATTCCTACCCTTGTACGTGTGCACCTAATTGAAGTGGGCTACTATCATGATTTTTGACTCCATACCTCATCAATCTACCCTAGCTAGTGTCCAATAATTTCTAGAAAATATTTCTAGTTTGCCTGCATAAAATGTTAGAAAATGAAAGCTCAATGCTACCACTGATTTAGGCACTTGATGTCTGCATGCCCAGTTTAACAGTGCGGACTACCAGGACCACCTTCTGGAAGACCCGACCCATTCACAATCTTGTCCGCACCCAAGACGAGTGATGAACCAAAAATCTCATCCCTTGCATGATAGCTAGCTACTGTTTCCTTGAGTTCTAAAAATGGAAAACAGTTTCACTGTCCATTTTTTAACTTAAAGAAGCATATGTTAGAATTGTCAAATCCATGAGATTTCCAGTGCATAGCTCATCCAGGATGCACACAAGATGTGAATGGATAGAATTTTCCAAAAGGTAGGCCTGATTGGAGTTATAGCTTCCCAAAGAGTGGGCTGGGCATGTGCCTACTTAAAGGGGTTATGCAGATATCAAGTACCTTAATTTAATGTTCAGCATCAGCAACAGTAAGGCTCTTAATCAAATGTGCAGAATCAGTAACACAAGGCTCTCAATTGTCATACCACCACTACATTCAAAAACTTATCATACCACCACTCAAATGGCATGATACCCGCTCTCCACTTCTACAGAAGTGAGGAGCTGTCATGCACCTACTGGAAAGGGGGTGTGCAGATATGAGGTGCCTTAATTTAATGTGCAGCATCAGCAATCCTCATGTGCCTACTGGAAAGGGGGTGTGCAGATATGAGGTGCCTTAATTTAATGTGCAGCATCAGCAACAACAAGGCTCTCAGTCATATGTGCAGAATCAGCGACAACAAGGCTCTCAATTATCATTCATTGGTCAAATGGCATGATATCCACTCTCTACTTCTTTAAAGTGTCTTCAACCTGTTGATGCAAGTGGAACCGTTTGCATAGAAACCCAGTAATATTTCCACCTTGCACTCATACTGGATTCCATGGTACAAGGCAGAAGATGATCTATTTTCACTTAAAACAGTGTGGTTGCCGCTGTTTTTCCTGTAGTGTATCCTATGTGCATCACCATTCTGAATATTTCACCATTGGAAACAGCTTAATCTCTTCATTGAACTCTAGTCTTTTTCTATTTCTCACTGAGCATCAGCACTTAGCAGTAATCTCATCCTGCTGTATTTCTAGCTTCTAATGCTCACCATTTTGAATTCTCAACATGTCGACCAGTACCACAGTTATCCATTCACACATACAATTGTTTGGTCAATGACCTATATTCGATGATGGAATTTGATAAGGGAATAATATACCTTTCTGTGTCATGTAAGTGCAGGCCTAACCTCTTCATATGTCATGTCATTCAATCTCCCTATAGATTCCATCTGATCATTTCATTAATGCTGATTTGATCACAGTTCCAATGCCTTCCAAGTCACAGTTATCAAATTGGCAAGCATAAACATTAATCCAAATGCCTTGTATTTTCCATTTTATCTAACTATCTTCAATGTCATTACTCGTATCATGACACTTCGAAGTGTTGGGGGAACTTTTGTTTAAAACAAGAATTCTTGTGCCATACAGGGCACAAAATGATCTGGCAGAAGAGACATACTTGTAAAGCCTGTAGTTTCTCTGTTAGTTGGAGTAGAACTCCTTAACATCTACAGGCAGCAGCACTTTATATAGATGCTTATGTGATGATACCTATTCAAAAAGCTTCCTCATCATAATCAAAGCCTTATCCCGATTGGGGTCAGCTAATTCAAAAAGTACCCTATTTTAAAAAAATACTGATGGTAGATGCCACTTGTACAGAATGAAAACAATTATCTGCTGACTATCAGAATCTCTTCACCTGCTTAATGAGTCTGTCAGGCCTTGAAAGATGAAGAGTATTAAAGGCATGACAAACAGTTCCCATTTAAGACAGAACTAAATGCAAGCAGTTCTTATCTCACTAAGTTGATAACGATATTATCAATCATTTTGACACTTTCAAAGTTAAAGCACAAGCTAAAATTGCAAAACTCTAAAATGAAAGAACCGAGCACATGAATTTACTTATAGGACACAAAAGTGATAAGAACAATACAAAGTGTTGATTTAAAGTGTACGCCTCTTTTATCTTTAAGTAAATTTAAGATGACCTACTATGGCATTACCAAACATTCCAACTGTTCTTGGATAAAGGACTTAAAAAGGAAAGGAGGGTGTATCAGTAAAAGATACTTTAATATGTCCATCATTGCAGGAAGCTTCCAATAATTGACATAACCTATGGGGAGACATCTACATGATCAATCAGGAATATTAACACCATTATCCACGAGAAAACCATTCAAAGAACATGCAGTAGATTCTCCCCCATACAAGGGGCACTTTAGCATATGGTCTGTTCTTTTCAGCTCACTAAGATGTAGAGTGACATTCATTTGCACTTTCACCTTGCTAACCCGTGTGGCACTTGTGCACAATTCCTCAACGGAACACAAGTCAGCCTTCTCACCCACCCTCACTTGCTAGGGCTACACTCACTCACCCTAAAAAGCAATGAGAGAACTCAAGAGAAATCAAAGGGACTAGCTTGAAGAGAACTATATTGCAATTCAAGTAGCTTCCATTCTGTCCTACAAATGAGAAACTCTCCCCCTTTTATAGGCTTGGGGAGGTACAAGCAATGGTTTAGATTATGTACAAGTGTCACTAATCCAACAAAGACTACATTGTTCTAGACTATTCTACCATCCTCTTGAATAAGGAATATTCTAGAGGACTTTTAGAGACGCTCTTTCTAGAACTTGGACTTGGGCTTTCCATAGCTGTTTGGGTAAGAACCCCTTTATGGCCTATGGAAACAGGGTCACAGGCCTGTTGGGTGTGTAGTGAAATTGGGCCTCGTGACACGATGCTGACATTAGAAGGTTGGACTGTATTTATCTTTTTCTCGAAATGAATTGGATTCTAGTTATTTTGCTATAACAAATAGTTCTCTCATTTCAAACAAAGTAAGAATGTAATATACAGCTTATTGTTGCTAGAACAGATAAAAAAGCCAACGAAAAGCTCAAATAGCTAAGTCCTCCAAAACTTAAATGGTTGTGGCATTGTGCAAAAGTATAAATAAAGCTAAGATCATGTAGTCCTCGTAGTGGCAACTAATGCGCAACCAAATTACCTCAAAAACCGATCAGGCATGCAGATGTAAGCATACTTGATGCAGATGAAAGAGAGAAAGAACCAAAATTAGGTTTCAAAAGGCCAAAAGATTGGTTTGCAAGAATTTGAGGAACAAGGATAGATATAGGGCTTTCTGATAGAGGAAAATACTCATAGAAAGAAAGAAAGGAAAGAAAGGAGACCTCTTGTAGAGACAGAAAGAATGTCCACCTTGGAAGAAATTAGGATAAGAAGAAGTATGAAAACAGAGTATCACAAAAGATAGAAGAAGAAGAATAGGGTAGAAGAGAAGATTCACAGAAGTAGAGAGCAGAATAATGAGTGGAAGTAGAAGAGAAGATGCAATGAAGTTAAGAGCTGAGGAGAAGGAAGAAGAAGAAGAGTTGAGAAGTAGAAGAATAAATCTGAAGAAGAGTTGAGAAGGCTTAAGGGTTACTTGACTTACAAGGAATTTATTACTTAAAACCAAATCAACAACATGACAAAAGAATTTGTTATGCACCTAATTCCAAAACAAGGGCCACAACCATTAAACAAATTGAAACATATGGCCCACAACAAATAACTTAATCAAAACACAGTATAAAACTCCTAATTGATAAAACCACCTCTTCACTATGGATAAAATTAAAGATTTGAGTAATGTTCCCATCAATATTGGTATGGTTATTACTTCCTTTGGAAAAGCTACAAGAAGATATTTCTAGCACCAAATAAGTCACCTCATGATTAAGTCGTTACTTTCTTTGGAAACAGCCTCTTGCAAAAATGTAATGTCAGGTTGCGTACTATAAGCCTTTGTGGTCTGCCCCTTTCCCAGAATCTGCATATGTAGGAGCTTCATGCACCGGGCTGACCTTTTTTTATTTATAAGCCACAAGCAAGTAAAGTTCTTTTCAAGCTAAGTTGTACCACGTTCAGATAGATTATCTGACCCACTAAATCACAATTAGACTCAACCATTTCCATTGTCTTGTCTACATGTTTCTTCCATTATTTTAAACAATAAATGCCAATGCCATGTTCTCCAAAAGAATTACTATGGCAATCATCCATATGCTTTCAAACAGAAAGAAAGCCTTGCAGAGTGGATGAACCAAATTACTAATGTTTATAACATTTTTAAGAACAACAAATAACATGTTTCCCACGAATAAGTATCTGTAAGAATTGGTAATTATAATAAAGGGGGAAATGTACAGGGAAAGAAACCTGGTGAATTTTAGTATTTGCTTCAACAAGAAAGACTGAAAATTTTCTGCAACTAAGGCACTTCATATCCCATGCAACATGGAGAAGCATCAGGTGTTGCAACTTACATTGCCAGTGCAAAGTTCAGCCAAGATGCATCCAAGTGACCAGATATCAATCTTCTTATCATATGAAAGGCCCAATATAACCTCAGGAGCACGGTAAGAGCGAGATTGCACATATGAGCACAAATGATCTGTTTGGAAACAGCTACTACCTAGGTCAATGACTTTCACTTCGCACCTACTGTAACTCTTTACCAGTATGTTCTCAGGCTTCAAATCACAATGAATAAGACCAAGGTCATGCAAGAATTGAAGAGCCTCCAAACACTGAATGGTAATTGACTGCACAAGAAAATTTACACAATAATATCATAAAGCAGCAGCAAATAGAGAAAAAACAAAGCAAAGGGTTTCAAAGCTTGAACAATAACCTAGAATGCAAACCTGCAGCCTGGGCATCGTAAAGTAAACCTCTCCTCCAGATTCTCTATTGAACTTGTGAAACTCGTATAGGTTTGCCTTGAGAAGTTCACACACGATCAACAGATGCTCCTGCACAAGACAAATGACTCATAATTCCCACATATGACCTACCATGGTGGACAAGAATCATTAGTGAAAATTAATAGGCAATTCAGAAAGTTGCAGAAAAAACTCAGACAGTAGAATTGTTACTAACAAGAAAACAAAACAAAGGAACAATATGTAGTTTTTACTCTTGCGAATACCACAGCATAAGAGAAAAAGCTTTTCGGAGTGTTATTAAAGGCTGAAAGCCATAAACATTTTGAATACAGGCTCCAAATGCAGGCTGTATGCATACCAATGTATAGATGAAAGTCTTACTATATGAATGAATGCCTGGGACAGGCTTTAACCTCTTAGTTTTAAATATCCTTCCACCCAACAGTTCCAGGAAATGTAGTTATTTCTCAGAGAAATTTCAGCATATATAGTCAACTTAAAAGGTATAAGATTTTGGCAGTAAAAACAACTCTCCTAAGAAGAAGGAACAGCCTTGTTATGCCTCAATAAATATCATTATCTGTGACATGCAAATAAAAGAATTAACAACATATGCAAATTGCTATTCCTAACCACGAACTCATGGCAAAGAAATGAACATCACAACCAGAGTCACTGTTCCAAAACTCGCTCTTCAATAGGTAAGCATGAAATGTGAACCCCAATCCCCATTCTCACCATCCCGCCCAAGCTGAAATGTTCAAACTAAAGGTCATCACAACTAGATTGCTTCTATGTTTAAAACTTTGCACTCAAGATATCCTTTGTGGTCCACCCCTTCTCCGGGCCCCGCATACGTGGGAGCATCGTGCACCGGGCCGCCCTTTTACACAATATTCATACATCAGAATTCTGGGACTAGAGGAAACCTGCATGTGCTAAATTTGTAAAGTGGACATCAGAATAGACGTTCAGTTACTGCAGTGATGTCAGTCACATAATGGAACTTTAGAAATTGCCGTAACAAAATAATTTGACCTGATCTTTTACCTGTTTTGAAGTTATGATCCTTCAGCCTTAAAAAAATATTTATAAATTAATGGTTTAAAACATCCAAACATATGCACGAAAGTGAAGAAAGGTGGAAAGATAAACTAGGTGAATAGTCTAAATGGTTCCTCTGGGGACTGCATATCACTTTTGCATAAAGCAACAAGCACATTGTTAATAACCTCACATAGAAACCCGATAAATGAAAGACTGAATAAGCAAGCAAAGTACGAGTGTAAAAATTAATTAAAGATGATCATTGCTCATTGGAAAAGACTAATCTTCAAGAAGTCATCATTTACAAATCAATCATACATTAACATAAATCATAATCAAGAAAAATGTTATTCAAGCCAATTCAAAGTTTGACTTACACGATAATAGAAGTAATCATAAAGACGTAAAATATGGTACTTGTCAGCAGGATCATTCTTGTTGACGAACTTGAGAAGCTTTATTTCGTCAAGGCTCTGATCAAAAAAGTCTTTGTTGTTCTTTATAATCTTCACACAAACATCCATGCCTGTGTGTAAGTCATGTGCTTGAATAGCTTTGCTGAATGCAGCTGATCCTAGATATTCAGTAACATGATACCGACCAGCAATCACTGAATTTAGAACAACTTGGAAGTTTTTATCCTCTTCAAACCCAGTTCTGAGAAAATATAAAATGGAGATCAGAGAGCAAGTAAAACAGATAAGTAACACAGGTAAAAGTGACATGAAGTTACTTCCCCTCGTAAACCAAATAACATTGGTAGAAGCAGCTTGCCAGAGAAGGAAAATATAATTAGCAGATAAACAAATAGAGACAAACAAAAATAGGAAAAACAATATTATATTAAACCATTCTAGAAATGTTACATAAACAGAGAGATTACAAAACATGCCTGTTTTTCCTGTGCACAATCTTGAGATTAAAGGTTTCAAATTCATCCTCCTGTGCTCTTATCTGTCTTACTTGCTCTTGCACCGCCGCCGCTTCTTCATCTTCTAATGTCGATCCTGGGTATTCTTCTCTAGCATCCCCTGTTTTGTCATCATGACCTTTCTTGACATGCTCTCTCTCAACATAACCATAGTTTGAGAGCGCTGATGCAGTCGAATTTGTTGATCTTACTGCATTAGCAACATTTTCATCCCTAGAGCTCTTCACAGGTGAAGAATCCGTGCTCTTTCGCCTCCATGTGGCAAGCATGTCGTCTGTCCCAATCAAACCATTCCCATAATCATCTGCTTCTTCACCAGTCACAGCATTAGCCTTGCTTGACCACAAAGGTTTACTTGAGTCGGTCTGCATCCCATTCCCAGCACTCAAAGGAGATGGGAAAGAGAATCCACCATCACCATAACCAACTCCAAGTATACCCTTTTCAGGCACCATAGCATACTTATTTGAGTCATTTTTAGTTATCCCTGTTTTATCACTGTTTGACTTCTCAACATAATTCTTGTTTGTGTCATGTTGAGAATGCTTGGACCTACCAATACGTACATCATGATCACGAAAAAACTCCAAGTCTCCTTTACTACTTCCCCCAACAAAACTTTCTTGTACTTCACCACCAATATCAGCTGCATTGCTGTTGATTCCCACACCAATAGACCTGACCGAACCATGTTGATCATCATCCATGCAAAGGTCCTCCAGTCGAGGCCGTTCGATCTCATTTAAAATTCTCCCGTTGTTTGACATTGTAAGTTCGTTAGTCTGATTAACAAATCCTTGCCAAACAGGTTCTGCACGCATCAAATTTAGTTCTTCTTCATCCATTACCAGTCCATCATAATGAGCTATTAAATCAGTTTCATCTGCTGTTCCATACATTCTGGCCACTGAAAGCCCTATAGGATCCTCTGAAGCAGCAACTTGTTCCATATTTTTCCCTGGAAAATACTGCTCACCAGAGAAGTAAGACTGCTCCTCAGCAAACGATTGGTCATCATCCTCATTCTTTGCAGGACATCTTTCCGGCTGGTCTGGAACACTACCACGGCCCGTACCCTTCTCGTTGTCGCTTGGGTAATCAATTTCATGAGCCAGAAACCAAGTCTCATCTTCAATTGGCTGTCTCATGTATCCAACATCGTCGTCGTCATCATATTCGTCAGAATCCCAGTATTCATTTGGATAGTCAATCGATTCACTTAAACCATCACCAACAGTTGCAAAACCAGAAACCAGATCAGAAGCATCCTCAGTAATTCCCTGACTTACAGACAGGCAACTAGTTCCAACTGTCCGTTTTCCACCTGTTTTCAACATTTCCCAATCATAAGTTCAGGAAGTTAACAGCTAGAGAGGAAATCCAATGCATATTGGACAGTTGTTCTAGGGAATACCTTGAGATTATAAACTTAAAATCAAAGACTAACCAGAAACAAAAAAAGGACAACATGAACCAAAAGACTTGAATGGTCTACTGTAGACCAGAGTACAAAAAATTGTGTATTTACTTCTGAAGCAGACGACTTTATCAATTACAGTAATAACAACGACTTGTGAATAGTAAATTACAGCTGTGTCTGCTTGACTTAAACAGTCTGGAACATCAGCATCTTGATACTAATTACAATTATGTTTCAAGAGTGGCCAAAAAGAGATGTTTATTTGGATTAACAGAGATGAATAACAAAAGTGGCCAACATACAAAGTCCTAATGATGACTAAGATATATAGTATTTTAATATCACTACATCACAAATTTCAGTTTGTGTATTTCATGGCAGCTGAGAAATCGAATGTGATACCATGATAAAGTTAAAAGTATATGGTGAATAGGGTATCCATGGCCAGTAATCAGTCAAAAGGATGATGCTGGTATGTCTATAGTATAATCCGAGAAACAAAACTACTGCTAAAGAATCTGTATCTGTCAATAACAACGGCATCTAGGAACAGAAGCAAGCATCTGTATAACAAAACCTGACTACTACTTGTGTTGGTTGCAAGAAAGCAACAGAGACTCCAAGGAAAGATTTTATTGTGTGCACATGCAAGGATCGCCAAATGTATGATGTAAAATATCCACATAGAAAAACATTCTGGCAGAATAAAGAAACTCTAGTGAAAGAGGATAGTGATATGCATGCTTAGGAAATGACTGTAAGCATCATATAATAACAATATCACCAAAAGTGTTCTATCCAGTCACAACCATGCCATTTAACCACTCTCTAATACTGCATTGAGATCTGTATTGTATTTCTGTTTCAGCTACCAAGTCCCTTTTGCAAAGGTTAATAATAAGTTTTGTCTATGCCACCATCAGAATCCCCAGTCATTTTTCATTCCAGAAGCATTTTTTTGACCAGAAAAAATCATTATTTAGCCTTACACCTTAGGCTCTTAGCCTTTCCTTACTGATGCTCGTAATGAACCTTCCAAGCAATGTGTCAGTTTCAGTTATAAACTTATAAGCTGGACAAGTGGCTTAAATTAGCATTTAAATACTGCTTGAATTATGTGCAAAGGTTAAGAACCTAAATTAGCTTAGCCTTCTGGCTGGTAGTCATATAATACCAAGTACCCCTTTTTGTCAGAGGTTAATAATGACATTTTGTCTATGCCAACATCAGAATCATCACAGTCATTGTTTGTTCCAGAAGCATTTTTTTAACAAAAAATTTCATTATTTAGTCCTTAGGCACTTAGCCTTTGCTTTCTTATGCCCGTAATGAACCTTCCAAGCAACATGTCTGTTTTAGCCATAAGCTGAAGAATGGGCTTAAATTGGCATTTAATTCTTATGATACCATTTGTGTTTATGTTATGAGTCGTGGCAGGAGTCAGGCTCTTTTAAGCATCCTAAGAAGTTGACGCCCATTTTTCTCGTGCATGGATAAATGATTTTGTATACCTAAGTTATTCATCATGTTCTTTATACCTTAGGTAGGCTAGAGACCAAATTACATGCCCATTGGATGCTTTTGGCCTATACTTCTTTGACTTCAAAACCACAACCATCCATTTTTATTTTTATTTTCAAATACCCAAGAAAAGTGGTTAAGATCATCCAAATGCATTGATTTCTTGTGGATTAGATCTATAAAAACATTTCATTATGATGCATGAGAAAAAGAGCATCTGAATTTTGGACACTTTTAACATGGCCCCCTTATGTTTATGCAGATTGACAATTTCATGCACTAGACTGGGCATAGACTTCTTCTACAAAACATAAAGACAAGTGTTTTTCACTTTTTGATAGTATTGAAGTATGTCACTAAACATGTAGTGTGCAAATTTAATACATAACAGAGATGGTGGAGGGAAACCCACCTCCCAACAATTCCCCAACTTCTAGATCATATCGCATAAATTAAACACAGAGAGTGATGATGAAGGAAAATACATCTCCAACATACCCTACTTTCTTTACCCTGCCTCCAATTTGGAACAATTGGCTGCCGCATTCACATCCCAGAACAAGAAATATAGAGATCCAGAGAATCCAAGTGGTTGGAATAAATGGAGATATGTCTCTAGAGTTTTGTATGATTGGCGGGTGCTACTCAAACTGAAAAAACAATTCTATCGGATGGCTGTAAGGCTGGCCATGCTCTATGAATCAGTGTTCGGCAGCTAGGGAACAATATGTACATAGGATGAGCATAGCCGAAATAAGCATGTTAAGATAGATGAGTGGCAAGACAAGAAATGATAGAATTAGAAATGAAAACATTACAGGAAACTTAAGAGTGGCACCAATGGGTAACAAGATGAGAGACACTATATTTCTATGGTTTAGACATGTCCAATGGAGACCGAAAATGGCACCAGTTAGAAGGAGTGAGGCAATTCAAGTCGAAGGTTCTAAAAGGGCAAGGGGAAGGCTCAAAAGAACGTGAATAGTAGTGAGAAAAGATTTAAAAACTTTGGGACTAAATGAAGACATGATAATTAATAGAGGAGAATGGAGGAACAAGATTCATGTGGCCAACCCTAATAGGGAGAAGGTCTTGATGATAAATATGATGCACGTCTCAGAACAATGTTCCTAAAATAAAGCACCCTAATATCACTGAAGTAGAGCCTTCCATGATGTTTCATCTAGGTGTTCTCAAACATTTTCAACTAGAAGCTTATCACAATACCACTCTTTTTCCTTTTAAATGGTATCAGACAAACAACTTTGTCATTAATGGATCCAATCAGTCCCATGGGGAACCTGTTCTGACACTTAGATGATATGAGGCAGATTAGACATATCTCCATTCATTGTGATGTTTATGCATCCTGGGTATTTTGAAGTTTCAGCCAAAGAAGCTCTCTCCCAAAGCTATAGTTTGCACTTTTATCAGCAGTACTGATGAATATGGGAGGTACTGCCTTCTTCTGGGAAATTCTAATCTAATGCCATGTCTCTTTAATGACAGCAAATTTTATTATCCTCCATTAATTGACCATTTGGGACAGATAGATGGATCCTGACTTTTTCTACAGAAGGCCCTCCTGCAGATGATCATGTCCTAGTCATAGGACAAGACATGGAGCAACACGATAGGCTTTACACATCTCAGCATCACCCTCAAGAAGCATAGAATAAGCACATATATGTGATCCCTCTTCCTGTGCTGAAAGCCAATGGCATGACAAATGGATAGAAATAATGTGAAATGATATGGAGGCTCATGCAAGATAATTGTAGGAAACGAATAGGTTTACAAACTCAAGAAAAAACCAAAAGCATGCTGAAAGATGCAAAGTCAGACTAGATCAAAGGGTATAATCAATTACATGGATATGACTATGATTAACCTTTGGTGTAACTGAAAAAGTAACATCATTTGTCCAGCAAGTACTGCAGCTAACACATTTGACTGGTACTTATCACAGTTAGACATCAAGAATGTTCTTAAATGGCCATATAAAGAAGACGTGTATGCAGAATAAAGAGGTATAAATAACAGAAAGGCAAACTTTGTGTAATAATCAGAAAAAGTTACATATGGGTCTCATACAAGCACCACATGAATGGTTTAGGAAACTACATCAAGAATCCACAAGAATTAAGAGGATAAGGCTGGTAACACCCTATTCATTAGAGGGCTTAGTCAGATATTTCTATTATCTTTGATATATGTTCATGAGAGGTCAATAATCGATTCATGTCATGTTAGGGTTGCCATACTTTGAAGAAAATGCTAGATGAATGGAGGAAGAGCTCTATTGTACCAATTTATAAGAACAAAGGAGATGTACAGAGCTGCACCAATAATTAGGAGATCAAATGTATGAGGCACACTCTGAAACTTTTGAAAGAGTAATTGAGAAGATGCTACGGCATGAGATAAGTGTGTCAGAGAACCAATTTGGTTTCATGCCTGGGAGGTTTACCATGGAAGCTATTTTCTTACTAGGCCAAATGATAGAGAAATACAAGGAGAGAAGGAAGAACTTCTACATTGTCTTTATTGACTTAGAGAAAGCTTATGATAAGGTCCCTAAAGAGTTGATATAGAGGGTGTTGCGCAAAAAAGGGGTTTCTCAGGAGTATGTAGACATAATTAAAGACATGTATGAGGGAGTGATAACAAATGTTAAGACCACTAGCAGAGAGATCGGTGATTTTTCTATCACTGTAGGATTGCACCAAGGATTGGCATTGAGCCCATACCTTTTCCTGTTGGTTATGGATGAGTTAACAAAACATCTGCACGAGGAGATTCTGTTGTGCGTGCTATTTACAAATAATATAGTTTTAATTGATGAGACAAGGAGGGCGTAAACACAAAGCTAGAGTTATGAAGAGAAGCATTAAATCCTAAAGGATTTAAAATCAATCGAACTAAGACAAAGTAATATAGAATACAATTTTAGCAAGGAATGGAGGAGTGGAGCACCACTAAAGATTGATAACCAAGAAGACCCTGTAAAAGACCACTTTCGGTACTCAGGATCAATGATTCATGAGAGTAGAGAGATTGAGAGGGAGGTTACCTAGAGAATCCAAGCGGGTTGGAATAAATGGAGATATCCACCTAAAGTTTTGTGTGATTGGCGGGTGCCACTCAAACTAAAAGGAAAATTTTATAGGATGGCTATAAGGACGGTGATGCTCTATGGATCAGAGTGTTGGTTAGTTAAAGACATCATGTTCATAGTATGAGCGTAGCAGAAATGAGGATGTTGAAATGGATGAGTGGGCAAGACAAGAAAGGATAGAATTAGGAATGAAAACATTACAGGAAACTTAGGGGTAGTACCAATAGGTAACAAGATGAGGCAGACTAGACTTACATGGTCTGGACATGTCCAACAGAGACATAAAATGGCGCTAGTTAAAAGGAGTAAGGTGATCCAAGTTGAAGATTCAAAAAAGGCCAGGGGAAGGCCCAAAAGAACATTGATAGAAGTTGTGAGAAAATGTTTAAAAGCTTTGGAACTAAATGAAGCCATGACACTTAATAGAGGGGAATGGAGGAATAGGATTCATGTGGCCGACCCCTTATTGGGATAAGGTCTTGATGATGATGATGGTATGTTCATGAGATAACTGTCATCAATTAGAGACATTGAAAAAACAAAACCAATGACAAAGGCTTGAGGCAAGTTTAATATGAAAAACATTGCAGAAGTGCTACTTTCTAGGTGTCAAAATTAAGAAAGGCAAGGAAGCATGTCATCAATCTAATGAAAAGTTAGTATGGCCAACTGCTGGCCATTAGACCCAAAAGACTGGTTATAGTATTGACAAAGTGTGAGCACTCCAAAGTGCCTAAAATATAAAGCATAGGCCTTGATATTATGTTAAGTAATAAATTAGTCAGGTTCTCAGCATGTGCATAACCTAATCAAGCAATTAGGCAGATTAAGAACATCTTCAGGTATACAAGAGGTAAAGAATTATCCTTTTGCCTTCAGTGTCTTATCGAGGTTATGGAGTCCTCATAGTTGAGGTAGAATAACAGTTTGACCATTTTAAATTCAAGTACTTTTTCTTTTCTTTTATTGCAAGAGCTAAATTGTCATTCACCACTTAATCAGCCGCTGGGGCCACCTTGTGTTCTCCTACTCTTTTCTTCTGACAGGTAAAAGTAAATATTCTAGTGTAAAAATGTAACCAAAACAATCCTGTCAGACAACAACATTGATTGAGAGCCCTCTGCTATCTAACTCTTTTGCCTTTCTTTTATGATTAGTCTCCTGCTAGAAACAATAATATTTTTATTCCACATCAATGTGATTTTGTGGCTCTGACACTAATATCAAGATAGCTTGTGGTTAGGTTATGTATCGGGTTTTAACATAGTGGATTTACTGTTTTGAGAGGCTTTATTCTTTGGCATTGTCTGTCTTATGATGGATACCTGATTCTTATATCTAAATACATATGCAGCAAGCGGTCTAAGTATGGAAAAAACTGGAGGAAATTTCATTGTCTGTTAAGTATATAAAGTAAACGCCATATTCACAGTGTATTAAAGTTGATAAGAGGCACTCTGCTTATTATTTATAGTGCATGCAGACTGGGGAAGCAAAAATCATATACTAATGAGCTGTTGGCTTCTTTAAGGTTGGCCCTTGGAATAGCAATACGAAAGAAAAGCTAATAATGAAAAAACTGGGGAAACATCCTGTATGATATCATGCATATAAAATCCAATAAATTCAATACCATGTGTGTAAAATCAAATAATTCACCATTATCAACTGTTTACAAATCAAAACAGAAAGGGCTACACTCTAGGCATGCATGAAATGCAGAATAGCGGCATCACAAAAATTTGTGGAAAACATTATTGTGAACAAACCTGAAGAAATTTCTTGTCCAACTGGAACATCAAGGAATGATCCTATCAAGAATGTGTTATCAGTGTTCATGATTTTTAATCCAGATCCATGGTGATCAACCTTTTCTTCCCAATGATTGGTTTCTGGCTTATCTTCAGATTTGAGTTTGACAGGAGGCAGACGTGGAAGCTCTTCTGCGTGATTATCAGCTATTAGTGGTAAATCCAAGCTCCCAAAATTCTTTTGTTCAGAATATCCTTGAGGCTTTCCAGATAATACAGACCTGTCACTGTCCACCTCATCAAGTTGCCATCGGTTAGCTTCAATTGAATTTTTGCTATCCAACTTCCATGTTCCTTCTTTTTTCCTTTCACCTGCACTGAGAATGCTGTTGTAACTGCATGATGCATCCCCCACAGGGAATGGGAAAACAGTCTTGATGGAGCATTCTTTCCACAGTTCAGATGGAGGCAACCCAGGTCCTTCTCTTATCAACCATGGATTATCTGCTAATGGATCTTTAGAGTAAATGCTATTTGGTTTGCTGGCCTGATCAAGCTCCTTATGTTCCATTATCGGATTTCTCTCATGCTTCACCTCAGCCTTAGTTTTACTCGTGCTTCCAGTCCATGACATTCTTTGTTCATCTGACAAATCTGGCCCCATAGGATAGCTTTCTTGCGGATTCACCCCTCCAGTTGAATTTCTATTGTCTGAAACCACAACTGGACGGGACTTTGTTTGCCCAGACAATTGAAGCTCTGAAAATTTATTAGTAACTGCACCAGCACTCTCTGGAAAAGCACTGACACGATCATCACTGGGGTTAAAGTTCCATGTGTACATATCTTCCAAACTGTTTGCTGAACCATGAGTAAAAGCAAATCCCTTTTCACTTGACCCAGAAAATTCATTGGGTTTATTTCTTTCCCCACTGGAAGCATTTTTCAGCTTGCTATCAGACCCATTTCCCACGGTTCCACACCCAACCTCTTTAACAATAAGCTCGCTCGAAATCTCACTACTCTGAGGGCCAACACCCCAATGTTTCAATGCAGCCCCACTATCCATTTCTTCTTCCTGGGCACTAGTCAAATCCCTCTCTTCCGAAATAGATTTCTGGATGGATCCATTCAAATCCGTGCGATTACTGAGCTCGCCACGCAAAGCAGCTTCAGCACGTGTAAACCGATTTCGTCTCAGGAAATCCAATATAACATCTACCTTCTCTGACATTCCTTAACGGTCGCCAAGGACCAAGCAGTGGCTAGAAAGAGGAGCTAGAAATGCCTAATAATAAAACGAAAAAGACATTAAAAGAACTACAGTTCAACTCTCAAATCACCAAATCCTACATTTTCTAATTCAGGAAAGTAAAGAAAATCCGTCAGACAGATAGTAGACGGAAATTGCATATTTTTTCCAAAAGGTCGTAGACAACAAAAACCCTAGTGTAGAAAACCTTATAACCTGCCACAAACCCTAAACATTCTGACATTTGTACAAGAACGACAAACGAGATAAATACAAACCACAATGTCGAGATCGGCAGCTTAAACAAACCCTAGAAAAGTCCAAAAACGACCGAATAGGGCGGAAAAAACCTAGCTTCGAGCAGCAAATTCGAACAGAAAAATCAACAAATGGAAGCAAAAGATGGCAAAAACTTGGAAGAGTAAAAAACAACACTAGAAAACAGAGATCGTGGGAAACTTACAGATAGAAAAAGGGTGTCCAGAGAAGGATTGAGAATCGATGACATCGTGGCGTTTCAGTGCGGGGGAAGGGTTCATGTCGGCCGTAGATTCCATCGCCATCGAGAAAACCACAAGCCACACCAACAACAAGAACATCATACGGCATTTTACATTTTAAGCCTGCTGCATTTTTCCCCGGAGCCAAAACCTCGCATCGGGAAAAACAAATAAAATATGGTGTTTTTTATTTTTTTCTATTTTTTATATTCTTTTGTTATTCTTACCTCTAGGCATGTTTCCAACCTCCAATCGTCCCCGGAGAAGAAGACTTGCCGTCGATTTTTTCCTCGCCGGCAAATCACTGGCGCTTGCCTCTGTTTTCCTCCCTTCCCCTCACCAATTCTTGTCCGATGAACGAGAAACCAGAGGGTTTTTACTCGTGCTGGCTAGAATATGACGATGAACGGCTCCGATCGACGATCAGTGCCGCCGTTCACTATGTCTTTCCGGGCGACCGACGCGTATTCCCCACAGTCGATCTCCGTTTCACGTCATCGATGAGGCAAACGGATGGTGCAGGATGAGCCACGTCCTCCTCTTTTCTCTCCCTTCTCCCTCTCCCTCTCCCTCTCTTCTCCTTCCTCTTCTTTCTGCCCTCTCCTTCTTCCTATTCTTTTTCCTTTCTCGGTTCTCTTAGTTTACAGTCCACAGTCGAATGTTTTAAGTGGGGTGGGGTGCCAATATGAAAGTGGCCCCCTTCTTCATTTGAGTTAAAGTTTTTATTTAATCATTTATGTATTTACTAAAATGTCCTTTGTATTAAAAAATTCATAACTTCTCTATTTGATCTCCAATTTTAGTATTCTTTGTGTCATTATATTCGTTTTTTTTTAGTATAATTCAAATTTTGAGGTTTCGAGGTTTAATCGGTTCTCTTTCAGAAGATGAATTTTATAGGAGTTTAAACACAAAATTTAAAGATTGAGGCTATTACAATGTGTGTCCCAAGAGTGATGCTGAAAATAGATGTCATCAATGGATCTCACTTAGAGAAAAGTTGAAACTGGACAAAAGCCTTCGGTGCCTTCTCTTCTTGGCTACAATTACATAACTAGACCACTCCAAGGCTAGTTATAACTATTGTTCTTTTTACTCTCCTTAACTCTCATAAAACTAACTCGTGGCTTATTCTAAATGCAGGCCTATACCATTTGATTAAGGATTGCAATGGATAACTAAGGGTTTTATGTTTTATTACTAATATATAATTATCAACCTAAATAGTTGAAGAAATGTACTCACCTTCTTTTAGTTAATAAAAACCCATTTGTAGGGAAAATTTTGTATTAGTTTCTTTATATTGTTGCTTATTACAAATGTATGGAATGAACATTTGCTTTCATGCGTTGTATATTGTCTATTTATTATTCTTTCCATTCATTTGCAAAACAATGCTGGTTAGACTATAATTTGATGCAATCAGTTAGGTACATTTGCAGCTTAGTGTTAAGGGTTCATGTTTGTCGAGCTCTATGTAGAAAGTGATGATCTCATCCTAAGATTCATGTACTAAAATATCAAAAAGCTTGATCTACTTCTAGTCATTCATCCCAATTATAGTCATGCTACTTAATAATGTTATTTTAATGTTAGAGGTGTTAACATGCTAAACCTAGTCCAACCTCGTCGCAAATTTGAAGGGGCCTCGAGTTTAACATGTTCTTAATAGCATAAATTATTGAGCATAATTTATCAACAAAAAACTATAGAAAATTGTTTGCATGTAATATACACAACTAAAGATACATCTAGTTTCTAGATTTGAGATTTCTAAGAGTTTTTATTAGGGGATCTCAATGGTCTTGTTCTACCCAGATTTGGAAACAAACTATTTTAATTTCACAATGGCCAATTTTAGTTCCAACTTTAAGGACCAAAATTAAATTGTTTAGTGCTAGTGTGGTTCTTGGTCCCTATTTGTCCTATTACTTAAAAATAACTGTAGTATCTGAGTCATACGAAAATAGATGTGGGAGAAAATATTACACCCAATATACTCTTTTGATAGATACATTATAGTAGAATAACATAATCACAAGAAGCAAACAAAGCTATGTAAGCGACTTTAGCAGGTAAAAGACCCTTTTTCTTGTCACTAGAACCACAAAATCAAAACAATATGAATTTAATATACTTGCATTCAAATTGCAAATTAAATCAAGCAAAACAACCCTAACCCTTCACTAAATTTGCAAAATCCATTTTTTATTTTTGAAACAAACTCACAAAAATCACATATTCAAATTGAGAACAGAAATGATGAAAATAGAAACAAAAATCAAATTCAAGTGCAAAACACATAACAAAATCATAAACAACTATAAATTTCTCGATGAAAGCCAAAAAAATTCAATGACAAGTGTAAAAACAATGAATAAAACATCCACAATTATCACCACATAGGAAAGCCAAAAAAAGCAAAAAACTCATAAAAAGGAATTAAAAACATATATATGTGGCATCAATCAAGAAATGCATGGAGGAGAATAAAAGATCGAGCTCTAGCTTATCATAGGAGGAAAAGGAGAAGAAATCATATAATTTAATGAGTTATCCTTTTCTTATTCTTAGAGTTAAAGGAAAGAATCACAATATGAAAATGTACCTCTAATTTAAGTTGAAAATATGCTCTCTTCTTCATTTATTTCTTCTTCTTCTTAAAACACACACACACACACAAACCTATGTGTTTTAGACTTTAAGGGTTTTGAGTTTATGAGAAAAATTGGTTGTTTTACTGTGACAAGTTGAAAAGTCTAACGTACCTCTATTTACTTATGAAAAACATAATAAATTAAGGATATATTTAGTTTTACAGAGTTTGAGTTACAAAAACTGTATTACCCTTGACTAAATTGAAGTAAAACGTAAACTGATAGGTGTGATGGTTTAAATTTTTTGATACTTGATTTTGGTCTGGTTTTTCTGACATAGAATTAAAACCAAACAAAAATTTATTCAAATCTATTGGCAAAGGACCAAAACTAGACTATTAGTTCCAACTAAACTACAAGAATCTAATTTATTTATTTTTTATTATGTTCTCTAGAATTCTTGCCCTCATTGATTGTTCTAGTTTTAACTTATAGCTCACATTTTCTAATATCTAAGATCTTCTTGGTTCGATTATCTTAACCCTTTGATTATATATATAATAATTAATTTGTGAATACTTAAATATGATTCTTATAAACTTTTATCTATTCCTTTACTAGAAAGAAAAGAAGTTCTCTTCTCTTTCTCTCCACAGTATTTTTGGATTATCTAAGAAGACGATTTCCAATCATGCATGTAATTCTATTTGAATGAGTGTATTGCAAGGACACCAATAGAATTTCATTCCATATAGAGTTGTTATACAGTGTTTGTTTGTCTAAATTAGTACATGCATATGCATAGTAGAAGTAGATCTGCAGTTCCAATTTGGTAGTCAAACTAAAGGAATGCTATTCTAACTATAGTGTAGTCTAAGCAACCACATTTTTTATAGCTCACCTTTTCAAGATTCCACTCATTCATCTTATTGTTCCAACTTTGCAGCTCACCTTTGGAAGATTTTACTTGCTCATCTCTTTGCTCAAACATTGGACTTCTTGCAAGTAAAAGACACATGGTTAAGATGATTTTAGTGCCTAAAAGATTGCATGTTGTTTACCAAAATTTCTAAACAATTCCTTTATATGCACATATTTTCATAAGCTAGAATTATCCAAACAATGTGGTTTTTTTATCTATAAGACATCTAAATCTTGAGTAATGAGATGAACAACTTAGATTATTCAGAGGATGGTTATAGAAAATATAGTTGTTAGATCACACCCATGGCATGGTCACTTCACCATTCCTCTTGAAATCATTCATCTTTTATGCCATATAGCTTGTAATAATGAAAACGATCTTCTCCAAAGATTCTTGGATTGATTACTTCATCTCCTACCCTTTTTTGTCCTTGAACTTGCTAACTCACCCATTTTTCCCACTACAGTTGCAATTGTGATCTAGATCACCAATTGGAGATGCATTTTAATGCATGCCCTATATATGATAAGATCTCTGAGGTTAGTGGTTTGGATGTGCATTTAGCATGTGAATATCTATCTATAAATTTAAATGTCGAGGCATATGCAACTCTCTTAAAACTCTGGTCGTGTTTTATGTTGTTGCTATTTTTGGTGCAAGAAGATGAAAGCAAGCTAAATGCATGCCCATGTCGCACTTTCCAGTGTTAAATTTGTGCACGATTCATTTGTTAAGCATGCTACCTAGGCACAATATTCAACCTTTGCACATATCTAATAAAAAAAGAAGTCACACCTAGTCCTATAAGGTGGATTTAGGTCCCTCCAACTCTCATGTCCATTCTAGATGGCATTTGTGGGGTTTTGATGATCCAAAGGGCCTTTCAAGTGGCCCCTACAACGATAGTTTCCACTCAATAGGATCACCACCTTAGCCTTCAACTCATTTTACTTTTAAAGTCACTATGCAACTTCAATTTCAATTTACCTTGTAGGCTCTCCACAAGATCGAGGGTTCATATCTCGCTGCGCTCATTACCCACGTTTTCCATGGAGGAATGTAGTCATTAGGTGAGGCCAATGAATAAGGGGGCGGATGGCTTCCTCTTGCTTCACGCTTAATCAAGTCAAAACCCATAAAAAACAAATCCATCTTCAATCCAAACCAGCCATTAAATAATAAACTAGGTAGCTCAGCCCGCGGGCCACCGCACATCAAGTTTACACAAGAACGCACACATGTGGACCAACGCTTGTGCAATGCATAGTGTTTTACACTCCAGGAAAGCATTAGTGTCCTCAACCTCTCAAATGCGATCTGGCACTCTATCTCTGTCACTCTCTCTCCCACTAAAATGCCCCTAAAAAATGTTATGCCCAATCCAATCCACCCCACTTCAGAGTTGCTTTGTTTCATTGAAGAAGTCCTAAACTTCTCATAAGAAAGAATAGAAGGTCCATTTCTCATGTTAGACTCTGGGAAGTAGAGAAAGTCCCAGAAACTTATGAATCTCCCTTGTGTTAAGGCCTAGAAACTTCTTGCCCTAGTTTTCTGATCAGTTGTCCTTTTTTTGAATTTGCTAGCTCTCTTGAGTTTTCATATCTAAAACTGATTATATGATATTGAGTTTTTGTTATTTTCTTAATCTTTTTTATAAATTTGGACTGAGTTTTAAAGATTGGGTTTTCAAGATGTTGAGGTGGTCACTGGGAACTACATTACATCTTTCATAGGGATTTGGCATTGTTCTAAGAGAAGATCTACTAGCAAAAAAAATAAAAATAACATGCAACAGACGACGCTCTCAAAAATCACTAACTAAAAAATAAAATTATAAAGGCAATATCACAAGGGCAATCATTAAAAGGCACTTCATTGTCGAGGTCAAATGAGAATGTCTAAGAAACTTGGCTATATCTTAAATTTGAAAACCATCTCTGACAAAAGATTTGAGAAATGGCCCACTATCACCATGGCAAAAGAAGAGACTCTCCTGTGCAAGGTCATGGGTTCTACTCATGGGAACATTTCTTCACTTGTGGTATATCCACAGAAAATGTCATCTTACCTACCAAAAACAAAAGGAATCTAATGGGAGCTTGCTCACAAACCGATTGGGAAAGGTGTTTGTTTCCCAAACCAAAACATTGTAGGTTCAACTCTTAACTTTCAGAAAATAAAGAAAACATGGACAAAAGAAGGTTATCCACTTTTTTCCATATTTGGAATTGTTCTTTGAGGGCATACTAACCCTACTTTGCAAACTAAGAATACATCCATGAACCAAGTATCTCCAATCCTAGAAATGATTTACTTGAAACTATTTCTGTATTTAGTATGATTTTGAAATGATATTGAGATATGATATTCTTATAATGAGCATGCAAATTATTCTCATTATTCATGATCTTTGTTGAAAATGTTATTGCTTATATCCTTCATGAATAGTTTTATATATGCATTACTTGCATGTTTTGAAATAAGTTGTATAAATTACACGATCTATGATGATTGAGTTTTGGAATATTTGTATACACATATATCTCTTTTTTAGGCTAGTGAGCCTGGTGGGTACTATGCTAAGAGATTGTTAGTACGGGGTTGGCCTCTAACCACCAAAGGTGGTAAGTATCATTACCTAAAGTGACACTTGTCCCTTTCTTGACTGCTGTGGTATTGGGACTACCACTGGCGGTGTTCACGACATCCTTTTTGAGACATATCCACAGTAGATCATGAAAGCTATGGTGGCTGGTCTCTAGATACTAGAGACACAAGATTTCAAATAGGTTTGGTCATGAGCATAGTGGGCCCTATGACTTCTATTTTAGTATTGCCATACATGGTGCATTGATCAATCGGCCAATATGTTCACTAAGACACCCACGTGCATAAAAACTACTGTAAGATTGGGATATCTAGCATCGAGTCTTATTGATTACTACTTAAGAAAGTAATGTTTATATTATTATTGATTGATTGATTTTGTGAAAATTTTATTACTTGAAATATATGTGCAAATGATATATGCATGAATACTCATGTTTATCTAAGATGATTGCATGATTTTATTACCTAAAAAACCTTTCTTAAATTTATACATGTTGCATGTTGTATTTTCAAATTAGTAGTATTAGATCACCTACTAAGTATGTTAAATACGCAACCAAATATATTCTTTTTACAAATCAACTCCAACAGGATTAGAAGAAGCATCAGAAAATGTTAGTGCTATGATCAAGAGACTGAAGATAAAGACAAGTACAAATGTAAGTATATGACTTATCCTTTGGACATGTATATGTAATTATTATAGTTGGACTACAAGTTGTGATTAGCTAGATTTGGAATGAATATATTTTTGTCTTAGTTTTAAAAAATTATTTTGTTCTCTTCGATGTAAATGACACTCGAGGTTTTCAAAATAAATTTAAAATAAAAAAATTTCCACTGCACTGCATTTTCTCTTATAAAAGTGTTTTAAAATAAGGCATGGCTCTGCATTGGGAATTAGTTTTGCATTTAAAAATGCATATGAAAACTCGGGTCATCGTAAAGAGTTGGTGATTAAATAGTCTTTATCTTATAAGGGTTCATGTGGGGCCCTTACTAACATTAAATTACATTCTACCATAAAGATGTAAACATGCAATGCAAAACAAAAATCAAATTAATGCCTACCTATATGCTAGTTAACAAAGGGTTAGACACTTAAATAGACAGGACTCTATAACCATGTAGCCTATGCTTTGGTTTTAATCGAGCTTGGGCTAACCTTTATTAAATAGGTGCTTGAACTAATGCAGCAATCCTAAGTATTATGTAACAATTATCAATGCGTGACCTTAATCTATATGATTTATACTACCATCACAAATCCAAAATTACACTAAGTATACTTAATCCTAAAAATTAAAATTTGAATAATAATTGGTTACAATGAGGGATTTGATGATGATCAAGTATGGGCCACCATACCCCACACTTGCCCTCTATTATTAGAACTCATTTAAAAATTGAATAAAAATTAAAAATAAAAATATAGTGGGCCTCATTGCAATTTCACTCAAATACTAATCTAGGAAAACAATGAAAACTTGATCTATGTTGATTAAGTCGTAGCCCATAGGATCGCCACTTCTCTAATCTATGTTGGTTAGCATGAGGTAAATAGCAAATACATGCAGAAATAATGCAAAACCCTAAACTAATGCACTTTAAACTTAGGCTAGAGGAAAATAATCTAAAGTATTATCCACTACATAAAATGTTGCAACCCATCAGCAACGGTGTTAACAACTTCTTATGATTTTAAAGTTAAATTGGTATGCGCACAAATTGGTTGTACTATTCTCAAACGAGGAGGTCGATCCCACGAGGAATTGAATGAATGTGATACTAGTAGTCTCTACTTTAAATTATCTAACCTAGACAAATTCAAGAGATTTTTCCTAAACTAAGAATGGAAATTAACATATGAAAGTGAAAATTATGTAAAAACTATAAACATGGTAAAATTAAAAGCTTTCCTAAAACATTCACTTTTTAAAAATAAAACTTTCCTAACTTAAGAACTTTTCTAAATTGAAATTTTTTTAAAAATGAAATTAAGCAACTTCCTAATTCATGCAAGTCTAAGGAAACTAAGCTTCAATTCATCAAATTTTCTAAATATGACCTTTGCAACTAAATCTTATGACTTTCCTAAACTAAGAAATTAGACACTAAAGTAATGTGCAAACAATGGAATCTAAACTACAATTAAACAATAAAACTAATGAAAGCAATTACAAATCAATCAAAGAAAGGAAAGCTACCAAAATGTCATATGTGTGACCATAGAATGGTAAGCATGATTCATTGGGTAGGAATGAATCTAACCACTACTTTAAAAACCTAAAAATGCAATCCTAATCAAGCATTAAAGGAGCATTCTAACAACCTAAATGGGTTCTTGAAAAATCAAGTGAACACAAAGTGCTTGGTGTTGGAAATTAAACAAAACAAACCATGAAAAGAGATTTCAACAGCATAGTAGTTGAATTATTCACTCACTAGAAAGCGTAAAACATGGAATTAATCAATTTTTATGTAAGCAAACATTCAAGAATGTAAACTATTAACTGCTGGACACAAATATGAATTGAGAACTCTAGTAAACTTCATTGAATTACATTAACATTCATCAACATAAACCCCCAAAATACATGTAATCCAAATCAGAAACTCCAATCCTATTACAATGAATTCCACTTGATCCTAATAAACCCAAAACTTCAAGCTAACTCTTCTTCAATGTTCAAACATCAATCATGAATAAGCAAGCATGAAAATGAAGTGAAAATTCCATTAGAAAGTAAAGACAAGCTTGAAGAACACTAAGGAAAGCAAGACAGGAATTCAATGAAACAAAAAGAGCTCCAAAGGCAATGAGAAATAAGGGAAAGGATAAATTCAAGGTGGATTTCCCATGGCTGTCACTTCAAGGAAAAAGCAACCTTGGATTTTTGAATAAATAAGTAAGCAAAACAAAGGGAATGGAAAAGCATTGACTAAGCAACAATGGAAGTTAAAAACAAGTAAGGAAAGAAAGATTACAAAGAGAACCAACTAACCTTTGAAGGAGAAACTAAAGGACAAACCTAGGTATGGAATACTTGAGGAAGATGCAGCCTCACCTTGGAAAGAGTAGCAGCTACCCAAAGGAAAAAGCATAACGTGCAAAAAAGTAAGAGAAGGTGGAGGAAGAGGATGCCTCCTCACTTTGGAGGAGACATTCCCTTCTTCCTTCCAAAAAGTCCCTCATTTTATGTATTTTTTCCTCTTTTATATTTTGTTTTCTAAGTTTTATAAGGTATCCTAAAGTAAAGGTAGGGAGGGGATGAATTAGAATGGGGATTGGATGGCTAAAATGACTTAGTTAGCTGGGGTTTTCACAAGGAGTAAGTGGGATGCCATTTGAATGTTTAAAGGTGGGGAGACACCATTTTTTTAGGGGGAGGTGTCTCCCCCCTTCAAAAGTCTTTGAGACCCTTCAAAATAGGAAATTGGGTGATGGGATAAGTTAGGAAAGAGAGATGAAAGTGGGAGGAAAGAGATGGGTAGGAAAAGGATAGGAAAGTGAGGTAAGGTGAGAAACTTTGATTACTAACTGATTTCCTAAGAAGTGGGGATTGGTTGGGTGGTTGGATAGGAGTTTAAGAAGGTGGTGGAGTCTTAGAATGGTAGGACTCTTGGATGAAAAGTCGAATTCATGGTGCTATTTGGTTGTGAGGTGGAAAGTGAGAAAAAAGTGAGAAATTAATAAAAAAAATATGAAAAATAAAAGGGTCTCATCCTATTAGTCTACATGCTAACTTATCCTAATGAATTTTTTCTTAATTATCTTCAAAATGTCCCTTAGAATCTTGTAGGTAATCCTTTTGATTTTTTTTAAATCCTAACCTTCCATTTAGCTTAGCTTAATTGCTTTGATGACTAACTTTGGGATCTCCATTGGCTAGGCTTCTTGGTAGGCTTAGATAGCTTTGTTATCTTGGCTTTATGGCTCCATCCCTTGGCTTAAGTAGCTTGAATTCCTTAGCTTGTAACCTTCTCTTATGGCTTATATAGTTAAGGTGGCTTGAATGGCTCTGATGCAAAGGTGGTAGAAATGCATGGCTTGCTTCATGGCCCCACTTTTGCCACCTTTAACTCTTTTAATTGCATATGTTGCTATTTCTAAAGATGATCTTCATTCTTGATCTCATGTTAGATTGATGATTCTTAGGTTTTGACTCGATCTCTTGATCTTGATCTTCAATGTTTATCTCGATCGATCTCAGCCCCCAGATTATCATCTAACTTCCTAAAAAAAGTTGAAAACTCTAATTAAATTCTTGAAAAAATATGATTAATCACATACTTATCTCGGATTAGCCTTTGGACAAACAAAATATCAATCTTTTGCTTCATTAGGTAAAAAATGCACGTGTTACAAATTTGATCAAAAACCCTAATTTAACACTATAAGTTATAATATATGGGTAACTAATTGGTGGTTTTTATACAAAATTAAATACTTATCAATAAAGGGTCTAAAAATGTCTAATAAAGAGAAAATCAATATGCATAAGTTGAGCTTCTCATTTTACTTGTTATATTGATGGATTGGATCATGCTGCATGGGATATGTGAGCTCCAAAAGTGTACTTCTTCCTTGAGTAAGCAAGTGCACTTCTCGAAAGCATTTTCTGTCTGAAAGCCTAAGGTCAATATTTGAGTATCCAAATGACATCTTATACAAGGGAAATGAAAGTTTACTAATAACTTTAACTTTCTTTTCTTTTCTTTTTATGACTGCACTATATTTGTCGAGCATTTTATCCTAAAGAAAATGCAAACAAAATTATTCATTTGGGCATCTTGTGCTATGAAAGTAATATTAGCCTTTTAATTATCTTGAACTGGATAAATAATACTAGCTTTTTCTAACAAATATCTAACTCAGTTGGACAACTTGACATCTCTCCTAAAGTACGCTAGGTTGAAGGGTAGGGTCACTACTTTCCCCTTTGGATGGGGACTGGATTTAGGAGAGTGGGTGAGTGAGAATGTGTTTAAATGAATGAATAAATAAATAAAAGCCTATGTTTATCCAATCATCAAGCAAGCTTCTAGGTGACAAACTAGACCTACGTTAATTTGAACTACCCATTTTACACACACACAAACAATTTTGTGCACCATGTTTGAACATCTGTATATACTAAAAGATGTTCGTAAGAAAAACCAACACACCAAAATCCCAATCAATGGATGTCTTTCTACCATGCCATGTATAATAAATGTGGAGTACTACTATATACCTACACATGCAAACATATACCAAAAATAGAAATAAGATTGCACCAATGTTTTAAGAAGGATTTGTAAGGGTTTTGTTTTTTGTTTTTTGTTTTCTAGTTCAAAGATCTATTCTCGGGCAATATTTGAACAAAAGGCAATATAGACCAATGGTTAGACTGAGGCACCTATCCCATAAGTAGGTCAAGGTGTTCGGGAAGTGCCTTGCATCCCTTTAGGGAATATAAGAAGGGCTATTTACATGTTGAGGGGGTGTTCCTGTGATACATTTGGAAAGGCCGTGTACATATGTAAAGATCTATGAGATCTGTGTTTTACCAATTAAAAAAAAGAAAATCTTTAACAACACTTTCCACATTAATGCTTCTTTTCTAAAGGATAGATGCACGAGGAGAGAATGGAAGTCTAGCTCACCAATAAAATAGAGTTTAGAGATTTTAGATAGAAAACACTGTACTAATTGTATGGTTGGCACATGAGAAGTGTACAAACGTATTTATTTGGATAAGTAGGCTAAATATGAATGTAGTACTTCATGAACTTTAGGAACTCTCCTATTATATTGACCCATTGACAAAAGCACTAGAACTTAAGTGCTTTAATTCTTTCTACGTCATTCCAAATAAATATAGTTGTACATTTCTAGCAGTGATTGGGATAGACCTAGCATAGGTGGATACCATTATGTGATGTGAGGTTGCACACCAACCTAGCATAGGTGGATACCATTATGTAATGTGAGGTTGCACACCAACACTGATTCAAATTTTTTCTCTTCTTTACTACCAACTAAAATTAGAGAAGTTAGACTAGTCAATTGTAAGACACAATTCTAGCTAGCATGTGTTAATTGGAAAAAAAGTGGACTTAAAAGATCAATAATCTTTGAGCTTTTAGGTGGTGTTATTTATGTTAACATGCCTAAAAAGTGGAGTTGATTGAGAGTGGCATCAGTTAAATGTGAATACAAAGTTGTGTTAATCACCATCACTTATCTAATTAGTTGCTTCAGTTGCTCCCGATTTGTCTCATGAAGAGCACCATCTCAAAGTGTTGTTGGTCACTCTTGTTCACACACAAGTGACATTGGTCAAACTTAGATGGAAGGTGCTGTTGCTCACCACTGTGTGACATCCCAGGTTTTTCTAACACTTTTTTCACAAAATCTTTTATAATCGCAGGACCCTGAGTTTGAAAAACTATTTGAAAAACAATAACAGAAAACATTTTTCATGAGAAAACTTTTAAAAATCACAAGTGTCATTTTTATTTTCTAAAAATTAGGATTTTCAAAGAAATGAGCACTACATTTCTACTAAAAATCTAGCAGAGTCCTCTTTTTTTTTTGAACTCATACATTTTATGCATACGAATGTGATGTCTTTGACAAACATAGTTTATGTCAAATAATAATAAAGGAGACTCTGTCTCCATCCATTCATATAAACATACAATATTTAGACATGTAAAAAAAAATCAAGTTTTAACCAAAGTAAAAGATGAATTCAACGCCAGGATTAATCTAGTAATAGCCACACCACCATATTTTTTATTTACATGTCCACATATACATAAAGCAAAAGTCATATTAAGTCAAAGTATTACATCAGTTCACTAAATGAACAATGTGTACATCAACAAATCGACACTCCTTATTTAATCCATCAATTTCTTGATAATTAGTACCCTGTTCTTAAAATTTTTAAAGTATCTTTACTTAACAAAGGTTCGATCAGACATTGCCAAGTCCCTATTCCGATATTATCTGATTGAATTACTGAGATCATTTGATCTATTTTCATCTAAATTTTTTCAATTTTCAATCATATAGTAGTTAAATCAGTGTTCCAAAACTCATTTTGTAGTGTATGATCATCGATTAAACATCACAAAGCCATTGTTTGAATAGTGATAGATTGGATGACCTAGATCATCTATTCTATTTCACCTTTGGATCAATGCATATAAATTTGGGTCAAGGAACCTCTTGGTAACATCTTATCATCGATTAGGCATCGCTATGTACTATTTCCACAGTAACTGATTGGATGACTAGGATTGTCTGATTGGTTTTTAGCCTAGTCTTAGTTAGATCCAAGCTATATCAAGTATGTATTTACCTATTTCTAAGGTTGGATTGAGAAATATATGGCTAGATCATCTAAAAAATCTAAATTTAGCATACAACTATACAGATCTAACTAAAAATCTCAAGTCACGAATATGGTTTTGTAGATCTTACCTCTATTGTATATTTCCAACCTCCAATCATTGCAGGAGAAAAGACTTGTTGTCAATTTTTTCGTCATTGGCAAATCACAGGTGCTTGCCTTTGCTTTCCTCACCATTTCTTGTCCAATTAAAGAGCTACAAGAAGGGTTTTACTCATGGTGGTTAGGAGACGATGGTGAACGGCTTCGATTGTCGATTAGTGTCGTCGTTCATTCTATCTTTCCTGGCGATTGGAGAGTGTTCCGATAGTTGATCTCTGTTTTCCATCTATGAAGCAAATGGATAGTGGAGGATAAGCATTTCTCTCCCATCTCCTTCTCCCTTTTGTCTCTTGTTTTTCCCTTTCCTTCTTCCTTTCATGGTTCTCTTAGTTAATAGTAGACAATCAGTTGTTTTAAGTGGAGTGGGTTTTCAATATCAAAATTGCCCCCTTCTCCCTTTAAGTTAAGGTTTTTTATTTGATAATTTATTTATTTACTAAAATGTCCTTTTGTATTAGTAAATCATAACTTGTCCATTTGATCTTTGATTTCAGTATTCTTTATATAATTGGGTGTGTTTTTTGAGGACAATTCAAATTTTAAGGTTTGGGGATTCAATTGGTTGTCTTTCAAAAGATAGATTTTATGGGAGTTTAAACATAAAATTTAAAAATTGAGGTTATTACACTGTGTCCCAAGAGTGATGCTAAATACAGAAGTCATCAATGGATCTCCCTTAGAGGAAAGTTGAAACTGGGCTTGTTATAACTTCCCCATAGTTCTTTTTACTCTCATTCGACTCTCATGAAACTAACTTATAGCTTATTCTAGACATAGGCCTACGTCATTTGATTAAGGAATTCAATGGATAACTAAGGGGTTTATATTTTATTATTACATATAGTTATCAACCTAGATAGTTGGAAAAACGTACTCACTTTCTTTTAGTTAATAAAAACCCACTTGTAGGAAAAATTTGTATTAGTTCCTTTATATTGTTCCTTATTGCAAATGTATGGAATGAACATTTGCTCTTGTGCATTGTATATTGTCTGTCTATTATTCTTTCCATTCGCTTGCAAAACAATGTTGGTTAGACTATAATTTGTCACAATCAATTAGGTAAGCTCTATGTAGAAAGTGATAATCTCATCCTAAGATTCACGCGCTAAAATGATAAAAATCTTGTTCTACTTCCAGTCATTCATCTTAATTGTAGTCATGGTGCTTAATAGTGTTATTTTAATATTAGAGGTGTTAACATGTTGAACCTAGTCCAACCTCTTCGCAAATTTGAAGGGGACTTGAGTTTAACATATTCTTTATAATGTAAATTGTTGGGCATAATTTATCAACAAAAAACTATAGGAAATTGTTTGCATGTAGTATACACAACTAAAGATATATCCAATCCCTACATTTGAGATTAGCATGAGTTTTTTATCTAGAGGTATCAATGGTCTTGTTCTACTCAAATTTGGAAACAAACTATTTTGATTTCACAAGGGCCAATTTTAGTTCGAACTTTAAGGACCAAAATTAAATTGTTTAGTTTTGGTGTGGTTCTTGTCCCCTATTAGTCCCATTACTTAAAAATCACTTTAGTATCCAAGCCAAAGGAAAATAGATGTGGGAGAACATATTATACCCAATACACTCTTTTTTTAGATACATTACATTTAGAATAACAAAATCATGAGAAGTAAACAAGCTATGTAAGCAACTTTATCATATAAAAAGACCCTTTTTCATGTTAGTAAAACCACAAAATCAAAACAATATGAATTTACTAAACTTTCATATTAAATCGAGCAAAACAACACTAACCCTTCACTAAATTTGCAAAATCCATGTTTCATTTTTGAAACAAAACCATGAAACTCACATATTCAAATTGAGAAGAGAAAGGTTGAAATAGAAACAAAAATCAAATTCAAGTGCAAAACACTTAACATGAAAAACAACTCCAAATTTCTTGATGAAAGCCAAAAAATTTCAATAATAGGCATAAAGACAATGAATAAAACTTTCATAACTATCACCATATAGGAAAGCCGAAAAAATAAAAAAACTCATAAAAAGGAATTAAAGACATATATATGTGGCATCAATCAAGAAATGAAGGCAAGAGAGAGAGAGAGAGATTTTAGACTTTTAGGATTTTGAGTTTATGATAATAATTGGGTGTTTTACTGTGCCAAGTTGAAAAGTCTAATTTACCTCTTTTTACTTATGAAAAACATAATAACTTAAGGATATATTTAGTTTTACAAAGTTTGAGTTACAAAAACTATATTACCCTTAATAAATTGAAGTAAAATGTAAACTGATAGGGGTATCATAGTTTAATTTTCTTGGTAGTCGATTTTGGTATGGTTCTTTTAACATAGAATTAAAACCAAACCAAAATCTATTCGGATCTACGGGTAAAAGACCAAAATTAAACTATTACTTCCAACTAAACTGCTAGAATCTAAGTTTTCGATCCTATTCTCTGGTTTTCTCGACCTCTTTTATTGTTCTAGTTTTATCTTATAGGCCACATTTTCGAATATCAAGCCTCTTCTTGATCGGATGATCTTAAACTTTTGATTATATGTATGTATGTATGTATGTATGTATAATAATAATAATAATAATAATAATAATAATAATAATAATAATAAATTTGTGAATACTTAACTATGATTCTTGTAAACTTTTATCTATTTCTTTACTAGAAAAAGAAGAAGTTCTCCTCTTTCTATCCATAATATTTTTTGATTATCCAAAGAGACAATTTTCAATCACGCATGTAATTCTCTTTGGATGAGTGTATCGCAAGACACCAATAGAATTTCATTTCATATAGAGTTGTTATACAATGTTTGTTTGTCTAAATTAGTACATGTATATGCATACTAGAAGTCGATCAGTGATTCAAATTTGGTAGTCAAACTAGAGGAATGCTATTCTAACTGTAGTGCAGTCCACATTTTTTGGAGCTCACCTTTGCAAGATTCCACTCATTCATCTTATTGCTCCAACTTTGTAGCTCACCTTTGCAAGATTTTACTTGTTCATCTCTTTGCTCTAACTTTGGATTCCTATAAGTAAAAAACATATGGTTAAGATGATTTTAGTGTCTAAAAGATTGCATGTTGTTTACCAAAATTTCTAAACAATTCATTTCTATGCATTGGTTTTCATAAGCTAGAATTATCCAAATAACATAGTTTTCTATCTATAAGACATCTAAATCTTGAGCAATGAGATGAACAAATTGGATTATTCAAATGTTTGCTATAGAAAATATAATAGTTAAACTGCACCCATATTATGGTCACTTCACTACTCCTCTTGAAACCATTCATCTTTTATGCTATATTGCTTGTGATAATGAAAATGATCTTCTTCAAAGCTCCTTGGATTGATTACTTCGTTTCCTACCATGTTTTGTCCTTGGACTTCCCAACTCATCCATTTTCCCACCACAATTGCAATTGTGGTGTGGGTCACCAATTGGAGATGCATTTCAAAGGTTGGTGGTTTGGATGTGCTTTTAGCATGTGAATATCTGTCTATAAATTTAAATGTCAAGGCATATGCAGCTGCTTTTAAAACTCTGGTCTTGTTCTGTGTTGCTGTTGTGTTTTGGTGCTACTAGTTGCATGCACGCTAAATTCATGCCCATATCGCACTTTCCAGTGCTAAATTCATGCATGATTCATTTGTTAAGCACGCTACCACCAGTCACAATATTCGACCTTTGCACCCACCTAACAGAAAAAGAAGTCACATATGGTCCTATAAGGTGGACTTTAGATCCCTCCAACTCTCATATCCATTCTAGATGGCATTTTGTGGGGTTTTGATGATTCAATGGACATTCAAGTGGCCCCTACAAGGACAGTTTTCACTCAATAGGATCACCACCTTAGCCTTCTAGTCAATTTACCTCTAAAGTCACTATAAAGCTTCAATTTCAATTTACCTTGAGAGTCAATATCTCGTTGCGCCTATCACCCACGTTTTCAAATGGTGGATGGCTTTCTCTTGCTTCACGTTTAATCAAATTAAAATCCACAAAAAGCAAATCCTTCTTCATTCCAAACCAACCATCAAATAATAAACCAGACGGCCCATCGCACGTCGGGTTTACCTACGGGCGCATACATGGCAACCAACCCCTCCACAAGGGCACCCGGTTACCCGCAGGAAAGCGTCGGTGGCCTCGACCTGTCAAATGCAATCTAGCACTCCGTCCCCGTCTCTCTCCCACTAAAACGGCCCTTAAAAATGTTACGCCTGATTCAATCCACTCTAATTTACAGTCGCTCTAGTTCATTTAAGAAACCCTAGACTTCTAGCGGTTAAGAATAGAAGGTCCATTTCTGACTCTGGGAAGTAGAGAAGTCCTGGAAACTTGTGAATCTCTCTTCTGCCAGGGCTACAAATGGGGAAGAAGATGGTTCTGTTGGTTGAAGTAGCGATTTTCGTTTTGTGTTGGGGAAGTGGTGTGAGATCAGATGCCTGGAATCACAAATACAAGGTCGGAGATCCCGTCCCTCTTTACGCCAACAAAGTTGGTCCGTTTCACAACCCTAGGTAATCTCTCTCTCTCTCTCTCTCTCTCTCTCTCTCTCTCTCTCTCTCTCTCTCTCTCTCTCGTGTTCTCTTGTTAGGGTTTCAGAGCTGATCTTTGTTCGAATTGTTTCTTGCCCTAGTTTTCCGAACAGCTGTCCTTTTTTTGAATTTGGTCGCTCTATTGCTTTTTCAGATCTGAGATTGATTCTATGATTTTGAGTTTTTGCTGTTGTCTGAATCTTTTTGCAATTTTGGACTGAGTTTTAGAGATTGGGTTTTCAGGATGTTGAGATGGTCACTGGGAACTACATTACATCATTCACGGGGATTTAGTATTGTTCTAATGGAGATCTGGGACGATATTTGAATTTCTCTGTCTTTGCAGTAGGTTTTGTTGAAATTTCTTGTAGGCCAATGGATTTCTTTCATTTTATGCGAGTGATTTAGCCGTGATGTTTGGATGAATTTTACATTCTGTTATATCTTGAATGAGCTTGACGACTGATGTATAATTGGTGTTTATATATCCTCAAGATTATAGTGTAGCTTAGGAAAATTTGGAACTTTTAACTGCATGTCGTTAGATATACGTTTTCAGGCTTGGATATGATAGTCTAGTTTCTACAAGGTTTGAGCTTTTAGGTTCATTTTGTTTGGTTCTATATTTTGATTGGTGCTGATCTGTGAGATGTGTCATTGTATTAAGGGCTAATTTTATATAATGTATTTGATTGCAGTGAGACATACCGGTATTTTGATCTCCCTTTCTGCAAACAAGGTTTGTATCTAGCGTGTATCAGATTGAGTTTCTTTGTCTCGCTTTTCTATTCGTTCCTTTTCTAATGGGTATCCCTCTTTCTTTTTCAAATTTAATTTGCAGGTCTCGTGCACGAGAAGAAAGAAGCTCTTGGTGAAGTCTTGAATGGCGACCGTTTGGTTGATGCCCCCTACAAACTTGATTTCTTAACTGAAAAAGAGAATGAACTTGTTTGCAAAAAGAGGTTGTCTCAGGAAGAGGTAGCTCGGTTCCGGGATGCAGTCATTAAGGATTACTACTTCCAGATGTACTATGATGATTTGCCGATATGGGGATTTATAGGGAAGAGCGATAAGGATGGAAAATCTGATCCCAGTGAATACAAATATTATCTTTACAGCCATATCCAATTCGAAATTTTCTACAATCAGGACCGTGTCATTGAGATCAATGTTCATACTGACCCAAATTCGCTAGTGGATGTCACTGAGGACAAGGAAGTGGATGTCGAATTTATGTACTCAGCAAAATGGAAGGAAACTGATACCCCTTTTGACAAAAGGATGGAGAAGTACTCACAATCCTCAATGATGCCACATCACCTAGAGATCCACTGGTTCTCAATTATAAACTCATGTGTGACAGTTCTCCTCCTTACCGGATTTCTTGCCACGATTCTCATGAGAGTGCTTAAGAATGACTTTGTTAAGTAAGGAAAATTTCCCCCGTACAGTTTCCTTCTTTTGTGCCTGTACATTTTTTTTTATGTTGATGGACTGACTGGTGTCCATTTGATGTAATTCTTGTGTAAAAAGGTATGCCCATGATGAAGAATCAGCTGATGAGCAAGAAGAAACAGGATGGAAGTATATCCATGGTGATGTCTTCAGGTACCCAAAGTACAAGTCCTTGTTTGCGGCTGCCCTTGGTTCTGGGACTCAGCTTTTTGCCCTGTAAGTATAATAGGTGAAAGTTTCTTTGTTTGGTTCAATCACTCTGAGAACAAGATTACCAGAGTTTGTATCTCTCAATATATTGATTTTGTTTGTTGAAGTAATTGAATCTTTGTAAGTTGTATGTTGGCTTGCTTGGTTTCCTCTAATACCTGGTTCTGTTGATGCTTTCAGTACAATTTTCATTTTCATACTTGCACTAGTTGGGGTGTTCTATCCATATAACCGGGGAGCTCTTTTTACTGCACTGGTTGTCATATATGCCCTTACATCTGGCATTGCGGGCTATACTGCAACCTCATTCTATTGTCAGCTTGAAGGAACGAACTGGGTATGGGTTCAATCTATCAATTTGCTAAAGAAACCATGAAGATTATGTTTTTCTTTCTTTTAATTTATTTAGTTATCTGAAGGCATCTATTTAGTAAGTCTTGTTGCTTCTGGGTTGACAGGTTAGGAATCTGCTATTGACAGGCTGCCTTTTCTGTGGTCCTTTGTTCCTGACCTTCTGCTTCTTGAATACTGTTGCTATAGTGTATAGTGCCACAGCAGCCTTGCCATTTGGCACTATTGTGGTCATTGTTCTGATATGGATACTAGTGACATCACCTTTGCTTGTTTTGGGTGGGATTGCTGGAAAGAACAGCAAAGCCGAGTTCCAAGCTCCTTGCCGCACCACTAAGTATCCTAGAGAGATTCCGCCATTGCCATGGTACCGTAGTACTGTTCCCCAGATGGCAATGGCTGGGTTCTTACCTTTCAGTGCCATTTACATTGAACTCTATTACATATTTGCAAGTGTCTGGGGCCATAGAACATACACCATATACAGCATTCTCTTTATTGTCTTCATCATACTCCTGATTGTAACTGCCTTCATTACCATAGCACTGACGTACTTCCAGCTTGCTGCCGAAGATCATGAATGGTGGTGGAGGTATGTCACTTTGTTTGGTTCACTATTTGTTTGTTTGTGAGCATAATGACTTGTTAAAGAGAGGTTCTCTTCTCAATTCATATACTTATGTTACCTTCTGCTTCTGCTTCTGCTTCTTCTTCTTCTTCTTTTTTTTTCCTTCTACTTGTTGTTATCATGAAGCATTACCTTGTCTTGTTATGTTGAGTGTTATATCCTAGCAGTATTTTCCAGCATAGGGTTGTGATCTCTCTCCTGAGATTGGAATTTGGGATTTGAGGGTGGATTCATGCAGGAAGCCCACCCTCTTTGCCCTCTTGGGTGCATCTTCCTTTTCCAATTGAGAAAACAATCTTCTCTTAGGAACAGCTGAACAACCCTCTGTATTATGAACGTGGATATCTTAATACTGTACTGCCATAGAATTTGTTTATAACATTGGTGTGATGCGCTCACACATTCTACAGTTATCCAGTAGACAAGTATCTTATGAGATACACTTGAATAACATGTTAGGCAAAACTGGAATGGAGACTCAAATATTTAAGTTTAGAACAAGTCATATTTGAGGAACATGGGAAATTACTTCTCTCACCTGCCTTAGTATTGGCTATATAGTTCTAAACTTTCCACTGGATTGATGCTTGCGGTGGGTTTTACAACCGATGAGGGAAGTCTGGCATAAAGGTCTTAAAGGGGGTATCATGAACCGGCAATGCCAGAAACAGGGACTCTACTTATCATCCAAAGTGAATTGGTTCCAACTCTCGGAAAGTTGGTTGGCTCACAGACTCAAAATTCCTCATCCTTTGTTTGGAAAAGGGCCTGCCTAGCCAGCATGCTAGGTGCTTGTTGCTCAAGTGAATTGATCAACAAGATTTGAGGTTTTATTGACGCTCTTTGATGTGCAAACATATTTTATGGGAGGTTAAATTTGTCATATTTATTTTGTTGTCTCTTAGATTTTTGTGATTCTACTCCCTATGGCATGTGTTATATTCTGGATATATGGTCTAACTTGAATCTCCATCTTATTTTGTCTGACAATCTAGATGCTTGATGTGATTGGGTAGTGTTGCATATTGTGTGTAGTTTTGACATGCAACTGCAGCATGAGTCAATAACCTTTTAATTTGTTCCTTTAATATCCTAATCAGGATAAGGTTTTGATGATGATGATTTATTTTGAATGTCCTGCTTGCATTCTTGTGTGTATCTGGCCTCTGCTTGGAGGGTGAAAACTGTGTGGTTTGTATTGGAAAATTTGGCTGGAAGGGTGGTGAAACTGGTTGCGGTGTTTTATGTAAGTTGTCAACGTCTGATGTGGTCTGGGAGCATGGGGAAGGAACTCCAAAATTATGCTCTGAACAGTAATTGGAATTTGTGCTGTAAATAGGCTTAGGAATGAAGCTGCCGGTAGTCTGGGTTGCCTACTTTGAGTCCTTATATAATTGGTATTTGTGCTGTAAGTAGGCTTAGGAACAGTAATTGTCATGCTTGCCGTTATATTATGAGTGATGCCCATTTGGGAAGTATACTCTGTGAGTTTATTTTAGTACTATTGCCAAGACAAGTTTATATAATTGGTAGCAATGATCCTCACCCATTTGGTGTCCTATGTATAATTAATTGGTTGGATGATTTTGTAACTTGGTAGGGTTCATGTTCTTTCTTTGATGTATAAAGATACTCTGGCAACTTGCTTACAGTATAAACTAGTATCAAGATTGGAGTATGGTTTGCTTTTACCTCCATATATTCTTCTCAATTGATTTAGTAGAATATCTATCAGAGAACAAGAACTGAGATACATGTTAATATCCTATCTACATTTGCTGGATATCTTTCTTTTTAAATATTCTACCAACAAATTATATGGAAGTCAATCCAACTTATAACCACTGCAGCATTGAGGGTGCCACTTGAGTAGTTTCTTTTAATTTTACCTCCTAATTGATAAATGTATCAGATGGGGTTGTGAAGAATATAAGGTTCAAGGTAGCGTCGCCTTTTGTAGAGTTGAGTTGGAAATTCTTACAGGAAATGATGGCTGTTTTCTTCTGGTGCTTGAAGTTCTTTAGATCTTCTGGTGTTCTGGCTTAAAAGAACGTGCAAATTCCCTTGTATTTCAGAATTTTAGGTTGGTTGTGATTTACAAAAGAGATCCTGTTGACATAGGAGCTAGATGTGATGGACGAATTGAATACATGGCAATCATTCAAAGATTGTGGACAAGATATTAATTATCTTGTTTCTGTTATCTTGATCATACTGGCATAATCAATATTTTGGATGTATTCTTTTCAGTCTCAGACAGCATAATGGTGCCAAAACTTCCTAAACAATATCATTAGGAGTGGAGGCTGATCCAGGGAAAGAACTAAGGGACTCATTCTTTAAACAATGAGTCTACTATTTTGTCAAACTTTTCTTCTGTGAAATGTATCATACGTGTAAGTGGGTGGTTTCTACAGTTACTGGATTGCACTGGCAATATCAAGGTTTGGGATGCATTCATTCAGTCTCAGACAGAGCATAATGGAAGTAAAGTTGCCAAACATTTCATTAGGGGCTGGAGGTAGGCCCAAAGGCAGAACTGAAGGACTCATTCTTAAGAGAGAGGGTTTACTGTTTTCTCAAACTTTTGTTCTGTACAATATATCACACGACTAAGTGAGTGGTTTCTCCAGTTACCAGATTGTGACAGTATGCTATTTTGAAAGTTTGCTGTCACGAGTTGCTTATGTTTCTTTTTCTGGAAGTTGCACAATGGCTCCGTAATTATAAGTTCTCTCTGAATTAAGTCTTTACCCGCCTGGGCAATATCAGATGATTCTTGATTTTCCTCTTGGTTTGATGCAGGTCTTTCCTTTGTGGAGGATCAACTGGATTATTTATCTATGGCTATTGTTTATACTACTACCATGCTCGATCAGATATGTCTGGTTTCATGCAAACAACATTCTTCTTTGGGTATATGGCTTGCATCTGCTACGGTTTCTTCCTCATGCTTGGCACTGTAGGTTTCCGTGCGTCGTTGCTGTTCGTCCGTCATATATACAGGTCTATTAAGTGTGAGTAGCCAATGTTTTGCTTGTTTACAAGGCAGGTATGCTCTTAGATTTTGAAGATATTTTTTAGAAGGGGGGGGGGGCGCATGCCACCTGTGTAGGGTAGTGAGGAAATACCTCTGTGCTCAGAAGCAGCAGGGTCGGAGTTGAGGCCATGCTTTCCAGAAACAGATGAGACCTTGCAAGTCTTTATTTTGGGATGTAGTGCATGAGGTTACTAGAGGTGGTGTTCATATCTAGATCTGAGAAATCTCGAGAGATCTCAAGAAAAAGCTTGTATCATTCAGTACATGTACCTGCGATCTCTAGAAAGCAATTTTCTTTTCCTCATGTCTATATTTTTGTCTTATCAAATATAGTGACCAATAGCACCTGGACCGAAAAATGGCAGCGGCAGGTAATTTAAAGTAATTAAAATAATTTTGTGTGTGATTGCAAAAGGGAACTACTTTGCAAATGCATGAAGAAAAAACTAATGTTTTGCAATCTAGTATGACAATGATGAAATGTTTCTTTTATATGTCCATGCCAAGTAGCTAACGTCTTGTGCTGTTTAAGCTGAGGTGTCAGTGCTTTTAATTTTGGCATGTTCCAAATTATTATATTTCAAGAGTTTGGTTTTGAGCTAGCACAGGAGTAAAAGAACGAAAATTGGCAGCCTCCTTTTGGACCATTAGTGGTATACTCTTGTTACGATAAAATGTGGGAGTGACCGACCATTGTTTGTACTGCAAAAGTAAACTGTGTTTGTCACATAACGCACATTTTTGAAATTAAAAAGGCTTGCGTCCGATAATTCCATTGCCATGGAATTTTCGGGGTTGATGTCTAAATATCATTTAGACGTCTGATATGTTAGCATGCATGGACAGGCTGATAATGGCCAAGTTGGTTCACTTTTAAGTTAATATTTCATCGGAACCTAGAATATATATTGAGAAAAGGGGCATTAGGCCTTGTTGCACGTCTCCAGTTTTTCATCTGTGCGTCTTCCTTCAAATCCCAAATTGCTCATCCATGGGCGTAACCCATGCCTAGCAAGCCTTGCCCCAAGCCAATTTAGACAATCTAAGATTCAAAGCAGATACTCCTACTTTCTACTATCGTAAGACGAGTGGTTCTAGAAGTTCAATGCATCAATCTTTGTTACTTAGATATAAGAATTTTCGCATGTTGCAACTTTTATCACTTGGATGCAGCAGAATCCGCTGTGCTAGCTTAAGAATGTCACTCTTTGGAGTCTGGCCTAGCTGCATGGCCATTTTCTACGGGATTACATAACTTAAAGAAGCGGCACCACCATCTGGAAGGAGACTTATCAAAAGTAGCATTTGATTTTCATGGATTAGTTCCTTGAGACATGTCGCAAGGTAGGATTTGTAATAAGAAGAAATGAAGAATAATTTGGCTTTCACTGAAATTGTTCAAAGAAGAGAGGAGGGGGGGGTTAGGTAATTGAACTGATTCACTTCCCTGTGTTCTTAGGCAGGCATTGAGTTATATCAAGATGATGCTAATCACTGCTTCTGTACTAGAATGTGGAATCAAGCACTGTTGCTGTCTTCTGTCGAGTAGGTAAGAGCATTTATTCTCCCGTTTATTGGTTTATGGCGGATTATTCTATATAAATTTAGACAGAATAATATGGCATAATCCAATATAAACCGGATTGTGTAAGCCTTGCCAATTGAGCCCATAGATGAGGTCGATGATGTTTCATCGTTATCGATAATGAAAAGAAGGCGTGTTGTTCTAGTTATTTGTCAGGCTTTGCACATCAAAATTGACCTAGTTGTTAGCAATGGATCAAACATTGTATATGCAAAATCGCATTTAGGAGCAAAGTTTAAGAATATGAGAAATATCCCAAGATGGAACTAATATCTACTCTTGTGGAATCTAATGGCGGATTCTTGGACTGCAATATCTGTTCGTTGAAAGCCCAAAGCCTTCTAAGCTCAGTGACACGAGGATCCTCCTGGGTGACATGTTTGAGTTTGTGCATTCTAAGCACAGTGGCATGAAAATCCTCTCACCTGGAAGTCAAAGGGTTTGAGGTTGTTCGCAGTTGTGCGTTCAGTGTCTGTCATCCAGAGAAAGAAAGAGAGGCTAAATTATGGACAAAACCTTGTAGTGTTCTACTTTTTCTTCAAACTACCATGAATACAAGAATTTAATCAATTATAACTTTTATTGAAACATTGTTTCCACTTATATCTGAAAGTGTGAATGATCCTAAAGACGACACGCTTTCTGCTCTGGCTTTTGATGCTTTGAGGTGGCCATTGACCTACCGATGTGTCATTTTACCATTAAAAAGAGGAGAACATAAATTACTATTGATGAATAATCATTATCTATGGATGATCTTTTCGCATCTTAAACAATTAAACCATAAGGAAAAGAGGCCATCGGTGGCGCTTCAAAGGAGTTCTACAGAATAAGACATCCCATCATGCCTTCACTGCTTGAAACCATCGCCAAATCTTCCAGCAATGAGATTTTCCCGCGACTGAGATACCACAAATTTAATGCTGTCATTTCCTTACGTTGTGTAGCCATTCAATCACAACCTTGTAAGCGCTCACACTCTACAAGACAATTCCAAACGACCATTGCTGGCCTAAACGAATCCAAAAGCTAATGACCTGAAGCTTTGCAACAAGAGTGTACCGTCTTCATCATCCAAATTCCCTTATCATAAGACCAGAGTGCTTGAGTGTAAGAGTTTAGCAATTGATTTTTTTCTTCTTGTTTTGATCTAATGGCGAAAACGTTCAATTCATTCTCGTTTACATCTTACATAAAATAACGGCGGGAGCTTCCATGTGAGTTTCAAGTAGAATTGAAAGAATAATTAAGCTAGGGATATAATTGATTAATTTTTTATCCAAGTTGGATTTGAAAACAGTCTAACAGTATATGGTTTTCTAATTTAGCCAAAAGATTATCTGCAGGCGGGAACAACATAGTTCCAAATGATATTGATAACTTAGATAATTTGTGCTTCTATAGATGCCTTTAAGGGCACGGTTACATTAAGCAAATGGCATGGGGGCCTTCGGAACTAACGATAAGCTTGGTATGCTTGTTTAATTTGGGAGAGGAACTATTTAAAGGAGCAGCAAAAAGAACTAGACATGATCGTTGAGTGAAGAAAACTAGGCATGGACCGGAATGAGGCGCAGCACATGAAATTCATCTGTGTAGATTGAAGGACATTCGGCACAGCGATGTCCATATGCCTTCATTTTTTCATTGAAGGATGTGGTCTGGACGTCTTCTCCAATTAATGTGCATATTTTCACATTGAAACTATCACCAGTTAAGGTATTTCGATGATCCAAACTATCAGACTCGCATGCTCCTGATGAGGCATTTTGCAAGCATGCAGCAAAGAGAAACATGTAACACATCTAAGTCTATCAAAATTGAAAATACAACCATCTGCATAAATTCTAAATGTTTTGATTGATGGCCACCAAAGGTACAAAACTAAAGCATGGGTGAATGTTCATCGACAAACCTTTCGCAATATTCAGAGGCTTTGAATCATGAAATGGTCGCGAATTTGACATATACAAAATGTTTGGATCATTGAGATTGGATCCATCTTTTATTATATTATATTATCCTTTTTTTTTGGTATTTGATCTCATACTTCCTCAACAGTGTGCTGAATAGTTGCATAGACAACTCTGCATCTTCCTTAGAATATGCTTGGACGCAGCTTTGAATTGTTACGTTTTCTTTTTACTGGGGATTAGATTAGCACTGTGTGTGAGTGATTTGCTTTGATGTTTTTTTTCTTGGAAGAGAAAAAAATAAAATAAAATAAATCTCATTCTTAGCTAAAGAAAAGAATGGATCCAGTGAATTTCGGCACATATGTCAACATCCTTGCACTCAGCATGCAGTAGGTAAAGAGAGGCAAACGTTGGAAGAAAAAGGGAAGTCTGAGTTTAGTTATATTCTGTACGGCCAAGTAGCTGAAAGCACGCTGGCGCCATCCTTTCTCCATCTGCACCTAAAGCTTCAGACCGAGTACATCTGGATGATGATAACACTAACTTGAACTCAAGATAGTAGCACTACCACATGGGCAGGTGGATCTTTATTTTCTGTCATGTTCTCTGACACGACAGTAAAGGTATGCACAGGCTGATCTAGATAAGATCATGTAAAGATGACGGGCATTGAAAAACAGAACTCAAGATTCAAGACACTGTCGCAAAGCGACCATTGATCTTGACATTCTCTAGTCTTAACTTGAGGTACAAATTCTAACGATCCTTGGACAAGCACAATTGTGATTTCTTAAGGGTCTAACCTGTTCTGTATCCCATGCGATGGTTCCTGCACTACGAATTATTTTGCTAGGGGCAAAGCGTACCTCTACACGGATGTTTCATTATCCCAAGGTTTCATAATCCAAATGTGGAAGGCAGCATCACTGATAGTATAAGAGATGAGGGAAGGACAAATCCTCACCACAGCCAATTCCATATAGGGGAATTTCCTTTGTTCTATAGAGTTTGCATCTTCAGTAGCAATGTGGGGCAATTCCTTGTTGTCCATGTCCAAGGAAACAATCAATACGTGTACACTTTCACCATTGACTTAACTCCATTTAGACATGCCAAGTTTTTCGAAAGTGGGTAGGGAAATTTCCAATGTTCCCCCATAAAGTTTCTTAATTGGGTATCGCTGGCTCTATGATCAAATCCGACTCCCAATCTCCCTAAAATGGTGAGAATTTCACAAACTCTCGAGTACCAGGATTGCATAGGTATGCGTCTTCGTTTCGGATGTCGTAGATGCAGATCAATCCATCGCAAGAATGCGTCAAAGTATTATTAGTAAACGGAGGGTTCCATGTTGAAGCCTGGATTTTTGCTGTGCCGTTCTGCTCAATCTCTTATAACCACAATTTGTCACTAGAAAAACCATAGTGATAAAATAATGATTATAACTTGCTGTCGCTTGAGTGAGGTGCAAGTTGGCAAAGTAAGGATGGTTGATTATGGTCTGCACCGGCTCTTGCGTACTACCTGAATTGCCAAATAGAGCCGACGAGTAGTCTTGTACGGTGGAGGATTCTCCATCTACAAGTGACTGGCCTAGGGATGTGTTAATTTCGGCTGTTTCATGTAGGTGCAAGGAGCATGTGATATTTGATTGGTTGGAAAAAAGTTAAAAACAGAAAAAGTTAGACGAAATGGTAATTAGAAAATTTTTACTAGCCAATCACATGTCACCTGCACTTTACACCTGGAACTCCTTCTTGAAATTACCACCCCTCATATATATATATATGTATGTATGTAGAGAGAGAGAGAGAGAGAGAGAGAGAGAGAGAGAGAGAGAGAGAGAGAGAGAGAGAGGGAGTCATTATATGGTACAATTGGTATCATAGGCGTTCATGATTTAAAAATCGGATTTACTTTTTTAGTTTTTCTCAAGGATTCAAGATGTTCATTTGATTTGTCTCATCTTAGATGGCTGAGCTATTGAATCTTAGGTCTATTGGATGTCTCTTGGTCTTCAAATTTTGGACTTTTTGAAGTAGACAAAATAGATGGTGTAATACAACATTGGGTTTTACACATCTGACACCTTTTCTAAAGATGGTAGGAAGAAGATGTGCAAAACCCAAGGTTTTAAATTGGCATGAAGTTCAATGGTGCAAAGTCTGTGAGAAATGCTATAGTCTACAAGGGTTATTTATTGTGTGTTGTTGGGAGAGATGCCAATGATTAGATGTTTCCAATGGCATGGGGGAGGGCTGTGATAGAAAATAGGTAGCCTTGGACATGGTTTCTTCAACTTCTTCTAGCAGATCTTGGAATCAATGGAGAATGGTTTTGTCTTACTATTATAAGTGACAAATAAGAGGTGAATATCTAGCCTTACATTTCATATTTAGTTGGATGTGCTTTTATTGATGCTAATGATATTTCCTTCTCAGTTTTAATATATACATATTTATCTCATCCATGTCTATTTTGTAGGAACTCATTCGTGTTGTGAAAGAGATGGTGCCCCTTGTTGACCATGGAATTGTGTAAGGCACATTTGTACCATTTAGAAGAAGACAAATTAAGGGATTAACTTGAAGCTTTGGTTTTATGCTATTGCAAAGGCAACCACAATGTCTCAGTTTGAAACCACTTCGAAATAGATGGAAGGGCTAAGTAAAAAAGCAGTGAAAGACTTCAAAGATCAAGGTCCAGTGTCTTTTTTATAGAGCATTGTTGTCCAGATGATCAAAGTGTGATGCTATTGATAACAACATTTCTAAAATATTCAATTTCTATCTTTTAGAGGCAAGATACAAAAAAGGCTAAATGAAAACAAGGCAAATAACTTTAAGTGTGATGCTTTCTTCAATGGATCTTATTTTTTATGAAGTCAGATACAAGAGCCAACGACTTACTATCAACCTTAGGAATAGGCCTTCTGCTTATAGATCTCAGGATTTGATTGGAATCTTATGTTCTTAAGCACCAATAGTTATTTGGATCATGGATATGGTGGTGGAAGACTATGTTGATGAGTTTTACATTGTGGAGAAGTGGAAGAATTGTTATGCTTAGGAGATTAATCCTGTCCATGAGAGTAGTTCATGGTAGAAGAGAAACCTTGGGGAAGTGTGCCTCCTATGGAAAGTAGGATACTAGGTAGGCCTAGAATGAAAAGAATCAAGGATCCATTTGAAGACCCAAAGCATTGAGGGAGCATACTCACTAGGCATGAGAGACTCATGACATGCCAACATTGCTACCAGGTAGGGCACAAAAAGAAGGGATGCCCCACCAGGGAGACAAAGCACTTTTTCCCTCGACATAAACCAAAAAGGCTAAGAGGAAGACCAAACTATACTCTATGCATCATTTAGCTTTACTAGTTTGAAATTTGTGTAATTGTATATAGCATAACATTGATCTAACATTTCTGAAATTTGTTTGCACCAGGAAGTACCTACTATTAGAAGGAGGACCTATCCTAAGAGTACAAGGAGATTAATTCTCTTGGAATAACTGCAAGTGGTTCTATATTAATAGCACATAAGTCATTAGTTAAGAGACCAACACATTCACCTTAGGGGCTTTGGGGTTTGTAACTCCCAAGAAGATGGCTTAGCATATGTCATGGTAGGTCCTTAGAGACTTCCTAACATTTGACATTCACGGTATTGGAACATGATATATTAGAATTAACCATTCACAGTTTCGGTTATAATGAATTAATGAGTGGAATCTTTTTTAAATTAGATATACTGGCTTCTCTCATTTGGGGTCATAACAAATTGCTTTTCTATTTCTTATTAGATGCTTGGACAATAAAGGACATGCATTTCATTGCAGCAATTCCAATATCAAAGTAGAAACCAAGCTCAAGTGGGGACATAAGTGAGCCATAAGGGATCTAGTAAAGATCCCCAGTTGGATGCCTACACACATCTTTGGATGCATTAAAGGAATCATATTGAATTTTGCCAATAATATGTTATTTAATTTAATGTGAAATTTGTTAGCTTTGGCATGGATGAATGTGAATTTTGCTACACTGTATATGAATGGATTTAAATTTGCTACCTTTAGCATGGATGTAAATGTTGCTATATTTTGGAGAAATGTTGTTAATGAGCCTTGCTACTTTTGTACATGGTTCTGTTGATCTTTCCTTTGGTTTTGCTCACATTTAGTAAGTTACTAATGATTGTGTTAAAAACTAGTAACTTAGCATTGGACGTACAATCACGTAAAGATTTAATAATATAAGTCACTTATGTAAGAATAAGTGATAGAGCTATTTCTATTGGAAGTGGACTCGCTCACAAATTCTAACATAAAGTGATAAGTGATAGTGTTATTTGTTGGATAAGCGATAAATGATGCCTCATAGCTAGTAAGCATTTTAATTGAAGTTTCTTATTAACACATACTTCAGAACATCCTAAAATGTGAGCTAGTTTTAGATGGATTATATGGTTATCTTCTTTTGATCTCTCATGTTGGGATTGGGATTTTTGACTTCTAAGGTTAATCATTTCTTTTTGAACTTGATTTTCTTAGTTTCTCACTTTAAGTCACCATTTACCTAACCTTTATATGGTTATTTGAACTACATTTTGGATTCCTCTGCTTTTGCCTACTCTTGAATAGTGTATACTTGTAATGGAAGCATATTCAGAAGAGGAAACATTTTTACATTTCATTTGGCCTTTTTACTTGTGTAAACTCTTAGAGTCTAGAGTATATAGTTATGTTTCTTGCTATGTCAATGGATTCAAAAGATTATATGCTTTTCCATTTTATTTGGCCTTTCAATTCTGTAGATTCTCAAGTCTATGATGAACACTTATCCTTTAGACCATTTACTAGTTTAGTCAATGACCTCATTCATCCAAATACACTTTTGATTGATCTGACATTTATGAAATTCCAACAATATTGTTCTTTCTATATGGTTGTTAGAAAGCTTGGTTTCATATCCTTTTTTACGCATCCATACACTTCATCTAAGAAACTGTTGACATTGGGCATTGAATTCTTATTTTGTTGAACTTCATGCTTGCTTTAGTGTTCTGCTTGGGGTTCATGGATCTTGCTTTTTTTTTTTGTGTGTTAAGTTCACCAACAATATTTGGTTGTTCTAGAGACCTGTTGCACTTCATTTGAATGCTTCAGCCACTCTACCTACAATACATTTTCATCATTAGTGGCTTTTGAATCCTAGAGCTCTACTTCCATATTTTGTGGAAATCTATAAACCTTGACAAATTACCTCCAGTTACAATTGGATTCATCCAACTGCTCCTAGCTTTTCATTTATTTATTATTTTTTTGTCAAGGGTCTAGAAGCTGTGTAAAATCATAACAAAGATTTTTTTTTTTTTTTTTAATAATAATTTTGAGATCCCCACAAGTCCACAATCCTTTTGAACAACTTTTTGCTTATTTGTTAACTGTGCTCTACCAACTCAATATGTTTATCTCTACGATATAATTATAACTTGACGTGTAGCTCAATTAATGTCACGTGTTTGAAATTTCTCATTTCGCGGGGTATTTGTATTGTATGGTTCATTCAATGCAAGATAATGACTATAATATATCCAGTCCAAGAGTGAAACTATTATTTTGTTTTACTAGTGTCACAAATCTCAGCTCTTCTAAAGTCTCTTGCTTAGACAAGTAAAGGACGATCCCTTATGAGGGCTTAACTTCCATAACACTTATAAGTTACATTAAATATGATCTGTAACACTTAGATAGGTAAAGAAAAGTAGAGATTTCACTCTTTTGAAAAATAGTCTTACTACTTTGATCATGGTTAAACTTTCAAAAGGCTGAGATTTAGTGAGGTTCAAAACCTTACATTTTTGGAAATGTCTAGGAGTCTGCAGTTTCGTGCTGAAAATTATAGAAGTGAGGAAATTTCATATTACAATGTTGGCAATTCCCGAATTCTATTATTTCAATTTCAAAATACATTGTTGTTCTAAGTAATATATTGAAATATGAAACTTTATAGAACTACCATTTCATCATTTGAATGCTTCTCAAGACCAACATCACAAACAACAAACATATAAAACCTTGGAATGTAAATACATTGGAATAGACATATAACATACTTAAAATTCTCCTACAAGTGAACGGACACAATACATTGGAATGTCAATACAATAACTTCAAAATTGCATTGATTCATAATACAATGCATTAGAACGTAAATGCAAGAACTTCAAAATTACTTTGATTCATACCATTCACTACTTCTAGTATGTGCGACAATCTACTTGAACATCAAAATTGGAAGAGACAACATCATAGTAACCCTAGTACAATTGAAACTACAAATATGACATTGATGAATTTATTTATGAATTGCTCAATCTACATGGTTGAAATGTAGTCACTTGCACTTGCTCTACACGTTGCCTACAAAGAAACCACTATTGAGGCATCATCATTATCCTGTCTAGAACAACCCACTTCCATTGTTGATCCAAAAAGAACTTTATTCAACCACTATAATAACTCACAACTAGTGACAAGGGAGTGTCTCTAATTCAAATAGCCAATTGTTGATCAAAGAACGATGGATCTAATCAAACATAGTATGGATGTCCTTAATCATCGAGAAGTTAATGTCTTAGATCCACATCTAATAGACATTTGAGATCATAAAAAAGCAGACATCTTAGATCATCATATTTGAATGTCTTAGATTCTTAAGAAATAGATGTTTTAGACCCTTAAAACATGAACATAATGGCTCAACAAGAATGAACTTGGATAATCAATGATAGATGTCTTGGATCACCCATAAATGGATGCCTTAGATTTGCAAAAGGTGGATGTCTTCATCACTCAGTGGAAAGTGTCTTATAGTACACTCCAACACATTCCTATTTTCCTTGGTCAAAATGTCTTCATAAAGTTTTCCTTGGTTGAGATATGTTGACTAGTTAAGATTCCAAATAAGCCAAGATTAAGGAAACTTCTTGTATGGAAAGTTATGAAACTATTTGTATGAAAAACATATGTATGAAGATTGCTTGAAGGAGTTTAGGAAACTAACTAAGGCTTAGAACTTGTTATTTAGGAAACACCCAAGTTTAGGAAACCCATTTTTAGAAAGTACCTAAGTCTTAGAAGCTATTATTTAGTTTAGGAAACTATTGTTTTCGGAAGTTGTTATAGTCTTGTACTAGTCCTGGAAATTGCTTATGATTGGAGGGTTGTTCCCAATCAATTTAAACTCTCTTGTAATATGAATAAAATATTAATTTGGACATATTTTTTTAATAAAGAAGTGTGATCGAATCTCACCTTTCTTTTATCTTCCATATCTCTTGGAGGGATCCTAGAGTAGTGAGACTCATGGCCCTGTATCTTTAAGGTAGTGGATTTCTTGTATCCTTAAAGTGTTAAGCTAGTTGTGTCCATTAGTTTTGTTTCTCGATGGTGGTGATCCTTACATATCTATAGAGCGATGAGCTATTTCTATACTTTGGCCCAATATCTCTATGGTAGTGTTCTCTTGTATCTCTAGAGTGGAGAGCTATTTTAATTTATCATATTATATTTTGTGTCCTATTATTTGGTATTAAATTGGTATAGAGTAGGGTTGCAATGTCATTCGAGTACGGCGAAGGAATACTTCTGATAGAGATTCATGACTCTGAGATGGACTATCTAAGGACAAAAAGATTGTTCTATCCAACTAATTGTTTTGGAGGAACATAGAAAGTGTCTCAAGTCCTACATCTCTGAAAGAAGTATTATTCAAGATTCAAATCCTATGGCGAATGTGCATTTAGAAGATTCGTATCAAGACACTTCCAACATATTTGCTATCTCATCCACTTCAAATGAATCTTTTGTTGGCAATTCACACAAGGATGCATCCAACGTATTTAGCATTAGTCCAATATCACATATTTTGTACACGAGTGATCAAAACAATGATGGACCTATCTTTAGCAATACTTTGAAGATTTTCCTTAAAAAGTTCCTTGTTTAATGACTATAGTGTTGTTGACAATAATCTAGACAATGAAGTTCAATCCATCTTTAATCTCAAAGAGGAGAAAGATGTCACTTATATTGATCAAGGGGATTTTATGGGGGGCATGTCATTCAATTATCTAGCAAACTCTTTGAGATTTGTTTGATTGAGTTTTGAAAAAGTTTAAGCCTTCTCACTAGAATTTGATTGGGTGCCTTTCAATGTCATCAACGAAGGATAACATGCAAGACACAAGCTTACAATGCAGGAGTTCATGATCCTTTTTGTTGGTATGCCTTCTTGTAATGAATCCATGAAGAAAGGTTGTTGGCTATGAAAGTGGATTTGCCCCTAAAATTCAAGATTGCAATTGCTAAAGCTAGTTATGCATGTTTCCATCCTTTTGAAGATGAGGAAATAAAGATGCAAACACCGACAAATACTAATGATATACTAAATTTCAAGAAGGAGATTTGGTGCATCTTAGATAGTAGTGATTTCCTTAAGGACAATATTCTAAGCTCAAGCCAAGAGTGTGCTTTTAAAGTGTTCAAGAAAATTGGTGTAAAAGCCTATAAGTTGAGCTACTTGCCTATTTGAAGTTTCAAACACTTTCAATGTAGTTTATCTTTCATTGTACAAAGGAGAGGACAATGTAGACAACTTGGAGACAAGTTCTTTTCAACTCGGAGAGTGGCACGAGAGTGTCTCTATTCCATAAAATTTAAGACAACTAGGAACAAGTTCTTTCCAACCTAGGAAGAATGACAAAGGAATGTCTCTAATTCGAACAACCAATCATGGATCAAAGAAGGATGCGTATAATCTACATAATATGGACATCCTTGATCATCAAGAACCTGATGTCTTAGATAATCATAAATTAGATGCCATAGATCATCACATTTTAGACACTTAAGTTCTCAAGAAATGGATGTCTTAGATCCTTAAAGCATGGACATAATGAATTAACAAGAAATGATATCTTTGATCATCAATGATGAACGTCCTAAGGCAACTAAAGATGGATGTCTTGGATCACTCATAAATGGGCATCTTAAATCCACAAAAGTTGGATATCTTTGATCACTTAGTGGAAAATGTCACATCTTCCACTCCAGCATGTTCCTATTTTCTTAGGCCAATAAGTCATCATACAGTTTTCCTTTGTTAAGATATGTTGAAGATCAAGATTCTAAATCAGCCAAGATTAAGGAAACTTTTTCTACGGGAAGTTACAGAACTTAGAAATTGCTTGTATGAAAAACATATGTATGGAGATTGCTTGAATGGGTTTAAGAAACTACTTAAGGCTTAGAAATTGTTATTTTGGAAACACCCAAGTTTAGAAAACCCTTGTTTGAAAAGCATCTAAATTTAGAAGCTATTATTTAGTTTAGGAACTATTATTTTAGGAAGTTTCTATAGTCTTAGATTAGTATTGGAAATTGCTTATAATGGGAAGATAGCTCCCAATCTATTTAAACTCTCGTGACGTGAGCTAGACTTTTTTTTTTTGAAGAAGTCTGAGTAAATCTCATTGTTTTTTATTTTTATTTTTTACCTTCTGTATCACTTGGAGGGATCATAGAGTAGTGAGATACATGACCCTGTATCTTTAAGATGGTGGGTTTGTTGAGCTAATTTAATCTATTAGTTATGTATCTCTGTGGTGGTCATTCTTTTGTATTCATGGAGTGGTGAGCTATTTCTATACTTTAACCTTGTATATATGTGGTGATGATGGTTCTCTTGTATTTATAGTGATGATCTATTTTAATTGATCCTATTCTAACATATTATCTAGTATCAACCAGTGTCCCCATTCCAATTAAAACACTTGTAACACATAATCGGGTTCTTTGTTCTAGACTGATACACTTTGAATTGCCCACACCCCCTCAAACAATGGAGTGCTGGAGCTTGTCCTTCAATAGGAAAGCTTATCAATACCTACAACATAAAACACTAGAAACTAATGCAAACATAGGGTTCCAATGACTAAGTAAAAATACCCAAAATTTTAGATGTATAATAGCCCTAGAAGACAAATGATGCTGTCAAGGGGTTCAAGGTCAAACTCAATGAGAGAAATGCTCGAGCTAACAAAGGGGTTGCTATATAGAATGCCAATTTTTTTTTAGTGGATTTTACAATTTGCATGATACTCTATTTTAGGTTTTCATGGATGAAGCCAAGGGAAACCATGAGAGAAACATCTAGGGCAGTAGATTATGGCTCCTCTCCAGACGAAACTGATGAATCCATCTCTTCGCTGGCTTTTCATGAGGAAGAACTCGATTTTGGAAACATTGTTAGGTTTGAAAAAGTAAGCCATTCACTTTGGGATTTTCTAATTTATTAAAAGATTTTTTTTTTTTTGCAAAAATGTCATTATATTTTGGCATTTTAGCAAAAGAAGTAATGTTTTTTTAGTTTTGCAAATTTGCATTTAAGTTTTAATGAACTTTACAAAATTGCCATTCTATTAGTTTTCCATTCTCCTTCCCTATTAGTTTTTTTTATTTTTAAATTGTGATATTACCCTTCTCCATTTCTCTCTCTTAACATGTTCTAATAGATGTGCTACCTCATAGACGCAGGCGTGATTAAGTTGTCGACTTTGATTACTAAGTTTAATAACTTCATGATAGAATGTTTTATTGAAACTTGGTATATAACACAATTCAATAACAACGAAACTAATGATATAGTTACATTTTAGCAAAAACTAACTAATAGTGAGATATTCAATTGCAAACATACAATATTCACCAACCTGCATAGTAGCACTTGTTAAGCTTTTTTATTAAAATTCAATAATTTAAACCTTGATTTCTCACTAAAAATTGATATAAAACTCTTCCTAACACAAATAGAACATAATCACTGCTTTGTATTAATAAAAATATATAATAAATTAAGAAAATATCAAGTTTAAAATATAAGTAAAATATTGTTACCGTTCATGCAAACATTGATGAGTAGTAGACTTTAAACTTTTCGTTCGATGCCAATCTAAGATTCTTCTTCTTCTCAATGTCTTCTATCCAACACGACTAATTTCAGAGATTTTCATTGACTAACGAAGAATGAAATAACACACAAAGTCTTATTAGAATGTATTAATAGAGACAAATAGAGTAAGGGTAATATCAAAATTTTAAAAGAACTCACAAGGAGTATGGAAACGTAAGAGAGTGACAACTTTGCACAGTTCACAAAAACTTGATGATAAATTTGTCAAACTAAAAAAAATTAAACTTTTTTGCAAAAATACCAAAAGGTAATGGTATATTTGCAAATATTTTGACATTTTTGCAAAAAACCTTTCTAAAATGTTATCTACACCACCTATCGCTGTCAATTAGTCAACCGCCACGTGTGATAGCACGTATGCCTAATAACCGTTTAAGTTTGTTTGAAATAAATTGAAAACTCCATGGTTTCCTTGAAACTAATTTATGATCAGAATTAAATTGAAAAACTGCAGAAGTTCAGAGTTTTTATGATAAAAAAACCTTAAAATAAACAACACCCGTACAGAGGGTATAATCATCTGATCGGAGGTTTTTTTTGTAGGCTTGCTCTGTCTCTAAGCGTAGAGAGTAATACCGTTAATTTGGTCCCACCTCATGCGGAACTTCACACTTGAGGGGGAAGGCAAAACCAAGTGAGGTCTAATAGAAGGTTCAGGTCAATCGAAGATCAGGGCAGTCGCACTCGTACGCTGATCGCGCTGCTGGCTGTGGTTTCAACCAACGCTGGCCTGAGGAGGAGCTGCAGCAGCAGAAGATGATTACGATCAGGACGAACCCACCATTCCTCTCGTTCTACAAGCAAACTGCAATCAATCCCCTTAGAACCAACAGAATCGGACAAACATCTCATCACTCTTCTTCTTCTTCTTCATGGGTAAGCTTGAAACTATGACCCCATAATAAGCTTCGTATCTCTTTCTCCCCTTTTCTTCACCTCTTTGATGCTTTCTTTGCAGATTCATAAGTCTCCGGGGCGTAAAGATGCTCTAGGGTTTGTGTGTCCTCCTCAGGCAGCGATTTCAGGAAGAGTAAATGGTTGGCATTTCATTTATTTTTATATTTTTGCATTATCTGTTCTCTGAGTTTGTATTAGTGGCTTCATGTTGTTGAATGGTCTCTATGGTTGTTCTTCAGGTCGTAGTTTTGACCCAGAGCTCCGGTCAGTGCTCGAACTAGCTACCGACTCTGAATTGTATGAACTCGCAACCATTCTCTTCGGCCCCAGGTGAGTACTCTATGCTTTGCCAGTTGCTGATATATTTCTTCAGTATTTAAGCAGCTCAAGTTTTATTTTCGATTTCCAAGTCTTACAATTCCTCTCAAGTATGTTCATTCAGCTCCATCTGCCCGTAGTTCTTAGTTGCTGCCTCCAGAAAAATGTATGCTTATTGGGTACAGACACCACACTTTGTTCTTTCCCCCTCAAATATATACTGGTTCAGTATTTATAGAAGGGCTAGATCGTACTGGCTGTCCACTTAATCTTTAACTCAAGGAGTTCTTAACTGTATCAACTATTAGTTACTATCTTATCTTGTTCTTCGACTTGATCTGGACACGAACCTGTTTGCTAGGTTCTTTGAACAGTTCCAGTTGAGATTTCATGCAGCACAGATTTCTAACTCACCATTATGTTTTGATGATAGTGATGGGGAAATTTTATTTGGTCTATTTGATAATTTGGCAGAGTCATTTGCTGGATATGTTTCTTATATCATGTTTTACATTTTGAGAGGCTTCCAAATAGTTTAGTTTGGTCAGATTGAGATGACATTCTTCATGTATTTGTTTGACTTGTTTTGGGTACTTGATGTTTGTCCACCTGGTTGGCTTTTATTGTTGCTGTTTGCTAGGTGCAGTGAATTAATTCTTCTGGTTATTTGCGCTAGGAGCTTTGCTATTTTTAATTTTTTTAACTTAAAACAAGTAGGGGATTGTTAGAATGTTTTAAGTTAAATAACTAAAAGGGCCTCTTTAGTTTGTATGTACGATTTGACTGTTAAAAGCTGTTGCATATTTATACAATGCAATGGATTTTTTAACGTCTATGTAACTGCTAAACTTTTACTACCTTAGTTAATTCACTAGCTGTTTTTATCTGTTATAAGAGTAACGGCTTTTGGACTTTTGAAGCTGAAAGAGAGCCCTTGGAAAGTCAAATCTTGAGACTAGGAAGCTTTTACCTAGAGGTGCCCTTTCTGTCAGGCGGGCTTCTCCCAAGAGAATCGCTGAACTTCACTCCCCTTCAGACATGATTATTCATTACAGCCGGCCCGACCAAAGGCTTCAAGCCCGTCTTCTCTTCTTCACTCTAAAAGGCAAAGTACCCTTTGAACTTGGCTTTCTTTATAAAGAATGAATCTGTTGGTTAGAAGTTATAGGGACTTTCTCTAGGCGCTCCACATCCCATGAGATATGGGGTGTTCTAATAAGGGTCATGCCTCTTGGCTGACCAATCATTGTGTTGATGAACACATTGTGCTACGGGGCAGCTATCCATTACCCCTATATAAGGGGTGCCTCCAAGCCATTCTTTGCACCAACATTTCTCCTCTTCCTAGAGTTCTTTAGTTTTTGGTTCTTCTTTCCAGAGTTTGTCTGGTTGAGACATTCTCTATTCCACTTCTCTTTTAGAGTTTGCCTAGTTGGAGGCATTCTCTACTTTGTTTGTTTAAGGGTCTGCCCAGTTAGAGGCATTCTTGTCAACGGTTCATCCACTTATGAAGTTCTCCGGCCCCTTAGTTCTAATAGACAAGACCTAAGTGTATTGGTATTCTAGTTGTCTCATTTTTAGATTCTCTGAACTTGTGAAAACTCTTGTAGAATTTTCTGTTTCTGTTTGAAACTTGAGATTCTTAATGTCTTTGATCTTGTTTTCTGAAGTGATTTGAATTCTGATCTTGTTTCTCTCTTTTTAAGAGATCCCACCAAGATTGAGGACAGATTTTTGAAAGATTTTGTTTTAAGGCATTCTTTTGTAGACAAAGTAAGGACCAATTCTGATTGCGTAAATCAGTTCATGTATAGATTGAGTTTGGCTTAGTTGAATCCTTACCATAGAGCTGTAACATCCCTTGAACAAGAGGCTTCAATTATCTTCAAGAAGCGCATTTTGATGTGTTTCTCTAAGCTAAGGTTCGTCAAATTCAGTTTGTGTAAGTTTTCTAACAACCTCGGTATGCATGTGTAGGCTCATGAACTACAAACTCATTCAAGCACACTGGTTCCTGAATGCAGCTTATTCTCTTTTGTAATTTTTGAGAAAAATGACATTAAAATATGAAACTGTGCTCTCTGCATTGATCTATCATCACTTCCTGGGGCTGCAGAATATGGAATTCAATTTGAAGTCCTTAAGTATTTATAAGTACTTGCCACGAAGGCGGTGTGGGTTCAAATCTACTCACCAGTCAGAAAGGAAACAATGACATTGCACATATCATCATCTTAAATATGGGAATCAGTTGAATCTCTGTTAATAGGACCTCTTTTATATCCAAGTAAGGGCACAAGATTGGAATAAAAGATTGAAGCAGGTATACATTTAATCCAGAATTTCAAGATGAATGAGCTTTGACTTGAGACTTGAACTCTTAGAGAGAGAATTTGTGTTGCAAATGTAATTAATGCGTCATGGTTGCATGGGAGCAGCAAGCCCCTAACTAGGAGCTCTATACCATCTATGATAAAATTGTTGGTTGGAGCAACTCTCGGGCTAAAAGAATTCTCATGGTTATGAAGAGGACAATAGAATTTTAGTTATGAGAGGGGTCCGTTGTTGAGTTAGCTTTGCATATGCTTATGCTTGATGCTATTTATGGCCTTAGAGATGATATTTACCATGAGAAACTATGTGTACTTCTTCATACATCATTTTTGCACTTTGCGTATGGGTGTTCTGTTAATATCTTTTGTAACCTTATTCCTTGAGTGCTAAAGTTTTCTGTAGAGATTTGGATAGTGAACATGAAATAATTGTAAATGTAGCACCAAAAAAAAAAGATGGCTGTAATATCTGATGATTGTCTTGATTTGTTGAGGTACAGCTATTTTAGTCCCTTGTTGAAATCTATAACAAATAGAGCCGACATTCACCATATCATGGATGGGGATGAATATGAGAGACGTGAAGATTTCATAGAGCATCTTGAATCCCGATTCTTGTTTCTTGCAGCAGATGCCCGGTCTACATTAAGGTTATCATCTCAACTTGGGGGTTCTGACATGTTGCAGATGAGTTTTAAAGTGATTTCATACTTTAATTGAAAAATTCATTCTGGAATCTACTTTATGGTCAATTTACTTTATTGCTAGAACCTGAGTGATCTTTCAGAATTTCATTGCATCCATGTCTAACAGTTTTTTATCTTGTTTCCTCAGAGGTTGGAGGCCTTCATACAGAGATGTCTTACTTGGTGTAAGGAGAAAACTTGGTGTTACTTGTTCTGGTAAACTGTCAACAGCAGACCTAGAGGCAGAAATTTTTCTTCATCTATTGCGGGTGTATTCTAGGTATTTACAGCCCATTCAATCTGGGTGAAATTTTCATGTCAGATAAGAGAGGATAACTTGCTCGATCATGTGATGAACTTCAGTTTTTAGTTTCTTAGAATTACTTAGTACTAGATGTATCTCTGGGTTTTAGGTTTCATCAAGGTGCTTACTGTCTATGATTAGTTGCAAAGACAACCATCTACCCTAAATCGTGCTGTGTACTTGACCTCCAAAGATTTGAGAGGGTTGATTGTAAGAATTTAAGTCTTAGAAGGTAAATTTTATCTCTTGTCTATTCCTTGTTATTAGGAAAATAAAACTTTTAGATATATTATTTGAAATACTCATGGACCATTGTCCCTCAAGGGCCTGGACGTAGTACTGATTTTCTAATACTGGGGGGTTTAGCTCTATTTTGCCATGTAGGCCACTATTTTAGATTTTCTCTATTTGTAACTGTTATTAGAGTTGTCTAGTTGTATTTCTTCATGTTTATGCTATGGTAATCCTTGATTTCTTTTTCCTTGTAAATTGATTCAATTGAAAAAACTTATTATTATTATTATTATTAAAAATTTGGGTTTCAACATTGAGGAAGGCCTGGAAATTATTGTGAGCCCATTCTAGTGACTAGTCTTTCCAGCAATGTACCAAATTTGGAGGTAGTTAGAAGAATTTTGGATGCTAGTTTCTGTGGTTGATAGTCTAGAGTTGCAAATTCTGTTTTTATTTGCGTCCTTGTTGTAGGCCCTACCATATTTTCATTTGGTATATTTCATGTTTGTCACATCTTTCTAGTTTTGATTCTTGTTCAGCTTGCAAAATCTATAGAAACCGATACCGACATTACTGTGATCTTGTTACTGTTTATCCATGGCAGCTATTTTTCTTTAACATAGGAAGGTGTTCCCTTCTGTCCATTTACATGTGTTTGAGAACTCCTGGAGTCAATGATTCACTTGTTCTGGTTAATCAGGTTTTATCTTGTCATCTGAGTCTTAAGTTTTGCCTTTCTGAGCCAATCCAAAGGTCTTTTGGCATTTGAGCCAATGAACAATTGACCATGTCAATCATAGCATCTCACAAGCTAACTCAGTTTACCTCGGTCCAATTCTTGTCCAAAGACCAAGTTTTCAAACAGTGATCTGATGGGTCCATACCTAGAAAAGGCAGTTGGTGCTGCCTAATTGATTCGAAGGAATTTTCAAGATGGAGAAAATCTCAGATGAAAATCAGTAACTGTAAATCGTGTTGATTTTTGGAAATTCTAGAAAATCAGGATCCAAAATCTCAGATCTACTTTTGGAGGAAAATCTGTCATTTTGATTCTATTACTTCGGCTACACCAAATAAAGGTAGATTTAGGAAGTTCTACGCAAGAAGAAGCAGGAACCACTAGATTACTGACATAATAACAGAAAGTAGAGATCACTCATAGAAAAATAACATACAAGATAGAGAATTTGGTTACTGGAAAGAAAAAGAACAACTGGCCGAGGGAGGATAAAAGGAAGAAGGGAAAAACAGTTAGGGGGATCCAAGAACTGAAAGAGATAGTGAGAATTTGGAGGAATCTAGCTCCTCGAAAGGCTAGAATTCTATATGAACAGTACCAGTATACATTGAGGATGCTGACTTTGTCAGCTTACTGTAAAATTGATCTCTGAAATGAAAGCTTTCCATTGGAATTTAACTAAATTTCTGTTCGTATTAGTTGAATTAGTATCAGAGCCGGTTCGAGCATAGGGAAGGGTTCAGGATGGAAAGAATAGAGACAATGGAGAAAGAGATAGGAGGATTTAGAGGAGAGATTGGAGACATGAAGGAACACATTGGGAGGTTGTAGATGAACGTCACAGCCTTAGGTGAATAGCTAGTAGAGAGATGAGAATGGATCAAAAACAGGGAGACGGCAGAAGAATATCGAGGTCGTCATCAGAACACCAAGGTTGGTGAGACCTCAGGCAGGAACAGATGTAGTTCGTTCTTGTCAACGGACCAGAACCGTCAAGATTTTCACTGCCGGAGATTGGATTTGCCAGTATTCAACAGCAAAGACCTTACGGGTGGCTCTGTCGAGCAGAAAGGTATTTTCACGACGACCAAATCTTTGACGAGGAGAAAATCTCCGCACGACCATCTTGCCTAGAAGAAGATGCACTCCATTGGTTCTTGTGGGCAGAATCCCAAACTCCTTTCCGATCTTGGGGTTCTTTCCAGTCATCTTTGCTCCAGCGTTTTCAATCGTCCCAATCGGATGATGAATACGAAGCCCTGTTGGCTTTGAGACAAAGAGGCACTGTCTCGGAGCATCTCCGATTGTTCAAGCTGCTCTTCGGTCACCTCGTCGATTTCTCCGACAAGCTCCTGAAAGGGGCTTTCTTGAATGGGCTTAGGGACGAGATAAAGGCAGAAATTAAGATTTTCAGGCCTGCCTCTCTATCTGGGCTTATGGTTGATAATGAGCCAAGAACATCGGGGCCTAGCTCATTTTAGTTGAAAAGACTGGTCAATGGAAGGGGGTATCAGGGGCAAAATCATAATTTTCCCATCTTCCCCTTTTGCAGCATTGATAGAATGAAGGCTTTCCGTATGGGAACCGATTGAGAAGGATGTGTCGGCTAACAAACCATCGGGAGAAGGGAATCTCTATGGAAACCCACTGATGCAAAGCTACAACAATGTCGATCTCAAGGTTTATGCTATAGGTGCAATGAGAAGTACCACCCTAGGCAGCGATGTAAAAACCGGCAGCTTTAGGTGCTGCTACTCACCGATGAGGAGGACGATGAGGTGGAAACCAGACCACTTCTTCCATCAGAAGTGGGCAACCATCGGGAAGGGAATAACCAACCTCTGGAGTTATCCTTAAACTCCATTTTTGGATTCACAACCAGCGGCACCATGAAAGTAAAAGGGCTGATCGGAACCTGAGATAGTGTTGATTGATAGTGGGGCTTCCCACAACTTCATTGCCAGTCATTTAGTCATTGTACGGAGGTTAACCATGGATAGATCTTGACGATTTGGATTATAGGTTGGGTACGGTCACTGCATCAGAGGAGAAGGTGTATGCTGGCAGATTAGGATAAGTTTGCCTGGTATCATTGCAATTCAATATTTCCATCCTTTCGACCTTGACAGAGCAGACATAGTCCAAGGGGTAGTATGGCTAAACACTTTGGGGTAGATTTCAGCAAATTTTCATGATCTGAAGATGGATTTCATGGTTGAAGGGCATTAGATCATCCTTAAGGGGGATCTGACCCTCTCGTGTTCTCTGGTTTCCTTCAAATCCATTCTTCGAGTTATCCCTAAGGCTGATTTCAATTGTATGGTTGAATATTGGGTAATGGAAGCTAGCCCAATTCAACATCCTGAAGACTATCAACCATCAATAGACTCTCTTTTGCGGAAGTTTTCACATATTTTTGATTAGCCCTTGGGACTACCAATTGCTCGCTCCCATGACCACGCCATTAGGTTGATAGAAGGAACATAGCTCCCACCTAGCAGGCCATATTGTTATCCGCGTTCCTAGAAAGATGAGATTGAGAAAATCATTAGGGAAATGCTGAATTTGGGGAATCATTTGGCCAAGTAAAAGCCCTTTTCTAGCTCGGTGTTACTGGTTAAAAAGAAGGATGGTGGATGGAGGTTTTGTGTAGATTATCGCGCACTAAACAAGGTGACCATACTTGACAAGTTCCTAATCGCTATTATTGATGGACTGCTAGATGAATTGAGAGAAGCTGCCATTTTCTCCAAACTAGACCTTAAATTCGATTACTATTAAATTCACATTAAGGAAGAGGACATAGCAAAGACGGCCTTCTGAACTCATGAAGGGCACTACGAATTTTTGGTTATGCCTTTTGGCTTAACTAATGCACTAACCACGTTTCAGGTACTCATGAATGAGGTATTTCGACCCCATATACATAAGTTTGTCCTTGTCTTCTTCGATGATATCTTAGTTTATAGCAGTAACCTTACTTTGCACCTAGAGCACATTACTATTGTCCTGCAATTACTTGAGGAACACTAGTTGATTGCAAACAAGAAGAAGTGTTTATTTGCACATCCTTCATTGGAATACTAGGCCATATTATGTTTGTAGAAGTAGTAGCTGCCTATACTTCCAAGATAGATTTTATGCTTTCTTGGCCTATTCCTAAAGACGCCAAGGCACTTTGAGGTTTTTCGGGTCTTACCGGCTATTTCAGAAGAAGGGGAGCCTTGGCGCAATTGTAAAAGTTGTCGTCATGTGACCTTGAGGTCACGGGTTTAAGGCGTGGAATCAGCTTCTTGCAAAATGCAAGGTAAGTTTGTCTACTATAGGCCTTTGTGGTCCGCCCCTTCCCTGGACTCCACATAGTTGGGAGCTTCATATGTTGGGGCTGCCCCCACTTTTTATCGGTTATTTCAGAAGATTTGTTAAGAACTATAGTCTCATTGCTGCTCCCCTAACTAAATTACTCAAGAAGGATGGGTTCACATGGACAAGGGAAGCTCATGAGGCATTGAAACAAGCCATGACGACCATTCCTGTCTTGGCCTTACCTGATTTTTCCAAATCCTTTGTGTTGGAAACTAATGCATCAGGCTAGGGAATTGGTGCTGTCCTCACGCAAGAAGGTTGACCAATGACTTTTTTCAGTCAATCTCTCTCCTTTCGATCCCAATCTAAGTCAATTTATGAAAGGGAGCTTATGGCCATAGTCATCGTAGTACACAAGTAGCGAGATTACCTCTTGGGGCGACATTTTATCATTCATATTGACCAAAAAAGCCTCAGATTTTTAATGGAACAGCATCTGCTTAATGAAGAGCAACAGAAGTGGTTAACCAAGCTCATTCGATACGACTTTGTCATTCAATATAAGTTGGGTTCTAAAAATAGAGTGGCTAATACTTTGTCTAGGCGTTAGGAGTCTCATACCCACAACTCCAAAGACAATACTACAAAGGGCGACCATCCAATAGATCCTTATCCCCAGCCCATAGACGAGCATGACATATTACTCCAACAACTTGCTATCTTGGTTGTTCGATATGCTGATTTGGATTCATTAACATATAAAATACAAGAAGATCCTCAAATTTGTAGTATTATTTAGGACCTCTTGGTAAATCAAGATAGTCACACAGGGTACACATTTAAGCACGGTCTCTTACTATTTCATGGAAGGCTGGTTATCCCAAAATCTTCGCCTCGCATTGCAGCATTCTTACATGAATTCCACTCCACACTAGGAGGGGGGCATTTAGGGTTCACATGCACTTATAAGCGCATCTCCAAGGTGTTCCATTGGAAAGGGATGCGCCAGGATATTGAGAAATTTGTTTTTGCTTGTGAACTTTTTCAAAGAAATAAGTATGCCACTAAAAAGCCAATTTGGTCCTCTTCAGCCTCTTCCCATTCCTAAGATGGTTTGGAGTGAATTGTCCATGGATTTCATCAGCAGCTTGCCTAAAGCACACGAATTCGACACTTTGTTAGTTGTCGTCGATTGCCTCACCAAATTCAGTCACTTTCTCCCCCTCAGTCACCTTTACATAACCAGAGATGTGGCACGCACTTTTATCAAGGAAATTGTTTGACTACAAGGGTATTCTCAGTTAATTGTCTCAGATAGAGATTGTGTCTTCATTAGCCACTTTTGGTCTGAATTGTTTAAGCAAGCAGAAATGTCGCTAAAAATGAGTTCAGCTTATCATCCTCAAACAGATGGGTAGATAGAGGTGGTCAACTGCTGTTTGGAAACGTATCTACGGTGTTTCATTGGCAACAAACCGAAATCTTGGCCCAAGTGGATATGCTGGGCAGAATATTGGTAGAATACTACTTACTAGAGTTCTGCTGGGATGACACCCTTCAAGGCCTTATATGGAAGAGACCCTCCCACCTTACGAACATTTACTGGTGGGGAATCCATAGTAGAAGAGGTTAACCAACAAGTGGTTGTATGTGATTCAGTTCTAGGAGAACTAAAATAAAATCTGGAAGCAGCCCAAAGTCATATGAAGAATCAGGCGGATTCACACCGTTGTACCCTTACTTTCTAGCCAGGAGATTTTGTTTATTTGAAACATCAACCTTATCTCCTCAAAGCCCTATCAACACAACTCAATGAGAAATTACGTCCCTGCTATTATGGGCCACATGCCATACTTGAGAGGATTGGACAGGTGGCTTATTGACTAGAGCTACCATAGCATGCTAAGCTGCACCCAGTCTTCCATGTCTCCCAGCTCAAACCTGCTACTGCTCCGACATTTATACCTCAACCAATGCCAAATGGCCTATCCGAAAATTTGGAACTAAAGGTATACCCTGCAGCAGTCAAGGACATTAGGCAGTCTCATAACAGACAAGTAGAGGTTCTCATACAATGGTAAGATCTTCCCGAACATGACAGCACATGGGAACTACTAGATACCATTAAGATGTAGTTCCCTGACTTCCACCTTGAGGACAAGGTGACAGTTTTGGGGGGGCGGTGGGTATTGTTACATCGGCTATACCAAATAAAGGTAGATTCGGGAAGTTCTATGCAAGAAGAAGTAGGAACCACTAGATTATTGACATAATAACAGAAAGGAAAGATCACTGACAGAAGAATAACAGACAAGATAGAGAATTTGGTTACTGGAAAGAACAAGAACAACTGGCAGAGGGCGGATAAACGGAAGGTGGGAAAAACAGTTAGGGGATCCAAGGACTGAAACAAACAGTGAGAATTGGGAGGATTCTAGCTCCTAGAAAGGCTAGAAGTGTTCTTGAGAATTTTGTATGAACGGTACTAGTATACATTGTAGATGCTGACTTTGTCAGCTTACTATAAAATTGATCTCTGAAATGAAAGCTTTCCATTGGAATTCAACTAAATTTCTGTTTGTATTAGTTGAATTCTATCAGATTCTTAGGACTCCTATAAATTGGAGCCAGAACGGATGTTGTATTCATCCCATTCTAGTAGTGAAAATCTCCCCCCTTTCCCGTGGATGTAGGCCGATTTGGCCGAACCATGTAAACTTGGTCTCTCTCTTTCTCTGTGTGTGTGTGTAAAATGATCCTATCCTAACATGATCCTCTGAATATAAATTCAGTAAGGTGTTAGTTGAAAAGAGATTATAATTTTGCAATGTGGTTTTCTACCCCATAAACATCAAATGACTTAATTTCTTGGGTTTCTGCTTTCGATCCAACTGCTATAACAAAGATTTCATTTTAGGTTCTTCTCTTAAAGCCCTAAGTGACTAATGGGTTGAGTATCTCCAGGATGTTGCCTCTTTATTTATTTATTTATTGTTTTAAACTTATTTCTTGTTAGTCCCATCCTTTCTGTCCATGTTTCTTTATATAAATGCTCTGTAGCAAGCCTCACATCAATCAGAAGAATGATGAAATTTGATATTCTAAGGATAAAAATCATTCTGATCAGATAATACTGAGTATTAAATGGGATCTTGAAGATGGATAATCAAGGAAAGGGCAATTTGTTGGTTCATTTTAGTGACCAAAATCCATTCGATTATGTGGTTGTATGATTTTGCTTTCACTCATGTGGAATATCTACTGTATATAACATAATGATTTGTGTTATCATCTAAACACAAGGTCATGCAACCATCTTGTCTCTCTTCCTGTTCCCTTGATTTCACAAAGCACCAAAAGTCAAATGTCGAGAAGAATGCTCTTGTTAATCGTCATTTCATAGAAGGTGTTTATATTGAACCATCCCTGGGATATCAAGATTCAAATAAGAACCTGATAATTGAAGGGAGTCTTTCTTAATGTTGGAAATTCTTAGTATATTTTATCAATCTTATATGAAGTGTACTGTGAAGCTCGTCCATGCCAAATATATTCTTGTATCCACATTGATAGGTTGAGATAATTCTTCGAGAATGTAGTGGTGTTATTTAACTCCATCTCATAGTAAGCTGACAAAAAGCTAATGATAACACCCACATTGATGAATTAACCAGTGCACATAATGAAAGCTATGTGCTCTGTTGCAATTTAAGGAAACTACATTAATTCCCTATAAATGCCCATTTACAATATTCTTTTGCTGGATGAAATACTGTTTTACCACAATGTTGGAAAAATATTCGTTGCTCATGTGCAGTGATGAGATGGGTGGCATACCTTTTGCATCAGATGACTTTAAGTTTTCTGATAGTCATGGTAGTTTGGAACATGGACTTGGTCCATGGAAGGCACATGCTGTTGCTGTTCTAAAAGCTGGGGCAGATGAATTCCGGTCAATTTTTTTGAAGGTGTTTGTATTGGACTTCTAAAATAACAGCCGTGTATGAATTTCTTTTCTTTTGTATCTGTTTTCTCATTTTATTTATTTATTTATTATTGGGATCTGTATATGTTTCTAACAGGGTGGTGGTGTCTTAACTTTATCAAGGATTTATCAACTGGTATGAGGACCATTTGCATATGGATTTATCTTTGTTTATTCACTGATCTGATGATTTATATCCTTCTTGGGGTAGCTAGCAAGGAGATTATCTGGAAAGCTGCTGGTGGAAACTGCCAACTATCAGATAAAGCGTGAAATTATAAAAAAGGTGTCTATTATTGTAGAAAGTCAGTAGTTATTCCAGTTCAATATGTATGAAGTCAGTCTCATCATGTTAGGGAGCTAGAATGCCTTATCTGTTTAGTATGGTCAGATTGCTTATTTGCTTGTTAAAACCTCTGTTTGAGTGGAAAATTGCATAAAAGACACATGGTAAATTGTAGCTTTAAATATTTAAAATAGTGAGAATTAATCAATTTACTTCAATGCTGTAAATTCAGGATGCAGGAACAGAACATTTGTCTAAGATGGTAATTTTTTTCCTATATTTCAATTCTCATGTCCTAATTGCGCCATTTTATCTTTCAGGGTGGACAATTGGCAGCTATTAACCTGGAGTCCAGAGCAGCTTTACTTGCTGCGAGACAGGTAGTTCTGTCTTATGTAATAGCTTAGTTCTCTGATACACAACTTGCAGTAGTATAATTTTTTGTCTATTAGACTTTTTCTTATCTATCCAATTATTTAAGTAGACAAAGTTGCATTTTCCAAGCATGCTATGTCAGGGATTCTCAAATTTTCTCATGAACAGGGTTTGACTCATGCTGCGTCACGGTACCTTGGGCTCAGAAGCTTGATGGTGTTACTTGGTCCAGTGTATGAATTATTTCACTGCTCTATTTGTGACATGAGTTATTTGCCTAGAACAGTACATTCCAGGCAGCTGATTGACTCCAGATTTTGTTCTTAATGGACAATTTTAAACATGATAAAAAATCTTATGACTTTGTTGAATATCATGAGATGAATGGGGGACATGATGTTAGGTGTTATGTATCCAGTCAACATGCGTGAGTCAACATGGAAAGATCCTGCAATTTACTATTTGGAATGGAAAATGAGGAGACTATTTATTAATTTTTCCATCAAATAGACCTTGTGGCTTTAACAAATCTCTTGCACAACTATGCATATCTTTCCGCACTTTCTTTATGTTGGATACTTTTAATGTTAATTAAATATGTTTAAGTTTGAACTAAACTTGAATTTTCAAAACTAAGAGCTGTGCCTTGAAATTCAAATGAAAAGACACATTTAGTGGCAAAGTTAAGTAGGTTGTGTATGCACATCTAGTAAAGAGACACTAGTAGATAAAACAACTACCTACTAATTTTACAAATGGAGTCATTCCCTTTATCTCAGACACATGTTTTCTGAATTCTCTCAAGTTTCCTTTTAGCGATATTCTGCCTGATTGAATCCTGCATAATTAGAGTCTAGCAGTGGATTAGTTGGTTAGTTGCTTTTACAGATCCACATAAAGCTTGTAGTATCCTTGGAGTGGTTTGCCAAGTGATCCCATAAGCAATTTCTTAATTTAGAGAATGGGGGCAAATAACACATTAAAGAAAGTGTATTTGTACATTCTCAACCCATGTTTACTGGTTTCTCTTACTCCATTTTCACTCTCTCCACCAAAATTTTCCGGTAGCATCTGACCAGGCTAATACTTTAGCAGTTTAATTTCTACTGGTACTACTAGTTTCTTTCCTAAGCATGTGCCAACTTTTACGTTATCTTTCTTGGGGACAGAAACTGCATTGATCTTCTCTCTATTAGTAATTGAAGAAGGGAGGGGTATGCGAGTGTGGTGCAGTGGCATAAGAGTGAGCCTCAATTGTCAATGAGTGTGTGCGTGGGCGCGTGTGTGTTAACCATTTTCAAAAAGAAAATTGAAAAATAAAAGAAGAAGAAGCAAGAATCTACCTTCTGTATTTTTTCTTATCCCTTATTTTGTGCTGATGTAGCTTTTGCTCTGAGCAACTTAAAATCCATTCTTTTCATGTAGGCAGGAATCAAGTTGGTTTATCTGCCTTATTGGGGATCTAAGATTGGAGAACTTCCATGAGGCTACAATGGCCCCGTGTTGTTCATAATGTCTTCTCCTTCTCATGTATGGTCAGCACTTTGCCAGATTTATCTTCTTTGTTTCATCCGAAGCCAGATACACACTTGGAAGAAAACAGATGAGGTGTCAAACCAGTTGCAGCTTAGGTGGTCACCAAGAATTCTGATGGGTCCTTAACAATTTTGAGGAAGTATTTGCCTGCTTCGGATTAGATAGGAGCTCCTCACTGGGTCAGGTTGGCCAAGTTGAAGCTCTGTGGCACAAAATCCAGCAAAAGATACATGGAGTTATTGATGAACTTAGAGCTTGATGTCCATAAATCTAATCAGGATAAAACCACGATGAAAAGTGATCTGGTTAAATCTTTGGGGGTCTTGTTCTTCTCACCTGCAGAGATTGTTGCAGATTATGTACACGAAGGCCAGAGAAGGCTTTTCTTTCGTTGATTTTCCTTCTATCAGGGTGTGGCTTAGGTAGTTGTGTAGAAATTTTGGTAGTTGTTTGGAATTTTTTTTCTTTTTCTCGAAAACCTGGGTCACCCACGTGAGCGATTACTACTTGCACCACTGCTCTAGAAGAGTAGCTTTTGCTATCTTTGTTATTTTAAGGTAATCTCTTGATTTCATTTGGCATGATGAATGTCATTGCCTATGTTTGCCAAGAACGTCAATTTGATATGTCAAGTTGTTGGGCCAAATGTGTAGCAGTTTGAGAAGAACTCTTTGCATTTACTCATCTTGAAGAACCCTACTGGGAACTATAGTCTTTGATTGTGCATCTGGTCATTTGTTCTCGTCTGGGTATTAGTCTCACTTATTGGCCTCATCTTCCCACATTAGCATCCTTGTCTGGGTATTCTGAACACGGTTCATTATCTTGGCCTGTTACCTTATTTTCAGGGCTCTGAACCAAAGAGGAGCTCACTTTGAAGCTTATTGGAGTATGTAATTATTTGTCCCATATGAGTTACACAAATTCTAATTTGTAAGACTTGCCTTGCCAACCCCTGAAATTGAGCCACTTAGTAACGCAGTCATCTAGCCGGGTGCTGACATGTTTTACAAAGTTCCACTTTCTGGTGTTTATCTATCATTTAGTTGAGATTCGACCAAATTTCACACTGGTACTTGTGCAGGTTGTGGGGAACACTTCTGGCTGATATTGTAATACAAATGATGGGCACAGACTATGCCAGAATTTTGCGAGCGATTTATGCATTCGCACAGGTGGATATGCTAACAGCATACATGCTTACCTTGTATTAGTGAATGTAATTAAACTGTTCCTTTTAATACAGATCCGTCTTACTCGCACCTATGGGTGGCAATCTAACAAGGACTGACTATTGAGATGTTGCATTATATTTGTCCCCGATCATGAGCCTCGCAGCTGTCTTTCAGTCCAAGAGCTTCTTCCTGAATGATGCCTAAGGTAAGAAATTGTCAGTGCGTTCGTGCTTAAGTGTTGATGGTCTTTCTCGCTGTAATTCATTCTGAAAAAGAAAAGTTCAGACTGTTTTCTTGTAGCATATGATTATCCTTCTTACTCCCTTAGATGACTATGAGGTTCGTTTAGTGGATTTCTGACCATTGAATTTGAGTGGTTAAATTATTCTTTCTTTGTCACCTATAGAAAGGTTAAGAATTGGTTATTATTTTTATTTTGTTTCAGTACTCCTTCAAGGCATATCTCTAAACCAGTTTGATTACCATAAATGTAAACATTTGTGATATGGATAGTGGATATATACAATGCGGGAGGTTATGATGTTTGTTGCCAAAGAAGCAACAAAAATGAAACCGGCAACATATGAATACATAAACCAAAAAATTTTCTGTCCTTTATTTTTATTTTTGCTTATTTATTTATTAATTATTTTTTCAAGTTCAATTGTTTTCAGAACAGAAAGTACGGGGGACCTTTTGGAAATGTTTCTCAGAAAATTAATTTGTTTCAAACAGTAATTAGTAAGTACCTTGTAAATTCTGGGATTTGCAGGAGCAGGTGAGTTTGTGTTAAAAGAAGAGAGAAAATGGATGGTCATTTAGATTGAAAATATTTGGTTTGGCATTTAATGAGCCCTGGAAAGATTGGTGTCTTCTGTTGGTTTTTACCATAAAAAATAAGAGGCTCACAAGAAGCTTGTACTGGGCAGATAACTTGGTCTCAACTTGATCTGGAACTTTCATCCCAGTGGCCCTCGACTTGTAGTGTCATTACTGAAAACACTCAAATCAGAGATTTCTACTTATTTAATCTTAGAATGTGAATATCAACTGTTGTTAAATTATCTTGATCGTCTTTTTGCCAGCCATCAATCTAATGCCTGACTTATCCAATAATCACAATTGGAGATCATCTCATAACCAGTCAATGGCTTGTTTGGTCATGCTAAAATCAGGCGTCTCAGTGTTTAATACCCTGTTTGAGATGCATCATAGTGGTTTTGAGGTAGCTAATAATTACGCTTGCATTTTGTAAACGGTCCATTAGTTGCACTTTATGTGTGGGCTTGAAGTAGGTGAAATCGTATATCCAATATTACAGTACATATTCTAATATCACCTTGTGAGTATCATGCGTTCAGGCTATGGTTGATTCACTGCCCTTTGTTGGTGCAATCGGCTCCTGATACCAAGGACTAGGACGCAGTTCGTAGAGAAATATTATTGGGTTAGTCTAGCAGCTACAAGAAGGGGCCCTGCAAATGGGCTTGGCATCTGTGGCAGGCTTCTGTATTCTGCTAATCCCAGCCTAAAAGGGGTGGGCTGCCTTTGCTTATTGAGTTGCTCACTTTTGTTTTCTTCTTTGGGTGAAAAGATGATGTTATTGGGCAGCTTCTTTGTTCTTGTACATTGGAAGCCGCTTGCTTGCCTTTTAACCAATGAGGTGCCTTCAAGTAGACCCAAGACTTCGAGTTGTGTTGTGAACAGCTGATCTGATTTCTGACTTCTAATTGCTTCTAAATTGATAGTCCGTCTAGTCCACCTACCTCAAATCCAACAAGGACTAACCACCACCGTCAGATCCTACAACCCAGGCTTCAAATAACTCTAAACGCTTCAAGATTTCTAATTTCAATGCTCTTCACGGAACCCCTACTTCAGTCCTGCGTCCATGGTAAGAGTTAAAAGCAGACTTAGAAAAAGGAAAAAAAGATTGATAAACAAGTTAAACAAAATGAAGTTAAATTTGCCAGTTTGAAGAAAATCGTTATGCATATTTGTAACTCTCGTGCCCTTATGATCCTAAAATCTTCCTGAAATTTCCTTCTTTTCGTTGGTTTTTATGTACGCATTGTCAATTGGATCCGCCGGTTTACATTTCTCTGAGGTACTGGAAGTGTCCATATCCATCTAGACAGAGTCCGTGTAGATAGAGGAATCTGCATTGGTAGGGCAGCCATGGAAAGAGCTTCATCCCATTTTCCCAGACAGCATATAAACACAGATACATGCAACCGTACTATTCTGTGTTGCGAATCACTACCTAAATCTACAAGGTGATCCCTGGTAAGATTCTAACAATAAAACGTTATAATGCGAAACTCTCTCCTTTATTCATTTTTATTTGAGTGGAAAATTGAAAGATTATATAATTTCTTATATATATATATATATATATTAAGAGCTAATTAGATAGAGCTAAAAACTACATTAGTTGGCGACCTATGCCAATGGAGAAGTAAAGGACGCCGTGCAGATTGGGAATACTTAAAAAAGCAAGAATATTCTAAGGAAAAGGCAATTGCTTATCTTTTGTTAACCCTGCGTTTGTCAGAGATTTGAGGCAATCTAATCAAGGATTAATTGATTTAATTGTGTCAATGACCAAACGTTAGAGGTGCAGAACATGTATTGAAGGAAAGACAATCTCATTTGGGTCATCTGAGCAGAAGACGAAGGGTGATATTGACGCTGAGTTGGGCAAGTTTTAATTTGGTCTTTTACACAAAATATCTTATGCTTTTTTATTGTTAATAATTACATCTAAAATTTTTAATTATTTTTAAAAAAGAGATTTTTGCAAAAGTGCCATTATATTTTGGCATTTTTGCAAAAAAGTCCAACCTTTTATGAGTTTTGTGAATTTGTCATTGATTTTCATGAGCTTTGCAAAATTGTCACTTTGTTAGTTTTCCATCTTCCTTTCCTATTGGTAGTTTTTTTTTTAAAATTTTGATACTATCCTTCTAGCAAATGGACAACGATGAATAAGAGGACTTTGCCCGTAATTTTTTGCTTCGTTAATCAATAGAAATCTTTGTAATTGATAGTGCTAGATAGAAGACATTGAGAAGAAGAAAACCAAAGTCTTAAATTTCCAATTTTTATTCAAAAAGACATCGAATGAAGATCTTAAAGTATACTACTCATCGCTGTTTGCATGAATAGTAACAATATTTTGCTTATGTTTTAAACTTGAATTTTTTTAATTAATCTTTTTCTGATTGATCCAAAGCATTTATTATGTTCTAATTTGTGTTAGAAAGAGTTTTATATTAGTTTTAGTAAAAAATTAAAATTAAAATTATTGATTTTCATTGAAGAAACTTAAGAGGTACTATTATGTAGGTTGGTGACATGGTATGTTTGTGATTGCATGTCTCACTATTAGGCTTTTTTTCTTTTTTTCAAACACAGCCATACTATTAGATTCCTTGTTATTGAATTATATTAGATCCCAAGTTTCACTAAAACTTTTCATTGAAGAGTCATTGAAATTTGTGGCCAAAGTCGCCAAGTTAATTGTGGGTTATGGGTCTAAAGTATAGAACTTCAATTCGAAATAGAGAAGGGTAATATTAGAATTTCAAAAAACTAACAGGGAAGGAGGACAGAAAACTAAAAGAATGATAATTATGCAAAGCTCATGAAAACTTAATAGCAAATTTGCAAAACTAAAAAAATATTGGACTTTTTTTTGCAAAAATGTCAAAATGTAATGACATTTTTGCACAAATACCTTTTAGAAACCATCCAATTTAACCCCAAATTGAGACGCCACAAAATGATGTTAATGAAAAGTGACTTTGATGAGAAAGAAAAAGCATGCAAAATAGGGGTCCATTCTTTGGATGATTTGATCCGCCCATTATCTTTGACATGCCTTAGATTGGTTATCTATCCAAAAATTGTCACTGCTAAATAATTTTTGCAATGTTGCTTTCGTTTTTAAATCATATATATATATATAATATAATATAATATAATATAATATAATTCAAAATATTTTACACTTAATTTCAAATATATGATTAAATTCAAATATGAAAATATTTTACAATTAATTTCATATATGAGACTTAATTAAGAATAAATGTTAGAGTATTAATCTTATTCAACATCTCATAGTAATGAAGATCATTGAGATTAAATATAAAACGTCGGATGTATAACATTCAATATGATTAATATCAAATATGATATGAATTACACCTAAATTCAAATCTAAAACTTAACTAAGAGTAAATATTAGAGGAATATAATATTGCATTTCATCCAACATTCCCAAATAATTAAGATCATTGAGATCAAATTTGGAACGTTGGATTAAAAATGTTAGATCATGAAATTGAAGAGATTTGAAATTAAAATATAAGATGAATTTTTCTTCATATATTTCACTCACATTATATATGAAACTCCTCTTTAGAGAAGAACACAACAAAACATGAGAGAATCAAACAGTTGATTTGAGTGTGATTAGTGTGCAACAAGGTCTCACTATTTGATCAACCCAAAAGCTTGAGAGAATCGTGATGCAAAGAGAGTATGTATACTATAGTTAAACAATATTGCAGAATTTAGTTTTGTGTTTAATTAGATTCCAATATAGATATATGGCTAAAAAGTTATAATTCAATATCTCTTGATTCTATCAGTTTGATCTATATTTAGATGCGATAAAAAAATTATTTCGTGCATCTTGTTGAACTAAGAAATCATCCCAATGTGGATGTATATATTGGAAACCAGAGATCTTTAATTTCACGCGTCTTACATTTGAATCATAATGAACGATCAGCAGTCAACAGTAATTTATGATCTAGATCAAACCATAACATTGGTAAATGATGATTTTTAATTTTAATGGTTAAGATCTAGATTCATGTTATCTACTACATGATCTGAATGAATGAAAAGTTTGGTTATTTAATTTTGAACAGTTCACATAAATATTTCTGATTTAGTTTGATGATTTAATAAGAAATTATCATCTAAACAAAACATAAGATATAACATGTTTTATATCTAAGTTGATCATCAATTGAGATCATTTAGATTGGGCCTTATAGTCATGATCTAAACAATCCAATCATGCATATGAAATTGAAAAGAACTTTAGATATGTATTCATTATGATCAAGCCTATATGACAGATCTAAAAGGAATTCTTAGAGGTGCATGATCTTGAACCAAGATTAAATGTGAAAATTTAAGGTAAATTTTAGAATGTGCAAGATTTTCATCAAAATATAAGGCTGCAAATTAGATATAGGATAATAGATGTCAAATATTAAAATTACGCATCTATTCTATAACGATTTAGACATATAATCTACACATATGATCTAGACCGTAGATCTAATGCATAAAGATTAGATCATCTAGATCATAACTTTTAATTATTAAAAGTTAGATCTAGATCAAAATATTACATAATCTTATTTTTGTATAATATAGGTATTTTGTATAAAATAGACGTATAAGATCTAAATTAAATATTATATGTTAAAGTCAACGTATAAGATCTATAAGAGTGGATTTTAAAAAATTTAAAACATCTATATTAATAGCTTTGAGAAATGTTTTGAGAAATGATTTTTATCAATAGATTATTTTTAACAATGTGACTGTAAAATTAAGAAAATTATGAAGTTTTCAAAGAAAATTTTAAGTAAAGAATCGGAATAACTATAAAAGCATTCAAAATGTTTTGATGAAAATTGATTTTGAATAGTTTATAACTAAGTATTTAATACCCTCTAATGCTTCCAAGCTATTTTTGAAAAGATTTATTAAGATATGCAAATTTGAATAGATTAGAAAGGATTATAAAAAAGTTTTCTAAATTTTCATGTGATATCTAGCCAAGTTACATAAGTCTTTCTGTTTATTTGTTTATACTTTTGAACCATAGTAACACGTTATAAGTGATTTATTTGGCTTTACTTGAGACATTAATGGAGAGTACTTGTTTAGACTTAGCCTAATCAATGGTGGTCATAGTGGATGACTCGACTGAGATGCACCTTAACAAGGGCCTCTCTTAAGGTATGTTACGTTTAGGACTTCTAGCTTAGATTTATTTGGAACATTGTCTGATTAATATTGAATATTTTTTTGGGCTCAAGTGGCGAGATTTTAGAGAATTATTTGTTGTTCTCTATAATAGGTAATTTGAACCTCATGTGATTAGTAGGGCAGTAGACTCATATGAATTATATATATCAGTGGATACAAGTTTAGTTTATCATGTTTGATGCACAAGCTGATATTTTTGAGATTAAAACTTATTTGATATCAGTATTCATTTTGAATATGGATTTAAATTTGAAAGACATTAACATTTGACTTTGAATTGATTAGCATTGATTTATATGAAAATACTGTATTTTATTTACAAGATTATATCAAATATAATAAAAAATTTATAAATAAAATAATAAGTTATTCATGATAAGAAAAATAAAGCACACATATAATTATAATATGCTTACTAAATGTGAATTTGTTGAGATATGTTTCATATCTTCGATTAGAGGCCATCTTCTGAAGAAAAGAAAATTGCGATGAAGAAAGAGCAATGGAAAAGAAGATAGCTCATTGTTGAAGAAATTATTAGTGTTTCTTAATTTTTGTGATTGAAGATATTAAAATTTTGTATTTTAAAATAATACATATTAAATAAAGTTTATTTTTTAATAAAAATTTGTATCAATCTTTAATTGCCATAGTATTGACATTTACTAGGTGATATGTATATCTATGTATCATTTGATACACCAAGAATCTATCACGTCTCTTACCAATAATAAATGCTTTTGCATTCTGGGAGAGTGACAAGATTATTCGATGGAGATTGAAGATTTTTTTTGTTACTCATATGTATGATCTTTTTCCTTAAGATGAATGCTTTTACTAATTTCTGGACTTCTTATATTATACTTGACTTAGAGAAAATCATGTGGTGCATTTGCAGTTCATTTGATTTAAAGTTGCATATAGGTTCCAAATGGTTGGTGATCAAAATCTTTCACCACACAAATCACATCTTAGTCTTTAGATGTGGCAAACATCTTTTTGACCAAATGATTTTAACCCTATAATTTGTAAAGTTTTATTACTATAATTTTTGAACTCTTTTGAGCCATTTATTTTGCACACTCATTTGATACATCAAAGCTCTACCATGAAGAAAGAAAAGTAGTTAAAAATACAATGTGATGCCTAAGTGGTTGATGATTCAAACTATTCATATTTGAGTGTCAATAATCTTCTCAACTAATATGATCCTGACCATTAGATTTTCTAATTAAATGGAGAAGATTTTATAGGGCTGATCTAATTATAGCCTAAGAGATGACAACTATGGATTACTACATATTCGATTTTCATTAAATCAACATACCAGATTTGCATGCACAAACTCTATAATAACTTGAAACAAAAATTCTTAAGAAAAATAAAAAATAAAGAAATTATTTTTGTATTTCCACAAAAAGAAAAGAAAATAAGGCTTGAAAAGTATTGATCAAGTGTTAGAAGTGTAAAGCTTCACTAAGCCAAATAAATTTAGGTTTTTGAAAATATATAGAACTTGAGAGTGGAGAGGAACAACATCTTTACTCTTCTTTTTGGGCATTGCCTGGGCCCTTACATAGTATAGCATAAATAACTATCCACGAGGAAAATGTTTGCTTATGAGCCTCACAAATGTCCTAGCTACACAATTTAAGGCTGTAATAATATTTTTAGGCTACTATCACCAAAATAAGGAATAGATGTGCATATGTATGTTGGGTTTCAAACTAACAAATAAGTCAGGTACATTTTAGAATTAAGATAATAGGTTATAGGTAATTTGCTTCATACCTCATTGCTATAATAAACAAAGAGAAAAAGAAAAAAAAGAAAGAAGTCTCAAAACCAAACACCGATGGGAAGTGATATATCACCCATTATTTTTTTTATTTGCTCTTTTTTGGTCTCTTACTAAACTATAGGATGGCTATAGCTCTAAGTGGACCCAGATTCATAAAGATCCAGATCATTCAATGTGTTGACCTTAATTTAGATGGACCATGCTCTAAAATCTTAATCTAGCAGGTTACTCTAATGATTTTTTTTTGAAATATAAAATATCTAATCAATTGCAAAATTGTGAATAACAAATCTTCATAAATCTGGGTCCACCAAGGTTATGGCTGTCCATGGTACCAGTACAGGGCTAATGATGAATAAAAAATAGATGTCAATTATATCACTTCAAACACTGACATCTATACCTAATTAAAGCCGCCAGACTTGTAACCCCTCTGGTAACTCACCTCAGCGATCCTTTCGTCTTCTAATTTTTCTTTCGTCGATAAAATTTCTACCATTAAAAGCAAAATCAGAAGGTAATAGGAAAGAAAGACGCACACTTTAGAAATATTCAGGCAACTTATAACTAGATCTGATAACATTTCTTCACAAATTTATCTTGTCATATACTAATTCCGCGGTTGAATTTACCGTTATTTCTTTTTATATGATCTTATTTGGATAGAAGGGAGTCCCCTTTCTTTCCCTTTTCATATCTCACCGTCCCATAGTTCATTTATTGACTTGAACGGTCCATCTGGAGATACAAGCAGTATTCCTGAAAATCCCCTGCGCTGCGGGATCTGACTTATCTTCTGCCTCTCTTCCTCATTCAGTTCCCAGTCAAAGATGTCAAGATTCAGCTGCATCCTCTCCTTGTTGAAGCTCTTCACCACCACACTTACTCCTTGTTCATATAACCACCTAAGAGAAACCTGTCACAATTATCTCTATCAAAACATATTATCAGGAAGAGATGCCCTTTTTTGGACGCCGATAGTGAAAATACCATTAGCTGTTTTGCTTTTCAGGATAGATACATTTTGAAGTGACCCAAAATGTCCATGTGTCTGAACCAACAATGGACTGGAGGGAGTCCAATGCTCTCATATTGGCTCACGCTAATCATAAACCCGATGATTTGTGCCTGTCTTTAGTTATGAATGTTAGACATGTCAAAAAACTGTATAGCACAGCTAGTCAAAGAGAAACAAAGGTGAACTCCATAAGCTTGGTTGAGGTTTGGTGACGCTTTCCTTATTAGGGACATGTTAAGTAGATTTAAAAATTAGGATAGTAGGTATTAGATAGTCTGTTTTTTAAATTTTTTCTGGAAAAGATTTAAGGAATATAACTGCTTATAAATGAAGCTGATATGGAAATCTGCTTTTAGCAGTTGTAAGGAGAGACACAACCTGTCTCGCAGTTGCATAATATGTATCCTAAAAGGAGGCTAGTAGGCCCACTTTTCTTTATTTTTCCATGATCCAAACACAGAAACGAATCAGCCTTGAGCACCACATAATCAAGAAAAATAGGCACACATAGGCGGCACGCTAGCCTAATTGCGCTTGGATCATTGAAAAATCAAGAACAGTAGGCCCACTAGCCTCTTTTTTAAGGACGCCTGCGATCCAACTGCGCTTGGATCATTTAGTAGCATGACCATAGTGAAAGAAGTGGCCTTGTAAGCAGCAGCCTAAACCTCTCCTGTGCTTAGGTCATGGGTCGAGACACAGGTTGTGAGTAAATCCATGGGAACCCAGCTTGCCACAATAAACAAGAGAGTTTCATTTTTCTTAAAAAAACAGTATAGGAAAAAAAAAAACGGAAATAAGACTCAAGTATTGACACTTTTCAATGAGCCAAACTAATTACCTAATTCGCCCTCTTTGAGGATTACGAAAATCTTATCCAATAGGCACATCTAAGGTGAGCGTCTTAGCTCCACCTGAAATGTTGACTGCATTCCACGAGAGGAGAGCGTTTTACCTTCTAAAGGGCGAATTTGATGAACGATGTGGTTAGAGAGAGAGAGAGAGAGAGAGAGAGAGAGAGAGAGAGAGAGAGAGAGAGAGAGAGAACCTGTGCCACGGTCTTTCCCTTTGCTTCGGCAATTTCTTTGAGTTTGGGACTCTCCATGACTGCAAGTGATCCCCAGGCCGCTCCATTTCCTCCTAGAGGAGACCATGCGCTTACATGAATCCCTTTCTCCTTACAGAACTCCACTAACTTTTGCTGCTGCCAAGTCGGGTTCATTTCCACCTTAAGACATCATCATCATCATCATCATCATCATCATCATCATCATCATCATCATCATCATCATCATCATCATCATCATCATTATGGACACTATCATAATTCACTATCTTAATCTCCATTACCAGCATGACAATGCCATACCTGATTCACAGCAGGAGGGATTTTGGCATTCTCCAAAATCTCCGAAAGCTTCTTGCATGAAAAGTTACTAACACCGATGGACTTTGAAAGGCCTAGTTTCTGGCACTCCTCCATGGCTTCCCAGGTAGACTTGAAATCCATGGGCAAAAGGTCCTTCCTATCCAAGGGAAAGGAACGCTTGTCCGGCGTTGCCCTCACGGGAAAATGAACGAGATAAAGATCCAGATACTCCAACTGAAGATTCCTGCAAAACCCACAATCATTTCACTTACGTTTTTCAAATAACAAATAAGAAGACCAAGAATTGATATACTTGAGAGTTTTGCGAATGGCCGGAAGAACAAGATCATGATCAGCGTCGCAAATCCACAACTTGGACGTGACGAAAAGTTCGTTGCGTGATTTGATGATGCCTTGTCGGAGGGCTATGGCAATTGCTTCTCCGAGTGGCTCCTCAGTTCCATAAAGAGCCGCTGTGTCGAAGTGTCTGTAACCAACTTCCATGGCGGTGAGGAAGTTGGAAACAAGAATATCAGCTGAAGGGATGGGATCTACTGCCGTTCCCATGCCTATCAAAGGCATCTTGCTCCCGGAACTCAGAACAGCCTCTGGAATTTTTCCCATCTTTTTCTTCTTTCTCAACGCCTATACAATGAAGAGACGCTTTCCTGATCTTCTACTACTCGAGCAAAAAGGGCTCTACTTAAAGAAACCAAGGGGACATTTCCATAGCTGGATTCATTGAGAGCATGCTCTTCATCTATGTAATAGATGCCAAACGTGAACTTTGTGAAGGGGTTCCGGCCACGTGCTTGTTCCACGAATCTCCGTTCAGATGTTAGGTAAGTAGGGTCCATATGGTTTGTGATCTAATCCGTTGAAAGCGTCCCTTCCTTGGCCTATCGAAATCTAGCCGAGAAGATGTGCCGGCCTCTATGAACTTTGAATGGGTGTTAATCCTTGTATAGACACTACATAAAAACTCATTATAATCCAGCCATAAAATGGTGAATATTTGTCAATGTTCTGCACTTGGTGGTGCATTATACGTAGTCCCTTTCCAAATAAGAGAAGCTAAGACAAAGGCTGGTCCTCTCTTTCGGTCCGTCACATGCCCTTTGACACGATTCTAGAACAAAAAAGCTAGAAGTAGCGGCCGTCATAACTGCAGAGCCAAGATCTTTACAGATCGGCCAGGGTTATATCGATCATAACAGTTGTATTGGCCTAAAATTTTCACTATGAAATCATACAAATTTAAAATAAGCGATATTTGATATTTTAATGACGAATTTTTTTTTTAGATCTATTTGACATGATTTGACATGGATTTACTTCTAACAAAAGTATGATGTGCTATTTTTAATGATAATTATTAGTTTTTTGCTTTCTTTTTTTAAAGGTTTAGTTTTTCACTGTTTTATCGAGCATATCTGACAATTGCTGTTTGCATTATGTTATTGATTCTCATATTACTAGTTTAAAGAAATTATAAAAACCACAGCGATGCATATTTTTTGGGATGTGAAATTATGACCCTTGAGTTTTTACAAGTAAAAATATAGAGGTTAGAAATATCCAATGGTCATGATTTTGGTACGTAGCCAATAGGAGAGAGAACCAAAATGTTGAATGGCTTGGATCAACTATATATATATGTATGTATGTATATAGCCCCCCCCCCCCCCCCCCATTTTTTTTATAATTATTAGCCCCTCACTAATGCTATGGATGGCTACACCATTGGGAAGACTAGATTTTTGAATATTTGAATAATTTATAATGTTGTCTTTGACTGAGATTCTCCATGCTCCAAAATCCACATCAACTAGATGATCCTGGCAACTACTTTCTTAGTTTGTAATATGATGGTCAAAAGTTTCACCATCCATTTATAACTAAAATTAGCAATGGCTTGGATATTCAATGGACAAAAATTTTGGATCATGGCCATAAGTCTAGAGAGAGAAGAGTAATTATGTGAAACAATTGGTTGTATTATAAGTATTTTTAAAATTGACAAGGGGACTCACTTTTTTTATATTTTTCAATGATCCAAAATTTTCATATGGTTTGGTCCTTCTTAGATGGCCTAGACACAAAGTCTTACATCGGTTGGATGTCTTGTGGTCCTCTATTTTCAAAACTTCTGAAGCTAAAAAATAAATGGTGTAACACAATAAACTACATAGTACCGTCTATTTTTTTTGCATCAAAATGTTCCAAAAATGAGGACTTAGAAACATATAACTAACACGAAATTTGTTACGCAGGCCATTTGAGATGGGGCAAATTCAATGAAAGTATTGGGTCATTGAAAAATATGAAAAAATGGGACCGCAAGTAAGATCTAATTTAGTTGGCCTTCTGTGGTTTGAAAATATATGGTTGTAATACAAAAGCAACTCGTAAATATATATTGTACAACCACAAAAGGTCTTAGTATCAAGTAGATGAGATGTTTGGTTTCTAGGTTATCTGGGATAGGCAAAGTTCAATGAATGGCTTGAATGACTAAAAAACTCAAAGAAGTAGGCCCAATAGCAAACAATCTATACCATTATAATGTTGAACACTACTATGGAGAGAGAGTACAATAAAACCAAAAATATGAAAACTATATAGTTTTCAAAAATTGTTTTTGTAAGTGAACTAGACATTGTCAATGACATGAAAACTGGCTCTTGTAAATAGAAACAAATAGTGGTAAAAATATATACATAAAAAATTAAAATTTTGTAAAGTTGTAGATATGCTTACCTTTGTGATCAACACTTAAAATCCCAATATAGGAGGAGGACAAGAAGAAGTAAGAGGAAAAGAAAGAAAGAAGATGACATAATTTGTAAAATAAAATAATTGATTTGGAGTAGTTATTATGGTTATCATTTAACGAGTTATGGGTCAGTTATTAAACCTTCTTATGAATAGAAAAATAGGTTCAACACCCTCCCTTGAAAGTCTATAGATGAATAAGAAGAAGAAGAGGAAGAAGTAGTGAGAGGAAAGAAAGAAAATAAGAGAATATAAGTAATAAGATACTTGATTTAGATTAGTTCCTCTTAATTAGTTTTGATAATTGTCATTTAAGAGTTATAGGACAAAAATATTAAACTATTATCCCTATACTTGCTCTATTTATTTCCTTAATATTTAGAAGCAAATATAAGAGCCCTATGATTAGCGGGTGCCATTCAAACTGAAAGGAAAATTCTATAGGATGACTATAAGGCCTGGGATACTTTATAATTGGAGTGTTGGACAGTTAAGGAACAACATGCATATAGGATGAGCATTGCCAAAATGTGGATGTTGAGATGGATGAGTGACAAGAAAAGAAATGATATAATTACAAATAACAACATTAGAGGAAATTTAGGAGTAGCACCAATAGATAACAAGATTAGGAAGGATAGACTTAGATGGTTGGAATATGTCCAACGGAGTCAATGGCACTAGTTGGGAGTGAGTCGATACAAGTCACAGGCTCTAAAAAGGTAAGGGGAAGGCCCAAAAGGATGAGGATAGAAGTGATGAGAAAAGATTTAATACTTTTGGACTAAATGAGGCCATGCCAATTAATAAAGGGAAATGGAAGAACTAGATTTGTGTAGTTGACTCCTGGTCATAATAAGGCTTAGATGACGATGATATAACTAAAATGGTGAATCAATAAATAATATTTGCTATAGAAGTAAATTACATTATCTTAAGAAGAGAAAAATAGATTCAACACCTTCCCTTAAAATAGGATGGGGTATTTGCGTAGCATAATAGTGCGTGCTATAAATTGTTTGTGGTTCATCCCTTCCTTGGACCTCGCATACGCGGTAGCTTCTTGCCCTGAACTGCTAAAAGAAGACAAAAATGGAAAAGGTTAGTGCATTTGAAACACATAACTAAATCCATGTAATGTAACACGTGGCTTAAAGTTCGTCCCATTGCTATTGATTCCACCTTGATTGTATAGTTGAGGCATGTTATCTATGAAGTCTCATTAAGGTTCTACGAACAAATGTTAAGTAAGGAAGACACTTAGCTGCATGTTTAAATTACCATCCCCTTTGGTCTTGATTAAATTAGGTGTGTTCATGAGAGTGATTTGTTTTGTAATTCTTCATTTAAAAAATGGTAAGCTTGATTTTATATTCTTTGGACTTTGTTTGTAAATGGGACACCTATTTAGCAATATAGAGGTATCATTTGAAGCCGTATAAGAATAGCCACAAAGTTCAAATTCAGGAATAAATTGGCAAGTTAAATATTCCTAAAATTCAGCAAATGTTCATGAAAATTGAGAAAATAATAATAATAATCATTTTTCAGATATGAGTTTGCACTTTTCATCAAAATCTTGAACTATATTTATAAATACTATTTGAGAGTTTCATAAATTACTTGCAAAATTTAAGTTTTATTAAGTAAATTCATATTAGGTTCTTGAAATTTGCTATGGATTTTAAAAATGTAGAAATTAATGATTTAATCAAGAAAAGTCAAGCATAAAAAAAATAAGAACTTTAAATTTTCATTTTTTGGAAGAAATCTTCACCTTTTGGACCTAAAAAGTTATTGTTTACCTAGTTCTCAATGTGTGTGACAACATGTAGTTTCTCTTTTAATAGAAGTCTTACATCTAGTGCATTTGAGGCCATAATATGGATATAGATCGAATCCATTGAATTTGGTCACATGCTTTCCTTTTTTTTTTTTTTTCTTAAATGTTGAATACACACAACCATGAGTAGTTGTAACTCCTACCCTGCTAGTTACATGGAAGAGGCCCTTCTTGCACAACTACGCTAAAGACATTTGCTACCTTGGATGATTGCACTCATCATCTATTAAAATTTACCATGCTTGTTTTTAAATCCAATCTGGCTGTTCAATTTTTACTCTTTTTTTTTTTTTTTTGTCTAAGTTATCAAGAAATGTAAAAATAAGTGAAAAAGAAGTTACAAAGATGAAGGTCCTTAGTTGCTCCCGCTTGCAATACATACAAAACAAAATTAAATAAAGTAAACATTATTGATTTGCAATGGAAAAATTCAGCCAAAAAACTAAGTGAAACTAGAGCTTAGAAATGCATAAATCTTATCTCCATTGATTGATGGAGTTTCACCACTAATCTCTTTATCAAACATCTCTATTTACCTAGACAACTTGAGCAAAAGAAAAAAAGAAAGAAAGAAAGAATGTAGGTGAGTTAGAAGTATAGGAAAAGACTTCAAACTATAGCTGTCAAAAAGATCACCAATCCACAAGCTTTGTAATGTGAATATTTGAGCTTGCAATAACTAGTGAAAAATGTCCCCTAGGGCTCAAAACTAGAGCCTACAATTTCCCCCTTCTTTATGCTTTTTGGAAGTCTAGAAAGAGAAAAGCAATAGAGAATATAGCTAACTTCTATTTCTCTCCCTTATCATTCTCCTTTATATGAATGCCATATGAAGAGACATAATCTTGGCCATAAAATTAGCTAATAGATAATCTAAAGGCTTAGCTTCAATTAGGGAGATAATTAACTACTACTCTAGGTAGTATAAGTAATACATAATCACCTAATTTGCTAATCAAGCTATAATTGGGAGATTAGACATCAATAATGACCTTATCACACGAGCCAAATTAACCATCCTGTGGTTTGGTCAACCACTAGGACTAGTATCTTCTCCTTGGTCTATTAAACTTGGGATTATAGAAATTTGTTAGTCTCTTCTCAATCCTAATGAGTTCCTATGACTCAAGAATAGATTTGTTGTTAAGGCCTTAATTAATGAATCAACCAACATCTCAAAAGTAGGAGTATGACTTATAATAATTATCCTCTTTCATAAAAATCAAAGACATGTAGATAATGTATATGTATATGCTTGCCTTTGAACTTATCTTGCAATTAGTAAGTGTGTAATCACAAGTTAGTTCACTTAAAAGGTTAGGGCATACTTCTCTCCTTAAAGCTTCTAGAAAATCTCCAATCCGTATGACTCATAATCATTATCCTCTTTCATAAAAGTGAAGGACATGTAGATAATGTACCTCTATATGCTTCCCTTTGAACTTATCTTGCCATCACTATGTATAAATGTGATGACCCAAGTTTTCCCATGCATTTTTAAATGCAATATCTAATTCCTAAGGCGGGATGCATCCCTAATTGAAAACCATTTTATAAAAACCATGCAATGCAGCGGAAAATCTTTAGTTTTAAACTCATTTGAAAACCCCAAGTGTCATTTGCTTTCACAACAATCAAAGTAGTTTTTGAAAAACCTCAGAAATCATAAATGTTTTTCCCCAGTTCTATCCAGTCACAGCACACAGTCCAACTGTAAATAAATACAAATACATGTCCAAAGGGTAGAGAGTTTACTTACATGTATAATTGTCTCCTATTTGATTCACTTGCTAGTAGCACTAATATCTCCTGAGGCGTCTTCTATTTGTGAGAGGAACTATCCTGAAAAATGTTAAGGATATGGTGAGTATATACTATACTCAGTAGGAGTCTATTACTACTAGTTTTGCAATGCATGCTATGTTTAAAATCATATGTGCATGTTCGAACAACCATGTTCAATATCGATATTAAAAACCATTGTCGAATTGGAATACTGACGACTAAAGAATCGCATAATCCAAGTCGAAAGTATCATATATATCATAAACATAATGATATGCATAAGATGCTCCACTGAATCCAACTCATGGATATCTGGTATGGTATGGTCGACCAACCTCATCTCATGCCATATGTAATGCAAGTAAGTCCACGAAACCATAGGGCCCAACTATGCCCACGACCTCGCCGCAGTGTGGTTCCTGGGTACCTGAGGACACAGCGTCATAGCCTCCACGGGGCATATGACACATCAAACCAGTGCCGTGACACCAGTGGTAGCCCCCTGTACCACATGCAGTCGACGTAGGGACATGTCCTTTTTGGGCGTGGTACCCATTCCACTTAGTAGTGGTAGAGGTTGGAAGGCCACCTCAACTTCTCGACATAGCACCCACGAGCTTACTAGCCCAAATCATATACGACATATACGATCAAACAAGCAAAAACATCTCTTTTCAAAACCTGTCCTCTTTAGGTCCCTCACAACTGCCTACCTAGTGTCTTTTGGGCACTCCAGCGTCTTTTGGTAACCCTCAAGGACATAAAATCTTTCAAAACTCAACAACTACAAATCATGCAATTTATGCAATTATTTGCAAAGCATGTCTATGCATAATGCATTTATCATATGTATACTGAATTAAGTCATGCTAAACAAATCATATACTTATACTTAAAACATGCATTTTCAAACAATCATGGCTCTTTTAAAAAGTCTAGTAGCGATAGAGCACCTACCTCAAAGTCTTCTGGAGTCGCATCCTTTATCACTTCAACCCGTCCCTGGGTCTCGTTTATAAACTCCTGGGTATGAATGGATACAAGGAGTCCTTATCAATTTCAATCTATTAGATTGCTAGATCTGCCTTTTAGGGTCCATGGGTCCTTGCCTAATTTATTGTCAGGCTAGATCATATGATATAGATCTACTATTCAATAGTTAAACTGCCTAATTCATTGTCAGGCTAGATCCTAACTTTTAAAGTCTCATTAGGTCCGCGTGTCCCAGTTCCCAAGACACCCGTGCATCTTGGTTGAATCGCGACCGCCTCACGTGCGTGCACACCTAAAGGCCGTGCCAGGGACCACGTTTTGCATGCGCACATGCATGCTCAAGCGACGCCCTATGACGCGCATCCTGGATGGCATCGCATGGACGCACCTTTGGTGTAGCATGGCGCGTCTTAGCTCCCAGGGCACCCCGTGCATCCTGGTTGAGCCAGGACCTGTGCCCCATGTCGCGGTGCACCCGAAGGCCGCACCTGGGATAGTGTACGCATTTGTCGTACGCCTGGAACCCGTCCCAGGGACCCTGTCCTAGGCACAACGTGTAGCATGGCATCCCTAGGATGCCTTGTTCGTTCAGGGCTGGCCCAAGCCGGCTTGGAGAGTTTTTCGGCCAGGAAACCCGGCTGGAAAATGGCTGGGAAAATAACCAGATCCGGTATGGATCTGGCTTGGGGGAAGCACACGGAGAGAAGGGAGGGGAAAATCGGCTTACCTGGGTCGCCTGGGGACACCTTTTTTCCCGGTGGTGGAATCCTCGTTCTTGAAAACCTTACGTTGCTGGGAAACTCGAAGAAGGGGGGAAACTCCATTGCTAAGACCAGAAAGAAGAGAGGAAATGGGAGAATGGCCGGTCTGACTAGGGCCTGGCCGTTGCCAAAAATTGCAGAGAGATGGGTTTCCAGTTTTTGCCGGAAACCATAGTCCAAAAGTTGTAGGAAAACGTGTTTTTGGAGAGGGGGATATGGGGCTTTTATAGAGGGGAGAAGGTGGTGCCCCTCAATGGCGGTGCTGCCATTTCCCCTGGAGTGTTCTGGAGAAATTGGGAAAAAGGGTTTTCTGCAGAAGTCTAGAGGTGGAAGACGACAGGGGGTGCCGTTATCAAAACTGCCCCTGTGTTTTTCGTTTTTTCGTTTTTCTGTTTAAATTACAGAACTGCCCATGATCTTTAAACGGCCGTAACTTCTTTATACGAACTCTGTTTTCGGTGTTCTTTGAGGCGTTGGATTCCATTTTTCCAGTAGAATCTAATGGTTCCAAGTTTCCTCACAAATTCCTTCGTTTACTATTTCAAATAAAGTGAAAGATTTAACTAAGTTCATTTCCTATAGAATATCCAATTTTCGTTAAAATAGAGTAAATTGCTCGGGCATTACAATAAACTAGCTAATTAATCACACATTAGCTTAATAAAAAGGTTAGGGCATATTTCTAGCCTCAAATCTTCCAAAACACCTTTAATCCATGTAGCCTTCAAACTGACTGAAATTCAAACTACAAATTTAGCTTCTATGGTAGACTTGACAATGGACTTGGCATTTTGCTACTCCATGAAATAGTACCACCAAACATGAATATATGCTCGAATGCAGATTTTTTCTTGTCTAGGTTACTTGAGAAATCAAAATCCACGAACCAATATAGTGAGTATGAGATGTATCTTTCTTCCAAAAGTGATATGCAAACATAAGGAGGTTAACATGAATTTGTAGGTAACCTAATTTGATACTTGATATCCACTCTATATTAATAGCTTTAAAGATCATTTTTTAGATTAACTCTCAAACAATAGTCTATAAGACATGAAATATTTAGCATCCCCATTTGAGGCCTTCATAATATTGTAAGAACTCTTGGGACATTCATTAATAGATATAGAGATTCAAATGTTTTGAATGTAGCTCATTGTCCAACCAATGAAAGAAGAACCAAAATCCATTTTTTTCCATGATTACTATAAGAAAGGCCATTCAACATGTTCATAAGAATTTTCCAAATCAATCTTGCACAAAACATCATCACTACATATGAGGCTTTTAAGGTTGGTTTTTAGATTACTAACTTCATAAATATTTTTCGAAATTAGTTGAAAAAAATGACTTTAAAAATCAAACTTAAGAATTCATTGTGTAGAAAAACTTCTTTAGTCTAACGCGAAGCACTTTTTTCATGGAAAAGGACTTTTAAAGTCATTTTTTCAAAAATGAATTTAAAAGTCTACACTTTTGAAGTTTTTTAAAAAAACAACTTTAAAAGTCTATACTTTTGAAGTCGTTTAGTAAAAAGATTTTAAAAGTATAGACTTTTATAGTCATTTTTATAAATGACTTCAAAAGTATACATTTTTTAAAGTCATTTACTAAAGCTCATATGGGTTGATTTTTGTTGTGACTATCTTCAATCAAATCCCAACTGTGAACTAAAATCACATTTACATATTCTTCGTTGAGATTGATTTTTGAATTTTAGTTTGTATCTTCGAATTTATCTCACATCTTTTGCTTCTTTCTTCATTTTTAATTGGAAATTTTCACATGTGTGCATGCATGTAATTTAGTTTTTTCAAACCTTATAATTCTTGTATGGTTAGTGTTTGGTAAAAAGCCTAACCAAGTTCACTATAATCTTTACACATCTAACAAATCTTTACATATAGATTAGCTTCAATTTGTTGAAAAAATAGACAAATATGCTTGGATTACTATGACAAGAACATCAAAAGAATATGAGAAAGGAATAGAAAAGTTCATAGAGTTTGCACTTTGGGTAGGTAGTGATAGTAATCACATGCGTTGTCCATATTCAAAATGTAGAAACTGAAAAAAAATAACTATAAGGGTGTAGAGAGAACACTTGTGTTGTAATGTAATCTATGAAAGCTATCATCCATAGATTTGGCATAGAGAAGAACTTCCCATAGGCCCTCGACAAGTCTGAGAAGATATAAAGACACTGTAGGAAGTGTTGTAGATAGTACGTTGCACCAATGTTTCAAGATGCATACTATGACTTTAAGGATGACCTTGAATAAATTTATACTACATTAAAGAAAGCTAATGAGTCATTATACCTTAAGTGTAAAGATTATACCAAGTTATTTGCAGTGGTAGAACTTTACAATGTAAATTGAGATTTGGTTTTTCAGATCAAGGTTTTATAGAAGTCTTGAAAGTAGTGAGTGAGATTCTACTTAAGGGTAATAAATTGGAGAGGTCTACATGGGAAGCAAAAACAAATCATGGCTGCACTAGAGTTGAAGTATGAGAACATACATGAGTGTTGTATTGATTGCATCTTGTATAGGAAGGAGCACAAGGATAAAACTATATGCCCAACTTGTGGGTAGTCAAGATAGAAGTTAAAGAAGGTTACAGAAATTTCAGCAAAGGTCTTATAGTATTTTTCCCATAGTCCAAGGTTCAAAAGAATGTTCTATATTAAAAAAATAGTAAAGAAATTAGTATGGCATGCGAGGATAAAGTAGCTGATAGCTTTACATGCCATCCAACAGATAGCTCATTATGGAAGCTTGTAAACATCATGTGGCCTCATTTTAGTAAAGAATGCAAAAATCTACGAGTTGCATTATGTGCAAATGGGACTAGTCCTCATGGTTCCATGAGTAGCAGGGATAGTTGTTGGCTTGTTACAATGGTTTGTTATAACCTGCCACTATTTCTATGCATGAAGAGGAAGTTCATGATATTAATTATGTTGATATTGGGTCTGCAACAACCAGGGAACGACATTGATGTGCACTTGGTTCCCTTGAACGATGATCTTGAGACATTATGGGACTTAGGTGTTGAGGCTTACGATGCATACAGGAAAAAGTCGTTCACCTTAAAGGCTATATTGGTGTGGACAATAAGCGACTTTCCAATATATGATAATTTGTCTAGATGATGGTTGCATGGAGACCATCTGTATCATTTTAAGAAGGGAGAATTTAATGGTAGTATAAAGACAAGAAAACCTCTAAAGATATTAATAGGACGACAAGTATTGGAATAGGTTAAAAATGTTAATATCTTACAGATAAGAATAAATTAGGTAGACATTTCAGTGAAAGCAACTCTAGAAGTTGTTGGAAGAAGAAATCAATATTTTTTCAGCTTGTGCATTGGAAATCACTATATTAGCACTATGTGCTTGATGTCATGCACATTGAGAAGAATGTGTGAAAGCCTGACTAGTACCTTGTATGACATCCCAGGAAAAACAAAGGATGGACTTGTAGCTCGAATGGATCTTATGAAGATGGTTTTGAAGAGAAGGATCCATCCACAGGATAGGGGCAGTTGTGGAACATACCTACCTAAAGCAAATTCTATGCTCGATAGAGAGAAGATAAGAATAGTGTGTACAATCCTATCCAAGCTCAAAGTCCCATATGACTACTCTTTAAACTTTAAAAAACATTGTCTCCATGGAAGAGTTGAAAGTGTTAAGGATGACGTCCCACAATTGTCATGCATTGATGCAACAACTCCCATCTGTAGCAATATGTTCGATGTTGCTGGACAAAGTTAGAGGATGCCTATTACAAAATTTTGTTATTTCTTCAATGTTTTTTACAAGAAGGTGATGGATGTTTCAAAATTGTATAAAATTTGAGAAAATCTAGTAATAGCCTTATGTGAACTTGAGACATTCTTCCCACCATACTTCTTTGACATCATGATACACTTAATAGTGCGCCTTATTTATGAGGTCAAACTCTGTGGGCTATTTTACTTGCGATGGATGTATCTATTTAAGAGGTACACGAAAACTTTAAAAGGGTATGTAAAAAATCACAACTTGCCAGAGGGGTGTATGGTCGAGTGTTATATTATAGAAGTAGTGGATTTTTGCACAGAGTACTTATCAGGAGTGGATGGGATTGCAATCCCAAGAGAGAAATGATTAGTTGCATTTCATGATCCCAAGGTTAGTGAACCTCTATCAAGTGGTCATGTATCGACCATTGACTATAAAGAATGAGATTAGGCACACCTTTATATGTTGCAAACTGTTGATGAACTTCAACCATACAATGAGTAAGTTGATCATGTACTTAGGTAAAAATTAATTACTGATTGTTATATTTTCTTTGATCCGTCCATTAATTTGTGTGTGTGTAGTGAGCACATGGATGTCCTCAAAGAAAAGAATCCAAGTTACACAAAGAAACAAAAGTGGCTACAATTTTACCACTATCGCACTTTCAGTACTAGGCTCCGTCAAAAGGTAAAATGAATGAATGCATACTTAATAAAATGCATTATATATATAAAATATTTCTTGCAAAAATCATATCCTAATTAATATGTGGCTACACATGTTCAAGATTAGGGAGAAGTACCAAGCAATGGTATATCCAAATCCCAAGCTTGACCATGGCTAGAAGTAATAAAACATGCTAAATATGCCATCAATGGTTATTGCTTTTGCACAAAAGACCATGTAAACTCATGATTACAACAGAATAGTGGGGTTAGCTTAGTTACCAATGCTACATTCTTTTTCAGTTTAAAGGATAACATGTCAATAGTGGTGAATGATACTTATTATAGAGTTATAAGAGAGATATGGGCTTTGGGTTATACTTGTACAACTGTGGTTGTGTTTAAGTATGATTAGATTGAACACAATAAAGACATCATTAAATTTGATGTCCTTGGATTGACATTGGTTGGCCTCAACAAGATCAGTTATAAAAATAATCAATCTATTTTGACATCCCAAGCGAAACATGAATTTTACATGCAAGATAGATGTGATAACAGATGGTCAATTGTTTTATTATCCTATCCAAGGGATTTTTATGATGAAGATGACCTAGGTGATACTACAATAGATTGCACTTGTATTACCAAATTGAAGTACTTGGTGAGAATGAGGATTACATGCATGATAATAGTGAAGAGGGGGTTAGCTTGAAAACAATATATGAGGGGGCTATATGGATTATATTAGTGAGATGAAATAATTCCATATTAGCTCTCTTTTTTCATGTGATATTCATGTTCTTCATCTTACGCGTGGCATGATGACCTCCTCCTTAGTCCTTGCATCTCTCTCTATCCTATTCCCCTTCTTGCTTTTTGTTTTGGCTATTTTGATTGTTGGGAGCATGAAAAACATGGTAAACAAACCAAAACCTCTTCTTATCATGCATGAATTTCTTATTACTAACTTTGTGTTTTCATTTTGTAGATGTAGCGGGTTTTGTTTAAATAGATGATGAGGTTAAGAAGTGTGTTCAATCATTGTGATTCTGAAAAAAATTGTTTGATTTCATTGCAAGAAACAACTACTCTCTCTAACCCTCACTATTGGAGAAAGGGAGAACCTTATGCTTTGTGGTTCTCATCCAAAATTTGGGTTTGGTAAAGAGAAATGGTTCAATCAATTTAGTGTTAGGGTTCTGGTCCAGGGGTCAGGGTTCAAGATTAGAGTTAGAGTTAAGGTACTTAGGTTGCCCACAATACATAACATGTCCTATATTTTCATTTATTAATATATATATATATATATATAATTCCAGATGAGTTCACTCTCTATTTCCTTACAAACAACAATTGCTTCTCAATTTGACCCTGAATAATAAAGAAAGAGAGAACCGCATGCAATTCTCATCCAACATTAATGTTTGATAATGATAAGTATATTTTCAACATGTTGGCCGGGGATGTCGATCTTTGAAGCTTTATCATCTATCTCTATTAAAGCAAGAGTGGTGTGAGCTAAATACCATGGGGCCAGATTTTAATGAAATAGTTTAGATTAGCTCTTTGATCATGTGCTATCTTGTATTGAAGAGATGTGATAATATGCAACATTTAATATCTGTAATAAAAGGATGATAAATGAGGAGTTACTCAAAAAAATACTTGGATATGCTTATTCTTTTGTTTGAGGCCACGAGTTCAAGATGTGGAAATAGCATTATGCAAAAATGCAAGATAAAACTACATACTATAGGCCCTTGTGGTTCGCTCCTTCCCCGAACCTTGCATATGTGAGAGCTTTGTGCATCCGAACTGCCCTTTTTTATGCTTGTTCTTTTGTTTGTTTATGTGTGAATCAATTCTGTTATCATAAAAGATAAATTTTATTATGTTTAAGTAAGAGATTGTAAAGTGAAATAAAATATTTTGCAAGTGAAAAATATATAAAAATATTTTAGTTTTTAAATTTGTTTGAAAAATAAAGACTTAAAATTAGTGACATTTTAAAGTCATTTGAAAAAAAAATTGACTTTAAAAACAGTGATTTTTAAAGTCATTTTTTGAAAACAACTCTAAAAATCCAAAATATATATGGGATCAGATTGTACACATCTCGCCATTTGCTTCTCAATCTTTGTCATCTACAATTGTGTCCTTTGTAGTCTCTCTATCGATCAACTGTGCCACTTCTTGTTGAAAAATTTCATGCCAGTTAAAGTACATCCTCTCCTCTCTGCTACTCTCCCTCTTTGCCTAGCTGGCATAGACAGACCACCTCCCCACCCTCCCTTGCCCCTACCTCCTCCCTATGAAGATTGAAACCGCCACCCCCCACCACCTCCTCCCTGCGCCTACAAGCGCTCCCCCACTGTTCACTGCACCCACGATAGAAACCCACTCCTTGCGCTGACAATTGAAATCCACCCCCTTCCCTACGCTAACAACTAAAACCCACCCCTTACCCCCTCTCCTTGTACTGATGATTGAAACCCACTCCCTCCACTACCCCCTTCCTACGTTAATGATTGCTTCCCCATCCCCTACCCCCTCCCCGCACCGACGATCAAAACCCACCCACTCCCCCTCCTTGTTCGACGACCGAAACCCACCTCCTCCCCCTTTCCTGCATCGATGACTACTACCCCACCCCTACCCCTTCTTGCACTGACGATTGAAACCCATCCCCTCCCTGTGCTAATGGCCTCTTCCCCCACCCCCTCCTTGCGTCGGTGAGTATAATAATAAGTGACTTAAAGCTAGTTTGGCTTTGAAAAAGTGAAAGTAGGTTTCATGTTTGGGTAACTAAACCTCTATAAACCATTTATATTCATTGTATATGTGCCATTAGTTGTTTCCCAAAAACAAAGTATCATTATCTTTTAATGCAAAATATTTTCAAAACTTATTTATGCCCAATTTAAAAATATGAAACTCACAAAATGATTGACTAACATTCAAACCTAATCTTAGGCTTGATAATAATGAAGATTGTTATGATGGAACTCCAAAACACTTTGATTCCAACAAGTGTTATGCACACAAAGAAGTAGGTTATTTGGCTTAGAGATGAAGGTATTAGTACCCATTGTTTCCATGCTACGACAATTAGGCTATTTGACTTAAAATGTGAAACTCACAAAAGCATGACTTCATATACATCAAATTAAGCTATATGAATAAGAAATTTATATGGTTAATTTTTTTTGTAAGAACACATCTTGCTATTACAAACAAAATACAAGGAATTTAGGATTACTTATCTAAAATTCCAACAACACATGGTTTTTGTGCCAATCATACATATGTATAGAATTTTGGACTGATTTGTCTAGAATTTTGAAAATGATATCTTCCAAGTTCGATAATGATCAAACCTAATACAATGGAATTCATGAATAAAAATTTCAAAAATAAAACAAGTTTCTAATTCTAAAGACAAAACACAAGATTATAGAATTTTATGTTCAAACACGAAATATGAACATAAATTCACAACTAAAAGTTTGATTTTAAAAGCATGAATCATAACATGCAAACATGATATCTAAATAGCAAAACATTCTAAACATTCAAGATAAACTAAAGGAAAAATAAAATTAATTATATTAAAATTAATCTTTGAATTAATGCAATTACATGAGAATAATAAAAGAAAAAAAAAATCCCTCTTCCAATAGTAGCCTTTCAATTTTAAATTAGAAAATCAAAGTGAATTGTTGATGTATATGTCATGTAATGCCACCTTTGCACTAAAAAAAACAAGTTTCTTGTGTTTTGATCTACTTTTCTTTTTTTTAAATGTATTAGATGCCCTTTTTTAGTTCATTGTTCTAATATCATTATGTTCTTGTTTGTAGTAAAGATGGAACATGAACAATATCAAAGTGAAGAATATGAATAAAGTCAAGAGCATGAACAAGAGGCCAACATGAACAACACTAAAAAGAGAGAGGGCAGAGGGATAATAATAATGGAAAATATTATCAAGCAAAAGTCAAAGAGAATTAAAAAACTATCCAATGCAACAATAGGGTTAAGAGATAGGTGAGAGTGCTGTCTCTTATGGCAGTTTTCTTTGCTTCATATTAAGAGGCATAGTTCCTATCGTGTTTTATGATCAAAGACATGTGTCACAATCATTAAAAGATTCAATATGGAAAATGGTGAAGGTAATTAAAAATAATATGTATTATATAATTTATAACATACCTTCTTATTTTCAAAGATAGTAATGTGCTTTGTGATTTGTACTTTGCAAACTGCTTTTGAGGTACCTGAGCACAAGAAGACACGCGCTTTGCAAGGAGCTGGTGAGCAATGGAGAAAATAGAAGAACTACCTTGTTTACAATTACATAGTTCCATATATCAATGATTCGTCGAGGCTGTACACAATGCTTGACATTTATTTTGACGTCATAGACTAGGATGGGTATAATGCATTTGTACAGGACTGTACGTCCTCTAAATTTGTGGTATATGCTAAATTGATGTTTTATTTAATTAATTACATGGAACATCCGAAGTGGGGCACTTGATTTACGTATATACAAACGTGTAGCCAAAGAGTGCAAAAGGGAGAAAGGTGTATAAAACTAATACGTAGTACCACCTCTCCAGGTTGGGATAAACCTATTTAGAAGAGAGCAAAGTAAGTATCTGTGATAGTTTATTCCTTTTAAATGATAATGTATTTATAAACATTCTGTTATCTAACTATAGTGTCTTGCTTGATAGTAAAAGAAAGCTGGAACTATAGAACCCATTGACCATGCCAACCTCAGAAGATGGCATATTCGGTGGGCTATATAGGCCAAACATTTTCAAATGAAGCTTCTGCAGCAGTTGCTTCTTACATTGCAAGTGGTTCCACCTATCTAAACTTGACTAACTTCAATTTTTATACAATTAATTAAATGACTTGATTATGTCCTTCTAATGAAATTTTGTAGGACATTCTTACCAAAAAAGCCCAAGTACAAGAACTATAACTAGTATTGTTGCCATTAATGACATCTTGTGTAGGGCTATGGGCAATAAGAAGGACCACCCTCAATGAGTAAGGGGCATGGAGGTGGCATTGTTCCTTCCAAACTCTTTGATAAAAGAATACATACAATAGAAGATCTAGAGGTTTACAATGTGTTGTGTGAGAAGATAAAAACATATATACTTAGCTAGTTGCATGATGGAGGTTTGATGATAGTTTCTTAATCCTATGTACCTAACTCTTGCACTACCCTTGTACCTCCATCAAATTCTAACTGTAATTCTCTACTGAAGAAGTTTATGAAGGACAATATGCTCCCTTTGAAAGACAAACTTTAGCTAAGGAGATATATACATAGACACACTAGAAAATTTTCATTATCCTTTTGTAATTCTCCATCTTAGCCTCTCTAATGTATACTTGATATGCAGGTGATTCAATGCCTATTGGCCCTGAATACAGATCGAAACATCATGGTAGTTGGTTCATGCTGTGAGCATGAATCAACTGTTTTACACAAAATTAGTATGCCACCACATACTAAGCGAGTGTCTATTATCATGACTTTGGAGTTGAATACCATCCTATCATTCCCTTTAGAAATGAAAAATATTATAACCGTAGGGCATGCAATTGTATATCACGTTGCTTGGCTAGAGGTACTTGTCATTTCCATAGAGTCCACAGTATATATCTTATCATACTACCTTTCTCACCAACAATTTTAGCTAGAGAGTAATTTAATTATTTATGAACTTTATAAGGTTAATCAACAGCCGTAAGCACCGTGGAGGTTGCCCGCCTTTGCACCATCAACTATTATTGCACCAATGGAACACTATTTGTATCTATGTTTGAGTTTTTCATCATAAGTTTGATTATCTTCATTGATCAATAATATCAATTGGCTAAAAATCTCTACATCTTTTACATCAGTTGTCTCAGGATGGCGTGAAAGTCCCACATAACATGTCTCGGTCCCTAAGGTTAATTTATGAACTAATCAATGAAGATAGGGCAATCAACCCTGTACAAATTAAGGAGAGAGTGCTTGCTGATGACATTGTTGAAGTATCACTTATGGCGTTTGCCTATTAGATCAACCTAACCACCCTCACATTGTCTCCTAAATGAGATATATGCATATATCTATTTATAAAATACTTAATATTACATGTTATATTTTCATGGTACTTAATAATTATTTTTTATGTAGCTTTCTAAATGATACAATGAGCCTTTTTGAGGTCAAGGGTGTACTTTAACAATTTCATAACCTCTATATCATTTGTGGCGTAGTGGAGCAATAACCAATAGAGAGGCATACTAATAATATTTTACTAGGGTTCTTTCGATGCTTTGAGAGGCAAGGTTTAATGATTCCCTCAATATCAGATAAGTTTCAATTTTTTTTTTATTTTCTTGCCAACTTAGTCTATACTTAGGGATTGTCAACTTTAATTATAATTTATATGACTGTGTATACAAGGCTCATTGGATGTGCACAGTGAGTATACTTTCTTTTTTGATTCTTGTGGATCACACATCTGTCTCGACCTAGTAGAAATTATAGATAAGTATTTATTCTTTTCATGTATTATGTATAGATAAGTAAATTTTTATCATCTATAATGTATTTAAAATTTAAATTTGTAGAAAATAGTTAATATGGGCTAATATGACCAAGACTGTGCAACCACCAAAACTCACTTTGAAGGCTATTGACTATATAAAATAATTAATTACTTTATTTTATAAATAATTAAAATTACAATATTACAAATGATATTTATTGATCTTTTTGTTTTCCTTGTTGCACAATGTCCTAGATAACAATTTAATTGAGAGTACGAGTACTATGTGCTAAGATACATGAGGACTCTAATATTTGATACTGTTGGTGTCTCCGAATTAAGAAAGGTGAGACACTTTTTACCTTTTATAGTCATATGTTTTTTCTCAATTTTTGATGGATCCAACTAAAATAATGTGAACTAAATTAAATATGTAGTATTGTAGACTATTGTGCTTTCTAAGTGGGCAAACAAGAAGAGTTCGAAAGAAAAACTCAATGAAATAAGAAGCGAATGAGCTAAGTATGTAAAAAGTTTCAATTAGAATAATTGGAGTAACTACATGAATGTAAATTACGAAATAAAGAACATTTTTAATTGATATTTATATACATATGTGTATTCTTTTAGTTTTTATTATTTTCATTGAAATATGTATATTTTATGGGATGAATGAGTAGAGAATTAGAGTGTAGAAGTAAATGAGTAAGTATGAAGTGAATATAGAAGTAGGTTTTCATTATTTTCATTGAAGTGTAAAAGTTTTATGGGATGATAAATAAAGAAAACTTAAATGGGTTTGTGTGCGGACTTGCAAATGAAGTAAATGTGAATGTTGCAGTGCATGTGTTGTAGTTTCTTTTATCAAGTCTTTTTAAGATAAATGTTGACATATTATGCATTTGGATATTTTTATTCCCAATATGAAAGTGAATATATGTTTCTTTTTCATGTGTATAAAGATTATAAGAAAATTGTAGTAGGTGATACATTGAATGTAGAAATACATGTAGTGACTTCAATGTAAAAAAGAGGAAAAAGGGGAACTTTTAAAGTTTTTTAGTAAACAACTTCAAAACTTACTTTTAAAGTTGTTTACTAAGCAACTTTAAAAGTCTTGAAGAATTATTGAAACTAATTTCAAAAGTAATGATTTTTTATATTCATTTTCTAAGCGACTTTAAAAGTCTTTACTTTTGAAGTTGTTTCCTAAAAACTTTTAATGGTGTTTAGTAAACGACTTTAAAAGTTAGTTTTGAAGTCGTTTAGTAAACGACTTTAAAAGTCTCCCCTCTATTTTTTTCTCTTTTTTACATTACAATAACCACCTCTAATAACTTTTAAAGTCGTTTAGTGAACGACTTGAAAAGTGATGACTTTTAAAGTCTTTGAGTAACTGACTTTAAAAGTTAGGTTTTTTAAGTCGTTTTTTTTCGTATTCTTTTGTTTCCGATTTTTCTTGTTTGCTCAATAGAAATTGTTTTTCTAACAGACTTTTATTAGTGTTTTTAACTGACTTTAAAAGCTTCCTGAGTAGTAGTGTACCTTTAATTCCTTCATTGTAAGCATATTTAAAGTCTTATTTGCCACCGTTGGCGCATTCAATATTTGTCTTTTCTCAACAAAAGATGAAAAAGTGAAAGGGTCATAAAAATGATATGTGGTGATACTTTCTCCAACGTTTTGGCCAGAATTTTCTCTATAATTATGCAGATAGATCCTATAAGGAAATTGGTCAATAATCTTTAACAATTTTCGGACCTTTTTCCTTGGAATTATGAGAAATGTAAATGAAGTTGCAAAGCTTTTGCCATGATAGCTCCTTACTGATACATAGTGATAATATCCCAAATATCTAACTTGATCAAATTCTGGAATCTTTTATAACAGTCAACGATATAGCCCTCGGGAGCGAGTGTGACGTCCCATATAAGGCTTTTTATCACATTCTCAAATTCTTCCGCTATAAATTATCTATCCAAAGTCATTTTATCGTGCTGAAAAAATTGAAGGAAAGAGAGATGATCCGTAGTTGGATTACTATGATATTCTGAAGAGTAAAGATTGGTGTAATGCGGCACAATTTCATTTTCAATCATGTTAGGACTATCGATCCTGATGCCACTAATCTTCAACTCCCGAGTTCTGCTGTCGCAAATTTTTAGAAGAAGCGTAAGTATGAAAAAGCGAGTAGTTTTAATCTCCCTCACGAATCCAGAAAACCTCAATCCTTGTTTCCACTGAATTTCTTTTCTACTCTCCTCATTAAGCTCCATTTTTAAAGAAAACCGTTCCAGTTGTTGCCGATGAGAGAGACCCGAATATTCTTCAATGAAATCCAAATCCCTTAACTTGCTAACAAGGTTTCTCTTTCTCATATTTCGTCCTCTTTCGGTCTGTGTCCCATTGTAGAATCTTAGATTTAAGAAACTTGAATTTAGTTCGGAACTCCTGCATTGGATTTCCTTATGGTTGATTTTCAGCCCACAATTGTTCAAATAAATCATCAAATTTCACCTCCTGAAACCATTCTCTTTCAAGATGAAATGGTCAAGGTCCCCAATTAGTCTCATCGCATTCCAAGGAGATTGGCCAATGGTCAAATTCCAAGGTGAAATGGTCAAGGTCCCCAATCATCAAATTTCACCTCTTGGAACCATTCTAAAATCACTACGATTCCTCTCAAATGATAACCAATTGATGTTGAAGTTACCCGCACTTATCCAAGGAAAGTTCCAAGCATTTTTAATTGCTCTTAGTTCTTTCCATAAGAGATACCTTTGTTCGTCAATGTTTTGCGCATCACTGCATAAGCTTCCAAAATATCCCATTAAATTTATTGGATATGGGAATGAAAATAGAGAATTTTCCTTCTACTAATTCAATTTTGTTGAGTTTTGCTAAATCCCAGGCCAAATGTGTACCGTCAGATGCCCTATAGATGGTTTTGCTACTCAATGAAAGTTTATTAAACCACAAAATTGATGAACCAAAGGTCATCCATCTGCTAAATATTTATTTCTTGCGTAGTGACAACCCAAGGTTTATGCAAGTTAATTGTTTTCTACTTGATAAGCTTTTTTAGAGCACATCCCAAATTTTCAAACACTAGTAGACACCACATTTTTTCTTTTCTCGTTTTATCGCCCAAGATCTTTTCGAAGGCCATAGGAGATGTCCAGTCCCTTCGCTCTATGTCGATCTAAATTTTATTATATTCATTTCCTTCCCTCTTAGATTTACAACAAGCAATTCTGCCTTTCTCATCAGCGTTGCTAGCGAAGATTGATTGCAATCATCCTGTAAATTACTAAGCCTTGAATCTTCTCTCTAGTTTTTTGCAAATTTGAGTCATGGAAATTCAACAGAAAGTTCAATTCCGGTATGGTTGAACATAGAAAGAGTCACCTTTTGCACTAGAAGAGAGAGGCCTAGATTCTTGCATGATAGACCCTAGCAAAGCAATTCTTCAATCTGAACGGTTGATCTACGTTCTTCACTATGTGGCTCTGAAGAGTTCAACTTGTCTTGAGCAAATCCCACTTCTTCCCTTTGAGCACTCAATCCACTCTTTGAGTGTGTGAAACATATTGATTTGGCTTTTCATGATCTAGCCTCTCCCAATCTACATTGAACAACTTAATTGGTGAAGATAGGAACCGTTAAAAAAAAGCCAAAAAGGGTGAAAAGACAAATGAACCCTTCAAATTTTGGTCTGGTTCCTAACTCTCGCAATTAAAGAAATATTACATACCTTTGCCAAAGATTTTGGGGTCTATATATCCTAGAACAAATTAAGCATCCTGCTTTGAAAATATACTAACCCAAGACCGCTCGAACTTTTCAAACATCATGGGCATTTTCAAATCTTTTAAAGAGGATAATTATCTTAGGTTTACTGGTGTTAGAGAAGAACCCTAGCGAAGACCACTTGTCATTCCTTGTTGATAAAATAAATCATAGGATGCAAGGATGGAGGTGAATCCCTCGTCTCTAAAGCCCGTAAGATTACTCTGTTAAAATCTGCTACCTCAGTCATGCTGAACTAGGCAGTAAATAGAATGGTCATACTGAAAAAGGTCGTTGAAAAATGTGAATAGACCCAATGAAAATTCCTCTAGAGCCGCTCTCAGCTGAAAAAAGGGTGGCACTTAGTGAGCTGGCCAAACGTCTGCTCCCCTAAGAAACATGGTGGGCTGGGATTTAGGGAGATGAGGAAGACCGACAAAGTGTTCAAATTAAAACTTGGCTGGCGAGTTTTGATTAGCAACGAGTCGGTTAAGGCCAAATACTTTAAAGAAAGAGATTTCCGAAAGGTCAGAGCGTAGCCATCAGATTCAAGGATATGGAGATTGATACTGGACAATAGAGATTTCTTATGGAAAGGAATCCAATGGAGATTTGGAATTCCTGGACCCCTAATCGTGTTCTTTAGTCGTTTTTGTGTCGTGTCAAGATTGACCTATTAGAGTATATGGGTCGACATGAACACGACCTGATAAATAATAGTGTCCACAACCCGTGACTTAAACACAACCCAATTATTAAATGAGTCAACATGGCAATACTCTTGTAACATGATTAGAAGGATGTACAATAACTAATATCATACGGTTTTTGAAAACTGTCCTACATTGCTATAAGAATATAGAAAGGTTTTTCAAAAATCCTCATATATTGATGGCTTTTCAAAACCCGTAAGAATATAAGATGATTTTTGAAAAACTATCCTATTTTGATCATTTTTAAAAAATCGTAAGAATATAGGATGGTTTTTCTTATAACATGATAAGATAGTTTTTCATTATTATAGTAATATAGGATGGTTTATAAAAAATTATATTATATTTAGATATAATATATAACGATTTTCAACATTATGGGTTAACAGGTTACTAGTCAAATTGGTTAACATGACGGGTTAATAAGTCGCAAGTCAAACTAGTCAACACGACATGTCAACATTGATTGATCCGAACACAACATAATTTTTAGCGTGTCTCAAAGATAACACGAACACGATAAGACTCGACCATAATCCGCTAAGTCTATGTCGTATCATATTTTGCCTCCCCCCACATCTGACCAAATTGGAAAAATATCCAATCTCATCACTAGATTGGGTCAATGGAAAAGAAAAAAAAAAAGAGATGGGGTCCACAAATACATGGTAAATTTGAAAGAATAAAAATTTGTCCTTCACATCTGATGAACTAGTTCGGGCCTCTAAACCCAAAGAAGTCTTCTTTGTAAAATCAATAGCTAGACTCTTCAAAGACGAACCAAGCCAACACCCTTGTTATCCCATTTGGAACAAACTGATGAGCTCCAAATGTCAACACAAAATAAAGGTTTCTATTTGGCTTGCCACCCTAAACAAACTCCCTAGAACACGCTCGAAGTCCCATGTTCCTATTTCGATGTGACATGAGCTTCAGAGAGTAACACTCACAAGACCAAACTACACATTAACTTGTTCACGAAAGGAATCAAATGCCAGCACATCAATTCCTTCTACACTATTGGCCACGTCTACATGACATGGCACATCTAGAATCGTAGGTAGTTAAAAAGTTTGGAAAATATAAGTTCTCAAGAACTTCTAGTTTTTTGAGAAAATATAAGTTCTCATAAGTGAAAAGTTTTCGAAAGTAAAAGTTTTGTCTCTTAGGAGAACATTTTTTATAAATTTCTCAACTCGAGATCTTAAAAGTTCTAAAAGATTATTATCATATTTTTATGGCATAATAGTTTTAATATTTAACACTACCAATAATATAACAATATGCAGGGACATCTCTTAACAACATTGTGAGTACCACTCCATGTGCATCCCACTACTTGTGTGAGTTCTTGAAGAAACAAATGCTTGCAACAACAATATGTAAAAACCCAACATATGCTCGTGTGGTAATTGAACCTGTGTGGGTCCTGAAAAAACACTTACACATGCAACAATCACAGGTAAAAACCCAACATATGTTTATGTAGCTCTTGCAATTGAACTAATGTGGGTCCCAAAGAAGCACCTACTTGCAACAATCCTATATACTAAACACCTGTTTGCAATTATATAAATTTAATTCATGTAGAAACCACTCCACATATAATAAACCCATGGAAAATGCTAGAGTTACACATAGGGTTGAGGGTTCAACGGATGCATAGAAGGACATATTTTAATGTTTTCGACTGTAACAAACCATCACCATTGTGTGCAATGACAATTACTGTCTTAATAACATCTCTGTCAAATAAAAGTTACCATCAAACAAGGAACTATCCTTGCCCCCATGATCTAAATTATCACCCCATAAAAGAAGCAACTCCATCAATGGAAAATTGATTTTAGCTAGTCAAAGTATTGTGTTGTTGTCCCTCAAAAGTGTGCTGCAGCTGTGTATAGTTAAGAAACTAATGCAAACACATAATCCTTGGATTTTTATCTTGTAGTAAACAAAGAACATTGACATTGAATTATAAGGTTCTATGCTTGGTTGGTTCTTCAAATATGATTGAACAACTTTGGAATCTTAAGGTGCGTCAAGGGGAATTCCACCTTTTAGCATGGGATTATGGCAAATTCTTGCAACAATATTGGGATGTTGGTGTTCATTCTATTTCAGTTTTTCTTCAATAAAAAAGTGATGGTATTAGTTGGATTTTCTTAGTGGTCTACAGGTGAAATGAAGAAATTCAAAGAAGAGATTTGGCAAGAATTAAAGTAGTTACACAAAAGTGGGAAAACCATGATGCATTGCAAGTGATTTTAACCTACAAGATGGTCCAAGGAAGGTTTTTGAATGATATCATCATGAAGGAATGGAAGATTTCAGCAACTTCTTTGAAGATGAGATCTTGTTGATTTGCATATGTTAGGAGGAAAATATAGATGATCGAATTAGCATCTCTTCGTTGATGTCTTGACTTGATGAGTTCTTATTTTATGATAACTAGCTAGAAATGCATCCCAATGTAGCTCAAGTTAGATTGAAAAAGATTACTTTGGACCACTGGCTTGTGGCGTTAGAGGTAGCAAAGAGGCACTGGGACCTAAACCATTTTGCTTTCAACTTGAATGGTTGAAAGAACCAAATTTTCATGATCTAATATCCTCTTGGTGTCATGCAACACTTCTTTTGGTAACTTGGTTATGAGATTTTGGATGAAATTGTATTTTCTAGAGAAGAATCTTAAACAATGGCAATCATAAAGGAAAAAGTTTGGACGCTAGGGAGGGAGAAATTTTATCTTCACTTGAAGGTTTGGATGTTAAGGAGAACCTTGGAGCTCTCACTCAAGGAGAATTCTATCAAAGCTTGCACTGAAAGAGGAATTAAAAATGAAAAAGATCATGAACGACGTTAAATGGAAGCAAAGGTTTTGCTATAAGTGAATTCTAAAAGGTGACATGAACACAAAATCCTTTCATATCAAGCATTTGCAAGACAAATATTGAATAGAATTCTTAAAATTAAAGTGAATGGTCATTGGCAGGGTAACTTGAAGGTTATTGAAAAAGAAATTGTGTTACTACCAAGATTTTCTTAAGAAGGAAGAAAAATAAAAGACTAAGGCCAGACTTACTTCATTTTGATTCAATTGCAATGAGTAATAGAATGCAATTTGAGCAGCCATTTTCAAGAGAAGAACTAGAAGAAGTTATTCACAAAATACGGTCCAATAGCAATCCCAGTCTTGATGATTTTAACATTGTCTTTTGCCAACATTTTTGGCATTTGGCCAAAGATGATTTATGGAGGTACTATTGATGTCTTGTAATGGTGTTCACATAGGGAAAGCCTTTGATTCGCCTTTCCTTGCCTTAATACTAAAGGTAGAATGTGCTAAAACAACTAAAGACTATAGACCAACATCTATTATTAGTTGTATATATAAGATTATAGCAAGGCTATTTACTAGAAGGTTGAAGAATGCTTTACAAGAAGTTATCTCACCAAATGAGTTTGCTTTTATAGAGGGAAGATAAATAATTGATGGTCCTCTTGTAGCTATTGAGATTAAAGCTAAAAGAAAAGGTGTGGTATGTGCAAGTGAGAGAAGGCCTATGAAATAGTGGAATGGGATTTTCTTAATTATGTTATGAGAAGATGGGATTTGATGATATAAATGGATTTTATGGATAATGCAATGGTCATAACTCGTGGATCTCTTTTCTAACTAATAATTCTTCTAAAGTTTTTTTTTTTTTCAAACCACAAGAGACTCAAAACAAGGTGATGACCTAGTTGCACCATTTCCCTTTCACCATTGTAGTTGAATGTGTGAGTAGGCTACTGTCCAAAGCAACTCTTTTAGGTTGGTTCAAAGGCTTTAAGATAGACTTAGGAGACATCCATATCACTCACTTGCAATATGTTAATGATCTCTTTTATTTGTAGGTAATGATGTGATTCAATCACAAATCAAGGTGGTTCATAGGTAATTCATATCCACATCAAAATAGAAAATAAATCTTTTCAAATTCATGGTAATGGTGATGAGCATTCGAGAAAGTGATTGTCTTTCTTCTACATAGGAATTATGATGCAAGGTTGGCTTTCTCCATTCTTCATATTTAGCATTGCATTTAGTGGTTGGCAAAGCACTAGAGGCAAGGATGCAAGTAGTGGATGTTGAAATGTATGCTTTTCTAAGCTAATAATTAATTTATTATATGTTTACATTGTGCCAATTTTATCTTATGAGTATTACTTTGTACTTGTGTTATTAAATGTTGATGCTTATTGGTTTTTCATGAGATAATAATTGAAACCTCAGGGAAAAATGTAGAAATTGCATGTCAAGGTGAATAGAGATCCAAGGAGAAGTGGAATTTTGGATGTTTGTAAACCTAAAACTATCATTGAGTGTTAATGAGACTTAGAATCCCCATTTGAAAATATTTGCTAAATATGATGGTGCCAATAAAATTGAAAATGATTGTTCTCAATTTGGGTAGACACTCAAGGCATAAATTAAGGTATACAGAAGTGTACCTATACATAGGACATGATCTTGAGTAATCAGAGTAGTCAGTGGAGATGGCTAAAGGAATGTTTCAGATAGAGCGTTAAAGTGGGCTCATAGTTTTTTTTAAAGATATTACGAGGTAGAGTCTAATTTTAGATCATGCATATATGTTTTAGAATATTGACTCATTGAGATTATGAGATGATCAATGAATGATCCATACTTATGAGAAAGATATTTAGGTAAGGACTATCATAGAGCACACTTGAGAAATTCATACATGGTATTGGATGAAAAAGTTTATCAAATTATTTTAATAAAGTCACTAGCAATTAATGGAGCTAGCATGAAATTTTATATTGGGATGCCCAATTTATTATAATCCACATGTACAAATAGTAGGAGGACAATTTGGTAAAATGACTCAAAGGCAATGACTTGATAATGTAAGGTCAATATTATAATTTCAAACTTAATTAGGGAGATCATCTAATATAGCTAGTCGTAGATAACTTGATTCTATTATTAATATCTTTGACATTTTCACTAGTGGGACCACATGTGTGAGCCATTATCTTTAGTGAACTAGCGGCTTATTAAAAGTGTAACAAGAAAAGTAAAAAATTGACTAAGTCAAAGATTGACTAGAATTGCTATATTTGAGTTAAGTTGGGTAGGACTCACTTGGACATAGTTTAGTAAGAAAGAGAATGCCCACAAATAAGAAACCTAAGAGATCATACCTTAATTTCTTATAATAGAAATTAAAAAATTAAAGAAATATAAGAGCATTATGGGAATTTCCTATTTGGTATATAACATAATTACAAAGTGTGTGTTCCATCTTTGTTGATATAATTGAAGCAACCTTACAGTCCATTCTAAGGGGAAGAAGGGCCCCTTAGTCTTTCATTCTAAGTTCTTCCAATGGAGAAGAAATATTTCTCATTCAACTACTTTCCCTTCAAGTTAGAGCTAGAAAATTGAGTTTTTGGAAAAAACTTACAATCACAACAAAGGTGGATTGATAAGGGCTTCCATCAGTTTAGAAGGTATATTCCTGATCTTGAAATCTCTAGCATGACAATGGGTTTTTCATGTGATATGAAGCTTTGATTGGATAAATTTAAAACTAACTATAGATCCTAGAGTGTGTTTAGATATTCTGCAAGAGCTAGATATTTAAAAGAATAGAGAAGAACTTATCATGTTTGAAAAGAAAACATTATCCTTTGGAGTTAGAATAACTTTAATGAGAGCTCCTATGGATAATATGCCTACACATTTTTACCGTAGCTAATAAAATTGAGATGCTATAGAGAAGGTTTGGTGCAATGATCATCCTGGTAGAAGGAAATACCATCTCATGAATTGCTACACTCTCTTTAGGAAAAAAGAAAGGAGGTCTACGTATAAGACCTATCAAAGAGCTTAGCTCAACTTTGCCTTGTAAGTGGTTATGGAGATTTGACGAGAAAACTTCTCACCTTTGGCGTAAAACAACTAAGGCCATACAAGTGGATTTCTCAAGGCTTTTCTGATCTTGTGCGGTTAAGTAGTGCATCGGTTGCTCAATATTTTTCTATGGATGATCAAGAATCGTAGGAATCTATAGACTTTTGTAGAGCCAAGTTGTTTCAATATGAATTGGAGGTAGAACAGAACCTTATTAAATTAAACATCCTTTGGCTATTTGAATCATCTAATTAATGGGATACAAAATATCAAGAGGCGGTAAGATTAGATGAATAGGTTTGTGATCAACAAAAAGGGGGGAGCCTGAAAAAGTAAAAAGTGGGCTGTAAGGTAATATTCCATCCTACCGCTTTGCATACATACATACATACATACATACATACATACATACATACATACATACATACATACATACATACATACATACATACATACATACATACATAGGGGTGTGTTAATTTCAGCTGTTTATGCAGGTGCAAGAAGCACGTGACATTTCATTGGCTTGAACAAAGTAGAAAATAGAAAAAGTTAGAGGAAATGACACTTAGAAACTTTTTTGCTGCTAATCAAATGTTACCGGCACTTTACACTTGCATATATATATATATAGGGGTATGTTAATTTCAGCTGTTTATGCAAGTGCAAGAAGCAGGTGACATTTCATTGGCTTGAACAAAGTAGAAAATAGAAAAAGTTAGAGGAAATGACACTTAAAAAACTTTTTTGTAGCCAATCAAATATTACCTGCACTTCACACTTACAACTCTTTGTTGAAATTACTGTGCCCTATGTGTGTGTGTGTGTGTGTGTGTGTGTGTGTTAATTTCAGCTATTTAATACAAATGCAAGGAGCATGTGTCATTTGATTGGCTTAAAAAAAGTAAAAAGTAAAAAAAAGTTGGAGGAAATAGCAGTTTTTAACTTTTTCTCAGCCAATCAAATGTCACTTGTATTTTACACTTGCAATTCCTTGCTGGAATTACCTCTCATGTGTGTGTGTGTGTCTATATATATATATATATATATATATCTTCTTATCTGTATTTTAAGTAGGTCATGCACTATCAAGCAATTAGATAATATCGACACAGATTTCAAAAGATTCTGAGCTTGTGCCCACTATTGTGAGAATAAACGGCCTAGATAATTTAACCAAAGCCAGATAGGTAAATCATAATGGATCAAAGGTGTAATTTGACACAACTGAACGCATTAGGTAGCCAAGAAATAAGGAACACATTGATCCACTGGATGCGGGTTCTCTTCTTCTTTGTTTAATAGTGCAAGGCCTTTGTCTGGTGGGATAAGGCTTTCTGACCACCAACATGTTGCAGGTTTTAGCCCACTAGAATGCTGATTCTTGACCGCTCATATCCATCCAAAATGGATAAGACTTATAATTGGAAGAGAATGAGTATTCTATTGGGCTAAAACTTGCAACCTGTTGGGGGTCAGAAAGCCTTATCCCACCAGACAGGCCTTGCACTATCAAACAAAGGAGAAGAGAACCCGTATCTAGTGGATCAATGTGTTCCTTATTTCTTGGCTACCGAATGCATCAGTTGGGTCAAATTACACCTTTGATCCATTATGATTTATCTATCTGGCTTTGGTTAAATTATCTAGGTCGTTTATTCTCACAATAGTGGGCACAGGCTCAGAATCTTTTGAAATCTGTGTCCATATTATCTAATTGCTTGATAGGCCATGACCTACCTAAAATACGGATAAGAAGAGGATAAAATTGCAATCAACCAAATTCTAGTCTAACTTGTACCTCTAAAATGCATAAATCCATGTACTTATCATGGGTTTCTTATGTGATGCTTGCACGTGTAGATCAGTGCACGGACTCATATGAGCTAGAGTATGTGGGTGGCAGCTGTGTAGAGACCGCCCGAAGCTTTCTAGCGCAGCTGTTTGAAAGCCGTCTAGCACGGATGGTTGCATACATCATGGCCCCCCCTCTCTTTGCTCTAAAAAAATACTGTACTGGGAATCTAAACTGATCGTATACTGTGCCACACAGTGGATATAATATGTCATTAAAATCCTCTCCTTTTGGGTTGCTAATCCTCGCCCAGATTTTTTCTGCTATTCATTTTCCACAAATAATAATGGTGGTTTTGATCATCTAGCGGAAATGCATCCTTTTTTTGTCCATTGCCTTCCAATATAAGGCCCTGAAGAGAGCGGTTTTGATCAATAGAGTCCGAATCCCACTAGTACCTTAAACGTACCCATTGCACTGATCAAGACGAGCAATTACCATCTAAGAAATCTCTTATGAGAAATCTCGCCGTTCCCCTATATATATATATATCAGCATAATTACAAGCTTGGAGAGTGTAAATATCTTAGTTGTGGTTTAGTTCTTCATTGTTTGGAGATGGCAAGCATTCCGGAGGTGAAGTTGAGCTCAGGCGCTCATATGCCTGCCTTTGGGATGGGTACGGCTGCATATCCATTTGCCCCATCAGACTTAATGAAATCAGCCATTCTTGATGCTATTAAGCTTGGCTACAGACACTTCGACGCAGCTGCACTCTACCAGTCTGAAGAGCCCCTGGGAGATGCCATAGTCCAAGCTATCCGCCTTGGTTTCATCAAGTCAAGAGACGAACTTTTCATCACCTCCAAGCTCTGGTCCAGTGACACCCACCACGATCTAGTCATCCCCGCTCTTAGAACCAGTCTCAAGTAAATTAATTTCTTATTTTTCTTTCCTTTTGCAAATTTCCAATCATTGATAGAGGCACGAGCTGTTATGATGAATTAGTCTACAAGTTGGCCCTCTTTACAATCCAAAACGTTTTCCCGGTAGGAAGTTTTTTCTTTCAATGGTAGACACACAGTATCTGGTGGAATGTGCTATGGACTCCACTATTTGATGATTGCGAGCCATTGCTCTTGACACAAATAATTAGTTGGAAATCTCAAAGATTTAGAACTTCTGTGCATGTAGATCTCATCCATAGGGAGGGCCTAGTAGTAAGGTGGTACTGTTAGGTGCTCAAATTTTCCAAGCAATTTTGCGAATCCACGATGTAGGAACTCTTCATGATTAATTGCTATTAATTTGAAGGAAGCTCATTTTTTCGGGCATGACTTGATTTTTGCGTTAGTGATCCTCTCTCATTTGAAGACTAAAGCCTTCCAGAACCACGAAAGCGTCGAGAATAGGTTCTCGTTTTCCCACTTTCTAACCGATCATTAAGAAGCGAAATGTGGAAGTTTATAATCTTCAGATAGGATTGACCATTTCATGGTGCTGTCTCATGCACAGCAGGGTCTAGTTGATAAATAGTTCTGATCATCAAATGCGTGAGCCCAATCTGTACCAGGATCTGTTGTGCATGTATCACATAAGAATTCTTATTGTTTGAATCGTTTAAATGGCACAGGAATCTGCAGTTAGAGTATCTGGATCTATATCTCATCCACTGGCCTGTGAGATCTAAGCTAGGTGAATATAACTTGCCCTTGAGCAAGGAATATCTTCTCCCCATAGATTACAAGTCTGTGTGGGAGGCCATGGAGGAGTGTCAGAAGCTCGGCCTCACCAAGTCTATTGGTGTCAGCAACTTCTCTTGCAAGAAGTTATGCCAACTACTATCAACGGCCAAGATCCCTCCTGCTGTCAACCAAGTGAGTTGGATTAATTTTGGGCTAGTGATTTTTTATTTGTCGTTGTTTGTTTTTGCCTTTTCTGGTTATGAGCTGGGGGATTTTCGTTATTGAGAAAGGTTTTGACAATTTTAAGATTTTAAAGGTGGAAATGCACCCACTATGGCGACAAAAGAAGTTGAGGGAGTTCTGCGCGGAAAAGGGTATCCATATAACGGCTTACTCTCCCTTGGGAGCCAAAGGAACTCTGTGGGGCAGTAACCAAGTGATGGAGTGCAAAGTACTGAGAGAGATTGCAGAGTCTAGAGGAAAAACTCTTGCTCAGGTACAAAATCATATGTTTCTTTACCTGCCTTTTCTTGTCTTGAACACTCGGTTGATTTGTTTAGTTGTTCTTCTGTGAAGGTTTCTTTAAGGTGGGTTTTTGAACAAGCAGTGAGTGTGGTGGTGAAGAGCTTCGACAAGGAGAGGATGAAGGAAAACTTACAAATTTTTGACTGGGAACTAAGCAAGGATGAGTTGCGACGAATCCATCAGCTACCACAACAAAAAGGATTCCCAGCGGAAGAGTTCGTATCGGCTGAGGGGCCCTACAATTCCCTTGAAGAGTTGTGGGACGGTGAGATCTGATGAAATCATGGAAGAAAAATCCTAGTCATCGAAGATATTTCCTACTCACCGCTTCGTTTTCTATCCGTTGTTTTCTTGTCGTTTGTGTTAGTCCAAGTTAGTTGTTTGTTTCTGGGATGTGGGTTACTCAGCTTTTAGAATTATGAACGAAATAAGATGTACACCGACTGGTCCTTTGCTGAATCTGGATAGAGTGACGCTAAATTACTGCAATGGTTCCGCTAGAGGTTTTAAATGGATGGCTTACAAAGTTCAAGGGCAATGGTCCCGAAGACCTGACCAATTGAGAGTTAAGAATTTCGGATGTGAAATGCTATCTTGACCGAGTCTTAGGACTCTTTTAGGAGACCGGCTAGTTAACTGGGCCTCATCTTTGGATAATTTAACCCTTCATCTTGTTAGGAATGCCTCAGATTGACTACACACCAAGATTCATGATCTTTCGAATATCGTCCAACATAGAGTCCAACCATTGTGATTTTTAGTTTACGATATAATTCAAAGCCGGAGCAATCAGGATGAATGACTGGATCATTGAAAGTATATTAACAGCTCCATGCAAAGTAGCGCGCTAATCCAAACGAGAAATGATAATTCATGATCCTTATCCAGGCCCTGCCTTTAGATGCTTTGAGCCAATTATCTTGTCCGGCCTCTTATATATGGCCTAACTTGGAAAAACTTGTGCCCATTGAATGCTTCAAGCCACTAGTTTTCTTAGTTGAAAACTCTAGTGCCTCGTGATTTAAAAACTCAAAACATCCTAGGTAAAACCATCTAATAAAAATCATAAATTTCAATGTCTAGCCAATCCATAGGTAGGCCAAACAAGATGAATGGGTTAGATCATCTTAGGAGGATCCCAAAAATCAATCTAGATGGAATTTCTCTAATCTAAAGAAGATAATAACCCTAGAAGATCAAAATGCCACATTTGAAAAGACCATAACATCCTTAAAATGTCACTGAAAATCCAAAGAGTGAGGTGAGCATACTTCAAATAAATGATCATGGCCTTTGGTGAAACACAACTCACTGTACCAAAAACATAAGAGAAATGCCACTCCAATTAAGTTTTGGGACTGACTTTGAAATTCCGGCTAGCTAAACCTTACCTTTGAATGATTTAACCCAATAATCTTGTCTGTAGTCTCCTACTTAGGCTATATGACATTACTAAAATTTGGGCTTTATAAAACAACAAATATAAGAGGGTTTTAATATAACCGTCTTATATAAAATTTTTATAAGACGATTATGAAAAATCATCTTATAAATGATAATAATATAAGACGATTTCAACATAACTGTCTTATAAATTTTTTTATATAAGACGGTCATGGAAAACTGTCTTATATTATTAACATAATATAAGATGGTTTACAAAAACCATTTTATATGTTTTAAAGAATATAAGACGGCTTACCAAAACCATCTTATATTTTAAAATAATATAAGATGATTTTTCCTAACCATCTTATATAAAATTTTTATTAGATGGTTTCTCATAATCGTCTTATATTTTCCATGTTTAATAAGTTGAAGTTCAATTTGATTCTCGGCTTCTTCGACGAAAACTCAAACATTGGGTTGGAATTATATGCACTTTGTCCAAAACTTGTATTTTCTTAGTTGATATCGATTGGGGAGTATTCATTCTTGTATTTTGTCATATGTTTACTTAATTTGATGTTTATGTGTATAAAATTCCTTTTCTTTTTTCTTCTTTGCATTTGTGTGATATATTCATATATGTGTGGATCAATGTGAACATTTATGTTTATGAATTAACGAAAACTCAAATATTGGGCTGGAATTATATGCACTTTGTCCAGAACTTGTATTTTCTTAGTTGATATCGATTGGGTAGTATTCATTCTTGTATTTTGTCATATGTTTACTTAATTTGATGTTTATGTGTATAAAATTCCTTTTCTTTTTTCTTCTTTGCATTTGTGTGATATATTCATATATGTGTGGATCAATGTGAACATTTATGTTTATGAATTAGTAATGTTTTTGCTTCATTCTTACTTTTTTCAAGCCTAGACTTGAAAAGTGTTGAATCCTCTAATATTTATTAATTATACATGTTTACTAATTATGTACATTTTATGTGCATGCCAAGTATTTTGTTAAATGCCTAACCCATGTTATTAATCTTTTTATGTCTAGAAAGTCTTTGCATACTTTTGAACTTCAACTTTTGGACAAAATAGACAAATATGCTTGGATGATTGTGGAAAGATTATCAAGGGAATATGAGGAGGGAATAGAAGAGTTCATTGTGTTTGCACTTTCGGCAGGTGGTGGTTGTAATCGAATGCAATGTCCATGCTCGAGATGTGGAAACCTAAAAAAGATTACTGTTGCTGACTTGAGAGAACATTTGTGCTTCAATGGAGTTGATGAAAGCTATTGCCCCTGGATGTGGCATGCAGAGGAAATACCTTATAGGCCCTCGGTAAGGCCTGAATATGTATATGAAAAAGAAGCCACTCTAAGAAGTGATGAAGATAATCGGACAGTTGCACCTATATTTTGAGATGTATACAATGACTTCTAAGATGACCCTATACAATTTCAGACTACATTGAAGGAAGCCGATGAGCCATTGTACGTTGGGTGTACAAATTATACCATGTTGTCTGCAGCGGTACAACTTTACAACATGAAGTCAAGATTTAGTATTTTAGGTCATGTTTTTACAGAATTGTTGAAAGTCATTGGTAAAATGCTACCTAAGTAGAATAAATTGCTAAGGTTGACATGAGAGGCAAAGAAAACCATGGCTGCACTAGGCTTAAAGTATGAAAATATACATGCATGTCCCAATGACTGCATCTTGTATGGAAAGGAACACAAAGACAAAATTATATGTTTAACTTGTGGACATTTAAGATAAAAGATGAGGAAGAATTCAAGTGATTAGCAAGTGAAAGATGTCCTTGTAAAGGTCCTATGGTATTTTTCCCTTATTCTACGATTCCAAAAAATGTTTCATATTAAAGAAACAACAAAGAAATTAATATGGCATGTCGAGAAGAGAGTGGGTGATAATTATTTATATCATTTAGCAAATAGCTCTGCATGGAAGCTTGTAGACTTCATATGGCTTGATTTTGGAGAAGAACTTAGAAACCTATGATTTGTAATATCTGTAGATGAGATTACTCCTCATGGTTCTATGAGAAACAGGTATAGTTGTTGGCTTGTTATAACGGTTTGTTACAACCTTTCACTATTGTTGTGCATGAAGAGAAAGTTCATGATGTTAACTATGTTAATATCAGGTCTCAATCAACTTGAGAATGACATCGATGTGTACTTGGCTTCATTGATCAATGACCTTAGGACATTGTGAGAAGTAGGGGTTGAAGCTTATGATGCATACAAGAAAGTGACATTCACCCTTAAGGCTATACTATTAGGGACAATAAGCGACTTTCCTGCATACAATAATTTAACTAGATGCACAGTGAAGGGATACAATGCCTATCCTATTTGTAGTGACCAAACTTGTGCCATATGACTTCAACATGGTAGGAAGACAGCATTTCTAGGCCATAGAAGGTGGTTGCATAAAAACTATCCATACCGTTTTAAAAAGGGAGAATTTGATGGTAGTGTGGAGATTATAACACCTCCAAAGAGGTTGATTGGATAGCAAGTATTGGACCAAGTTGAGAATCTTAATGTACCATGGGGGAAGAAGAAGAAGCCAACTTCATGTACAAATGAAAGCAACTCCAAAAGCTGTTGGAAGAAGAATTCAATATTCTTGGAACTTGTATGCTAGAAATCACTACACATGCAGCATGTGCTTAATATCATGTGCATTGAGAAGAATGTTTATGAAAGCTTGACCGATACCTTACTTACCATGCCGAAAAAACAAAGGATGGACTTGCAGGTCAAATGGATCTCATAATAACGGGTTTGAAGAGAAGGTTGCATCCATAGGATAGGAGTAGCTAACACTACTACATAGGGGGCTTTTAAAGTTGGTAAAAAGTGCTAATAGAAGTTGCTTACGAAGCGACTCCTACCAAGGTGACTTGGAAAGTCATCAACTTTTAAAGTCATATATATTTTTTTAAAACAACTTCAAAAGTCATACACTTTTGAAGTTGCTTATATAAAAATAACTTATAAAGTCATCAACTTTAGAAGTCGTTTCATTATAAGTAACTTCAAAAACAACCACATATTAACTTACTTTTGAAGTCACTTAGAAAAAAATGACTTCTAAAGTTGATGACTTTAGAAGTCGTTTTGGATAAGCAACTTCAAAAGAATTTCATTTGCATGAATTTTTGAAGTAGATTATATAAAAACGACTTCAAATATTTGTGATTTTAGAAGTCATTTTCATAGAAGCAACTTCAAAAGTAAAAATATTTAAATATAAGTCATAAATCTTTTGAAGTCATTTTTTCAAAACGACTTTCAAAGTGTCATCTTTTAAAGTCATTTTTTTAAAACGACTTTAAAAGTGTCAACTTTTAAAGTCTTTTTTTAAAAATGACTTTAAAAATTTGAACTTATAAAGTTATTTTTGAAAAAAAAAAGACTGAATTTTTTTTTTTTTTTTTTCATATTTGTTTTTTTGCTCCACCTCATGTATATAATGAATAACAAACATTTGATATTCAATCAATGTTTATAAACATTAAGAACCTGTTTACAAATAATGTTCATCCACTTCTTAATACACAATACCATGTGTACATTATAATACTTCAATCTCCACAATATGAAAAGCCATAAACCAATACATTGTATCCACATCTTAATTTTTTGATACATTATCAGTTGTGTATAAATTAAATAACAAACATTCTATGTACCTAATACTTCAAACAATCTTTAAAAACATGAAAAGTCAAACATCATATACACCTAATAACTTCAATCTCCATACACATTCCAAACCACCATCCACTATAATGCGTCGACATCTTTCTTGATACACTACCACCTGTGTGCACATTGAATAATAAACATTTATGCACCTGATACAAACAATCTCTATAAACATGAAAAACTAATCATCTAACATGCATCCACTTCTTCATAAATATAATTTTTAATAATGTAAGTTTAATTAGTGATAACTTAGAGCAATTAACTGTTTTATATAGCTTGACATTTTTCCATGTAAGTTTTAGTGGTTGTAAAGTCTTGGTCACTGTAGCCTATTCCCACCAAGTCCTATAAATTTAAATTTCAAATGCATTATGGATGAATAAAAAATTACTTATCTACACACAACAAGTGAAAAAAATAAATGCTTACTTATTTATAATATCGGTGAGGGTGGGGTGGATGTGTGCTCTACAGGAATAAAAAAAGAAAGCATAACCACCCACAACCAAAATGCACAGTATCCAATGAGATCTACGTAGACAATTATATGGATTGTAATGGAAGTTGATAATCTCTAAGTAAAGAATAAATTGGCAAAAAAATAAGAAAATTAAAACTTACTCGCTATTTAGGAAATCATTAATCCTTGTCCCTGAGAGCAGCCAAAGAAGCCTGGCAAAATATTCTTAATATGCCTCTTAATCAGCCATTGCTCCACAAATGACGCCAGGATTAAGAAATTGGTAAAGTGTACCCTCACCCTAAAAAAAGTTTAGTAGCATCATTAAAGAACCTGCATAAAAGAAATAATTATTACATATACCATTAAAATATAATATGTAATTAAATACCAAATGATTTACAAGCAAGTATGTCCATATACCCCATGTAAGAGACAATGTGAGGGTGCTTGAGCTGATCCCATAGGCAAACTCGTAACAGGTCCTCTTCCATAAGTGGTACTTCAACAACGTCTTCGGCAAGCACTCCTCGCTTGATTTGTACATGATTGATTGCTATATTGTCATTGATGAGACCATAGATTAACCTAAGGGATTGAGGCATGTTAGGTGGGACTTCCATAAGCTCTTAGGTCGATTGTTGTAAAAGATGTAAAAATTTTCAGTTAAATAATATAATATTAATCCATGAAGAGGACTTAATTTATGGTGAAAGAAAAATGAAAGATATATACAAGTACTCGTTCCATTAGTGTAGCAGCTAAAAGTGACACTGGAATGGCAGCCAATCTTGATGACTCATTTTTTTGCTGTTTAATCATATAGAGTTATCAAACAATTAAGTGAGGTCATTAGCTAAAAAATATTAATGAGGAAGGTAGCATGATAAGATACATAACGTGGACTCTATGGAAATGATTAGTGCCTTCGGCTAAGCGACATGATATGCAACTGCCTCCCTAATGGTTATAATATTTTCCATTTCAAATGGGAATGGTAAGCAATCATTAGAATGGACACTCGCTTAGTATATGGTGTCATACTAATTCAGTGCAAAACATTTGATTCATGCTCATAGCATGAACCAACTGCCACGATATTTTGATGGGAATTTAAGGCCAATAGGCATTGACCCACCTGCAAATCGAATATGCAATAGAGAAGTTGAGATATAGAATTATTTTAAATGGACAATGAAAATTTATAGTTTTATCAATGTATATACCACTTGAGAAAGAATTTCTTTTTCCTCTTTAGATGAGGACTTGCAACTTGCATGTGACGGAGGTATAGTAGGATGCATATGTTGAGCAAGGGTCGAGGAACAATCATCATACCTCCCTCACACAGCTGTCTAAATAAATCACCCTTTATTTTCTTAATGAGCTCATTGTAGGCATGTTCATCATCTTGAACTCTAGGTATATGTCCTCTACCGAAGAATTTAGAAGGAACAACACCTCAACCCATGCCCCTAACTCAACTAGAGTGGTCTTGCTTATTGCTCATAGCCCTATACAAGAATTTATCCTTTGCAGCAGTGCTACTTAAAGTTCCTGTTGTAGTGCTTTCTTGTGTAAGAATGTCCTGCAAAATTTAATTAGAAAGACAAGATCATTTCATCTAATTAATTGTAAAAAATTTATAGATAGGTGGAACCACTTACTATGCGTGAAACAATTTATGTAGTAGCATCATTTGTAAACTTTTTGCTAGTATGGCCCATTGAATGCACCATCTTCTAAAGGATGGAGTGATCAATGTGTTTCATAGTTCTAGCTTTTTTTTGCTGTCAAACAAAGGCGCTATAGTTAGAGAACATGTATATAACTATAGTAGCATTGAATTGAATGGGGTAAATTATCACATATGCTTACTTCTGGCTCTTCTAAATGAGCATAGCCTATCTTAGATAGGTGGTGCTGCATATTTGTTTCATGCACCTTTCTTACCCTTGCACTCTTCAACTGCACATTTTTACATGTGTGATCAAGTACATTAATTGAATGTTACATGTAATTAAAAAGAATGAAGCATCATTTTCTACACATACCTCAAACTTGACGGAGGTACAATTTTGTACAAATGCATTCCAAGCCTCCTGGTCAATGAAGTTGGAGTAAATGGAATGCACCGTGTATAGTCTTGACAAATCGTTGACATTTGGAGCTATGTAATTGTGAACAAGATAGTTCTTTTATTTTCTCCATTGCTCACCTGCCTCTTTTAAAACATGCGTCTTCTTGTCATCAGGCATGTTAAAGGCAGACTGCAAATTAAACACATCAAATTACTATATTTGAAAAATAAGAAAAGTTGTAATGTAAATAATACATGTACTTAATGTTTACATACCTTTACCATTTCCCATATTGAATCTTTTGTCGAGGATGACATATGTCTCCAATCCTCAAATGTGATAGGAACCATGCTTTTTACTGTAAAGTAGAGGAAACTACTATAAGCAAGGGCACTCTCACCAATATCTTGCCCTCTACTATTGTATTAGACAGTTTCTTTAATTCCCTTTGACTTTCTCTTGATAACCTTTTCCATTGTTCTTAGCCCTCTGCCCTTTCTTTTTGAGTAGTGCTCATGCTGACCTCTTGTTCATGCTCTTCAATGTGGCCATAATATTTAGTTTGATGTTCTTCTTGTTCCATTGTTACTACAAAGAAACACTCAATGATATTAGAACAATGACATAAAAAGGGCTCTGTAATGCATTTAAAGAAACCAAACTGATATCCTTGATAAACATAATTTAAGCAAAAAAATAATTAAAGGAGACTCTGTCTCCATCCATTCATATAAACATACAATATCTAACCTATGTGACAAATTAACCTCAAGGAAAACAGATAAAGGATGCATGAAAAGTATTTGCCTACTTAGTATAGATATTTGTAAAGGGGCTACAAATCCCATAGACCTTTCAATTGTCTTTAACTCCTCTAGTTTGAGTTCACATCTCTTAGTAGGTGTAGTTATTCACAAGTAGTGATAAGCTTAACTTATGCTAGATGTTCGTCTATATATGTACATGTGCACAATTCATGCTCCAAATTCCATTCAATAAAGTTTATGATTCATGTAAGTTTCTCTTGGTTATTTGCATGCTCTAAGTTCATTAAAATTTTGGTTTTATGATCATGTTTCATGTCTTGGATCACATGCACCATGTCATTTCATGCCTTGTTTGATTTAAGTTTCATGAGTATCTTACTTTTGGAATTTTACCTTTCATGAGTCATATATAATTTTGAGCAGTCCATACACTTTATTTACTTGATTTCTTAAGAACCAATTTAGCTTTTTAGATAGTTTAGTTATTATTTTGGTTAGATCCTATGTAAGCAAACTTTTAGTCCACACATTTCAGCCATTTTCTCACTATCTTGGAAAGATCATTCACTTGAATTTCATTTTTCTACTTTTCTTTAATAGGTTTTTTAAGTGAATTTTTTTCTATCATTTTTTATTTTCTAATACTCATTTTCATGAGATAAACTCTCTCTCTCTCTCTCTCTCTCTCTCTCTCTCTCTCTCTCTCTCTCTCTCTCTCTCTCTCTCTCTCTCTCCTAATAATGCTTTCTTAAAGCTTTTTCTTATAATCTTTGTTGGTAGCTTTCTTAAGGTTTTTTTTTTTTTTTTTTTCACTATTCTTTCTTCCCTTAATGAACTTCTTAAACTTCCTAGTAATAAGTGCAATATCTTCAACACTTTGTCTCATCCTCTATAGTGGATCTAAGAGATATTCCTTTCTTCTTCTTTGGCTCCTCTTCTTTTTTGAACTTATGAGCAATCTTATAGGTCATGAGTGACCTTATAAGCTCATCAAGTTTAGCTTCTTAGATTGTTGACCCTTTTGCATCTCAAAATTTAAGGAAAGACCTATGAATCTTATTCACCAACTCAGCTAGTAAAAAACTTACCAAAAGATTTCAAACCAGTAATAAAATTGGTAAATGTAGTAAAGATTTCAAAAATAGAATCATTACTTTTCATCATAAAAATATTCATAGTTATGGATTACTTATAGGTTGTCCCATAATTCATTAACATCTAAAGCACAGACTCATGGTTTTGGCATTGCGAGTAATTTTAAAGCTACACCTCTTAGCCTAAGAGAGATTGGTCTTGATTTAACTAAGAAAGAAAATAAAATGAAAATGAAAACATGCATTGGAGCTATTAGATGTTCTTACCAGAAATGTTGACAAAAGAAAAGAGGAAGCAATCAAGCACACTTGTAAGATCGCACTTGTTAGCTTTGATTCGTCTGAATGAATATCTCAAAAGATAGGATTTGCACACGAATCACTTAATTCTCTACAGAAAATCATGAAAATTGGTCATTAAAAATCAATCAATCAATAGCAGTAAATAGAGGTACTACCCACCCCACCCACTGCTCAGATCCCCCCTCACCTTCGCCAAACCTCTCCCCCCCTCCCCGCTGCTTAGCTCCCCCTCTCTGGTCCCCACCCAAACCCCCTCCCCCCTCTCTAGTACCCCACCTAGCCCACCACCTCCACTATCTTTGGTCCCCCACCCAAACCCCCTCCCTGCCCTCATCTCCCCTCTCTCTGGTCCCCATCCAAACCCCCTAGCTCCCCCTCTCTAGTACCCCACCCAGTCCACCACCTCCCCTCTCTTTGGTCCCCCACCCAAACACCCTCCCTAGCCCCCAACTCCCCCTCTTTGGTCCCCACCCTATCCCCCAGCTCCCCCCTCTCTAGTACCCCATGTTGCCCCTAACTCCCCTCTCTCTAGTACCCCACCCAAACCCCCACCTCTTGTCTCTTTGGTCCCCATCCAAACCCCCTCCCTGTCCCCCAGCTCCCCTCACTCCGGTCCCTACCCGAACCCCTCCATGCCCCACAACTCCCCCTTCTCGATCCCCACTTGAACACCCTCCTTGCCCCCCACCTCCCCCCTCTCGGTCCCCAACCCATACCCCCTCCCTTCCCCTTTCTCCAATACCCCACCCCACCCCCCACCTCCCCTCTCTCTAGTCCCCACTCGAACTCCCTCCCTACCCCCGACCTCCCCCTCTTTGGTACCCCGCCCGACCCCCCTTCTCCGGTGCCCTGCCCCCACCTTCCCCCTCTCGATACCCCGCCTCAACCCACTTCTTGCAAACCCCCTCTCGGGCACCCTTCCCAAACCCCTCCACCGCACCCACCCCCTCCTCCTCGAAAACCCAGTTCCCCCTATGTACAGCCCTTTTCTCCTCTGGCCACTGAAATTCTCCCTCTTCTCCACTCCTTGTTGTTGTTCTTCTCTTCTTTCTTCTCCCTCGTTTTTTCTTTGTGTTAGTCGAGCATGGCATGAGAAGTCTAGGTTTAAAGAAGGGTGCATAAAGAAGTCGTTTATATATAAAATGACACTTTTAAAGTCATTTAGAGAAAAACGACCTTAAAAGTATACACTATTTTATAATTTTTTATTCAAAATATATACACATTTTATGTTAGTACTTCATATATAACAATTAATTAATTTTAAATAATATATATATATATATTTGATTGACACTATAAGCTTCCAAAGTTTACTTATACCACAAAATAATGTGATAACCAAAATTAAGAACTAAAAATATGTGATAACCAAAGAATTACAAAAACTGTACTGATAAAAGAACATTAGGCAAAATAAGATGGTAAATTAATTATAAGGTGGGAATGTGGGTGTGATAGCTTAAATTTCCCTATCCATTTCATGAGCTATATACATGTGTGTGCATGAGAGGGAGCGTGGTTCTTATATTAAAGTTTTCTTGACACTAAATTTACATAAGTCAAACTTTTGTAAATTGCTATTTGATGTACATACTTTAAAAGTGAACACTTTTGAAGTCACCATATGTTCATGCTTACACTTCTTTATCATTTTTTTATTTTTAAATTTTTTATTTCAAAATATATACACCTTTTATTTTAATACTTCATACATAATAATTAATTAATTTTAAATGAATATATATATATATATATTTGACTGACACTATGAGCTTCTAAATTTTACATGTGTCATAAAATACTTTAGAAACGCTCCTAAATTAAGAACTAAAAATATGTGATAATCAAAGAATTACAAAAATTGTACTAATAAAAGAACATTAAGAAAAATATATTTTTATTCAAAACATATACACCTTCTATGTTAGTACTTCAGATATAATAATTAATTAATTTTAAATGAATATATATATATATATATTTGATTGACACTGTAAGCTTCAAAGTTTACTTGCACCTCAACATACTGCAAAAACACTCCTAAATTAAGAACTAAAAAAATGTTGTAACCAAAGAATTACAAAAACTATACTAATAAAAGAACATTAAGCAAAATAAAGTGATAAAGTAATTATGAGGTGGGAAAGTGGGTGTGTTAGCTAAAAATTCCTTATCCATTTTAATCGATATATATATATATATATATATAGCTCATGACAAAAGAGTTAATTAAAATTATAAACATGGAATTAGGGTTTAGGGTTCAGGATTCAAGGTTCATAATCCAAGGTTTGGGGTTAAGGTTTAGGGTATAGGGCTAGGGTTATATATATATATATATATATATATATAATTTTAAATGAATATATAATATGTGTACATATTGGATTGATACTAAGCTTCCAAAGTTTACTTGCATCACAAAGTATTTCAGAAACACTCCTAAGAAATAAAAATATGTGATAACCAAAGAAGTACAAAAACTGTAGTAATAAAAGACATTAAGCAAAAAAATATGAATAATTAATTATGATGTGTGTTACACTTTTAAAGACATTTTCAGAAAAACAACTTTAAAAGTATTAAATTAATTTTTTTTGCTCAAATTGTAAACACCTTTTATGTTAGTACCTTACAATATCTAACAATTAATTCACAATGAAATGGATTTTTTTTATAGCCAACATCAATTCATGCATTCTTTGTTCACGCATATATATAGCTCACTTATCAATCCATGCAGTAGAGAAAGAAAGAGGAAAGCCTCGTCTTGTTATTAATTACAAACCTTTGTATAGAGTTCTTAAATGGATTAGGTTTCCTATTCCCAATAAGAGAGATCTACTTAATAGACTACAAGGATCTGTAATATTCTCAAAATTTGACCTAAAATCAGGATATTGGCAGATTCAAATTCAAAAAGAAGATAGGTATAAAACTGCCTTTGTTGTTCCTTTCGGCCAATATGAATGGAATGTCATGCCATTTGGACTAAAGAATGCTCCTTCTGAATTTCAAAAAATTATGAACGATATTTTTTGTCAATACAATCAATTTATTATTTCATATATTGATGATGTTCTGATATTCTCAAAATCTATAGATCAACATTTCAAACATCTAGAAATTTTTAGATGGCTTATTCAGAAGAATGGTCTTGTTCTATCTGCTCCAAAAATGAAATTATTTCAGACAGAAGTAAGATTTCTTAGACATAATATATTCCAAGGAAGAATTGTTCCAATCCAACGAAGCATTAAATTTGCTTCTAAATTCCCAGATGAAATTCTTGATAATAAACAATTACAGAGATTTTTGGGATCGTTGAATTATATTTCGGATTACTATCATAATCTTGCGGTAGATACTGCAATTTTATTTAATAGACTTAGAAAAAATGCAAAACCTTGGACTGATGAACATACAAAAATGGTTAGGAAAATTAAAGATAGAGTAAAAACTCTTCCTTGCTATATATATATGGAATAGGGTAAGGTTTTAGGTTCAAGATTCAAGGTTCATGGCTCATGGTTCAAGGTTTGGGGTTCAGGGATTAGGGCTCAAATTATGAAGTGGGAATGTAGGACTGCTAGCTTAAAATTTTCTTGTCCATTTCATAACATATGCTTGTCAGAGTGGTTCCTTTATTAAAGTTAATTTTCTTGAAACCAAATTCACATAATTTTAACATTTGTAAATTGTTATTTAAGAATCAAAGATGTTAAATAATTAATACAATAAATTTAAGAGGTCCATTTTGTTGCTAAATTTGTTATATATAAAGAAGTCATTTATATTACAAGCAACTTTTTTTAAAAATAAATGACTTTAAAAGTATACAATATTTTATACTTTTTTTATAATTTTTTATTCAAAATATATACACCTTTTATGTTAGTACTTCATAGTATCTAACAAGTAATACACAATGAAATGGCTTTTTTATGATAGTGAACATTGATTCATGCATATATATATATAGCTATCAATATTCCATATATCTCATGATGAATGCAGAGCTAAAAATTATAAACATGACATTATATATATATATTACAATTGACTAATATACATATTTCATGTACCCTTATTATTTTCAAGCCCAAGCACCTTCCTCACCATTATCATGCATATAGTCATCATTCTCACTAAGTAGTGCTTCGATTGATGGGATTGTTTTGGTAAAAGAAGGGTAATTGATTTCAGCATCATCTAGATCATCTTCGTCAAAAAAATCCCTTGAACAGGATGATAAAATAGTTGACCATCTCTTATCACATTCATCTTGTACATAAAATACTTATTTTGCTTGAGATACCAAAATAAATTGATCATTTTTATAGCTAATCCTGTTGAAGTCAACCAATGTCAATCCAAAGGCATAAGTTTTGATGCTATTGTGTTTCACCCAATCACATTTAAACACAACCATAGTTTTAAAAGTATAATCTAGGGCCCAAATCTCACTTATAACCTCGTAATAAATATCATCCGCCACTATTGGCCTATTATCCTTTGAACTTGAAAAGAATGTAGCGTTGACAACTAAGCTAACTCCACTATTCTATTGCACTCTTGAGTTATCATGGTCTTTCGTGTAAAAGCAATAACCATTGATCGTATATCCGGCATATTTTATTAGTTCTGGTCATGGTCCCATTGTCATCCAGCCCAAGGTTTCTGATATATCGTTGCCTGCTACTTCTCACTGATCTTGAATTTGCTTATATTAAGTATGCTTAAGTAAGATTAATACATACATACATACATACATACATACATACATACATACATACATACATACATACATACATACATACATACATACATACACACACACATATATATATATATATAGAATGTAGTTTTTTTTAACTTAAGTGAGATTTCTTTCATTTTATCTTCTTACGCATTTAATTATTGAAAGTGCGATAATGCTCAAATTGTAGCCACTTCTATTTCTTTGCATACTTGGATTCTTTGCCTTATGTACATCCATGTGTTCACTGCATATACACACACAAATTAATAGAGTAATCAAGGAAAATGTAATAAACCATCAATAATTAAATTTTACAAAAGTGCATGCATGCATGATCAACTTACTCAATGTTGGTTGGACTTCATCAACATTTTGCAACACATAAAGATGCACGTGGTCCCATTCTTTATAGTCAACACTCAATAGAAGTTTGCCAGCCTTTGGATCATGAAATGCAACTGATTATTTCTTTCTTGCAATTCCAATGGCATCTACACCTATTAAGTACTCTGTGCAAAACTCCATTGCAATATAACATTCGGTTATACACCCCTTTGGCTGGTTGTGATTACATATATACCCTTTTAAAATTTTCATGCACCTCTAAAAAGGATACATCCATTGCAAGTAAATTGGCCCACAGTGTCTGACCTCATTAATGAGGTGCACTGTTAAGTGTACCATGATGTCAAAGAAGGATGGAGGGAAGATTGTCTCAAGCTCACATAAAATTGATACTAGATGACCTTGAATTTCTTGTAATTTTGAAACATCAACCATCTTCTTACATAAAGCATTAACGAAGTAGCAGAATTTTGTAATAGCTCCCTTAACTTTGTCTGGTAACACAGAACGTATTGCTACTGGCAGTAGTTGTTGCATCAACACATGAAAATCATGGGACTTCATCCCAATAATTTTAGCTCTTCCATCGAAATAATGTTTTTAAAGTTTGAATAGTAGCTGTTTAGGACTTTGAGCTCGAATAAGGTTTTACACATTATGCTCTTCTCCTCTCTATTGAGAGTATAATTTTCCTTAGGCACGTATGTTCCTTGACTATCCCTATCCTTAAGGTGGAACCTCCTCTTCAAACCTATGTTCATAAGATCCATTCAAGTTGCAAGTCCATCCTTTGTTTTGCCTAGGATATTAAGCAAGGTACCAATCAAGCTTTCACATACATTCTTCTTAATGTGCATGACATCAAGCACATGGCATATATGCAGTGATTTCCAGTATGGCAGACGAAAAAATATTGATTTCTTCTTCCAACAACTTCTACAATTACTTTCACCTGCACATTTACTTGATTTCTTCATATTCTTTCCCCACAAGACATTAATATTTTCAACCTACTCCAATACCTGATCTCCTGTCAACATCTTTGGAGGTGCCCTTGTCTCTATACTCCCATTAAATTCTCCCTTCTTAAAACGATATGGATGGTCTTTGCACAACCATCTTCTGTGCCCAAGGAATGCCATTTTCCTACCATGTTTAAGTTGTATATAACATTTTGATAACTATAGATAGGACAAGCATTATATCCCTTTACAGTGCATCCAGACAAATTACTGTATGCAGGGAAACACTTATTGTCCACAACAATATAGCCTTTAGCGTGAATGACTCTTTCCTGTATGCATCGGATACTTCAATGCCTATGTCCCATAATGTCTAAAGATGATTTATTAAGGGATATAAGTACCTGTCAATATCATTCCCTAGTTGCTTTAAACCAGATATCAACATAGTTAGCATCATGAACTCCCTCTTTATACATAGAGATGGTGGAAGGTTGTAAAAAACTAATATATTGGGCCAACAACTATGCCTATTACTCATAGAACCATGACAATTAATCCCATCTATAGATAATGCTAGATGTAGGTTTCTAGGTTCTTCACTAAATTTAGGCCACATGAAGTCTATGAGTTTCCATGTTGGGCTATCTACTAGATGGCGTGAAAAGCTATCAGTTACTTTATAATTGGCATGCCACACTAATTTCTTCATTGTTTCTATTATATGAAGCATTCTTTTAGACCTTGGAATAGGGAGGAAGTACCATAAAACCTTTGCAAGAATGCTTGTAACTATCTCAGTTGAATTCTTCTTTAACTTCCATCTTAGCTATCCACAAGTTGGGCATGTAGTTTTATGCTTATGCTCCTTCCTTTACAAGATGCAATCATTAGGATATGTATGTATCTTCTCATACTTCAACTTTAGTGTAGCCATGGTTTTCTTTGCCTCCCATGTGGACCTTACCAATTTATTATCCTGTGGTAGCATCTTACCCACTACTTTTAAGACTTTTGTAAAACCTTGATCTGAAAAATCAAATCTTGATTTCACATTGTAAAGTTCTACCACTCTGGATAGCTAGGTATAATCTTTACACTCGTACAATAGTTGTTCAGCTTCCTTTAATGTAGCATGAAGTGGTTCAAGGTCATCCTAGAAGTCATCATGTGCATTTTGAAACATTGGTACAACTATACTACTGTCTCCAACACTTCCTACAGTATCTTGATCATATATTCTAGTCCTTGTTGAGGGCCTATGCGGAAGTTCTTCTCCATGCCAAATCCATGGGTGGTGATTTTCATCAATTCCATTAGAGCACAAGCGTTCTCTCAACACCCCTACAATTACTTTTTTCAAGTTTCCACATTTTGAGCATGAACAATGAATGCAATTACGATCAACACTTGCCATAAGTGCAAACTCTATGAAATTTTCTATACCCTCCTCATATTCTTTCGATGTTCTGGTCTTAAACATCCAAGCATATTTGTCCATTATCACAAGAAATCGAAGCAAATTTGTGTGGAGACTTGTAAGACATAAAAATATTAGGTTAGGCATTTTACTAAACATTAGATATATATGAATTAGACGTATTCAAAATAACTACATTTCATGGAATTTTCAATTAACAAAGAAAAAAAGCAAATTATGACAGACACATTCATGAATGAAAACAACTTTCAAAAGAACAATTTCTAACCCACAACCTTGTAAAAATTCTTCAAATATGCATAATAGTGCATATGAGACAAACATAGAGATACTAACCAATGCTAAAAAATTGATAGTGGCTTAGAATTTGTGAATGTAATTCTGATTCATACATGTAAGATTTGGTTTAGAGAAGGGAAATAGAAGTTTGGTTTAGTTTTTGCACATAGATAATAAACATAGAGCAAAAAGGCATGGTAAAAGTTGACGAAATAATTCTTAAAACAGAAGTACAATTGAAGTCATTTATAAAAAAATGACTTTAAATGTATGCAATTTTGTACAAATGATTTGAATAATTTTTAATTTTTCACATGAAATATATATTTATTTACCTTTTGTACCTTACAAATTTATATAAATACACAATGAAACTAATTTTACAACACAATCATATGTATATATATATATATATATATATTTATCAAATTATATTTTGATCACATCCAATGTTATATATTATTAGATCTTGTTAGCTAAGATTAAAGAGCGAATCTGCTATTTTTCATCAAAATTTGGCCTAATGTTTAGCTGACACCAATCCTTTTCATCAAAATAGGCCAAAAGTAGATGTTATAACCACTACTTTTCATCAAACCCTAATTATGAGTGACAACCACAAATCGTATTGTTCTCCTTTTCTTCGATTGTGAGGCTTGAGAGAGAAGTAGTTGTCATTTTCAATGAAATCATATGATTTTGGTGAAATTAGAATGATCAAACAGATTCTTTAATCCCATGATATGTAATGCGAAAACCTACATGATCTATAAAATAAAAACATAGAAAAGTTAGTAACAAGAATGATTTAAAAGAAGTTGTGGTTCACTTATAGTTTTTTTCCATGACACAAACAGTTAAAATATAAAAACTAAAACTAAAAAGGGAAAAAAATAGAAGCATAATGCCTAAAGACAAAGTGATCATGCCAAAACCATGAGAAGAAGAAGATAAAGGAAAAAACATACTTTGACAACTATTTATCAATCATTAGAGACTTTAGAAGTCATTTAGTACTAAACTATTTTGAAAATATCTAACTTTTGAAGTCGCTTAGCACTAAACGACTTTAAAAGTCCATTCTTGTTAAAAAAAATATTCTCACCAAATTTACTGTGATAGTTTTGAAGTCGCTTCCTTAAAATAACTTTAAATGTTTAAACTTTTAAAGTCATTTTCCTTGAAATGACTTTAATAATTTTTAAAATTTCACAAAAAATATATATTTATTTGCCTTTTGTAACATTCCAAATTTATATAAATTACAATGAAATTGATTTTTCAACACACACACACACACACACACACACACACACACACACACAAACACATCAATAAGGAAATCAAATTATTTTTTTAAGAAGTTGTGGTTTACTTATAGTTTTTTTCATAACACAAATAGTCAAAATATAAAAATGAAAAGTAAGAAGGGAAAAGGAAAGCAGCATAAGGCCCAAAGACGAAGTCGTCATGCCAAAACCGTGAGAAGAAGAAGATAAAGGAAAAAACATACTTTCACACCTATTTATAAATCATTGAAGACTTTAGATGTCACTTAGTGCTAAATGACTTTGAAAATATATAACTTTTGAAGTCACTTAGCACTAAATGACTTTAAAAGTCCATTTTCGCTAAATAAATATTCTCGTGAAATTTATTGTGATACTTTTAAAGTCACTTCCTTAAAATGACTTCAAAAGTTCTGCATTTTTAAAGTCATTTTTAGAAAATGAATTTAAAAGTTCTTCTCCTAAAAAATTCACCCTTCGTGCCAATCTTTTAAAGTCCCTTATGCTTAAATGACTTCTTAAGTATATATAGTTAAAGTAATTTATTTTAAAACTAGTTTTAAAATATTTATAAAGTGGGCAATCGTGTAAGCAACTTCTTTATGCCAACTTTAAAACCCTTTTGTGTGGTAGCGCAAGGAACATACTTGCTAAAAGCAAATTATATGCTTAGCAGAGAGGAGACAAGAATAGTATGTAAAATCTTGCCAGATATCAAAGTTCCAGATGGGTACTCTTCAAGCTTTAGAAACATTGTTGGAAGAGCTAAAACTGTTAGGGATGAAGGCTCATGATTGTCATGCATTGATGCAACAACTTGTACCCATAGCAATGCATTTAGTGCTGCTAGATAAAGTTAGAGGATCTACTACTAAATGCTACTACTTCTTTAATGCTTTGTGCAAGAAGGTGGTGGATACTTCTAAATTACAATTTAGTGACAACCTTATGCGAGCTTGTGTGAACCTGTTTATTTGCAAGGGAGGTACCCATTTGAAAGGTACATGAATGTGTTAAAAGGGTATGTACAAAATCATAATAGGCATGAAGGGTGTATTGTCGAATGTTACATTGTAGAAGAAGCAGTCGAGTTTTGCATTGAGTATTTATCAGGAGTGGATGCTATTGGAATCTTAAGAAAGAAATATTCAAGTGTGTTAATTAATCCAAGAGTTAAGTGGTGAACCTCTATTCAGTGGTCGTGCGTCAGTTGTTGATAATAAGAAACAGGAGCAAACACACATTTACATCTACAGAATATGAATGTTGATGAAGTTCAGCAATACATTGAGTATGTAACTAATGTTCTTGCTTTGGTTTCTTTTACATTAACTGATTGAATCATTAATGTTGCTAGTAAAGGGTACACACATAATGTACTATTATTAGCGTAGGTATGCTATATAATTTTCATCTTTGATCATTGCATAGTATACACATGGACTTCCTAAAAGAGAGGTATCCAAGATATGCATGGAAAGAGACATGGCTGCAAGATGAGCATTGTCATTCCTTCACGACTTAGCTTTGTCAAAAGGTATTTAATTACAACAAATAGTGCTCTATGGTGAATTAATTAATTGATTTATACAATAGTATAAACATGTATACATTATTTAATTATCTTAATTAATATATTATTACATACATGTTTTAGATCAACGAGATATTCCAGGTCATAGTATTTCTGAATGCTTGGGTTGAAACCCAATTGTAGAATTGTGGTTGTGTTTAAATGTGATTGGGTAGAACACTATAAAGATAGCATAAGAACCAATGCCCTTAGCTTGACATTGGTTGACCTCAATAAGATCAACTATCAAAATGACCAGTTTATTTTGGCATGTCAGGCCAAATATGTATTTTATGTACAAGATGGACATGATATGAGATGATCAACTATTTTATCAAACTCCCCAAGGGACTTTTATGATAAAGATGACCTAGGTAACACAACAATTGATTGCCCTTCAATCGCTACAACAATGCCATCAATCGATCTAATCAGGGAGAGAGATGGATTATGTGTGTGATGTTGGCGAGGAGGGTGCTTAGGTAGAATTTGATTGTATATGAGAATACAAATTAATTAAAGTATTTGTATATGTGATGTATGAAAAATATATGATTTAATTAATCAATTAAGTTTACACATCGTGTGTCATGTCAAATACTAGTTAAACACCAATGAAATAAATGAGGCAGTAACTTAAGCACTTCGTAGGTTTTTGAGATTTTAAGGGTTCAAAAAAATGATGAAACTACTTTAATCCATATAAGATGGTTATTAATAAACTGTCTTTTATTATTCAAACAAAAATTTAGGTGCAAGGACTTATTGATGCAAAAATGAATCTTTTATATAGGAAAATTTTAAAAAATTGTCCTATATCAATTTGAATATAGGATGGTTTTTTAATAACTGTCCTTTATTTATTTAAACATAGGATGATTTTAAAAAGTTATCCTTTATTCAAATAAATATAGGATGGTTTTTTAAAAATTTCCTTATATTTAGTTATGAATATAGGATGGTTTTTAAAAAACTCTCTTGTATTTAGTTATTAATATAGGATGGTTTTAAAAAATTTGTCCTATATTAATATAATCTAAATCTCCAAACCCATCACCCCCCCAACCCCTACCATACAAAATTTTCAAACCAAAGCCCTTAAGGAGAAGAAGAAGTAGAGGAGAGGAGACAGAGAGAGAAGGAGAAGGAGAGAAAGAGGGAAGAAGAAGAAGAAATAAGAGAAGAGGAGAGGAGAGGAGAGAAATCAGCCCCCTCCCCCCCACTATGATTTTTTCAAACCAAAACCCTTAAGGAGATGAAGAAGAAGAGGAAAGGAGAAATAGGAGAAGAAAAGAGGAAGAGGAGAGAAATCATGCCCCCTCCCCCCAACGAAATTTTCATACCAAAACCCCTTAGGAGAATAAGAAGAGGAGGAGGAAGAGGAGAGGAAAGATTTCATGAGCCACCCCTCCCCTACCCCACTTGGTGATCAGTTTTCCCTCATTAGGTTGGATCTCTCTCTTTTCTTGATATTTTGCTTCTTTAATGCTTGTAAATGGTTGAAATTGATCATTCTTAGATAGAATATACTAAGTTTGAGAAGACCTACAAGGGATAGCCTTAATACATTTGGATACATAGTCCACTATCAATAAGATGTACGAGTATGCAAAACAAGGTGAGAATGACCCTAGGAGATCAATGCCCCAATAGTAAAAACTTCACTAACAAGGCCTAAAATTAATGAGTGAATATCTTTAACAAATTTGGGGATGGGCAGATTGATAATTAGGTCAACTTTAGCTCTATCTACCTCTATACCTTTGGATAACTATATGTGGCCAAGGACAATTCCCTTAGGAACCATAAAATGACACTTTTTCCAATTAAGCATTAGGTTCTTTTCTTTACAATGACTTAAGACTTTTCTTAAATTTTCAAGACATGTTTCAAATGAATCTCCAAACACAAAAAAGTCGTCCATAAAAATATCTAAGATTCTCTCTACCATATCACTAAAGATACTCTATATGCAGCTTTGAAATATGGTAGGAGCATTACACATTCCAAATGGTATTTTTTTGTATGAAAAAGTGCCAAAAGGACATGTAAAGGTGGTCTTTTCCTGATCCTAGGTTACGATTTCTATTTGATTATATCCTAAGTAACCATTTAAAAAACAATAAAATTGATGTCCTACCTAGTGACAGCGTTCAACTTTCTATAGTCAATGCACATATAACAACTAGTGATAACTTTAGTAGGTATTAATTCATTATTCGCATTAGTGATCATCGTCACTCCCGATTTCTTTAGAATTACTTGAGTTGGGCTCACCCATTTGCTAGATAATTCCCACATTATACAAACTTAAGGACTTCTACTCTAACCATATCTTTCATATTAGGATTTAACCTTTTCTACAATTGATGACAAGGTTTAACATCATCCTCCAGATATCCTATGGGTACAGATTAAAAGGTTAATGCCCTTTATGTCGGCAATAGTCCATTCTATAAAACCTTTGTGTTCCTTTAAAGTGTCTATTAACTATTCCTCTTGAGATGTTTCTAATTGAGAGAAACTTATCACATGAAAAGTTTCTTTTTCTCTTAAATAGGCATATTTTAAGTTTGATGGTAGATATTTTAATTCAAGTTGAAGAAGTTTTACTAATGATGGAAGGGGAGTGGACTCCCTCAATGGAAGTCCTTGAAATGAGGTTTCCATCTTTCTATATCCATATGGGGTATATAAAATCAAGGAGGGAATTAACTTCTTCTACTAATACATTCTCATTAAACTCATTAAAGTGGTTCAAATAGGCCTCAAGTAGGTCTAATAAGGAGATGAAAGAAATTGATCTTACACAACTAAATTTATCATGTTGACACTTTGCAAGTCATCAGTGATTTCACCATGTTGCTTACAAGGGTTGAAAATGTGTAGCTGTAATGTCATATTATCAAAGGACAATTTTATGACACCATTTTTGCATTTAGTTAGGGTATTGGATGTAGCTAAGAATGGTCCTCCCAGGATGATGGGTATTTCATTCTTCTCATTCATCACTAATTATGTATCCAAAACTAAAAAATCTATAGGAAAACAGAACTGTTCTTCCTAAATAAGCACATCTCCTATTATCTCTCAATATCTTTGTAGAACAGTCAGTTAGCTAGAGTGTAGTAGAAGTAGGTTTAAGCTCACCCAAATCTAACTATTCATATACTGATTATGATAGTAGGTTAGCACTAGATCCTAAATTAAGAAAAGCTTGATTAACCTTATAGTTTCCAATAATGCAAGTGAGAGTGGGGCAACTTGGATGCTTGTATTTTGGTGGTGTATGATGTTGAAGAATGGAACTAACTTGTTCGTTAAAAATGCCTTCTTTTGAACATTTACTCTTCTTTTTATGGTGCAAAGGTCTTTTAGGAATTTGACATTTGATGGGATTTGATTTAGAGCATCCAAGATTAGTATGTTGATCTTGACTTTTTAGAAAATCTCTAAAATCTCATCATTAGAGGTAGACTTTAGAGCTTGATGCAACCTTTAAGGGAATGGAGCAGGAATAGGACATGGTTCAACAGGTGGATTGGTGTCCTTCTTTTTAGAATTGTCTTGTTCCTTAATGGGTCTTTTGACCTTATTAATCTTTTTTGGCTCATCTTTTTCAATTCTTTTTCTACTTTTAAGAATGGTGACAACATTAATCTGTTCTATAGTAGAGCTCGATGATGCATTAGATGCATTATTGCTAACCACATGCACACCCTTACGGTTTGCTTGTGGTGGAGCTGGGAGCTTTCTTTTTCTCATATTTTCCATCATTTGACTTATTATATTTTTCATTTCATTCTAGAGAGTGTGGCTTATTTTAATAGGTTTTCCAATTGAGAAGTTTTTCTCTCCTAGTTTTGCATAGGTTGATGGATATTATCTACGAGCCATTTGGATGGGGACAAATAAGGTCTTGGAATAGGAGGCCCATGAGTTTGGTGGTATGGGTCTAAAACAGAGTGTCCTTGGTTTTGTTAATGAGGCTGGTATGGGCTTGGTTGTGAGACATTAGCAATTGGTCTATTTCTCCAACTAAAATTTGGGTGATTTTTCCAGTTGGGATTATATGTCTCTGAGTATGGGGAGAAAGATCTTATATATATATATTCAATGCATTAGCTTGATCATGAAGTACCTCTTGGAAGATGTGTGGTACTTACTAGATGTTACGTACTTGTTCATCCTTTTTAGAGTTATTCTTGCCCATTTGTATGACCTTTACTTTTAGGGATGCTACTTTGGCATTAAGTTTATCTTTGTCAGACATGGCAAACATGCCTCCCCTAGCATGGGTGGTGGTGGGCTTGGGCATATCTAGATGTTGTACTCTTTCTAAGTCAGCCCCTGTGCACTGTCAGCTAACCATTCCAAATAATCTTCCACGTCATCTGGTTTTTTATTTAATAAGTTACCATTACACATCATCTTCATGAATTGATGCATATCAGAATTGTCCCACATAGAAGAAGCTAATGATGCTCCATGGTTCATATCCATGATGTGGGTATGTGAGTAAAGGTCCTCAAACCTCTCCCAGCATTGGTAGAATGATTCTTTATCCTTCTAGGTAAAGTTTATTACAGTAGAGTGTATTTGTTTAATGTGCAAGGAAATTCTTTTTTAAATTCCATAGTCATTTCATTCTAGGTCTTTATGGAACCTATTGGCAGTGCATTAAACCACACTTTACCTTTTTCCTTCAAAGGGAAAGGAAATAGCTTAAGACTTATAGTAATTAAACCAATATTTTATGTTTACTAGGTGCTACATATCTCATCGAACTCTTTAAGGTGCAAATAATGACTTTTACTGTCTAACCCATGGAATTTGGTAAGTAATTGGATTACTCCTGTTTTTAGTTCTAGTGCACCAGCATTTTGAGGAAGAATGAAGTAAGATGGTATACTAGTGCATGTAAGCTGAAGGTAGTCTTTTAGAGTTCCGCCACAAAAGTTTTGATATAAATCATTATCCCCATGTTCATTGTCCCACTCTCTATTGTTATTCCTTCTCCAATTTATGTTTCGTGGATGATTATTCCTCCTTGGTGGAGGTTGATAATCATTATCCATTAAAGAAGACAATTTAATTATCTTGAATTTGTATGGGGGAGAAGCTTTTAGATTAGCCTAATCTAACACTCCTCCTTTCTTTCAGACTTGTCCCACTGCTTACCAATTAGATCCTAACCTAACTAACTACTTCACACCCTCCTTAGCTAGTTTTAAGTAGTATGAGTCATAGAATGTGTTGGCAAGTTAGTCGTTGAAATACCACCAGAGTCAGTTAGATAGGGACCACTAGAGTGGCAACGGGTTGCCTCCTTCCAAGAGGATCCTACGGACGTGTGATGGACTCTAGAGGCCTCTTCTAATTGATTTTATATTAATTTGGAAGGTTGGGTTATGCACTTATGGTTATTATCTTAGGCGTGCCAAGAGGTAGCGATCAAATACACTTATGTTTGCTATCCCGTTTTATATCTCACCATTAAAGCCTCTGAAATCTTCAAATGGGATATTGGTTTTGATGGAATAGTTAGTGTTATTGGCCATGAAATTGTTGAGCTTGCAACTAATCCTCTTAGAGCCATTGTGAAGATTATCATATTTGATCTGTCAATTGCATATATGATCACTGATCTTCAAATCTTGTTGATTGTATCTAGATCTTTGATCTACGACCTTGTTCATCTCTCACTTTTCTACTTCTCTTCCTTTCATAGTTGATCTTATGCGGTTTGCCTCAACCTCCACCAATCTCATCTCATTTGTCATCTATCTTGCCCACCATCAATTTTGTCATCGATTGACGATTACGCCCCTGCTATTCCATCTAAAGGTCAATGCTCTCCCAACACTGAGAATGCCCACGTCCCCAATTTCTCATGCTGATTGCAGCATGGTAGAATCGTGGCTCATAAGCAAGGGTATGTCATTTGATATCCTTATCAAGAGATAACTCTTATGAAAGTCGTTTGAAAAAGTCTTCAATCCGACATGTTTTAGCCAATTAGGCCTCCAACTACTATTGATGGTCTGAATATTCTGATGGATTGCCTTGAATTATTTCAACCTTCATTCAATTTTGCGATCAGTGCTCAAGGATATGATGCCCATTACTAAAGATTTTTTATTCGTCAAAATACAATCAAGTTTGAAGACATGATCAATTTTGGATCCACTTCCGATGATAAAGAAAGTTTAGATTGACTTGAGATTATGCTCTTTAGTCAATTATTATGAAAGTGATCCTTCAATTACAGTATTTAATTAGCAAACTGTTACATTTGCATCAGCGGGTGTTAGGATAGGCTGTAATTACAAGATTATAGCCAATATCTCTTGCTTTAATTGTAGGATTACACCAAATATTTTATACTATAATGACGGTGAAAATTCTTTATATATATATATATCTGTATTACCCTTTGATAGTTAAAAATTAATACAATAAAGATGTAGATTCTATCAGGCATTATCCACTTAATTTGGATCCAAAAGAGGATGCTGGTCCAAATATTCTATGCTAATAACACTAAACCAAACCAAGTGGTTAGCATCCTCAGTCCTGAATGCACAACATAGTTGCAAATTGTAAACTGTTTGAATTTTGTTCCATAGAACAAGCCAAGTAAAAGTCGAAATTATAAGCAGGATGCCAATTGTCAAGATTTTAATGAAGCTATAGATGGTCGATCTTGTGAAACAACAACTCCATAAAAGCCTTTGAAGAGGCCCAATTTGGCTTTGGTCCAGATACATCTATCCTTCTTGTCAGGATTAATGTGAAGATTCTTAGCTAGATCTTCAAGGAGTTCTTGTGGGATTTTTTGATAAAAATCTATATGTATTGGACGAAGGCTAAGATTCCCGGGAGCATCATGATCCGAGAAAGATAACAGCTCTTGTATGAATATTTGTTGATCTGGCCGCCGAGCTATATTTCCTTCCAAAAATGAATGGAATTGCCATTCATGACCAAAGCTAAGGTTCCATGAAACATCTTAATCCGAGAAATATAGAAGCTCTTGTATGAAGATTTCATGAGCTGGCCAATCTGTCCTATTTCCGAGCTCTACGTCCTGCCAAAATGAGTGAAATTGCCATTCATGACCGAAAGCGAAGGTTCCGACGAACATCTTGATCCGAGAAAGATAGCAGCTCCTGTATGAAGATTTTTTGAGCTGGCCAGTCAATATAATATCCGGCCTAAATGTCCTACTAAAAATGAATGGAATTGCCATTCATGACGTAAAATCCAGTATTATGAAAGAACTGGTTTATGAATTGCATTATTGCAAACCAGATTGATCCTCTGTCCCATCTGTTGTGGATCGTGGCAATAATTGTCGCTGTTATTCCCATATTTTCGATCTCTTGATTACATGAAACGGCATCTGTTTCTCCTTACTATATGGCCAAACCCATTCTGCCAATGAAGCTAAATTCATATCTTAAGTCTTCTGAAATCCTTTCCTCCCTTGTTGATAGGTTTGCAAATTTCATCCTATTTGATCACATATATTTTCTTCTTGATACCACAATTCTTTGAAAGGAATTGTTATTGAATTGCTTCCATTTTGTTAACGGCATTTGTTGGGCATCGGAATCGGGAGAAGCATATAGAGTAATACTGTTCAAAGCAACTTTCGTCAAAGTATTCCTTCCTCGGAGACAGTAAGTTTTGCTTCCAACGTTGTAATCTTTGCTCATTGTGGTTAACCAGATCCCATGCTTCGAACTATGGTTTTCAAAGACATAATGGGAGACCTAGGTCGAAAGACAGAGTGGCTGAAGCTTGCAATTGAATATGTCAGTTGTTTCTGTTGCATATCGATCATCGATTGCAATAGTGCGGAGGACAAATTTTGTAAGATGCTATGATAACCCGAAAATACTTCAAAAAATTTAAGAAAGTTCACATTTCTTGCGTTCTTCACACTCACTTGCATAAGAAGAATTAAATCATCGGCATATTGTAAATGACTCACCTTGTAGTCCAATCGATTGATTTTAATGTTTTTATGAGATTGATCTCTGTTGTTCTTCGGTAGAAATTGCTGAAAATCTCAATCAGGACGTTGAAAAGGAGTGGAGATACCAGGCATCACTCCCTCAGGCGTTGAGATGCCGAGGAAAATCCCTTAGCAGCCCTGTTTACCATGATAGAAAATTTAACAACCTTGAGCATATATAGACAAGATCCATCGTCTCCATCTTCAACTAAAGTTCATCTGGCTCATCATATAATCGAAAATACCATCCAGTTAAATCAACATACAAACATTATATTTTGATTTTTGGATTGATGCCAAATACTTGTTGACTAGTTCCTGGGAGTGCAAATTGTTTCTCAAAGATGATTCTACTGATTGGTTTCTCAACTCGTTCAGCTAGCACTTCTGAAATCAGCTCGTTGATGCTCCTAACTAGGCTTATTGAGCTAAAATCTGATGGAAAGATGGCGCAATCTTGCTTCAGAATTGGGACTATGAAGGTGGCTGCAACATCTGATCTTGTGTTGCCTTTCGAATGTAAGTATCGAGTAGAAGAACCACATCCTCTTTGCGCACATCCCAAAAGCTCTTAAATGTGGATATAAAACCCATCTAGACTTTAGACCCGACGAGTTTGCAGTCTGGACACATCATCATCGACACTTTGGATCTCTTCCGCTTAGAACGCGGCATCAAGGTTGGCATTACGGGATTTTTTTAAATTTTTTTCAGGCATCAATGTTGGCACTTTCTTCTTCAAAAGTTTTATTGAATGTGCTTTGATCTGGTCTTAGGTACAGACCACTATGTCAGGAGTATAGTTGCTTGAAATAAGAAGTGACTTGACCTTGAATTTATGCGGATTGTCAGACTACACCTGGTTAATCTTCAATCTTAAAAATTCTGCTATGATTTCTCCTGGTAATGCAATAATACTTTTTTTTTCCTGAATGGGTGAATGCAATAATACTGAAGCGTTCGCTTTTATTAGAATACATATTGACAACATATACCATCCAACTTTCTTCTTGTAACTGAATAACATTAAAATCCCCCAAAATTTCCTATGATTCAGATATAGTAGCTGAAATATTCTTCAAAACATCCCAATAAAGTTGCTGAATTCAAAAATCAGTACTGGTATATGCAAGAAACAACAACCATGGTTCGTCTTTCATTACAATTCTAGTGTGGATGGCTTGAGTAGATAAAACAACCACTTGAAGATAACCAGCAAGTACAATTGTCACGCCAGACGTCTTGCTCGTACTAACGAAGATGTTCCCCTTTAGACTAAATCCAGACCACTTGCAAGAGTAAGGATAAGTTTTACTCTTAAAAAGCAGTATAATCATGAAGTACGTTGTCTCAATAGTGCATCAGGAACAACCATGATTCAGTTTCTTCTTGTGACCTACTTTCAAATCCTATGAACGGTTCCCGCAGAAACGCAAAAAGAAATCCCACTTCGTCAACTCAAAAAAGTTCCAATATCCGAAGGTTATGACAAGAGTCCTGATCCATCCACGACTTATTAGAAGACCCTGACACCCACTACTGTTCCAAATTCTTAAACCTCGAGACAATCAACCGGCGAATTTAAGGGTAGCCTGTCTTTCAACTGTAGATTTTATGGCGAAAAATAAAAAAGTGAGGAACAAAAGAGCTTCAAAATGCTTATTCCCAATCATTGGATTCGAAAAAATCCCTTAGTGGGTCGTGATCTAGTGGGTCATTTCGCGTGCTACCAGCCGCGGAGGATGTTGATGTGTCTAGTCGTGGTGTATGCATGAAAAGTCCAACCCCATTAGACTAGAAAAAGAGAGGAATATAAAACAGCCCCTACTCATTGCAATCTGGCTATGCTTTGTCTCCACCACGTTCCCATTGTCTTTTCAGACACACACTAGTGGGGGAAAACTGAAGTAGATTGATTTGGGCCGTCTGGTGTATTTCTTCTAGGTGTTTTATGCTTTAATTAATCTTCAATGGGAGAACAAGTCCGACGAGGATGCATCACTATCATCTTGGACTTCCGCGCTTAGCAATCATAAGCACTAGAACCTCTATATCTATCAATCCCCCAACTCTCATGGCAGATGTGGCTCAAATGATCTAATTCTATAGAGTGCATACCGCATTAGTGTTTCTATAGTCTTTTAGTGACTCAGACAGTTTGCTGTAGTAACGCACGACAACAGCACAACAGCTATGCAACTCCTCCGCATCTACATGGTGGGCCTAACATCATCGATATTTATCTGACTCCCCAACTTTGGATATCGAATGGCACAAAATCATGCTAAAAGGGCAGCTTTAGGATCCAATAAATGGTGTTTTCCTGTTACTAATGGACAGTCAGAAGCTCTAAATGAACATCGGTTTGCATGATAGTCTCAAAACATGAGTTGACACAGAAAACTTCTGCCTGTTACTTGACTTGGCAAACCAATTCAATCCATGAGTTGATTCGCTACATAAATACTGGTTTATGATGTGATTCTATCCTCCCTCTAAGATAGCATAACAATGTTCTAATAAAATATTGTTAGAAGTTCCTCTCAAGTATTTTTTTTTTAATTACCCACAAATAGCTTCGAGTTAACTTCAGTTGTCTCACTTTTGAGTTGAGTTTGAGTTTTTGAGCTTTGAAATTATGGTTTACATTTGATGAACCAAAATACCATTTCTTGATACAAGAGGTTCCCTTCTGCATAATTAGGCCATTAGATATAAAAACTTAGGTGAGACAAATGAACAACATTGATCGATCAATGATACGTGGGGCCAATGATACAAAGGTGCAAATAAACAAACTATCATGGTGTTGACACCCTCTACTATAGCATCCCATTCTTTAGTAAGTGAATTCTTAGAGAAAATACAGAATTTCATAACAATTGAAATATCTACTCCATTGTTTGCTTTATGTGCACAGTTTTCTTAATTAAACATGTATTTAAATTGGAGATGAGTTTGCAAATAATACATCAAATTCTCCAAATTTTGGGTTAGTGATAAATGGCACAAATGGCTATAATTTCTTGTTGGCTTAGGACTCTAAAGATCTGAATCACAGCCACTGATTTTCTTAGCTTAAATGGGTCATGCTCTAAAGTCCTCATTCATTTGATAATTTTAGATTTTGTTTTCTTGAGTTACAAAATGCATGGTAAAAAATTTCAGAATCCATTTTAATACTAGAAATAGAAGTCGCTAGGATCACCCAATGAATAAGAATTTTAGAGCATAGCCCATCAAATCAGGTGACATTGAATGGTTTAGATCTTCGAAATTTGTACCTACAGAAACTATGGCTTTTTGAATTATTTTATTGAGCGGCTTACCAAGAAAAACAAGGGCGCATATATCACTAACTAAATTTTCTTGCAACTTCAGTTTTAAAAGTTGATTTTATATCTTAGATACTGTTTTGACTTTTAACAAACTGCTGCTAATGTGCAAGTATTTCTAGCCTTGCATAGTTAATCTTGAACCCAGATGGTGTATTTGTGTAAATGCCTTGATGATTCCTCAATTTAAGGTCAGATCATATCCAATGTAGCCCATGATTTAACAAATCATCTCTTTTGTAAACTTGTTACAAATAAAGAAAGAGCATGCATGTTATCTGGCCCGAGACCCGGGAAATTCAGAGAGAGAGAGAGAGATTTGGTGTAGCACTTAGGTAAAGTGAAACCGTATTCAAATGATGAAAGGTAATAATGGTAGATATTAGAGTCTCTTTGGTGGTCAAAATACAGGGGAAAAGAGCAAGGGGACTCGTTTTCAACTGATTCGACTTCTTCTTTTGTTACTGACAAAGGACAAAGAATGTCTTGGTTAAAGTAGAAGCCGATGATAATTTGTTATCTTTCCGCATGACAATGCCACTTTATCCTGAGTGGGAGCTGTGAAGTTTCACTTTCAAATGAAGAGGATAATAATGTCTTCAGCAATTCGGGTGATAATCGATCTATTTACAAAGTGGACATGATGAAGAATGATCACAGACATTCATCTGTGGCTCAAATGGGTCGATCTCATACAGCGAAAACGTCCAGTATTGAGAAGTCCTAGCTACTCAATTAGTAGCTCAAAATTGGTGGATCTCAATCTATGTTGAGTCCTTTTCTATTGAGTGTTTAGAATGGTTTGATTGAATAATCGTGGGGAAAGTTTTCCAGTTAAGGCCTTGAGGGTCTCAGTTCACTAAGTTGGATTGCTTGGATGATGCTGATCGCATATGGTTGGTTACCGCGAAGGATTCCATTGAAGTAAAGGATTCCCTTCTTAATGATACTTGGAATTTAGTTCCTAGTATCTATGTTGAAAGCTCAATCCTATCTTGGAAAAGACATGCAAGGTGTGGAATCTTTGAATGCTTCAGGACTCTGTACTTTAGCTTTATCTTCTTGCAACATGATCTCGTGAGTTGATAGCGGCTTGATCTTCTTTTATCATCTTCTGAATTGGTCGTTAATGATTTAAGCGTGCCACTGAATGATGCTCTAATAGTGGTCAACCTAGGGGTATGTAATTTGCTTTCCAAGAGAACATTAGAAAGGAAGCAAGCCGGATGGTTTTGACATCTTGTAAGAGTTACGGCCTCATAATCTTGATATATTCATTGTTAAGTTGAAAATGGGCTTCTCCGATTGGATTACCAACTAATTAATAGCTAAGATTGAGATCAATAAAGGGGCAGGTCACTGTTCCATACGATCTTTGGGGAAGCACCAGTTCCGGGCCCACATGGAAACTATAAGTTTTGATCAATACCACTAAACCTGTAAACAATTACTAGGTCACCAAATAATTTTGATCCCAAGCCATATCCCATCACAACAAGTAGCAAAACAAAATCAATTGTTCATCTGATCAAGACTAAATCAGAGCCAGTGCGATGACCTTGCATCAGCTGTCTTATTAAAGGATTTAAACGAGTCCAGGTAGCAGATGTGGTCCCCGAAGTGATGTCCCCAAAGGAGGATTAGCGAAAGTGGCATGGATGAGGAGATACTTTGAAACAGAAACTAAGATTTGGTTTGACTCGATGGACCGACATAACAATAAATCGGTGAAAAAGGAAAAGAAAGAACATGATTATACTAATCTTATGATTGATTGACATGAGAGAAAGGAATAGCGTTACAAACTCCACAGTAGAATTCCTACAGGTCAAAACGTTCTTCGGTGCAAGCGCCAAAGTATAAGTTACCGTAAAAATGACTTCTATACATAGATTATGCACTTATTAGAATCCAAGTGCCATTGATTTCTCTTTTAGGTACTTGAAATGTGATCATATGGCATTCGTTTGTTCACTGGGATGCTAAAAGGCAATCAGTTGGTTGAAAGAGTAGGCGAAACCTTTCGACTCTTGGTCTTAGCGAAAGGCAGGAAAAAGGTTGGTAATCTCTACCTACCAATATTTCGAGCTTATAAATAGTGTCTGCTGTGTACCAATCAAGACTAGGACTTAAATATAGTTGAAAGTACATGCAGGGCCCAATTTCCCAACCTTTCCGTAATCCAACAGCGTACATTCTAGGCCAGTTCTCAGATTGGACCAAAAATCTTCGCCAGCGGCAGATCCTAACCGCAAATACACAGTGCGATAGAGAACAGCTTAGAAAGTTCAAGTGCAGATCTTATCATAGCCTAAACACCTGAAGGGCTATTATCATCTAATGGAAAAGATCGTTAAAGTATATCTTACTTTAAACGTGGGTCGATACACGAACGATTCGAATTCCCCTTGTGTCTCAACCTCAACATATAGTTTTGATTTGTTTTTCCTGTAAATCAACATGTAGTTGCACGTGTGGTAGAGGGCCTGTAGGCATAAAGGCCATTAACTATCCATATTTTGCTCCGTGAGATTTCTTTTGATCTGTAAAGCTGCAACAAAACCCAGGACCCCAGATTGGCACAAAAGCTCCCCCAATGGAGATTAGGGCTTCACCCCTTGCGGCCTACTGGTTCGTTCCTTTACTGTGATGGTCCGAATCCAGGCATGGATCTTGATGCCTTGGATACCGACATGCCAGGCTAGCAAAAATAGAAAAGAATTGTAGGGGGCCAAGAAGGCATCATCACTTCCAGTGGCATTTGTGTGTGTGTGTGTGTGCGCAAGTTAGAGAGAGAGAAAGATCTTTGTGTGCGGCATAACAACCTCTGTAAGCTTTGGAAAAAATTCATATATGATTTCGCCTAAGAAATTTACCACATGGTCATCACCCATCAGGCTTGTCGATAATATATATATATATATATATATATTAAAGCCACTTAGTATAATAATGAGGATATGCTATTGCAAAGAGTAGAATAAAAGTCTACAGGAAATCTAAGGAAACGTGTTATCTATATCGCTAATAATATCTAAAGTAACCTAAAGATCTCTACATATTATAATATCTAAGTAGAAATATGTTAAAGGACCTACACAGCTTGCATGTTATCATACCAGTCACCTCTAAATATGAGACTCATTAGTTACATATATCAACAATCTCGTGACTGTGGTGGACACTTGTGCTGCGACATACTGCTTTTAGATGCCTTAATTGATATCCCTCCCTCTATTATACAAAGCTTCTATAGAGGCTTAAAATGGAGCAAGACATGCTAATAAATATGTACTGTAGTTGGTAGTAGACAACTAAGTGTCATACCTAAATTATCCTTGGTTGCAGGTTCTAGTTACTGCTTTTCTCTTTGGCTAGAGATTAGATTTAGTAAAGTGTGTCGGTAATTTGCTTTGTAATTCTTAGATTATAATAATATATATAGCGTAATTGGTAGCATACAACTAGATGTCATACCTAAAATATGCTTGATTGCAAGTTCGAGTCGCTGCTTTACTTTTAGGCTAGAGATTAGATTTAGGAGAGGATAAGGTAATTTGCTTTGTAATTCTCATATTATAATATATCTATATATATATATATATATATTTATAACAAGTCATTCTAATCAAAGCAGGGACTTTTATGTTACAAGGTTAGAAATTTGTACTATTTGCATAAAAAATTATAATTTTAAAACTCACAAGTGGACTCCTAAAACTCATCCGAGTTACTGACTCAGTAGCAAAATTGAGTCATTCAATAGGTCAACTTATTGCTTTTGACCTGCTGCATAACTAGAATGTTTAACTTGGGCCGAGATTTGAATAAAAGACCTCCCAAACCATAATAAGACATGTAACCAACTTGTCTAACATGTACTATCAGAACGAAAGTAAAAGTTCATGTGTAAAGTAAAATAAATTTATCAAAACTCCTACTCAAGTTTTTTTAGTCAACAAGGAATGGCTTCGAGTTGAGTTGAATCGAGTTTGTGAAATAAATAAATGGATGTTGGTTGTAAGGCTTTTTTCTATTTGCTATATTTTGGGGCCCATGTGGACATGATAGAATCAGTCGGTATGATTCGTGACCACTGGGCTTCTCAATGTATAAAATTTACTTCACCGCATCTTGATCAAATGATTTTAGTCTTGTAAAATTCAGGAAAATGTAACCATTGAATTTGTCGTCATTGATCTTATATGGATGGGAAGTTTGTTACTCATGCGACCAAGACCACGTAGACCACCTTGTAATATCCATATCAACAGTCTCAGTTACTTATCTAGAGATGCCAAAAAAGGCTAAGGCCTTTTGTGTGCCCTGCACGGGAAGGTGAAACTGCTGGGACCAACTATAACATGTCAGAACACCCTACCACATGAGCCAATGAGAAAAATGCCTTTTGGGAGCTTTAGAAGCAACATTGTCCAATTATATATTGTTAGTGGAGGAATCCTATATCGTGCATGCGCATAATATACCCTGCATATCATAAGCAAGGTGTTTTTTGCGCACAAGCCCTTCTAACTATAGATTTTGAGGGATCCATTTTGGTGATCGGATTTGGCTTGGTATAGAAAATCTCATCCAATGAAAAATCTGATCCGACAAGTACGGCCAAGGTGAGCCCACCCCTTAATTATGGATGATTCATGTTATGTTGACACCGTCCACACTCAAAAGGAGTCCACATTGGGGTTATTCATTTTCTTTCGAAAGGTAACTTAGGATTATCGTTTGGATGAAATTTTCAGTGCCAATTTTCTTCTAATATTGTAAAAGGGCAAATCTGATGAACAAAATGAATCACTCAGGCGTGGAACCATATATCCCACTCACGATTTGTGTGGCAAACCCATCCACGGTACAGGAACCCGCTTGGAATGAGGGAAATTGGAGAAATGGGTGTGTTCACGGTCTCTGAGTCGCTGACGGACTACAAATATTCGGTACTGCCCTTTTTCCCCTAGGCCCTGGAAAACATCTTTGACGGACTGTGTAGCGTCCTTGTCTTTGACCTAAAGTCAACATTCTCCCTCTCTCTCTCTAAACTCCCGGAAGTACACCACCCCATAAAGCAACGTCTCTCTCTCTCTCTCTCTCTCTCTCTCTCTCTCTCTCTATTAATGAAAGCAAGCTTATTTCTAAAGCTTTCTTTCCCTTGGCCAAGAAATTCTCATCATAAGCAGCACTCACTTCTTTCCCTTCATTTCCTCCTCTCCTCTCCTTCTCTCCCTCTGTCTGCATATCTTCTCTCTAATGGAGAAATTATTTCAGCTTCTCATCTCTATTTCACTTCTTCTAACTGTATTTACTTCGTTGTCCTCGTCTGCCCGCGATGATGGTGCTCTTTGGACAGCTAAAACCGATGGGGAAGCTCTACTTCTCTTCAAGAAATCTATCGACAAAGATCCAAATGGAGTTTTATCGGGTTGGAAGCTAAACAGAAATCCTTGTGACTGGTATGGTGTTTCTTGCGCTCTAGGAAGAGTAACTCAACTTGATTTAAGCCATAATAATCTCTTTGGAAGAATCTCTATCTATGCTCTTGCATCTCTCGACATGCTATCTATTCTCAATCTTTCCTTCAATTTTTTCACCCTAAATACATCAAGTTCCTTGCTTCAGCTTCCTCCCAGCATGAAGCAGCTCGATCTATCTTCAACCGGACTCTCGGGACTCATTCCCGATGTGTTCCTCTCCAAATACCCGAATCTTGTTTATTTAAATCTCGCTCACAACAATCTGACAGGTTATGTACCGGAAAATCTGTTAACCACATCCGAAAACTTGCAGATTCTCGATCTTTCGTTTAACAATCTATCTGGGTCCATTTCAGGTCTCAATATTGAAAGTTCTTGCAAGAGCTTGCTTCACTTGGATTTCTCTGAAAACCATTTTACAGATACTATACCTTGGTCACTTTCCAACTGCACCAGTCTTAGGAACTTGAATCTCTCTTACAATGCATTTACAGGGAAGATACCAAGATCTTTTGGTGAATTGAGCAGCTTGCAGTCGTTGGATATCTCCAGTAACCATTTAGCAAGTACCATCCCGTTTGAGTTAGGAAACACATGCAAATCTCTTGTACAACTCAGGATTTCCACTAACAATATCTCAGGCCCGATTCCGTTATCATTATCGTCGTGTTCTTCTCTTCAAGTTCTCGATTTGGCGAACAACAACATATCCGGTCCGTTCCCAGATTCGATCCTACAGTATTTGACTTCTCTAGAGAGTTTGCTTGTGAGTAACAATTTCATCTCTGGACGGTTACCGTCTTCAATCTCCACTTGCAAGAACTTAAAAATCGCAGATTTCAGTTCAAACAAGCTTTCTGGTGAAATACCACCAGACTTATGCCCTCGTGCTGCGTCGCTGGAAGAGTTAAGGATTCCCGACAATCTCATCACCGGCGAAATTCCAGCCACGCTTTCGTCCTGTTCGAAGTTAAAGACGATCGATCTAAGTATCAATTATCTGTCAGGTCCAATCCCACCGGAGTTTGGAAAACTTGAGAATCTCGAGCATCTAATGGCCTGGTTCAATGGCTTGCACGGGAAAATTCCTCCCAAATTGGGCCAATGCAGAAAGTTGAAGAATCTAATCCTCAATAACAATTACTTCAGTGGTGAAATCCCGGATGAGCTATTCAATTGCAGCAATCTTGAATGGATATCTCTTACTAGCAACGGAATTGCAGGTAAAATCCCTACCCAATTTGGGCAGTTGTCTAGGTTGGCTGTTCTGCAACTTGCGAACAATACCCTGACGGGGCCCATACCAAAAGAGCTCGGGAATTGCAGCAGTCTTGTGTGGTTGGATTTGAATAGCAACAAATTAACAGGCGAAATTCCACCACGACTCGGTCGGCAACCGGGGGCGAAGGCGTTGAGTGGAATTCTCTCCGGCAACACGTTGGCTTTCGTTCGGAACGTCGGGAATTCTTGTAAAGGAGTTGGAGGTTTGTTGGAATTTGCCGGAATTCGACCGGAGAGACTGTTACAGGTGCCCACATTGAAAACTTGCGATTTCACTAGACTCTATTCTGGTGCCGCTTTAAGCGATTGGACTCACTATCAAACGTTGGAGTATCTAGATCTCTCCTATAACGATCTCCAAGGAAAAATTCCAGATGAATTTGGAGATATGGTGGTCCTACAAGTTCTAGGCCTGGCCCACAACAACCTCACTGGAGAAATTCCTTCCTCTCTCGGCCAGCTAAGGAATCTCGGCGTGTTTGAGGCATCCCATAACAAATTACAGGGAAGGATCCCAGACTCGTTTTCGAATCTCTCTTTTCTGGTAGAAATTGATCTATCGAACAATGAACTGACAGGTCCGATTCCGTCTCTGGGACAACTCAGTACCCTACCCCCGAGTCAGTACGCTAATAATCCAGGCTTATGTGGGGTCCCACTACCACCGTGTCAGCCAGCCAACGATTTCTCCAATCAAGTTCCATCAGCTCCAGTTAAGCAGGGAAAACGAGCAGGTACGGCTTCGTGGGCAAACAGTATAATCTTGGGCATTCTGGTTTCAATGGCCTCGATTTGCATCTTAGTCGTGTGGGCCATAGCAATGCGGGCCCGGAGAAAGGAAGCAGAGGAGGCTCGGATGTTAAGTCGTCTTCAAGCATCACACGCTGCCACTACATGGAAAATCGGGAAAGAAAAGGAGCCCTTGAGCATCAACGTCGCCACCTTCCAGCGTCAATTAAGAAAATTGACTTTTCAAGTTCTAATCGAAGCCACCAACGGTTTTTCTGCTGATAGTCTAATTGGCTGTGGTGGGTTTGGTGAAGTCTTCAAAGCTACACTAAAAGATGGGTCCTGCGTTGCAATTAAGAAGCTCATACGGTTAAGCTGCCAAGGCGACCGGGAATTCATGGCTGAGATGGAAACTCTCGGCAAGATAAAGCATAGGAATCTGGTCCCGCTTTTGGGCTATTGCAAAGTTGGCGAAGAGAGGCTTCTGGTGTATGAGTACATGCAATTTGGTAGTTTGGACGACATGTTACACGGGCAGAGAAGGGAGAGAAAAGAAGGATGTTTGACCTGGGAAGAGAGAAAGAAAATAGCTCGTGGCGCAGCGAAAGGCTTGTGTTTTCTGCACCATAGTTGCATTCCTCATATAATACACCGCGACATGAAATCAAGCAACGTACTCTTAGACCATGAGATGGAGGCTAGAGTTTCGGATTTCGGCATGGCCAGACTGATAAGCGCACTCGATACTCATTTGAGTGTTAGCACGCTCGCCGGTACGCCGGGGTATGTGCCACCGGAGTACTACCAGAGCTTTCGTTGCACTGCCAAGGGGGATGTCTACTCTTTTGGTGTGGTTCTTCTTGAACTTCTTACGGGAAAGAGGCCTACCGACAAGGACGACTTTGGAGATACGAATTTGGTGGGTTGGGTGAAGACGAAAGTAAGGGAAGGAAAAGGCAAGGAAGTTATTGATCCTGAGTTGCTTGCTAGGGTGAGAGATGAAGAGGACGAGAAGGAAATGATGAGGTGTTTAGAGATTACAATGCAGTGTGTAGAGGATTTTCCCTCAAAGAGGCCTAATATGTTGCAGGCAGTTGCTTTGTTGAGGGAGCTCGTTCCAGTGCCTTCTGCCACTGCGGATGGAAATGGGGCTTGAAGGGTTTGTGTTCTCTTGCTTGGGTAAGTATCTCAGGGTTATGTTACTTATGCTGTGATTATTATTTTAGCTCTAGATGATTAAGATGTAAAGAAGAAATGGATATGAGTTTTTCTTTTAGTGTAGCTACGTGTTGTGATCTGCTATTAGATTGTTTCTTCTTTGTAATCATGTACGCAGATGAGGTAGGACTTCTTAACTTCCTCAGATTGTAGTAAGTTAACAAGTCCACAATAAATTTTGACAAATTTGTTCACCTCAAGCCAAGAGTTAAAAAGCAAATTACTCACTCTATCACACGCACTTCCGAATCTAATCTCTATGATCAAAGAGGTGAGTGGCAACTCAAACCTGCAACCTAATCTACTTCAAGAGAGACGCCGAGTTATCTGGGACCAACTAGACATTTGTTAAGGGACAAATTTGCTCTTTAGACTTTGATTAAAAACCATTTACTACGGTCCATTTCAGAGGAATTTTGACTTCTTCAGAGGGTAGTGGAATAAACTGGAAGACTAACATTGTGGCTAGAGGTTAGCTTTCAGCACGTAAGTTTATGTGAGCCCGTCATACAATCCATTCACCTTATGGGCGGCATCTTTAGACAATCGGAGAGCAAAAGTTGACTGATCATTGGATGTTCATAATCTCTCTCCCATAAGTTTTCTCCTCTAATATAGGTTGGGATCATCATGTAGTGAAAATAATTGTGGTTGCTTGGTGTAACTAAGGTATGGCCCTACAGATAAGCCTTTTACCTTTCACGATACTTATTTACGCGCTCAAGCATACATAACAAATCTTTACATTTTGGTTGTTTTGTAAATAGGCACTCAATTAAAAATTTACTATTGCGAATGCTGATTCCAATTAATTTCTCAATCTTTCGCTTAGAGAACAAGGTTAGGCAGGCCTTTCTGGTCTGACATCCGAAGTCAACCACTCGAAAGGTTAACCTTGATTAGCCTAGTATCCAGCCTGATTCATAGTCCCAAATAGAAGAGACCACAACATGACATATGTTTTAGACTCAATGTCCATCAACGGGCTTATGCTGGTGGTAAAATACCATTTCACCGCTCGCAGTGGCATCCGTTAATTCTAATAGTTAACCCATTGTTGCTGATTTCACCTTGTTGGCATAATCCTAGACCCTTGATCTATCACGAATATCCAGGACTCCACTAGCAAACGTGAATCATCGGCTTGACGTTGCATATAGAAGTGGGTCATTGATGGTCTACAAGCTACGGTCTGTGAGTACATTTATACTTAATTTTCTATGTCAATCCCCAAATCTTCTACGTTTGCCCATGTTGGCTCCCCTTGTACTTTATGGAGAATGTGTACAAATTTACGTCAGGTAAAAGGTCCGACGTGGATTTGAGCACTAGGCCGGGTTGGTTAGGTGCCCTCAAAGAAATTGTGTATTCGAATATATTCAGCATGCAGCAAAAACATAAGAGCTTAGATATAGTTGGCTGTTCGTCCAAATGGTATCGCTTGTATAGAGATAAATACCTGTTCGGAAAGTGAAAAGTTACTGATCTTTCAGAATTCCAGAAATGCTAAATTGACCTCGCTGCTAGGTGCCCTTTAGGGACTATATATTTTTAACTTGGACGACTCTACCATCTAAAAACATATGAAATGTTGCGCTTCGAAGGGATAATTTAAAAGTTTCATAAAGACGGCACAGTTTTATAGCGACTAGAATAATCTAAATCACATGCTCTTTGATCTATAAGACATTTGCAAAGAGATGAATGAGTCAAATAACATATAAGCAGGCCTCATAAAATGTAGTCACTAGACTGTACCTCATAGTGCAGTCAGTTTAGCATTCCTCTTGGAGTTCTAGTAGGATGCTGAAAATAGACCCAACCTTGATAGGCCCCAAATTTGGGTAATCTAAACAATTCATCTTGTTTGCCCTGCCCTATTTAGCATGTGCTCAAAAACTCATGGCAGTAGTAGGCTTTTAGCTATGGCCTTTCATTTAAAAAAAATTTAGTTGACATAATTTCAAACCAGGAAATAGCATAGCAATGGCTGGCCAATCTAAGACATGCCAAACATGATGAATAGATTGTATCATCTAAAGGAAGGCCTCAACTAGGTGGCTTTCTTTTTTGCTTCTGGAAAGCACTTTTCATCTTTTAAATCAACAAGCAACAAACAACAAAGGGATAATTTTGATATATGCCATTTATTCAATGAAGGTGTTGAATAACCACTCATTCTTTTTCCTTTTGTATTCCCTTTTTTTTGTCTATATTATTTACTAAACAAATTTCCCAGCCTAGTTTTTGGGTGGTTAGAAACTAAAATACATATAATTTTTTAAGAAAAGTTTGGTAAAAAGTTGTAATGCCTCAAATTTTGAAGACATTTTGTAAAAGTGGTTAATTTTGAAAATCAATATATGATTTAGATGTTTAATATTAATTAAAAAATATAAAACAGATGAATTTGTGAGAAAAATCAGTACCATTAGATTCTACACTCGAAATGGAATCCAACGTCGCAAAGAACGCCGAAAACGGAGTTCATATGACCAAGTTCTGGCCTTTTGAAGATAGTGGGCCATTTTTGTAAAATATAATTAAAACAAAATGGCCTGAAAACACAGGGTGCCGACTTCTAGCACCACATCTGTAGGGCGGCGATGGAAAGGATAGTCGCATCGCCATGGGACGGCATCGCCTCCCTCTCCTATAAAGCCCCCCTTCTCCTCCTCTTCCCAACATGTCTTCCATCTTCTCCCCTACGTTTTTTGGCCTTAGGGTTTGGGCAACATGGAGAAGCTCAAATCCTCGCCTTTGCCACGCCCAGGTACCCTCCTTTCCCGCCATCTCTTCTTTCCCCTCTCTTTCTGGGTTTTTCCCCTTGGGTCCGGGCCAGATCCATGCTGGGTCTGGCATTTCCCAACTAGAAGTCGCCGGACCTAGAACTAGACCAGCGAAGGAGATGGTCCTGGGGTGAGGCGCGTAACGCACACCCGGAATGCGACCCGTGGAACGAACCTCAGGTGCGTGCGACCGCACACGGGCTCATGCAACTGTGTATGGGCATGGTTCCAGTGCATCCTGGGCACAGTCCCGGTTCAACCAGGACGCACGCGTCCCAGGAACCGTGACACGTGGGGCTTGCGTGGACGAAATTGGTTCATCCGTTACGTTGTGACACTAAAAACCCAATTAAGGAGGCAATAGAACTCCGATTGACGATCCGAAAGAATCATTGCGTTCGTATCAACAATGCGGACCTAATGAGACTATAAAAGTTAGGATCAGAAGACTATTTTACATGCTTATAACCCAAAAACTATAGAAATCTCATATATCAACCATGTCAAAGATGATTAGATCTTATGAATTGATCCCTTAAGGGTGTTAGGGGATTAATAGGTCAAGATCAACCTTAAATTACATGTATTCATCCTTGAATTATAGGGTCTAACGATTGAATAATAGATCTATACATAAGATCTAGCCGGAAAATGTATTAAGCAAGGACCTATAAATCCTAAAAGGTAGATCTAGCTGTCTAAGTAATGATTCATAAAGGTTGGAAAGTAATACTTGAATCTTTGTTGTTAATTGATATTCAGGATTTCACAAAGGTAACTCAGGATCGAATAATGAAGAACGCGATTCCAGGAACATCGAGATAGGTAGTCTAATACTGCTACATTTTTAATGCATGTCCTAAATGTACTTGATTTGTAGATAGTCTGCTACTGCTACATTTTTAATGCATGTCCCAAATGTACTTGATTTTTAAGTAGTCTCGTACTACTAAGTCTTTAAGTGCATCTTAAACTCTGTCATGCCTTTATTACCATTTTCAGCATGCTTTTGAGATATAATGTTCTTATATGAGTATGTGAAAATATCTTCATGTTTTATGGCTTTGAATGCAATACTAGCATGAACAGATTTTATGCATTGCTCGCATGTTTTGAAAATAATTGCATTTGGATTATTTGGATTATTGCCTATCCTCGAGGGTTGCCAAAAGACGCTAGAGTGCCCAAAAGACGCTGGTTAGGCAATTGTGAGGGACCCAAAGAGGGCATTGAGAATGATTGCATAAATTGCATGATTTGCGATTGATGAGGTTTTGATTAATATGCTTTTTGGGCCATTGAGCCTGGTGGGCACTATGTTAAGAGATTGTTATGTATGGGGTTGGCCTCCTAGCCTCGACCACCAAAGGGTGGATGGTATCACTGCCAAAAAGGCATTGTCCCTTTCTTGAATGTTGTGGTAAACAGGGACGACCACTGGAGGTGTTCACGGCACCCTTTCGGGGACATCCATAGTCGCCGTGGAGGCTATGGTGGATTCCAGCTGTATGCTGAGCATGAGCATAGTGACCCTATGATTTTAGTGTGATCAATATGCGTATAGCATTGAGAGGATCGTATGCAAGTACTCATGACCAGTGGGCGTGATATATTCGCCGAGAGATTCATGTGCATGATACTAACATCTGTTTGAATGATGGCTATTTTTAAGAATTTCATGATTATTATATTTTAGTCAGTTGGCTTGATGTATTGCCGAGATCATATTACCTGGATCTATTGATTTCTATTATATGATTTTAGTCATATTTCGATGACGTGATTTGCATGCGGATTCCATGATTGAAATAATGAGCTTACATTTTATGCATAAATATGCATGCTTACACAAAATAGAATCACTGATGTTTTACATGAAAAAGCTCTTTGCATTATGCATGTTGCCTGTCGTGTTTTCAAAATAGTAGTATCAGATCACCTACTGAGTATGAGAACTACTCACCCAAATCTATTATTTTTCTAGATTAGCTCCACATAAGAGTATAACAAGCATCAGAAAATGTTAGTACCTCAATCAAGTATAGCAAGAAGGGACAAGCATGAATGTAAGTAAACACTCTACCTTTTGGACATGTATCTGTACTTATTTACAGTTGGGCTATGAGTTGTGATTGGATAGACCTGGAAAGACATTTATGATTTCCTAAATTTTCAATACTACTTTACTCATCTCGAATGCAAATGACACTCGGGGTTTTCAAAACGAATTTAAAATAAAAGATTTTTCACTGCGTTGCATTGATTTTCTAAAAGTGTTTTCAAATAGGGATCGAGCCCGCCATAGGAATTAGTTATTACATTTAAAAATGCATGTGAAAACCCGAGTCGTCACAGTTGGTATCGGATCTCAGTTTTATCCTTTCACAGCCAGCCCAGCATGTCTAAGGACATCAACAACTAGGATAATTAAGAAGAAGTAGTATAAATAGAAGTAGTAGAGATGACTAGAATAAGAAATAATATTAGACCACAAAGAAACGCACCGTAAAGAAGATAGATTTAGCAAATAGATAGGTCTTGGATGGCTTAACTCCAAGGTGCTCTTTGTTGGATTGTTGTGCAGTGGTGCAAACAGGGAAACTCATATATGAATCAGATTATGATGAAAATGATGAAGAAGGATGTTAGTGAACTTACTAGTAGATAACTTTGACCTGTACTAGATCAATCAAGTGAGAACATCGAAGAACTTAGATGGCATAATTGGAACCTTAGGGCTATTTTACCATCATAGAGAAGATCACAATATGAGTACATTAGCAAGAGAGATACAACATGAGTATGATAGGAGATGTAAAAGACGGAATTTGAGAAGAATGACAAAGAATTTGAGTATAATAGAGTCATTAAAAGATTTTGATGATAATATAATAGGGATGACATAGTTGTGATAATAGATTGCTCATGACATGAACCTATAAGAGAGAGATACAACTATAAGTATTTGATGAATATTGAACATTCAAAAGAAGAAGTCATAGCTTTATTGAGGATAGAATAGATGCAGATTTTTCATCTTGAGTCATATGGGTACATTGGAAGATAAACCAATCAAGGGATGATACGTGCACTTTGGGGTCAATCCTAAGCCATAAGATTGTTGATATTCTTAGACCTCATCAAATGCCATGATAAAGCTTTAAAGGTCAAGTTGGGTTTGGAAGAGGCTATTGACTTGGATTGAAAAAGAAGGGCAGTCAAGCGCTAATCACTTTAAAGACCTTTGAGCTAGTAGCCTATAAACCTAAAAAGGACATACAAGTGATTGAACAAGAACCTTTGTCTATATAAGAAGATGCTCTATGCTTACCTGTATGTTTCTTAAAAATTGTCAGTCTGAAAGCTTCAACACAAATTGACATGATAACCATTGGATGATTATTCTTATTCTAAGATAAGTATGAGGTGATAATTGAAAGATGAAATTCGAGGAACTGAGAAAATCGTTACTTAGGATGATATCTCTTGACAATTAAGCCTTAATGGATGATGACAAAGCCTGGATAAGGGGTTGTAATTCTATAAACTTGATAGAAATTATATGCACTAGTATTGATAAATTAGCACAAAAGGGACTAAGTATCAGAGTGTGCAGCGGAAGCGGCTCTTACGTACTTAAGGCAGGTAGAAAGATATGATAAATTTTAGATATATTTAAGACTTTGTGGAAGAAAGTATGAGGATGGTAATTTGAGAATGTGCCTAAGATTGGTCACATGATAACATGAACAGAATTTGAAGGATACAATTCCTCTAGTCATTAACCCAATTAGAGTATTAGATGAAAGAATAAGGTAATGTTAGATGAAAGAATTATGGAATAAAGCAAAGAAATTTTCTTAGTTCGAGTTCTAAGGACTACACTCATTTAGAAGTGGTCTAAGAGACAAATAACATGAAGGTAATAATTTATAGAATTTTGAGGACGAAATTCTTTTAAGGGATAATGATGTAATGTCTCAAATTTTGAAGACATTTTGTAAAAGTGCTTAATTTTGAAAATTAATATATGTTTTAGATGTTTAATATTAATAAAAATATAAAATAGAGGAATTTGTGAGAAAAATCAATACCATTAGATTCTACACTCGAAATGGAATCCAATGTCACAAAGAACGCCGAAAACGGAGTTCATATGACCAAGCTATGACCTTTTAAAGATAGAGGGGCATTTTTATAAAATATAATTAAAACATAATGGCCTGAAAACACAGGGTGTTGTTTTGATAACGACACCCCCCGTCTTCTTCCCCTTCACCGACTTTCCCTCCAGCCGACTTCTTGCACCGCCTCTGTAGGGCGACGCTGGAAAGGATAGCGGCACCGCCATGGGATAGCACCGCCTCCCTCTCCTATAAAGCCCCCCTTCTCCTCCTCTTCCCAACACGTCTTCCATCTTCTCCCCTACATTTTTTTGCCTTAGGGTTCGAGCGACATGGAGAAGCTCAAATCCCTGCCTCTACCACACCCAGGTACCCTCCTTTCCCTCCATCTCTTCTTTCCCCTCTCTTTTCGGGTTTTTCCCCTTGGGTCCTAGCCAAATCCATGTTGGATCTGGCATTTCCCAGCTGGAAGTCGCCAGACCCAGAACCAGACCAACGAAGGAGATGGTCCTGGGGCGCGATGCATGACACACACCCGGAATGCGCCCTGTGGGAAGGACCTTGGGCGCATGCGACTGCGCACGGGCACTCACAATTGTGTATGGGTGAGGTCCCGGTTCGACCAGGACGCACACGTCCCGGGAACCGTGGCGCGCGGGGCTCGAGTGGATGAAATTGGTTCATTTGTTGCATTGCGACACTAAAAACCCAATTAAGGAGGTAATAGAACTCTGATTGATGATTCAAAAGAACCATTGTGTTCGTATCAACGAAGCAAACTTAATGAGACTATAAAAGTTAGGATCAGAAGACTATTTTATATGCTTATAGCCCAAAAACTATAGAAATCTCATAGATCAACCATGTCAAAGATGATCAAATCTTATGAATTGATCCCTTAAGGGTGTCAGGGGATTAATAGGTCAAGATCAACCCTAGATTACATGTATTCATCCCTGAATTATAGAGTCTAACCATTGAATAATAGATCCATACATAAGATCTAGCCAGAAAATGTATTAAGCAAGGACCTATATATCCTAAAAGGCAGATCTAATCGTCTAAGTAATGATTCATAAAAGTTGAAAAATAATACTTGAATGTTGTTAATTAATATTCAGGATTTCACAAAGATAACTCAGGATCGAATAATGAAGAATGCGATTCCAGGAATATCGAGATAGGTAATCTGATACTACTACATTTTTAGTGCTTGTCCCAAATGTACTTGATTTGTAGGTAGTCTGATACTGCTACATTTTTAATGCATGTCCCAAATGTACTTGATTTTTAGGTAGTCTCGTACTACTAAGTCTTTAAGTGCATCTTAAACTCTGTCTTACCTTTATTACCGTTTTTAACATGCTTTTGAGATATAATGTTCTTATATGAGTATGCAGAAATATCTTCATGTTTTATGGCTTTGAATGCAATACTAGCATGAACATATTTTATGCATTGCTCGCATATTTTGAAAATAATTGCATTTGGATTATTTGGATTATTGCCTATCCTTGAGGGTTGCCAAAAGACGCTAGAGTGCCCAAAAGACGCTGGTTAGGCAATTGTGAGGGCCAGGTAGTGTGAGGGACCCAAAGAGGGCATTGAGAATGATTGCATAAATTGCATGATTTGTGATTGATGAGGTTTTTATTAATATGCTTTTTGGGCTATTGAGCCTGGTGGGCACTATGCTAAGAGATTGTTATGTACGGGGTTGGCCTCCTAGCCTCGACCACCAATGGGTGGATGGTATCACTGCCAAAAAGGCATTGTCCCTTCCCTGACTACTGTGGTAAACAGGGACGACCACTGGAGGTGTTCACGGCACCCTTTCGGGGACATCCATAGTCATCGTGGAGGCTATGGTGGATTCCAGCTATATGCTGAGCGTGAGCATAGTGACCTTATAATTTCAGTGTGATCGATATGTATATAGCATTGAGAGAATCGTATGCGAGTACTCATGACCAGTGGGCGTGATATATTTGCCGAGAGATTCATATGCATGATACTAACATCTGTTTGAATGATGGCTATTTTTAAGAATTTCATGATTATTATATTTTACTCGTTGGCTTGATATATTGCCGAGATCATATTACCTAGATCTATTGATTTCTATTATATGATTTTAGTCATATTTAGATGACGTGATTTGCATACGGATTCCATGATTGAAATAATAAGCTTACGTTTTATGCATAAATATGCATGTTTACACAAAATAGAATCACTGATGTTTTACATGAAAAAGCTATTTGCATTATGCATGTTGCCTGTCATGTTTTCAAAATAGTAGTATCAGATCACCTATTGAGTATGATAAATACTCACCTAAATCTATTATTTTTCTAGATTAGCTCCACATGAGAGTAAAACAAGCATCATGAAATGTTAGTACCACAATCAAGTATAGCAAGAAGGGACAAGCATGAATGTAAGTAAACACTCTACCTTTTAGACACGTATCTGTACTTATTTCCAGTTGGGCTGTGAGCTGTGACTGGATAGACCTGGAAAGACATTTATGATTTCCTAAATTTTCAATACTACTTTACTCATCTCGAATGCAAATAACACTTGGGGTTTTCAAAATGAATTTAAAATAAAAGATTTTCCATTGTGTTGCATTGATTTTCTAAAAGTATTTTCAAATAGGAATCAATCTCGCCATAGGAATTAGTTATTACATTTAAAAATGCATGTGAAAACCCGGGTCGTCACAAAAGTCCTATTAACTATAGGACTATTTGGTTTGAAAGTCGTCTCTAAAAATTAGGAATTCCTATATTTCATTAATTACCTTCTTTTATTTTTTTAAAAAGTTTTTTTTTTTTTTTTTTTTTTTCAAAAATGCTATTACATTTTGACTTTTTTTTGCAAAAAAGTCTAATGCTTTTGGAACTTTGCAAATTTTTATCCATCCTCTTTCCCAATTAATTTTTTCAAAATTTTGATATCACTTGAGCAAGAGGACTTTGCGCGTGATTTCTCATTTAGTTAATAAATAAAAATTTCAGAAATTAATCGTTCTAGATAGAAGATATTGAGAAGAAGAAAACTGAAGTCTTAGATTTTTAATTTTCATTCCAAAAGGCATCGAACAAAGAGCTTAAAGTTTGATATTCGTTGCTATTTGCGTAAACAGTAACAATATTTTGCATATGATTTAAAGTTGAATTTTTCTTGAATTTATTGTATTTTTATTGATCCAAAGCATTTATTATATTATAATTTTTGCTAGGAAGAGTTTATATCATTTTTTTATTGAAAAATTAAAGTTAAATTATTGAATTTCATTGAAGAAGCTTAACACGTACTATTGCGCAGGTTGCTAAACATGGTATTTTGAGATTAAATATCTCACTAGTAGTTAGTTTTTGTTGAAATATAACATATCATTAGATTCCTTGTTATTGAACTATGTTAGATACCAAATTTCATAAAAAATTTCCATCTAAAAGTCAATGAACTTAGTAGCCAAAGTCGATGACTTAATCACAGGTTACTGTTTTAAAGTACAAATCTTGAATTTGATATATGAGGGTACTATTGGAATTTTAAAAAGCCTAATAGGAAAGGAGGATATAAACTAACAAAATAGCAATCATGCAAAGCTCCCGAAAACTCAATAGCAAATTTGCAAAACTCAAAAGCATTGGACCTTGTTGCAAAAATCTAATGACATTTTAGCAAAAAATACCTTTAAAAAAAAATACAAATACAAGTTAAAAGTCAAACTATCTTATTTGTTGTCAACGTTAGTCCTTTCTTCATGCTTTCTTTAGTTTTGGAGCCCTTACCATTCTTTTATATTTTTAACATTTAAATAATTTTTATTTAAAACAAAAGAAAAGGAAAAGTTTTCTTGTAGCGTTTTGCAAACCCCAAATTCATCTTCTTGGATATGTCCTATTTAGGCTGAATAAAAAAAATAATAAATCACTTCCATCGTGGGCTTTTAGATACTAGTTTTTTCAGTCAAAATTTTCAATGAACTCAATTTAAAAACAAAAAACAGCATGCTCAAATTATTCAACGGCTATAAATTAAGTGACTAGACAATCTAAGGTAAGCCCAATATGATGAAGGTATTTGATCATAAAAAGGAGAACCCTATATAGGATGCATCCTTTTTTGTATCCAAAAGCGTTTTCCACGAGAAAAAATGGATCTAAGCCCTTCTCTGGCCAAAACGCAGCTAGGGAAGAGAGAGAGAATCATACATCTTGTTCGGCACCCACCATATGGTGATCTAATTTATTCATCTTAGCCAATATACTATTTAGGCCTCTAATGACAACCAAAACCACTAACAAAAATAAATGGATCAGATCACCAAATGGTAGAAAGGGAACAAGATGAATGATTTTCTCTCCTGCCGCTGCAAATTTCCCACAAAGAGGGCGGATCATATCTCTCTATTTGCTACAGTTTTGCCCGACGAAGAAAGGGCCTTGCACCCTTTTTTAAATTTCTTTTCATAAAAAGTACTTTAGATATTTAAAAATAAAAAATATTTAAACAATCGAGGAGGCCCGAGACTTACATTCGTCTGAGAGAAGGATTTACGAATGTTGCTATGGTTAATTTGTTCCTTCTATTTTGTCATTCTCAATGTCTATTTTTAAACTCAAGTTACTGATCATGGGTTCTTATTTTTCTAATTTTTTAAATTTACGAATTCCTCTGTCTCTCTCTCTCTGAAAGTCGAAGAAGGTTCCACTGAGGTGTGACTTCTCCATATTATCACAATGTGGCCTACCTGTGCTTGATTAGCCCGTTAATCTTTTTAATCCGATTTTTCAACATCTAGAAGCCCCGTTGTTTTTTTATTGATTGATAGCCTCGTTTTGCCCTCTTGGTTTCTCGAATGTGATCTGTTGATTGTACAAAGCTGAGAAATGCTCCACTGAATCCCAAAAATCACAATGGTTGCTAGTTACCAGCATTTTAAATCGATGTCCCATAGATAGGCTCAGTTGGTGATGGTGACTGCCGATTGGTGGAGAACAAGAAGATCCTGTAGGAACCAAGCGAGTAGGTGGAATATCTCCTTTCAGGGTAGTGTCCAAATACAATAGCTAATGGAAGGCCAACATGCACGCCATTTCTACTCGTAAAAGTCCCGAGATCCATCAGGGAGTGGAGAATGATAACGCTGCAACTTTGCCCTGCCGGCACCATAGAGCTCGCCACAGTCAGATACATGTAATATGATTTCGCCCCCTCTTACTACCAGCACCATACGCCATACATCGCAACAACATGCGTGCAATAATCCTGTGATTAGCAAAAAGATTAGTTGTCCTCCAATTGCATGTAATTTATCGTTGAATAAAAATCTCAACTATTATTACTTACTGTTTATTTTGCCTTGTTCTCCTTTCCAAGTTCTTGTCTTTTGGTGGGTCTTTTCTTCATGTTCTTTATTGGCTTCATTTTGGCGTGATACTCCCCATTGTTCGATTTCGAGCCTCACATTTGACGCGTTGTGACCTTAGTTACAAAAGATAAAAATAACTGGAATTTCTGAATAAGACCAGAATCCCAATGGCCTTTTAATACCAGATAATTCAGGTTTCTTCCATTTTTGTATAGATTTACCAATTGAACCCGAATTTCACAAACTTCACAAATTGTCAAAAGAAATGCTATGCGACTGATTTTAGGACCGCCTGGCAAAGCCCTAGCTTAGATGATCTGACCCATGATCATGTTTGGCCTCCCCTGGGTTGGCTAGATACTAGAATTCAAGATCATTGTTTTAAATCATGACTATTGTAAATTTTAATTGAAGAACTAGTTGCAAGAAATATCCAGTGGGCATGTGTTTTTCCAAGTAGCATAAATAGGAGAGCCCAAACAAGATGAATGGATCAGATCTAAATATGAGTTGAAAATCAGTTCCACAAAATCCGTCCATGTAGCAAATCTCAATTCTCAAATATGGTTTGCAAATTTAGTACAGCCTAAATTGAAAGATTAAATCACATCCTAATAATGCTTTCTCTTCTTTTTCCTCTTCACCAACCGCTTCTTAAGAAATTGTGGCCTTAATTTGTCCAATCAAGCAACTAGAGAGAGAAGTGGTACACTAAGGCTCTTTAACCATGCCTCAAAGTGAGACACACTATCTCAATATGACACATGTCCCATTTATCTCAAATAAGTGATGGCGGGTCTGCTGCATATTTAAGTGCCTATTTGGTTGGCATGAAGTGGGTGGAAATTAATTTTCACAAGAAAAGAATTCTCCACAAAAAGTGTTTTAGGTTTATTTTACATAAAAAACCTTATATTTTTTCTCTTATAATCTACAAAAAAGTTAATTAATCTTAATAACTCTCAAATTTAATATCTTTTAATAATTGAACCCAAATTTTAGACGCTGTTAACAGAAGTGACATTAAGGAGAAAGGAAACGATGCAAAATAGATGGAGTCGTTGTTTGGATGATCTAATCCGTTCATCATGTTTGACATGCCTTAGACCAAAACTTTTGTTTGATGAATGATTTTAGACATGTCATTTTTGTTTTAAGTAATATAATTTTTCTTTATCAAAGATCTAGTATCTAGAAGCCTCTAATCGGAATGAATTTTGTTACATAACTAAAACAAGGCAGGAACAAAATGATGAATGGTTCAAATCACCAAAACTGGGATCTATCTGGACGCATCCAATGCAATGGTATTTTTGTTGGAGAATGATGTTAGATTAATGGCATCCAAATAGATATCAATTTTGGGGATATGCACCATTCATCTTGTTTGGCCTGCTCCATTATAGTTGTGTTTTAAAATTCATGCCCATCAGAGGTTTCCAGATGCTAGATCCAAGATAAAGAACATATATGATTTGTAAAAGAAACAACATTGGTAAAATAATCCAACAGTCTTAAATTTTTGGTAGGTAATCAATCTAAGGCTTGTCAAACATGATGAATGCATCAGATCATCCAATCAGTGACCCCAGGCATTTGGCACTATTTTCCTCTCTCCTTAACGTCACTTTTTACTAACAGTGTCTAAAATTTGGGTATGATTTCTAAGGGTAATTAAATTCGTCATTACTGAAAATTTGGATATTATCATTAAGAGTAAAAAAATATGAGGTTTTATATAAAAAACTCAAAATTGAATTATGCCTAAGACCCAAATATCTTTTCATGCCGGCAAATATTTAGGTCATTGGTATAATTCATTTTAATTCTTCTTCCCGGGAAAAATGAATTTCCGTCCATTTCCTGCAAACCAAATAGAACCTAAGCTGTTCACATGAATATTTGATGTACGATCGGATCTTTCTTCTTAGAAATTCCCGACAATGGAACTATACCAATACGTTGTCCAAAAATACCATAAGAGAACAAGATACGTGAAGCCAAAGACCGCGAAGAGACCAAGAGAGGACTTTTGACTGGACGTCTGATAAAAGGGAAGGAGGAATGCGATGATTAGCAGAGAAGAGCTTCGAGATTTTCTTTGTGTCCAAATCGAAGAATGGACACTTCGAGGAGAATCACGATTGCCACTCTCGTGCTGAGGATCATTACTTTGCTACTACTAGCAGCCTCAGTCTCAATTCTTTTTACACACAAAGCTAAACTAAGCGATGGTAGCAAGACCACTTTCACGGATTTCATCGCATATAGGTTACTTCTATACCTTTTTTGTTTTAATTACTAACTATTATTATCTTCGCATTTTCTTCCTTGTTGAATCCCTTTGTTAACATGGCTCCACTTTTTCTTGTTTGTAATTTATGATGATAAAATTTTCAGATACGCAGTAGCTTGTGGTTTGATAGGTTTCGCTTATACGCTCATTCAGATACCCTTTTCGGTCTACCATGTAAGCACTGAAAAGAGGTTGATACGAAATGGATGTCTGCCGGAATTTGATTTCTACGGCGATAAGGTCGTAAAACTTTGCTTTTCTGTCTTTCTTACTTAATCTGTTCTTTAATTTAGCTCCTGTTTATTATCATCTCTTAACCATGCAATAAATCGATAATATTGCTAATACTACCCACAGTACAGGCAGTTGAGAACTGTAATCCAATATTTTATGAATAATTACAACAGACGTGCTCTTGAATTGGTTTATGTTTATCCAAAGCAGGCCTAAATCCATAGATCTGGCGATTCGCAATGCCTGCACTTCTTTGGTCTTGACCCTCTACCTCTTCTCTTCATTCTTGATCTCTTGTGGAAGATTAGTATGTGAACGTAGATGAAAAAAGGAAAAAGGAAAGCAGGCCCACCGATTTTGTAAGCTGTCCAATTCTTACCCCTTCGATGATTTTAGCGGGAAGACGACGACAATCGTATGCCTCTCTCTAGCGGATGGGATCTCTCGACCGGACCCACTAGTTACCTAAGTATGCTGCGTTAGGGCAAGTGTCCAACTCAGCAGAAACATGCACCTTGTAACGATTCTAAGGCAGAGAACCATTACGATATTTTCAAAATTGGTTTAAGATTTATATGGTGTTTGAGCCTTGAGACGGTACTTGAATTTTACAAGCACAGGAAATAATATGGCAGCAGGGTACAGTAGAATTTTGGCCGGACCGTAACCCTGAAGCTGACGCTTTTATTCGAACCCAAAGCCCAATTCTAGCTATCTTAGGTCATAGGTTTCAGCCCTTATATTATTTGAGTCAAAAAATTTGGTAACCTAACCTTAATTTGTATAGGTCAATTCGTGTTAGATTTTCTAATTGACCCTCATCATCATTATCAAGACCTTGTCCTGATTAATGATCGGCCACATGAATCTTGTTCCTTTATTCCCCTCTATTAAGTCTTATGGTTTTATTTAGTCCCAAAGCTTTTAAAACTTTTCTTACCTTTTTCTTACCACTTATATTCATGCTTTTTTGGGCCTTTTCATTGTTCTTTTAGAACCCTCGACTTGCATTGCCTCACTCTTTCTAACTGTTACCGTTTTCAGTTGCCATTGGACATGTCTAAATCATCTAAGTCTAATCTCCCTCGTCTTGTTACCTATTGGTGCTACTCCTAAATTTCCTTTAATGTTTTCATTCTTAATTCTATCCTTTCTTGTCTTGCTATTCATTTATCTCAACATTCTCATTTCAACTACACTCATCCTATATACATGATGTTCTTTAATTACCCAACATTATGATCCATAGATCATATCCAATATTATAGCCATCCTATTTAATTTTCATTTCAGTTTGAATGACACCCGCCAATAACACGAAACTTCAGAGGCATATCTCATTTGTTCCAACCCGCTTGGATTCTTTGGGTAACCACTCTCTCAATCTCTCCACATTCATGAGTCATCGATCCTAAGTACCTAAAGTGATATTTTAGGGGGACTTTTTGATTATCAATCTTTTCCAATGCTCCACTCCCACTCCTCTTCTTACTAAAATGACATTCCATATACTCTGTCTTAGTTTGGCTGATTTTATAAAGCTTCTTATCATAACTCTAGCTTTGTATTCTATTTGACTCTAACACTCAACATTTTTTAACACTTGAAAAATTGATTAATATTAAAATTCTTTTTAACACTAAAGGTTTTCTTTAGAAAGAAAAAGAAAGGAAATTGAGAGAAGGATAAATTAAAATCTTGGGTCCTTTGCGAATTTATGTTTGTAACAACTTGTCAAAATACTGCAAAAGCACTTTAGTCAACATATAAAAATACAAAGAAAATTGTTCAAAATCTCTAATTTTTAAAGCACTAGCCCTAGTTCGACCCTAATTTTAAGGTCAGGTCACATTGTTAGAACCCTACCCCTACTAGAGCCACAACCCGACTCTTGGGGGTCAATTTGGGTTGGTCCACGGATTGCCCCTGTTCTTTACAATCCTTACATACAGAGCTATTTAGAGATCCAAACTGCTAAACTCATGAGTTGCATGCAACTTGACAAACCAGCACCAAATATCTGCTCCACATGTGGATTTTAACCACTATCCAATAGTAGAAAATTGCATGGCTCAAGAAGTTCTGGTTCAACTAGCCAGCCGTTTAAAATCCTTAGCCAATTGGAGGGTTACCATCATCCGAGGAGATTACTTTGGGGGTATCACACAAGATGAGGTCCAGCAGATGAATGTTTTGGATAATCAACAACCTGATTCTTATGCACCAATCAGAAATGAAGTTACAATAAGGAAATGGCTGCTAATATCAGAATAAGAAGTTTTGACAAGTTGGATGCAATAAGCCCTCGTGAGGAAACTGTTGCAGGTTTCCTAATAACGCCGACTCTTGCTTCGGTTTCAGGTCATCGCCTTCCTATTAGCCACGGGTGCTGCGGGAGGATTCGCAGTCACAATCGAATTGAAGAGGTTCTTGCGTGACATCTTTAAGTTCATTGAAACTTTGGGCGGCGGTGAAGATGACACCCAATCAAAGCTCGACAAGTTCTTGGACAAGGCAAACATTTCCATCGGTCTTCTTTTCCTTGCATTTCTTTGCATGGCCGTATTATCCATTCTCTCTTCCATAACCAAAGCAACCACAAGCAGCAGCAGAGACTTCTTCAGATGAGACAAAAGGACCACTTGTTGAAACTTTTCCCTCCCGCTTCCATTTGTCATTTCCTAAGGGGACATGAAATGGGTCATTTCGTTTATGAGTTGAATCAATTTTCCTTTTGTTTGTTGGAACAATGCCATCGATTGCAATAGTGAACATTCTTGGCAATGTAGGCGCCGTGATGATCTTCTAGGTATCGTTCAAATAACGTCGTTGGCAATGTACTACGTATTGTTTTGTAATGTTTTTCCTTTTGTATCAAGGAAGAAGTCAGTCCGGGCAAAACTTTTCAGCTTTTTTTGTTTGCGGAACAAAACTTTTCAGCTATTGAGGCTGCGGCGGGATCAAATATAATTCCTAAAATTACATAATCGAAACAAAAAAATCAAAGTTTATAGATAATGCTGTGTTCTAATTTTATTTTCTGTACAGCGAAAAATCATAAGCAAACTACCTAGAAACTATCTTAATTCCTAAAATTTCTCTTCTCCCCAATAACACTAAAAAGCCAGCCCCAACCTCTGATCACTTTCAGCATATTGTATTCTCCTTTAGTATTAGAATCACCTTTTTTTTCGTTTTCCCTTTTTCATGAAAGGTTTCATCTTTGAATGATTGGGCCACTCATCTAATTGCTCTAGCATTGGATATATAACACTTAAAACAACAGGAAGGTAGGATAATTCTGGTTAGCTCTTTATCATAAGAAATGAATAGTTAGAAAATTTATGTAAGTAATGGTCTACATATATTTTAAGATGGACCAATGAGAATGTATGAAACAAGGAGGAATCACCTAAGCTAGAGAGGAGAGAGAGGCCTAATTAGAAAGCAAAAGACATGTTTTTATTTTGGTAAAAAGAGTGTAACATAAGTTGGACGTTTTCCATATAAGAAAGTAGGACTTAGAATTGCTTTAGAAAGGTTGAGGATGCATTTGTTTAAAGGAGGAGAACGTGTGGTATTTAGAATGACCACTTGTATGTGTTATTTTATTAAGAGGGGACATTCCCCTAATAGAGGAGGCTGAGGTGCCTTTGCAAGAGAAAAAATAGCATGCTATTAGCATATTTAAGAAGACAAGACGTCTGGTTCTTAAGGGAGTGGAATATTAGAGGAGTTTAAGATGTGTTTTTAAGAAGGGAGTGGAATATTAGAGGAGTTTAAGATGTGCTTTTAAGAAGGGGAGTGGAATATTAGAGGGGTTTAAGACGTTTTGTTGAGAGGAGGAAAAGGAGAGCAAGACTTGTTGTTTGTAAGGGGGAGAATGCGTTGCATTTTTTTTTAGAAGGGTTGAGCATTTTTCTTTTGGAGGAGACTTTTAGGAAAGGAGGTCGGTTTTTGGTGGTGCAAGGCTTGTTTATCCTTAGAAGTTTCTCCATGATATCTATGTTGGAGTTGCTTTTCTCCTTGGCCGCATTCAATATCTTCCTTGATTGCCTCTCTCCCAGAAACACATTTAATATGTCCAGGTTTATCACTGCTTTCTCCTTTTTCTTGTTCTCTCTCCAATTTATCCTAAGAATCCCACTCTAGCCAATTATCTCTATTGACAAAAATTGTCCATTTTAAAGATATTTTAGGATAGCCCTAAGTGTGATCAATCTTGGTGACGATTACTATCTTAACTAATTAATTTTTAACCATAGAGTTTCCTTTTTTCTTACTCCAAACTTAAGACATTTTTTTTAGCTTTCTATTTTCTCTCTAAGAAAACACGGTTTCTCCTCTTTTAAAACCACATTTTCTCCTAGCTAAATAATAGGGAGGAAAACATGTGTTTTATGTGAATGTGAGCATGGGAGTGTAACAGCTGGGGTCTAATAGTAACAATATTTTCCGCTCTGGGCGCAGCCCGCACGGTTTTGTTTTTCCCCGGTTTCCCAAGAAAAACACGTCGTTACCGTTAGAGTTCTCCGAACTCTTATAACTAGCCAAGATCTCCTTCCCCAGGCGATGTGGGACTAACTCTCAGTACCTCCCCACCCTCGTCACCTCAACCTATCTTGGGCCTTAACCTTAGACTATCTTAGGGCATCCCCCTCAAGCCATCTTAGTCTCACCCTCAAGGCATCTTGGCCAATGCTTGTGGGTTCACCTTTCCCCCTTTAGGGACACAAGTGCGGCTAGCCTGCCCCATCACGAGGGAAAGGGCTGCCTAGTTGATTTCAACTAAGGTGGAGCCGCCCAAGATGGTAAATCCTGAGGGAACCTGACTTTGGCACTGCCCAAGATGGTAAATCCTGAGAATCTGACTACCTTGATGATGATACTTCTAGTGGGCTGCCCAAGATGGTAAACCTTGAGGGGGATGCCCTAAGATAGTCTGAGGCTAAGGCCCAAGATAGGTTGAGGTGACGAGGGTGGGGAGGTACTGAGAGTTAGTCCCACATCGCTTGAGGAGGGAGATTTGGGCTGGTTATAAGAGTTTGGAGAACTCTAATGGTAACAAAGCATTTTCCCTAGGAAACCAGGGAAGAACAAAACCATGCGGGTTGCACCTAGAGCGGACAATATTGTTACTGTTGGGCCCTGGCTGTTACCAATGGTATCAGAGCCAGTTCCCTTGTGATGGAAAGGGCTAGCCACATGCGTAGATGTGTGTCCCTAAAGGGGAAAAGGTGAACCCACAGGTGTTTGCCAAGATGGCTTGAGGGGGATGCCCTAAGATAGTTTGAGGCTAAGGCCCAAGGTAGGTTGAGGTGACGAGGGTGGGGAGGTACTGAGAGTTAGTCCCACATCGGCTGAGGAGGGAGATCTGGGTTGATTATAAGAGTTCGGAGAACTCTAATGGTAATAAAGCATTTTCCCTGGGAAACCAGGGAAGAACAAAACCATGAGGGCTGCACCTAGAGTGGACAATATTGTTACTGTTGGGCCCTGGCTGTTACAAATGGTATCAGAGCCAGTTACCTCGTGATGGAGAGGGCTAGCCACACACATAGACGTGTGTCCCTAAAGGGGAAAAGGTGAACCCACAGGTGTTTGCCAAGATGGTTTGAGGGGGATGCCCCAAGATAGTTTGAGGCTAAGGCTCAAGATAGGTTGAGGTGACAAGGGTGGGGAGGTACTGAGAGTTAGTCCCACATCGCATGGGGAGGGAGATCTGGGCTGGTTATAAGAGTTTGGAGAACTCTAATGGTAACAACGCATTTTTCCTAGGAAACTGGGGAAGAACAAAACTGTGCAGGCTGCGCCCAGAGCGGACAATATTGTTACTGTTGGACCTCGACTGTTATAGGGAGATAGAAAGTAATCAGCATGTGGGCCTCACTTTGAATGCCTTTTCTAAATTTGGAATATGGTGGAAAACATGTAGCTTTGTTGTGGACTTGCATGGCTTCAAATGGAAGCTTGATGGGATGGTGAATTCATGCATGCATAGAAAATCGACCACCTTTACATATGATTATGGTAGTCGAAAAAATGATCTCAAGCATGGGTTTTTAAACTGCTATGAAAATGATATGAGCACCCCCTCTACTCTTGGAAACTATTAGAACATATGTCAGATCTTTGTAACTTGATCTAGATTATCCAAAATTCATCTTGATTTGATATGAGTCATTTTTGTTTCCATATGAACTTGATTAGTCATTTGAAAAGTGGATTATCTCAATCTAACCTTTTATTCTCCTAGCATCCTTTAATTTATAACCTACAAAATTTTTAAAAGTCCTTATTAGTAATACTTTATGTAATTTAATGTATACTTAGCTCTAAATGTTTACTTGACTCTGGAAATACACCAAATTAAGGTTAGATGGCAAATAAATAGTTCAATGCAAATTTGTCCTATAAGTATGAAAATGAAAGGCAAAATATACTAAAATAATAGAAAAGTCAGGGTTTTTAGTGCAAAAATTGACACTCAACATAGACATTGGCATTAGGTTCATTTAGTCAACTGAAGTTAAGATAATTCCTCCAATTGAGATTATATGTTTAAGAATATGGGAAAAAAGGTCACTTGTAAGAATTTAAGACATTAATGCCAAAGTCGTGATACATTACTGAGCAGCATATGTGGTAGTTTCACAAATACCATGTATCTATTTGACCTTTTTAGAGGCAGATTTCACATCTCTATGGCCTCTACTTTTTTTTGCATTGGAGGTTATCTTTGCATTAACATCATATTTTAAAGTTTACCCATGAGGATTTTGGTTATACCAATTATCCTCATGTTTGCTGTGTTGATTTCAATACCTATGGTAGTTCCTTCTCCAAGCTCTATGTGGTGGAGGATTGTTCCTTTATGGGAGGAGATCATCATCATCCACAAGACGTATGGGTCAATTATTAAAGAGGGGTGGAGGATCACCAACATCTTTATTATTTCTTGAGAGCGGATAACCCACTTCACTAGCTTGTTGATCTACCATTGAGGGCAATTGATTAGGTTATATGATATGTTGGATTAATCTAGCTAACCTTCTAGTTTTGTTGTGTAATGATGCACATCAAAGAAAAGATCAATAATTCTACTACTAACAAGTTGAAGATTTGGATTATCTTATGTTCTCTTCAAGGGAAGTAGCTTTTAGACTATCTTAATCCAGATGACACCTCCTCTCTTTTGGACTTATCATATAGACTACAAGTTAGACCCTTATCAAATTGACTACTTTACTGTCTGCTTAGTTAGTCGTAGGTAATTTGAGTCATATAATGTATTGATAGAGCTAGTTGTTTGAGACCTAATTTAGTAATTTGACATGAGGCCACTGATGTGATCGTAGCTCACCTCCTTCTAAGAGGGTCTTCTGAGGTGAGGGCTCCAATATGTCTCTTTTATTTAATTGTAAATAAAATCGAAAGGCTAAGATCTACAATAGATGGTGATTAATCCTAGGTGGGCAAAGAGGTGGTGATGAAATCCACCCTTAATCTTATAGGGTATGATGTCCTTATTAATAAATTTTCATTCACCATGGCAATTCAATCAACATATAACTCAACTTAAAGTGAACAAATATGCCCTAGAAATGCAAGAAAAATGATAAACTAATGTAGGTACTTATATGCTACTTATGTAAAGCGTTTGAGCTTCAACAAATAGGACACTATAACCTACACAGCCTATGCCTTGGTGCTTATAGCCAAGCTTAGGCTACCCCTTGTTAAGTGGATATTTGTAATCTAAATATCATTGCAATCTAGATGAAATTGTACTGCTACACAAATATGCAAGCATAATTTAAAACTTCAAATACTAAAGCTAAGAAAAGTAGGGACTTAGGTAGAGCTTAGAGTGAGTTCCTAGATCAATGTCTTATTGTATAATGATAAATCCATTTACATACCACCTCCACTTCTAAGAAAAGATGATTCAACCTTAACCCATATTATTACAACCCATAAAATTTAAAATACAAATCATAATAGGTCAATACTACAAATTCTCTCAAAAAATAAAAAATTAAAGAAAAAACTAATATAATCCAATGGTGCTTTGGTCAAACAATTACTCCCCAGTAATAGTGCTAAAAACTTATTCTAGTTTATTTCTACAAGTGGATAGTTTACCAGTATGGTATTTGGTAGGGTCAAGAAGGATATAGTATGACAAATGAGCACATGATTATTCTAATTTGATGAACCTTGAATTATTCATAGATGATATTAAATTAAAGTAAATTTTAGATGATTATGATGATTAGATCAAACAAATGAGATAAGAGTGAAAATTTTAGGAATACTGAAAGATCAATGTATAAGGATTATAAGGTGATATCTGGTTCGAGTTTAACCACACAATATATATTAATGGTTATGAATATTTACATTAAAATATGGAAGAAAGAAAATAAATTAGGTGTTTAGAAACTAAGTGGTTGAAGTTAAAAGGAGAGAAGATCAATTATTTAAGAACAAGTTGAAGGTGGAAGGAAAGTGGAACAATAAAAATAAATAAATATCATGTGGACTAATATAGCAGAGTCAATTTAGAAAGTCACAAAAAATGTCCTGGGAGTATCTAAAGGTAAAAGACAACTATTAAAGGAAATTTTGTGGTGGAGATGAAAAAAGTTACTAAAGAGAAATTAGTGTGTTTTAAAGCATGGCATCATACTAGAAATAATGAAAACTTTGAGCAATATAAGAATTTCAAAAAGTTTGCTAAGAGAGTAATAAGTGAGGATAAATTAAGGCATATGATGATCTCTATAATATATCAGGGTTAAGAGAAGGTGAGGAATATGTGCTCAAACTTGTAAAAATAAGAGAAAAGAAGAATAAGGACTTAAAGCATATTAAATGCATTAAAGGTGAGGACTAAAGGGTACCAGTAAAAAATGACGAGAACAATCAAAGATGAGAAAGTTATATCCAAAAATTACTAAATGACAATTGCCCTAAGAATATAGAGCTTAAAAGAATCATAAACTCAAATAATGTTGGACTATATGGATACACCTGTAGGATTAGATACCTAGAGTGAAATATGGTTTAAAAAGGATGAAATTAGGAATGCCCCTAAGGTGAGATGGTGTAACACCCCGGGTTTTTATAACAATTTTTTTATATATATTAATATTCGTATTTGAGATCCCATGTTAAAAAGATTCTATTAATTATTTTTCTACAACATTTCTTGAAAACCTCGGGGTGTTATTTTTTGTTTCCAAACATCAAAATTGTAATTTAAAACATAACATAGTTTTGTGATAATAGATTTGAAAACAATACACATGTTTATCAACGTTAAATGCATCGACACCTTTTTTTTCAGAACAATAAATATCCAAAACACTATCATAATATGGCCCAGGGTCTATCCATCATAACATCCCATTAAATGTCCATCATATGTATAACTATCTTAATCAAATCCATAAATTAAAGTTTACAGTCCATAAAGGAAGTCAAATGGTTGTCCTGTTTATTAACTCACATCACTGTCTATCAAATTAAGTAAAGGAATCTCCCACTGCTATCACGGTTTCTCAACGATCTTGCCCTTCCTACTGCCGTGCTCGAAATCTAAGGCATTGCAAAACAAAGCAATGCATTAGCAAGCTATTGTTTGTGTAGGTACATAGACAATTAATGTAATAAAGATGAAATAACCGAATAATAGTGACGATAAAATAAAAGATTTGTCATTTATGGAAATAAAATCATTATAAGCCATGCTAACATAGTATCAAATTATTGAGTATGATAAAGCATGCGTCTCACTGATTTAAAACATGATATGATCTATGTAAATGAGTATACTATAATGACAGGGCACCCTAAAATACATGAGCCTCACGAGCGTCGCATACACTCGTATCACTGATCATGAGTACTCATATCTAAATCTCTGAGTGTCGTCACACCCAGGCATACAATCACATCTCCATGCTCATCACGCAAGCACACAGAATAAGAGTATGGATCGTCATGCTGTAGTGGCAACCCTCCAGGGTCTCAACCACCGTAGCTCCTCGTCGACACCATAATGGGAGACTTAACATCCGTCCCCATAGAAAGGCTCAGACCGGTAGTGTGGACTATCCATGTTACCAAACCCCTACTAAATGCCATCTATGGGCAGGTGTCTATCATATCACAATCTCATCATATCACAAATCTCGAACGGTGGGTGGTCGGCCCTCTCCCTCCTAGCATGACATCCACCGAGTGAGAGCACCCGTCATAAATCTCAAAACACAAAAATCACGTATGTCAAAAACCAGAAGCACTTGTCACTTGCAATCCCCAGGGCACCCCCCTCATCCCAGGGTTAGCCTCTAAAAGGACCAGCCACCAAGCCTCCACTTTTCTTTCTCATGGAAACCTATCCATTTTAGTGATGAAATAAAGAAAGGCAATTTCTAATTAAGCATAAATAGATCATATCATTCTCCTAAAATCATCGAATCATAAAACCATTCAACACATGATTGAAATCAAGTAACAATCGTAGTATAAAGCTCTATATCTCACAAAATCAGCGACTAATAATAAGTGTCATATAAATCACACTCAATCATAATGCTGTAATAGATGCAGGGTTTTAAAAATAAAAATAAAACATTAATTGTCGTCACCTACCTCAATGTGAGATCACTTGGTTCAAGCGTATATCCTCTTTATTTGATACGTTCATATGTACCTGTCAATGCCACAATACTATTTTATGTTATTTATTTCATCATAAGGGAATCTATGGTGATCCAACCATTAGATCATCCTCTAATATCCTTAATTATGTTTTAGTTCTTAACTTTAGTCCCATCTCATGTTCATCTATTAGTTTTGTAAGTGTATTTAACATTTATTCCTAAATTTAATCGTCAGATCATCCTCAAATCAACAATTTCCTAAGATCTTGGTTAGATCAATAGTCTAGATCAATTTATAGAGTAATTACATCTAATTTACTCCACTTACCCTTCTTTAGTATCGTATATTTTCTATTTGTTTAAGTTCTAGGGCTTGATCGCCCTTTGATCGGCCAGATCTAAGTTATTAATTAATAGTTTATAATTTAACTAATTTAAAAGTGGTCAATGATAAGTTTTTAAGTTAAATCTAGGTCTGCGTTGTCAAGACGGTCGCAAAGCCTCTTTCAGATCGCGATTTGGGCCTCTGTAACTCTCAAAATCAAGTTTTTTATGAAAATACTTCATAAATTAATAATATTAATTTATAGGGTGTCGGGCGGTGCACTGGTTTACACCGGCGGCCCCAGTTCACACCGGGTTACACCGACGCCCAGTTTACACTGGGTTACATCGGCAGCCCCGATTTGCACCGATTTACTCTGGCGCGATGCGGGAACCGGCACCAGAGAAGACAATCGGCTTATGGCTGTTGCCGGTGACCCCATAGGTGCCCAAATCACTCCATTTTTTCACCATTTTGCTCAAAATTTCATGTATTTTTCATTTCTACCATTATTTTGACTTAATTTTTTCAAAAACTAAGATTTTTATGCAATTTTCCCCATGTTCTTTAAACTTCCCTAGGTACTATTTTTTTTATTATTTTCAACAACACCAGCCGTTAGATTTTTCTCAAATTTAAAGGGCTTGATCTTGGGCCTCTTATGCACTAGATAAGCAGTCCAATTTCTAATCTAACATGGTCTTGTCAATGAATTTATGCTCCAATAGTAATGTAAACAGGGTTCCAAGAAAACTACGTTTTTCTTGATTTTTATGCAATTCTATTTTACATATATACATATATAATATGAAAATGAAGAGACTAAGGCTTACATCGATTTACTTGGTGTTTATTGGTGTTGCCGGAGCCCTACTCATCAGAAAAACCAAACTTTTGCAAAGGCTAGGGTTTTGGGAAAACAATGGTGCGATGAAGAGGAATGAGGGGGTGATTGAGGATCAGACTGAGGAAGGAGTTTGCGTTTGGGAAAGGGGAATGAAGCTCTTCCCTTTTTAAGCCTTCCCATCAATGATTTCCCTGGCAAAATCGCTCGATCTGATAAGGCAAGGTGGATAGGGGTGCCGTTATCAAAACTGGCCCCCCTTTATTTTGGGCTTTAGTAATTTACCAAAATGCCCTTTAACAGCTCATAACTTCTTCGTTTGAGCTCTGTTTTTCACGTTCTTTATATCATTGGAATCCTATCGACAAGTACTTCCTAGTTTTTAAATTTCTAAGACCAAATTCTATGTATAAGAGTTAATTTAATTTATTTAGTAAATCATTAATTTATGCTTAAAATTAAGGATATTATATCCTTCCCACCTTATAAAAATTTCGTCCTTGAAATTTCGCTACATACCTCTATGTAAATATCTCTGGATGGATCCTTCGCATCTCCTCTTCTGTCTCCCACGTGGTGTCCTATGATTAATGATGCTGCCAAAGAACTTTGACTAATGGAATGGTTTTATTCCTTAACTCCTTGACCTTCATATCCAGTATGCGCATTTGTCTCTCCTCAAATGTCATATCAGACTGTAACTCTCCTGGAATCTGCTCCAACGTGTGTGAGGGATCTGGCACGTATTTTCTCAGCATGGAAACATGGAAAACATCATGTACATTTGCCAATTGTGGTGGTAAGGCTAGCTGGTATGCTATTGTCCCAACTCTGCGTAAGATCTCAAAAGGTCCAATATACCTCGGGCTAAGCTTCCCTTTATTTCCAAACCTCAACACTCCCTTCATAGGAGAGATCTTCAAAAATACATGCTCACCTTCATTGAACTCTAAGTCTTTTCGCCTCTTATCTGCATAACTTTTTTGTCAGCTATGAGCTGTCAATAATCTCTTCCGAATGAGTTAGAATTTCTCTGCCACTCTTCCACTAGCTTGGACTTCACCACGCATCTCTCTCCTACATCACTCCAACATAAGGGTGATCGGCATTGTTTGCCATAAAGTGCCTTGTATGGAGCCATGCCAATACTTGCGTGATGACTATTATTATAAGCAAATTCTACTAGTGGTAAGTGATCTTCCCAGCTACCCTTTCAATCCATAACACTAGCTCATAGCATATCCTCAGTAGTCTGGATGGTCCTCTCACTCTGACCGTCTGTCTGAGGATGGAATGCTGTGCTAAATTTTAGCCTCGATCCTAGAGCTTCTTGTACACTCTTCCAATATTTTGAGGTAAACCAAGTATCTCGATCTGATATAATTGTCAAGGGAACTCCATGTAGACTCACGATCTCCTTGACATATAATTTCGCTAGGCTATCCACGGTCTGATTCTGTCTGATAAGGAGGAAATGATCGAACTTGGTCAACCTATCCACCATGACTCATATCATGTCATGGCCGCTAGCAGTCCTCGGAAGACCTAGAACAAAGTCCATGGTAATATGATCCCACTTCCACTTAGGAAGGTCCAATGTTTGAAGTAGCCCTGATGGACGTTGAAGCTCAACCTTGACCTGCAGACAGGTCAAACATCGTGCAACAACTCTCCAACATCTTCTTCATACCATTCCACCAGAAATGCCTCCTAAGATCCTGATACATCTTTGTACCTTTAGGATGAATTGTATACGGGGACTGGTGTGCCTCTTGAAGTAACTCACGCCTCAATTCTTCATTTTCCGGTACTACCAACCTTCCCTTAAATCTGACTCCTCCATTTGGTCCCCTCGCAAAATCTGCCTTATCTGCCAGATCCTGTATCTCTTTATCTTTGTCCTGTGCCTCTAAGATCTTGTCGAAAAACTTAGATTGAGTAAACAAATTGGCAATCATTATTCCAGACTTCCTACCCAGGACATCTGCAACGACGTTAGCCTTCCAGGATGGTACTGTGGTGAAGTCGAAGTCCTTGAGATGCTCCTTCCATCTACGTTGCCTCATGTTCAAATTACTCTGAGTAAAGAGGTACTTGAGGCTCTTATGATCAGTGAATACCCCAAACTTCTCACCATAAAGATAATGTCTCTAGGACTTCAACGCAAATACCACTGCTGCTAACTCCAACTCATGTGTTGGGTAATTTACCTCATGTGTCTTCAACTGTCTCGACGCATAAGTAATTACCTTCCCATGTTGCATCAACACTGCTCCTAATCCCTTGCAAGAGGCATCGTAATAAACCACATAATCGCCTGCACCTGATGGTAAAGTCAATACTGGAGCAGTAGTAAGTCTCCTCTTGAGCTCTTGAAAGCTCTCCTTGCAAGCCTCGGTCCATACAAATTGATTGTCTTTCTTGGTCAAGGTGGTCAATGGTAATGCAATTTTAGAGAATTCCTCTATGAAATGATGATAATATCCTGCCAAACAGAGAAAACTGCATATCTAAGTTACTGTCATAGGCCTTTCCCAATGTAGTACTGCCTCAACTTTCGCTAGATCCATGACCACTCCATCTTTAGATATGATGTGGCCTAAGAACTACACTTGATCTAACAAAAAATCACACTTATTAAACTTAGCATACAACTGATGTCGACGAAGTGTGACGACCCGGGTTTTCCCATGCATTTTTAAATGCAATATCTAATTCCTAAGGTAGGATGCATCCCTATTTGAAAACCATTTTATAAAAAAAAACAATGCAATCTTTCGTATAAAACCCCGAGTGTCAAAACACATTTTCAAATCATATATCTATGGCATAGTTTTAAACCAACTCTATTCCTAAGAAAGTGTTAGTCACAGCCCTAGTTACAGAGAGTAACTACAATCAAGTAACATTCACTGAAAGATAAAGTAGGGATTTACTTACTTGTACTTAATTTGGATGTTCTCTGTCACGGGTGTATCTTGTCCTTAAGTGTATACTTATATATGAAAAATGTTAAGGATTGGGTGGGTATATACTATACTCAATAGGAGTTTATCACTACTAGTTTTACAATGCATGCTATGTTTTAAAACATATGTTCTTTAAACCATGTGCATGTTTGGACACTCATGTTCAAAAGCCATTGTCAAAATAGAATACTGACAACTTAAAGAACCGCATAATCCAAGTCAAAAATAGCATAGATATCATAAACATATATAATATGCATAAGATGCTTAGTTGAATCCAACTCATGGATCTATGATATGGTCGACCATCCTCATGTCATGCCATATGCAATGCAAGTAAATCCTCGAAAACATAGGCACACTATGCCCACGACCTCATCGCCGTGTGGTAAATCATGCCATTTATGCACTTATTCGTCGTAAATCATGCAATTTATGCAGTCGGTTGCAAAACATGCATGCAATGCATAAAATTTGCTCATGCTAGTATCGCATTCAAAGTCATAGCCTTGCTTAGAAGCCTGCCAGCCTAGAAGCTTGTCAGCTCTCTCTGTGTAACACCCCAGATTTTTAAGACAATTTTTTATTTATTTTTATTTTTTATAATGGCATTTTAAATAAGAGCATTTGGGATCCCATGAGAAAAGATTTATTTAACATTTTACTAAACCTATCTTAAAACTCCGGGTGTTAATTTTTCCTTTCTCAAAATGGCGTACATGTAATTTAAAAATAAAAAAATAATCCGTGTAGAAATCAACGTCAAATAAATAGGTGCCTTTATTTTAAATCAAATATACGTCCAAAAGACAATAATAATATGGCCCAGGGTCTATCCATCATAACATCCCATATAAATGTCCAACATATGTCCAAAGATCTAAATCACATCCCAATATAAAATATGCAGTCCATAATAAAAATCCAAATGATAATCCTGTTTAATGACTCACATCACTGTCTAACACTATAGAAAAATGGTCTTCAGCAGCTCTCACGGCTTCTCAACAGCCTTGCCTTTCCTGTTATTGCGCTCGAGATCTAAGGCATTGCAAAACAAAGCAATGCCTCAGCAAGCTATCGCTTGTGTAGGTACATAGACAATTAATATAATAAATGCAAGAAATAATGAACAATACTGATGAAAAATCTAACATTTATGAAGATAGTGATATCATAATGCCATGTTCAATAAATGCCAATTTATTCCATATGCTAAAACATGAAATTCACGGAGTTAAAACATGACATGAATCAATAAAATGGAGCATACATCCAGAATAAGGGCACCCTAAGGTAATGGGTCCCACCACAACGCACTAACATCTGTAATCAGGAGTACACGTAGTCAACCTCTGAGTGTCGTCACACCCAGGCATATCATACATAACCATGCTCATCATACATGCACATATAATAAGAATATGGGCCATCATGCTGCAGTGGCAACCCTCCATGGGTATCAACCACCGCCGCTCCCCGTCGACACCATAACGGGAGACTTAGCGTCTGTCCCCATGGAAAGGCTCAGACCGGTAGTGTGGACTATCCATGTTACCAAACCCCTACCGAATGCCATCTATGGGCAGGTGTCTATCATATCACAAACTCATGACATCATAATCTCGGAAGGTGGGTGGCTGGCCCTATCCCTCCTAGCATGACGCCCACCGGGCGAGAGCACCCGTCATCAAATATAAAACACAGAAATCATATGTATATGCTAAAACTCAAGAGCACTTATAGCTTGCAATCCCCAAGACATGCCCCTCATCCTGGGGTTAGCCTATCAAAGGACCAGCTAATAAGCCTCTATTCTCATTTCCATGTAAATCCATGCATTTTCTATATATATAATAAGAAATAAGTCTCTAATTAAGCACAACAAATTAACATCATGCTTGTAAAAGCATTTGAAATAAGTTTATTCAGTAAAAGATTTCAATTTGGAATAACCATCCTGTACGCAATGTAGCATGAAATCCACGGTAAATAATAATTGCATTTTAAAACACAATCACACATGATGCTATGTTTAAACATGGTTTAAAAATCAAGGCAAAACATTAGTTGTCGTCACTTACCTCAGTGTGAGACCACTAGCTTGCTAATAACTCCCTTTAACTGGTATATTCACGTGCACCTGTACATGTCACATCACTATTTTAAAATTTTTCTAAAGAAAAAGTTGTCATTTCTAAGTTTTTAAGTTAAAACTAGGTCCGCGTCGTTAATACGGTCACAACGCCTCTTTCGGATCCTGATTTGGACCTCTCTAGCTCCCAAAAATCAAGTTTTAATGAAAACTACGCTAAAATGGGGCCTGCCGGACCACCATAAGGTGGTTTAAACTGGCGGCGCCCCTTTTTCACCAGTTTACACCGGCGTACACTGGCGCACGAAGACGCACATCGATGCAACGCCGAACGGGACGCGGCGTGCGTCACGGTTGCCAGGACGCGCCGCGTCCCGGCCCCACCGCGACCGTCAACCTGCGCGCTCCCCACACGCCGCGCACGCGTGTGACGATGACGTCGTGTGACGTTGTCCTGGGTGCGTCTCAGCACGCGTCCTGGCGTCAGCGCCAGGGCGCCGACGCCGGAGAAGACGACCGGATTCCGGTCGCCTCCGGCAGAGCTACAGAGCTCCGTTTTGCATGATTTTTGGCCATTTTCTTCAGAATTCTCTCTAGAATCCATTTATACCCTCCTTTTGCACTGATTTTTCCAAAAACCATGGTTTTTAAATGATTTTTCCCAAGTTCCTAAAATCCTCCCTAGGTACTGGTTTTTGGGTTTTTTGGAGAAATCCATCGTTGGATCACTCCCAAATTTAAAGGGTATGCTCTTGGGTCTCTTGTGCACTAGTTGGATGGTGCGATTTCCAAACGGAAAAGTTTTGGTCCGTGAAATCACGCTCCAACAGTAGCGTGCCTAAAGTTCCTAAAAAAATCTGATTTTTTTTCAAATTTTTAAATGGTTTTCTTATTATTTTCTCTATTTAATAAATACTAAAAAATAGAGTTTTAAGGCTTACCTTGCACCTAGCTATGGTTGCTCGTGTTGCCGGGGTTCCACTCACCGAAAAAATGAAATCTTTTCAAGCTAGGGTTCTGTGGAAAACTCAGAGAAAACACTCAAAGTGGAGCGTTTTGGCTCCTAGAGGAGCATAGATATAGGGTTTTAAAGTCTTGGGGAAGAGAAACTCTTCCCCACACGCCTCTTTCCATGTCTCTCCGGCGATATTTCCTACACTGGTAGAGACGTGTGGAAGACGGGGGTGCCAGTATCAATTTGGACCCCTGTCTAATACGTCTCTATCAAATGACCAATTGGCCCTTCCAACTTTGATGGCTCATAACTCCTTCGTTTGAGCTCCGTTTCTCGCGTTCTTGGTGGCGTTGGATTCGTATCGACGAGTAATTTCTAATTCTTATGTTTTCAGGAAAAAATTTCATCCATAAATTTTTATTTTAATTTATTTAATAATTTCCTATTTTATCCTAAAAATTAAGGATATTACATTCTTCCCTCCTTATAAAAATTTCGTCCTCGAAATTTAGCTACATACCTCTATGTAAATAACTGTGGATGGATCTTTCGCATCTCCTCCTCAGTCTCCCAGGTAGCCTCCTGTAGTGAATGATGCTGCCAAAGGACTTTGACTAAGGCAATGGTCTTATTCCTTAACTCCTTGACTCTTGTATCTAGGATGCGCACTGGTCTCTCCTCAAACGTCATGTCAGACTGTAGCTCTCCTGGAATCTGCTCCAATACGTGTGAGGGATCTGGCACGTATTTCCTCAGCATAGACACGTGAAAGACGTCATGTACATTTGCTAGCTGTGGTGGTAAGGCTAGCTGATATGCCACTGACCCAACTCGGCGTAAGATCTCGAAAGGTCCAATATACCTGGGACTAAGCTTCCCTTTATTTCCAAACCTCAACACCCCTTTCATGGGAGAAACCTTCAAGAACACATGCTCACCCTCAAAGAGCTCTAAGTCTTTTCGCCTCTTGTCTGCATAACTTTTCTGTCGACTGTGAGCTGTCAGTAACCTCTTCCGAATGAGTTGGACTTTCTCTACACATTCTTCTACTAACTCAGATTTCACCACGCGTCTTTCTCCTACATCACTCCAACATAAAGGTGACCGACAAGGTCTGCCATAAAGTGCCTCATATGGAGCCATGCCAATACTAGCGTGATGACTATTATTATAAGCAAATTCCACCAAAGGTAAATGATCTTCCCAGCTACCCTTCCAATCCATAACACAGGCTCGTAGCATATCCTCAATAGTCTGGATGGTCCTCTCGCTCTGTCCATCTGTCTGAGGATGGAATGCTGTGCTGAATTTCAGTCTTGACCCTAATGCCTCTTGCACACTCTTCCAGTATTTTGAGGTAAATCGTGTATCTCGATCCGATATAATTGTCAAGGGAACGCCATGTAGACTGACGATCTCCTTAACATATAATTTCGCTAAGCTATCCACGGTCTGATTTTGTCTAATAGGAAGGAAATGAGCGGACTTGGTCAACCTGTCCACAACGACCCATATCATGTCGTGGCCGCTAAGGGTCCTCGGAAGACCCAGAACGAAGTCCATGGTAATATGGTCCCACTTCCACTCTGGAAGGTCCAGTGTCTGAAGTAGTCCTGATGGATGCTGATGCTCAGCCTTGACCTGCTGATAGGTCAAACATCGTGCAACACACTCTCCAACATCCTTTTTCATACCATTCCACCAGAAATGCCTCTTGAGATCCTGATACATCTTCGTACCCCCAGGATGAATTGTATAAGGGGATTGGTGTGCTTCTTGAAGTAACTCGCGCTTCAATTCGTCATCTGCTGGTACTACCAACCTTCCCTTAAATCTAACTCCTCCATCTGGTCCCCTCGAAAAATCTGTCTTATCTGTCAGATCCTGTGTTTCCTTGTCTTTGCCCTGTGCCTCTAAGATCCTGTCAAAGAACTTAGACCGAGTCGTCAAATTGGCAATCATCACACCCGCCTTCCTGCTCAGGGCATGCACTGCGACGTTAGCCTTCCCAGGATGGTACTGTATGGTGAAGTCGAAGTCCTTGAGATACTCCATCCATCTGCGCTGCCTCATATTCAATTCACTCTGAGTAAAGAAGTACTTGAGGCTCTTGTGATCAGTGAATACCTCAAATCTCTCACCATAAAGATAATGTCCCCAGGACTTCAATGCAAATACCACGGCTGCTAATTCCAGGTCATGTGTTGGGTAATTTACCTCATGTGTCTTTAGCTGTCTAGACGCATAGGCAATTACCTTCCCATGTTGCATCAACACTGCTCCTAATCCCTTGCCAGTGGCGTCACAATAAACTACATAATCGCCTGTACCTGATGGTAAGGTCAATACTGGAGCAGTAGTAAGTCTCCTCTTGAGCTCTTGGAAGCTCTCCACACAAGCCTCGGTCCACACAAATTGACTGTCTTTCTTGGTCAGGGTGGTCAATGGTAACGCGATCTTAGAGAATCCCTCTATAAAGCGACGATAATACCCCACCAAACAGAGAAAACTGCGTATCTCAGTCACTGTGTTGGGCCTCTCCCAGTGTAGTACTGCCTCTACCTTTGTTGAATCCACGGCCACTCCATCTTTAGATATAATGTGGCCTAAGAAATGCACCTGGTCTAGCCAAAAATCACACTTACTGAATTTGGCATACAACTGATGTCGACGAAGTGTGTCCAATACCATGTGGAGATGCTCCCTATGTGTATCATGACTAGGCGAATAAATCAAGATGTCATCCACGAATACAATCACGAACTTATCCAAATAAGCTCGAAAGACACGGTTCATTAGATCCATGAACACTGCAGGTGCGTTCGTCAATCCAAACGGCATCACTAGGAACTCATAATGACCATAACGACTCCTAAAGGCAGTCTTCGAGATATCCTCTTCTCTAACCCTCAGTTGATGATACCCTGACCTCAGATCAATCTTGGAGAACACTTGTGCCGATTGGAGCTGATCAAATAAATCATCTATGCGTGGCAAAGGGTATCGGTTCTTTATAGTAACACCATTCAACAACCGATAGTCAATGCATAGTCTCAGTGATCCATCCTTTTTCTTCACGAAAAGGACTAGTGCTCCCCATGGTGATCCACTCGGCCTGATGAAGCCCTTATCCAGTAACTCTTGCAATTGTACCTGAAGTTCTCTCAACTCTGCTGGAGCCATCCTGTATGGTGCCTTAGAGATAGGCGATGTACCCGGCACCAAGTCAATGGTGAAGTCAATCTCCTTACTTGGCGGCAATCCTGGTAATTCCTCAGGAAATACATCAGCAAAATCACGGACAACATCAATCTCGTCAAGCTGTGGCTGCTCCTTTTCCTCAACAGTCACATATGGGAGGAATGCGTTACACCCTCGTGCATAAAATCGTGCCACCTTCATAGCAGAAATGATGCATGTACCTGTCTGCTCTTTCCTACCCTGGAACACTATTTTTGGTTGCCCAGGTATAAGAAAAGTGACTCGCTTCTTTCGGCAGTCTACCATAGCCCAATAGTTGGCTAACCAATCCATCCCAAGAATAACATCATAGTCTACTATGTCTAGTAAGATGAAGTCTGTGTCCATACTCACGCCTGATATCTCTACAGGTATATCTCTAAGATATTCTGTAGTCTCTACTATCTCTCCCACAGGTGTCATAATATCTAATCCAAATGCTAGTTTGTGTATACATACATTAAGGCAAGATGCAAAAATACATGATATAAAAGAATGTGTAGACCCTGTGTCAAAAAGAACTTTGGCATGTCTATCCGAGACTAGAAGAATACCTTCTACGACCTGATGTGATGCCTGTGCCTGTCCTGATGAGATGGAAAATACTCGTCCCTGGCTACGTGGCGCGTTAGCTGCCTCTGCTCCCATCTTGGTCTGCCTCTGCCCCTTAGGGTAGTCCTTAATGAAATGGCCAACGTCTCCACAGTTGAAACACCTGTATGGATGTCTCTGGTAAGGTGTATAGGACTGTCTCTGTGGTTGGGGCTGCCTCTGCTGTGGTCGGTCGAATCTATTGCACCCTCGCCCAGGGTGCCAACCCTTGCACCTATCACATCTCTTCCTCTCAGTGTCTCTCTTAAATTTGGCCTGTGGTGGATGACCTGATGCCCCGTGTGTCTGCATAGCACCAAATGGCCGGTTGCCCTTAAAGGGCTGGAACGCACTCCCTCTATTCCTGAGAGAGTTCTTCTCATGCATGGACGCCATATCAGCAGCATCTCGCACAGAAGTGGGTCGCGAAGAAATCACTCGATCTCTCAGCCAAGGAGTCAACCCATCCACAAATGTCGGTTGCCTCGTGTCTCGAGGCCGGTGCGTGAGGTGCAAATCTCCTCGGTCGTGTAAATCGGTTCGGTCTTGCTGAACCGTCATATCTCTCTGCTCCAGGGTGGCAAACTCCTTCTTCATGGACTGCAATGCATGAGGTGGAAAATACTGAGTGTCGAAAGCCTGTTTAAAAGCTGCCCATGTCATCGTCTCGGTCGGATCTGGTCAGGTGAGTGTGAAAGTCTGCCACCAGAAGCCAGCCTCACCTTTCAGTAGGTAGGAGGCTACTCTAACTTGATCATCTGGTGAGATCTTCATAGCGTCGAATGTCCTCTCAGCCTCAAATAACCATCGCTCCGCCTCCTCCGTGTTACCATCGCCATAAAAGGGTTTTACCATCTTTTGAAACCTCTCTAGTAATTTGTCAGTCTTCCTAGAGTCACTCGTAGCATCGCCCTCCGTAGCTCTAGGTATTGATGTTTCCTGTACTGGTTGTGAGGACTGAACTGACGAAACCATGGGTGCCACTTTAGGTGGTGGAATAGGGCTAGGGTTAGCTGCGTCAATTTGTCCTAACTCTGTTTGTATAAGTGGTACGAGTCCTGACATTAAACGATTCAATAACTCGGTATCTCGATCCCCTTAATCAGAGGACTCAGTAGGTAGAGCCACGGGTGTAGTAGGGGTAGACCTTGTCCTTCTCCGAGGAGCCATCTGTCAAAATTTTACATGTCACTAAGTGTAAGTTCCTCTCTCATAGTTTCTCTCTCTACAACTATTATGGACTGATATTCACATATAAATGAACATTCACAAGGATTATAATGGACTAGACTGGGCTCTGATACCAACTTTGTAACACCCCGGATTTTTAAGACAATTTTTTTTTTATTTTTTATAATGGCATTTTAAATAAGAGCATTTGGGATCCCATGAGAAAAGATTTATTTAACATTTTACCAAACCTATCTTAAAACTCCGGGTATTAATTTTTCCTTTCTCAAAATGGCGTACATGTAATTTAAACATAAATAAATAATCCGTGTAGAAATCAACGTCAAATAAATAGGCGCCTTTATTTTAAATCAAATATACGTCCAAAAGACAATAATAATATGGCCCAGGGTCTATCCATCATAACATCCCATATAAATGTCCAACATATGTCCAAAGATCTAAATCACATCCCAATATAAAATATGCAGTCCATAATAAAAATCCAAATGATAATCCTGTTTAATGACTCACATCACTGTTTAACACTATAGAAAAATGGTCTTGACTCTCACGGCTTCTCAACAGCCTTGCCTTTCCTGTTATTGCGCTCGAGATCTAAGGCATTGCAAAACAAAGCAATGCCTCAGTAAGCTATCGCTTGTGTAGGTACATAGACAATTAATGTAATAAATGCAAGAAATAATGAACAATACTGATGAAAAATCTAACATTTATGAAGATAGTGATATCATAATGCCATGTTCAATAAATGCCAATTTATTCCATATGCTAAAACATGAAATTCACGGAGTTAAAACATGACATGAATCAATAAAATGGAGCATACATCCAGAATAAGGGCACCCTAAGGTAATGGGTCCCACCACATCGCACTAACATCCCTTATCAGGAGTACACGTAGTCAACCTCTGAGTGTCGTCACACCCAGGCATATCATCCATAACCATGCTCATCATACATGCACACATAATAAGAATATGGGCCATCATGCTGCAGTGGCAACCCTCCATGGGTATCAACCACCGCCGCTCCCCGTCGACACCATAACGGGAGACTTAGCGTCTGTCCCCATGGAAAGGCTCAGACCGGTAGTGTGGACTATCCATGTTACCAAACCCCTACCGAATGCCATCTATGGGCAGGTGTCTATCATATCACAAACTCATCACATCATAATCTCGGAAGGTGGGTGGCCGGCCCTATCCCTCCTAGCATGACGCCTACCGAGCGAGAGCACCCGTCATCAAATATAAAACACGAAAATCATATGTATATGCTAAAACTCAAGAGCACTTATAGCTTGCAATCCCCAAGACATGCCCCTCATCCAGGGGTTAGCCTATCAAAGGACCAGCTAATAAGCCTCTATTCTCATTTCCATGTAAATCCATGCATTTTCTATATATATAATAAGAAATAAGTCTCTAATTAAGCATAACAAATTAACATCATGCTTGTAAAAGCATTTGAAATAAGTTTATTCAGTAAAAGATTTCAATTTGGAATAACCATCCTGTACGCAATGTAGCATGAAATCCACGGTAAATAATAATTGCATTTTAAAACACAATCACACATGATGCTATGTTTAAACATGGTTTAAAAATCAAGGCAAAACATTAGTTGTCGTCACCTACCTCAGTGTGAGACCACTAGCTTGCTAATAACTCCCTTTAACTGGTATATTCACGTGCACCTGTACATGTCACATCACTATTTTAAAATTTTTCTAAAGAAAAAGTTTTCATTTCTAGGTTTTTAAGTTAAAACTAGGTCCGCGTCATTAATACGGTCACAACGCCTCTTTCGGATCCTGATTTGGACCTCTCTAGCTCCCAAAAATCAAGTTTTAGTGAAAACTACGCTAAAATGGGGCCTGCCGGACCACCATAAGGTGGTTTAAACTGGCGGTGCCCCTTTTCCGCCAGTTTACACCGGCGTACACTGGCGCACGAAGACGCACGCCGACGCAACGCCGAATGGGACGCGCGCGTGCGTCATGGTTGCCAGGACGCGCCGCGTCCCGGCCCCACCGCGACCGTCAACCTGCGCACTCCACACACGTGCGCGGCGCCGCGCACGCGTGTGACGACGACGTCGTGTGACGTTGTCCTGGGTGCGTCTCAGCGCGCGTCCTGGCGTCAGCGCCAGGGCGCCGACGCCATTGACGACGCCGGAGAAGACGACCGGATTCTGGTCGCTCCGGCGGAGTTATAGAGCTCCGTTTTGCGCGATTTTTGGCCATTTTCTTCAAAATTCTCTCTAGAATCCATTTATGCCCTCCTTTTGCACTGATTTTTCCAAAAACCATGGTTTTTAAATGATTTTTCCCAAGTTCCTAAAATCCTCCCTAGGTACTGGTTTTTGGGTTTTCTAGAGAAATCCACCGTTGGATCACTCCCAAATTTAAAGGGTATGCTCTTGGGTCTCTTGTGCACTAGTTGGATGGTGCGATTTCCAAACAGAAAAGTTTTGGTCCATGAAATCACACTCCAACAGTAGTGTGCCTAAAGTTCCTAAAAAAATCTAATTTTTTTTCAAAATATTAAATGGTTTTCTTATTATTTTCTCTATTTAATAAATACTAAAAAATAGAGTTTTAAGGCTTACCTTGCACCTAGCCGTGGTTGCTCGTGTTTTCGGGGTTCCACTCGCCGGAAAAATGAAATCTTTTCAAGCTAGGGTTCTGCGTAAAACTCAGAGAAAACGCTCAAAGTGGAGCGTTTTGGCTCCTAGAGGAGCATAGATATAGGGTTTTAGAGTCTTGGGGAAGAGAAACTTTTCCCCACACGCCTCTTTCCACGTCTCTCCGGCGATGTTTCCTGCACTGGTAGAGACGTGTGGAAGACGGGGGTGCCAGTATCAATTTGGACCCTTGTCTAATACGTCTCTATCAAATGACCAATTGGCCCTTCCAACTTTGATGGCTCATAACTCCTTCGTTTGAGCTCCGTTTCTCGTGTTCTTGGTGGCGTTGGATTCGTATCGACGAGTAATTTTTAATTCTTATGTTTTCAGGAAAAAATTTCATCCATAAATTTTTATTTTAATTTATTTAATAATTTCCTATTTTATCCTAAAAATTAAGGATATTACACTCTGGCTCGCCCTCATCAACCCGCCCTCATCGACCAAGGCTACACTTATCATGCAGACAAGAATCCTTTTTCAAAACATGTCTATGCATGTAACACATGTCTTGGCAATATATGTGCAATGTATTTTTCATATGCATGCTAAGTTCATTTATGAAATCAATTCATGCTATACATAAAACATGCATTAGAAAAGCAACCATGACTCAAAACATGCATTCTCAAAGCATCATGGGTTCTTTTTAAAAGTCTAGTAGCGATAGAACACCTACTTCAAAACATCATGGGTTCTTTTAAAAAGTCTAGTAGCAATAGAACACCTACCTGGTTTGATCGCGCTAGTCCCCTTGTCCCCTTGTCCTCGTACGTTCCTGGACATGGTTTAGGGAAAAAAGGCCAGCTTAGCCTATTTCTATAGGTTCTAGAATAATTTACCTCACTACTTAGGCGTGAAGGGTTCATTCCCATGCCTAAGGGCCTCCTAAGGTCCCTAACTGGGCCTTAGTATAGCCAGGTTTGCAAAGGTTTAGTGGCCCCGCGCCACTACCGTGATTTAAGGGTCATGCTAGCCTTAGATAGGGACTTGATTAGGGATTTTATGATTTGGGTGTGTCTGCGCCGTCGATACGGACACAACGCCTCTCGCGGCACCTCAATCGGAGTCCTAGAACTCAAGTTATAACTATTTTAGTGTTAAGAGTACATAAAAGGCCCATATGAGGTGGGAGCTCGGGATGCTAACGCGTCCTGCGTTAGCGGTGTGCGCCCCTCCTGGCGCGTCTACAGATGCCTTGGGCTTTCCGCCCCTTTTCTTGTTTACGGGCGCGTCTGTTGGTTTCTCTTTAACACAGTCGATGCGTTTTGGTTGTGGGGTGACCTAGGGGTCCTCGGGATGCCCTGGTTCAACCCTGTCGAACCAGAACGCCCCAGGCACCTACCCTGGGTCTGTTGACTCCCTAGAGCCCCGTTTTGCATGGTTTTTCATGCAAAAACTTAGGGAAACTCAACCTAAGACTGAGGGGGAGATGGGTTTGGAGTTATTTAAGGCGTACCTGGTTCGTGGCTGGGTATTTCTTCACGTTTTCTCCTCTTGCACACAGTTCCCAGATTGGTTTTTCTTAGGGTTTTGGGCTGCCATTGGAGGTACCCAAGAGCTCTATTTATAGAACTTAAAGAGGGTTTTGGAGGGGGTTTCCACCGCCATGGAATGGCAGTGGTTTCTCCCCTTGCACACCATCATTCGAGAAACCTCTAGTATGTTTGGGAAGAAGGGGGTGCCCGTATCAAAACGGGTCCCTGTTTTCTCAGGCCAAATTCCGTTTTAAAATTTAATTATCATTTTGCCCTTGAACTTCAAAGGGCCATAACTTGCTCATTTTAACTCCGTTTTTGGTGATTCTGTTCTTGCTGGATTCCTTTTTCTGAGACGCACTTAAGGGTACCATTCTAAGGACCAAATTTCTGGGTTTAGTCAGGGTGAACAGTGAAATGACCAAAATAGCCTGATCTCAAAAAGTGAACTTTTTACTATCAACATGGGATTTCACGGTTACCAAAAATGGAGTCATTACATTCTTACCCGCTTAGGGAAATTTTGCCCCCGAAATTCTATGATATATACAGTCAAAAGATCTCGGGTAGTAGGGGTTTGGGTTTGTTGATTACTCATGTATTGTTCCATATGCTATAGGAATCGCTGTAATAATTTAGCCATCCCATTGCCCAACCCAGTAGAGTCCACTGGTGGGCCTTCAGGTCTTGGAGCATTGCTTACTCTCTTTTTAGGCATCTGTAAATCACAAAATAATTCACAAGACCTTAGTATGTGTTATCCTATTACCCCTTAATCTTTCATGGATGAAACTTGAGTATAAGTTATTCTCCTCATAACTGGGCTATGAGTAACGTCAAACCGTGCTCTGATACCAACTATGACGACCCGGGTTTTCCCATGCATTTTTAAATGCAATATCTAATTCCTAAGGCTGGATGCATCCCTATTTGAAAACCATTTTATAAAAAAAAACAATGCAATCTTTCGTATAAAACCCCGAGTGTCAAAACACATTTTCAAATCATATAGCCATGGCATAGTTTTAAATCAAATCTATTCCCAAGAAAGTGTTGTCACAACCCTAGCTACAGAGAGTAACTACAATCAAGTAACATTCACTGAAAGATAAGGTAGGGGTTTACTTACTTGTACTTAATTTGGATGTTCTCTGTCACGGGTGTATCTTGTCCTTAAGTGTATACTTGTATCTGAAAAATGTTAAGGATTGGGTGGGTATACACTATACTCAATAGGAGTTTATCACTGCTAGTTTTACAATGCATGCTATGTTTTAAAACATATATTCTTTAAACCATGTGCATGTTTGGACACTCATGTTCAAAAGCCATTGTCAAAATAGAATACTGACAACTTAAAGAATCGCATAATCCAAGTCAAAAGTAGCATAGATATAATAAACATATATGATATGCATAAGATGCTCAGCTGAATCCAACTCATGGATTGGATCTATGGTATGGTTGACCATCCTTATGTCATGTCATATGCAATGCAAGTAAATCCTCGAAAACATAGGCACACTATGCCCACGACCTCATCGCCGTGTGGTAAATCATGCCATTTATGCACTTATTCGTCGTAAATCATGCAATTTATGTAGTCGGTTGCAAAACATGCATGCAATGCATAAAATCTACTCATGCTAGTATCGCATTCAAAGTCATAACCTTGCCTAGAAGCCTACCAGCCTAGAAGCTTGTCAGCTCTCTCTGGCTCGCCCTCATCGGCCAAGGCTACACTTATCATGCAGACAAGAATCCTTTTTCAAAACATGTCTATGCATGTAACACATGTCTTGGCAATATATGTGCAATGTATTTTTCATATGCATGCTAAATTCATTTATGAAATCAAATCATGCTATACATAAAACATGTATTAGAAAAGCAACCATAACTCAAAACATGCATTCTCAAAGCATCATGGGTTCTTTTTAAAAGTCTAATAACGATAGAACACCTACTTCAAAACATCATGGGTTCTTTTAAAAAGTCTAGTAGCGATAGAACACCTACCTGGTTTGATCGCGCTAGTCCCCTTCTCCCCTTGTCCTCGTACATTCCTGGACATGGTTTAGGGAAAAAAGGTCAGCTTGGCCTATTTCTATAGGTTCTAGAATAGTTTACCTCACTACTTATGCATTAAGGGTTCATTCTCATGCCTAAGGGCCTCCTAAGGTTCCTAACTGGGCCTTGGTATAGCCAGGTTTGCAAAGGTTTAGTGGCCCAGTGCCACTACGAAGACAATCACAAACTTGTCTAAGTAAGCTCAGAAGACACGGTTCATCAGGTCCATGAACACTGCAGGTGCGTTCGTCAATCCAAACGGCATCACCAAGAACTCATAATGGCCATGTGACTTCTAAAAGCGGTCTTCGAGATATCCTCTTCTCTAACCCTCAGTTGATGATATCCTGACCTCAGGTCTATCTTGGAGAATACTCGTGCTGATTGGAGCTGATCAAATAAATCATCTATGCATGGAAAAGGGTATCGGTTCTTTATAGTAACACTGTTCAACAACCGATAGTCAATGCATAGTCTCAGTGATCCATCCTTTTTCTTCACAAAAAGGACTGGTGCTCCCCATGGTGATTCACTCGGCCTGATGAAACCCTTATCTAATAATTCTTGCAACTGCACTTTAAGCTCTCTCAACTCTGCTGGAGCCATTCGGTATGGTGCCTTAGAGATAGGCGATGTACCCAGCACCAAGTCAATGGTAAAGTCAATCTCTAGGCTTGGCGGCAATCTTGGTAACTCCTCAGGGAAAACATCAGCAAATTCACAGACAACCTCAATATTGTCAAGCTGTGGTTGCTCCTTGTCCTCAATAGTCACATATGCAAGAAACGCTCTACACCCTCATGAATAAAATCGAGCCGCCTTCATAGCAGAAATGATGCATGTACTTGATTGGCATTTCCTACCCTGGTGCACTATTTTTGGTTGCCCAGGTACAAGAAAAGTGACCTGCTTCTTTCGGTAGTCCAAGGTAGCCCAATAGTTGGCTAACCAATCCATCCAAATATAACATCATAGTCAACCATGTCTAGTAAAATAAAATCAGAGTCCATCCTCACACCTGATATCTCCATGGGTATATCTTGAAGATACTCGATAGTCTCTACTGTCTCTCCCACAGGTGTCATAATATTTAACCCAAATGATAATTTATGCACACAAACATCAAGACAAGATGCAAAAATGCATGATATAAAAGAATGAGTGGACCCTGTGTCAAAGAGGGCCCTGGCATGTCGGTATGAGACTAGAAGAGTACCTTCAACAACCTGGTGTGATGCCTATGCTTGTCCTGATGTGATAGAAAATACTCATCCCTAACTACGTGGCACGGTAGCTATCTTTACACCCATCTTGGTATGTCTCTCTCTCTGCCCCTTAGGACAGTCTTTAATGAAATGGCCTACCTCTCCACAGTTGAAGTACCTGTATGGCTGTCTTTGGAAAGGTGCTTGGTACTGTCGCTATGGTTGAGGCTGCCTCTGCTGCTGTGGTCTGTTGAATCTATTACACCCTCGCCCAGGGTGCCAACCCTTGCACCTGTCTCATCTCTTTCTTCTCTGTGTCTTTCTTAGGCTTGGTCTGCAATTGATAACCTGGTGCTCTATGTGCCTGCATAACATTAAAGGGCCTCTTACCCTTAATGGGTTGGTATGCACTCCCTCTAGTCCTAAGAGAGTTCTTCTCCAACATGGAGGCCATGTCCGCTGCATCTCTCACAGTAATAGGTCGGGAAGTAATCAGCCGATCTCTTAACCAGGGTGTCAGTCCATCCACAAATCTGTCTGTTGCCTCCTTGTCTGAGGCAAGTGCGGTAGGAGCAAACCTCCTCAGTCGGGTAAATTGGTTCAGGTACTGCTGAACTGTCATGTCTCTTTGCTCCAAGGTGGCAAACTCCTTCGATGATTGTAATGCAAGGAGTGGAAAGTACTGAATGTCAAAACCCTGTTTAAAGGTTGCCCATGTCATCGTCTCAGCAAGATCTAGTCGTGTAAGCGTAAAGGTCTGCCACCAAAAGCCTGCCTCACCCTTCAATAGGTAGGCAGCTACTCGAACTTGATCCTTTGGTGCAATCTTCATGGCGTGAAATGTCCTCTCCACCTCGAATAACCATCGCTCAGCCTCCTCAGTATCGCCTTCGCCATAAAAAGTTGACATCATCTTTTAGAATCTTTCTAATAGCTTATCTGTCTTCTTAAGATCACTAGTAGCATCACCCTCAGTTGCCTTAGATGCTGGTGGGTCCTGCACTGGGTGGGTGGAATGAATAGACGAGTCCATAGGTGCCACTGGAGGCGGTGTGATAGGGTTAGGTTTCGCAGCTTGAATAGCAGTCTTAACTTGCTGCTATATGAGTAGTACTAACCCTGACATTACTCGGTTCAATAACTCAGCATCTCGGTCCCCTTGATCAGAGGACTCAGCAGGTGGGGCAACTAGTGTAGACCTTGTCCTTCTTTGAGGAGCCATCTGTCAAAAATTTAAATACCACTAAGTGTAAGTTCCACTATCCTAGTTTGTCTTTAACTACAATTTATGGAGTGTTACCCACACATAAATGAACATTTGTAAAGATTATGATGGACTAGACTGGGCTCTGATACCAACTGTAACACCCTGAGTTTTTATAATAATTTTTTTTATATAATAATATTTGTATTCAGGATCCCATGTTAAAAAGATTCTATTAATTATTTTTCTATAACATTTCTTGAAAACCTCCGGGTGTTATTTTCTGTTTCCAAACATCAAAATTGTAATTTAAAACATAACATAGTTTTGTGATAATAGATTTGAAAACAATACATGTAACGACCTGAGGGCTCCACACGCAACCAAATTGTCCGCTCTGGAGACTGGGGCCCATATCACCCAATCCCCTCACGGTTTTGTTCTTAGGCAAGGTGAGGTGCTGAGAGTTAGTCCCACATCACCAAGGGGAGCATTTCTGGGCTATTGATAAAGGTTTAGAGGACTTTCCATTCAACCAGGACTTTTCCCCCACGGGGAAAGAACAAAACTGTGCGGGGACTGGGTGATATGGGCCCCAGTCTCCAGAGTGGACAATATAGTTGTGTGTGGGGCCTTCAGGGCCAGAAACTCTCCCCTTAGCTACGTGGGACTAACTCTCAGCGCCTCACCTTGCCTAGAAGCCTGCAAGCCTAGAAGGCTACCAGCCCTTAGTGACCACGCCTTTTGGGCCCGCCCTCATCGGCCAAGGCTAGCCCTCTCCCCCTTAGGGGACACGCGTCCCCGCATGTCACAAGCGAGCGCCCGCGTGCGGTTAGCCACCCACACTGGGTCAAGGTGCCGCTCTGATACCACTGTAATAACCTAAGGGCTCCACACACAACCATATTGTCTACTCTGGAGACTAAGGCCCATATCACCCAGTCCCCGCATGGTTTGTTCTTCCCCCGTGGGGGAAAAGGCCTGGTTGTATGGAAAGTCCTCCAAACCTTTATCAACAGCCTAGAAACTCTTCTCTTAGCAATGTGGGACTAACTCTTAGCACCTCACCTTGCCTAGAAGCCTGCCAGCCCTCAATGACTGCGCCTTTTGGGCCCGACCTCAACTGCCTGCCCTCATTGGCCAAGGCTAGCCAAACGCGTTGTTCATGTGAGGAGGCCTCCCTCCCTAGCACAGCAGAAGCGATATTGTCCTGCTCGACTGCAGGTTTTGTTCACCCCCCGCCCCCTCAGCGACCGCGCCTTTTGGGCCTGCCCACATCAGCCAAGGCTAGCCAAATGCTTAATTCATGTGAGGGGGCCTCCCTCCCTAGCATAACAGAAGCGATATTGTCCTGCTCGACGGCAAGTTTTGTTCCCCCCAGCGACCTCACCTTTTGGGCCAGGGAATGTGTCGTTCATGTGAGGAGGCCATCCCTCCCTAGCACAGTGGAAGCGATATTGTCCTGCTCGACGGCAGGTTTTACTTCCCCCCCAAGCGATCGTGGCCTTTGGGCTAGGGAGGGTCGTTTATGTGAGGAGGAATCCCTCCTTAGCACAGCAGAAGCGATATTGTCCTACTTGACGGCAGGTTTTGTTCCCCCCCTCTCAGCGATGCGCCTTTTGGGCCGGGGAACACGTCGTTCATGTGAGGAGGATTCCCTCCCTAGCATAGCGAGGACTGGGTGATATGGGCCCCAATCTTTAGAGTGGACAATATGGTTGTGTGTGGAGCCCTTAGGTCGTTACAATACACATGTCTATCAACGTTAAATGCATCGACGCCTTTATTTTCAAAACAATATATCCAAAACACTATCATAATATGGCCCAGGGTCTATCCATCATAACATCCCATTAAATGTCCATCATATGTATAACTATCTTAATCAAATCCATAAATAAAATATACAGTCCATAAAGGAAGTCAAATGGTTATCATGTTTATTAACTCACGTCACTGTCTATCAAATCAAGTAAATGAATCTCCCATTGCTATCACTGTTTCTCAATGATCTTGCCCTTCCTGCTATCGTGCTTGAAATATAAGGCATTGCAAAACAAAGCAATGCCTCAGCAAGCTATTGCTTGTGTAGGTACATAGACAATTAATGTAATAAAGATGAAATAACTGAATAACAATGATGATAAAATAAAAGATCTATCATTTATAGAAATAAAATCATTATAAGCCATACTAACATAGTATCAAATTATTGAGTACGATAAAACATGCGTCTCACTGATTTAAAACATGATATGATCTATGTAAATGAGCATACTATAATAATAGGGCACCCTAAAATACATGAGTCCCACGAGTGTCGCATACACTTGTATCACTGATCATGAGTACTCATATCCAAATATCTGAGTGTCGTCACACCTAGGCATACAATCCTATCTCCATGCTCATCACATAAGCAAACAGAATAAGAGTATGGATCGTCATGCCGTAATGGCAACCCTCTAGGGTCTCAACCATCGCCGCTCCCCGTCGACACCATAACGGGAGACTTAACGTCTGTTCCCATGGAAAGGCTCAGACTGGTAGTTGTTAAGTGTTTAATTTTGGTCAAAATTCCCATAATTTAGCGTTCAATTAGATCATCTAACCGTTCAATTTTATAAAACTTAGCTTGATTTTGAATATAAATCCAATTGACCATCCAAACCTTAATCTGTCAAAATCAACGGTCAGATGATCATTAGAGTTCATTAGATGACTAATGTGCGGTTCAGATGATTCTAATTTAGTCTTTTCTTTTGCAGATCAACCAAAGGACGCACGGATGGATACGAGTAAAAGATAACGGTGCAGATCAACTTAAAAGGCGATGGATGGACCAGATCACCCATGGAGAGGGATGGAATAAAAATGGACAAAATGGAAAGAACAACTCCTTCCCCCACTTCTTTCTTTCCTTTTTCTTCCTCTTTCTTTTCTTCCTTTTTCCTTTTCCTTTTCCTTTTCCTCTTTCCCTTCCTTTTTCTCTTTTCCTTTTCTTTCTTTTCTTTCCTCTTTCCTTCCTTTTTCTCTTTTCCTTTTCTTTCTTTTCTTTCCTCTTCCTTTTCCTCTTTTCTTTCTTTCCTTTTCCTTTTCCTTTTCCTTTTTCCTTTTTCCTTCTTTCCTTTTTTTCTTTTCCTTTCCTCATTCTCACGTACCCAACTCTCCCTCTTATTCTCCTCACTTCCCATTCTTCCAAAACTCTTCTTTCCCAAAACGAACATCAACACTTCTTTTCTTCTCAAAGTCCTCTCCCCTCCCTATCTTGCTCTCTCTCTCGTTCTTCTTTCCCACCGCACCAAACCCATCATAGGACTCTCCTCTTTGCCTTACATTCTTCTCTCTACCTAGCACCCTTCTCATCTTTTCTCCCCAGCCTCAACTTCCCTTCACCATTCCACCCGATTTCCATTGATTCCCACTAGCCAACACCATTCCCTCTCATGCACCTATCCTTTCCCAACTTCCTTCCCCATCCATGCATCACTTTTCCCCTCTTGGTTTCCTCCTTTGTTGTTTCACTGCACAACCCAACACCGCACAACCCTTCCTTTGTTCACCTTCCTACGTGAGTCTAGCACCATTTTCTATCTACTGCCCAATCCGGTCCACAACGCACCGGGCGTCGTTTTCCATTTACTTTTGCTCCTTCCACCGCAGGTCGACGGCCTTGACTCCGAGCCTCATAGGACAAGCACCCGAAAGGCCGAGGGCAACGTCAGGAATCGTGTGTCGCCTGACCCTCCACCCACGCCCGGCTTCCAGCCGTCCTTCCACTCTCTTTCCAGAATACCCGGGCAGCCCTCTCTCTCTCTCTTCTCGTGCACTCTCTCTCTCACATGCAGACTCTCTATCAGATTCAACACACCATCCATCATCGGTTCTACCTTGTTCTCTTCCATACCGAACTCCAATCCTCCTCGATCAGGCAGAGCACATCTCCACCGGTCACCCCTCTCCTTCTCCTTCATTCCCCAATATCTCTTGGGGTCCTTCCTTTCACGGCAACAACATACATTTGCTCGCCAACCCACCTTGTCTCTCTCTCTCTCTCTCTCTCTCTCTCTCTCACGCACAACTTTGGCATAGGTCAAGCGCACTCGTCTTTCTTTGCCTTTTCTCTCTGTGTATACCAGCATCAACGCCCAGGCTTCTTTACATTCCTCACTTCACCGGCTCTGCCCCCTCAGCAGGTTTTGCTCCACCACTTCTCCCGGACAAGCCCGAGATCCGGCTTTTCCGGCGTCGAGAGGCCAGCCCGGTCCACCCTCTGTTTTGCTTTTCAGCAGTCGGGCTTAAGCCCGGATCGATTTTGCTCACCCGGACATCCCTACGGTCGTGCGCCCCCAACGTCCCCATCACTTAGGCGTTCATCACCGAAGCAGCGCCCCGAGCCTCACAGCCGGCCGGGACACGGAGACCCGAAGGGTTTCCTTTTTCTCCTACTTTCTCTTCTTTTCTCCCTATCTTCTCTTCCTTCTTCTTCTTCTCCCTCTCGTTTCTCCCTTTCTTCATCGGGTCCTTTTCACTGGTTTTTTGCTTAAAAACGATTTCCCATTTAATTCCTATTTTGCCCCTTCTCTTTAACGAAATTACAAATCTGTTCTTTCTGTTAATTCCATCTGTGTCCCCAGTTTAATTCCATCTGTGTCCCAGGTTTAATTCCATACGTGTCCTTCTTTATTCCGATTTTTGTTTTAGGCTGCGTTTTCTTATCCAGGAGACGGTGCAATCCGAGACGAGCTTATCGAGGGACTGATCATTTTATTGCATTTTCTGTGTTTTTGGAATTAATAATTGTGTACATTGCAATAGTTGAATAAATTTGAATTTTTATTTCTTCTTGTTAGTTTAATTCTAGTATAGTCTTTGTTTTGGTTCTTTTATTAATTAGATTTTATTGAAAACTCCATTTTAAATCAAGTCCTCGTGGGATCGACCCGTACTTGCATAAGCTACCTTACAATAGCCCGTGCACTTGCGGTAAAACAAATCAACAAGTTTTTGGCGCTGTGCGGACTTGCAAAAGAGTTTTCATAAAATTTAATTAAAAAATCCAAAAAATCAAAAAATTAAAAAAAAAATCAGAAAAATCCAGAAAAATACATAAAATTAGGAATTGCAATTTTTAGCATTTTAGGAAATTTTAGGTGCATTTTTCAATTTTTTTTAGGGCATAATTACCTTGTTTCCTGAATTTGGTACTAATTTCTAATTTTATTTTTCAGGAAATAGGAAAGTGGAGGAATTTGGCAAGTGGATCTTCACCAAATTGGAAACTTCCCTGCTTTCTTAGAATAGGACTTTCTTTTTCCTTTTGAGTGAATCTTGTAGTGAGGATCCTTGTAAATTGCAATTTCCATTTTAAAATTTAAAGGGTTGTATAATACAGGGCAAGTGTGGGATAAGGTGGCCCACACTTGATCTTCATCAGAAACCCCACTGTGAGTTTCCTCACTCATTTATTTCCTAGATTAGGGTTTGCATTTAGAATAATTTGCATTGTTTGGTAGTGTAACTCATATAGAATCATTTTTTTTTATAATTGTTGCATTTTAGGATTTTGCATTAGTTTACTGCTTTTAATTGCATTCTTAGGGCATGTTTAAAGTTTTAAGGTGATTTATATGCTGATCGAATTGCCATGGTGTGTGAAATTAATTAGTAAGGGCACCCTACCCCCATAAGATCAAGGGTGGATTTCATCACCACCTCTTGGCCCACTTAGGATAATCACCTCAAGCGCGCAAACCGTCCTTTCACGTTAATTTAAAATCAATCAGAAGAGACCTATAGGGCCATCACATGCTCGTAGGACCCTCTTAATAGGACGCGAGTTACTGTCAATCCAGTGGCTTTTGATCACTGTGGTTATTGGGGGTTACTTAATAGAGCCTCGCTCTTCCCCCACCTCCTATTGACGTTTGTTGAGGTCTAAACGCCTCCTTACACGAGGGTTGTATTAACCACTTTGGACAAAACCCAACTAGTAAGCAGTAATCAACTTCTAAAAAGAGGAGGAGCGCTAGTCTAGGCTAATAAAAGCATCGTCCCCACAGATAATCAAGAAAATCAAATATATTACTGCTTATTAGCCTTAGGATTATTTGAGTGTGCTCTTTTGTTTGTGCATCATTCTAGAAGTTAGGTTGCATCATTTAGGTTAGTTTTCTCAAAAAAAAAAAAAAAAAAAAACAAAAAAACAAAAAAAAAAACAAAAAAACAAAAAAACAAAAAAACGAAAAAGAAGCTTCCCTTGTATGCACTTTTGGAGACGCGACAAAACCGGAAGGTTAGTCAAGTACGACCAAAAAGACATACTGCAAGATCGAGCCACATCTATGGCTGATCAACGCTCAAGGGGTAATTCACCCCATGGAAGTCAAGGGGCTCCATTCATCATGAATGAGGACCCACCACCCTTGATAGAAGATGAATATCAACCTCCACCAAGGAGGAATAATCATCAACCAAATAGAGATTGGAGAAGAAACAATAGGGAGTGGGACCAACAAAGTGAACATGGGGATAATAATAATGAGGGTCATCAAAACTTTCGTGGTAGAACTTTAAAAGACTACCTTCAGCCTACACGCACCAAAGACACCATCCTGTGTAATTCTTCCTCAAAATGCTGGTGCGTTAGAATTAAAAACGGGAGTAATCCAATTACTTCCCAAATTCCATGGTCTAGATAGTGAGAGTCCTTATTTGCACCTTAAAGAATTTGATGAGGTATGTAGTACCCAGAGAACTCAAAATATAGGTCTAGATCTTCGTCAGCTTAAACTTTTTCCTTTCTCTTTAAAGGAAAAAGCAAAAATGTGGTTTAATGCATCGCCATCGGGTTCCATAAGAACCTGAATGAAATGACTAGGGAATTCTTAAAGAAGTTTTTCCCTACCCATAAAACCAATACGCTTCGCCGCAAAATAATGAACTTTACCCAGAAGGATAAAGAATCATTCTATCAATGCTGGGAAAGGTTCAAAGAACTACAACTCACTTGCCCACATCATGGCTATGAACCATGGCGCATCAGCTTCTTTTATGAAGGACTAAATTCTGACATGCGCCAGTTTGTAGAGATGATGTGTAATGGTAACTTTCTCAACAAACAACCAGATGAGGCGGAAGAGTATTTGGAATGGCTAGCTGAAAGTGCACAGACCTGGGCTGACTCAGAAAGAATAGAACATACAGATAAACCTAAGCCCAATAACACCCATGCTAGGGGAGGCATGTATGCTATGTCTGAAAAAGATGATATCAATGCTAAAGTAGCATCCCTAGCGAGAAAAGTAGAAGCCATAGAAATGGGAAAGAAAAACTCAAATAAAGAAGAACAAGTGTGTAGTATTTGTGAAAGTACGTCACATCTTACTCAGGAATGTCCTACAATCCACCTTTTCAAGATGTACTTCATGATCAAGCTAATGCACTTAACACTATAAATGACCTTTCTCCTCATACTCGTAGACTTATAACCCCAACTGGAGAAACCATCCAAACTTTAGTTGGAAAAATGGACCTACTGCTAATGTTCCACAATCAGGACAATATCAACCTCATCAACAAAACCAAGGACTTCTTACCTTACCTTATCAAACTTATCAACCTCCTTCTGGACCTTACTTGCCTCCACCTAAAAGGCATGTTGAGGATAATCAAAACATTCAAAACCAGGAAAGGAAAATTTCTCAATTAGAAAGTCAAATAAAACAAACCAACCAGTCCATGAATGAATTAAAAAACATGATGAGTCAAATGATGCAAAGTATGGAAAAAGGAAAGTTCCAGCTCAACCACAAGCAAACCCTAAGGGAGTGCATGCGGTTAGCATTAATGCATCTGATGAAACATCTAGCTCTACCATGGAACAAACTAAGGCTGTGACCATTCTTAGGAGTGGTAGAAGAATTGAGAAAGCTGAGCCTCAAAAGACTGAAAAGGTAGAAAAATCCACGAAAGTTAAAGAAAACTCTAAACAAAAGGACCCTGTTTCACCTGTTGATCCATGTCCTATACCTGCTCCATTTCCTCAAAGGTTGCGTCAAGCCCCAAAGTCTGCTTCTAATGATGAGATTTTAGAGATTTTCAAGCAAGTCAAGATCAACATACCGATCTTAGATGCTATAAAACAAATCCCATCATATGCCAAATTCTTAAAAGACTTATGCACCATAAAGAGAAAATTGAATGTCCAGAAGAAGGCATTTTTGATCGAACAAGTTAGTTCTATTCTTCAACACCATACACCACCAAAGTACAAAGATCTCGGTTGCCCCACTCTTACTTGCATTATTGGCAGCTACAAGATTAACCAAGCTCTTCTTGATTTAGGATCTAGTGTAAATCTATTACCATACTCGGTATATGAACAAGTTAGGTCCGGTGAACTAAAACCTACATCTACTACGCTCCGCCTAGTCGACCGTTCAGTAAAAATACCGAGAGGGGTAATAGAGGATGTGTTAGTCCAGTAGAACAATTTTGTTTCCTTGTCGATTTTCTAGTTCTAGATACACAACCAGTGGTGAATGAGAAGAATGAAATACCAGTCATCTTGGGACGACCATTTTTGGCTACGTCCAATGCCTTAATCAAGCTGTAGAAATGGTGTCATGAAACCGTCCTTTGGCAATATGACATTAGAGCTAAACATCTTTAACATTTGTAAGCAACCTGGTGAAACTACTGATGATTTGCACAGTGTTAACATGATCAATTCAGTTGTGCAAGATCAGTTTCAGTCATCTTCCTTGTCGGACCCACTAGAGGGCTGTTTGGCCCATTTTAATGAGTTTAATGAGGATGCATTAATAGAGGAAGTTAATGCCCTCCTTGATTCTGTTCCTATCATGGAAACAGAAAAATGGAAACCTCCTTTTGAGGACCTTCCAATGAGGGAGTCCACTCCCCTTCCATCATTCATAGAACCTCCTACGCTAGAATTGAAATCTCTACCCTCAGATTTAAAATATGCCTTTTTAGGAGACAAAGAGACTTTTCCTGTAATAATTTCCTCCCAATTAGAAACATCTCAGGAGGAAAAGTTAATAGACACTTTAAAAGAACACAAAGGTGCTATAGGATGGACCATAGCTGATATAAAGGGCATTAACCCTTTAATGCGCACCCATAGGGTCTATCTAGAGGATGAAGCTAAGCCATGTCGTCAAATGCAAAGAAGGTTAAATCCTAATATGAAAGATGTGGTTAGAGCAAGTCCTAAAGTTGCCTGATGTGGGCATCATCTATCCCATAAGTGATAGCAAATGGGTAAGTCCTACTCAAGTGGTTCCAAACAAGTCTGGAGTGACAGTAATAACTAACGCCAACAATGAATTGATCCCTACTAGGGTTACTACTGGTTGGCGTATGTGTATCGACTATCGAAAGTTGGATGCTGTTACAGGAAGGACCATTTTCCTTTGCCCTTCGTGGATCAAATGTTAGAAAGGGTTGCGGGACATCAGCACTATTGTTTCTTAGATGGTTATTCGGTATAACCAAATAGAAATTGCACCCGAGGATCAGGAAAAAACCACATTTACATGTCCTTTTGGCACTTTTGCTTACAAAAGAATGCCATTTGGATTATGTAATGCTCTCGCCACATTTCAACGTTGCATGTTAAGCATTTTCAGTGACATGGTGGAGAGAATTTTAGAGGTTTTCATGGACGACTTTTCTGTTTTCGGTAATTCATTTGAAATATGTCTTGAAAATCTAAGAAAAGTCTTAACTCGTTGTAAAGAGAAGAACCTAGTGCTTAATTGGGAAAAATGTCATTTCATGGTTCCTAAGGGAATTGTCTTAGGTCACATTGTGTCATCTAAAGGTATAGAGGTAGATCGAGCTAAAGTTGATCTAATTTCCAATCTACCCATTCCAAAATCTATTAGGGACATTCGCTCTTTCCTAGGTCATGCAGATTCTATAGGAGGTTCATTAAGGATTTTAGTGCAATATCTAGACCACTATGTCACCTCCTCACAAAGGATACTCCTTTTGAGTGGACTGAGGATTGTCAAGAAGCTTTTATAAAGTTGAAAGACAAGTTGACCACCGCACCTATCATGCAGCCACCTAATTGGAGTCTACCCTTTGAAATCATGTGTGATGCCAGTGACTATCTTTGTAGGAGCCGTACTAGGACGAGAGAAAAGAAAAGAAGCCATACGTCATCTATTATGCCAGTAGGACCTTAAATAGTACCCAAATGAACTATTCTACTACGGAGAAAGAACTCTTAGCAGTTGTCTTCGCATTGGATAAATTCAGGTCTTACTTGGTTGGATCTAAAATAGTCATATTCACTGACCATTCGGCCCTCAAGTATCTTCTTTCTAAGAAAGATGCTAAGCCACGACTAATTAGATGGATTCTCTTACTCCAAGAGTTTGACATTGAAATAAAAGATAAAAAGGGAGTAGAGAATGTGGTAGCTGACCATTTGTCTCGCCTAGTCCTAACAGAGCCTTTAGATGAGTTGCCAATTAAAGACACTTTCCCTGATGAGCAACTTTTTCATGTTTCCCATCCTCCCTGGTTTGCTGATATTGCAAATTATTTAGTCACAGGAAAATTCCTGAACATTGGACTACACAAGAAAAGAAAAATTCTTTTCCAATGTTAAGCACTATTTCTGGGATGATCCATACCTGTTTAAATATTGCCCAGATCAAATCATTAGGAGATGTGTCCCTGACTTAGAACAACATAGTGTTATCTCCTTTTGTCATTCAGAAGCATGTGGGGGACATTTTTCTCGCCCGTAAAACAAGCAAAGATTTTACAAAGGCGGTTTTTATTGGCCGTCGTTGTTCAAAGACACACATGTGTTCTGTAAATTATGTGAGCAATGTCAAAAGTTAGGAGGACTAACCCGTAGGAATATGATGCCTCTAAACCCTATTCTTATCATAGAAATTTTTGATTGTTGGGGTATCGATTTCATGGGTCCATTCCCACCTTCTTTTGGCTACATTTATATCTTATTAGCCGTAGACTATGTTTCAAAATGGATTGAGGCTATCCCGTGTAGGAATAATGATCACAAAATAGTTCTTAAATTTTTAAAAGAAAATATTTTTTCTAGATTCGGGACCCCTCGAGCCATTATAAGTGATAACGGTACACATTTTTGCAACAAACCATTTGAAGCACTAATGAAAAAATATAATATTACACATAAAGTTGCAACACCGTATCACCCACAAACAAGTGGACAAGTAGAAGTATCTAATCGGGCCATCAAACAAATCCTTCAAAAGACAGTTAATCCGGATCGTAAAGATTGGTCTCTTCGACCGACCGATGCGCTTTGGGCTTACAGATCGCACATCGCACCCCGATTGGTATGTCTCCCTATCGTATTGTATACGGTAAGGCTTGTCATTTGCCTGTGGAATTGGAACATAGAGCTTATTGGGCAATAAAGACATTCAATTTCAATATGAATAAAGCAGGCTCACATCGCAAACTACAACTTAATGAGTTGGAAGAGATCAGGCAAGAAGCATATGAGAGTAATAGGATATATAAAGAAAAGATGAAAGTTTTTCATGATAAGAAGATAATGAGAAAATCCTTTACTCCAAGCCAAAAGGTTCTACTTTACAATTCTAAGCTTCACTTATTTCCAGGTAAGCTTAGATCTCGATGGACTGGTCCATATATAGTAAAAGAAGTTTTTCCATATGGGACTGTCGAGATTGAGAATACTAGGACTGGTCATTCTTTTAAAGTAAATGGTCAACGTTTAAAGCCTTTCCTAGATTATGAGAATCCGTGTTGAGTCCACAACTCTGGAGGATCCTGTTTATCAGGATTGAGTGGATTTGATCCCTCTGTACCATATTTTGTATTTTTGTTGTTTTCTACATCACTCATATTCATTTTAGGTCCTAATTTTTAAACATTGAGGACAATGTTTCTGTCAGGTTGGGGGGTGTAGAATTCTAGCAAATTCTAGTTTTTTTAGATTTTTAGGTGTTTTCCTTGTTTTTCAAAAAAAAATAAAAAAAATAAAAAAAAAAAAATTTTTGAAAAAATTGAAAAATTTTAGGTCATTTCCTACACTATGATGAGAATTGGATTTTCTGAAGTATAATCTAAATAACTTTAGCTTATTAATGGAATTGAATATGATTAATTCATCTTTTTACTCATTTGCTAGAGTATTCTATGAAAGCACAGTCTCAGATCACATCTGTACACGCAGTTGCATATAGATAGTCTAGATTGATAAGTGGCTATAACTTAGAAATTCTGAAGAAATTCAGTGGAGATCTATAACCTAAGTGAGTTTTAGAGCCATTCATTTTTTTGAGAGGTTATAAATATTCCTAATTTTCTTCAGCGAGCTTAAAGAAAATTGATCCCAAACTCGTAATTTTGGCTAATTACCTGAATAGTTAGAATATTACCTTTAAAATTCTAGAAGTTCATTGAATTTGATGGATTATAGGAAACCTAGAAAATGATTTAGGCCATCCTTGTTGTTAACCTAGAGACATAAAGCCTACCCATAAAGTATTGTTACCACTAGTTAGCCAACTTGAGCCTTTAATATAAGCCTTTTCTTTTGTCACCCAAATTATCCTTTACCCATATTAACCCAGTATAAATTATCCATTACCCATTTTCTTTGAAAAATGAGTTAGAGAAGAATGAAGAAATATCTTTTAGTTGTAATGAAAAGTGGATATCAAGAAAAGAAATATTCTTCAAAGTGATTCAAAAGTATTGAAATAGTCTGAAAAAAAAAAAAAAAAAAAAAAAGAAGTTTGAAGAATACAAAGAAAAATGGAAACAAAAATATTCACTTAAAAAAAAAAAAAAAAAAAAAATCAAAGAAAGAAAGAATTATCAACTTTAGAAGACCTCTACTTATTTTTTTTTTTTTTTTTTTTTTTTTTTTTTTTTTTTAAAGAAACTTTGAATAGCCTTATACCCTTTCTTTGGTACCCTGTCCTAAGCCTACGTTTCGTCCCAGTTAAAGACCTATTGATTCTAGGATGAAAATAGTCTTGATGAGGAAATGAATGGACAAAATATAAAAGAGTGGTATTTCTAAATATTCAAAGGTAATAGCATCTATTCTAAAGGGATCAAAACAATGAAATTCCTTAGTAACTCCCAATTTTCATGAGTACATGTGAGAAAATTTTGCTTTTATTGACTCAACTCACAGAGAGATATGATTTGACCCCTTTATCTGAGAGATTTTGTTTCTGAGTGTATGTCATTAGTGAGGCTTGAGGTCAAAACATATTTCGGATGGAGTTCAAAAGTTAGAAGTTTATTTAGAGATCAAGATGATTCCATATGTAAACTGTACATGCACACACTCACTCTGAGATTTGAGCTTAATTGGAATTATTTTGGCATATGGGTAGGGTTTTGAATTTTTCAGTCATTTTTATTATTATGATAAAGTTAATGTGATTTATTGAAGATAATTCTCTGAGGAAAAAGAGGAGTTGACTTAAAAATAAAATTTGAAATCTTGAAATTTGGTTTTTCGCATGTTTTGCTCGGGACTAGCAAAATGCTGGTTGGGGGGTGTGTTAAGTGTTTAATTTTGGTCAAAATTCCCCTAATTTAGCGTTCAATTAGATCATCTAACCGTTCAATTTTATAAAACTTAGCTTGATTTTGAATATAAATCCAATTGACCATCCAAACCTTAATCTGTCAAAATCAACGGTCAGATGATCATTAGAGTTCATTAGATGACTAATGTGCGGTTCAGATGATTCTAATTTAGTCTTTTCTTTTGCAGATCAACCAAAGGACGCACGGATGGATACGAGTAAAGATAACGGTGCGAGATCAACTTAAAAGGCGATGGATGGACCAGATCACCCATGGAGAGGGATGGAATAAAAATGGACAAAATGGAAAGAACAACTCCTTCCCCCACTTCTTTCTTTCCTTTTCTTCCTCTTTCTTTTTCTTCCTTTTTCCTTTTCCTTTTCCTTTTCCTTTTCCTCTTTCCCTTCCTTTTTCTCTTTTCCTTTTCTTTCTTTTCTTTCCTCTTTCCCTTCCTTTTTCTCTTTTCCTTTTCTTTCTTTTCTTTCCTCTTCCTTTTCCTCTTTTCTTTCTTTCCTTTTCCTTTTCCTTTTCCTTTTTTCCTTTTTCCTTCTTTCCTTTTTTCTTTTTCCTTTCCTCATTCTCACGTACCCAACTCTCCCTCTTATTCTCCTCACTTCCCATTCTTCCGAAACTCTTCTTTTCCCAAGCAGACCGGTCAACCCCACTGCTTTTCTTCTCAAAGTCCTCTCCCCTCCTATCTGCTCTCTCTCTCGTTCTTCTTTCCCCTGCACCAAACCCATCACCGGACTCTCCTCTTTGCCTTACATTCTTCTCTCTACCTAGCACCCTTCTCATCTTTTCTCCCCAGCCTCAACTTCCCCTTCACCATTCCACCCGATTTCCATTGATTCCCTAGCCAAGCACCATTCCCTCTCATGCACCTATCCTTTCCCAACTTCCTTCCCCATCCATGCATCACTTTTCCCCCTCTTAGTTTCCTCCTTTATTTGTTTCCTGCACAACCCAACACCGCACAACCCTTCCTTTGTTCACCTTCCTACAGCCCAGTCTAGCACCATTTTCTATCTCTGCCCAATCCAGTCCACAACGCACCAGGCGTCGTTTTTTTTCCATTTTACTTTTGCTCCTTCCCTGGCAGGCGACGCCGGCTCCAGCCTCACCGGACAAGCACCCAAAGGCCCAGGCAACGTCCAGAATCGTGTGTCGCCACAGCCCTCCACCCACGCCAGCTTCCAACCGTCCTTCCACTCTCTTTCCAGCCAATACCCAGGCAGCCCTCTCTCTCTCTCTTCTCGTGCACTCTCTCTCACCTGTACCCAGCTCTCTATACCGATTCAACACCATCCATCATCGGTTCTACCTTGTTCTCTTCCATACCCGAACTCCAATCCTCCTCTGATCAGACCGACACATCTCCACCGGTCACCCCTCTCCTTCTCCTTCATTCCCCAATATCTCTTGGGGGTCCTTCCTTTTCCAGCAACAACATCTGTTGCTCGCCAACCCCACCTTGTCTCTCTCTCTCTCTCTCTCTCTCTCTCTCCGCACAACCTGGCACCGGTCAAACTGCTCGTCTTTGCTGCCTTTTCTCTCTGTGTATACCAGCATCAACGCCCCAGGCTTCTTTACATTCCTCACTTCACCGGCTCTGCCCCCTCAGCAGGCTGCTCCACCACTTCTCCCAGACAAGCCCAGATCCAGCTTTTCCAGCGTCGAAGGCCAACCCAGTCCACCCTCTATTTTACTTTTCACTGGTCAGGCTTAAGCCCAGATCGATTTTGCTCACCAGACATCCCTACGGTCGTCTGCCCCCAACGTCCCCATCACCGGCGTTCATCACCGAACGACGCCCCAGAGCCTCACCAGCCGGCCCGGACACGGAGACCCGAAAAGGGTTTCCTTTTTCTCCTACTTTCTCTTCTTTTCTCCCTATCTTCTCTTCCTTCTTCTTCTTCTCCCTCCTCCGTTTCTCCCTTTCTTCATCGGGTCCTTTTCCTGGTTTTTGCTTAAAAACCAGATTTCCCATTTAATTCCTATTTTGCCCCTTCTCTTTAACAGAAATTACAAATCTGTTCTTTCCTGTTAATTCCATCTGTGTCCCCAGTTTAATTCCATCTGTGTCCCCAGTTTAATTCCATCTGTGTCCTTCTTTATTCCGATTTTGTTTTAGCTGCGTTTTTCTTATCCAGGGACAGTGCAATCCAGGACAGGCTTATCCAGGACTGATCATTTTATTGCATTTTCTGTGTTTTTGGAATTAATAATTGTGTACATTGCAATAGTTGAATAAATTTGAATTTTATTTTACTGTTAGTTTAATTCTAGTATAGTCTTTGTTTTGGTTCTTTTATTAATTAGATTTTATTGAAAACTCCATTTTAAATCAAGTCCTCGTGGGATCGACCCGTACTTGCATAAGCTACCTTACAATAGCCCGTGCACTTGCGGTAAAACAAATCAACAGTAGTGTGGACTATCCATGTTACCAAACCCCTACCGAATGCCATCTATGGGTAGGTGTCTATCATATCACAATCTCATCATATCACAAATCTTGAAGGGTGGGTGGCCGGTCCTCTCCCTCCTAGCATGACATCCACCGAGTGAGAGCACCCATCATAAATCTCAAAACACAAAAATCACATATGCCAAAAACTAAGAGCACTCGTCACTCGCAATCCCCAAGGCACACCCCTCATCCCGGGGTTAGCCTCTAAAAGGACCAGCTACCAAGCCTCCACTTTTCTTTCTCATGGAAACATATCCATTTTAGTGATGAAATAAAGAAAGGAAATTTCTAATTAAGCATAAATAGATCATATCATTCTCATAAAATCATTGGATTGTAAAACCATTTGACACAATTGAAATTAAGTAACAATCATAGTATAAAGCTCTATATCTCACAAAATCAGCGACTAATAATAAGTGCCATGTAAATCACACTCAATCATAATGCTGTGATAGATGTAGGATTTTAAAAATTAAAATAAACATTAATTGTCGTCACCTACCTCAATGTGAGATCACTCGGTTCAAGCGTATATCCTCTTTATCTGATATGTTCAGATGTACCTGTCAATGCCATAATGCTATTTTGTGTTATTTATTTCATCATAAGGGAATCTATGGTGATCCAACCATTTGATCATCCTCTAATATCCTTAATTATGATTTGGTTCTTAACTTTAGTCCCATCTCATGTTCATCTGTTAGTTTTCTATGTGTATCTAACATTTATTTCTAAATTTAATGGTCAAAGCATCCTCAGATCAATAATTTTCCAAGATCTTGGTTAGATCAATGGTCTAGATCAATTTATAAAGTAATTACATCTAATTTACTCCACTTACCTTTCTTTAGTATCATATATTTTCTATTTGTTTAAGTTCTAGGGCCTGATCACCCTTTGATCTGCTGGATCTAAATTATTAATTAATAGTTTATAATTTAACTAATTTAAAAGTGGTCAATGGTAAGTTTTTAAGTTAAATCTAGGTCTGTGTCATCAAGATAGTTGCAAAGCCGCTTTTGGATCACGATTTGGACCTCTGTAGCTCTCAAAATCAAGTTTTTTGTGAAAATACTTCATAAATTAATATTATTAATTTATAGGGAGTCGGGCAGTGCACTGGTTTACATTGGCAGCCTGGGTTTACACCGGGTTACACCAATGCCCAGTTTACACCGGGTTACACTGGCAGCCCCGGTTTACACCAGTTTACACCGGTGCCCAGTTTACACTGGGATACACTGCTAGCCTCAGTTTACACCGGCGCGATGCGGGAACCAGCGTTGGAGAAGACGACCGATTTCTAGCCATCGCTGGTGACCCGACAGGTGCCCAAATCACGCCATTTTTTCACCATTTTGCTCAGAAATTCATTTAGTTTTCATTTCTACCATTATTTTGACTTGAGTTTTCCAAAAACTACTATTTTTATGTGATTTTTCCCATGTTCCTAAAACTTCCATAAGTACTATTTTTCCTGAATTTTGGCAATACCAGCCGTTGGATTTTTCTCAAATTTGAAGGGCTTGATCTTAGGCCTCTTATGTACTAGATAAGTGGTCCGATTTCTAATCTAACATGGTATTATCAATGAATTTAGTCTCTAACAGTCATGTAAACAGGGTTCCAGGAAAACTACATTTTTCCTATTTTGTTTTTGCAATTCTATTTTACATATATACATATATAATATGAAAATGAAGAGATTAAGGCTTACCTCGATTTACTTGGTGTTTATTAGTGTTGCCTGAGCCCTACTCATTGAGAAAACCAAACTTTTGCAGAGGCTAGGGTTTTGGGAAAACAATGGTGTGATGAAGAGGAATGAGGGGGTGATTGAAGATCAGGCTAGGGAGGGAGTTTGCATTTAGAAAGGGGGAATGAAGCTCTTCCCTTTTTAATCCTTCCCTCTGACAATCGCCTTATCTGATAAGGCAAGGTGGATAGGGGTGCTGTTATCAAAACTGGCACCCCTTTATTTTGGGCTCTAGTAATTTACCAAAATACCCTTACAACTTCAACGTCTCATAACTTCTTCGTTTGAGCTCTGTTTTTTGCGTTCTTTATATCGTTGGAATCCTATCGACGAGTGCTTCCTAGTTTTTAAATTTCCAAGACCAAATTCTATGTATAATATTTTTAATTTAATTTATTTAGTAAATCATTAATTTATGCTTAAAATTGAGGATATTATAGAAGATATACTAATAAAGGTTTGAAAGTATATGGGACACACTGGAGTAGTTTGGTTGACAAAGTTGTTTAACAAGATTGTAAATTTGAAGGAAATGCAAGATGAATGGAGGAAAAGTTTTACCATACTAATTTACAAGAATAAAAGGGACATGTTAAGACTTATTGTGAGATCAAACCTATGAGCCATATTATGAAACTTAAGAAAAGTATTACTAAGAAGAGGTTATAACATAAGATGAGTGTATCAGAAAACTAACTTGATTCATGCCTGGGAGCTTTGCCATGGAAGTTATTTTCCCACTTAAACGATAATGAAATATAGGGAGAGGAGGAAAGACCTCCACATGGCCTTTATTGACTTAGAAAAGCTTATGATAAGGAAAATAATAGAAACGGCGTAGGAATAACAGTGGATAAGGAATTAAAGGATAAAGTTGTGGACGTTAAAAGAATCAGTGATAGAATTATAATAATAAAAATGATTCTAGGAGAGCAAATTATAAATATTATAAGTGCATATGCACCACAAGTAGGGCTACAAGATATAATTAAGAGGCAGTTTTGGGAAGATATGGAGGGAGTCATGCAAGAAATTCCCAATACTGAGGGGATATTTATAGGAGCAGACTTAAATGGCCATGTAGGAAAAGATAAGGAAGGATATGATAGAATACACGGAGGGTATGGTATAGGTGAACGAAACGAGATGGGGGAGAATGTCCTCGATTTTGCTTTGTCATATAACCTATCCATTGCAAATACACTCTTTAAGAAGAGGGATGAACACTTAATAACCTTTAAAAGTGGACTTCATAAAAGCCAAATAGACTTTTTTCTACTTAGGAATAATGAACGATCTATATGTAAGGATTGTAAGGTGATACCCGGTGAGAGTTTGACCTCACAACATAGGTTAATGGTTATGGATATTCATATCAAAAGATGGAGTAAAAGAACTGAACTTAATACACATCCAAAAACTAAGTGGTGGAACTTAAAAGGAGAGAAAATAACCTCATTAAAAAATAAGTTGATGGTAGAAGGAAATTGGAATTATGAAACAGAAGTAGATACCATGTGGACTAATATGACTGAGTCCATTAAGAAAGTGGCAAAAGATGTCTTAGGAGTATCTAAAGGTAAAAGGCTATTAGCAAAGGAAACATGGTGGTGGAATGAAACAGTGCAAAAAGCTATTAAAGAAAAACGAATGCATTTTAAAGCATGGCAGAAAATTAAAAATAATGAAAACTATGAACAATATAAGAATGCTAAAAACGTTGCTAAGAGAATAGTAAGTGAGGCTAAACTTAAAGCATATGATGAGCTCTATAATAGACTAGGAATAAGAGAAGGTGAGAAAGATGTGTTTAAACTTGCAAAAGTAAGAGAACAAAAGAGTAAGGACTTAGAGCATGTTAGGTGCATTAGAAGCGATGATCAAAGGGTATTAGTCAAAGATGCTGAGATCAAATAAAGGTGGGAAATATACTTCCAAAAATTGTTAAATGACAATGGCCCTGAGAATATAGGGATTGAAAATACTATAAATCTAAATAACACTAGATATTATAGATACGAACGTAGGATTAGAATGCTTGAAGTAAAAGAGGCCTTGAGAAAGATGAAATTAGGAAAGGCCATGGGGCTTGATGGTATACCAATAGAGGTTTGGAAGCATATGGGAGATATTGGGGTAGTTTGGTTGACCAAGTTGTTTAACAAGATTATAAAATCAAAGAAAATGCCTGATGAGTGGAGGAAAAGCTCTATTGTACCAATCTATAAGAATAAAGGAGACATTCAGAGCTGCACTAATTATCGAGGGATCAAACTTATGAGCCACACCATGAAACTTTTTGAAAGAGTGATTGAGAAGAGGCTACGACATGAAACAAGTGTATCGGAGAATCAATTTGGTTTCATGCCTAGGAGGTCTACCATGGAAGCTATTTTCTTACTAAGACAATTAGTAGAGAAATATAGGGAGAGGAGAAAAGACCTACACATGGTCTTTATTAACTTAGAGAAAGCTTATGATAGAGTCCCTAGAGAGTTAATATGGAGGGTGTTGGGTGTTAAAGGGGTTTCTCAGGGGTATATAGACATAATTAAAGATATGTATGAGGGAGCAGTAACAAATGTTAAGACCACTAGTGGCGTGACTGGTGATTCTCCTATCATTGTCGGATTGCACCAAGGATCGGCATTGAGTCCATACCTTTTCACATTAGTCATGGATGAGTTAACAAAACATCTGCATGAGGAGATTCCCTGGTGCATGCTATTTGCAGACGATATAGTCCTACTTGATGAGACAAGGGAGGGTGTCAACATAAAGCTAGAGCTATGGAGAGAAGCATTAGAATCGAAAGGATTTAAAATTAGCCGAACTAAGACAGAATATATGGAATGTAATTTTAGTAAGGAGAGTAGGAGTGGAGCACCAGTCAAGATTGATGACCAAGAGGTCCCCATGAGAGACCACTTTCGATACTTAGGATCATTGATCCATGAGAGTGGAGAGATTGAGAGGGAGGTTACCCAGAGAATCCAAGCAGGTTGGAACAAATGGAGATGTGCATCGGGTGTTTTATGTGATCGGTGGGTGCCACTCAAACTAAAGGGAAAATTCTATAGGATAGCTATAAGGCCGGCCATGCTCTATGGATCAGAATGTTGGATAGTTAAGGAACATCATACTCATAGGCTGAGTGTTGCAAAAATGAGGATGTTGAGATGGATGAGTGGTAAGACAAAAAAGGATAGAATTAGAAATGAAAATATTAGAAGAAATTTAGGGATAGCACCAATAGGTAACAAGATGAGGGAGGTTAGACTTAGATGGTTTGGACATGTTCAAAGGAGGCCAACAACGGCACTAGTTAGAAGGAGTGAGGCAATACAAGTTGAAGGTTCTAAAAGGGCAAGGGGAAGGCCCAAAAGAATGTGGATAGAAGTGGTGAGGAAAGATTTAAAAACTTTGGGACTAAATGAAGCCATGATATTTAATAGAGTGGAATGGAGGAATAAGATTCATGTGGCCGACCCCTAATTGGTATAAGGTCTTGATGATGAAAAGCTTATGATAAGGCCCTTAGATAGTTAACATCGTGGGTGTTCGGTTAGAAATGGGTTTCATGGGGGCATATCAACATAATTAAGGATTCGTATGAGGGAGTAGTAGTAAATGCAAGGACTACTAATAGAGAGATTAATGATTTCCCTATCGCTATAAAATTACACCAAGGATAGGCATTAAGCCTATGCCTTTTCACCTTATTTATGGATGAGCTATCAAAACATGTGTATGAGAAGATTCTATGGTGCATGTTATTTACAGATAACATACTTTTGATTTATAAGACAAGGGAAGGTACAATGTGATACCCCTTGGGTTTTCACACACGTTAAAATGCAAATTTACAAAAGTCGAGATTCCTGGTTAGAAATTCACAATATAAAAAATAGATAAAATTTTAAATTTTAAATAAAAACATTCATTTCAAAATCTCATGAGTCATACAACTTGCAAGACAATTGAGTTAACAATGAAGTTATCTCCTCTATACTTTGCACTGAGGCATTTAACGCATGTGCTACGATAAATGCCTAAAACATAGTAACCATGAGAACTTAGACATATACTAGGAGACAACGTCTACAACTATCCAACTTGATCATTTAGCAAAACCAGATAAAACCATATGCATCGATAATGAAAACACATATATAAAATCACATAACTCAATGTTTGTCCATCCATAGCTATCATAACCAACATAAGGTGTCCATACATTTAGTCATAAGAGAGAAATCCAATATATAAGTACATACAACCCAATTACAATACTCAAAAAATAATGTTCTAACAACCCAAATACGTTGATGGAGTCGCCTCTATCAAATGCAGAATATCACCGCCTCCTCTACTTGCCCTTCTAACTGTCTCTCTCTATATCTAAGACATTGTAAAACATTGCAATGCTTCAACAAGCTATGCTTGTGTAGGTTCATAGACATTTAATATTAAATTTAAAATAATAACATACTACAGGTGGTTAAAGTATTAAAATCTCAAGCATACAATAATCATGTTCTGCCAGAAAAATAATTCTAACATGATTCAACAACAAGGATGAATAATGATAGTCAAAACATCACTGCAGGCATGTAAAACTAACCAACGTGACATGCATTAATATGAAATATCAAGGCTCATGAAAATATCAATACATCACATATAAAGAAAACTCAAAGAATATCTCAAATGAATATGCATGTCATCAGCTAAGGACACCCCAACATGCGAATCCCATAATATCTAGTCATGAGTACTCATACCAATCCTTTAGGCATTGTCATGCCATAGGTAAGTAGGGATATGTCCTTCCTAGTGTGCTCACAGTGCAGTATGAAAAGCACAAATAAACCATATAGACTGCCATGCTGTATTGATAACCAACTCGTGGGTCTATCAAATGTTGCTTCCATTGACACTAAAACAGGAGACTAAGTGTCTGTCCTGCATTGGTGAAGATTGGAGCTATAGTGTGGACTACCCATGATATCACTCTTTATAATGTTTGCCTCTCAATAGGGCCAATGTTTATCATCTCACAAGGTCAGAGGGTGGGTGACAGACCCTAAAATCCCTCATAGCATAGAGTCCATGTGACGACCCGGGTTTTTCAATGCCATTTTTGGTAAAAACGCAGCGAGATCGATCTCTAGTTTTAAAACAATTTATGCAGAAGAATGCAAGAAAATTTTCTTCTTTTTCAAAGAACATTGTATAAAGAGCTCGAGTGTCAAAATGAACGCTCAATGCATAGTGCCATGGCAATTTATAAATCAAATCAAAACAAGTAATCACTCCCAGGATTGTTAGTCACAGCCACAGCGACAACAAATACTTACAATCAAGATTATAGTAGTTACCAAAGGAAATTACTAATTAAATCATACCTTTGCCTACTTGACTTTGGTTCTAATGCCTCTTGATGTTTCTTCTATTTGTCTTTTGTTTGATTTGAAAATAATGGATTGGGTTGAGTATTTATCATACTCAGTAGGTAACCTGACACTACCCTTTTTGAAAACATAGCAATGCATCATACAGAGTTCAAAGTGGTTGCATGAAAGTCATGCTAAATAGGTGCACAAATGTATGCATAAAGTGTAAGTAATGCCATCTATTGAAATTCCTTATCAATTATGAGTTAGTATGCAATACTACCAGTATGTCTGAGTTTAGAAAGTCAAAATCAATAGATCCACCATATCTCGGTTATGAGATCTACACCATATGTCAAAGCCATGTGTAGTATATAATGAGTAGAAAATACTTAAAGTAGTCTACATATGAAGTAAATGATAGCATCACGAAGTAACATGCACCGATCTCAAGTCATCTAGTCACGAGTACTCGTTTATGACCAATTTAAATGCTATATGCATATTCATACTACTGAAATCATAGGGTCACCATGCTTGCTACCAGAACCACTCTGGATCGCATGTCTCCGGTATCTAGAGACCAGTCCACCATAGCCTCCATGGCGACTATGGATATGTCCCCGAAAGGGTGCCGTGAACACCTCCAGTGGTCGTCCCTATTGACCACAGCAGTCATGGAAGGGACAATGTAGTTTTTGGCAGTAATACCATCCACCTTTTTGGTGGTAGAGGCCCGGAGGCCAAGCCCGTACCCCTCAGCATAGTGCCCACTAGGCTTAATAGCCCAAAACCATACATAGTCCAAACCTCAAATCAACATAAAACCATGCAATTTATGGCTTTGTTTTCAAAGTATCCAAGCATTGCGTAAAATGCCATGAATCCGTAACGTGTATAAAACACTATTTCTCAATAGCTTTCTTCAGTTAATGCAAGATTTTTCAAATACATAAATCATGCAAGCAGGTTCTGCATACTTGTACAAGAACAACATAGTTTAAACCACATGCTTAATACAGTATTAAAACAAGTAACTTAATGAATGGTTAGGATGTATTTTGAAAATAGAGTAGGATCAGACTACCTGCCTCGTGCGTTATTACGTCGCTCGTGCCTGTCTTCACCTCGAATCTGAGAATATCTTGGTAAGGTCCTGAATGATGTTCAAACATAAGATCTAGGCATTAATCTATGCTATTTTATTGTATAGGCTCCAAATTTGGATTTTAAAACGTCGCGCCTTAACGGACGACTCAAATGTAGCGCCTAGGGTCTTGTGCGCCATAGTTCTAGAATGCACGCTCTACGATTTCTAGTATATGCGTGCATCCTGGTCGCACCGCAACCAGGTTGGGTCATGTGCGCACATTTGAATGGTGTGCCAGGGTGTGCACTGTTGTGCGGGCACATCTTAGGCATAGCTATGGAGTGCTTTGGCTCCTAGGACATCCCAAGAAAACTGTTCGCAAGCGACACGTGCACTAGGACAGCCCTCAGGGAGCTTGGCATGGTTGTGCGTCAAGCCAGGCGTCCTGGACTACGCCGTGCACCCTGGGACGTTCGTGCGCCCCTGGGACGCTCGTGCGACCCTGGGAGGCTCTCTCTCTTTCTCTCTCTTGACGGGTTTTCACCCATCTGGTTTGGGTCACGAAAAGTCGGTGATGTCCGGCTAGAAAAGCACCCAGATCTGACCTATAACACTTTAGATCATCCTTAATCTATGTGTTTTGGTATTCTTTCATCACTAATTATGGACCAAATTTCTTAAATCTTTTGTTTAATCTTCAGACCTTGGCCATTGATCACATGCTAATAGTCAACATTGCTTGATTTCTCTCTAACCACATTGATCTATGTGTGATAAATAGTCCTTCTCTCAACTCCATAGTTGATTCATCAATCTGATGGTTGGATTTGATCTTAACGGGTCAGATCGATGGTCTTGATTACTTCTATGGTCTAATATTACTTAATTTGATGTTAACAAGATGATCTAACTACTAAATTAGTTTAATAATTTATTTTAAAGTTTAACTTAACTTGATTGCATGTGTTTTCTAGTTTTCCTATGGTTTGTTTGTCTCTTACTAGATCTTACTCAAATCTGACAGCCAAATCCTACTCCGATCGATCAAATCTATGTTCTTTGATTACTTTAAGGTCTAGTCTTACTCCATCTAGAGTTCTTAGGATGATCTAACCATCAAATTGATCTCATTACTACCTTGAGTGACTTAATCATCTATGTTTGTGCCTACAATGTTTTGGATCTTACATATGTTCAATGATTTCTAAGATCCAATTGTGTATTATACTTCATCCATTGATCTGTGATCAATCAGTTCTATGGTTTTTACTTTATTCGACAATTTAGATCATAATTTAAGTCCATTCGTATGACCTAACTATTAGATCTTTCTATTAACTTTACTAGATCATATAATTGATCAATTTCTGAGGCCTAATCACTTTTGGTTTAATAGATCTGGGATATCCCCTAATTTTTGTTTTTGATTAGTTCAAGATGTACTCTGATCTTTATTTTAATTATATAATTAGGCCTGTCTCATCAAAACTAATCTAACGAACTTTTTAGATTGAAGATTGGGTTTATAAAGATCTCTAGATTGAAAATTTTATCTTTCAAGTTAGTTCCAACAATTCAAATTAAATTTTCAAAAAAAAAGGATATTAGATAGGTCGGATTCTTTAGATAGATTGTGTATCTATTAAAAGAATCACCAAGACAAGAGGATGCATTGTGTTTGTGACGCGCTATCCAGACACACCGTGCTTTAGGCATGTCCCCACGTGATTTTGGCATGTCCCACTAACTGTGCTTGCAAATGCGCTGTATGCGAAAGCTTTAGGTTAGCTGGCTAAGGTAAACTTTCTCTATAATAATATAGAAATATAAAGAGGAAAGGCATATCTTGAAGACTTGGGATTGCTGCTATACGTACTAAAGTTGACATTTTTCTTACTTATACTCTAAGATGCTATCTCCTCCGGAGAGGTCTGGTATGATAGTTGTGGTACATAAGGTCCTTAGCAGATGCTATGTACAGGGGTATAGACCTATCCTCTCTGTAGGTGCATCGGTGACCTTGATTAGCCTCTTTTTGGAAGTAGAGGATGGGGGGGGGGTCTTTTGGAACTTTTTCGGCTGATGGCTCGCTTCAGGTGACTCAAGGAGCAACCGTCGATATAGTCAATTTCTAGAATATTCTCTTTTGATGCACATGTGCACTCCATGCATCTTCCTTGTGTGTCTTGAGCACAGGGTCCAGCTAGTGGTGCCAGTTGCCATTGCAGGGAAAGATGATTGGATTTCCCAACTCCGGACACCATACCATGTCTGTTTTATGAGATTTTTATACCAAAATGTTCAAATTTTCAAGAATTTAAGCTTCCCATTGCTTTTTATTTAAGATTTCCATTGGAAATCAAGTTTTTGGCTAGATTTATACAAGTTTTAAGAATCACTAAGGTTACTATTATCACTTTTAACCAACTTTAAAAGCCCCCTATGTAGTAGTGACACCAAAGTGGTTTTCTTTGCTTTCTTATGGGAAACAAGATGGATGGCTTGGACCATGGATACCATGATGTTACATCAATTGTGTTTTTCACAATCACATTCCTAACTGACCTTGTCGCTAGAGAAACAATGACATTGACGGGGAACAATGACTGCGAAGAATAGTGAGGGAAGGGAAAAAGGAATGTAAGAAAAATGAGGGACGGGGGGCTTACCTATGTGCATTTCTAGCTTCTCCCTCGTTACAAGCATTGATCATCGGTTGTCAATGGAGGAGAAATGGTGAGCCTACCAACGAATGGAGTGATGAGTTCTGGTTGACAGGCACGGGGCTTGGGATTTTGGTTGTGGTGCAACATATGGCTTAGGGCAGATTGGTTGGTGCTAAATGGCAATAACTGAGAGAGAGAGAGAGAGAGAGAGAGAGAGAGAGAGAGAGAGAGAGAGAGAGAGAGAGAGAGAGAGAGAGAGAGAGAGAGAGAGAGAGAGAGAGAGAGAGAGAGAGAGAGAGAGAGAGAGAGAGAGTAAATGCAAAGGTGGGGAAATTAGCTTTAAATATTTATTTAAGTTTTTTTTAAATGATTACTTGCAATTAATGAAGTAATCATTACATTTAATTTTGTAAAGTTCTAAAACTAGCATTTATGGTTGCTTACCTACTCCCTAATTATTTGTCATTTTATTGATGCTTTAGCCCTTGATTGAACTCTCTAAAATCTAGTTCCTCAGAATTCAATTCATTACTTAATGAAATCCTTGATTAATATTATATGATATGGACTATTAAAAAATTATGGGTATTATACATAAACATAAAGCTAGAGTTCTAGAGAGATATATTGAGTCTAAGTAATTTAAAATTACTCAAATTAAGATAGAATATATGGAATACAATTTAGTAAGAAGAAGAGTCAAAGTGAAGCACCAGTAAAGATTGATAACCAAGTTCCCCCAAAAGACTACTTTTGATACTAAAGATTGATTATTCATGAGAGCAAAGAGATTGAGAGAGATGTCATCTAGAGATTTCAAGTGTGCTATAACATATTGAGATGTGCCTCTGGAGTTTTTTGTAATTGGCAGGTGCCACTAAAAACTGAAAGGAAAATTTTATAGGATGGATGTAAGGCGGGCCATGCTCTATGGATCAGAGTTTTGGGTAGCTAAGGAACAATATGTACATAGGATGAGCTTAATTGAAATGTTGATATTGAGATGGATTAGTAGAAAAACAAGAAAGGATAGAATTGGAAATGAAATATTAGAGGAAACTTAGGAGTAGCACCAGTAGGTAACAAGATGAGATAGGGTAGACTTAGATGGTTTGGATATGTCCAACTAAGATAAAAAATGATGCTAGTTAGGAGTGGTTCAATCCAAGTTCAAGGATCTAAAAGAGGGCAAGTAGAAGCCCCAAAAGGACATGAATAAAAGTGGTGAGAAAAGATTTAAAAACTTTTGGACTAAATAAAGCTATGGAACTTGATAAAGGGGAATGGAGAAACAAGATTTATGTAGTTGACCCTTAATTGGGATAAGGCCTTGATGACAATGCTGCTACTGATGATGATGATGAAGTAATGATCTAAATTTAAGTCTCCAAATGCCTAACTTTTAGAATGTTAGTTGATGTAACTAATGTGATTTTTTGTTTATGAAATATCCAAAATTATAGCAGTTAGATGAGCAGGTCTAATCATTCAGAGGTGGGTCTCCTCATTGAGAAAGTGAGGGGTGCTTCTAGGAAAGTGCCTTATAAGGCCTAGCATTCCTGTTAGTAATATGGACTTCTAGTGTCATGGTCATGTAGAAAACTTCACGACCAAAATATTCCTAAATCAAGAACAATTTTCAATTTGTCAAAAAAATCATAGAGAAAACTTGGGGATCTTCATGTACTCCACAATGGCCCCTTCTTTTTCAAGTGTTCTTGATTCAATTCTTTTCCATACATATACCACTTCTTATAGTTTCAAAAAACCTAATTCGTACGATTTATAGAAAAAAAGAAAAACAAAAGAAAGAAAGATCGAGTTTAAGTAGATTCGAAGGATCACAAATTATTGTCAACAATGCTCATCTATATTTCTCAGTGTATGAGATAATCCAATATTCCCTTGGCTATAGAATTCCATATTTCAGTCCAAAACAAATATCCTATAGTCACTTGGGTGATTATCGATTAACCAAAGCTTATGTGGGCTTCCCTTCACTCAATCCGCAAATTTTCTTATCCTTCATCTCTAAATACGAGGGACGTCCTTCAAACCTCTAAATGGTTCTAAGTTGATTTGGGATCTTTCTAGTGAGGGATTATGAAATTTCATTTCTTGTTTTATCTACCATTTGTAACCATAAAAGATGTGGAGTTGGAAAGAATTAAAGAAAAATGATATGAATAGAGAGGTGTTCAACTTTGTTTATTGGATGATGATGGCAATGGGAGAAAATGCTAAATGGATTCGAGGACTCCCATTTCATATCAGAACATGTTGAACAAAATTTCATGTCACCCAATCTATGTTTACCAAGAGAATATCAAGGGCTTTGGGGAGAATAAATTAGTTGGGTTGGAGCAATTTCAAATGCAGTGTTTGTAGATTTCAAAACTTCAAGACTAGAACGTAATGAAAAATATTGTAACAACTTTTGGGGTATCTAAGATAGACAAATCTTGTGATCCTTCCAAGAGAGAAATCAGAAGGGAAAAACTCAAAGAGGAGAAATCACAAAAGGCCAACACTAAGAGTTTCAATGAGCCGTCTTCAAAGTAGGAACTAAAGAAGAAAACTTGTGCGGATTCCCCTAAATAAAAATGGGATCTCTACAAAAAATTAGTGTCCTCCTCTAAAGTTCATCATAGTTCCATTCGAGGTAGTAAAAAAGGGAATTTACAAAGGTCTTTAGTATGTGTGGTTCAAATTAGTAGCATTATCCTTGAAGATATTTTTGTGTGGGTTAAAGACTTTTGGGGTCTTGATGAACAATTTATTGGTTAGAAAAGAGGAAACAAGGTGTTCTTAGTGGTGCTTGAATCTATAAAAATGATAGATAGAATTATTGCTAGTGGTTATAATACTCAAGTATGCCATTTTCTAGATTTGTGGAGATGGATGATGGAATTAACAAGACTAGAGGAATTGTATTAGATTAATATCAAGGGAACCCCTCTGGATGGTTGAGACTCTACTTTCTTCACTCAAATATCATCTTCTTTTTTCTTTTCTTTTTTTAAATAGTTCTTAGGATTTGATGATTCACCAATGAAGGATGAAAATGTTGGCACTATAGACCAATGAAATACCTTGGTTTATTCATGGTAGTTAAAGAGGAAGAGATCTGGATTGAAGCTTTCTCTAAATGGGCTATAGTCAGTGATCATCTATGACAATTGTAATAACCTGAATTTTAAAGTCCTATTTGTATATTGAAAGTGAGATTTTATAGAGATCAAATTTTGTAGAAGTATTCCTACAATTGGATTCTACTTGAAAAATGAAATCCAACGACGTAAAGAAAGCTGGAAATGGAGATCAAATGACAAAGTTATGGACGTTTAAAGATTAAGGGCATTTTAATAATTGAAATTCAAAAAGGACAAGAGTCAAAAAACGCAGGGGGTCGTTTTGATAACGACACCACCTTCATCATCGATGCATCTGTGTTGACCCCCTTTCTTTGGTCAGTCTTTGTGGTGCCGGGAGAAATGGCGGTACCACCTTCCACCCTTATAAACCTCCCTTCTCCTCCTCCCATTGCACGGTTCTCTCTTCCCCCCTTCTCCTCTAGCTACCTTCATCAACTTGATGTTGGAAAACCCCTCCTCCCGTTCCTATGTGTTTTTCTACACTGACCCAAATTCCCTTTTCTTCTCCTCTTTCCCTTTCCTCTCTTATCTTTTCCTTCTTCCTCCCTCAGCTACCTTATTTCCCCTGTTTCCACCGACTAGGGTTTCCCAACAGGCACTAAGACACCCATACCAACTGGAAGACCCAAAGCCATCTCTTCGGCTCAAATCAAGTACTCTTCTCCTCTCTTTCTCTTTGATTCCTTATTTTTTGGTAGAAACTAGATCATAGCCATGCTGGATCTGCTCTCACCAGTCAGAATATCGTTGGTGAAAAATAGATCCGATTGATTTGATGGGAACCATCACCAAGATAGCTCGGATGGATGTCCTAGCTGTCCAATGAGTCGGTGGGACACTAAAATCCTAATAAATATAGGTCAGTGGAAACATTAGGATAACATGGATGTTGATAATGAACTAGGATGATTGGACAGTCCAGATTGGATCCTCTCATCCGGTTGACCTGATCAAGCATCTGGGACGCACGCGCATAACACACGACTGGAAGGTGCGCTTTGTAGCATCCTTTGGGCATGCGCGCATGGCCCGTCTTGATGCGTTTTGGATCCAGAAATCAAATTTGGATAATTTATTTGATCTGAAACACTAAAACTACAATTAAGAAGGCTATATAACTCCTATCGATGATCTAAAAAGATAGTTGCGTTTGTCTTGATGATGCAGATCTAATTATATAATAAAATTTAGGATCAAAGGACTATTTAATGTGACCATAGCCTAAAAACCATAAAAGTTTCATAGATCTATAAGATCAAAGATGATCAAACCTCATAAATTAATCCATTAGATGCATTAGGAGATCAACCTTAGACTACATGTATCAACCTTTGAATTATAGATTTGACCATCCAAATTAAGTACAAACCCGATCTAAGAATCAGGATAGGCGATCTATGAGATTTGACCTTTCAATTACAAGATCTTGATGACATAAAAGTTATTAAAGGCAATCTAACCATTAAATATTAGATTTATAAGTGAGATCTAGCTTGGAAATGCATTAATTAATGATCTATAACCTAAAAGATAGATCTAACCATTAATCTGTAAATCTAATTGATGATCTATAGAAAATGGAAAATGATACTTGGATTGTTATTTTCAAATAATATCTAGGACCTCACAAAGGTGATCAAGATTCGAATTGAAGAGAAACACAATCCAAGAGACATCGAGGTAGGTAGTTTGATACTACTAAATTTTCAAATGCATTCAAAAATCTAATTGATTTACTTGACTATATTACCATGTTTAGTATGCTTTTTTAGATATGATATTCTTATAAAGAGCATGGAAAATTATCTTCATGATTTATGGTCTTGAATGTGATTGCATGCATTGAACATATTTTATGTATGCATTGCTCGCATATTTTGAAACTAATTACATAAATTGCTTGCTTTACGATGATTGATATTTGGATTATATGTATAAATCTTTTTCGGGCTAATGAGCCTAGTGGGCACTATGTTGAGAGGTTATTTATGTACGAGATTGGCCTCTTGGCCTCGAACCACAAAAGGTGGTAAGTATCACTGCCCAAAGCGGCATGTCTCTTCCTCGACTGCTATGGTAAATAGGGACAACCATTAGAGGTGTTCACAACACCCTTTTTGAGGACATATCTATAGTCAACGTGGAGGCTATGGTGGGTTTGTCTCGAGGTATTAGAGACACACAATTTCAGAATAAGTTCTGGTTGTGCGTATAGTTGGCCTTATGATTTTGGTTTTGAAATTGATATGTATATTGCATTGAGATGGTCGTAGACTAGTACTTGTGACTTATTGGCTTGATGTGTTCACCGACCCATATGCTTGATGTGTTCACCGAGAAACCCACGTGCATTATATCTATAGTGAGTTTGAGATGCTATCGTCTGTTTTGACCAATTACTACTTTAAGAATTTCATAATAATAATTATTATTTTATGAATCATTAACTTGACTAGTTGGCTTGATGTGTTCATCAAGATTTTAATACACGGATTGATTGGTAGATGTTTTAAAGATTTTCGTAATATTTATATTCTTGATTATTGGATTTTGATAAAAATTCTATGGACAGAAACTGTGAGAATGAGCTTATGATTTATGCATAAATACACATGTTTATACAAAAAAAAATTGCATGATCTTTACATGGAAAGCCTCTCTTGAAATTATGTATGTTGCATATCGTGTTTTCAAAATAGTAGTATCAGATCACCTATTAAGTATGAGAAATACTCGTCCAAATAAATTATTTTTATAGATTAGTTCCAATGGGATTAGAAGAAGTATCAGGAAATATTAGTGCTACGATCAAGTGAATGAAGAGAAAGACAAGTATGAATGTAAGTATATGATCTACCATTTGGACACATATATATATATATAATTATTACAGTTGGGCTGTGAACTGTGACTGGATAGATCTAGGATGCATATATGTTTGTTCTTAGTTTTAAAAAATTACTTTATTTGTCTTGAAAGAAATGACACTAAGGGTTTTCAAAATGAATTTAAAATAAAAGATTTTTCCGTTGCATTACATTGCTTTTATAAAAGTGTTTTTCAAATAGGGATCAATCCCGCATTAGGAATTGGTTTTGCATTTAAAAATGCATGTGAAAACCTAGGTTGTCACAACAATTCTCCATCAAGTCGATAGAACAACTTGAAAAAGGTAGGTTCCGAGATTGAAGGAGGCCCATGTTTACAGAGTGGGCCAAGGCTCAAATAAGTTTCCTCACGCCCACAATATGAAAAGTTAAGACCGCCTATTAAAATTTGAATTTTGATCGTTTTTAGAAGCTCACACATGTACCACAAGCATATCTCATGGGAGGAATAAGTTGAAGGAGACATACAAATAGTAAAGAGGATATGGACTAGAAACTATTTACCACAAAAGAGGACAAGATAACTTAGGTAGGATCAAGTTATAAAATAGGGGAAAAGGATAAATAAAGGGTTACTTCTTCTCAAATACAAAAACATAACTATTTTCATAACTTCATAACTCAAAGCAAGATTTTTATCCCTTTGGAATTTGAGGAGGTGAAAAAAACTGTAACAATCACTTCCAACTTTGTAAGATTTTGTTAGGGATTGCTCATAGAAGCTGGCTTCAAGAGGATGAGACACTAGTGTAAAAGAGAAAGAGTTTAATGAGGCAAGTAGTGGTCCATGTATCTCTTTCAAAGGTAGGGAGGAGGAAGCAAAGAAATTTTAACCTCTTTTAAAATGAATGCAGCATAGTTTGAGAATTGATAGTTATCTAGTAAACCAATTAGATTACAAGAATCCCATCTAACAATATTTCTCAAAGAAGTGGATATCATGGAATATGAGGGGTGCCAACTATCCTCTCTAGTGTGCATCATTTAAACAGTCAATGAAACTACTGAGGAGTTGTGTTCTTCTCTAGGTATCTCTAAAAGGTATGGTTGGGTAGCTAAAGATGTAGTGGGCTCCTCAGGTGGAATGATTTTGGCATGGAAAGTCACAGATCTTAAAGCTTCTGACATGTTGATAGGTACTTGGTATGTGGAGGCCATGTTTTAATTCAAATTTGATGGATTTGAGTTTTACTATATCAATGTTTAATGGCAATATAGTGAAGATGAAAATGTGAAAGGATTTATCTTAAAAGAATGCAAATTAGGATTCCTTAGTTTGCATTAGTGGTGATTTTAATGTGGTTTGATTTTAAGAGAACTTCAATCTCAATTTTCTCTAAATAGATGAAGGATTTCTCTATGTTGGTTCAATAAATAGAGCTAGTGGACCTTCTAATGGTGAGAGTTAAATTTACTTTAAATAACTTCCTCTCTTTAAATTGGAATTGATAGGTTCCTTTTGTTGCATGATTGGATAACTATATTTCCTCTGATTAGTCAAGAACTGATTCATAATCATACTTCAGATTGTAACCCCCTTATCCTTGACTCTAAACCTAGAAGTGGACTCCCTCACCATTTAGATTCTAGATTTCTTAGTTATTAGTTGAAGGGTTTGATAAAATGGTTGAAATGTGGTGGCATCAAGCTCAGAGTAGCTCCAACCCTTAGCCAATTCTCGCCTTGAAGTTGTTGTTTGTTAATGATAAGTTAAAAGCTTGAGCAACATATTGAGAGGAGTTAACATCCAAATAATTGCATGAATGATTGAACTAACTAAATGAGATTGAAGTGAAAGAAGAATGAGAGTTTCAGCATCCTTGAGTGGAATGCTGCAGTGAAATTGAAACAGAACATGCTTGATCTTAACTTTAGAAAATAAGTTGACATCAAATGAAAATCAAGATAAAAATGGATTAGGGAAGTGATTAAAACACAAGATACTTTCATTGCATTGCTAATTTCAAAAATAAGAACAATAGAATTGTTAATAGGGAAGTTAATAGAGAAATGTCTTTGAATCCAAAAATCATTGTCAAAGAAGTGTTGGAGCATTTGCCAAATTCTATAAGAAGGATTTGATGTTCAAGGAGGAAATCAAGGAGGCTATCTCTATTATCAAGATGACAAAGGTCAGGGATCCAATGGTCTCTGCATGGCCTTCTTCCAACATTTTTGAGATGTGGTGGAACAAGATGTAGTTGCACATTTTAAGGGCACTTCTACAAGAGAGTTAAGGTTGACAGGAGATTGGAGACCGGCTTCCTAGTACTTAACCTAAGAAGGAGAATAAACTCTAGGAAGAAGAGTAGAAATTAATATAATAAATAATAGGAATGAACGAACACATTTCTAGGTGGTGATATAAGTAAAGGATTTTAGACCTATCTCATTTATTACTTGTACTCCCAAATTGATGTCAAAGGTGCTGGCAACCAGGCTCAATTAAATTTCTAAGCTATTAGTATTTACGATTAGCATTCCTTAAAATATAGGCAAATTTTGGATAAAGTACTTTTGGACTTGGAAGTTGTTGATAGATGGAAAAAATTAAAGGAAGTTGGTGTTTTTGTGAAGCTGGATTTGCAAACGCCATATGATATGGTTGATTGGAAATGGTTTTTTTTTTTGGAAAGGAATGGAGGGGTTAGATTAACACAATTTTGAATGCCTCTTGGCTTTCTCTATTGATAAATGGTTCAATTTAAGGGTTTTTCAAGATGGAGAAAGGGCTTAAACGGTAAAAGTTGGGTCAACGGTAAAAGTTATCGTCATGTGACCTTGAGGTCACGGGTTTAAGGCGTGGAATCAGCCTCTTGCAAAATGCAAGGTAAGGTTGCCTACTATAGGCTCTTGTGGTCCGCCCCTTCCCCGGACCCTTTTTAGGCAGAGCTTCGTGCACCAGGGCTGCCCCTTTTAGAAAGGGCTTAAACAAGGGGATTCTATCACACCCTTCTTTTTACTCTTATCGGGGAGCTTTTTACTTCTATCAGTTGAGATATTGGGTTGATAGTCAATAATTCTTGTAAATATTCTTGTAATTCTTTTTTATTTTTAGAGATAATATAGCTATTAATTAGGTATAGACAATAGATAGCTTGATTGTAAGTTCAATAGCTTAAATATAGGATCTATACTATTAACCCATCACTCTATATGTGTCTATACAGATTCATTGAAGAATAGATAATAAAAAAATATTCATCTCAATTATCTTCAAACTTTCAAACTCTATCATCAATAGAGTTTCTCAAAATGATTTGTTTACATGCTTACATGTACGCACAAGCACAACCTATTATTCACTTATATATGCGGATGATTCCCTCGTTTTTGTAAACCACATGCTTCTCTCAACTTAGAAATCTAAAGAACGTGATTTCGTACTATGAAAGATTGTTGGGTCAAACAATTAACTGGGATAGATACCATTGATATGAGGAGTGAAATGCCTTTGGAGAAAGGCGGTTGATGGAAAAATATGCTATAAACGCAATGCCTGGTTCCCTTCTCGCTCCAAAACTAACTCCTCTCATATGCGGCAAAACATAATCCGCGCGCTGCCTCAAGCGTCTGAAAAATCTAGAATTTTCATTAGAGATGGGGCATCTCTAAATTTCTACAGTGACAGATGGTGTAACAACACACCTATCTCTATTTTCTACGAAAAGCTGTTCAAAATTGCAGTAAACCTGCAGGCTAAAGAGTGCTACAAGTTGTTAGCTAGAAAATTGCTAGGAAGATTACATGGAGAAGAGCTAAGGCCATACGAACAGGAACGATCTCATCGTCTCTGTAAAGCTTAAGTGACTAAAAAATTCATGCGACGCTCGAGGATGAGAGAGTTTGGTGCCCTAACCCTGCCGGTATCTTTACTGTGAAATATTTTTTCCTCCAATTTACTGATGTGCCAGATCACACATGGCCACTTCATATCTGGTCACTACAGGCTCCTTCAAGAGCGATTTCATTCAATTGGATGGATGGTCACAAAAAAAATTTGTGAGCAGAAAGTTTGCAAAGAACAAGGCTGGGCGATTACAAATATGTGTTATCTCTGTAAGAAGGCGGTTACTATCTGATCATTTGCAGTAAAAATTTGGGGATGGCTTTTGGAGCTGTCCAACTTTAAATGGGTTTGTCCAAAATCCATCAAGTACCTCTTCATTCAATGGTCATATGTTCAGGGTTCAAAAAATAAATGCACTTTGGAAGGCAGCTTTCCCACTGGTGGAGTTTATTGCAAGAAAGGAACAAACGTTGCTTCCACGGGGTTGAAAAACTGTGGCATCGATTTGTTTCTCCATTAAAAATCAAGCTATCTGGTTGATTAAATCAAATAATCTTTGTCCATCCTACTCATACTGTCGACTGTTGGCAAACTGGAATATCATTCATTCCTTTGATTTGGCGTTTCTAAATCGAGGGTAGCATGGTTTCCCCCCGGAATCCGTCATACGAACTTAATTTGAAGGATCGTCCCTTGATAACCCCGGACCGGCAGGAATTGGTGTTTTTCTCAGAAACTTTGCTAGTGACACTATCTTCGAACTAGCTGGTAGCATGAGTAGAAAAGGAAAGCCTTTGCCCAATGGTTGAGTTGTTGCCATGTGATTTAGAGTTACAAAAATGCAAGTTAAGGCTGCGTATTATATATCCTTTGTAGTCCACCCCTTTCTCAGGTGCCCATTCCCCAAACCCCACGTGGGAGCTTTATACACCGGGCTGCCATTGGTGGAAAAGATCTCACTCAACGGTATTAAAGCTTGGAGGCTTGGTTCTTTGCGGGTTGAAGGGGATTCTTAAGATGTTATTGGATGGCTTAAAAGGCTAGAAAGCCACCATGAAGATTTCGGAATTGCTTTCTTGACATATATGAATGGACTTATAAATCTCAGGTTTCTTTTATTCATTAACTTAGATCGGTAAACAACGAAGTAGATAAGCTGGCTAAAGAGGGGCAACGTGTCAAGAATGAGAATTACAAGGCTTCAACCACAAGGGAACGATTAGCAGAGCTTGCACTAATCTCAGTAGAAATAATCCCACTCTTGTTCTGGATCACGCTGATCTGCAAGGAATTCCAAGTTGATATTGCTCCTCAGCTGCAGTGTCTTTGTCTTCCTTCTTTTTCTGTTCCCATTCTCTGCACAATCACTCTGTTCGATCATCTCTGTCTTTTACATTCTATCACGTTTACTTTTTGGCATCTTTTTTGTGTTCTGAATGGCCTTATTGATCACCTTGATCAATACGCACTCTTGTATTTTTCCTAAATCTTGGATCAATACATACATCATTAAAAAAAAAAAAAAGACGGTCTAGGTTATCTCATCTTTCATCTTGTTGGAATGAGTCCTATCATTCTTCTCATTTTGGTTCATCATCCTATATATCGATTTATGAATATCTCATTCATTAAGCTCCCGTGCAACACTCCATATTGGGTTTTCTTGAATTCATCTTTTTCTTTTTCTCTGTTTCAAATTTTATTTTTGTTTTTCCTTTTTTCTTAAATTCAGAAGATTTTCTCGCAAGCCAGAAAGAACTGAAAAACGGCGGTTAATTGTTGCAGAAACTATACTGATTATAACAAATGGTACACCAACCAAACAATATAAGCGACTTTTAGCCAAGTGTCTCAATATCTGGTCCTTACCATACGATTTTATGGAGTCAACAAGGAAACACCCACGATCATCTGGCCAGTTAAGTTGTTCAGACATGGCCGGCCTAATAATTTAGGTACCCTCGGATCATAGCCCGTTGTGCACTGATGATTGAATTTTCTAAATTCCTGATCTTTAACTGTGTGAACAGGCTGGATAAAATAAAACGACTCATTGCTAAGAAATACCCTAATTTGTCTACTAATCCTCTGCATCTAGCTAAGTGGCAAAAGCTAGACGCCAATATAGAAATCCTGGTGATATGAACATTGCAGGAGCAAGCAAAACAACTTTAACAGAAAAAGGACCAACACGTCACAGTAACAGGGTTTAACTAGAAGTTAGAACAAAGAAGCACATATGCTAACAATTAGAAGAAGATTAAGAGAAAAGGCCTGTCCACATACTATTACGAAAATGTCCAAAGGATCGCAGATTGCAGTCTTGACACTAAGGCTCCTCGCTTTCCTTTTCCAAGCAATTTCCTTCATCTTACTTGCAACCGACTCGGTGACCCTCACCATCAATCTTACCACTCTCAAGATTCGGTTCAAGGATATCTATGCCTTCAGGAAAAAGACCCAAATCTTACCGTTTTTGTCTGGGTCTTCTTGTGGAATTTATCCCTATCCTGCGGTAAGCTCTTCAAATGCCATTCCTTTGATTTTTTTTGTCCGTTTCTCTGTTTTTGATTACTTAGACATGTAAACTTTACAAGGAGTTCTTGTTACGTGTTTTTTGTTTTTTGACACATGAGTTCAGTATCCCAGCTACATGCAGGTGTATAGCCTACATTTGGTAATCCGAACAACTCTTTTTTGGTTTGGAATAGTAATATCATTGAAAGATGGGAAAAAATCTTACAAACCATCCGAGGGTTAAGGATGAGATAATTATCTTTTGAGGGGGTTAGTGGTGGTTGGACGAGATGATCTTGACACGATATGAGATGATATGGACCATATTACTGTTAGTGGTGCTTGAGCTGAGATGAGATGAGATACTACCTACTTATCTCATTGTTAGTGGTACTTGAGATGAGATAGGATGAAAATTATCTCATTTTGACTTGCAGTTAAGGGTTAGTTTTCAATCATTTCACTTCATCTCATGCCAAATTTGGTCATCTTAAGCCCAAGTTAAGTAATCTCATATCATCTCATTTCACATCAGCTCATTTCATCTCAAGAACTGCTAACACCGTGTTGGAAACATAAAACCAAAGCAAAGAAAACACGAGAGACACATAAACAACTCATCCATTTTGTAAACAGAGCATCAAGAATCTGAAACAAAGACGAAGCAATGACTTTGAATGTCAGCCTGAGTCAAACAATCTTACTCCATTGATGGAGCTTAACCCCCTATTTGGCCAGTTCACTAGTACTATTAGCAGACAGCTTGGTGAGGTCGAACGACTGATTGACAATGAAATTTATGGACTTAATTTCATCGATAGCATCCCACATTTGCCATGGACCTGAGGAACCCGATTTTGCCAACCAATAATATTAGCTGAATGAACTTCAACCACTAATGTTTGGAAATTGTATTCTTTCCAAGTCTTAGCAGGGCGGAAACTTCAACAGCCGTGCATCAGGAAAGTATCTTCATCGATTCGAACCCCCGCTACTTGGTAAGGAAAATGGATGGTTCAGAAAGTCAGGGAATTATGTTAAATTATTAGAAAATTCTTGATCGATTTTATGGTTAATTCCATTATGGTAAGATTTTTGGAGTATGAGTGTCTATATGTCCTTAGCTCTATCAGAGGATACCTCGCCTCCCTAGAACTAAGTGTCGCGCCTCGTCTGTGCCCTGATGACTAGTTATACAATAGTGTCGACTTCGATTGGTTTGGAATTTGAAAAATGTTTCTTGGGACACCGAAATTGATGCGCGATCACAAAGCACTGTATGAAGAAAGGTCGAGAATGAAGCATAGAAGGCATATTTTTCAGAGGTTGAAATCAGGCAACCGCGGTAATGTTTAGGATACGAGAAATCGACCTCGAGTCAGAGAAGAGGCCTAATCAATCGAAGGTGTGGCCCACCATGGGTGTTGTATCGTGAAGGATTGTTTAGTTCCTATTATGCTGGAGAAAGTTGTTTCTGTGAGGGTTAGGGAATTAGGATTTGCTCAACTATTCTATCAAGAGTCCTGATATTTGTAGCGATTGAAGTGCGTCTTGTAGGAGACTTCTTTCACGAGTAACGTGTGGTAATGCAACTCATGTATGGTTAACCTCTTTCTTTTTTTTTCTTTTCTTTTCTTTTTTTCCTTTTGACTGAAATTAAAAGAGAAAAACTATAAAAAAAAGTTTAAAGCTTTCAACGATCACTGCGACAAGAAGCCACCAGCGGAGATATAAACTTCTATTTATTTTATTTTTCTTAGTGACCTGCTAAGCATGTAGTACGAAAAGCCACCAAGGCGGTTACAAAGTTCAACAGTTTTTACATGGGTTTTGAGTTTTGGGTTTCTATTGTTTTAGTTTTTTTTTGTAAACTTTTGGAATAGCCCTATAATTTCTCTAATACTATTAATCAGATAGGCTTCTTTAAATAAACTGGGATTTGGTAATTTCGAATGCCTTTTTAGATCTTCTTCACCATTTGCTACAACAATTTGAATTCTTGTGAGATTGCTTTTGTTATTTTGATGGACTAACACATAGAAAGTGCTTCATTTTCTGCTTTCTTTGAGTCGATTTTACCATTCCTCTATGCCTAGTTGCTAGATTCCTTTGATTAATGGTAAAAAGGGACAAAAAGGTTGGTATTTTATAATTTTCATGTTACCGATGTGATGGTAGACCGACTGCATCAAAACCTTGAAGAATTGGATCTTGTAGGTTTCACTTCCTTTCTTAATTTTCTTTGTTTTCTTTTTCCCACCACCTTCTTAACGTTTGTTCCTGCAGTTTGGGGCTGCAAATTTCCAATGATTGAAACTGTTCCATGAGCTCGATGTCAATAACAATTGCTTCATGAGGAAGTATTTCTGAAGTCACTCTAGATCTTCCTCTATTGAAACTCTCACCAAAGATCTGAAAAGTATCTTTGTTTTAGGAGTGGATGAAAGAAGAAGAAGAAGAAGAAGAAGAAGAAGAAGAAGAAGAATGAGAAAAGGAAAATCCTTTTGTGAAGCTGCCTTTGATTGTCCATATGAATCTTGTTTTTTTGTATGCTTTTATTGGAAGTTTTGACTATCTTTATTTTGTCTTTCAATCAACCCTATCATTTAATTCTTTAACAATTGACAATGTGTTGCATAGATTGAACAATTTGGATCACCAACCACTTGGGCAACCTAGTTAGTATTTACCAAATAATAACTTACTTTCAAGAATAACTCCTTTTGCTATATACCATTGGGATCAAAATAGAATAAGATAAAAATCAAAATAGAATGTATTTTATCTTATTCGTTTCTTCTTCTTGCAGATATTTGCTCTCAATAGGTGTCATTGGTTGTGCTTATACGCTTGTGCAAATCCCTTTTGCTATTTATTTCTTAAGCACAAGAAAGCATATTATAGATGGAAAATATCTTCTTCAAGTAGATTTTTATGGCGACAAGGTCACATCTTCTTCTGTTCTTATATGCTTTTATGCTATATATTTCCATAGAAAATCCCTTCCAAAAGTGCACTTGCTTACTCAAGGAGGACATATACTTTTTGGTCCTATATGTAACATGTTAGTTTTTTTGGGTCCTATATGTGCCATATTAGCATTGATCAAATCCATTAGTCTAATTTATAATGAAAAGCCCATCTTATCAATATTAATTTTTTCTTGATCGGACATTCATGGATCCTTATCCAAATATCTCTATATAGGCTTTTGCCATGAAAATGCAAACTACTATTTTTTTGGTGAATGATAGTGTGTCTGTGAAATATCCATTTGCATGGTACCACATACTACTTGTGAAATATCCATTTACATGGGTCCTATATGTGCCATGTTAGCATTGATCCAATCCATTAATCTAATTTATATTGACAAGTCCATCTTATCAGCATTAATTTGTCTTGATTGGACATTCATAGATCCTTATCCAAATATCTTTATTTAGGCTTTTGTCATGAAAATGCAAACTACTGTATTTTTGGTGAATGATAGTGTGTCCATGAAATATCAATTTGACATGAGACCAGATGGTCAATAACGTCATAATTAGTTGCTATGGATCTAGACATAGATCTCTTTAATGGGGGTCCATAAGCATACTACTTCCTTAAGAAAGTGCATTTCTTGGTAGTTGGACTCTATTTCTATTTCTTTATTTGGTTTACTTTTAGGATGATATTAAATGAATGTCATTTAACAAAGAGTATGACTACCAAGCAAGGCACCACTTATGTTTTTTCCCTAGTTCCAAGAAAATTGTGAGAGTAAAACGGAAGTCACAAGTACTGTGTGTGAGTGAGGCACAGTGGTGCAAGTGTGAACCCTCAATTGTGAAGATCACGAGTTCGAGCTCCTCAAAGGGGGTGTTTCAATGAGCACTTGAGACTGCCATTTTTTTTTAAGTCCCAAGAGAAGATTATCATGTTCTTGCTTAAGTGAGAACACTTCTTCTTATCAATTTGTTGGAACAAGATAATATCACTTGATTGTCAAGGTGAGAGTTGAAGCTTAAGAAGCACAGCTATTGGCCTCACATTCCAACATCATCCCATATACTTCTTTTAAGTAGTACTAGTTGAGAACACATGTACACAAGTTGGAGAGAGGGGTTAAGATACATATCAATAAGGAAACACTTTCTCAATAGATAATTAGTAAAGTAGCTAACATAGCTATTCGTAAAATTCATTTTCTAAAATGCTTGCAAACTTTCCATTTTTCTTCTAGAATTTAGAGTTTTGCCACCTAAACTTTCTTCCTTTTTCATATATCACCAACAACTAAGTTTTTTTTTTCTTTCTAAGATGATATTTTGGAGAATGAATTTTGACTTTGTTAATTTCTACTTGAACATGTCCAACTTTTGATACATCACCTTCTATCTCTGGGCGTTGAAAATTATTGGTTTGTTAAAAATTTCTCTCCACACCTTATTCTAGATATTTTGTCATCTTTGCCATCGAGGTCTAATATGGGTTGCATACTTCTTTTGAGGAAATGGAATATTACTATTGAAATAATTTCATATTTTTTAGACAACAACTTTCAACATGTCCCATGTAGTTGACACATTTATCAACCCTCTTTTTCTCCAATTTCTTTCTGGCATGGTTGCTTCATTTTCCTCTCACCTTGTTGACTTTCTCCTTCATGATTCCTTCTTTCTACTTCCTTCCTCAATTCTATTTCTCTTGTCCTCTTCAATCTGTCTCCCTCTTTTTCACTTCATTTTCTCTTTTCAACTCCTCTACCCCATTCCCCACAATCTTCTTAGCATGCACCTCTATTATTGCTTCTCAATGTTTCCACCCACTCCTTCCTTTCCCTCTGTAATGACTCCAATTTTGTAATATTGAAATTCCAAGTTTAGCAATGAAAAGTTTAGTTTTTAAAGAAAAGGGCATTTTAGTTATTTCACCATTCACCTTGACTGAACCCAAAAATTTGGTCCTTAAAGTGGTTTCATTAGATGCATCTCGGAAAAATAAATCCAACAAGACCAAAATCACCCAAAACGAAGTTAAAATGAGCAAGATATGGCCCTTTGAAGTTCAGGGGCAAAATTGTAAATTTTACAAAAAGACTTAACCTGAAAAACACAGGGGCCCGTTTTGATACGGGCACCCCGTCGTCTTCAACCTCTAGAGGGTTCTAGAACGACGGTGATTTGAAGAGAAATCACCGCCATTTTGGAGGTTTCTCCACCGCCATTCAAAGGCGGTGAGAGCCCCCTCTAGAACCCTCTCTTAGCTCTATAAATAGAGCTCTTGGGTGCCTCTAATAGCAGCCCAAAACCTTGGAGAAAACCCATCGTGGAGCAGTGACCTAGAGGGGAAAACGAGGAGAAAAACCCAGTAACGAGCCAGGTATGTCCGAGATCGCTCAAAACCCATCTCCCTCATAGTTCTAAGGTCAATTTTCCTAAGTTTTTGCATGAAAAACCATGCAAAACGGAGCCCAGGAGAGCCACCAAGGACCCAGGGACGTTCCCTGGGCTGCACTAGTTCGATAGGGGTCGAACCAGGGTGTCCTGAGGATGCCCCGGTCCCCCATACAACGGAACGTTCCAGTCGGAACGTTCCATGTCGTCTCTGTTTGAAAAACCAAACGGGCACGTCCAGGGACGCGCCCGCTAAAGAGACAGACGGGCGGAGCGTACCGGGTGTCTGCAGACGTGCCCGCTGAGGAGCACACTGCAGACACGCAGCACGCTAGCAGGACGTCGACTTTTGGTTACTTAAGGAAGCTGGGGCGCACGTCGCAGACGCGCAGCGCCCTAGCATTCCGTCTTTTTGTCTTTAAGACTCTATGTACATACGACACTAAAATGCTTATAACTTGAGATCTAGAGCTCCGATTGAGGCGCCGCAAAAGGCGTTGTGTCCATGTCAACGACGCAGACACATCCAAACTATAAAATCTATGATCAAGTCCCAATCAAAGGTGGGCATGACCCTTAGAATAGGATGGGGGTGCGTGACCACTAGAACGTTGGAAAACTAAGGATACCAAGGCCCAATTAGGACCTTAGGACACCCATAGGCATAGGGATGAACCCCTAATGCCTAAGTAATAAGACCAATTACTCTAAAACCCATAAAAGATAGGCCAAACTAACCTTAATTCCTCAAACCATGATCAGGAGCATCCGAGGACAAAAGGGTTAGCGCGATCTAGCCAGGTAGGTGCTCTATCACTATTAGATTCTTTTAAAAGAACCATTATTATTTTGAGAACATATGTTTTAAATATATGACTTGATTTGCATGACTTAATTCAGCATGCATGATAAAGGCTTTGTGCATAGCCATGTTTTGAAATGATTGCATATACATTATGCATGTATATGTGTTGCAAACAAGTGCATACATTACATGATTTAAGTACTTGCAAAGATTGCATGTCCTTGAGGGTTGCCAAAAGACGCTGGAGTGCTGAGGGCCAAGCAGTTGTGAGGGAACCAAAGAGGACAAGTTTTAACAAGAGGTTTTGGCTTATTTGATCTTATGTGATATGGGCAAGAAAGCCCGTGGGTGCTATGCCGAGGGGTCTAGGTCCTCTACCACTATTAGGTGGATGGGTACCACGCCCAAAAAGAGGCAAGTCCCTACGTCGACTGCATGTGGTACAGGGGGCTACCACTGGTGTCACGGCACTGGGTCGACGTGTCATAGGCCCCGTGGAGGCCATGACCGAGTGTCCTCAGGTACCCGGGGACCACACGGCGAGGAGGTCGTGGGCATAGTGGACCATATGGTTTGATGATTTATGTGCATTTCATATAGCATGATATGAGGTTGGTCGACCATACCATACTAGAGATCCATGAGTTGGACTCCATGAAGCATCTATTGCATATCATGATGTCATCATATATATATATATGATACTTTCAATTTTGGATTATGTGATCTTTTAAGTCATGAGTATTTCAGTTTGATCATGGATTCTTATACTGATATTGAACTCGAGTATTCAATCATACACATATTTTGAATGAGCATATGATTTTAAAACATCTCATGCATTTATAAAACTAATAGTGATAGGCTCCTACTAAGTAGAGTATATACTCACCCAATCCTCAACATTTTTCAGATACAAAATAAATACTTAAGGACAAGGAACGTTTGTACTAGGAGACACAAACTAAGTACAAGTAAGTAAACCCCTATCTTATCTTTCAATGTTACTTGATTGTAGTTACTCTCCAATAGTTGGGGCTGTGACTAACACTTTCTTGGGAATAATATTGATTTAAACTTTACCATGGCTAAATAAATTGAGAATGTGTTTTGACACTCAGGGTTTTTATGAAAGATTGTTTTCCAAAAAGAAAAAGATTTTCATGCATCTCATACTTATAAAACAAGAGATCTCGCCTTTTTATCAAAATTGCATCATATAAAAAACCTGGGTCGTGACAGTTGGTATCAAAGCACGGTTTAACGTTACTCACAGCCCAGTTATGAGGAGAATAACTTATAATCAAGTTTCATCCATGAAAGAGAAAAGGGTAATAGAATAACACAAACTGAGATTTGGTGAATTGCCTTGTGATTACAGATGCCTAGGAAGAAGGGAAGCAATGCTCCAAGACCTGAAGCCCCACCAGTGGACTCCACTGGGTCAAGGAACGGGATGGCTGAGTTATTTCGGCAATTCTTACAAAACATGGGACAATACATGAATAGTCAAAGCCAAACTCCTACCCCCCGAGATCCTTCCCCTGATAAAACAATAGATAAGACTGAGGTTCAGTTAGAAAGGTTTCAGAAACTAGCTTCCTCATTCACAGGAGAAGATGAAGCATCTACAGTTGAAAAATAGTTAATTGATATTGAAAAGATATTTAAGGCCATGAACATAGCTGAAGAAAGAAAAGTACCCATGGCCACATTTGTGTTTAGAGGAGAGGCTACCTTTTGGTGGGAAACAGCAGAAAGGACTTATTTTGATCAGCAAGAAACAATAGGATGGGAAGAGTTTAAAAAGGTCTTTAATGACAAATATTATCCTAAACATATAAGGAAATAGAAGGAAAAGGAATTTATGGACTTAGAACAAGGAAATATGACCGTCCAACAGTATGAAAGTAGATTCATCAGCCTCCGAAGATTTGCACCCTGTGCTTGTACTGATGAGGAAGATGCGGCCGAAAGATTTGTAGATGGACTCAACCCAGGACTCAGGAACAGAGTTCTAGGTTTCCAACCTTCCACAGTAGCCAAAGCCATAGAGATGGCCTCCCTATATGAAAAAGATTATCAAAGGAACCAGGTAATAAGAGAAACTAAGAACATCAACACCATGAAGAACAAAGGAAAGAGACCCTTTCAGTCATCTGGACCTAAGCCACCTTTCAAGAAGCCGTTTGACAACAAAGGAAGAAGACCAGACTGGAAGGCATGCCCTAGGTGTAACAGAAATCATCTAGGCAAACCATGTACCACTTTCAACATCACCTGCTATAGTTGTGGAGAATTAGGACATTTTTCTAGTAACTGTCCAAAAAGGAAAGTACAAGAGCGTAAAGAAGATCAAGTTCCAAAAAGCCAAGGATGTGTCTTTGCCCTCACTTCCAATCAAGCCCAAGCTTCAAATGCAGTTGTTGAAGGTATTCTTTCTATCTATGATACACCTGCTAAAGTTCTATTTGATACAGGCTCCACTCATTCTTTCATATCCCGAGAATTTGCATCATCCTTGGACATTATACCACAGGACCTAGACTTCACTCTAGAAGTCATGACTCCTGTAGGCCAGGCACTCCCCACTTATTCTTATCTCTGGGATGTCCCCATTTTGATTAAGGACCATTTGTTACATGCCAACCTTATCCACTTAGATATGAATGACTTCGACATCATCCTAGGTATGGACTGGTTAGCCTTTGATCAAGCTTTTGTTGATTGTCGTCAGAAGCATGTCACTTTTACCCTACCTAATAGAGACACTTTCACCGTCCAAGGAAGAAAGGATTATTCTGGAGCATGTGTTATTTCTGCCATGAAAGCAGTTACACACATTGCTCAAGGATGCCCCTTCTTCTTGGCCAAGATTGAATCTGTTGAGAGTCCCCAACCAAAGCTAAAGGATGTCGAGGTTGTCCGAGAATTCCCTAATGTATTCCCTGAGGACTTACCAGGTCTACCTCCACCAAGGGAAATTGAGTTCATCATTGACCTTATACCCGGTATTTCCCCCATTTCCAAAGCTTCTTACCGAATGGCTCCTGCAAAACTAAGAGAACTGAAGACCCAGTTACAGGAACTACTTGACAAAGGGTTCATACGACCTAGTGTGTCTTCGTGGGGAGCTCTAGTCCTTTTTGTTAAGAAAAAGGATGGCTCCATGAGATTGTGCGTAGACTATCGGATGATGAATAAGGTCACCATTAAAAATAAATACCCTCTTCCCCGGATTGATGATCTTTTTGATCAACTTCAGTCAGCTAGAGTCGTCTCTAAGATTGATCTACGATCAGGGTACCATCAACTTCGAGTTAGAGAAGAAGATATCCCCAAGACAGCCTTCAGGACTCGATACGGCCATTATGAATTCAGAGTGATATCCTTTGGTTTGACTAATGCTCCAGCCACATTTATGGACCTCATGAATAGGGTGTTCAAGGAGTACTTAAATAAATTCATCATAGTGTTTGTGGATGATATCTTAATATATTCTAAAACTCCTGAAGACTATATCGAACATCTAAGGATAACATTAAACACCCTACGAGCACACAAGCTATATGCAAAATTTAGTAAGTGTGAGTTTTGGCTGGAAAAGGTTAATTTCTTAGGACACATTATTTCTCAAGATGGCATAGCAGTTGACCTTACTAAGGTTGAAATAGTACAAAACTGGGTAAGACCTAAGACAGTCACAGAAATAAGAAGCTTCTTAGGACTTGCTGGATATTATAGGAGATTCATCGAAGGTTTTTCACAAATGGCTTTACCTCTAACTAAGCTGACCAGGAAAGACACAAGATTTGAATGGACTGATAAATGTGAGGAAAGCTTCCAAGAACTAAAAAGAAGGTTGACTACCGCACCTGTCCTTACCTTACCTTCAGGAAGTGGCGGATTTGAGATATATAGCGATGCCTCGCAACAAGGGCTGGGCTGCGTACTTATGCAACATGGGAAGGTAATCGCTTATGCTTCTCGACAACTCAAGAAGCATAAAGTCAATTACCTAACCCATGACTTGGAATTAGCAGCCATAGTCTTTGCCTTGCGAATATGGAGACATTATTTATATGGAGAAAAGTTTGAAGTGTTTACAGATCATAAGAGTCTCAAATATATCTTTTCCCAACAAGACTTAAACATGCAACAAAGAAGATAGATGGAATACTTAAAAGACTATGACTTCTCCATTCATTATCACCCTGGAAAGGCTAATGTGGTAACTGATGCATTAAGCAGAAAAACCCAAGGGATGTGTGCAAGTTTATTAACTAAGAGATGGAAGCTACTACAAGAAGTAATCACATGGAAACCAGACATAAGTAAGCACAAGATCATTATGGCAGGTCTAACAATAAAATCGGCTGTTAATGAAAAAGTTAAGCAAGAATAGAAAGGAGATCCAGATATACAAGCTTTCATAGGAAAACCAGGATTTACAAAAAGAGAAGATGGTAGCATTCACATGCAAGGAAGATTAGTGGTACTGACTAATGAAGAGTTAAGACAAGAAATCTTAAAAGAGGCTCATCGGTCCAAGTATACAATACACCTAGGAGGGACTAAGATGTATTAGGACTTAAAGAAACAATATTGGTGGGATGGTATGAAAAGAGACATAGGGGAATTTGTGGCAAAGTGTTTAACATGTCAACAAGTAAAGGTTGAACATCAGAGACCTGCGGGATTGTTACAACCCCTTGAGTTACACAAATGGAAATGGGACCATATCACAATGGATTTCATCGTAGGGCTACCTAAGACCTCTAAGGGTCATGACATGATCTGGGTGATTGTTGATAGATTAACTAAGACAGCCCATTTCCTTCCTATACATCATACCCAATCCACTGACAGCCTATCTCAGCTATACATCAAAGAGATAGTAAGTCTACATGGTATACCCCTTAGTATCACTTCAGATAGGGATAGCCGCTTCACTTCGCAACTCTGGAAGTCTGTCCAAAAATCCTTAGGATCTTCCTTGAACTATAGCATAGTCTTCCATCCACAGACCCATGGACAGTCAGAGCGCACAATCTAGATAGTCGAAGATATGTTACAGACTTGTGCCCTTGATTGGAAGTAGAGCTGGGATGAAAACCTACCGCTAGTCGAGTTTGCGTACAACAATAGCTTTCAGTCTAGCATTGGCATGGCTGCACACGAGGCGCTCTATGGGAGACCCTGTCGATCACCCACCAGTTGGAGTGAAGTTGGAGAATCCAGGGTGCTCCAGTCCAAGCTGGTAGAGCAATGTGCTGAGAAGGTCAAACTCATAAGAAGCCACCTCCTCACAGCTCAAAGCCGCCAAAAGAGTTATGCTAATCGAAGGAGGAGACCATTGGAATTCGATATAGGAGAGCACATTTTCCTAAAGATATCTCCCACTAAAGGAGTTATGAGGTTCGGTATCAAAGGCAAGCTTAGTCCGCATTACATAGGACCTTTCGAAATCCTGGAGAAAGTGGGAAAAGTGGCCTACAGGATCGCACTACCCCCTCGGCTATCCGAAGTGCATAACGTATTCCATGTGTCTATGCTAAGGAGGTACGTGCCTGACCCCGCTCATGTCATTGACCAGGTACCCATAGAGATGACGGAGGATCTCAGACTAGAGACAAGACCAATTGAGATTCAGGATCATAAGAATAAGAAGCTGCGGAACAAGGACATACCCTTAGTCAAAGTTTTGTGGAGAAATACGCACATGGAAGAAGAAACTTGGGAACTGGAGTCAGAAATGCGAGAAAAGTACCCCGAGATCTTTTGACTTTATATAGTAGAATTTCGGGGGCGAAATTCCCCTAAGGGGGTAAGAATGTAATGACTCCAATTTTGTAATATTGAAATTCTAAGTTTAGCAATAAAAAGTTCAGTTTTTAAAGAAAAAGGGCATTTTAGTCATTTCACCATTCACCTTGACTGAACCCAGAAATTTGGTCCTAAAAGTGGTGCCATTAGATGCGTCTTAGAAAAAGGAATCCAACGAGACCAAAATCACCCAAAACGAAGTTAAATGAGCAAGATATGGCCCTTTGAAGTTCAGGGAAAAACTGTAAATTTCACAAAAATGACTTAACTTGAAAAACACAGGGGCCCGTTTTGATACGGACACCCGGTCGTCTTCAACCTCTAGAGGGTTCTAGAACGACAATGATTTGAGGAGAAATCACCGTCATTCTGGAGGTTTCTCCACCGCCATTCAAAGGCGGTGAGAGCCCCCTCTAGAACCCTCTCTTAGCTCTATAAATAGAGCTCTTAGGTGCCTCTAATGGCAGCCCAAAACCTTAGAGAAAACCCATCATGGAGCAGTGACCTAGAGGGGAAAACGACGAGAAAAACCGAGCAACGAGCCAGGTACGTCCGAGATCGCTCAAAACCCATCTCCCCCATAGTTCCAAGGTTAATTTCCCTAAGTTTTTGCATGAAAAACCATGCAAAACGGAGCCCAGGAGAGCCACCAAGGACCCAGGAACGTTCCCTGGGCCGCACTGGTTCGACAGGGATCGAATCAAGGTGTCCTAAGGACGCCCAGGTCCCCTAGACGACGGAACGTTCCAGTCAGAACGTTCCACGTCGTCTCCATTTGAAAAACCAAATGGGTGCATCCAGGGACTATGCGCGCTAGCAGGATGTCGACTTTTGGTTACTTAAGGAAGCTGGGGCGCACGTCGCAGACGCGCAGCGCCCTAGCATTCCGTCTTTTTGTCTTTAATACTCTATGTACATACGACACTAAAATGCTTATAACTTGAGATCTAGAGCTCCGATTGAGTCGCCGTAAAAGGCGTTGTGTCCGTGTCAACGACGCGGACACATCCAAACTATAAAATCCATGATCAAATCCCAATCAAAGGTGGGCATGACCCTTAGAATAGGATGGTGGTGCGTGACCACTAGAACGTTGGAAAACTAAGGATACCAAGGCCCAATTAGGACCTTAGGACACCCATAGGCATAGGGATGAACCCCTAATGCCTAAGTAATAAGACCAATTACTCTAAAACTCATAAAAGATAAGCCAAACTAACCTTGATTCCCCAAACCATGATCAGGAGCGTCCGAGGACAAAAGGGTTAGCGTGATCTAGCTAGGTAGGTGCTCTATCACTATTATATTCTTTTAAAAGAACCATTATTATTTAGAGAACATATGTTTTAAATATATGACTTGATTTGCATGACTTAATTCAGCATGCATAATAAAGGCTTTGTGCATAGCCATGTTTTGAAATGATTGCATATACATTATGCACATATATGTGTTGCAAAGAAGTGCATACATTGCATGATTTAAGTACTTGCAAAGATTGCATGTCCTTGAGGGTTGCCAAAAGACGCTGGAGTGCCGAGGGCCAGGCAGTTGTGAGGGACCCAAAGAGGACAAGTTTTAACAAGAGGTTTTGGCTTATTTGATCTTATGTGATTTGGGCAAGAAAGGCCGTGGGTGCTATGCCGAGGGGTCTGGGTTGGCCACCCTGCCTCTACCACTATTTGGTGGATGGGTACCACGCCCAAAAAGAGGCAAGTCCCTACGTCGACTGCATGTAGTACAGGGGGTTACCACTGGTGTCACGGCACTGGGTCGACATGTGATAGGCCTCGTGGAGGCTATGACCGAGTGTCCTCAGGTACTCGGGGACCACACGGCGAGGAGGTCGTGGGCATAGTGGACCCTATGGTTTGATGATTTATGTGCATTTCATATAGCATGATATGAGGTTGGTCAACCATACCATACTAGAGATCCATGAGTTGGACTCAATGAAGCATCTATTGCATATCATGTTGTCATCATATATATATATATATATGATACTTTCAATTTTGGATTATGTGATCTTTTAAGTCATGAGTATTTCAGTTTGATCATGGATTCTTATACTGATATTGAACTCGAGTATTCAATCATACACATGTTTTGAATGAGCATATGATTTTAAAATATCTCATGCATTTATAATACTAGTAGTGATAGGCTCCTACTGAGTATAGTATATACTCACCCAATCCTCAACATTTTTCATATACAAAATAAATACTTAAGGACAAGGAATGTTTGTACTAGGAGACATAGACTAAGTACAAGTAAGTAAACCCCTATCTTATCTTTCAATGTTACTTGATTGTAGTTACTCTCTAATAGCTAGGGTTGTGACTAACACTTTCTTGGGAATAATATTGATTTAAACTTTGCCATGGCTAAATAAATTGAGAATGTGTTTTGACACTCGGGGTTTTTATGAAAGATTGTTTTCCAAAAAGAAAAAGATTTTCATGCATCTCATACTTATAAAACAAGAGATCTCACCTTTTTTATCAAAATTGCATCATATAAAAAACCCGGGTCATGACACCCTCTTACTCTTTTTCTTTTCTCCTTATCCTCTTAGCTAATTTCTAGATGATTAGTCAGGGGGCGCAACGGGTGCACGAGTCTAGGACAGAGAAATATTCTCACTAGTGGATTGAGGCTAAAGTTCTTCGTTTGGGGCAAACACTTGGAATTTCCACTGAAGGACTTGAGACTGAGACTTTAGCCCATCTATTATCACTTCATTGAAGATAAGATGATTTTGAACATGAAAACAATATCCCTAAATTTGTTTCTTCCACTAAAAGGGAGATGAGTAGATTGATGTATAATCAACTACAGCTCATATGGGGCTTAGGTTGATACTTTAATTGTATCAAATGGAGGACTCCTATAGATTATTTCATGAGACATTTGAGGGCTTGGAAGTATGGAGGAAAAACTTATTGTCAAGAATCTTATGCAAGATCTAAACTGGTAATTATTAAACTACAAAAATCAAAATTTGAATAATTGAAAGTCTAGCAATTATGATAGATGAGCATTTCACTAATGTTTGATCATCTTTTCCTATCATATGCTTGAAGAGCAAGCATAATTCTTGTCACTTGGAACACCATTTATTTATTGTTGGAAGTTTTCTCTCTACGACAACCTTATGTTGTTGTTCAATTTCATGATAGGGCCCTTCAATATAACTTGGGTGTTTTTCTATTTGTATGCACCTAATAATGATGCACAAAGATGGACCCTTTACGTCTTTTCTCATAGTTTTTTTTTAGAACAATTGTTGCCTCCCCAATTTTAACCTTTGATTGGGCTGATTTTTGCTTGGTTTGACGATCAACCTAAACACACATTGTCAAGATTCAATATAGGTAATTCTTTAAAAATTGATACCTTCTTTATCCTAATGCCTCATAACTTCTATTGCATAAAACCATTTTTGTTCATTGGCCCATTTTCCTTGATCAAGAAGACATTAGATGGGGGATCTTCTCCTTTGAGATTGAGAATGTTTGGTTTCTTGAGCCAAGTTTCAATACAATGGTTAAGAGTTGGTTGATGAACGCAAACAACATTTCTAAGTAGAGAATGGACGCTTTGCAATAAACTTTTCTTCATTAAAAATAAGTTGAAGAGGTGGAATAGAGATGCAAAAGTTCAATGGTAGAATAGAATCCCTGAAATCAAATATTACATCTATGTTTTAGACTATAAGGCTAACCTTGCTAGACTCTGTAATCAAGAAGAAGAAGAGATGCAACTATCAAAGATGAACTAAAACACAGCTCCCTACAAGAGGAAATTATTTGGAGGTAAAAGGCACACATCTGATGGTTGGAAGAGTGTGAAAAGAGCAATGTTTACTTTCACTCAATAGCTTCAATAGGGATACAATATAATATAATTTGAGGACATTCAATTGAAGTCCAGCAAGAGAAAAAATAAGATAAGATTGATAATGAAATTACATGTTTTGTTAGAAACTTTGCTCAAAGGAGGATGATGTGAAGCTGAAAGCTAGTTTGATTAAACATAAAACACGTTCAAATTATATTAAGGAACCATTTTCAATGGATGAAGTGAAGTGTGTTATTCAATCCATGAGATAAGATGAATCTTCAAACTTAGATGGGTTTTCCATGAACTTTTGTTAGCACTTCTATAATTTATTGAAAGATCATCTCATGATGTTCTTTGACCAACTCTACACCCAAAATCTATCATTAAGGCACTTGGACTAACACTTTTGGTCCTTATTTAGAAGAATGAGAACTCTCTCTCTAAAGAAGTCAAGGCATATTAGCTTGATGTTAGAATTTGCAAGATTATATTGAAAGTACTTTATCAAGATTGAGAATGACACTTCTCACAATGATCTCACTTTAACAACTCTTTTTATTAGATTTTAGGCTGATCTCGAAGGGATTGTTAATTGCTAATGAGATCATCAACTTACTTAGAGTGGAAAAATGAAGGGCATCATCTACAAACTTAATTTGGACAAAGCCTTTGTTAAGGTAAACTAGGATTCTCTATCATTCTGTGAGAGGAAAATGGGATTTGGTTGGAGAAAAAGAAAGGAATCATTTATAAACTTCATTTTGAAAAGCCTTGATAGAGCATATTATGATACTATCATTCTCTATAGCAAAAATGTGTTTCGATAGAAAATGGACTAATAAGATGAACATTTGTATCTCATCTTCATGGGTTTCTTACATTATTAATAGGGTGGTAAAAGGTTCTCTTAGAAGTGTTTAAGGCCTTTGGTAGGGATGCATTATTCCTTTCTCTTCACCATCATCGCAGAAGGATTTAGTAGATTTGAGTTTCTTCATATGGTTCTATTTTTGGTTTCAAGCTTCCTCATCACAACCTTCATCTCACACACTTGCAATACACAAATGATGTGTATTGTTGACATGGACCCCAAGAGACACTCCTTTTTGTGCAAACCCTAGGATATATGATTTCTTCCCTCCCTTCATCTTGCTTATTGTAATGTCCTTAATTTTTAGGATAAAATAGGAAATTAATAAATAAATAAAAATAAAAATTTATGGATGAAATTTTTTCCTGAAAACATAAGAATTAGAAAGTTCTCGTCGATACGAATCCAACGCCACCAAGAACGCGGAAAATGGAGCTCAAACGAGGGAGTTATGAGCCGTCAAAGTTGGAAGGGCAAATTGGTCTTTTAACAGAAACGTGTTACACAGGGGTCCAAATTGATAACGGCACCCCTGTCTACACACGTCTCTACCAGTCTGGCGAAATCGCCGGAGAGACATGGGAAGAGACGTGTGGGGAAGAGTTTCTCTTCCCCAAGACTCTAAAACCCTATATCTATGCTCCTTTAGGAGCCAAAATGCTCCACTATTGAGCATTTTCTCTGAGTTTTACGCAGAACCCTAGCCTGAAAAGATTTCATTTTTCTGGCGAGTGGAACCCCAGCAACACGAGCAACCATGGCTAGGTGCAAGGTAAGCCTTAAAACTCTATTTTTTAGTATTTATTAAATAGAGAAAATAATAAGAAAACCATTTAAAAATTTGAAAAAAAATCAGATTTTTTTTAGGAACTTTAGGCACGCTACTGTTGGAGCATGATTTTACGGACCAAACCTTTTCCGTTTAGAAATCTCACCGTCCAACTAGTGCACAAGAGACCCAAGAGCATACCCTTTAAATTTGGGAGTGATCCAACGGTGGATTTCTCCAGAAAACCCAAAAACCAGTACCTATGGAGGATTTTAGGAACTTGGGAAAAATCGTTTAAAAACCATGGTTTTTGGAAAATTCAGTGCAAAAGGAGGGCATAAATGGATTCTAGAGAGAATTCTGAAGAAAATGGCGCAAAAATCACGCAAAACGGAGCTCTGTAGCTCCGCCGGAGGCGACCGGAATCCGGTCGTCTTCTCCGGCGTCGTCAACGGCGTCGGCGCCCTGGCGCTGACGAAAGGACGCGCGCTGAGACGCACCCAGGACGTCGTCGTCACACGCGTGCGCGGCGCCGCGCGCGCGTGCGTCACGGTGCCAAAGACGCCCGGCGCGCGTCCCGTTCGGCGTTTGCGTCGGCGTGCGTCTTCATGCGCCAGTGTACGCTGGTATAAACTGTCGGAAAAGGGGCGCCGCCGGTTTAAACCACCTTATGGTGGTCCGGCAGGCCCCATTTTAGCATAGTTTTCACTAAAACTTGATTTTTGGGAGCTAGAGAGGTCCAAATCAGGATCCGAAAGAGGCGTTGTGACCGTATTGACGATGCGGACCTAGTTTTAACTTAAAAACTTAGAAATAACCACTTTTTATTTAGAAAAATTTTAAAATAGTGATGTGACATGTACAAGTACACTTGAATATACCAATTAAAGGGAGTTATTAGCAAGCTAGTGGTCTCACATTGAGGTAGGTGACGACAACTAATGTTTTGCCTTGATTTTTAAACCATGTTTAAACATAGCATCATGTGTGATTGTGTTTTAAAATGCAATTATTATTTACCGTGGATTTCATGCTACATTGCGTACAGGATGGTTATTCCAAATTGAAATCTTTTACTGAATAAACTTATTTCAAATGCTTTTACAAGCATGATGTTAATTTGTTATGCTTAATTAAAGACTTATTTCTTATTATATATATAGAAAATGCATGGATTTATATGGAAATGAGAATAGAGGCTTATTAGCTGGTCCTTTGATAGGCTAACCCCAGGATGAGGGGCATGTCTTGGGGATTGCAAGCTATAAGTGCTCTTGAGTTTTAGCATATACATATGATTTCCGTGTTTTATATTTGATGACGGGTGCTCTCGCCCGGTAGGCGTCATGCTAGGAGGGATAGGGCCAGCCACCCACCTTCCGAGATTATGATGTGATGAGTTTGTGATATGATAGACACCTGCCCATAGATGGCATTCGGTAGGGGTTTGGTAACATGGATAGTCCACACTACCGGTCTGAGCCTTTCCATGGGGACAGACGCTAAGTCTCCCGTTATGGTGTCGACGGGGAGCGACGGTGGTTGATACCCATGGAGGGTTGCCACTGCAGCATGATGGCCCATATTCTTATTATGTGTGCATGTATGATGAGCATGGTTATGGATGATATGCCTGGGTGTGACGACACTCAGAGGTTGACTACGTGTACTCCTGATCATGGATGTTAGTGCGATGTGGTGGGACCCATTACCTTAGGGTGCCCTTATTCTGGATGTATGCTCCATTTTATTGATTCATGTCATGTTTTAACTCCGTGAATTTCATGTTTTAGCATATGGAATAAATTGGCATTTATTGAACATGGCATTATGATATCACTATCTTCATAAATGTTAGATTTTTCATCAGTATTGTTCATTATTTCTTGCATTTATTACATTAATTGTCTATGTACCTACACAAGCGATAGCTTGCTGAGGCATTGCTTTGTTTTGCAATGCCTTAGATCTCGAGTGCGATAACAGGAAAGGCAAGGCTGTTGAGAAGCCGTGAGAGCTGCTGAAGACCATTTTTCTATAGTGTTAGACAGTGATGTGAGTCATTAAACAGGATTATCATTTGGATTTTTATTATGGACTGCATACTTTATATTTGGATGTGATTTAGATCTTTGGACATATGTTGGACATTCATATGGGATGGTATGATGGATAGACCCTGGGCCATATTATTATTGTCTTTTGGACGTTTATTTGATTTAAAATAAAGGTGCCTATTTATTTGACGTTGATTTATACGCAGATTATTTATTTATGTTTAAATTACATGTACGCCATTTTGAGAAAGGAAAACTAACACCCGGAGTTTTTAAGATAGGTTTAGTAAAATGTTAAATAAATCTTTTCTCATGGGATCCCAAATGCTCTTAATTAAAATGCCATTATTATAAATATATATATATATAATTGTCTTGAAAATCCGGGGTGTTACACTTATACTATCCATTAACTCATGGGAAGCCACCCATTGCAGATTGGGATCCATCCTTAAAGGATTGGAAAGGAAGCAAGCTAGTTGGATGAGAAATACTCTTCCAATGGCAGGGTAAATTGCTATTTTTAAGAGCCTAGTTCCGAAATGTTTCAACTTATTTCGTCTCCTTGCTCAAATGCCTATCATTGATTGCTAAAAGAATTGAAAGTTATAATGTGATCTTTTGTGCAATGACGATGGGAAAGCATGAAGAATTCATCTTGTAGCTTGGGAGAAGGTTTATTCTCCTAAGAATGCTATGGTTTGGGAAATTGTAAAATCAAGCCTTTTGATAAGTGCTTATGGCCTAATGGCTTTGGTGGTTGAGGATGAAGAAATAGGGCCTTTGGAAAGATCTCATTTTGACAAAGTATGGAGCACATTCTAATGGATGGACAACTATTACACCTAATAGAAGATGAAGAAAAGTTGTATACTATGTCATATTACTTTTTTATTAGGATTCAATAAACATATTCACTTCTTGGTAAGACAAATGCAAAGTTTATCCTAGGAGAACCTCCATTTGGGAGAGAAGAGTCTCAAAAACTAATTCCCTAAACTATTTGCAGCTACTCAAAATCAACAGGCAACAATGAGAGATTATTCAATTCAACTCAATAAAATAAGAAAGTAGCGTGTGCTATTGAGAAGAGAGATCAAGCCAATTGACAATATTAACGATTTGTAGACACAATTGAACTCTTTCCTTCTATGCTTGATAGATTTGGATTAGTGATTAGGAAAGCGGAACCTTATGAGATTTTCTCAGTCAAAACATGTTATCACACCCTCCTTTAGTTTGAACTAGGACTAATTTGCACATTGTTCCTTTGGAAATTTTATGCGCTAATTGGAATAGTTTTCTTTTTGTAGTGACTAGCTTGTAAAGCCCTCCAAAGAGGAGGCTTTGTAGTAGATAGGTTTAACGCTTGTAGGAAGATATTATCTTTGTAAGAACCAATCAAAGTCCCTTTGCCATGTACTATTGGATTTCATTATTCAAGAAGAATTTGAGACAATGTCCTTAACCTTTTTAGAGTCATATCAGTTTTGCTAAATAACTTAAAGGACTTTCTGTTAAATGGAGAGTTAGCAAGTCGTCAAAGAAAACAATATTTATGTGGGGAGCTTTACTACTAGTGGTTTGTTGGGAACTTAGGAAAGAAAGAATCAAGAGGGTCTAAGAGGAAAAGGAAAAAGGAAAGAACAAAGGTCTATCTCTTCTTTAAAATCAAATAGTGGGCCAAAAGTAATGATCTTTTCAAATTCTACTTGTTTCAACAATTATGAAACAACTAAGAGGAGATTAGGATTTCTTTATGTGACACCCCAGGTTTTTCTACACAATATAATAATTACAATAATAGTCAGGATCCCTGTTTTAAAAACTTTGATTTCTTAAAGTAATCAAAAATAAAAACTTAAATAAAAGCATTTCTTTAAAAGTCCAAGGAGTCATACTCCTCTGTATTTTAGACCATTGCATATGATTAGTGCAATACTAGATAACCAGATAACATGATGTAAGACCAGACATATAGGAGACTCAATCTCCACACCCAACCACATAATCAATTGCTATTTGCAATAAAATATACTCCAACAATGGATAAGAAAATATAGTCATGATAAGACATCTAGGGTCCCTCCATACAGCCACCACATCCAATATAAATTCATATTCTTACATCTAGGTCACCTTGCAATTTTAATTAAGGTACAACCCTTACTCAAAACCTGAAGTGAGGTCTTGAACATACCTTGTCATCTATGACCACCATCCGTGCTTCATTGGAAAACTGCCATCACTTTTACCTGCTCTATCGACACGTCTACCTGTTGTCACTCTCTGTATCTGAGGCATTGCAATCAAAGCAATGCCTCAGCAAGCTATGCTTGTGTAGGTGATATACATTCAAAGTAAACTCAATAAAAACAAATCACATGGCGCAAGGCATAAAGATCATAAGATGATCAAACAAATATATAAAGCCTTAAATTACCCGATGAAGGATATACAAAGTCCATGAAATAAATGAGGCATCATCAATCATGATATCAGGACATGCACAATCCGAGAAAATCTAGAAACACATGAATGCATGTCAAAAGTATCAAACATCATACATAGTCAAGCCTTATAAGTGTCTCAAGTACACTCATGGCAATGTGGGGTCAGCTCTCTGTACTAGCCGCTTTCACCCTTGCACCCTCACGAGCACTCAGGCACTCATGGAAACGATGCGTTTCACTTTCGCTTTCACCCTTGCACCCTCATGGCACTCAGGCACTCACGAAAAGTTGCGTTGCACGCCCAGTTTCACCCTTTCACCCTCACAGGCACTTAGGCACTCACGAGGTGAAAAAAATACATCCTACCACAGGAGCAATAGTCTCAAACATTAAGACAGAGCGACTTCCACATGTCAAAAATACCAATAATCAAGTGAATATCACGAAATATATCAGAAACAATGAATGCAATAACCACCCGAAAGATAGCACGCACATGAGAAACTACATGCTGAAATTAATCTCATGCATATGGTAAGGCATAAATCATATGCTTCAAAACTCAAATCACCAAATCATCATTTGAGAATCATGGAAAATTTGTGAATGAAATTACCTACCTCGATATCGCAATATCCCAAATAAACGCGTAAACGATATTAAGGTGTATGCCCTGATGTACCTGTCATGCCATAAATCATTATTCATTGTTAGGCCTCTCATTTTCTCCATGATCCTTACATTTTCTATTTTGTTTAGTAAACCACAGTTATCTTTGTGATCGTGTGTTGATCTGACAGTCTAATCATTCTTTGATCAACACCTCTCAAGGAATTGCTCAGATCAACCATTGGGATCATGTTTCTTGACAATTCAATAGGGCTTGTTCTTCTAATCTCATAATCATTTCATGTTTAATGTATACAACCAAACTCTAAAGCCTGATCATCCATTAATCAGCTTAATCTAAGTAATTGAATAGTGCTTAGTAGTTTGGCTATTAAAAAGCAGCTTCAAACTAGATTTTTGTCTTAAATTTAGGTCCGCCAGTCACACCGCGCGTCACGCCTGGTCGTGACGTGTGTCGACGTGGTGTCGCGTGTCGCACGTCTGTGCGTGCGTCCTCAACCCGAAGCAGGTCGCCTTTGCCAGGAACGACTACCGGACTGGTTCGCCGTCACCGGCGACCCTATGTGCTCCGTTTTTTGTGATTTTTACAGTTATGTGTCCAGTTTTTCCCATACATTTCATTTTCACCCTCCATTTTCACAAATCCCTCCTAAATCTATCGTTTTTCAAGATTTTTATTGTGTTTTCGAAAACTCCCATCATATTGTTTTTGGGGGTTTTTGGCTTCTCTAGCTGTCCAATCACCTTGAGATTTTATGGGTGTGTTTCTTGCATTGGTACGTTCAAGATGAACGGTCCAGATCTTCATCTGACACTGTTACATCAACTTTTTCCCAGGGCAACAGTAACACCTAAACTCACCGAAAAAAGGCAATCCGCGCCAATGCGCATGGGGGAAAACAGGGATGGCTTACCTTGGTCGTTGTGTCGCCAATGCGCACAAGGTTCCAACTCTCCAGTCATGGGTCGTCGCCAAGAAGACTCCTTCCGGTGGCCGGTCATGGTGGGGAAGAAACAAGAGAAGGGGGGAGGGAGTTATGGCTGTATAGAATGAGATGGGCTTTTAAAGCCTCATCTGTGGTTTTTCTCGCCTAGTCTATGGGACCCACGTGCAATTACCATTTTACCTTTCTGTCATTTAATTAAATCCAAAACTTAAAATAATTAGCCATTTTTACTCCAATCTCTGATTTTAGCGTTCTTAGTGGCGCTGGATCCCATTTTCCAAGTACATTCCAATTATTGAGATTTTAACTCATGATTAAATCTATAAAATTCTCCATTTCACAATTCCTCAATATTTTCAAATTTCACAATTTATGTATTATTATTTTTGGAATTTTTAAAATAGTGGATATTACACTTTATGAAAATAAAGGTGAGAGCTCCTAAGTGGAATCCACAACCCATAGGGTGTACTCAAAATGAACTTTGATGGCTCAAGTCATGGACCACTTGAACCATTAAGGATTGCTGGATTTCTACACGGTGAAAAAGATTTACTTTGCTAAATTTCATGGGTCCAAGGGGGGAATCAAATGCTACACTTGTAGAGGTGAAAGTAGCACTAACTAGGAGTAGAATACTTAGATCAATCTAAGGATACCTAAAACCTCATTTTCGAGGTAGATTCATCAAATGTTATCAATTGTCTCAACAAACCCAACTTTGGATTATGGAGGGTGGTTAATTTAGTTGATGAGACAATTTTCACCCTTAGAAATTTGAATGTCAAATTTATAAATACCCTTAGACCCAAAACTTTAGAGGTAGACAATTTGGCAAGAATTGGATCTCTTTAAACTCTTTAACTGTCCATTTTTAGTGAACAATCATTGTAATAGAGATGTTGAGCAGGTGGAGCATTAAACCTCTATCTTTCCGTTTTCTTTCTTTTATCTATAATTCTTATAATTCTCGAGGCCTTTCTCATTAAACAAATTAACATTGAAAGAAAAAGAACTTCCAAGTTTCAATATTTGTGGACCTGCTAAACATATAACCTTTACACCCCTTTATTTATTTTTTGTCTTACCTTGAATTTTGGTGACTACTTTCATCCTCTTAGGTAGTCCTCTTTATATACTATAGATAGCACATCTTTTTGGACAGTAAGTTATGCACCTTTACAAAAATGGAAAAAAAAAAAAAGAAAAAAAAACAAGAATCTTTATTTCAAACAAGAAACACCTTCAAATAATCCCAAATAAGTGGGGCCACTTTGTGTAGTGGGCCCCATAATTCTCTTAGGTGGGCGGGCCCCATTTATTCAGTCTGGCCATGACAATATTTTTCTATATTTTTTGTCCAAATAATTCAGGAAAGGTATAGATAGCTTTTTTGGGAGAATGTCATCTGCTTACTAACAGTTTTGGATTTGAACAGGTCATTTCTTACCTCTTAGCTTCAGGTGTTGGTGCAGGATTTGGTGCTGCCGTGGACCTTTAGAGCATACTGGATGAATTGACACATATACTAGAAGAACGTGGTTTGACAACCTCATCCATACCGCTTTCCAAACTCGACGAACTTTTCAACATGGCAGATGTTTCTACCGCTTTTCTTCTCCTTGGACTTGTGTGCATGGTGGCACTATCAGTTCTTTCATCAATTGCTCTTGCCAAGAAAGAAGTGCATGTGATAGCATCGGCAAATCCAGGACCAGTCGATCTACCCCGAAATAGTAGCAACAACAAGGATACCAATAGCGGGTCCGGGCCTATAGTAGCCTATCAGCTTGCTAAAGGTGCATCCTTAGTTGGGGACTGATACAGCCAACAAATCAGCTAGTAAGTATTTACACAGAGAGAGAGAGAGAGAGAGAGAGAGAGAGAGAGAGAGAGAGAGAGAGAGAGAGAGAGAGAGAGAGAGATTTGTA